>CM054117.1:112954933-114368780 GCA_028673005.1 Tanypteryx hageni | reverse complement strand
CTCCCTCTCTTCCTCCCCCATTCTCTCTACCTCCCTCTCTTCCTTCCCCCATTCTCCTCTACCTCTCTCTTTCCTTCTCTCTCCCATTCTCCCTCCTCCTCCCTCTTTTCCTTCCTCCCATTCTCTCCTCTCCCTCCTCTCTCTCCTTCCTCCCCACCTCTTCCTCCCATTCTCTTTCCCTCTCCCTCTCCATTCTCTCCTCCTCTCTCTCTTCCTTCCTCCCATTCTCTCTCCCTCTTTTCCTTCTCCCATCTCTCACCCTCTCTCTCTTCCCCCATTCTCTCTCCCTCTCTCTCTTCCCCCATTCTCTCTCTTCCTTCTCCATTCTCTCTCCTCTCTGTCTTTCTTCCTCCCATTCTCTCTCCCTCTCTTCTCCTCTCTCCCCATCTCTCTCCCTCTTCCTTCCCCATTCTCTCTACCTCCCTCTCTTCCTTCCCCATTCTCTCTCCCTCTCTCTCTTCCTTCCTCCCATTCTCTCTCCTCTCTCTCTTCCTTCCTCCCATTCTCTCTCCCTCTCTCTCTTCCTTCCTCCATTCTCTCTTCCCTCTCTCTCTCTTTCTTCCTCCATTCTCTCTCCCTCTCTCTCTCCTTCCTCCCATTCTCTCTCCCCCTCTTCCTTCCTCCATTCTCTCTCCCTCTCTCCTCTTCCTCCCATTCTCTCTCCCTCTCTCTTTTTTTCCTCCCATTCTCTCTCCCTCTCTCTCTTCCTTCCTCCCATTCTCTCTCCATCCTCTCTTCCTTCCTTCATTCTCTCTCCCTCTCTCTCTTCCTTCCTCCCATTCTCTCTCCCTCTCTCTCTTCCTTCCTTCCCATTCTCTCTCCCTCTCTCTCTTCTTCCTCCATTCTCTCTCCCTCTCTCTCTTCTTCCTCCCATTATCTCTCCCCCTCTTCTTCCTCCATTCTCTCTCCCTCTCTCTCTTCCCTTCCTCCCATTCTCTCTCCCCTCTTCCCTTCCTCCATTCTCTCTCACTCTCACTCCTCTTCCTTCCTCCCATTCTCTCTCCCTCTCCTTCCTTCCCCATTCTCTCTCCCTCTCTCTCTCTTCCTTCCTCCCATTCTCTCTCCCTCTCTTACTTCCCCCATTCTCTCTCCTCTCTCTCTTCCTTCCTCCCATTCTCTCTCCCTTCCTCCAATTCTCTCTCCCTCTTTCTCTTCTTTCTTCCCATTCTCTCTCACTCTCTTCCTTCCCCCATTCCTCTCTCCCTCTCTCTCTCCTTCCTCCCATTCTCTCTCCTTCTCTTCCTTCTCCCATTCTCTCCTCCTCTCTCTCTTCCTTCCTCCCATTCTCTCTCTCTCTTTTCCTTCTCCCATTCTCTCACCCTCTCTCTCTTCCCCCATTCTCTCTCCCTCTTTCTCTTCCTTCCCCCATTCTCTCTCCCTCTATCTCTTTTTTCCTCCCATTCTCTCTCCCTTCCCCCATTTTCTCTCCCTTCCTCCCATTCTCTCTCCCTTCTTCCCATTCTCTCTCCCTCTCTCTCTTCCCCCATTCTCTCTCCATCTCTCTCTTCCTTCCTTTCATTCTCTCTCCCTCTCTCTCTTCCTTCCTCCCATTCTCTCTCCCTCTCTCTCTTCCTTCCTCCCATTCTCTCTCCCTCTCTCTCTTTCTTCCTCCCATTCTCTCTCCCTCTCTCTCTTCCTTCCTCCCATTATCTCTCCCCCTCTTCCTTCCTCCATTCTCTCTCCCTCTCTCTCTTCCTTCCTCCCATTCTCTCTCCCCCTCTTCCTTCCTCCATTCTCTCTCACTCTCTCTCTTCCTTCCTCCCATTCTCTCTCCCTCTCTTCCTTCCCCCATTCTCTCTCCCTCTCTCTCTCTTCCTTCCTCCCATTCTCTCTCCCTCTCTTCCTTCCCCCATTCTCTCTCCCTCTCTCTCTTCCTTCCTCCCATTCTCTCTCCCTTCCTCCAATTCTCTCTCCCTCTTTCTCTTCTTTCTTCCCATTCTCTCTCACTCTCTTCCTTCCCCCATTCTCTCTCCCTCTCTCTCTTCCTTCCTCCCATTCTCTCTCCTTCTCTTCCTTCTCCCATTCTCTCCTCCTCTCTCTCTTCCTTCCTCCCATTCTCTCTCTCTCTTTTCCTTCTCCCATTCTCTCACCCTCTCTCTCTTCCCCCATTCTCTCTCCCTCTTTCTCTTCCTTCCCCCATTCTCTCTCCCTCTATCTCTTTTTTCCTCCCATTCTCTCTCCCTTCCCCCATTTTCTCTCCCTTCCTCCCATTCTCTCTCCCTTCTTCCCATTCTCTCTCCCTCTCTCTCTTCCCCCATTCTCTCTCCCTCTTTCTGTTCCTTCCCCCATTCTCTCTCCCTCTCTCTCTTCCTTCTTCCCATTCTCTATCCCTTCCCCCATTTTCTCTCTCTTCCTCCCATTCTCTCTCCCTCTCTCTTCCCCCATTCTCTCTCCCTCTCTCTCTTCCTTCCTCCCATTCTCTCTCCCTCTCTCTCTCTATCTCCAAGGGTTAAATATAAGAAAGGACTTTATAGTCTCAATTTCGCCCTAAATAAAGTCGTTTGTCTCTCTGTGTCTTCCTTCCTCCCATTCTCTCTCCCGCTCTCTCCTCCTTCCACAATTCTCTCTCCCTCTCTGTTCCCCGATTCTCTCTCTCTTCCTTCCATTCTCTCTTCCCTCCATTCTCAGTCATTGTCCTTCCTAGGAGACGGACGTCATTAGCTAGCGCTTCCTCCCTCCTCCTACCCTCACGCAATAATTAACATCCTTCGCCCGTCATGACCACCAAGGCAAGGAGAAGAAAACGAATGGAAGGTAATTAAAGAAACGGTTAGGAAAAGGAAAGCGGAAGAAAAATAAAGTTTACGAGTTTAGATCTTGGTGTATAGTGATTTTTTTAAGCGCTTGCAGTATGCAAGCACCGACAACTCGTATTTATAAAAGTAAGTGTTTGTATGTATGCGCGTGATTCTATAACTCGAGCACTACACAACATAGAAGCAAGAGAATGGTATCATTTTAACCGCAGTGCAGAGAAAGGTGGTGTAGTCGATTTTTTATTTTTTATTGATTTATTTTATTTTTTATTCATGGTTAAACCTGGTTCTCCATATACTCCTATTTTCCGCTGTCCTCTTTATATCTTCATAACTCTCTTTCCTTTTCAAATCATATATCAGACGAAAACTTTTCCTAACTTTCCCTTTTTCCATCTAGTTTTTCTTCTAGCACGTCTTTAATCATACTCTCTCTCTCTCCTCAATTTCAATGTATCTTCAGCATTTTTAGATAGATTTTTAAATTCGTCTACTATCCATTTAGAAAGGATTTTAATTCGCCTACTATCCATTTAGAAAGGAGAGTATTTCATGTGGTCACCAAAGGATTTTGTTTTGTGCGTGTGTGAGTAAAAGTCTCTGGCATGGAGTAGTTTCCCATAAACCTGGAGTCAGTGGCGGATCCAAATGCGGAGGGGGGGGGGGGGGTGGCGATCGCCCTCCCCTTGGACGACCCAATTCTCTAAACTTGGTGCCTTCTAAACCCTTAATTACTCGCGTGGGGTCCTAAAAGACCCCAAGCATTATTTTTTTCATCCATATCATAAGAACTGTGACTCCTATTCATTTGAAACTTGCAATACCTTCATTATTTAACTTCAAATATACAATTTAGCGTTTTTGTTCAGTTTCGATTAGTCAGTTTTTAGTACTGAATGTTATTCAAAATATAAACTTTAACAAATTTAACGAAAGTTAAAAGGTATTATTTATGTTTATTTTTATGGGAATCTTCTTTCCAGTTTTCTCATAGACAGAGTATGTTGTTTTTTCGCACATTTATCTGTCTCACCGATACTTATTTCCTCGATAAGTTTTGTTCCGCTGCAAGCATAACGCAATACAACTATTACTTCTGACATCAAAATAAAATTCTGAATAACCGTGGTAGTTATTTTTCTCTTTATATTTCTAGGGACATCTTTTCATCACCTTTTTTCTTCACATGTGGTCCCAGAACCTTCCCTTCGCTGCAATAAACTTATCCTTCGTCAACTGCGCATGCCGTCCCTTCGACCGCCCGAAGCGGTCCTCACCCCTTGCTATTTGCTACCTGCAGAAACGAACACGTGTTCACTTTTTGTTTTTTTATTGTCATTATATCCTTTCTATTTTGTGGCCAACGCAGGCAAGTGCTTTTGAAAAGATATTTGAACTTATATTTCGGATTTCGAAATTCTAGTGAGTTGAAGCGGAATTATAGCACCCGAGTACAAAAAGAGTAATGAAAGGCGGCTTCTCCTTTTACAACGCTGGAAACATTTCGTTTTACAAGAAGAAGGAAGAAAAAGAATGAGAGTTGTCCCTATTTATTCCAAGTGAAAAGATTTCATTTGTGCTTGTGAAGCCGAGGAAGCAGTAGTAGTTAGCGCACGTTACCGGTTAGCGCACGTTACCCCAATTCATAAGGGCGGCGACAAGGAGAACCCAGAAAATTACAGACCGATTTCTTTAACTTCGATATCGTGTAAGATTCTCGAGCATATACTCGTTAGCAACATAATGCGATTTCTTGATAGTAATTTATTGTTAGATGATTGTCAACACGGCTTCAGGAAAGGTAGGTCATGTGATACTCAGCTCGGTCTTTTTGTTAATTGTTTACTGAGAAGCGGAGAAAAGAATACGCAGGTCAATGCCATCTTCTTAGATTTTAGGAAAGCCTTTGATAAGGTACCTCACAGGAAGTTAATAACGAAATTAGAAACCTTAGGCGTTAATTCTAAAATCGTTAGTTGGATCCGTGAATTTTTAAATCATAGGAAGCAGATGGTTGTTATAGATGGAAAATCTTCGAACTTAGTGGAGGTTGTCTCTGGCGTTCCACAGGGTAGTGTAATTGGTCCGTTATTATTTCTAATTTATATAAACGATATCAGCTCAGTAGTCAGAAGTAAAATTAGGCTTTTCGCGGACGACACCGTCATCTATAGAGAAATAAGCAATCCGGAAGACCACCAGTATCTCCAAAATGACCTAGAAGCTATTTCTGCATGGTGTAAGGAATGGCAGTTAGAGATAAACCAAAAGAAAAGCTGTGTCATCAACTTCTGGAGAACCAAGAGTATCTCGTTGAATAATAATTATTCGTTGGACGGAGTAGAGATCCCAGTTTCAGACTCGATTAAATACCTCGGAGTCACGATCCATCGTGATCTCTCGTGGGACACCCACATTCGCCGATTGATAGGTGCCGCTAACAAAAAGCTGGCCTTTATAGGGAGAATAGTTCGAAATAGCTCCGAAAAAGTGAAAGAAATATGTTATTTATCCTTGGTTCGACCGCAGGTCGAATATGCTTCAGCTGTGTGGGATCCATACGAAAAGGGACTCACTAACGAGTTAGAAAAGGTTCAGCGCAGGGCAGCTAGATTTGTAAAGAGGAATTACGATAGTAAACAAAGCGTAACATCATTAATAGAAAATCTGAAATGGACATCGTTAGAGGAACGTAGGCTGCAGGCTAGAATTAAACTACTGGAAAAATTTATGTCGGAAGGACTAGCGAATGAGGTAGTAGGACTTATCAGAAGCCCGACGTATCTCGGAAGGCAGGACAGTGAGGATAAGATTCGCGAGATCGACTGTAGAACGGAGCGATATAGAGGATCGTTTTTCCCTAGGACGATAAGAGAACATAATAGAAAAAGATAACGTAGGAAAACTATGGACTCTTGGTGCACTGCACCCCCTGCCATCCACCAAAAAGGTGACTTGCAGGGTATAATGTAGATGTAGATGTAGTATCTGAAGACACTCGGGAGTTTTTCCTAGACTCGAGCGTTGATCAACTCAAAGAGGTTTTTGTCACCAGGCTGAAGTAATACTCGTATATTGGAGTCCTCATCCAAACTGGAATTGGAGAAGTAAGTATATTATTTCATTCAAAATATTACTAATACATGTTTGACTAAGGAATTTTGGTTTAATAAATTTATTTAATTTCTTAGTACTTCATATTTTCTAAATGTGACTTATCATTTTTCCCTTCGAATGGCTCATAAAGATTCAAACCAACCCCAGGTAGTGGACTTCTTGGATATGTTTTACGAAAAAGAAGACGAATTAGGGGGTGAGCAAGAAGATGAAGAAGATTACGAAGACAGTGCAGGACATTAGCTCGAATGACGAAAGTGAAGAAGAGGAGTTAGTAAGTGAATTTTTTATTAGCAAAAACAAGGCAATGAAATGGAAAAAAGCACATCCTCCTAAAAATGTAAGAACAAGAAGAAGAAATATAGGTAGTTCTTCAACGTCCAGGTGTTGTTGGTTTTGCGAAAAGTGCTAAGACTCCTTCAGCAGTGTTCTCGTTATTTTTTGATTCACATATAATGGAGATTCTTGTAACACAAAGTAATATTTATATTGAAGAAGTGCAGCAACATTTTGAGAGAGATCGTGATGCTAAAAGGTTTCAAAAGAAGAAATGCTTGCTTTCTTAGGGCTGTTACTAATGTTAGGTGTATTGAAGTCCGGCCATCTCAACTTCCGTGAATCGATGTGTTTCCTTTGACTATGTCTTACAATAGATTTCTTATTTTGATAAGGTGCCTACGATTTGACGATATTACAACCCGAGAAGTGCGAAGAGTAAGCGATAAGCTTGCTCCGGTTAGGGAATACATTAAAAAACTGTCTGAAAACTTTGAAAAGGTGTATATTCCATCGGAATATGTAACAATTGACGAGCAGTTGATTCCGTTCAAAGGTAGGTGCCCTTTTCGACAATATATGCCAAAAAAACGAAAAGATATGGGATAAAGGTTTTTGCTTTAGTGGACTCAAAAACTTTTTATTTGTTTAAATTTGAAATATATGCTGGAGTTCAGCCAGTAGGACTATACGCATTAGGAAATAAACCCGATGAGGTAGTGAAACGCTTAGTAATGCCTATAAAAGGAAGTAATCGAAATGTTACCACTGATAATTGGTACACAAGCATCCCTTTGTCCAGTCCCTTCCGTCGGAGTATAAGTTGACGACTGTCGGCACCCTGCGGAAAAATAAAAAAGAAATACCGGCCGAGTTCCTTCCAAAGAGAGATAGGCAGGTTAGGAGCAGTATTTTCGGTTTCACTGAAGATATTACGCTAGTGTCGTATGTTCCCATTAGAAATAGATCTGTGATCCTCATCTCAACGATGCATCACGATAATAAAATAGCCGAATCCACACAACATCTACAAAAACCAGAAATAGTAACAATGTACAACAAAACAAAAGGGGGTGTTGACACATGCGATCAGCTTTGTAGTATTTACAACTGTGTTAGAAGAACAAAAAGATGGCCTTTAGCGGTTTTCTTTCATTTTCTGAATGTTTCCAGCATCAATGCATTTATAATTTTTAATAACAATGTTCCAAGTAAAATGACGAGGCGAAATTTTTTGAAGTCACTTTCTACGGAATTGACCGAGGGACATCAGATGTCAAGGTCTCAAAGCCAGTTCATTGCAAAAAGTCTCCGAAAGCGCATTAGGACACAACATGGACCAGATGACGCAGGCCCAGCTTTCCATGCAGGACCTTCACGGGGAAGATGTAAAATTTGCCCTAGAACCAAGGACATTAAAGTGAAAAATAAATGTGCTAATTGCCATGGTTTTATATGCAAAGAGCATACAATATTGAAATGTTATGAATGTGAGAATAGTGGTGATGAAGAAAATTGAAAATAAATTTGTTTAACTAGAAACTTTGTTTTTTAATTATCTATCTCATTAAAATTCTTTCTAAACTATATAATTCATAAATGTTTTAATTAAAATTATAATGAAAATAGCATAACATTTCTTGTTAAAATTCAAAATCTATTTTGGGGTCTGAAAAGACCCCACGCGAGTAATTAAGGAACTTTTTTCACGCGAGTAACTAAGGGTTAAATTCATTCGCGTAATATTCCTTTTTTCTACACTGAAGATTAAATCTGTATGACAATAAGTGAATGAACTCCTTAAGCCAAAACCAAGGGATAGTGAATAAGCCCAATGCATTTCGCCCACCAAGTGGGCATCCTCAGGGGCGACCTGAACACGACAGCGACTGGAAGTCAACTGTTGACTTCCAGTTAGTTCTGTATGAAAAGGGAAATATGGATTCTGATGGGGATAGAGATTTTCAAAACGCATGGTCGTCGGCAGAAGCGGAATAAAGAAGGGGGAGGGAAAATTGGGGCGATCGCCCCCCCCCCCAACCTTGGGAAGTTTCTGGATCCGCCCTTGCCTGTAGTTTCTGTGAGGTTGCGTGTGCTATGTTCCTGGCGTGGAGTAATTTCTTCTAAACCGGCGTGTGAGTACTTCCTTTTTATTATGTTTATGGTTATTAGGAGGTTTCTCCATTTTGCATTAGTTGTAATTAACCATAGGTCTCTGATATTACTTTCACTTTGAACTAATGATAGGTTTCTGGAAATATACCTTCAAGGCAATTTATCCTCAGATATAAAATTATCGAGAGTGAAACTTCGGAAAATATGCTTTGCATTTTCAAGGAAAATAATTAGTGAAGAAGCAGATGGTACTTACTCCCTCGCTACGCGAGGGTGCTGCAGTAGATCAGTTCTTGAGAAGCCATAGGACAATGACAAGTGTCCTATCAGCGGGAATGGGTGGGAAATTTTGTAAGGAAGGAATTCGGCTGACTTGGCAATAACCATTTCACCTATCGAGGCACTATAAGCTTTATGGGCAAGGGTCATGCGGCCCATACTTTGAAAAACCCTGTACTAGTGTATTGCCCGTCATATGACGGGTGTCCGTTACTATATGGTTGGAAACCCCGTCGTAAGACTGGTAATCCTACTTAAACCATACATCTTGAGTAATCGAAACTCATTATTATGGACTAGGAAGATGCCCGTTGAAATTCAACGGGAAAGGTTTTTGCGAAATAAAAAATGAACAAATATACCTTGACTTTCTTCGGATGGCAAGAAAACAAACTTTCGTTCATTTAGACGTTCGATGTTTCAAGTATCTAAATCCTACGAAGACTCTAAGTACCTAATTTGAATATGCGAATGATTAATGTTCTACCTTACATTCAAATGTATTCCTTCTCGTAAATAACGCAACGAATGTTGCTTACATTGGTTGCTATGAAAAGAATTTCTCTCTCCTCTCTCTCGTACTAATTGTAAGAGCATTCAAAATACGCTTTCAAGGATTGAAATAACAGTAGGATTTCGAGGTTTAACAAAGTAATGGGTTGGCATGGCAACATCCAGTTAAAATGGCAAGATTTCCCCAAAATATGTGAATTAAACGTTTAAAATGATGTTTCGAAATGTAGGTGGGAAAAGATGAACAGAATAAGAAACTTCATAGTTTTTTCTTTAAAATGGGCTATATCTAAAGATCATTGGTGAATTCTTTGTAATTTATATCTCAAATAGAATAAAATCCTGCAAGTCAAAAAGTCGCTTTTTACGTGTTATCATATGGGAAATGGAAATGCCAACCTTGGAGTCGAACCTAGGACTTTTTTCGAGATTTATTTTAGTCATAATCTTACAATATGTGAATCGATCATTCCTGCCAAATATAAAAAATTAATCTCGTTCCATTATCGAGTTAATCGTATTTTTATAGCGTGACAGAGGGAGCCACAAAGGGACAGAAGTAGCCTTTTATTATTGTTAGATAATCACAATAATAATAATAAATAAATAATAATATTCTCTCCCTCCCTCTCGCCGTCCCTCTCTCCCTCCCAGTCTTCCCCCATTCCTCTCTTTCCCTCCCTCTCTCTGCCTCTTTTCTCCCACCTCCCTCTCTCTCATTCCCTCCGGTCCCAATCCTTAGCTCTCCCTCTTTATCTCTTTCCTCCCGTCCTTTTATAATTCTATTCCTTCCTTACTCTATGTATCTTCCATTCTATATCCCTTCCTTCCTATCTCCCTCCCCACATCCCCCCTCTCTCTTACTCTACATCTGTATAGTCGTTTAGATAAGCAAAGGAATCCCAACTTAATCCCAGTCCCATTAGGATTACGTAATTTCGCGAAAAATCCTATGATAATTTAAGGGAATCTATGCACTCGTATATATTACACGTATGCGGGTTGAGACAACAATTGATTCTCGAAGTTTAACAATGACGTGGTCGGCAAGACAACAACCCGTTTAAAAGCCGATACTTTCCCAAAATATGTGATTTAAATGTTTAATATGAGAGATTTCGAAAGGTAGGCGGAAAAGGCGAACAGAATAAGAAACTTCATAGGTTTTTCTTTAAAATGGGCTAGATCCGAAGATCATTGGTGAATTCTTTGCAATTTATATCTCAAAAAGACTAAAAGCCTGCACTTTAAAAAGTCGCTTCTTACGTGTTATCTGACAGGAAATGAAAATCGCCCCTCCCTGGAGTTGAATCCGGGTCTTTTTTCGTATTTTATTTTCGGCATTTAATTTTTATATCTGAATCAATCATTCGTGAGAAATTGAAACCTTCTACCAAATCGGAAAGTGTATTGAAAACGCATTAAAAAGTGCCATTGATGACATCAACGTTAGGCACACCCAAGAGCAAGGCTTTTATTAATCGAGATATCTCGCCTTGTTTTTATTTATTTCAAGTAGGCATTCACGGTAGAAATCCAATTTACGGAATATTTCCACTGTTTTACTGAAATAAAACTTATTCATCAACGTTCGAAATCAAAATGTAAACCAAGAAAATTACGTAATGTCGTCAACGGACTCAATTTTCACTTAATATTTCGACAAGCTCAAATGAGATTGCCATGGCAACCGAAATATCTCATTGTTGCGAAATTGCGTTTTTCGTATTATAAATGGATTTTCTGGAAAATTCGGAACGTAAATTAATTTTCACAGATACCAAAAAAAATTCTCTCTTTCGTCCATATAACTGTTCAAGTCCCAAGTTCGTATCTCGATTCTAACTAATTTTAAAATGCAATTTTATAATGTCTGAAACTGATTCCAATGCTTTTCTTATGGAGCAGTGGCGTCGGAAAACCCACATAAAAGAAGTATTCTGGTAGAAATTAACATCATTGAAAAATAAAAGCTTTCGGCTTTTTGCAAGCGCATGGACGACAAAAACAGTAGAAACAATGACAGAGATAAAAGCTTCGAAAAACCTGCCAAAAAGTTACGCGAGGAAACTCTACGGTAATTTTTATTACTAGAGGCCCCCGTAAATTTATTATGAATGATTTGGAAGAACAAATTATATTTAAAATGGATTTAATAAAACGTACTAAAAATATTTCAATTAAAATAATTTTAAAAATCCTAATTTACAGAATTCAATGAAAAATCTAAAAAATTATATATCTGTATTTTATTTATAAATAAAAATCACAATATTATTGAAGCAACATTTTCTTTAATAATTTCTCTGTAAACAATGTTATCTGTAATTGTTATTCCTGAAGTAACTGATTTTCCTTGCCTTGATCCTTTTATCACTTGAATTTTCAAATTACCACCTTTAGTAGCTCTAGAACAGGAGTCGGCAAACTTTTAGAGTCACGGGCCAGAATAGGATTTTTGAATTTGGAAGCGGGCCAGATGTATCTTAAGAATAAAATCAAATTTTTTGTCAATTTTAAATATTTTTTGTCAAATTTTTTGTTAATATTTTTTCTTTTTTAATTTATAAATAATATATAAGAAAGCATATATGTAGGCACAATATTTACATAAAATACAAAATATAGTTATTTTATTAAAATAATGACATTTAATAAATTTAAGAAAACACAACAATAAACAAAAAATAATAATAAATACTGACTTTTTCAATATTAAAAACAATAACACATTTTAAATCTTTAAAAATATTTAAATTCTAAAATGCCACAAATCAGTTAATGAGATTAATGATATTGTTGTAAATGCTTAGCGAGTTTTGGATAATCCGGTTCAAAGTTCGAAGCAGCAGTTCGTAGTATTGAATGCATTTGCGTTCGAAAGTTGCTTTTCATGAACTTCAATTTTGAAAACGTTTGTTCGCAAATATATGTGCTTGCAAAAACTGTTATGATTCCGGCTGAAAAGTTTTTTAAAGGAGGAAAAGTAGAAGATGAAAGTCTGGAATAAAATTTGATCAGTTCCGATGATTGAAATGAAGCTTTCAAGATATCATTAGTTTGTAAATCGACTACTTCAATTTGTAGAGAATCAGGAACATCTTCAATATCAATTAAAAATGGATTTTGCAAGAGACCGAAAAATCTCTCCAAGCACTGAATGCAAGAGCAAATCTCCATAAGCTGCATTAACTTCGTCTAAAAAAGAACGAAATTTACGGTGACTCAAAGATCTGTTACCTCCTCGAATCAGATTTGTTACTTTCACCGAAACCTTCATGGCATTAAGAAGTTTAAGAGATTTGCAACATAATTGTTCTCGATGGATCATGCAGTGCATTGTAGGAAAATTCACTCCATCCACTGCCAGTTCCAACCATAGCTTCAGTTCTATCAGTCACAATTGAAGAGCATTTATCAAAGCCACCGTACTCAGAAATACACATTTGTACATCATCAAAGATATCCGACCCTTTTGTTTTGCACTTCAGTGAAGTTAATTGCAAAAGCTCTTCGTTAACAGAAAAATCACGTTGAACCGTTCCGATAAATATGAGTGAGCAGTTGACTTACGTCGGTGTTGTCAAAACACACACATCCAAAGCCGGAGGAAAAAAAACTGCAACCTTGCACCGCATCCAATAATAATTTTTTCGACGCGCGACAGTCTGCAATCCTTCGAGAGAAACCGTTTGAGGAGAGAATACGGTTTCGAAATTTCAGGCGGCCTCTTTTGTATCTCCGAAGGCTTCAGCCATTTTAATAGCACATTTCTTGATTATTTCACCGCCACTAAAAGGCTTCTTAGACAATTCTAAGGGCACAGCAACGCTAGATACTTGCTGTGTATTAACTGAGGTAAAAAATCCTGTTTCTTTATTTTCTTCAAATCTTCTACAACTGCTTCCCGAGAATTGCCAAAATACTGTTTATATTCATGTGATGTCTGATAGTGACGACGAATGTTGTATTCCTTTGCGACTGACATAACCTGTAGGCACACCAAACACGTCGGCTTTCCATTAATTTCAGTAAAAAAATATTCACTTTTCCAATGTTCCCGAAAAGTTCTGCTTTCCCTATTTTACGCCTCCTCTATATAGGTTTTGACTTGGTGACAAAACTAAAATAGAAAAAACTTAAATTAAAATATTTTTTAAAAATAATTAAAATATATTAAAACTAAAAAAAATATTACGCTTGAAACAAGTATATGTGGTAACAAGAACCTAACCTTCTATGAGGTATTTTTATTCACCAAGCGAAGCAAGAACTCACTGTTGACAGCACGTGAACTGATGCCCTCACTCTCTCCCGAGGCTAGCTTCGCACGATCACTTGGCCAATCTCTGTGCTTTAAACTGTTATTATTATTTTCATCGTTGTCTTTATTATTGTATCTTTAAGTTGTTATTTTATCGTTTTTGTAATTTCGTTTTGTTACCCTGCTTTCGTTACTTCGTTATTGTTTTTCGTTTTCATTTATTTAAACTTCACTAGTCGCGGTCCAGATAAAATCATGCCGCGGGCCAGATGGGGCCGGTAATCACAACCTTAATTATGTTAGGTCGAAGTTCTCTAACTATCATGCGGGTACCGTTATATAAGCCCTTACAGATGGACAAATTTCGAAGAAGCATGATAATTGATCCACGTTTCAAATTAAGAGAATATGGTGGAAGACCTAAAGGATTCTGGGTAATTTACTTGTTCATCGGCATCAGTTTCACCAAGATCGTTTTTGACAAACACTAATAATCAATTAATAATATAAATTATTACTAATAAACTTTTGTATACCAATCTTATCGTCACATCTTCAAATAACTGACACAAATATCTTAAGTATGCTCGGAAAGCTTTCTTAACGACTTAAACTGCTTTCAAGTTTAGCCGCAGATGTTGTAGACATTTAGAAGCTTTATTAAAGAAACCGGAAAATAGTACAGCGTTATCACATTTCTTCGCTAGAATTAAAAAATTACACAAACAAAGCTTCCGTTTTTAAATAAACAAAGCTAATGAAATAAATTATCAACAATAAACTTTTGTATATTAACCTTTAGACAAAATAGATTCATCATCATCATCATGCTTCTGTCCGAAGACAGGTTTTAACTGAATCGCTGCCTCCATTTCTCTCTCTCCCTAGACGCCTCTTTTATACCTCTATAAGTATTATATCCCTGCTTTATATTATCTAATATTCCTATTTTTTTCTCCCTCTTCCTCTTCTTCCACTAATTTTTCCTTCTAAGATCGTCCTTTGTAAACACTGTCTTCTTAATAGGTGCCCTATCCAATTTGATTTTCTTTTCCTGATTGTTTTTATTAGCATCCTTTCTTCTCCCACCATTTCTAATACCTCTTCGTTTCTCTTCCTCTCTGTCCATTTCACTTTCATCATTCTTCTCCATACCCACATCTCAAAACTTTCTAAATATTTTTCCTCCTTTCTCCTTACCGTCCACGTCTCTGCACCATAAAGAGCTATGCTCCATATGTAGCTTTTTGCTAGTTTCTTTCTTGTTTCTAAATTTATTTTCTTGCTTGTGAGAAGCTCTCTCTTCTCGTTAAATGCTGCTTTTGCCATTGCAATCCTACTTCTGATGTCCTGTGTACTACTTCCATCCTGTGCTAAAATACTGCCGAGATATTTGACACTACTTACTTGTTCCAATTTTTTGCCATTTACCATTATATTTAATTCTTTATGTTCCTTTGAAACCACCATGCCTTTCGTTTTTTCTGTATTGATCTTCATTCCATATTGTTGGCCAACCTCCACTAGTCTGTCTGTCATCCTCTGAAGCTCTTTCTCGCCTTCTGCTATTAAGCCCTGATCATCTGCGTATTTAATGGTGGTAATACTTTCACCTCCTATCTTAAATCCTTTCTCTTCCATCAACGCTTCTTCTGTTATTGTTTCTGCATAAATATTAAATATCGCTGGTGAAATAGGACAGCCCTGCCTCACTCCCCTCCCTATTGAAGTACTTTCTGTTTCTTCTCCTTCAACCCTGACTCTAATCTTTTGATCAAAGTAAAGGTTTTTAAGCAGTCTTTTATCTTTCCAATCTATTCCTATTTTGTTTAAAATACCCAGCATTTTATCCCATTTCACTCGGTCAAAAGCTTTCTCCCAATCTACAAAACAAAAATACATACCTTTATTGACTTCTAGCGCTCTTTCTATCATCATCCTCATACATCCTATAGTATCTCTAGTCCCCCTTCCTCTTCTAAAACCAAACTGATTATCTTGCAGCTCCTTTTCTATTTTACATTCAATTCTTTTAGTTATTATTCTGGTTAGAACTTTAGCTGTATGAGAAATTAAACTAATAGTTCTGTAATCCTTACAACATTTTGCATTGTTCTTTTTCTCCAGTGGTACCATAACAACATCTAAAAAATCTTCAGGCCATATGCCAGTATCATATACTTGGTTAAAAAATTTTGTGAGTTGCTTAACTGCTTTAGACCCCAAAACCTTAAGAACGTCCACAGGTATATCATCACTCCCAACAGCCTTCCTTCTTTTCATGTCATCAATTGCTCTTTTAACTTCAGACTCGAGAATACTTGGTCCTAGCTGATCTTCTTCCACATCCTCTTTTTCATTTAATTCAATATTTCTTGGCTTTCCTTCTTTGTCATACAGAACCTCAATGTATTCTTTCAAGACATTCTTTACACTGTCTGGCTCCGATACTATTTTACCACTTTTGTTCACGATTCCTTTACGTTCTATCTTTCTTGCTTTTTTCTTGAATAGTTCCCTTGCTTTGCTATACATGAGGTCTGCTCTACAAATTCTTTCACATTCGACAATCTCCTCGCATTTTTCATTTATCCACTGTTCTCTTGCTTTATCTGTTTCCCTTCTTAAAGCATTATTTAACTCCTTGTACTTTCTTTGTCCTTCTTCAGTGTTTATGCTCTTCCACTTTCTCTGCTCTTCCATTTTTTGCAGCATGGCTGCTGTGATCCAGGGTTTTTTGTTTCTTTCACCCGTTATCTTTCCTACCTTCTTTTCCATTACATCTTTAATGTTGCTATGGATGTATCTCCACTCCTCATCTACATTCTTCCTATTTTCTTCAGCTCTCTCCCCCAACCTTTCCTCCAGCTCAGTCATGATAGCCTCCTTGTTTTTAAGGAGTTCCTCTAAGTTCCATTTCTTGTTAACTCTTATGTTTCTCTTAATGCTCTTCAGTCTACATTGTGTATTTGCCACCAAAAGGTTGTGGTCGGAATCGATATCTGCCCCTGGTAATGTTTTCACATTTTTAATGCTATTTCTAAATCTTTCATTGACTAGTATGTAATCTATCTGGTATCGTCTCTGGTCTCCTGGGCTTCTCCATGTGTAAAGTCTCCGCTGGTGATGCTTAAACCATGTATTAGTTACAATTAATCTATTTCTATGGCAGAATTCCACAAGTTTATCTCCTCTTTCATTTCTCTTCCCTAGTCCATATTTTCCCACTATGTTATCTTCCTGTCCCTCTCCGACTACACTGTTCCAATCTCCCATTACTATGGTGGTGATCCTTCCTTTTCTCTCCTCCTCCAATATCTCCATAATCTGTTCATAGATTTTATCTACTTCGTCGTCGCCAGCATTAGTTGTTGGCATATATATATATAGTATAACGTTATCAAATTTCTTCGCTAGAAGTCAACATTTACATTAACAAAGCTTCCGTTTTTAAATAAACAAAGCTAATGAAATAAATTATTAATAATAAACTTTAGACAAAATAGTATAACGTTATCAAATTTCTTCCCTAGAAGTCAACATTTACACTAACAAAGCTTACGTTGCTACATAAACAAAGCTAAAGAAACTCGGTTGCTATGTAAACAAATAATCCGAAATATATATTAACATAATTATTACAAAGGATTTAATATAAAGTATTATTACTTTAATTATAATCAAAATGGAATAAAATCTAAAGTTAGTAATTAAAAACTATTAAATAGAGCGAAAATGTAAGATTATTTACTAACTTCTTCGACTTTATTATTTTCGGCAACTATGTTGCGGGAAGACGAACTTTTATAATATTACATAGGTATCAGGGAGATGCACGTTGAAATTCAACGGGAGAGTTCTTTTATGAAGTTTCGTAAAAAGATGTGACGCGAGACTATTATCCAAGTCAATGGTACGCAATTACACGAAACGGGCAACAATGCGAATCACTAAGAATACATGAAATTTTCGCGTTAAAAACTGATCTGTTGATCGATTCTACGCGTAATCAAAACACAGATGAATCATTTCGAGAAAGATTTTACGTGGCGCAATTTTCCAAGAACAAAGGCCTTTTTCCTAAGGCGAAACTCGTTAAATATAGCCTTCTTTCGCACGCTTTAAGAGCTAGGTAACTTCGGCCTATAAGAGATCGATAAATTTTTGGCGTCTTATTTCTGAAATAAGATTCACGTTTTACTTCATTACGTTATATCGGCCATCGTTGCGTAGCAACACGATTTTGCAACGACGTTACAATTGCTAAGGAATGTGAGACGGCACTTGTCGCCACCATCACACCCCTCCGAATGGACCAATCGCAAGTCCTGCACATATCAATCGTAAAAGCCTGCCGTGGCATTTAGACCTTGCATTCTGTCTGCAATGACGAAATGCTCTTCTTCTCCATAGATAGATAGCTGTCACCGTCTCGAGATACGAAAGAAAATAGCGCGGGGAAGGGGGGAGGGGCAGTGCATCGCTACGGGGAAACAACAAGAGAGAGATCTCAGCTGTGCGACCTCCGGCGATGACGTCATGTCAACTAGGTCGACACACCCCTGGGTTCTCGTATCGGGATTGGTGGAAAGAAGCACTTCTTTGGAGGAAGGGACGGGTGAAGGACAACTCGCAGTGCCAAGAAAGTAGAAATCTGCGTCCCATGGCAACGGGTTGATCTACGAGTTCCCGGTCACGAGGAGAGATAATTGACGAGCACGTCCGAGTTCCGAGCCAATTTCTCTCTTAATTTCAGCGGCTTTCGCCGGTACGCGCCTGATCAAGCTGAGGCCCGAACGCCATCTACCGGTGATGCGGGACACTCCCTTGATTGCGATTTCAATGTCACGATCTTCTGATCTAAAGGCGCGGTCAGTAATTCAAGATGGGTAATAATGTAAATCTAACCCAGGCAGAAAGGCACACTATGACATTTCTCCATAGAATTTATAGTGCGTCGCAATAATTTCTCCTCACTCAATACAATGTAACTTTGTAAAGACGGAGTATTTGTTCGAAAACTTGAAGCCATTAATATATTAGTTATATGTCCCAAAACCGGGACATATCTAGTTTTGAAGAGACTAAAACCGGGACAAAATCGGGACGTTGTTTATAAAAGCTAACTTGTACTAATGGTGTACAGTTATTTTATTCTTTTATTGTAATTACAAAATAAAGCTATTACTTGCTTTTGTGGCGGTGGGTTTTAGTACCAAACTCTGGAGTACCGAGTTCGAATCTCGTTAGCAGTGAAGTACCTGAACCCTTCTTGGCCCGCCAAGTAATTCCTCGGGGGGCCCGGGAAAACTTGAATAATAACGGATGATATCTGTCATCCGGTGCCATGGTTCTGAATGTGTTTAAAGTCATTGGGCAGTGATAGTTGCACGGTTCCGCCATATAAAATACCATGGTTTCTTTAGTTCATTTAAATATATAACACTTGAAGTGAAGCAATAGAGTTACATTTTGACGGTTTCTTTAAAAATGCTAATTATATACAATAACATTTTAGTATAAAATATAAGTAGATCAAATTGTCATTTTAATGGGGTGGAAACTGCATGCTTTCCGATGCACGATATTTCGGAGAAGTAGGATCTTTCAATGGAATCTTTTCCTATTGGCTAGCTTTGGGCTCCTCTTTGGTCCTGGGCTCCCGCTAGGCGGGGGCGTCTGCTACGCCCCTGCTTGTTACTTAAGTCGATCGTTAAAGTTATAAAGGGCTGTAAACTGGCTGCTTTTTCGAATATAAATAAAGATTTTAGTTGTTATTTATAAAGGAATTTCTGAAATTTAACCTGTAAAGAATATGTGGTAAATAAACTAATGGAAACATTGAAACCAGTGTTTAAAGAATAACAGAAATTAATAGCAAAAAATGTCCATTTTTGGGGTCTCAATTGAAAAAACAACAAAACATATATGTACTTGAAGTTATGTTGTGTATTTATTTATTAAAACAAATAAAAGCTAAGAAATGCCAATTACATAATTACAGAATACTGAATAAAAAGAACGAAAAACAGAATAGAGAATCACTTTTTGGAAAACCATTCATATTTTTCACTAGCATGAACCTTTACTAGAAAATCATTGTTATTTTTTATTTTTTCATAAAACTCACTACAACTTAAATCAAGTTTGAATTTACAAAAAATTAGTCCTTTTACTGTTGATTCGGTCATTCGACCTCTTTCCTGACACCATATATTGTTTAGCATTGAGAACAATCTTTCGACAGGGCCAGAAGTGCCTGGTAGACAGAAAACATACTCCATAAGACGGCTGAGGTTGGGCAAAGAAATGTTCTGGTTCTTGAAATGAGTAATGAGTTGAACCCATTTTTCTTCATTACTTGCATTCTTTGTATTCCAAATATCATAGTTTGAAGACCAGCGTGTGTTGTGCTTAAAAACCGTGTACCATATTCTTGAATGTGATAAAGTGTAGAAGAGTGTAGAATTAGATTATTATTCTGCTTCCAGCTATTCTATTTGATTCATTTTTTTTTTCGGTTCCTTTATTTAACAGAAAACTTTAACCATGGTCTTGCATCCCCAAGAAATAAGTTCTGTGACTGTAAGTGAACTTCAACAGCTTAAGTATTCACAGCTATCTCTCCATGAGAAAGTTACAGTTAAGAAAAGAGGTCGTTCAACACCTGATATTCTAATATCTCAGCCAGGCAAAAGCAACAACGAGAAATATATTCGTAGCTTTAATTCTGAATGGTACCAACGGAAAAGTTGGCTTTGCGGCTGTGAAGTAAATAATGCACTGTTTTGCTTCCCGTGTTTGCTGTTTGGAGGTGATGTACCGTGGACAAAAGATGGTTTTAGAAATATAAACAAAATGAAAGAAAAAACTGAATAGCATGAGAAGTCAAAGAAGCACGTTGATTATGTTGTTTCACTGTCACTTTTAGGAACCGTAAGTATTAAGGAGAAACTTAGTGAGGCATACAGACTTTCAATCAATGAGCATAATATATAATAAATTACGAAACTGATAATAATCCTCTTGACAATTCCCATGACTACATCAGAGGCAGAGCGCTGCTTTTCAACATTGAAAAGAATAAAAACTTTTTTAAGAAGCATTATGAATTCGGAAAGACTAAATGCGCTTGCAGTACTTTCAATGGAGAAAAATTTCCTCAATTGTCATCCAGAGATCAAGGAGAAAATTATTGAACTTTTTGCGCAAATTAAAACAAGAAGAATGGATTTCATTTTTAAATGAATAGATCAAGCTTGAATTGTAACAATTTAAGTTAAAGTAAGTAAAAAATATTTGTTTTTTTTTGTTAAGATTTTATCAAGTTCCTGAATAAATTTTCTTTTTATACATGTTTTTTTTTCCTTTTACACAATTTTAAAACAAAGGCTAAAAATTTTCTGGAGCAGCACCCCCACTAATTTTAGCTACGAGCCGCCACTGAACGTAATCTTTTATAGAAAGATATTTTGATTTTGTTCCAGGTTCGAATACTAATTTTCGTGGAATCCCATTTTTTAATTTGTTCATTGATTTTTAATTAATTCATTTATACCTAATGCGTTGTAAATGAGCTTTATATTACAATTTTACATTTATACGTTAATTCGCGTAATAACTCTTTATTATTACAAATGTGAATGCGTGACCGAAAATGTACGAACGGACGGAAACTTTTCATATGACTTGGACGTCACTTACCCATGAAATTATTAAAATGACTGAGATTCAACTTTTATTAGTTAAATTATAAAGCATGGAAATTTATTCATTGTTATTTACTTTTGGTGGTGGGTATCACGAAATATGTTGATTGGTTTCAGACAGCCTTTAAAAAACTATAAATGTTATTGGATTGGGGTCTTTTCCAAAAATAAATTTTAACAATTTCGCACATTTCTTTCGCTCAATGAATCCTCTAAATCAATTAGAAAAATGTTTCCCGCAGTCCGACTTTCACATGTCCCAAGAAATGATTTTAGAGAAATAACAATGTTATTAAATTTTTTAAAGACGTTTAATAAATATTATATATTTATCATTTATAAAAGCGTGATGAACAATCCTTCAAGAGGCATGAAAAAAGAAATTGGCCTTATTGGATTAGTAGAAGCCGAGATATGACGTTGTATGTTTAAAGATACATACATTTTTTAGATTTTATTATTTTTAATAACTTTCTTGAATTTTTCCTAATTTTTGTATTAACTTCGCTTTATATATATACTAGTATTCTGTGCTTGCATTCTGCAAGCATTGGTGCCCTATAACCACCACACCAAATTTCATTCCTACTACATGATGAGAATTACCGCAACTTAATTGCCAAATATTCCGCAATGCTATTTACACGGGAAAAACTCAATGTTGGAGTGCCTGGAGTCGAACCGAGGAATCCTACAGGAGTGGTCTCATAATATTTGCTAGTCCATTCATGGCCTCTACAAACCCTGACAATTTCAGGTCTCTATTTCTCTTAGTTCGGGCTATATACCGGAATCACATTTCCCTGAGAGTGACGTCATGACACAGTTATTTTTCAGTTCGTGGCACTAAGCTCTCGTTCAGTTTTATCAACACGGAAAATAAATTCCCGAAGAAAAGCATTGCCTCGTAGTCATGACAGAAATATTGGGCCATTGTTATAAATTGTATCAAAACCCGTTTTTACGCAGTAAAAATCGAATAATTGGACTAATTCGGCACGGATTCGTGTTCTACTTTCAGGAAAAATAATCTTCGTTCTTTTTCCCGTTTTCTAATTCAGGTCCTGGGTTTGTACCTTAATTAAAAGTAAACGTTTTGGGGCGTAAAACACCCCGTTGTAAGGGGACATTTTGGAATTTTCGATTTTTCCTGATGGTTTTGGACCAACACCAAGGTTCCCTCCAAATTTCAGCTCTGTGGAATATCTACAAGTACCTTAGGTTTTATATCATCCTTATATATCGACGTTTCTTACCGAGGAGGATATAACATACTAGTAGTTGGTGTTTGCATTCTGCAAGCATATCATCTCAACATAAAAAACATTCATTTTTCATATTTCATCATTACAAATATTTTTTTTAATTCTCAATATTTCAGCTCCGCAGCGATTTTCGTTTTTCCCACATGTGAATAATAGTTTAAAACAATCCCCAAAAGTTGCAATTTTAAAAATTTTACACTTTCTCCATTATGGGGTACTAATGCTCCACATTTTAGCCATATTTTAATGCTGTAGCACTTCTAGAAGTAAAATAATATTTTTCTAATTGTTTAAATTTAAATAATTTTTAACGGACGCTGCACTTCATATATGGTAAAATTGAAATGCTTATTTGTTAAAATACACTACTTTGTAAATAATTTGAAAATTTCAGCTTCCTAGCTCATCCCGTAGTACCTAAACAGTTATCTATTTGTTTAAAATTTAAGAATTTTTAACAGCCAAATTAATTAAAATATCAAAATTTGTAAAATCCCTATTTCGTTTTTTTTTAAGAATTCTACTTATAAAAAAATTCTAACTCCGTAGCACATTTGGAAATACATAAACCTTGAAATTTTGTTTAAACAATTGCAAATTTTTAGCAGCCGCATTGTTGTACTTTTTCAAGATTTTCGTTTTTCTAGTCGATTTTGCACAACATCCTACCTATAAAAAAAATTTCGAATCTCCAGCACATCTGGAAGTGCCTAAACATTTCTTTAATTCAAAGGAGTTCTCCCCGGGCCCGATTTCCGTTTTTTTCTTATGGAACAATAATGGAGTAAAACAATCGCTAATTTTTAAAATTTGAGGAATATTATACTTTTTCCACATTGGGTTAATTATGCTACACATTTTTTCCAAATTTAAATTTATAGCTCATTTAGAAGTGAAATACCATTTATATAATAGTTTAAATTTAAATAATTTTTAACGGCCAAATTAACAATTTTATGGATAAATTGAAATGTTTAGTCGTTTAAATTGATTAATGTCTAAATAATTTAAAAATTTCAGCTCCCTAACTTGCGGCGTAGTGTCTAAGCATCTACCTATATGTTTAAATTTTAGGAATTTTTAACTGCCAAAAGAATCTCCAGCTGATCTGGAAGTGCCTAAACATTAATATCCTCCTATATGTTATCTCCTCCTCTGTAAGAGAAGTCGATATATATAACAAATTTTTTTCTTAGGTAGGATTTTGTGCAAAACCGACTAGAAAAAACGAAAATCTTGAAAAAGTACAACAAATTGTTTAAACAATTTTCAAGGTTTATGTATTTACAAATGTGCTACGGAGTTGAAATTTTTTTATAAGTAGAATTCTTAAAATAACGAAATAGGGATTATACGAATTTTGATATTTTAATTTGTTTGGGCAGTTAAAAATTCTAAATGTTTAAACAAAGGTAAATATTTAGATACTACGGGGCAAGTTAGGAAGCTGAAATTTTCAAATTATTTACAGTATAGTAAATTTGCACAAATAAACATTTCAATTTTACCATATATGTATTGCGGCGGCCGTTAAAAATTATTTAAATTTAAACAATTAGAAAAATATTATTTTACTTCTAGAAGTGCTACAACTTCAAAATTTGGCTCAAATGTGTAGCATTAGTACCCCATAATGAAGAAAGTGTAAAATATTTAAAATTGCAACATTTGGGGATTGTTTTAAACTATTATTTTTACATGTGGGGAAAACGAAAATCGCTGCGGAGGTTAAATATTTAGAATTAAAAAACTATTTGTATTTATGTAATGTCTGTCTGAAAAATGAATGTCTTTTTAAGGTGAGATGAAATGCTTGCAGTATGCAAGCACCAACTACTAGTATATTATATGTTATCTCCTCTGTAAGAAACGTCGATATATAATGATAATATATAGGAAGATACTAATGTCCAGCCCAAACTACAAGAGCTAGAGAGGTGAAAGTTTTTGTTTTTGTAGATATGAAACCTTTAGATAAAATGAGACTTCTTACCTAAGTGACATGAGTTCGACTCCAGAGACCCCTGGAAATTCTCCCACAAGTTAGCATAGGAAAAAGTTATCCCAGTGTGTAGACCAATCTAATAGGTTTAGGAAGCTGAAATTTTGCAGGTCTATAGAATTTTTCTCCTAACCAACTATAAAAATAGAAAATTTCAAAATTGTTAATTTTTAGGGGTTGTTTTAACCCCATTTGTACTTTAAAGTTTAATAATTTTTATCTTGGAAACTATATGCTGTAGGTTCGAGTTTTTAAAATCATTTTGTAGAAAATTATACATAGAAAAAAATGAAATTTTGAAAAAGTTAAAAAATTCGACCAATAATAATTCGCAATTGTTTAAACATATTTTTGAGGTTTATGTATTACCGAATTTGCTACGGAGCAGAAATTTTTTTTGAGGTAGTGTTTGTAAAAAAACGAAATAGGGATTATACAAATTTTAATTTGTTTGGCAGTAAAAAATTCTTAAAGTTTAAACTTGAAAATGTCAGCTTCCTAGCTCATCCCGTAGTACCTAAACGGTAAACTATTTGTTTTAACTTTTAGAATTTTTAACGGCAACACAAATTAAAATATCCAAATTTCTATAATCCCTATTTCGTTTTTTTTACAAATTCTACCCCTAAAAAAATTTCAGCTCCGTAGCACATTCGGTAATACAAAAACTTTGAAATTTTTTTCCAACAATTGCGAATTTTTAGCGGCCGCATTGCTGCACTTTTTAAGATTTTCGTTTTTTCTAGTCGGTTCTGCGCAAAATCCTACCTATGAAAAAAATTTCGAATCCCTATCTCACCTGGAAGTGCCTAAACATTAGTATTCCTCTTATATGTTATATCCTCCTCCTCCTCCTCTGTAAGGAACGTCTATATATAATGACTAGTAGAAGGTGCTTGCATTCTACAAGCATTTCATCTCACCTTGAAAAATCATTAATTTTTCAGAGACATATTTCATTATGGGAAAAGTGTTAACACGTGTTAACATGTGTCAATTCAAAATATTTGTCCTCTGCACAGATTTTCGTTTTTTCCTTATGGAACAATAGTGGAGTAAAACAATCACTAATATTTGAAATTTTAGTAATATAATACGTTTTATACATTAGGTTAATAATGCACCACATTTCTGCCAAATTTTAAATTAGATGCACATTTAGAAGTGAAATAATATTAAAATATTTATTTGTGAAATTTAACTAACCTCTAAATAACTTTAAAATTTTAGCTTCGTAGCTTGCCCCGTAATGCCTAAACATTTACCTAATTGTTTAAACTTTATAAATTTTTAACAGCCAAACAAATTTAAAGATCATAATTTCTATAATCCCTACTTCGTTTTTATATAAATTCTAACTTTAAAATACTAAAGTTTAGGCACTTCCATAATAGCTAGAGATTCGACATTTTTTACATAGGTAGGATAATGTATAAAACCGACTAGAAAAAAGGAAAAATCCTGAAAAAGTTTAACAATACGGCCGCTAAAAATTTGAAATTGTATAAACAAAATTTCAAGGTTTATGTATTTGAAAATGTGCTACGGAACTGAAATTTTTTATAGGTAGAATTAGTAAAAAATCAAATAGGGATTGTAGAAATTTTGATATTTTAATTTGTTTGGGCAGTTAAAAATTCTAAATGTTTAAACAAAGGTAAATATTTAGATACTACGGGGAAAGTTAGGAAGCTGAAATTTGAAAGTTATTTAGATCTTAGTCTATATAAAGGAATAAATACTTCAATGTCTCCATGAATTTGTTATT
This sequence comes from Tanypteryx hageni, assembly GCA_028673005.1. Lineage (NCBI taxonomy): Eukaryota > Metazoa > Arthropoda > Insecta > Odonata > Petaluridae > Tanypteryx > Tanypteryx hageni. The sequence continues at coordinate 114,342,716 of CM054117.1, read as the reverse complement.
GCGACCGTTAAAAATTGTTTAAATTTAAACAATTATATAAATGTTATTTCACTTCTAATTGTGCTATACATTTATAATTTGGCAGAAATGTGTGGCATTATTATCCCAATGTGGAAAAAGTATAATATTCTGAAATTGCAAAAAATAATGATTGTTTTACTCCATTATAGTTCCATAAGGAAAAAACGAAAATCGGTCCAAAGATATATTTTGAATGAAAGAAATATTTCCCATGATAAAATAGCTCTCTGAAAAATTTATGTTTTTTCAAGGTGAGATGAAAGGAAAGGTAGTGATGATGGTGGCAACAAGGTGTTGAAGGAAGCCAAGCGGACACTTACCAAGTTGAGCATCAAGTTGGCAGGCTGCTGGGTGTGTGTGTGTGTGTGTGTGTGTGTATATATATATATATTAGGGTGGTCCTTATTTTTAAGTTTTGGAAAACTGGAGGGGGCACGTTTTGAATCTGTTCCATTATTTAAAAAAATAATTCTTGTAAAATTAGGTTAGTTTTGAATAATATTTAGGGGTCGCTACCAAGATCTGAAAAATCGCAATATATCATAATGCTAAACATAGGTGCACTCATTTTTAAATTTTAAACTTATTTGAATTGAATTGTGAATTTCAGACACTTAGTATTGAAAATAGATATAACCTTTCAGATGTACCCCTCAGAAATCCTGCGTAAGTCCACTTGCAGGAGCACTCTTTGTGTTATGTAATAGTCCATATCAGGTCTTTTGGAACAATCTAGAACTGTCCAGAACGTTATAGAACCTTCATAAACAATCATAAATCGTTCCTCAATTCGTGTAAGTCGCATTCAGCAAAGGGAAGCAACAGCTAAACAAATAATCTCTCACAAAAATGAGCTACTATCAATTAAATAATCTCTCAATTTAATCCAACAGTTCCGATAGTTGTGCATTGGGATGGCAAGCTGCTGCCAGATCTTACTGAAAAGGAAGTAATTGATCGTCTTCCTATTTTAGTCACAGGTGATGGAGCAGAACAACTACTCGGTTTTCCAAAAATTGTGGCTGGAACTGGATTGGAAATGGGCAAGGCTGTTGTTGAAACTTTGGAACTGTGGAATCTAGCAGAGAAAGTGAAAGGAATGTGTTTTGACACTACTGCGTCAAATACTGGGAGAAAAAATGGAGCATGTCTTTGGATTGAACAGAAATTAGACAAGAACCTTCTCTACATTCCCTGCAGGCACCACATATTGGAGCTGGTACTGGAAGCTGTCTTCTCTGTCATCGTAAGTCCATCAGCGAGCCCAGAAATACTAATCTTAAAGCGATTTCAAGCTCATTGGGTGTCACTGGATAAGTCCGAATACAGAACTGCACTTGATGATGAGTTCACTGCCAGTGCTGTTGCTGATATTAAAGACGAAATTATCACTTTTGCTACAGACCAACTGAACCAGCAGCAACCTCGCGATGATTACAGAGAACTCATGGAAATCTCTATCACCTTTCTTGGAAGTGAATCTTCGCATGGAATTAGATTTCTTGCTCCTGGTGCAATGCATAAGGCTCATTGGATGGCCAAAGCCATTTATGCTATCAAACTGTGGATGTTCAAATGACAGTTTCCATTGAAGATAAAAGAGGATGCTGGGATAAGGGACATAGCAATTTTTGTTGTGAGATTCAATTTGAAGGCGTGGTTTCAAGCTGCACTTCCTACTGCTACGCCTTTAAATGACCTGATACTGTTGAAGATCCTCCAACAGTACAAAACCACAAACTCAATAGTTGTCAACGCTGCTCTGAAGAAGCTTGCTCAGCAAAGAGCTGGTTGCCCTTGCTTTCTTTGATAAAAAAGTATCAATAGATACAAAAGCCAAATTGATTCAAGCTCTCCAAAATTATGGTAATGAGGTCCACTCAAAGAGAGTGACTGTCAATCTGGATAGCATCTTGGGGAAAAATTTGGACTATTTTGTCTCAGCCAACACTTTGAGGTTTTTCGACATACTTGGTCTTGACTCGTAATTCACAGAATTGGATCCCGAACTCTGGGCTTCTGATGGGAACTACATTGCCACAGAAAAGTGCATCAGGTCCATCAATTGCATTAACAATACGGCAGAACGCGGAGTTGCCCTGATCAAGGAATACAATCGATTACACACCCAGGGTGAACAGCAAAAGTAATTTCTTCTGCAGGTTGTCAGCGGTCATCAGAGGAGATATCCAGACTTTGCAAAGGGAACACTTGCCACAAACAATTAATATACCACTACGTCAGTATTGTTATGTTCATCATGTAACAATGTAGCATGGAAATTACCAACGCTAAATTTTATATGCTTTGTACTGTATTGCATTTTGTTTAAAATAAAGAAAACTTAATGTTTCAAACTTTGGTAGCAACCTCAAAATTTCATCTAAAATTTACCAAATTTTGGAAATATTATTTTTTTAAATATTGGAACAAGATAGGCTGGTGCCCCTATTCAAGACAAAACATTTGTTTTTTCCCCCCATTATAAGGACCACTTTAATATATATATATATATATATATATATATATATATATATATATATATATATATGGATGTCAACAAGGTGTTGGGATGAGGAAACCCAGTGAGCACTCACCAATCAGACGACTTCAGGTTGGCGAGGTTGGTATTCTATGGAAGAAAGAACCCCCAGCACCCACGCCTTTACACCCTGCCGGATCTTACCCCTGCGGTAGACCCCGATGTCTAACATGCCCAATAAACCCCCCCTGCAACTCCTTCTCCAGTCCCACAACCAACATCACCTACCCCATAACTTCCACCACCAACTGCACCACCCGCAATATCATTTACCTCCTGAGATGCACCCAATGTTCCGCCTTTTATGTTGGCTTCACCAGCAATCCCCTCAACATCCGCATGAATGGCCACCGCAACAGCGTCATTCTCAAACGACCGCTGCCGGTGGCCGTTCATGCGAACAAACATAATTTAAAGTTCAACAACTGCTTCACAGTGAGAGTCATTCGCGCTCTCCCCGACAATGCTTCGGCTCCCCAACTCCGTCGGTGGGAGCTTTCGCATATCCATCTCCTAAACTCCTTCACTCCCCCAGGCCTCAACCTTCGATAGCTTTTCACACCCTTTCTGTCTTCTCCCAACACCCTACCCATCCCCAACCCCCTCCGTTTCCTCCAATCCTCGACCTTTCCGCACTACCCTTCCACCCCCATGCTTCCACCCAGTGTCACCGCCATCAGTTCTCTCTCTGTAGCTGAAGAAGGAGTAGTTCCGAAAGCTTTACGTTTGTGATGTTTCTGTGTTTTTGTGTTATTTTACGTGTGTCGCTTCGACATCCCCGGGGCCTCGCCAACCTGAAGTCGTCTGATTGGTGAGTGCTCACTGGGTTTCCTCATCCCAACACCTTGTTGACATCCATATATTCATTTTACCTTTCCTTTTCCGTAAGTTGTTATATATATATATATATATATATATATATATATATATATATATATATATATATATCCAAATGAAATTTGAGAAAGTGGTTACAATTAAATCACAAAGATTATTAAACATAAGCTTAAATTATTTAATGAAATAACATAAGTAACATATGTCGGTGATTATTGACACGGTTCATAGCACGTTCCCGATTTTGTGAATAATTTTCTCTTTGTTGATTAATTTCGCCTTGATTTAAAAATAATTTGATCAGGATTTGCAGAATAATATGGTAATATAAAAAACTAATAATGATGAGGAATAATTAATCTTAATTTATAATAGTATATTTTAGATTAATTTAACGTATGTAGTACATACAAATATGATTACCGGACCTTGTTGGTATTTTAAATTTCTTTGTAATAAATTCTCTTTGGTATTCTGTGCATACTAAAAAGAAAAAATATTCTGAAAAGTTAAAAAATAAGCAACAAAAATGATGCTAGGTATTATGTTGTTGTCATTTTCTCCGAAAGTACCCAAAATAAAGCGAAAATGAAAGTCTATATAATAACTTGATCGAAGCTTGAGGTTTTAAAATGACAAGGTCTGCAAGTCAACATATCGTTAAAATGGCAATATTTTTTTACAAAACTAGATCTAAATGTTAAATTTGAGATATTTCGAATTGAAAGCTAAAGTAAATGAAAAGAATAAGAAACTTTATTCATTCTTCCCTTTAAACAGTCCAGGGCCGAATATCGAAGGCCATTTTTGCTAATTATAAATTTCAAATTAATAAAAGCCTGCACATCAAAAATCGATTTTTACCGGTTATCTTTTGAACAAAAGAAATTATCCCCTGGAGTCGAATCCGGGTTATTTTTTGGAATTCTATTTTGCCATTCCCTTTTAATATCCGAATCAAATATTCCTACAAATTTTCATTATTCTACCTAGTCGGGAGGCTTGTTAAAAACGAACTGTGACAGAAAAGTTGTTGTGTGAAGATGAACTTGTTTAATATTGCATATATATATAGATTTAAATTTTTAAATACTAACCTTATCTTCAAATAACTGATCTAAATATGTTATTATTAAATGATATGCTTGGAAGGCTTTCTTACCGACTTAAACTGCTTTCAATTTTAGTCGTTGATGTCGTTGACATTTAGAAGCTCAGTGTTACACGGGTGACCGCAAAATAATAAGTGAATTTATTACATAAGATCAGGGGTGTATTGATAGGCCCTGAAACCCTCGCAATCCGAGATATAAGAGGTCCCCAATAATTTAAAATGTACTGACGAAGGCATCTGATGCCCGCTTTAAGAACCCGGAAAAGGGAATTGCTATTTTTACAATACGGCTTCATAACTCTGAAAAGAGGCATTTCTTGGTAGGAAAGCCAGTGCAAGATATAGGCTACGATTCATCTCTCGTTCTTAGGTCAATGCGTTTTCATACGTGTCAACACTTCTTGAGTGTTACATATAGGTAGGGAAGATTGTTGTGCTTATTTGTGTATATGGGTGTATTTACTTGTTAAGTGAAGCATGAGTTCTGCGTACACTCTTAACGCTATAAAGGATGACGACATGACTTCAATTACCGGTCGGTCCGGTAGTCACTACTTTAGGCCTCCAATGTCATCATGAAGTAAGTTTTTGTTTTCATATTCGTATATAGGTTGACGTGCAACCCCCTTTCTTTTTGACACCACAAGCTGCCCCTGATGGCACATAAGATTTTACAGATTGTATTTATTCACTAGTGAACCGTTCAAGTATTATGACAACAAATGTTTAGCTATTTTTGATCCCCTGTTCACCAATGTCAGCAACTGCAACCATTTCAGTGACCCCCCCCTCGTCTTACGGAAGATTTTTAGCCTACTTTCCAGAATGTAAATAGGCTTATAGTTTTGTCGTTGTGTTTGTCTGACTTTCTGTCTGTCTGCCCCCCTATTAACTTTTGAACCAATTGACCGATTTTCATGAAACTTGGTGGTAATCTCTTGCTACATGGGCCGAGCTCCCGAGGATAGTTTTTGTTGTGAAGATTGAAGTCCCGGGTTCGATTCCCGGAACTATCCTTCTCATTTGATTTATATGGGAAATTTGAAATCCATCGTGTTGGGTAATTTTCTCTTGCACATTAAAATATCTTAGAATTATAATATCGGACCGAGTTTTGTACTATTCTCTGAGGAAAGGAATAGAGATTCTAATTTTTATGGTAGAGTTTTACTTATCGATTGTATTTCTTAGAATTTCGCGTAAATATTGGCGATTTTGCAGTTTTTATAACTCATTACGAGAGTGTGGCCATAGCAACAACTATTGTTGGACTCAGATTTGGTATGTTCTAATACGTACACGCGTTATTTTTGTCGCGTGATCAATTTAATATTCCGCGATGACTTTAAAGCTATTATAGTCAATATTAGAATTAAATAAATGATTAAATGGAAAGTAGGCATCATAAGTTCTGTTTGGATCACCTTGTTTTGTACCCCTTTTTCAATAAAAATTAGAAAATGCATACTTATGCATGGCAATACTTTCTGATGTCTTCTTATAGCGTTGCAATGCATTTTAATGCTCATTAAAGCGCAATGAGGAAACATTTATCAGAGCAAACAAGGTAAAGTTATGTTTACCGAAAAATCAGTTAAATACTGAGAAAACAATCCTAATGTCGGGCCAAACGCGGGTAACGAGAAGGTGGAAGCAGCTTGCTGTGGACGTGCTGTTGCGACACATAAATCGCACGCAAAAAGTAAAAATTTCTTAAATAAAAAAATCTTACGTAAGCATTGGTTATACCCCCTCTCCCATCTCAGCAACCATCAGCTTTTCCTAGACCCCTCCCCTAAGGTGTGTTAATCACAGACGCCAGGGGCTTAGCCCCCACACCTGGAAATTTTGCCACTACCCAATGCTCCATGTGAAAGGGGATTCTTTGAAGTGCACCGAAATTGTACAATTCACGTGATCGACAGCTTCACTTCCTCTCCAAAGGAATACTTGTCATATTTTAATGCAAATAAATAAGAATTTTGTAAATTTCCACTAGACAAATTTATTGCGATAAATTTGTCAAGTGGAAATTTACAAAATTCTGCTTTATTTACATTATGGAATCTTTCCAGAAAGTTGAGCCTTCCCAAGTGGAATATGTTGCCATATTTTATAGCAGTAAAATATCATGGACCACGGCCGGGAATCAAACCTGCAATACTTGAAATCATTGACGACTATTTCAACCACTGCTCCACCGGCGTCGACCGATAACTAATAAGTTAATAAGCGTACTCAATGCCATAGAGTATGAATACGTCTTTTTTCTTGTGTCTCTATGTCATTATAAGGATTGTATGCATAATATAATATTTGAACCCATTTCACCAAATGGATTAAAGTTAATAAAAGCAACAGACTCATTACTATATTTTTTTATAATTTCATATTTTCAAAATATCAGTAACGTTTCTATGAGGGGAGGGTGAATTCTTCTTTTAATATACAGGCAATGAAAAGTAATTCAGCTTGGAAAATATTTCAGATATAGGGGGGCCCGTATTGTTTGCTGCGGGAGGGAAGGGGGGGGCGAGATTTTTCGGTACGCCACTGCATTAGATTCAATAAAACTTGATTATTACTACGCAAATATTACAGACGATACATTTAAGTGAGGATGTAAATATGTTAATAAACTACTGCCAAGAACTGATGTATACCGCAGACTGGTCCAAGTAGTTTCATTTCTCGTTACCTGTGGCTCCACATGCGGTTCGCGTTGCTCAAGGTCCGTAAAGTAAATACTTATATACGCACTAAAAAGTAAACAATAAATATAAAATTTAAGGGCTTATAGCACCACCACTCAGAATAAGATTAGGCACGTAAACTAACTAACACAAATAACAACGTAACAAGAAACTATGCAACAGTTTTCAATTTATAAAAAATAAAACAAAGAAATGCGTAATAAAGAATAGTTCATTTATTTCAGGAGACCAAAAATTAACAATGTCTTGCAAGATAACTTCAAATATGTCATTTTTCCTTTGATCATAGAACGCCGCATGATTTCAGCCGTGCAGGAATGGGTACATTTGAGATTAGTGCCAAACTGATTTCTATGATCCAATTTCATCATCATCGTCGTCAATTCTCAATAATCTGGGTGTGAGCCAATGTCTCCGGATCCACGAAATTATACTTATGATTAACACATTTATGCTCAATCTTTGTCCTGAATCGTAGAGTATGCAAGCCAACAGTCCGAAATTATTGTCCTGCCAGGTCTTTTTTAATTATCGGAATTAAAGTTTCTGCGCTTCCATTTCGTACAGTAACTATGAAGCACTCTTTAGTTTGCCTAAAATACCACCAAACATCCACTGCTGTTGTAGAACTCTTCCCGAATTATTCTCCCTTCTAGAAAAAAGACTTCCGTCTATTTCCACGGTCAACCCCGGTCCTCCAATTCTGGAATTTATCTACTCCATCTTCCACACACCTCGCGTAGATAGTTGTTGAAATCTACTACAGCATTGTCCAATTTTCAGCTCTCGTTCACAAAAAGAGGGTGTTGTTGTCATTTTTTGTGGCCAGCAATAAAGAAAGTAGACTACTTTGTGAAGCGCCAATGGAGATCCGGATAACCACGTTCCTTGACGACATTCCCTTTTGGAACAACGCCACCGAATTTTTGGTTTATATACCAAATGCATTATATGACCATTTAAGGGGAGCCAGTGGTGTAGTGAGTGGTTAGAGTGGTTGCCCCACCGTACGATCTGCTGAAGCGACACCCGGCTCGAATCCTTATGAGGCTTTTTTCCGAGGACGCTCCGGCCCCCTATTTGTGTGCGATGGTATTAATGTGACGAGGAAGAGCCAATGAGAAAAAGTAACATGAGGAGCGTGCGCAAATCTACACTCCGTCCTTCGGAAGGGACGTTAAGCCGTTGTCCCCTTGGTGTTATTCGTAAGAGCAGGCTAATGCCGGCACCGGGTTTCTCTCCTTCCTTCTTCGACTGAAGAGATTCTGTAGCCTATAGCAGCCCTGCCATAATAAGATACTTTACTTTTTGACCATTTCTACATACTTTTTCACGGTGAATTATTCCCCTTGTTTGCAGAAATCTTACTGCAGCTACTTCGTTTGAAACTTCAAGAAATAATTTCTTAAGATTCATCTTAGGGGATCTTACTGCTTCAGAATATTAATTCGGTACTTTGTTTTATTTATTTTGATTGCTACTATCTTGTTTCCATTGTTATTGTTGGGTTATTAGGTTTTAAGAAAATTCTTATTTCGGTACATGAGATTTTTAGACGCGTCCTTTGTTGGTTTAGTTCTTCGCGATATCCTCCAGAGGGCGCAGCGGCAGCACGGCTTCAGTGACCCTTTGAGGGATTTTAGGGAACCACTAGTAGGAGTGGAAGTAGAAGTTTGGTTGAATAGTAATACATTTGGCAACAGCAGTTGTTATCTGGGTTCGATGGAGGGAGGTGAAGTTGGGGACCACCGACGCATACGCTGCATCCGAGCGAGTGCGCGCGCCGACCCGCCGACGCAGCGTATGCGTTCAAGGTCTCACAATTTCTAACGGCATCTCCACCCCTGCAGGCAGCTGAGAATGAGCTGGTAAGGGCAGTGGGCCTCAGCTTCGGTTCAACCTTCACTGCGGTAGCATTGGTCCCGAGTTTTTTTTCGAGTGATTTTTTTTCTCTTCAGTACTTCGCTTGAAGCTCTTGTGAAATCGCGTTATATGAAGCATTATGTTAATAGGAAATAGGGAGTTTAGGTTCTTGAATGTCATATTCTAAACTTTCTTTAGAATATTGTTTTGTCCGGTATTAAAATACGTAAAATAATACCGTATTTATTAGCACAATCCCGTAAATTCTCAAATAGTATTTACAATATTAAATAAAAATATTACTCAATCGTATTTTTTGTAATTTATTTATCCATATCAGACCCAGAATAAGTATAAGAAGTGGCATAAGCAAATAAATGCCTTTAGTTTAGCGGATTAAAAGGAGCTAGCAACTTTCGTAACCTTACTTTTTGCGAAGAATGTTTATTCTGGAGGACTAAATCGACTTATGAATAGTATTCAAGAGATATACTATGCGTACATACATACGCGCTGACTTATTATTTCCCCTTGTAGCTCCTCCTTCCTATTCCTTCCCTTCCCCTCTCTTGCGTCTTCGTTTGCCATCGTGAAATGGAAAAGCAAAAAATGTGCATCATACTTGTCTAAGGGAAAAACATCATGCGTGCGTAAGTTTTGCGTATCACCTAAGAAGTGAATCTAATTTTTTTCTTCTCATTGTCAGTGATCTTTGATCAAGTCCGTAATTATTTATTATTATTACAGGACGTTATAGTGTCCATATTCCAACAAGATGAAAATGGAACAATCTTTAGCACAATTTTATAAGTGGGTGGCTTTTATCACTCCGATAAATAAATCATTTGACGGATTTAGGTAATCTTGAAGATAAGAAATTTATTTTCGCCCAATAATTTTCATAAAAATGAATTAAAATCATAGGAAGAAAGAAGTCTACAGTACCGTGCGAGCCATCACTAGGGTGTGCGGCAGTTGGTGTTTTTACAACGTAGTAGTTTATATAAGTAGGTATATTTGATCCTTTACGATCACATATTGTTCTCGGGGAAAAATATCACCAAAATCTTTCTGCCCTTGATTTTTTTTATCATGATCAAGCCTACTGTGGTAGTTAGGACTTCTCATTATCCCTTCGACTTCTGTCCTGAAATAATCTGATCTGTATTTTTCTAAGAGCAGCAGTCTAACATGAAGTCCACGTTTCTCGAACAATTTCCATCCTAAATAGGGCAATAATCCTCACTCGTACACTTTTATCATGCCGATCAACTCAACTCACCGCGACGCGTCCCTCTATATCAAAGTTTAATTAATAATTAAATTATTTTTCCATGAAAATTTCATTTTCTAAACCAGGTTTCAAATCATGTTTTAATTCAAATTAAAAGACAAGTAATGTTTAATAATAGAGTCATTATTAAATAAGTAACAGTAATAAATGTATGAATATACACAAAATTTCGAATTTGTACGTAAATTTGGGGGAATTTTACTGTATCTTTTGGCAGTCTCCCTTACGTCGCCTTATCTTTGTCGTGGCTTCTTCTTTCCTCCGTGGTTTAATTCCAGTAACCCTATTTTTACTATCAATTTTCCAAAATGATTTTTTTCGGAAATCACCTCATCTGGAGTGAAATCCTTGGCTGAGGTTAGACACTTAACTTCAATGAGACCATCATCTTCAATTAATCCATCCGGTGTCGCAGCTAAATATGGCACTTCTCTATCAATAGAGAGGCTGCAGCTTTTCAATGCAAGTCCGGTTAGTCTTTCGAACTCTTTCTTTCCTAAATTTTCATTCTCCCGCCCGTAAGCTAATGTTTCGTTGTCAGGGCTGTCATAAACAATACTTTTTACTAAGGTCACACAACTAGTTTGAGGACGCATGTTGCAAACCCTTCCAAAATAAGATGCTGTGAGGAGTTTTCTCCTCATTTCCTTCCACTGCCCACCTTAATGTTGCAGCGTTGTTTCTCTTTCGATGCGTTGTATCTCCTCTTCTGATTTTGAGAGACTTTTTAAAAACTCCCTCTCCTCTCTCTGATACTCTGCTGGCGACATATCAGGGCGTTGACAGTAATGGGCATCAGTGAATTTATTTTTTTCCCGGAACAAAGATTTTCTGCTCCTTGGTTTATTTATTTGTTTCCTATTGCTTGTTAGGTCACTTTTCATTTGCCTGCGCATTTCCATCTTCTTACAAAATGTGCCTGGGCTACATAGAAATGTTTTTTTGTGTGTTTTATATAAAAGCATTCCTGCATTGTGCCTAACGACTGCACCATGGCATCTTCCTTGGTAAGATCGATGGAGAGCAAAGTTTACTCGCTTTCCCCCAATCATTTTCGCAACGATAGCGTTAAATTGTTCTACAGGATTACTGTCCACATCGTGTATTGGGCTTCTGCTATGATAGCTCAGAGATCGAAATATTACCTCTAACTTTGGAAACAGAACTTGCCTTCAAATTGGAATAAATGTTGGGCTTATTCTGGCCATACTCTCGAAAACAGAAATACCATGCACAATTTGAATGGTCACGAAAAACGTGAGGCAAACTGTTTAAAATGTCATATTTTAGCAATTCAGTTGCATTTAATAAATTGCCATTTTTTCTAAATTGAATCGCTTTGGTTATTCCTGGTCTGAGACGAAGAATATTATTTCCTCAGAAAAATTGTACTTTTTCTCCCGGTTTGTCCCTAGTTATACTTACTTCTTTGAGTTTATTGCAGAAGTTTCTCAATAGGTGGTTCCTACATTCAATTTTTTCCCCCGTTGTGTTTTTATATGGGCGTGCATCCAAGATTCTTTTGTAAACATTACTGTCTCCATCTGAAATTAGTTTCGCGAATCAAACACCGTATAGCTCTTCACTTTTGCAGAAGCCTTCCACAATCACGGCTGCTTCCAAACTGGTGGAAGTTTGACGTTCATCCCAGTTTTTGCAGCACAAATGCTCCAGTTTCTCGCATTTTTCTGAAGATGATCTCATGCTCATTACACAGTACTTATTTTTCGCCCCTAAGAAGAGCAGCTTCCTTGAGTAGTAACCCATGATTGCACCCTAGAAAAAAGTGCTCATCAACACAGGATTTGTAAATACGTAGTTTTTTAATATACCCTATAAAACGCATGAACCGTTGCACTTACCAAACCAGAGGAAGAAATGTAATTAGTGCGGTAGGACCTTTTGCACCAACTGCCATCTGCAATCACGGTCAGCAAGGGTGTGCCGTCGCTATCTACCTCTCCTTTAGAGGTTGCTATTTCAGCCTCTTCTTTTACCGCTGCCTCCATTTCTTCATGCGCAGTCATTTCCCAAATTTTGTACACAGTGTCATGGTATATTTTATAGCTGTTACTCGACATGCAAGGAATGTTCATAGCTGTAACTATTTCTTCCAGTTGACTGCAATCACCACCAGAAGATATAACACCAGGCACAGCAGCAGTGTTAACATCAGCGGTAGTCTGACTAACGACCTCCGCCGAAATTTTTTCAATCATATTGCACATTTTACATTGGAGAGTTATCAACGATTTCAACCCTTCCCTTTTCTCCGCTATCACATCCATATCATTGAATGAGCATCCGAAGGGACTATGCGTGCAAATTCGTTTAATAGACACAAATAAATGATTCATGTCAACTATTCTTCTTCCCTCTAAACGGTGCTGGCCTGCTTCTTTCACCGATTCGGTAACAACAAGCTGACAGTCTTTCATTCCATTATTTTTTTCTACCTTTTCATAAGTTTCATTTATTTGTAGAAATTCCTCCCTATTGTTGTCTCCAAAGATCTGGACGCTCTAATTAACAACAAAAATAAAAATTAGCAGAAAACTTGAACTAAAACAAGAAATGAGAGCGATTTTTTAATTTCAATCAATTAGTGATCTTTGGCTTCAAAATAAAATTACAACCACTCCTTCCAGTTTGCAGGTCCCGCCTCCCCTAAAATAATTTTGGTATACTCCGTTACACCTTTAGATAACAGCGTCTAATGAAGAACAGCGTTTTCAGACTTGGCGCGCGGCTCCTTTCGAATTAGAAGACCGGAATACACGGATAAAATGATCTCCTTCGGTGAATTTCGTCAATTTCTTATAATTTTAGTTAAAAGAATTTTATAACTTTTAAGCGTTAATCCAATGTTAAGTTTTTAGTTAAAATACTTCTAATAAGTTTATCTTATTTCACTGTCAGAGAGAATTTCTATTCGAAGATATTTACAAAGTATTTCCGGCGATGGAATTTAGCAGTCGAAATTGGCGGGAACGAGATTTTCATCGACTTTCAAAATTTCGTAACTCCCGTCTCATTCGAGCTATTCCCATGAAATATTCACCAAAAATATTTTCATCATTATCTAGGTAATTCATGCGCTGCGTGTGTGTTACAGTATGCGATTTTATAGGAGACTACTTTTTACATTGCCAATTTCGAAATCTGAGATACGAAGCTTCATATAAAAAACATAAAACCGAGTAATAGTGATTATTTCAAATTCTGAAGATTTGCCATGGAATACGAGACAAAGTTGCATTTAAATTTAAATGGTTAAGTTTCCTCTTCCAGTTCTTATAATTGTGGTAGCTTACCTACTTTTGGGGAAAATAGAGCGTTCGTAATTGATAGTTTCCATGTCGATTGCAGACTTACAAGTGATAAAAGTACAATTTAAAAATACTGCATCTGTTAATGATTGATTTAATAATATAGAGAAAACTGCATTCAGATTTGATTACTCGTTAGCGAGATATCTGTTACGGAAATTGCGTCTCAAGTCGGCCGTTGCAGCCGCTGCGAGTTTAGTAGAGAGACATTAATTCGAGTACTATTCCACCTGCTAGTCGATTTAGCGAAAAAACTGTACGTTCTTTGCACGATTCCAAAAACGTCTATCATTGTCGCACTCACGCATTGCTGCACGCTAGATTTAGACAATATGGCGAACACGGGACAAATTTTACTAATTAATTTTGTTTTAATAAAACCGATTGAACTCCTATGTACACCCTGGAAACAACGCTGTGACGTGAGGCGGCAGACAGTTGAACTGCTCTCGCGCGGCACGCACGGAACCCGATAACGTTCGGCAATGCCTGTAGCCGCTAATCTCACTTTATCGCGTAATTTCAATAAATTTTATGGTTTTAAATGTCTATCATGTATATTATATAAAATAAATATGCACATAATCACAATTTTGGCGCCCCCAAGAATGATGCGCCCGGGGCAAGTCGTCCCGGCCCTGAGGTATAGCAAAACAGCGCTTAGGGAAGCCACGTTAAGTAAGGATTGCTTGCATGCTGAAATTATCACATGCGTCTTTTAAATTATTTATTTGAACCCAATGCAATATGGGACCCCTGGATTAAGCTGTCAAACCTCTTTTCTCATATGTACTGCCCTCTTGGTAGTAGACAATCGCATTATTTATCCAACAAGGAATTCTTGACGCGCACGATGAATGCGAATAGACAAGTCTATGTCGCCATCTCGTATCGACCGGGCGAACTTCTGCCACATATCCATTCTCCCTTGTTATTGTAGACTGCCGCAACCCGTGGTTCAATCGCGCTTGTATTTCACGAGAACAGCAAAATAAGCAAATGGGAATCGCATCCGGGACTGGATTGCAGCGAAATTTTTTCATAGAGGGCACACAACTATACAACAATTCACAATCGACTTTTTATTTATAAAATTGCATAAAACATTGATAATGTTAATTCAAAAATTATAATAATTAGGGGCTCCATCCATGGTTTCTTATGAGGACCAACCCCATCTGAAGGGTCGCTTCACTCACCTATTATTTTCAAGTTAATTTAAGATGAATTTAACAAAAATTTGAAAAGTAAAGTTCATATTCATTCAGACTACACGCATTAAAACGTAATCAAATTAAAATCATTAGGTGTTGTATTGCTTAATACACGATAAATTACAATTTTATTTGCAATGGATGTTATCCAAGTTGCAGCAATCGTTACTGACTTTGAAATTTAAAGATTTCTTAGTGCGGCCGTTCATTTGTTTTTTATTTAGACGAAAGCTTTCACGGAAATGTTCAATCTACTATCCTTCATACGTCTGTTTGATTGTAAATTAAGTGCAGATGCACAGAAAATTCGAGGCTAACAATGCCAGTAACCCTAGTAACTATTTAAAATGAATTATAATCTTGAAATCGATTTTTACTTTCTCCATATACGAAGTATAGAGAAAGTATTATTTTCATGAGAAAATCGAATTCTAAATTTCAACGGAAATGCATGTTTTAAGATCCCCTGAAGACGTTTAGACTATTTTCACGATGGCGTCTGTGTGTGTCTGCGACCGGAATATTGTGAGCACTATAACTCAAAAACTAATAATCCGATCAGCATAAAATTTCGGCATTACAGGGTTATTCCGGACCCCTATTAAAAATGCTATAATATTTTCATTGCACCCTAGTATCCGATTCCAACCCCTAACCACTTTAATCCAACCCGGGAGGAGGAAAATGGAACGAATCCAACCCCATAACCACTTAACCCAACCCGGAAGGAGGAAAATGGAACGAATCCAACTCCCTAACCACTTAACCCAACCCGGAAGGAAGAGGAAAATCGAACGAATTCAACCTCCAACCACTTTATCCCAACCCGGAAGGAGGAGGGAAATCGAACGAATCCAACCCCCAACCACTTAACCCAACCCGGAAGGAGGAAAATGGAACGAATCCAACCCCACGTTTCGGACGCAACCATTATACGCTCGCCGCCAAGAATTACATGATCAATTAAGCGTGCATTCAGAAATTTGTCAGTTGAAGCGAAATTGCAATATTTAAAAGCGATTTTCGGAAAAAAACTATCGGCCGTATACGCCCAAAAGTGGGGGTTGCAGTGGTCTCGGAATCCAGAGCTATACTATACTATACCTACCAGGTTTCATAAAAATCCGTGATCCCACTACCGTGTCCTTTCCTTGTTAGTAAAGCTCCTTTTTATTGGGCGTTCTTTACGATCGAAGCGATAGTAGCAGAACACATTGTGGCCGCGACGCCTCCGTCCGCATGTTCAATCTTCGAGATTACTGGGCGGATTTTAATTAAATTAAGTATTAGTGGTCCTTATTAAGATTTATCTACAAATTCTGATTTTCAACTGCATCCGCCAATTCGAACTTCTATTTTATGTAAATATATAAATAAAAGTATACTCGTATCTCGTTAAATGGCTTCCGACAAGCAACAATCAAATACCATATTTCTCTCTTCCAGTAAGGTATAGATAAAAACATTTATTCAGGTAGAGGGCAACATTTGCCACAAAAAAGTCCGCGAGACCACATTGTTGCGACTTATAGTTTCTGAGATAAAATTCAAGAAAATCTCATTTCTGAAAGTGCAAAACTATCGGTTGTTGTAAGATATTATTTAGACGGTACAGTAGTATTTGAACGGTTTTAAGGCTATAAACAAGCGGAGTTTCGTAATGCAAGGGCATTATTTACATACATTAAAGAAATCTAAGCTAATTTCGAAATAGATTTATCAAAATGCGTTTCACAGACATAGGATGGCGCAAGCGTCATGACTGGCAAATTAAATGGAGTACAAAAATTAATAAGAGATGAAGTACCTCATTGTATATATGTATGTCACGGTAAATGTGCGTAGTCCGGCAAATGTGTACATTTCCCGGTAAATGTGCACATTTACCACCAAGTTCGGTAAATGTAAGTATAACATACTCTTACCGTTTGGATTAGAGAAATGTGCACATTTACCTAGAGACACTGGTAAATGTGGATAAACGTCGCAACACAGGCCACAACATGGCGGCGTCGCGAACATCTGTTGCAGTTTAGAAGTACGGTAAATGTGCGTTGTCTAGTAGATGTGTAAATTTCCTGGTAAATATGCACTAACAAAACTAAATTTGAACATGAAGGAAAATTTTATTCTGCCCCACCGGGTTGGGTAGGATAGTCGAAGTGTTTTTGGTTCCTCCTCACGTTCCTTATGTCCCCCCTCGGGTTGGGAAGCGTTCATCTTAATATATATACCAGTGGAGCCGAACCCTCGATGATTATTGTTATAAATAAACGTAATTATTAAAGTGTAGCGTTTCTCATTCTTACTTATTTCTACTTGTACCAAGGCACATCGGTAAAGGTGCACATTTATCGGTAAATGTACGGATAATACGTATTTCTGGAAACTTAAACTTACATTTACCGAGCTTGGTGGTAAATGTGCACATTTACCGATAAATGTACACATTTCCCGATTACGTACCTTTACCGTAACATTTACACTGTTTCAATCTTCGACTGAACCTTGTAACACTTCCACGATAGTATTGTTAACCACAAAATAGTAATTGCCGATTTAATATCGCAACATGCGAAAATTACTAACGCAGCCGTTTAACTGGAAATGCTAATTTTACGGAACGAAAGAAGTAGGTGGTGGAATTTGAATTTTGCACCATATAGTTTCTAAATTGGCTCTTACGCGGAGCTCGCTGCGCCCCTCATCCGCGTAATAAGTATGTACAATGATTTTAAAAACTCTACATAGCAACATTTATAAAAGTTTTATAACAGTATAATGATTATCCGATTCTTCGTCTAGCATCGGAGCGCTCAGCGCCTGACGCGTCACATCAAGTCGCACTACGCAGCCGATCGCCACTCGTGCATCCACGCCACCAATGACGGCAAATGGTTTTTGTGTCGCGTGTCAAGAAAGTAATGTGAATCATTACGGCTTTTTTGCGTGCCACTAGATAAATAGTTCTCTAGGAAACTTCATATTCCACAAAGAAAGCTTGCTCGTGCCAAGTAAAATCGCAAGATTCAAGGTATAATGAATTTTTACCATATTAACCTGTTTTAAAAATTAATATTTTTTCAACCTGAACAAGATGGTCAAGTATACTCGATAAATGGAATACATAGAGATTTCAAATGCGTTCTTTATGGAAAATACGTATGAAACTGTATCGAAAGATTGGTTCTTGAATTTTTATCTTCGCAACTATTAGTGGTCATTATATGCCTTCGCGGACTTTTTTGTGGTAAATGCTGTCCTATTTGTTTGTATGGGATTTCTGGCTAATCAACCACTTGGATTATTATAGACATTACTCCTTCCACACCAAACACACTCACATGGTAGGAGGGTGACCCCGTGCCGGCATTAGCCTACTCTTTACGAAGAGCGCCAAAGAGGCCAACTGATTAACGTACCTTCCGAAAGACGGAGCGCTGACTTGCGCGATCTCTTCAAATCACACAAGTAGGGAACGGGACGATCCCAGGTTGAAAAATCCGATCTCGCCGGATTAGAACCTGGGACCGCTGCGTGAAAGGTCAACGCTCTAAACACACCGGTACTGACATCCCATCCGAATAAATTTTTAAATCTATACCTCACAGATCACATAAGAGCATGGGAGAGAAAAATACCTATTTTTAATCGTTGTTTGGCGAGAGAATCATCTTAGCGATCGATGTAAACAGAATAGGCAATGTTATGCTCGGGATTTAATCGAATTGTTGCTTGGCGGATGCCATTTAACGAGATATGAGAATACGTTTATTAAAGTAATTATGTAAAGTGAAAGATCTAATTTACGGATGCAGTTCAAAATCACAATTGGGCGATGAATTTTAACAAGGATCGCCCCTATTTAATTTAAATCCCTTTAGCGGTTTAGGAGATGAAGGTTAAAACAGACGGACGGACTAGAGCAGGGGTATGAAACTCATATGGGAGAATAGATTCCCAGCTTGTACACGTAGTTCACTATGCTAAGGGGTCCGCGATAGGCGCTGCAGTCGCTGTCAGCTCTCTCTCTCTTTTTCTCCCTCTATTCCTCTCTCTCTCTTTTTCTCCCTCTATTTCTCTCTCTCTCTCTTTTTCTCCCTCTATTTCTCTCTCTCTCTACCGCATCACCACAGCGCCACACTTTCTTTGTATATCGTAACGGAACAGCGGCCATTTTGCTTGATAAAAGTTCGCCATTGCTTTTTGAGTGGTTGTCAGTTACTCTGATTTTGTCAAGTAGATATATAGTAGATATGCATTCATCACTGTTTAAGAAAACGTGACGGAATGAATTTGTTCTGATCTCCAATCAACAGGTGTCTTAAAAATATCATATTTTTGAAATAAATTCTAACGAACTAGTTCTACGAAGTGTTATGTGAATGCGTTTTGTGAGAATGCATTTATATTTTCTTAACAGATACATGCAATGGATAGATCTTCTAGGAAGGAAGGAAAGAAATTTCTCTAGTTTGTTTGTGTGCAAGTAGCATTTAGAGAGGAAATGTTTCTCATTTTTAGGTGTTAAGCCTCGCTTACTTCACCTAGCTGTGTCATCCATTGCCCTGGCCGTGAATATGGTACGTGTCAGTTGTTCACAAAATAAGCCGTAATTTTAGATTGAGTAACTGAAATTTCTGTTTAAAACTTCTGGCGGTTATCAGTAGATTATAGTGAGTTTGGAAGTTAAACTGCAACATAGACGCCCGAGGATAGAATTGTGCTTGTAATAGAATGAAATAAGTGTACCATAGCGATGTCTCATTGTTTTAATTTGAAATATTTTGAATTTACAGAAATTGTTAACTAGATTATTTCTTGTTTCTCATTATGCATTTGTTTATAATCCTAGACTTCAAGATAATTCTTCTTTGTTTCAAATCATATTTAGAAATATGTATGTATTTTTCGATCGAGAAATTGAAATTTCTCTATCAAAAGTTTTCCTTGTTATATGATGAATACATATAGATCTTAAATGGGCTAACTGTAACTGCTGTGATCACGTAAACGTCAGCAAATACAACTGTGCTTAGAGTAAATTATAGATAAAGTGGACATTTTCTAGTGCAATGTGATGTGTTTAATTTTACAAATGGTAATGTGATCTTCATAGAAACATTGTTTATGGACCGCAATGGGCCGTAAGCGCATTTGCCTTATTTTACATTTATTGCAACATTTGAAGCATTGCCTCTTGCATCAATTTCATTAGGTTTAGCAGGTTTAATGATTGGCATTCTTGGACATTCATTTTCATTCTTTTTACAGGTGCAACAGAAGGAGAATGTGTTCCAGGGCCGAAGAAATCACTTTACAAATAGATTTTTGCTTGATCCACAAATTCATTCTTGACGTGAAAGTTTGACGTTTTTCGTCGTCCACGTGAATTTCCTTTAAATACGTTTCATGCATAAAAGGCATTAACGTTATAAAATTCTGTTACAATAATTCATTTTTATATCTTTGTTGTATAATATTTATTTAAAATTCCTCACTGTTATGTAATTTGATAATGACTTTGTACTCTCGCAATGTTTGATATACGGTAATAAATTTGATTTCTTATATGCAATTCTTTCATTTTAGTCCATTTAATCTGTCCGTGCAATGTATGTGCTATGATTATCGTATTAAAACGGGAGGGGAAGGGGGCGAGGGACATCCTGTGATGACGTCACGCGAGCATTCGTTAACACGTAGTTCCAAATTTTCCCGTTGACCCATCGATTGTCGCCCCTCCATGGAAAACCTGGGAATCGTTTTATAGCATTAAGTTTCCGGTCTTTCCGTAGGGTTTGGCTATATCCAATTTATTAGATCCGCGATTCAAAAACATACATTTTATTGATATCAAGGCTTGTGCAAAGGCTCAATCTAATATCCGTTTCTTGATTAGGAGGGAGGCATCAAGCAGTGACACAGACAGTGATTCTACTCTGAATACAGAATCCAAGTATGTCTTTTGGAGCCACCACAAAGTATTGGCCCATGGCAAGCAAAAAAAGAAAACAAATACCATCGAGGAAAGAGATGAGCTGTGTATTTATCAAATCCTGTTTCTCCTCTGATCCTTTGAAGACCTGGGAAGATACGAAGTGTGTTTTCCCCAATATTTACAAGCTCGCACGAGCGTACTTGACAGTTCCTGCCACATCGGTGCCTGCAGAACATCTCTTTTCTAAGGCGGGGGCAACCGTAACGCAACCCAGGAATCGGTTAACGGGAAGCCGCCGGGAATGTTTTCGGGAGATTGCACAGAGGATGAGTGGGAGGTGTAGATTTTATTGTACTTTGAAGAATGTGCCCTAATTTTTTCAATAAATATATTAATTTTAATTGTTTTGATTTGATTCCTACTCATAGACAAATGTGCCTTTCCTTATGTTCAATAAAAGTAATTTTTTGCTTGTTTTGATTCGATAACTACTCATAGACGTATGTGCTTTTATATATATTCAATTAATGTAATATTTTTAATTGTTCGATTCGATACATACTCATATCGGTCCCGATACTTTTGTGATATCGATATGCAATTCTTTCATTTATGTCCATTTAAGATGTCCGTGCAATTTATATGCGCTATGATTATTGTAATAAAACGGGAGGAGAAGGGGGCGAGGGACATCCTGTAATGACGTCACGCTAGCATTCGTTAACACGTAGTTCCAAATTTTCCCGTTGACCCATCGATTGTCGCCCCTCCATGGAAAACCTGGGAATCGTTTTATAGCGTTAAGTTTCCGGTCTTTCCGTAGGGGTAGTAGTCTTTGGACTAGAGGTTCCCACAAGGCCTTCCACTATTGGCGCTCCGCTGGTAAAGAACGCCTAAAAAGTAATGAGGACGTCTTTTGTACTGGCTCCATTAATTAAATCCGTTTTTAAGCGAATCACTGTTTTCGAGCTGATATGAATTCACTCATGTCAGTAGCCTTCAAACACTACCAATAGCACCTTTGCAAACCACAATCGAAGAGTATTTATTTGAACGTACCCAAGGACTACTATCTCTGCAACTTCTAGATTGACCTCGAGAGCGAGAAAGTCACGAGTCTTAAATTCCCGAGCGTAAAGCTACACCCATCCTACATCGTTATCTCCGCTAGCTCAGGTCGGGAGGTCGAGGCGATTAGACTCCATATCGGTTAACACTCCGTCAGACTCATTCCCTCCAAGACCTCTCCCCATACTTCCCCACGCCCTCTCCGGCGTGGCGGTGGCGGAGTGGTTAGAGGCAAACTGCGGCCCGAGAGATATTTTGGAGTTGAAATTCATATAATAAACATAAATATCTTTTGCACGGCTAAATAATTTTTATTATATTATTTTCATATAATCTTTAATAGGATAAAACTTAGACACGGTGTCTCTCATTGCCCATTAATATTTTTACTAAAATATGATGTTCAGCCTTATTGGAAGCCTCAATTGTAATATATAAGAGAATCGATTAACCATAGTTCACTTTCGTAATACCTCAAGAAACATGAAGGAAAAGTATGTTGTACGAATATAAATTTCCATAAGCTAATTAAAGTGAAACCTCATGAGCTCAATGGAGTCAAAATATCTTTCTTCGATGCTTATTAACTTGCTTCTGACAAGTCAAACTTCCGATATACATTTTGTAAAATTTTTACAGAGCATGTGACTATCACATTCAAGGAAATATTTTCTCCTGCACAACGGCTACGTTATCACAATGTAATGAATCCCTGGTTACAATGTAACTCGTCACCCAAAACTAATATTATATCGTTTGTCATGAAACAGTTTCCATATTTAAGGAGTTCAATTTAAGACGACATCTTACATCTAAGCATGAGAGACTTTTTAAAAAACTATCATTGGATGAAAGAGCAAAAAAGGCTGCCGATTTATTATCACAGTTGAGAAAACAACGAAGCTTCTTCACGTCGCAGAATATCATTCAAGAAGCTGCGACTCATGCAAGTTTTATTGTGGCGTATAATATTCTGAAGTTCAGTAAATCGTTTTCCGATAGTGAATTTGTAAAAAAATGTATTGTCGATGTGGCTGAAATTATGTGTCCTGATCAAAAGACAAATTCTGAAAGTATCAGTTTGTCCAGGAGAACAACTGTCCGTCGTATAGAAGAAATAAATAATGACTTATATGATCAGTTGAAAGTAGCAAGTAAATCTTTCCTCTTGTATTCGCTAGCGTTGGATGATAGTACAGGTGTAAGAAACTCAGCACAGTTACTTATTTTTATAAGAGGAGTGAATAAAAATTTCGAGGTAACCGAAGAATTGTTATCCATGGAATCTATGAAAGACACAACGCGGGGAGAAGATATTTTTGGAAGTGTCTGAAACCCTGGAGAGCTGTGTCGAACTTGTAGTTAGAGATTTGAGACCTTTCGAGATAGTGTCAGTAGATGGGTTTAAAAATTTATAAAATTTCTGTTTTTCTTCCTTTTAAAGAGTGTGAAAATGTTAAAAACTGAAGAAAAGTATGAAATCTATGAGAAAGTTAAAGTAAGTATTGATGAGATTAAAAAGGAGAACGGATATGAAACCTAATCCGTGACACCAAATCCGTGCACGCTTGTGGAGAAACCGATGAAAAGGTATAAAATGTCAGACACCTTAGTTCAGTTTATGGATACAGACACAGTAAATGATCATATTTCTCCAGACGATTTGACTGCATATATTGATTTAAAACTATCTGACGACATTACTAATAATTTTGATTTGATGTAATGATGGGATATGCAAAAGAATTGTTTGCAGAATTGAAGTATTTTAGCGATTCTTATTTTGTAAAATTTGTAATTTTTGTAAAAATAAATCGTGGATACTTTAAATACATTTTTTCTATCTTAAAAATGAATGTTAATGTACAATTGCATTTCATTTTAATTTATACAAAATAAATGACTGACTCAGAAATATTTTTATTTTTTCACGATTTCTTGCTACGGATTTGTGTCTCGAGGACCAGACAGTTAAAAAAATATGGGTAGAGTGGGACAAGTAGGACTTCTGTGCGGGTGCGAGCCTGCGGTTACGGGTCGGGTGCGGGTTAATATTCTGCGGGTACGGGTTAGTAGTCTGCGGGTACGGGTGGAAAAAATCATACCCGTGCAGGGCTCCAGTTCGAATCACCTCACCTCACCATGGCATATGACGTGTGATTTAGTCATCCCAGCCACAGGATCCTACCGTTGCCGTTGCGATAAATGTGTATTTGAACTTGCGTGGGAAGCTAGACAAGCGTCAATCATAGCAACGAGATTAAACAAACTATTGTCATTGTTGGTGGTGGTGTAAGACAGGTCTCTTTATTTTAATGTGGGTTTGTATTGATACTAGCATTCCTACGTTTTTTGAAGGGATATTTCTGCTAATAATTGTAAGTATTTATTTATCGTAATTATTATTATGGTGAACTTTTCTCGGGTTTCCAACCGGGTTGTCTCGGAGATTTCTTCCAGCGTTTCGGCGACTAGCTCTGTCGCCATCTTCAGGGATCCTGAGTAATTATTATTGATAGTGAGTTTAAATTTCCTAAAAACTTTTAATCTTTATTCATTTAAGATTATTCTGAAAACTGTTTTCCTATGAAAAAGCCATTTAAAACTTCGTTGGTGAATTGTGTTATCTGAGAATTACGTCTGGAAATCAATGTACATGTAAGCTTTTGATGAATTTTATATTTAAATTATTATCAACTTTTATATTAACTTCGCTTTATCTATAATAAATAGCTGCTTCTTACGGAGGATATGAAATACTAGTAGAAAGTGCTTGCATACTGCAACCATTTCATCTCACCTTGAAAAAACATTAATTTTTCAGAGAGATATTTCATCATGGGAAATATTTCTTAAATTCAAAAGATTTCTCCCCGGGACCGTTTTCGTTTTTTCCTTATAGAACAATAATGGAGTAAAACAATCACTAATTTTTAAAATTTTAGGAATATTATACATTTTCCACATTGGGTTAATAATGCTACACATTTTTGCCAAATTTTAAATTTATAACACATTTATAAGTGAAATAACATTTATCTAATTGTTTAAATTTAAATAATTTTTAACGGCCGCTATAAGAATTTCATAGACTGCACGTACTTCCTAGTTGGTAGGACACGGGCAACGGAATGTTAGCTCACAAGGTAGTCTCTAGAGCAGAGATCCTAGTTCGTGTAGAATAGCGTAAGCATACCTGAAGTAATACTGGGTGTTGGTTTCGCTTGTAGCATGACGGCCAAATTGTGCCAATACTGACCGGTATTGTGCCCTTACCGTTAGTAGGGAATGCTGCATGTGGCACGGGTACAGTATAGGCTGGTAACCTTGCTTACCCTATTTTCAACGTTACTACAATGTGCTATAAGAATGCCTCGGACGACCGAAACCATGATGGGCGGCGTAGGTCGAAGTAGGTTGGCCCATCTGATGATGGCCCGGTATGGAAGATTGCAATATGGAATGTAAGAGGCGTGTATGGGAAAGAGAGTGAATTGATGAATGAAATGGATAAAGGGAGGATAGATGTTTTGTGTGTGAGTGAAACTAAGCGTAAAGGGAGGGATGTGATAGAAATGAATAAAGGTAGTTTGGCCTTTTGGTCTGGAGTAGATGAATGCATGCACGGTAGTCAAGGTGTGGGATTGATACTGAATGAAAGGGCTAAGATGCATGTGAGAAAGCATGAATTAGTGTCACCAAGGCTGTTGTGGGTGCGGATGAAAGTGGGTGTGCGCAGGATTATGCTTGTTGCATGTTATGCTCCGGTTGACGGTGAGAATGAATATGATAAGAATAAATTTTGGGAAGAATTCAGAGATTTTTGAGTGAGTGTGAACCAGGAGAAAGAGTAATTATGCTTGGAGATATGAATGGATGGGTGGGAGTAAAACGAGAAGGCACGAAAAGGGTCCTTGGACCATTTGGTGACCCAAGAGTAAATGATAATGGTGAAAGCTTGGGGAATGTATGCATGGAAATGGGATTGTTTGTCTCGAACACATGGTTCAAACAAAAGTCAATCCACTTGTATACATGGACAAGAGGGGAAGCGAAGAGTGTGATAGATTTTGTTGTGTATGATGAACGGTTGAGGGAGCTTGTGAATGATACGAGAGTTGTGAGAGGTGCGGAATGTGGATCAGACCACTATTTAGTGATCTCTAGATTAGATCTAGGGAGAAAATGGATTGTGAGAAAGAGGAAAGGGGAGAAGGTAACTAGAGTAAAAGTGGAAAGATTGCAAGAGCAAATGAATAGGTGGGAATATGAAAGTGTGCTAAAAGAAAGGCTAATGGCCGAAGATAGTGAATGGAAGGAGGAAATGAGAGAAGAGAATGTGGAGAAGGCTTGGAACAGATTGAAAGGTATTATCTTGCAGTGTGCTACTAAGGTGTGTGGGACTGCAGTTGTTGGAAGAATGAGAGGTGATGCATGGTGGAATGAGAGAGTTAAAGTGGCTGTGAATGAGAAAAAGGAGGCATATGTGAGAATGATTGCTGCTAAGAATGTAAATGAGCGAAAGGCACTGTATAAAATTTATAAAGAGAAAAGGAGAGCTGCAAAAAACATTGTGAAAGAGAGTAAAGAAACAATTGCGGATGAATGAAGCTGAGAAAATGCAGAATGATTTTGAGGGGAATAAGAAGTTGTTTTGGAAATGGGTGAAGAGAGCAAGGCTAGGAGTGAGTAAGGGTGTGAGCGGAATTCAAGGAAAGAATGGTGATATGGTGTGGAATGAGAGTGATGTAAGGGAGTGTTGGAAAAAGTATTTTGAAGAGTTGTATGGAAATGTGAATGGGTCTAGAAATCCGAGTGAATCTGTTGGGGTGAATATTAATGAATATGAGGGGATTAGTAAGAACGAGGTAGTTAAAGCAGTGAATATGTTGAAAAATGGAAAAGCTGCAGGTTTGGATGGCATAACGGGAGAGATGTTGAAGTATGGAGGTGATTTGCTTATGTGTTGGATGCGGGATCTGTGCAATCTGTGTGCAAGGAGTTCGAGAGTGCCTGCTGAATGGAAGGATGGTGTAATTGTACCGTTCTACAAGGGTAAGGGAGATAGGACTGAATGTAAGAATTATAGAGCGATTACTTTGCTGAGTATACCTGGAAAGGTGTATGGGAAAGTTTTGATTGAAAGAGTACAAAAGGTAACTATGGATAAAATGTGGGGAGTGCAATGTGGCTTCATGCCTGGAAGGGGTTGCACCGACCAAATATTTGCCCTACAGCAAGTGGTTGAGAAGTGCATGGATGTAAGAAAGAAAGTATACTGTGCATTTGTTGATCTAGAGAAAGCATATGACAGAGTGAATCGTAATGAATTGTGGAATGTTCTGAGCGAGTATGGAGTGAATGGTTGGTTGCTGAATGCTATAAAGGTAGTATATACTGGAAGTAGGGCATGTGTAAGGGTGAATGGCATGATGAGTGATTGGTTTAGCGTTTAGCAAGGTGTACGACAAGGATGTGTCATGTCCCCTTGGTTATTTAATGTGTTCATGGATAAATGCGTGAGACAGGCATGTATGGATATGGTGGGTGTTAAGGTTGGTGGAGAGAATGTTCGTGTACTTTTGTATGCTGATGATGCTGTGTTAATGGCTGAGAACCCATGAAAATTGCAGAGAATGTTAGATAGCCTGCATGATACGACAGTGAGAATGGACTTAAGGATAAATGTGGCCAAAACCAAGGTAGTTGTGTTCGATCGGGAGAATGAGTTGAACGACTGTCAACTTAGCATAAATGGTGGAACGATTGAGGTAGTGGATGAATTTGTATACCTTGGTAGAATGTTTAGTAAAAATGGTAGAGTAGATGGGGAAATCAAAAGGAGAGTGAATGCTGGTAGAAAGGTGGCAGGGAGTGTGTGGTCGATTGCCACGGGTTTTTTGGTGATATCTTCTGCCCAAATAAATCTTTTAATCTATACATTACAATGCATATTATGGGTAAGAGCAAAATGTCGATTTCCTATTGTTGTTTCCAAATCATTATATGATACGAATACAAAAAAGACATTATTCATGTACCCATCTTCCAAGTCGATTGTGTACGTAATATTTCAAAGGGACACTTTCTTAGTGTTGTCTATAAGGAATGGATACGGACAAAGAGTATTTTGATCGTTAATTCTAACAAACATTTATCTGGGATTACATATTTCCAGCTTAAACAAGATTTTTTGGGTAGTCGCTAGTAATAGCTAGATTTTTTATCGATTCGCTATATTTGTAAGAAGTTGCTAGGGCCTTTTTTTAGGAGTTAGTCTGAATGTAAAGTAGCTAGATCTAGCTACAAATTTTCTGGATTGGCAACACTGCCCCACGCCCTCTCCAACTCCTCTCTTCCACACATCCTCCCTTCTACACCCTATCCTATACCATACTTCCCCAAACCGCGGCCCTTTCGAAGTAATCGAAACTTCTTTAGGCTGGTGACCGTTCGACGCCCTCACCGCACCGCGACGCCAGATGCGACTCTTTGAGGGGCTTGAACACCCTAGTGATGTCGCGGAGCAGGAGGTATCACGTACATACAGCTGGATAACAGTCGTCATCGAGACTTGATAAATGGATCAGTTCGGCGGTCTGTTTCCTTAAAATTATTCTGATGATTAGATAGTGCCCAGAGATCGGCGTCCACGTCTAAGCAGGCGTCCGATAACGGAAATTATCCGTTCTTAATTGGAAAAGTTGATAGGTCAGTAGAGGGAAAATATTTTCTCTAACAACCTGACGATGATATCGTATCAACGAATGAATGCGTCCAATTATTGTTATGCCGATCTGTATGGATTCGGAAATTCCGTTTGTCTTTGATGATTTACCTAGATACTAAAATGTTGTGAAGAGTTTGAAATAAAAGTCGAAGACGGTGGAGAGAACAAATCTTGGGGGTCGCGAGAGGATTTTAGAGGGATCGCGATCGCAAGCACTCTTCGCTAAGAAAAGTGATTTTATTCTGGTTTTAAAGAGTCCTGTAGATTTTAATTTATCGACATGTTTTGTTAAAAAAAGAAAAATCTGTAGCTTATCAACGTCCTAAGACTTTTTCAACAAATGAATTATTTTTATGTAACAATAACAAGAAATTATATCTCAGTAATGATTATTACTTAAAAAATTAGATTATACAATTATAAATATTGTCTGAATGTTTTTAATGCACAAATGTAGTTGTAAATGAAATAGTTGATAGTGCTAACCTTGGATTTATAAAGAGCACAAAATAAAAAACTCTCTTATTATTAATTTCCTTAACATAGTCATTCCCCCTGTATTGAAAAAACTGGAGTTAATTTTTAGTTCTCCAATATTGTCGGGGGGACGCGGCGACCAAACATCCGGACGCTTGATCAGAGCAATGGTTCTCAGGCAGATTCGTCCGGCGACCACTCCATCCGGTTGTTTGGTCGCCGCGAACCCCCGAGAATCTTCGAGAAGCAAAAAAAAACACTCAAATTTTTTTTTATAAATGCAAGGTCAGCACTACAAACTATTCTATTTATAACTACATATGTGCATTAAAAACACTAAGACAATATGTGACTTATAGTTTAATTTTTTTAGTATTAATCACTACTGAGATATAATTTCTTGTATTTCTTGCATTTATAAGAGCACAAGTTATAAAATGGAGAAAAGACCGAGCTGAGTATCACAAGACCTACCTTTTCTAAAGCCGTGTTGACAATAATCTAACAATAAATTACTATCACGAAATCGCATTATGTTGCTAACAAGTATATGCTCGAGAATCTTACACGATATCGAAGTTAAGGAAATCGGCCTGTAATTTTCTGGGTTCTCCTTGTCGCCGCCCTTATGAATTGGGGTAACGTGCGCTAACCTCCAGTTGCTAGGGACCTCTGCGCGAAAAATGGATTTCTCGAAGATTATCAGAAGAAAAGGTGCTATTTCTTCAGTTAATTCTTTTAAAACGCGAGCATGAATTTCTTCGGGGCCAGTGGCTTTGTTATGTCTGGTGGAACTTAATTGCTTTGCTATTCCCAACTCAGAAAATATTATATCGTCCATCAGGTCCCTCCTTATTGCGGGTGCATAAAGTACGCAATGGTCGCTGACGGCTGTAAATGCTTTTATAAAATGACCATTTAACAGGTTGGCTTTCTCTACGCTATCATGAATAACGGCACCCAAGTCATTACGCAGGGAAGGTATGGTAGGGCCTCTACCTTGGACCTCTCTCACATAGGACCAAAACGCTTTAGGGTCCTCCTTCAACTAATTATTTAATACCTTATTCCGGAAGTTAGTAAAAGCCTCGCGCATAGTAGTTCTCGCTTTAGCGCGGGATTCCTTATACGTCTTAACTTTAGTTGCTCTATATTCATCGGATGATGTAGACGGCATATTTTTTATTTTCGCGTGGTTTATTCTCTGACGCCTAAGCGCACTCCTAACTTGCTTATTGTACCAACGTGGCTCTTTATTGTCGACCTTCAATTTAATTGGAATGTACTTATCGATACTCTCTAGCATTATATCCTTGAATAGTGTCCATGACGACTCAGCACCTGATCGTTCGGTCATATCACGGAAGCCAGGTAGTATTTCTTGAAAAGTCTGCCTTAGCAAATATATAAAACTTTCATTGAAGTGCCAATCGATTTTCAACTTACACTCTGCATATACGGCCAGATGATCACTTATCCCATCTTCAATGGTGACTTTGTTTATTCTTTCTGGGACGTTAGTTGCTAATAAATCTAATATGTTTCCCGATCGCGTTGACTTTCTGACTAATTGAAGGAGAGAGTGCTCGCAGAATGTTTCGATTAATGTCTAACAGGATTCGCGTTCTTTACCTCTAGATTCGAAACATAGGTTTTCCCAACCAATTGAGTGTAAGTTAAAGTCACCACCGACTATAACGATTCCATCTTGATTTATTAGCCTAATCTTTGATAGTTGTTTCTCGATATTTAAAGTAGAATCTACACGAGCGTTAGGTGGCCTGTAAAATGAGCATTAGAACACCTTTTTGGAGCCATCTTTACCTATTCAGCACCAAACACTCTCAATATCCTCGTCATTTATCAGAATCTCACTGCTAACCTACTTATCGCTAACCGCTAACCGATCTATTAGCGCGATCTTTTCTATAGACACGATAGTCTCTAGAAAATATCTCCTAACTCTGAATCTCATCCGTTAACCAACTTTCTATGCCTATCACGACGTCGGCGTGCAGACTGCGAATAATAAGCTCGAACTCACCAATTTTCCTACGGATGCTGCGACAGTTCAGTACGAGGACATTTAATTTCTCACTATCACTTCGCATATTAATCTCACCCATGACTTTCTCTTTCACTCTAAAACTACATGCGCTCCCACGACTGTTTTGCATCGCATCAAAATTGGAATTGCGACCCGTCGCACCCTTTACGGAACATTCTATCAATGACCTATCGCGAAATTGGTGCTGCATGTTACTATTAACTTCATCCTTATCACTCGTATTACGTGCATTTACTTCACGCTCGGAGTATATTCTATCATTAGATGTTAAATAGAATTAACTCCTTAACCGTAAAATTCAAAATTAGAGACACACTGAAAAAGGGGAAGGAAAGGCAGGAAAAGGCAAAAGACAATAAAAATTATAAACGAAGTTAACGGTAAAACTTCGTAGAAAACTTTACGCCTTAATCAACTCAAAAACACGAAACGGGGAAAAATAACACCAAACCACCCAAAAGTAATATAATTAACCTTTCGGAAAAAAATTCACTAAGAGGAACTCACAATTTTGGAAAAAGGTCTCAAGTACACCCTCCCGTACAAGAAACCTCCAACAGAAGACCTCATTGCAGACATTGAATCCACTGTTAAATCATTACCCGAAAACACAAAAAATATCATTAGAAACTCATCCTTACTATAAATCAAACAGAATCTCTCCAAAACCCGAAATACAAAACACGTTTGCTACCTAGAATACAATACCATTAAACAACTAAATAACAAGGACTGCTTTTATTTGAAGGCAGACAAAGGAAACTCGGTGGTCATAATATAAAAACATAAATACTATGAAAAGGTCAATACTATGTTAAAATAAGGACCCTAAACAAAAATCCCCAAGAATCCACTAAACAAGATTATCACAGACAAAAAACACCGTAAAAATTTGTACCACAATAATCACGAAAAAACTCCAAACCCAACTTCACATCTCAAATCCTATAATCCCTAGTATGTACTGCCTCCCAAAAATACATAAAAAAGACATTCCCCTCAGACCTATTGCCTGTGCCATCAACTCTCCTACATACAAAATTTCCCAATGGCTAAATAAACAGTTCAAACAATGGCCTCTTACTCATGAGTCGCTTATTAAAAATAACACCCATTTCATCAATGAAGTTAAAAACTTAACCCTCAAAAACACTGAAATTATAGTTTTGTTCGATGTTGTGTCCCTTTTTCCCGGCGTACCAATAGAAGTAACACTAAATTTCCTTGAATCCTGGCTAAATGAACAAAACTTACCACAAAAATCAGTCGATGAATACGTCCTATTAACACGCCTTTGCATGAAACAATATTATTTCCAAATAAACAATAACATATATCAGCAAAACAAGGGCACAACAATGGGAAATTCTCTGTCACCATTCCTTTCAAATTTATTTATGATTAATTTCGAAAAACACTGCAAAACCACATTCACATACTTCCCTAAAACTTGGTTTAAATACGTTGACGACATATTCGCGGTTTTTGACACATCAAAATACAACTTCACTAACTTCCTTCAAGAACTAAACGACCAATATGACTCGATTAAATTCACACTCGAAAAGGAAAAAGAAAACACACTACCCTTCTTAGACTAATTATTAACAAGACACAACAACAAGTTCTAATTCAATATTTACCGAAAACCAACACACACTGATAGCTATATCCCATCTAATTCCAATCATCACATCTCACATAAATTGGCCCCTTTTCATTCCACGATCAATAGACTTCTTCGCGTGCCTCTCTCCCCATCTGATTACCGTAAAGAACTCACACATATTAAGAACTGTGCAAAAGCCAACGGATAGGACTCTGAAATGATCGAAAACATCCTGCGTAAACATAAACATAGGCTCCACGTAAAAACGCACACAACACTAACTGACACTTCCCCCACAGACACAAAATACATTAAAATCCCCTTCGCTCCAGGGCTCACCAACAAACTACAAAACTCTCCCTAAACCTCTAAGTTTATAAATTTTATTGTCTCTCGCATATTCCTGCCTTTCCTGCCCCTTTTTCATTGTGTCTCTCTAATTTTGAATTTTATGGTTAAGGAGTTAATTCTATTTAACATCAAAAACTAATAAGTGGATCAGCACAAAACTTCAAATTTACCATTTTTATTAGTAATTCAATGTCTGGAGAGGTTTCAGCTGAAGCTGGTCAACCGGAAGTGGATGTTTATTCTTGTCATTTTTTCAGTTTTTTACTTTCTCCATACATAGTGTGAAAGTATCGTTTTCATGAAAAATAACTAATTCGAGATTTCAAAGGAAATACACGTTTTGAGGTCCCCTGAACACGTTTCGACTATTTTCTTTTTTGATGCCTGTCTGTGTCTGTGTGCGTGCGTATGTGATAGGAATTATGTGGACGCTCTAACTCAAAAACTATTATCGGATCAACGCAAACTATTTTATTTGACATTTTTGGTCAAGGGGCAAGAGTTGATTAGTTTTTAGTAAAAATCGGTGAACCGGAAGTGGGTGTTTATCCGTTTTTTAATATTTGTTTTAATACTTGATCAATGTAAAAAAGTATTTTAATATACGCTAGGGTCTGAGGTTGCGTTTAAGATCCGAGTTAAAGGTGCGGGATAAGGAGAGCAAGTCAATGGAGGAATGATTGGTGGTAAGGAGTTCAGGGCTGATGGAATGTGGTAGGATAAGGATCTCTGTGATATGGAAAGGCGGAAATTGGGAAGGTAAAGTATGCTAAGGTTCTGTTCAAATTATGTTTTGCGACAAATGCTGGTATTAGATATTCGTACTTTTTTACTTTAATGTCTTTTTACGACTTTAACGTAATGCAATGAAAATAAAGAATATGCATGGCTATAATTTAAAAAATGCATGTCAAAATACTATAGTGCCACCCGGTGGAGAACACTCAAACTATCTCCGACGGTCCCGCATTTTAGGTTATACCAGTTCTTTTGACTGCCAAGAGATGGCAGTATGGTAAAATGACATGACAATAGTATTTCCTATCAAAATTTTATTTTCAAATTAGGTAAGTCTTAAAAACAGCATATATTCTTGAAACTTTTTCTGAAAAACATTCTATGATGTATATGAATGTAATTTGTGAGAATGCTTTTATATTTTCTTAACAGATACCTGCACTGGGTAAATCTCCTAGGAGGGAAGGAGGGCAAATTCTCTCGTTCGTTTGTGTACGAGAAGCATTTTGAGAGGAAATGTTTCTCATTTTTATGTGTTAAGCCTCGCTTGCTTCACCTAGCTGTGCCATCCATTGCCCTGGGCGTGAATATGGTGCGTGTCAGTTGTTCACAAAATAAGCCGTAATTTTAGATTGAGTAATTGAAATTTCTGTTTAAAACTTCTCGTGGTTATTCGTAGATTATAGGGAGCTCTTTGGAACTGCGACGTAGACGTCAGGGAATAGAATTGTGCTTGTAATAGAATGAAATACGTATAACATAGCGATGTCTCATCATGTTTTAATTTGAAATATTTTGGATTTACAGAAATTGTTAACTTATTTATTTCTTGTTTCTCATCATGCATTTGCTTGTATTCCTAGATGTTAAGATAATTCTTCTATCTTTGTTTCAAAACGTATTTAGAAATATGTTTTTCGATCTAGAAATTGAAATTTCCGTCTCAAAATTTTCCTTGTTATTTGATGAATACGTATAGATCTTAAATGGCCTAACTGTGACTGCTAAGAACACCTGATTGTTAGCAAATACAACTGTGCTTAGAATAAATTATAAATAAACAAATTGGACAGTTTGTAGTGCATTCTGATGTGTTTAATTTTACATCTGGTTAGGTGATCTTCATAGAAAAATTGTTTATGAACCGCAAGTAAGTGCATTGTCTTATTTTACATTTACTGCAACATATGAAGCATGCCCATTGCCTCCTGCATCAATTTCATTAGGTTTAGCAGGTTTAATGATTGACATTTTTAGAAATTCATTTTCATTCTTCTTACAGATGGAACAGAAAGAGAACTGTGTTCCAGGGCCGAAGAAATCACTTTACCATAGTTTTTTGCGTGTTCCACAAATTCATTTTTGACGTGAAAGTTTGAAGTTTTTCGTCGTCCACGTGAATTTTCTTTAAATACGTTTTCACGCAGAAAAGGCATTAACGTTATAAAAGTTGGTTACAATAATTCATTTGTATATCTTTATTGTATAATATTTATTTACAAATAACTCACTGTTATGTAATTTGATAATAACTTTGTACTCTCGCAATGTGTGATATACGGTAATAAATTTGATTTCTCATGTGCAATTCTTTCATTTAGGTCCATTTCTTCTTTCCGTCCAATTTATATATGCTACGATTATCGTATTAAAACGGGAGGGGAAGGGGGTGAGCGACATTCTGTGATGACGTCACGATAGTCACCGAGAACACGTAGTTCCAAATTTTCCCGTTGACCCATCTTTCGTCGCCTTCCATGGAAAACCTGAGAATCGTTTTATAGCATTAAGTTTCCGGTCTTTCCGTAGAGGTCTTTGTTATGGGCCGAGCAGTCTTATCCCGCGCGCTGAGCACGAGTATGCCGCGCCTTGTAGTAGTTCCATTTCTCGTCATTTTCTTGTCGGCGGCGCTACGTCGGTTTTTTTACGTTTGCGTCCCCAGTGATTCAGAAAGAACCGAGCCTTCTTCTGTCCTGGGCCGAGCCTAGGGTGATTGGTGTCCGGGTGCAAAATATCTCTGTGGCGCCTCCCTGCTAGCTAAGTTTTGTGGTATGAACAAATACAACTTTTTCCTCGATATAGTGTGGAGACAAGCTGATAGATTTCTGTTGATGAATCCCAGAACGAACTGATTGAAATAATTCGTAGCATAAATATAAAGATCTTTTATATATAATTACTCAATGTCTGCCTGTCCGTCCGTCCGGCCCCTTTTTATCTCTTGAACAGCTTGTTATAGAAAAATGCTCTAAACGCCATTTTGTTTCTGCCAACAAGGAGACCTAGGGAAAACTATTTTCGTTTACGGAAGTGTTCCAGGTTCAACTCCAGGAATTAATTATATTTTCCTTTGTCTACACAGGAGTTTCGATTTTTCAAGGTGCAAGGTTTATTTCCTTCATTCATTAAAATGTGTAAATATGGAGAGAATTTATCCATTTTTGCGTTATTTCACGCCCAAAACTATAAAATATTTTATTCTTGAGATGCTTAGATGTTGCCAAGGCGACCCGCATTGTTGCCTCCGACTGAATTAGCGTCGATTAAGCCTTCAAATAGACGAAAGAATTGCTTTATTCGCTTCGCGCTTTTTGTGAAGCATCGAAATCATAATTGTAGCAACCTCAAACTTAATAGATTGCAACGTTAATAATTAAAGATTATTATTATTCAGTAAACTGCGTGTGGACTGTGTAGGGTGACCAGATCATAAATTTAGAATTGGGGCAACTAATACGGCGAGAATGGGTATTTCTAAAAAATGATTCAATAAATGAGGCATGTTACCCCACAATGGGGTACGTCTGGGAGTGGAGGTATTTTTAACGATTTAAATATAATTATACCAAAATTATTGCTATAATAATTTGCATATCTTTATATATGAAGCACGGTATGAATTAATAAAATAATCTCCCATCCTTAATAATAGCTATTTCTACGAATAGAAAATGTACGTGGAAACCAAAATTATAACAGCAATAATTTTGGTATGATTATATTTGATAAATATCATTATAAAAATTATTATTAAATAAATATAATAAACACTATATTCTGGTATAATATCTTTTTATAATAATAATACGTATTTAATAACGATAGATATAAAAATATTTTCCCAATGGGGTTCGAACGCGAGAATCCAAAAATTATACGAAAAAGAATTTACCACCTATCCCGCGGCAGCCACCATCTGTGTTTGAATTAGATGAAAGTACCCGGTTTTGTTCGGGTTTTTAAGTCAAGACAAAAATGTAAGTAAGATTTGAGAATAATACCAAGTAATGAAACCAAGTTAATTTTTGTTGTAATAAAGGTGAAATACTTGTAATGCTTAATGGTATGCAATATTTCTTGTCTTCCCATCTTTTCCCCAAATAAATCAAATTTTCCCGCATCCTTTATTGGCATATTTGGCGACTATATTTTTATCAAATAATCCTAATAAACAGTCGATGGAATCACTTTTAAAATATAGTTATTTCATTCGAATTGATTTCCAGTGGAAGGAACTGATCATATTATGTGGTCATCAATCTCAAAAACATTAAAACCATGGGCAGGAATTGCAAGGTCGAGGGATACAACCATTGGAAACACGTTTGAAGATATATTCAAATTTAGCTTAACCATACGTTATCCCACGCAGGTTGATTTTGTGGGTCTAATTTGTCACATGAATACATTAATGTTAAACCTACAAAACAAAATGAGTTCTCGGACTTTGAAATCGAATTTGGCGATAAAAAGTGTGCTGGTATGACATGGAAAATGTTATTATAATCTAATAAGTATAATTGGCTTAATTGATGCGTACAAATGTTCACTTGAAGAGAAAGTAAAGTGTACATAAAGATATATTTAAGGGAGGAAGAAGTTAAAGATTATATTTTGGTTGAAATAAAGGAATTGTTATAGAAGTTTTCTTATTGTACCTTCTGTGATATCTTTCACTTTCTTTGTTCTCGAAGTCGTAAATCCCTTTGGTCATTAGTTTCTTTTGCTCTTGCACTCGCCCGTCTCGGACTTTTTTCTTCATGCCAGTGGTTGTTGCTCTGACGTTCACCTGTCTCACTCATTGCTCTTTCATTCCTTTGGTCGACATTTTCTGCTGCTCTGGTGAGAAGCATTCATTTGGAATTGATCCTGTTTGACTCTGAGAATAATCTTCTGCTTCTTTTAGGCATGGTTTCTTATTTGAATCATTGATTTGGTGAAAATAATAAAAATTAGATTGATATAGAATTAAAAGGTTAATTCTTCAGATAGGAATATTTTTGATATTCAGTATCATTGTTGAGTAACACAACGACCGAAAAATTACAATCCAAAACTTTTACTTATTGTTAGTAAGTACAAAATCTTACCTTCTTTGCAATTATCCCAAAAACACTAAAGTGATCCTTAATAGAGGTTAAACTTGCTTATACGATAATGAAATACACGAAAAAGGAATCCAACAACAAATGATAACAGAAGCATTCTCCGTGGGTAACCACAACAATATTGTCCGAAACAATTATCAAAGTAAATAATTAAACTCAAAATACATTACTATTGCAAAAAGTTTTAGACAATTATATAGTATAGTATATAGTATAGTATGGTTTATAGTATAGTATACTAGTAGTTGGTGCTTGCATACTGCAAGCATTTCATCTCACCTTGAAAAAACACTCATTTTTCCGACAGATATTTCATCATTACAAATATTCTTTTTATTCTAAATATTTAACCTCCGCAGCGATTTTCGTTTTTCCCACATGTAAAAATAATAGTTTAAAACAATCCCCAAATGTTGCAATTTTTAACATTTTACACTCTCTCTATTATGGGGTACTAATGCTACACATTTTAGCCAAATTTTAAAGTTGTAGCATTTCTAGAAGTATAATAATATTTTTCTAATTGTTTAAATTTAAATAATTTTTAACGGCCGCCACAATTCATATATGGTAAAATTGAAATGTTTATTTGTGCAAATTTACTATTCTCTAAATAATTTGAAAATTTCAGCTTCCTAGCTCATCTTATAGTACCTAAACAGTTATCCATTTGTTTAAACTTTAAGAATTTTTAACTGCCAAACAAATAAAAATATCAAAATTTGTATAATCCCTATTTCGTTTTTTTAAGAATTTCAACTCCATAGCACATGCGGAAATACATAAACCCTGAAAATTTGTTTAAACAATTGCGAATTTTTAGCGGCCGCATTGTTGCACTTTTTCAAGATTTTCGTTTTTTCTAGTCGGTTTTGCACAAAATCCTACCTAATAAAAAAATTTCGAATCTCCAGCACATCTGGAAGTGCCTAAACATTAGTATCCTCCTGTTATATGTATGTTATATCCTCCTCCTCTGTAAGAGTCGTCGATATATAATGATAGTATAGTATATAATATAGTATATAGTATAGTGTATAGTATAGTATATAGTATAGTATAAAGTATAGTATAAAGCAGGGGTGGTCGACCTAATTACTCGAGAGCCGCAAGACATTCTGCACAAATATGTATGAACAGTAAACATAACTTGTACCTATCCAAAGCAATACAGAGAGAATGGATGTCCACAAAACCTCTTAGTCGCTTCGCGCTATTGCATTCTGACGTGATAAGCCTTGATACGCCCTTAAATGTAAACGAATAAGAGCCGCACGTTCAATTAAAAGAGCCGCATGCGGCTTGAGAGCCGCGCTTTAGCCACCCCTGATATATAGTATACCTATGGATTAAGGCGACAATCTTGAGGTTTAATAATGGCTCAGTCGGCAAGGCAACATATCGTTAAAAAAGCTAAAGATTTTCAAATAAATACGATTTAAAAGTAGAACTTAAGCGATTTTGTATCTTAGGCTAAATGTGACGATAAGAATAAGAAATATTTTTTTCTTTAAATCGGTACAGTTCCGAAGATCGTAGGTCAATTCTTTCTAATTTTAATTTCCAAAAGAGTAAAAGTCTGTAAGTCGAAAAATCGATTTTTACGTGTTAACTTATGGGAAATGGCATCCTCTTCACTTCCCCCCTCCAACCAAAAATCAAAATTCTGGCCCCGAGGTACACATCTTCATTGTCCCATTTGTAAGTGTACAAAGTTATAAGTCTCCAAGTTTCTTGGTTTTCGAGATATGCCGTCCACATATGCGCACGAAGGCATGCGCACACACGCACGCGCGCACATTGCCTTTTATTAATAGAGACGATACTACTCCAAATGGGCTTTTATCGCGTTTGGGTTTTTCCGCGACATTTGGATAGGTTATTACTCGAAAACTAAGGGCAAATGGAAATAATTTTGATAAAAGTCACCTCTTGTTTCATCTGTACTTTCTAGTCTCCGAATTTCGTCCGAATCCCGGGGGGGAGGTGAGGGGGGGGGGGGACGTAACCTCTCCTTTTAAGTCGTATTTATGTGGTCCCGCGGACCTTTATATGGTAAATTATGTCTTCTATCCGAATAAATGTTTAGCCTACTTTCCAGAATGGAAATAGGCATATGTTGTGTCTGTCTGTCAGTCCGACCCCCTATTAAATAATGAACCCATACACCGATGTTAATGACACTTGGTGGAAATGTCTTGCTACCTTGGCCGAGCTTCCGAGGATAGTTTTTGTTGCTTAGATTGAAATCCCTGGTTCAATTCCAGGAACTATCGTTCCTGTTTGATTTATATGGAGAACCTGAAATCCATCGGGCAGGGTAATTTTCTCTCGCGCATTAAAATATCTAAAAATTGTAATATCGGAGCGAGTTTTGTACTATTCTCTGAGAAAAAGAATGAAAATTCCAATTTTTATCGTAGAATTTTGCTTATCGATTGTATATCTTAGAATTTCGCGTAAATATTGTCGATTTTGCAGTTTTTACCACTAATTACGAGAGTGTGGCCATAGCAACAACTATTGTTGGTCTCGGATTCGGTAAAGTCTAATACAGCGGTCTTCAAACTGGGGTACGCGTACCCCTGGGGATACGCGGAGACCTTCTAAGGGGTACGCGAGCATGAATAATTTTAAGGGAATCAATTTCCAGATCCTTAACTTCCATATGTACTCTTTCCAAAAATTGATAAGCCTGAGAACGCGCATCTTTGCCTTTCGAACTTCTTGTGAGAATAGGAAGAGGGAGGAAAGAATGTAAAGAGGTGCAGCCGGGAAAATAGTTGCCACCGAAATATTCTCCTTCGCCCGTCCGCTGACATGGGTTCCTCAGCTCCCTTCAAGTACCTTCCCTGGGTTCACGCAACTAGAAACTTGTCACCCTTCCTCTTCCCACATTCCCAAGGCAAGGAAGAAGAATTACGACCAAGGCCCTTCTTCCCGCAGTCCCCTTATGAGCTTTTCCCACCCTCTGTCTCTCTTTTTCGTGACCTCGATAATGAGCAACTTCCAATGCTTGCATAGCTATCAATACTAATGATATGAAACTTATATTGGCCGAGTTATATAAATTTCAGGGAAATATTTATTATGGATTAATTGTAGCAATTATTATGCATATAATAGGATGCTGCAGTTTTATTGACTTAATCGAGGAAAGTATTCTTTGCAATACCTCGGGTGAATAATTATTATTGTTTGTTTTATGAAGGAATACATGAAATAAATTTACTATTTACACAAAATGTACACATATGATTCTTTTATATTATAGAAATTTATAAAATTTCCCGCGTAGTTGGTATCCAAGTCAAGCGGAGCAGGCGGATATTTCATTCGAAGTCGCCATTCTTTACAAACTACACGGTAAAATAAGGGATTGTCGTATATTTTTTCATGATTTTCCTCGTTTTAAAAAAATGGGGATGGAGAAGGAACAAAGGGGAGATGATTTAAGGAGCTCGCATTACGAAGGAAAAGACCACAAGTGTAATGGGTGAGGGTTAAGCTCGAAAAGGGCATGGCACTGGGTGAAGGATACGAAACAAATTAGTTACCATTCATTGTTGTAGAGTGATTTGTCGTTCTTAAAGGCAGCCTCACCATATGGGTTTCAGGCGTTTAACTCCACCCGTTGTGTCTATAGAGACATACTCTCTGTTATTCTGCTGCAAGATTTTCGTCGGGGTGGTTGTGCGTGTCAGAAGGCTTCTTGGTGGGAAGCTGTCTGTGAAAAGTGTCTTTATCTTCTCGAGACCTGTATACATGCTTATTTTCATAAGTTTCTCCGAGGCTTTGATCGTAGCAATTATTTTGAGCTGTTCTCAATATTCATCCTTAGAAGGTGCCATTAGCTTGAAAGAAAATCATCTTCGAACAGCCAAAGCGGTACAGGTTAGTGAAGCTTATTCTTTTAAATGTAACTGGAATGTTTTCCAGGACTACCAAATTTTTCAAGGTACACCGGATAAAACCCGCAGATAAAAATTTAAGTGAATTTTTCAGATTTGGTGTGCGTTATCGAAAAAAAGGCAGTTAAAATTATATTTTATCTCATAAAATCAAGAATTATTTATTCTAATTACAGTAAATTATTATCTTATTTCATCTTATAAAATATTTAATATTTTCTACCTCCTATTGACAAAAAATATAATTATG
Source organism: Tanypteryx hageni (assembly GCA_028673005.1). Classification (NCBI taxonomy): domain Eukaryota; kingdom Metazoa; phylum Arthropoda; class Insecta; order Odonata; family Petaluridae; genus Tanypteryx; species Tanypteryx hageni. Next base: position 114,300,257 of record CM054117.1, on the reverse strand, counting down.
TGCTAGCTATCGGACCGATTAGTTTCTAGCAGTACCTATATACTTTTTTCCTCCATTGTAAATATTTTATCATAATGCCAAACGAATTTAATTGAGCCATTTCTGATTTATATGATTCTGATTTAATCATTCCCAAAATCCGAACACCAGAGTTCGATACACAAACACACACATATTTAACGAAGGAATACCATGCCTTTTATCATACTCCTCGCCTGATAACTTATAATTTTATCTACACTTTACATTGCATTTTTACAAATTAAGTAATGAGAAACGGTATATTGATTCATTATCTTGTTTTTATAACATCATAAAAACGTATAAATTAATTATATTAAATCTCCTTCGTTTTAATTTTGACTTGACTGCTTTTAGTAATCTATCTTACAAGATTTATTTCTCAGTGGTTTTTATAATATTCCTCGAAAATCTTAATCTAAGTATTGGGATGTATTTCTCGAACATATAAAATAAATTATTCACTAATAAAATATACGTTGTTACTGAACTACATAAAATAAAAATTCTTTTTCGGTTAGTTACAACGTAGAAATTTGTTTGATGCAATTTTTACTTCATCTCAAGAATTCAATATTATTTTAATATTATTAAAACTTTGATAGTAAAAATTCACCTTTTGGTATAATTTTTAATTAGGCGTATTTCATACAAATTTGATTTCAGTTTCGAATTGCAGTTGTTGCTTTCTGGTCAGAAGGAATCGGCGCTGTATGCGATTTAAATTTTTGAAAACTCGTCAGCCCATGGATAAATTTCTAATAAAGAGGAATCGGAATGTTGAAGAAAACAGAGATGAGAATCCCTTTGGAAGCAGTAAGGTGGCAGTTGCAGTTTCTCAGGAAACAGATACAAGCTGTGATTCGAATATAGTGGAGATTTTTCAACCAAATAAAGTTCCAAGGACTACCAAAGTTGAGTTTAAAGAAAAACACCAATACTACGACCAATCCTACATAAAATATGGATTTGTTTCCAATAACAGTGATCCTCCTTTACCACTGTGTGTTCTTTGTCCCCAAACATTGTCAAACAATAGTATGAAACCATCTCTCTTGCAACGACATTTATTTACAAAACATCCAGGGTCTAAAAATAAAACTGTTAATTATTTTATGAGGAAGGCTGAGGATATTAGTAAAATTGTAAATAAGCTTCACATTTTCACGCAGTCGTCAAAGTTGGCTTTGGAAACCTCATACGAATTAGCATTGCTCACTGCGAAAGTTAGGAAACCGTACACGACTGTAGAAAAGGTTGTTATACCTGGTGCACTGTTGATAGCTAAAAAGATGTTAGATACCAAGTCCATTACTGCTATTAAATCGATTCCCTATTTTGACATCACTCTAGTTCCTAGAGTACATGAAATGGCAGAAGACGTTCTCTAGCAGATTGTGGCAGAAATTGCGGTTGATAAAAGATATGCCTTACAGATTGATGAATCCACGGACGTTGCCAATCATTCCCAGTTAATAATTTATGTCCGCTATTACAGCGAAGAAAACGGCATTACTGATGAGATTATGGCATGCAAAGACTTGCCTAGGATTGCAACTGGTGAAGAGATTTTCAAAACTTTAGATACTTTTATTCAAGTTGACTCAGGTTTACTTTGGGAATGGTGCATATGTATCTCTACGGATGGGGCCGCTGCAATGACTGGGCACAAGAGCGGCCTTATTGCTCGTATCCGCGCTTTAAACCCTAAATTAATTTGGGAACACTGTTTTATTCATAAGCAAGCTTTGGTTGCAAAAAAGTTTACTCCTGATTTGCATGGAGCATTGGATGTTGCCATTAAAATGGTAAATTTTATTAAGTCTAGGGCGTTAAACTCGCGTCTTTTTAAAGTGATGTGTGAGAAAATCAACTCATACCCAGCTATTGTTGCATTCAGAAGTGAGATGGTTGTCCCGGGGACGCGTATTAACACGTTTATTTGAATTGAAAAATTAAGTCAGACTTTTTCTGACAGAAAGTAAGTCTGATTTGGCTGATTGGTTTGAAAATGAGGACTGGATTTGCCAATTAGGTTATATGGCGGACATTTTCCATAAATTGAATGAGCTAAATCTACAGCTCCAAGGTTTTGACAAAAATATATTTAAGGCACGTGATATGATAAAAGCGTTTTATCAAAAAATATTGTATTGGCAAAGTTGTATGGAAATTAACAATATTTCGATTTTCCCATCCCTTTCTGAGTATATTGGGTTAAACAAGGTGCCTCTAAGTGAAAGAGTATCAGGTACAATTAACAGTCATTTGATAAATCTTGATAAAGCCTTTTTTGGTATGCTTTCCAGAAATTGAGAAAAGGAATGGCTTTGATGACTGGGTAACAAATACTTTTGTAAATCAGGTTGTTTCCAATTCTTTGCTTTCAACGAAATTGAAGGAGGACCTAATCGAGTTGTCAGCTGACAGGTCATTAAAAGTAATTTTTGATGGTAGATCACAATGTGACTTTTGGCATATAACCCAGAAGGAGTTCAAAGAATTGGCTGACATTCCTGTAACAAAACTCCTTCCATTCCCATCTACCTATTTATGTGAACAAGGTTTCTCAGCACTTACATCAATAAAAACGAAAAATAGAAATAGAATTGATGCTGAACCCTGCTTCATTTTAGCAATAAGTAATATTCATCCACGGATACATGAACTAATTGAAAAAAACAGCCCCATCCATCTCATTAAGAAATACATAGCCAATAAAATTTTACTTTGTATGATTAATAACTCTTTAATAAAATTTGTAATATATTTATATTGTTTTGCTCAATTGTGTACTAATAATAATTATAATGATAACTCAATCCAAAAGAAAACTTCAAAATTAGAGCCTTATGGTCATATAAAATAAAAAATTTCAATTTATGTACATGTTTTGCAGAGATGTATGATCAGTAAAACACTTTCAAGCATGGAAATATATTACTTTACTTAAATGGATGATGGTGCGTGTCAAATCGCTACGGTATTTAGATTCCAATGCAAACATTTAAAAGAGTGATGTAAGAGTTTCATTTAAAAATGTCAATAATAATAATAATAATACGCCGAAAATTATATCTTTTGCAACTATTTAAACTTATGATGAAAAATATTAGTTGTTCACTTAAAAAGGTGTGAGGGGATACATAGGTCTTCAAAATTCTTTTATGGGGTACGCGAGGTCTAATACATAAACGCGCTATTTTTGCCGGACAAATACGCGTGATCAATTTAATATTCCGTTCAAATGTATTTGTAAGATTTTATAACGCTAAATTATGGAATTTGGAAACACAAAATGCAACATAAGTATTGATTAAATGGAAAGAAGGCATCATAAGTTCCATTTGGATAATCTTGTTTAATCTATACGTCACAGATCATATAAAAGCACGGGGGAGAAAAATGTATTTATTCGTTGTTTGCCAATAGAATGGGGGACTGTCAAAATATTTCATTGTTTTCTTTTAACACTTTGTAATAGACTTAATTACTCCCTGTGAACATTTTTTGTTAAATCGTCTTCATTATGCAAAAAAATATTTAAAATAATTCTTTTATATATCCCGCGAAAAGTAGTAAGGGGTACGTGACGTCATCATCGTTTAAACGTACGACCGTACTGAAAGCCCGCGGTTTTTACACATCGTCCTGTTGCTTTTCCTGATATCATACCAAAATGGAGAATATGGAGCTTAAGAAGGGTTATAAGTATTGTCTGGTATCTCAGTGCTTAAATACAACAATTAAAACCCCGAGAAAATTGTTCTTCACGCTACCGAGCTCCTTGGGAAAAAAATAAGCAGAGCATATTGTGGTTGAAAGCCATGAGGAGATACGCATCTGATATATCGGAACGTACAACTGCATTTATATGCGAAGATCATTTTAATTTATTCACATTATGAAAGTCAACTGTCTTCGAAGGAGTTGTCTCACCGATAAAACTCGAGCCATAAGTTAACCAAGCCACCAACCTTTATAATATTTGACCTGATGATTCTGTAAAGGCAGATAGATGATGGTGATTATTCACCGAAATCGGTCGTATTTTACTTCATATATTTTGTGGAAATTAGCAAAGGTTTAATATAAATAAAAAATGCTATCTAGCATTGTTCATGTTATTTTATTGTGGAATTCCACGAAGTCTTGGCCTCGTCCATTACCTTTTGTATACTTATCTAACTATATTTTACTTACTAGATACTAGGACAGCATGGTAAATAATACATAAATAAATATTCTATAATATTAGTTAAAACTAGGGTTGTTTTATTCATTTAATATGGGAAAGCTATTTTAAGACGTCAATCTATCTTTTACATATCTTCTGCGTTTCAGTCGAAATGGTAGTACTATTACAATAACTGAAAATAAAAGCGCTACATCGAACTTGTTTTATCAATTAAATGTAATACAAACCTATCCGCCTTCACTTCACGCATTTCAAGATCTGAATATTGCTCCCTAAGACTTCCAATGTACCGCAATGTACACAAAACCCTTCAGATGCCATTTTGCAAAACACAAAGCGAAATAAATGCAGGAAGGTGCAGTACTTCTACCAATATTTGTTCTAAGACGACGTATAGAGGAAAACAACAGAATAATGTCTTTCAAGCTTCTACTTCTATATTGGCACAATGGCTTCTAGCACGGCTAGCATCGGCTAACATGCTTGTGGCATGCACTGACGTCACTAAACACTCGGCAAACTTCGGCTACCAATCGTATCAGGTTCGGCATTAACTCGTCCGTTTAAATTGCTTTTTTTATAAATATCTGTTAAAAATTTAACAAAAAAACTTTATACTTGCCTATAACAATAGCCATACAATACAACTTCATAAAATTTTCGGTAATTCCCGATATTTGACAGTCCCCCATTGTCGTAGCGATCGATGCAAACAAAATATGTGATTTTATGCTTGAGATTGTCTCGATTTTTAGGCTGGTTTCCAAGGGAAACAGCCTTATGAAATGGTCCTGTCTGTGTATGTGTCCCCTACTAACAACTTTTGAACCTCCAGGGTATTTGGTGAAGATTGAAGACCTGGGTTCGATTCCAGTAACGTTTTTATCGTATTTGTTTTACATCGGAAAACTCAAATCCATCGTGCAGAGATGTTTTCTTTAATACATTAAAATATCTTAAAATTGCGATATCGGTGCGAGGTTTGTACTCTTCTAAGGGGAAAAGAATGTAGATTCTAATTCTTATCCCCGAATTTTGATAATTGATCATATTTTCTTGAATTTTCATTAAAACAGCGTTTTTGGGTTTGAAATCGCATTTTATCGGAATTTTGCCATGGAGACGATTATTACCCAATCGGCTTGAGCTTAGATGAGTGAACAAATGAGTTATTTTTTCCGCTCGACTACTCTTCAGCAATGGACAGTTGATCCAGACATATTAGCGTATAAACAGTAACATTTATTAAATTCATTTATAAAAAATACGTGCAAAATATGTCAGAAAGAGATTTTTACATTGTTTTTAGTATTGTAAACCTGATAATATTCTATTAGTTTGTTTTCCAATTTTTCTCTATCATTGATAAACAATGAACTACAAGTGGTATTTATGGTATGAGAATTCCTTGGAACGACTAACACATACTGATACATGACCTATCAATATAAGTAATCAATTTAGGACGTCAACTTTGGGAAACCAGCATGCATTAGTCCTGGTTTGGACTTCTTGTTATCTCCGTAACAATAAGTCGTAATTACATGGTCTCGGGATTTTATTGTGGTAAATGTTGTCCTCTATCTGACTCAATTTTTTAATCTATACCTTACAGCCCATATAATAGCTAGGGAGAGAAAAATATGGTATGTAATTGTTGCTTGCCGAAAGCCATTTAACACTTCCTCTACTAAGGAGGGTAACTCAGTTATCCGAAAGACGTTTTTCTATTTTTTAATGATTATTTTTGGGATTTCATTCATATCCTCCCATGAATTCGTTTCTTACCATCTAAGAACATTGCTGTTGGTTGTTGTGTAGATTTACATCTTTTTAAGAGCAATTTTTAAATGAAAACACTGTCGGGTTAACTGATAGAGTTCTTAATTGTTTCATTTTTACATTGTATGCAGTTCCGCTAGACATGTGGCTACTTATGTGTGTAATTTATTCAGTCTATTGGTGTACAGTGCAAAATAATACATTTTGTTGATGAGCAGCTGTGTGCGGAACTATAAAAAATTCTCATGTGCTCATGTGTTACATTGAAAGGCCGTTGTAAATCCAAGTCAGTATCGCATTATCGTCTGGTTGTGTTCAACATTCATGTAACTAAGAACTTTTTATTGCAACTGCGATGTAATTATAAAATTTTAATTATTTTTACAAATGTTTATTTTCATATAACGCGTTTATATCAGCTGTTACACTTCATGTTTGAAATAGATAAAGAGTTTTTCAAAGCATTTTGGTGATGGGCAGGCGTGTCTAACTACGAAAGAATGATCTGTGACGTTATGTTACAATGAAAGGCTGTTGTAAATACAATTCAGCTTCATGTTCTCCTCTGGTTGTGCTCAACATTCAAGGTAGCAAAACTTTTATTACAATTGTGAAGTAATTATAAAATATTCATTATTTATCTTATATAGATATCCTAATATTTACATATTTCTCCCAATAAACAACTATTTCTGACTTGTAGGAGTAACTAGTAAAATACCTTGGCAGAGCAAGAGTAAACGAGATACGAGTATACGTTTATTTAAATGCATATATAACGTGAAAGTTTTAATTGACGGATGCAGCTGAAAATCAGAATTTTGTCGATAAATTTCAATAAGGACAACTAATCCTTAATTGCGTTAAAACCCGCCCAGTAGTTTCCGAGATTAAACATGCGGACGGACGGAGGCGTTCCGCTATTATCGCTTCGCTCGTAAAAAACGCTTAATAAAATTATAGAACCAGAACGGGAATATTGTATTGATTTTAATGATCACCAAAATGTTATAAGAAAGATGCTGTTTATGAATATTTACGGCAAAAGCTCTTCAATGGTGGAATTATCGGCACAAGAAAGATGAGACAAGTGTAAATAAACTTATAAAGGTAAGGAAGTGCACCGGCAATACATCACATGCGTTTCATAAAAGAAAAAATGGTCATTAGCCTGCACCCCTGCATTGAGGGAGTTGAGAGTGTCCTTAACTAAAGCCCCGTAGCAGGTAGCTGCCTTAAATTGCGAGTCACGTGATTTTGTAAGGCCGAGGGAAGGGGGAATATTAAGAGACGATGGGTTGGAGGTGGTAAGACGAAGGTGTACACGCAGTGGCGGGAAAGTTCCGAGGAGGAGGAGTGGGGGAGAGGCAGGAAGGAGTAAGCATGGGCCAAGGGCGACCCGCTCAAGACGTGGCCTCAACATTATGATAGCAGCACACTAACTTTCCTATGGAATGAGTTGCTCGCAGTTGATATGAGTTCTGAGAGGTTATCGAGTTTGCACTTTGGGACTCATCTGGTTATCATAGCTTTGCGTTATAAAAACCTAGGTATAGTCCGATTATTCGCTTAGGTTTATACGATCGGAAAATTTTGATCTTCCGACGCACTTAAAGTATTAATCGAATCGATTTTAGTTCTTTCCCTCCCTCTAAATTCGCCTCTACTTGACGCTTAAAATTTATTTCATTGCAGAAATTTTTAACGCGCAATGTCCCTGAACCAGTATCCGAATACGAGGAATTATTTCGGTTTGGAAAATACGCGCGGGAAAGAGCAGTGGCTTACCGTGACAGCAGAAGCAGATATCTGGCCATTGTGATGGGATGTCCGTGCAGGTATCACTTATCTATTCAGGAGACTGAGGCGCGCCGGGAGAGACTACAGCTGGTCCGTGATCTCCCTTCTCACCGCGTCACTAGTCTTGCAAACGAACACGAGATCGGTAGGACGGGTGCCATTGATTCACCCACACAGCGCTTGACGTCACTAGTGTCGGGGCGCTCATTGTATTGCTGTGGAAATAAAAAAGATTAAGCGCTATGAAATGAAATTGTTATACGTTTTTATGCACTGAGAGTTTCATTTGATTAACTGGGACAGGTTTTCTTGTCTTACTTTAGTTTCATAACATGCGAAGTTTAGGAAAGATTTTAAAGATGACCGAGCCAAACTTATCGGTCTTCCTCTGGCTCCTAATCTTTTGTTTCAACTCGAGAAAAGTTAATTTGTTTTTCCTGTCGATAGCAAAAGCAGAACAGGATAATAAGAAGATAATATAAATAAAAAATTACGTGAGAAAGATTCAGAGAAAATTATTAGGAAATAATGATAATGTTGAGTATTTATTATTTTTAATACAGTTTTTATTTATTTATATCTTGGCAAGTAGAAGGCTCCTAATCGTGTTACTTATTCCTTAGAATGATCAAGGATAACTGACCTATTTTGTATAATTTAATTTATATTGAAAAATCTCTAAAGGAAAAGATTTTTATAAATCCGCCGGATTTTCATTGTCCGTTAACAATTTTATTTATTTATGTCATATATTTGCTATAATCTAGTAAATTGAATTCGAGGAATGTAAACAAAAACTGGCTGATTATGTTTTCATAGCAACAGCTGTTTTTGCGTCATTCATAAAACTGACAGCTGGGAAACAACAAGATGGCGTTTGAATGTGTGTGGAGAGCTGCGTATTAAGTTAAAACAATTTCATTTTTACGCTGCTTGTGGTAAATGTTTAAAGAATATTTCAACAACTAGTATAAGTGTAAGAAATGTTAGACCTAGAAGTTATTCCGGAACGATCATTAGGATGCGAGCAATGGGAATTTATTCTTGGTAAGTTATGTTTTATAATATCCTCGTTATTTTTTCTTTTCTGAAGTACGTTCTTTATAACAGAAACTTCTATCCTCATGTGCCAAATAAATAACTGGAGTATTAAAAACATTTGAAGTTAAATACCATCCAACGATGTTTTTACTCGATAGTTGTGGAATAAGTGAATGATTCATGCATTCCCACCATTCGAGGTTTTAGATTCATTTTTGTGTAAGGTCTTTTTTTCCTCGCAGGAATGCATTTTTCTCAAGCTGTTGCCATTATACAGTCGCAAATTGGCATTATTAAAGGTGTACAGGTATTATATAGTGAGACAGTAAGTGTCAAATGGTATTTATTAGTATTTATTTATTGAGTACTTTTTACCTGGAATTTAAATAATATAGCGTTGTATCCTATATTAGGATCCACTTGGTGCAGATCTGGTTATTACGTTGCCCCAAGATGGAATAAGGTTAATATTTGATCCTATAGTTCAGCGCCTTAAGGTAAACAAACGACTATTGTTGCAAATTTTAAAGTTTAATAATTATTTAAAGATTTTTATCCTCACATTATAAAGTCAGTAATTTATTAACCATGCCATATCCAATTTTTCAGATAATTGAAGTTTACAATATGAAACTTTTGAAGTTAAAATATTGGTGAGTGTAAATGACACTATGACTCAAATTATTAATTAATATTAATTTTTGTAAAATGTGTTAGTTGTAGTAACATTACGTATGGTTTGACTGTGATTCGTATTTATATTCACGTTTTTTATTGTGAAAATACTTATTTTTTGCATAAAACACCTTAAATAACCAGTGGAGTGACATTCAGCTCGCCGGAAGTGGTACCCAGTATTGAGCAAATCGAGCATTCATTTGGAGCCACCCACCCTGGAGTGTATGACACAGAAAAACAATTGTTTGTACTGAATTTTAGAGGACTTTCCTTTAGTTTTCCTGTTGATTCCAAGTACCAGGTAATTTTCATATTTTTTACCAGATTCTTTATGTATTGATTTAATAGATATTATCAATACCATAGTATTGGTTTTACCTATTAAAACTTTGATTAGTTGCAATATTTTTTATTATTTGTAGAGTATATGTTTATGATTAACATTAGTTTCTAATTTTAATGTGTTAAATGTATTTCAGATTGAAATACATTTTTAATGCACGGTTTTAAAAGTTAGGAGACTAAGAAGTGGAACAATATTGATAAATAATAACGATATACAGTTATTTGTAATAACTCGGTATTAGCCGATATATTTTGCTCAAACAGCAACGACCAAAATGTAATATCTGTTTGATGACAATTTTCATGTTTTGTGAGTGTGAGACTCCCTATAAAGTTGTATGTTTATAATTTAACTTTAAAAGATGATGTTATAGCCAATGAATGTATTACCTTTGCTCCTATACACCCTAAATTATGATTGAGCTACACAACTTCTATCTACACCTAGTATAGATTTACAGCTTTCATTTTATCTAAGCTTATTATGTAAATTTAACATTGTTAGACAATGCTCAGGTCTGTAGTAGGTTAGGTATGAGGACTTCTTACTTTCTCCATATATGAAGTATAAAGAAAGTATTGTTTTCATGAAAAATCGAATTCAAGATTTCAATGGAAATACACGTTTTAAGGTCCCCTGATCATGTTTTGACTGTTTTCTTGATAATGCCTGTTTGTCGGTCTGTATGTGATAAGATTTTGTGAGTGCTCTAACTCAAAACCTTACACTCGCATCAATACCAAATTTTAAATTTCGAAAGAGTGCTATATAATGAAAAGCTGATTAGGTTTTGGCAACAATCACTCAACCAGAAGTGGATGTTTACTCTAGTCATATTTTGGTTTTTGACAATTAACTTTTTTTAAATCTTCATAAATGTAAATGTTGTTTATTATAAACTTCATAGATAATGTTATTCTCTGTAACTTTTGTTTGGAACATTTTTTCATAAATGCATTGTTAAGGAGATATCCCATTTATTTAATATTTGCTTTAATATTTGATGAATGTAAAACTACTGGAATAAAAGTCATATGGAATTTAATTTTCTACAATCTTTGTTCGAAACATTTTCTCATATAATGCATTGTTGAAGGGATATTTTAAAACTAAATTTTTACCTGCCACAACTACAACACCTACTGGCAACTATTATAAACACTACACTCCTTTTTATTCTTAAATGTTGGAGCTTCGGGGCTACAGCCAGTATCAGAAGGCTATGGTTTTAGTTTATGTCTGTTCTTTGTAAAGTCTTCAAATTTTTCTCGCAGTTCCTTGAAATATTTATTATCATTTAACATATTTGGAATTCATAGAAGTATTACAGCTATGGGGAAAGTCTTGTGTTGGCAATGTCAGATTTTTTTCCTAAAAATTAGTTTTGCTTTGCTAACTACATGTATTCCATGTCATGCAAAGAAGTCAGTAAAGGTCTCTTGGATCAAACAGTTGCTATATCCCTCCCACAAGAAAGTGGCATCACTCATGACTATTAGTTGTATTATTCAGTGAGCAAGCATTAACTTTGTGGAATTCCATTTAAAAAACTTGGAAAAATTTCACTGTAGGCAGTGGATTTTTTCATTTTTTGTTTTATTAGGTATTAGCAGAATTTTTCCAGTAATTATATTTAATCTTTTGTCAAGTCCTGTTGGCAGGTATCAATAATCTTTTATGGTTTTGAATAAATAATTTCTATTCCTTGGACTCGATTGAATCAGTCATTTGTGAAAGGTCATGTGTCCACTTTTGATGAAAATTGGGTTATTGGTACCAGTCGTCTCTGCAGACTGAAATATGCGTTTGCATTGTGAAATGTCATGAGTCAGTGTTGTTTTCTGCCTATTACGCACCTCAGAACTTTGCAGTCACTCCGGAAATGTCATGAGTCCTGGACTCGTGACTTATCTGCAGTGAAATGCTAGGGAGCAGCAGTGGCTTATTGCCAACCTATCATTGACAGTATTTTAGTTCCATTATGTGGCCTTATGACACTAACTAACTATTTGAGTACACAAGGTTCACAAACAAAGTAAAATGTCAGCGTCTAGTGGTAGTGAGTGTGAAATCTCTGAGTCAGCATCCAATAAATGCAAAAAAGGCATTAGAAACATCCATTTGTACAAGGGAGAAGTTTTAAGAAGGCAAAACTTCGTGGCAAACAACATGAAAATTACCAGGGCAAGATAATAGAAGAAAGAAAGACTGGACCACCATGTGGGTAAGTAGGCATATATTTCAGCAGGTTTACTGATCTTACACTCCAAGTCAGCATGGCCAGCAGTTCATCTTTCATTTCTGAAACATTAGTTATGGCTCGCTGCTGGAATGAGTGTTTCAGTATAATATAAGGTCAAGAAACATTTTCTAACTAAACAGTATTTTGCACTCTTCTAAACCCATTCCATCTTTGATTTCAGATATTGCTTCTCAGGTATTAATGAACTGCAACAAATTGAAAGTTTGTCACATTTGAAGGCATTAGGGACAAAAGATGAGCAGGATGTGTACCTTCAAAGTCTAATAGAGATTCGAGATATTAAAAAATGCTACCCAAGGAATGAAGAACCAAAAACTAGAGCAACCAATTATGTATATTATGTAAAATGTGAAGAGGTTTGCAAGAATGCATATGTCACGGTAAAGGTGTGTAGTCCGGTGAATGTGTACATTTCCCCGTTAATGTGCACATTTACCTTCAAGTTCGGTAAATGTAAGTATAACATACTTTTACCGTTTGAATTAGAGAAATGTGCACATTTACCTAGAGACACTGGTAAATGTAGATAAACGTCGAAACACAGGCCACAACATGGCGGCATCGCGAACATCTGTTGCATTTTATAAGTACGGTAAATGTGTAAATTTCCTGGTAAATATGCACTAACAAAACTAAATTTGAACATGAAGGAAAATTTTATTCTGCCCCACCGGGTTGGGTAGGATAGTCGAAGTGTTTTTGGTTCCTCCTCACGTTCACTGTGTTCCCCCCTTGGGTTGGGAAGCATTCATCTTAATATATACCAATGGAGCCGAACCCTCGATGATTTTTGTTATAAATTAACATAATTATTAAAGTAGCATTTCTCATTCTTACTTATTTCTACTTGTACCAAGGCACATCGGTAAAGGTGCACATTTATCGGTAATTGTACGGATAATACGTATTTCTGGAAACTTAAACTTACATTTACCGAGCTTGGTGGTAAATGTGCACATTTACCGATAAATGTACGCATTTCCCGATTACGTACTTTTACCATAACACATACATTGCTTTGAATAGTGTTACTGAATGTCGCATTCGTCAGCTTTCTGCATTGCTCTCAAAAGGAATATCCCCAAGTGATGAAAGTGGGTAACAACCTAAAGGAAATGCAATACCTTGTGCAGAATGTGACAAAATTAGACAACACATTGAATCGTTTTCAGTAAAGTAAACCATTATGGAACAGTGATTCTGTGAAGTACTTGGATGGCAGATTGAATGTGGAACAAATGTTTGAACTTTTCCTAAGGTAACATCCTGATACAAAAATCAAATATAAATTCTATCTCAAGTACTTTAAAGAGCACTTTGACCTTCGGTTTGGCAGATAACAGGTTGACACTTGCTCCAAATGTGAGGAGTTAAATAACAACCTTAAGAACCCACATCTGAACGATACTGCCAAGTGTGTTGCTGCTGCTGAATTAATTGTACACACAAGATGGGCCAAAAAGTTCTATCGTGAAATGGAAAAACAAAAGAGCAGTGCACCAGGCAGGAGGATATTATGTGGTTATGTATAGACTTCATGCAGAACCTCCCACTTCCAAATATTCCAGTGCAAGAAGCCTTCTATTATCTCCAACTCTGGGTCAACACTTCCTGCATCCACAGTTTAAAAATTAATCATATTCAGTTCTACATGTACTATGGAGGTATAGAAAAGCAAGGGCCCAATGAATTGTATACCATGATTAGTGATTACATCAAAACTCATGTATTACATGAAATAAGAACACTTCACGTCTTTTCTGATGGATGTGCATGTCAAAATCATAACCATACACTGATGCAGTTCTGGACAACTCTTGCTGGGAGTGGTAGGTTTGAGCACATCAGGCATTGCTACCCTATTCGATGACATTCGTTCCTTCCTTGTGATAGGGATTTTGCAGATGCCAGGCATCTGATCCGATGAAGAGATAGGATTTATACATCTGAGGAATACAGGGACATAGTTGTGCAGGCCAGTAAATTGAGAGAATATGATGTAAAAATGCTAAAAACAAAATATTTTGAATTTCCAAGGCTGGTGGTCACAACATCATAAAAAACACACTCTCTGTGAAGTCACTTCGTAAAGGTGTAGCAAGAGAGGACAAGAAGTGAATGACGATTTCTCAGATTGAGTACTCATCACTGAACCCAGGCACAATGATCTGCTATGCCCTGTGAAGCAGACATTCAGACTTTTGATTGCAAATCAGAAAAGAATCCCAAGCTTTCCAGCAGAAGAGGAATTTCCTGGAAATTCCAAAAATCCCATAAACGCAAAGAAGATTGCCGATATCCAGAAACTCATGCAGTATATTCCTGTAGAACATGAGAAATTCTATAAAGAAATCTTGGAATGGCCAACAAGTGATGCACAGGAAGATGATGACTCCTGCTAGAAAACATTCATCTTACAATCATTATTGCAGTGTTGTCACATGATTCTGTCAGTGTTTTTTTATTTATTAGCTTTTTCCACTACATCTTGTTTGTATTATCATATTGTATACTATGTTAAAGAACAGTCAAGCATTTGGTTTTATCAGAGAACTGTACAAATTACCAGTGTTCGCTCCTTAATCTCAATGTATCCTATGAGACTGTAATAATTTATTATTGTTATTATTAGGTTTACTCACTCCATTTTGCTTGCATTATTGTATTATTGCTTGTATTTTTGTATTAAAGAACACTAAAATATTTTGTTTTACTAGAGAACGTAAAAATTGTTTGCTGCTTATTCTCACAATCAGTGACATTGTATCCTGCTATCAGACTGTAACCATTTATTATTGTTGCTATTATTATTATTAGTTTTTTCACCACATTTCAGAAATGTCTGCACTTAAGCATAGTGTATAACTTTTGTGTCCTCCATTGGAGAAATAAAGAGAGACTAGTTAAAACTAAAGATTGTGTTTAATTAACTAGCAAAATTACCATATTCATTTGTGAAACGTCATAAGCCCAGTCAGTATTTTATACTATATTTATTGCTGTTTGGTAGATATTGCCATTTCACTTGGGCAGCATTAATTGTTGTTCATATATGTTATGATAAAATAGAAACTTGTAAAGAGATATAAAAAGTTTTTCTCTAAACTGGTTTTTGTGGACTGGTGACCTTTCACATATGACTGATTCAATTGTCTTAACACATTCGCGACGGCGTGCACCACCGGTGGTACATGCATGCTATTCCTGGGTGACATATTCAAGCAACTCCTGCTGAATGTTAACGAAGCTCTTCGAAACCGTGCACACGTACAAGACCCACTCACACTGATGCACACGGAAGCACGCCCTTGCATGCTAGCAGAGAATATTGTCTCTGTGGAAACCACTGCAGAGAAGTTGGAGAGGCGCACTGCGCTCCGGCTTTAGTGGTAACAGGTTCATTTAATAACATGGAAAGAATATATTGTGCTGTGCCGCAGCTTGCACCAGTGGGAGCCGGTCTTTAGATCACCACCCTGAATTGATTCGCCCGTGTGTTCCTCTAACAAGCCTTCTATGATTTTTTTCTGGAAGAGCAGTATATCCATATATTTTCTCTCTTGTCGGTATATCACCCATGCATTCACAATATATGTTCCAAGAATTATTTCAAAGGCAACTTTCTTGTACCATTTGAGGGTGTGCCGAATACATGTATAATAGGCAGACATCTGATCAGATACATCCCTCCCTTTTTACTTTCTCCATACGTAGTATAGGGGAGAGTATTGTTTTCATAAAAACAATCGATTTTGAGATTTCAATGGAAATACACGTTTTGAGGTTCCCTGAACTCGTTTTGACCATTTTCTCGATGATGTCTATGTGTGTGTGTGTATGTGAGTTTTTTGTGGGTGCTCTAATGGAAAAACCATTAATTACGTCAATGCGAAATTTTATATTTAACATTTTTATGACAGTCACAAGAATTGATTAGTTTTTGGTAAAGATCGGTCAACTGGAAGTGGGTGTTTACTCTTGTCACATCCGTTTATTTAAAATATTTGCTTTAATATTTAATAAACGTAAAAAAAAATACTGGTATAAAAGTTGTAGGAAATTTAATTTTCTACAATGTTTGTTTGATACATTTTCCCATATAATGCATTGTTTAAGGGATATTTTAAAAACTAATTTTTTAGCTGCCACCACCTAACGCCGACTATTGTTAACAATTGACGCTTAGTTACATCTTAGTAACACTCCTTTTCATTTTCTTAATTATTGGAGATTCCTGGCTATATCTAATATCAGAAGGTTGTGGTATAAGTCTATTTATGTTCTTTGTAAAGTCTTTAAATTTTTCTTGCAGTTTATTATTTAACCTATTTTTGGAATTTTTAGAAATATTACAGATATGGGGAAAGTCATATGGTGGCCACATCAGATTTTTTGCCTTGTTATAAGCAATCACAGAAGGAGGCTTCATTATCCTTTTCCCAGATGGAATTAACTGGTCCATGTGCTCAGGTCGAGTGGTGATCATCAAAACCGGTCGCTTATCAATCATTTTATTATTCTTATTCCATTTTTATTTTCTTGGCAGTAGATTTCTCCCTTCTTCATTTTTCTCTTGCATACATCTGCTGGATCCCCACGATGATTTTGTCGGAGTGTTCCACAGGAATACTCTCCCCTCTTTAGATGATCCTCACATAATGTTATGCTCATATAATAATTGTCCATGAACACTGTTCTGCCCCCTTCCAACAATCCATCTGTCAATTCCGTCACAATTTCGTGAGCATGGCCAGGTCCACCGCTACTTGCATTTGGATTCTTTCCTGAGTAGACCTTCAGGTCATATGTGCATCCCTCGGGCATACACAGCTTGTATAGCTTCACTCCATATTTATGTGTTTTGCCTGGGATATACTGCTGGACCATGACTCTGCCCCTTCAAGGCACCATGGATTCATCAATTATTACATTTTCTCCTGATATGAGTATTGTCCGAAACTTGTGAAAAATGTCTATCAAAGGTTTTATTTTTGATAATCTATATTATTTTGCGGAGGAATCCTTGTTATTTTTGGAAGATGATTAACACCCATGCTAAGGAGAACAGCAATAAACTTTTCTATTTCCCTCCTATTATTGTCTCTCCACTTATGCATCATAGAACGAGGACATAGCTGATGGGAACTGGTGAACTGATGAGCAAATCTATTTGTTTCTTTCACTAAGAGGTCCAACACTTCATCAGTTATAAACAGTTTGTGTATAGAAAGGGGATCTGACATATCCAAACTGCACTGCACATCATCACGACCCATATACAACAAGATTGAAAAGGTGTACTCCATATCGGAGTACACAGAGTTTCCAAATGCGTTCTTTGAAATTTCACAATGTTCTCAATGTAGGTTGTGTAAAGTGGTCGTAATTGTTGTCCGATTTTAACCAGAATTGGAATGGGTTGACCAATTTTTACCAAATTTCATCAAAATACGTCCAGCGGTTCCCAAGTTCAAACAAAGGAACATTGTAAACTACATGTAGGTCTTCATGTAAACTGGTCGTCATTGTTGTCCTGTTTTAACCAAAATTGGAATCAGTTGACCAATTTTAGCAGAACTCCCCATGACCAAATTTCATCAAAATACATCAAGCGGTTCCCGAGTTGAAACAATGTCGTAATTGTTGTCCGATTTTAACCAAAATTGGAATCAGTTGACCAATTTTAGCAAAACTCCCCAATACCGAATTTCATCATAATACATTCAGCGGTTTCCGAGTTTTAACATGTTGATGGACGGAATCGACCTCCCCTATATGCGTTCACTTTGTGCTAAGAACACATAAAAAGCAATGCTCAATATCAGAAAATTGTCCCCACACTTAGTGTTTAGTGATAGTCACATATGTACTTCATTGATTAGTGATTCCTTACAAACTCTTGAATGAAGCAACATGGGGAGGAGGGAGGGGGAGTAGTTGACCAATCACAGAACAACTTCCAGGCACCAGCATCCTGAAAATCAAACTTTTTTGTTTCATAAACATGGCAATGGTCGTGGCCATATCGGTTGCTTGGCAAGATGCTTCAATATGTGCATGCCCATTGCTTTTGCATACGTTTCACCCTCGCCATGCAGCAAGATGCTCAGCGAGATGTGCTACTTCACTATGTTTTTCCCCTTATCCTCTCCACCTAAGACAGTTTTTTCACTTTCATTTTTCACTGAAGTCACAGAATCAGTATCTTCTTCCAAATGAATGAATTCTCTAAATTAGAGAAATCAGAAAATGAAATTTCACTTTTGGAATCCATGGGTTTACCAATCAGAACTGAGGAAATTTTTTTACTCTCGAATAAATACAGCGGCTTTTCTCTGTGTTGTATGTTTGAAACTCTGAAAGAAACTGACATTAAATACTGTTTCTAGCGAAATATAGAAGTAGAAGGTGGAAGGAGGTAAAAGGCAGCTGGCTGGTGACAAACAATGGACGAAAAACATGGGTTCAGCACAATGCGAGGATTTTTCGGCGATGCCGGAGGGAACTCCAATTTTGCGAATGTGCTGAAAGAAGGGTCAGGGAGGTGGCAAATGGAAATAAACATGAGACGAGCCGCTTTGATGCAATAACTGCATTGGCCTAGAGCAAACCCACTCAAAGAGTAGGGCAAAAGGGAGCCGGCAAAACATGTGTATTGCCATTTGCCACCTCCTGGACCCTTCTTTCGGCGCATTCGCAGATTGGGAGTCCCCGGCTTCCCCAAAAATATTCCTGCATATGCTGAGGTCATATTCTATGGAGTTGTCACACTTTTCCCATGCTATTATCGGCATCTTTGAAAGTGGGTTGAAGGTTACAGAACGATGTTTTGCTGGCTCCTTTGCAGGTGGACTCGTGCCCTTTGCCGTAACTATGGCGGGGCAAGCGGGGTATCCGCTCCGGGCATAACTAAAAAGGGGCGCAAAAATTGTTCAAGGCAAGTTGTATATGTCACAAGGATGGGATATTTCACTACTATACTTGTTCAAGACATTATGCATAGCAGAAACTATAAATTTCGATGATGCTATTAATGAGTGTGCTGCATTATAATCACATAGAATAACTCTTTAATATTAAAATATTTATGCTTTCTGTATTTAAATTATGTACATGTGTAATTATGTAAGTAATTATATTTATAATTATGTATTTAAATTATGTACATTTATAGTAAGCAATTATAAAATATATAGTTTATTTTTATTTATTAATTGTTCGCCCTAAATCCACATAGGTATTAGAGAATTTTTTATGGAGGGGACGCATATTTGGTAGTTTGCCCTGGGTGCTCAAATAGCTACTTATATCGCTGCCTATGCCAATACGGTTATTGCACCAAGGCTGCTTGTCTCATATTTATTTCCCACCTCCCTGACCATTTTTTTGGCACATTCGCAGAATTGGAGTCTTCAACTTTCCCAAAAATATTCCTGCATACACTGAGGTCATATTCTATGGAGTTGTTACATTTTTCCCATACTATTATTGACACCTTGGAAGATGGGTTTGAAGGTTATGGAACGATGTTTTGCCGGCTCCTTTGCGAGTGGACTGATGCCTTAGGTCAACGTGGTTATTGCCCCAAGGCAGCTTGTGTCTCATATTTATTTCCATTTGCCCTGACCATTTTTTGAAAGGTGTAGTCTTTGCTGATAATAGCTGGTTTACCAGTACATGAATTCAAAACAAATCTGTATTACAGAATTCTCTACTTCAAGGGTCTCAAACTACTATTGGTATGTAGGCGGGCATAGTGGCTCTGCAACACATCCGTGGTCCACATTCTAGGTCATCTTTCCCTCAACTATTTCCTATTCTATCTTTCTTTTCACCATCTTTACAACCAGCTGTCCACTTCAAGATTTTTTTGGAGGTATTACCCTGTTATTTTGTAAGAATTAGGTTGACTTTCAGCCATACCGGCCCCTGTAGTTGAGAGGGTTGCATATCTGAATCCCACCTCTGGGGTCACAAGTTTGAATCCCGATTTTAAAATGGATGTTTGTGTTTGTTAAAAACTGAAATTAAGGGAATTGAGAACAGGTGCTAATAACCATAGCTGCTGTCACACCTATAAACAATAATGAATGAATGACATGGGCCACGTGCTGCATGTGGGCCACAAATTGGAAATGTTTCCTCTAATTAAAATTTTCAATATACGATTAATATTCTTGACCAACATCTAAAATTTGTAATAGTGCAATTATTTTATTTTAATTTTCATCGTAATATTTTATCTTACCCTCATACCTATGCTATTTGGCATGTACCACCCGTGGTACAGGTATGGCCAATAAAATCGGAACAGCAGTGCCCCGTGAATTCTGGCTTCCTGGCAAACTCCTGAGAAAATATGAAATCTGGCAATAGTGTACATGGGTCAGGGAGAGGACGGGAAAGTGACCATCGACCCCAAGCCTCATTCCCTTCTTTGTTTAATATGTAGCTTTCCCTTTTTTGTGAAAACAGAATGAGAAACTATGTTAGGAAAGCAAAACCTTCCATGTGTGTGCAACGACAATACATTTTTTCTCAAGTTCGTTGGTTCGATTCCAAATGTGTTCGTTTCTTCCATAATGAATACATGGGAATCACTGCATGCCGTTTTCAAATTTCATTTTAAAATATGTTGTAATCGGGATACGAACTCGGGAATTGGATGTTAATAAGTCTGAAAAAACAGTTTAATATTATTCAAGAAAGAATTCAAATCCGCTCCAAAACAGCGTGAAAATATGCTTAAAACAGAAAAACCACCTAATTTAGGGTATTTTGGCTGTGAATAATTTATCTTCTAGGGCAACCAGCATTGTAAAAGTAAAATATAAATCTAAATTTCAAATAATTGTTCCAGAGAGTAAATATAGTTTTGGCTATATAACAGTTGTGTAGTGTAATGTTCAACAAATGTATTTTCATTAATATTTCTTTACCGCACAAATTTTATTTGCCAAAAGTTACTTATACTTTCTATAACATTCAATTACATCAAATTTCTATTTATTGTTCACTATTTAGGTAATTGTGGCATTGCAACTCACTTTTCATTTCACTGGAACAAATGTTTTACCTACTATAGTGCAAGGGTGCCCAACCTTTTGCGGCTGCGAGCTGAATTTATAATTCAAATTATCTGGCAAACCGCATACAAAGTATAAGAAAGGCATGATATTAAAAATAATATACATATACAGCATAATTATTAAAAAAATTATTATAAAGCAATTTTTTAAATTTGATTATAAAATTAATTAGAAGTGTTGTAGTGAAATTCATGTCTATTATGCATTTTCAATTGCTCAGACCTTTAATTAGAGGAATTAATACAGATCGGATGTAAAAATAAATTCACTTACCGTTTATACTCGTGTATAAGTTGATCTCGTCTATAGGTCGACCACTGACTTTTTCATAAATTGTTTTGTTTTTTCATATATCTCGTGTATAAGTCGACTCCAGATTTTCAGTTGTAGTAGAATGAAGTTTTTTGTATTCAATACGTGTTGATCCATTAAGTTCCACATTAAGTACCCTTTAGTCCGTTATAACTACATTGTGTCAAAGTAGCAACGAAGCAGTCCGATGTCTCCCACAGCGCCACTGCATAACATCAAAAGTCGTTACATTGTATATGCATTTGTAATAGATCTCAAAGATGGCTCAAAAAACTTTTGGCGTAAACTGAAGGAAAGTTAAAACTCCAGCCAAAAACAAGTGGTATTAGCAGGGCTAATACCACTTGTTTTTGGCTGGAGTTTTAACTTTCCTTCTGTAATAGATCGAATGACTCAGGATAGACTTCGTATGTATTTCGTCCCGCTCTCATTCGGAAGCTATAATTGTAAAGGAGAACAGGGAACAAAATTAACGTTGGACTGCAGAGGATAGGTGGCGCCACAATTGACGATATACTACGTGGTCCTAGGAAATCCACATTTTGCACGTTTTTGGAAGAAGAACAGAGAAACCTATCCCTCGGAGAGTGCAGATATGAACGTGAAAGGAAAACCAAGACAACCCCTAACCAACCCAACCCTGTGGGGAAGCGTAATATTTCATAAATTTTAAATTTCCGTAATATGTAGGTATGAGTGCGTAGTGCAATATCTCGGTTAGGGCAAATGTGAATATGGATGGAAAGGATGCGAATGGTAGATGCTAGCATTGCCAACGTTACAATAAAGAATATTGTCTCCCTTTACATTATAAACCTCGAAATTTTATATTTACATTTGTCTTCCATTTTTCTGCCTTTCCCCCTGGTAGTTCCATTTCTCGTCGCTTTCTCGGCATTGGCTTGTTTACCTTCACCGTGATTATGCGCACGATACCATAATTTTTATACCATAAATACTTCAGCGATATTAATTTTATCTGCGACACTTAGAAGTATGCGTTGCCTTGCCACAAAATACCGATTAGGTGTTTTTTATTTATATTTTATGGAGATACCATATTGCACATCTGTCTTGCTACCAGTTTTTTGTCTTGCCGCTGTCACGTTACCAAACGTTAGGTTTACCAAAGTTGCTTAATTATTTGCAAATCATTAGAGATCAACTTATGATCACCAAATTATATAGTAATCGATTCTTTCTATACACTGGTATTTAAATCTTCGATTGTTATTGATACAGTTAAAGTAAAACAAGTGTGTTTAATAACCGTAGGGCAAATAAAGTCATGGGTTTAAATATATCAAAAATATCTCTCGTGTATAAGTCAATCCCCGAGTTTTTCACAAAAAATTTAATCTTAAAACCTCGACCAATACACAAGTGTATACGGTATTTTAAAATTATGCTGGAGATCTAAAAATCTCAAATATCCACTAAATAAAACAAATACTAACTGCAGACAGTATAAATGCTAGATTTCTTTAATGCTGTAGCAGCATCAAATGATGGGATTTCGGAGTTATGATAAGCTTCTCCATCACGTATCAAGAAACGTTCCTGGAACCTAATTCGCAACTTTATGCGTTATCACATTTTTCATTCAATATGACGTCACGACAAGCTTCAGACCAATCCATGCAAGTACGCATGCATTTCCGTACACAGGCACATTTCAAAATTAATACACAGTACTCCACTCTTTATGCGGGGGATGCATTCCAGGTAATTGACACAAAAATATTTCACGTAAACAGCACCAATATTTACATATAAAATATAGAATTGTATAATGGAAACCTTGTTAACTGAATACAAACGAAAAACTAGCATCTTCTAGCAAGGAACATGCTTCGCGAACGTGAAATTGAGCGAAGTCAGGAAGATAAAATTTACGGATGGCCACCCAAATACGAAAGGATAAAGATTCTTTTAAAAAATTAAAAGAAAAATTTGGCACAAAAACTTTTCTTTGTCTTCAATGAAAAGGCCTTCTTTACCAGTGAAGCGGTAATAGCGGAATGACTTATGGGCATACCTGGTCTGTCCATCGTAACTTTCATATGATCTGTGAGGTATAGTTTAAAAAATTTATTTGGATAGAGGACAATATTTACTACAAGATAGTCTGTGAGACAGTGTAATTATGACTTATAATTTCGGAGATTAAAATTCGAGAAAATCTAGAGCAAAACATTGCATATTTTGTTTACATCGATTGCGAAGACGGTTCTCTCAGCAAACAACAATTAAAAATCAATATATTCATCACCCATGCTCTTATATGATTGGTGAGGTATAGATTAAAAAATTTATTTGGATCGAGAACAGCATTTACTACGAGATAGTCCTTGAGGCCATATAATTATGACTTATAATTTCGGGGATAAAAATTAGAGAATCGCCCAATCTTTCAATACTGTTTCATACATATTTCCTATTAAGAGCACCTTTGATATCGAGAAAAGAATCTTTTCCAGGGAGAAACACCACGGGTGGCTCACTGGGGAAGGTTCGCTAATGGGACAGAACTGCCAAACATCCAGCGGCACATTTATTGAAACTTCCTTCCCAGTCACTGTCGAAATTCCTTTCTTCCTCTCAACATTCATCGCCTTCGTAGAATTCTCAATCAGGTAAACTCTTTCATGGAGAATAAACAATTTAAATACTTGGTACTTTGTCCACAATTTTTATTTTCTTAATATTTAATGACCATGGTTTCGCTACACAGTAGCATCATCATGTGACAAGAATAGGAATGCATCCTAAATATTTAGAGAAGAAGTGATGCTGGTAGAAACGTGAAGTGGCAAAAAAGGGGGAAAGGGGGGGAAGGAGAGGCAGGTAGGTGTTAGTGGTGAGTAAACCCAGCAGGAGGAAGGGAGTGGGGTTCAGGGTGTTAATGGAAAGCCTGGGAAGGAGGTTTGTCGCTGCCATGGATGGGAGTGGAAGGAATCCCGGGGTATTTTAGGAGAGGGTGGAGGGTAAAGCAGAAAGAGAATGTAGGAAGGGGTAAGTGGATCGGCTGGTGTAAAAGGGGGGGAGGTGCTATTCCAAAGAGTGGGATAATTCTAGGATAGAGGAGTGGTTTGCAAAAACATCATTGGTTAATGTTGTATTCTTTTTCTTATGGAGAATTATTTCTATGGCTTCAAGATATCAAATTTGTATCCTTTTTCTGAGAGATGTAAGATAGTTGGGGAGAAGGAACTATTGTGGTTATTGTCTAATAAATGTTTCGCGAAATCTACCTCTTGAGGTAGCACTTTGTCCTATGTTAATCACACTGTAATTATCACATTTAAGGAGATAGAAACCTGATTTCTTGAAATTGTCAATTTTATCTTTAGTATCAATAAGACACTTGTCAAGGGTGAGGAGGGTGTGGAGCGCAACTTGGAAATCTTCCCTCGGGGGTAGATTGGGTAGTTTGCTTGATTAACTGCCAGTAAATGGGAGTATGCATCATTTGGGTGATTTTTTTGTCGGGTGTGGTGGAAAAAGACCAGGCAATAAGTTTCTTTTGAATTTTTTGTGGAAGAGTTTGTTTATGAGATTTGGATCATAACCATTACTGGTATAAAAGCCCATCAATATGACAGGTATGCATATTAAAGCCTTCAAAACATGCATTCTTTACACATCTATAATATATTATTACCGCTCCGTCCCTGCTTGCCTGCCTCCGAAGCCACTAGTGATGTCACCTCTCAGCATGATCGCAAATAAATCGAGAATGATTGGTTTGATTTTGACGAATCATTTGCCAGAATACTCAGTGCGAACTCTTGCAGGTTTTAAGTGGGTAGTCGTCCCTCACAAAAGCATGGGTTCGCTACCAGGATAGTTTCCGTTTTTGCCTTTGATTAACATGTAATCAGTTAGAATACGATGTGTAGACCTTTAGTCTTTAACATTTTAAAATATCTTACGATCAAGACATTGTGTCAAGATATATACCATTTCACGTAGAAAGAAATGAAGGTTCTTATTCTTACCATCAATTCAGTTGTTTAATTCGTGTTTGCTAATATTTTAATTTTATATTAAATTTTTTTCGATTTTTCGTCATTTCATAAAGGTTGCTATGGTAGCTGGCATTGTTGAGTAAAAACCTGCAAGTCGAAGAATCGATTTTTACGTGTTATCTTATGGAAAACAGAAATTATCTGCTGAAGTCGAACCCGGATCTTTTTCTGAAGATGTTTTTGTAAGTGGCCTTTACTATAATAATCAAACATTCCTACCAAATTTCAATCTTTTACCTACTCGGAAAGTTTGTTAAAAATAGCAATATAGTCAGTCATAATAATTATATGTATAATATCCTTATTCTGTTGGTCCGTCGGAACGCTCTATAGAAATCCCCATAAGAGAACACTTAAAAATACCTTTTTTTCACTTTCAGGCTTTCTTCTTTTGCAAAATTAAATTAGAAGTAATTGTCGCACGATTTTCAGACCTAGATCATTTTAAAGAAAAATAAACAGATTCTTATTCTTATCATCGACTTTTGCCTTTGGTTCCAAATCGCTCAAGTTATGTTTAAATCACATTTATTGGAAAATTTTTTACTTTTTAAAGATATGTTGTCTTGCTGACCGTGTCATTGTTAAACCTCAAGATTTTATTGTCGTCCTTATACTATATGCTTAAGGAAAGTGTATTTTGAATGCTTGAGTATGAGAGAAAGAAGGTGCCTGAATTATTTATAATTAAAATCGTGTTTTTCATTAATTTCTTTTCAGTTAACTTCTTATTGAAAGTTTTGCTAATTAACTATTTTTATCGTTATTTTCATAGTTTTTTGCAGTGCATCTTATAATTAACCATACTTATAAATTCACATCGCATATATAAATCACGCAAAAAGCCATTCCTTGACATGCAGACCTTTTTCGTTTACATTTTAAAATATTTCAAGGATGAGGTATTTAACTTACTCTAGTTATGCAAAGAGAAGAATTTAAATCTCATTCGTAAATCTCCAAAAATTGAGTTTTAATATGAATTTTCCACATTTTCACACATTTTATTTATATTGGGCCACTGTTGTCCCAATTGTCTATTCTTAGCCTCATAATAAATGCACCAATTTAGTGCTTTAACACGGGTCAGACTTTTTTACATGGGTATAACTTATTTACTGAATCTATACAATTAGAGGCAGGAAGGAAAAAAGAATGGGAATGAGCAGAAATTGAGAAAGAGGAAAAGGACGTAGCATTTGTATAGGAATAAAAGGAGCTGCAGTACAAAAATAACAATAATAAATTATAATTGATTATAAAAATGTTATACAATTGAATCATGCGCCATTGCCAAATTGTGGTAATTCATAAAACAATATAGGTCGCGTAATTTTCAATGGATTTTAAAAACTGATAATACAGCAAATATTTCGAACCAAATTTCAAATTGGATTGAAAAAATACCATTTTATGACTTTTATTTAAATTTCTTTAACTAAAGTGATTTTTCTGAAAAATTTTCAAAACTAATATAGTTAAAAGAAAAGTGTGATCTTAAAATATAGTTAAAACTCATTGCAGTTCTTGTAAGCATTTAGTTAATAGTAAGTAAGTTACTGCACAATTTTCCTTTGATGGTAAATTGAGTTCGTTCACATTTTATCCTGTTATTTACGAGTTAATAAGAGTAAAATAATTCATTTATTTAGTTAAATTCTATACGTTTTAAATAACTTATAATTTGATCAAATATTTCAAGTACATTTCAGCTACTTCTTTATGCATTATATCTTATTATTTCGATTTTCCTCTTATTTTCTGCAAATATTTGGATAATCATTTGGACTCTCTACTAATAATTACTTAGTATAATTAAAACAAAGATAACTTTCAAAAACACTGATTTGATTGTGCATGAAAGTCAAATCAGATCATAGCATATTTTACTGACTTTTCATATCGAAATCATATATATTTGTAATACTTTTATGATAATCCCATCATATTTGACGGGCAATTACGCTAGTAGTTCATATTAGTCGAGCGTGACCGGATTTTCTTAGCTTATTATTTAAAGAGATTGTGTTGAAGTGACAGAGTTGTTTCATGACATCTCATCATGAGCAAATTCCAAATGGTTGAGCCTGACTTTATTGATGATAATGTAGTTTACATTGTCAATATCAATATAATTAAATTTGTGGAAGTAACTAAGTTCTTTTTGTTATGATAGTTTACATTGATTGCTATGAAAATAATTTCCCCCTTCTTTCATCTTTCTCTCCTTCTTGTATTCAAAGCCTTCAAAAGCATGCTAAAACACATAAGGATTGAAATAACAATAGGATTTTGAGGTTTAACAATGAAATTGGTAGGCAAGGCAACATCCCATTAAAATGGAAAGATTTCACCAAAATATGCGAATTAAACATTTAACATGAGAAATTTCGAACTGTAGACGAAAAATGATGAACAGAATAAGAAACCTTGTAATGTTTTCTTTATAATGGTCTAGATCTAAAGGTTGTGAGTCAATTTATTATAATTTTGATGTAAAAAGAAGATAAGCCTGCATGTCAAAAAGTCGATTTTTTATGTGTCATTTTGTGGGGAATGCAAATCATTCCCTGGAGTCAAACCCTGGACATTTT
Organism: Tanypteryx hageni; assembly: GCA_028673005.1. Lineage (NCBI taxonomy): Eukaryota > Metazoa > Arthropoda > Insecta > Odonata > Petaluridae > Tanypteryx > Tanypteryx hageni. Next base: position 114,272,102 of record CM054117.1, on the reverse strand, counting down.
TCGTAAATTTTTCTTCATCACAGCATTTTTATTTCCGAGTAGATTTTCTCTGACAGATTTCAAGATTATGTTTGCATATTTGATTGAGTTATTTGCGTTTTAAGAGCGTGACATGGACCAACCAACCGACAGACCAACATAACCTTTTATTAAATGGGAGAATTGTGTGTGAAGTAGGGAGGTATTCTTTATAGCGTGGCCTGTATAAGGTTTCCAACAGATGGCAAAGATGTGAAATTGGTTTTCAATGGAAATGGAGAGGTCTAAGAAATTATAAGGATTGGTGAAGGAAATGGAATTGTGTAGGGAATTAAGAAGGGTAAGGAATGAGTTTAATTGGCGGTTGGTTCCTGTCCATAGAAAAGAATGTCGTCTACGTATCGGAGCCAATAGAAAACATTCGGGAGTAGAGGGTGGTTGAAGTCGAAGAGTTTGGATTCTGAGTGGTCCATAAAAATATCAGTTAATAAAGGAGAGAGGGGAGAGCCCTTCTGTCTGTTGATAGAAGTTTCCATTGAAAGGTACTCTTCCATGGTATTGACTATATCGTGTGTGATGAAAGGATTGTTGCCCAATTTTAATGAAATGTTTTAGCGATTGGTCACCGGGAACACAAGTGAATAGATTCATAACTTCGAAAGATATAAATTTTGCATTGTGCAGCAGTTTGTCTTCAAGAATTATGGCAAGTTCAATGGAATTTTTTACAGGGAATTTTGGTGTAAAAGTGGGTTCAAGTGCATTATTTGTGCAAAGAGGAGAATAAGAAAAGAGATTCTACTGCCGTAGGAATTACCGGGGAACCCTACTCTGTTGTACGATGCAGTGAATGGTATCAATGCAGGGACGATAAAGGTAAATAGTAGACGGGCAAGAATCTAAGAAGTATTTAATAAATAATAAACTATTAAGAGTACATACTGTGCATATAATGAATCGCATAAATGCTAATATGCAACGTGTATATTGATACATGGTCGTAAGAATAAAATCACGTTAAACCGAATAGGTGACGCATAAATCGGAAAATGGTCATAAAAACAAAATCGAGTTTATGTGAAAATGCGTAAATCGGGCACGCATAAATCAGGGTATACCTGTATATTAAGGTTGTGTCATTTATAAAAACTGTTGTAAGAATATTATTTCTCTTATGGTTGTTTTCATAATTTTGTCTTCACTTGATAGTTGTTTCTTCCTTTGATAAGTTTTTTCTTCCAATAGTGTACATTTACTTTTTCACTTCAAGAGATAGGAAATGCATCTCCAGGCAAACATGAATGTGTGAAATATATTTGTTGTTCTCTACTGACATTATTGAATTATTACAATATTAGCCTATAGTAGAGGTTTTCAAACATATTAAAACCACGGAACCCTAACACTTAAATCATTTTTCCTGAGACCCCAAAGAACAGATGTTGCTTTGCAGGTACAAAGAAAATGGTAATCATTCTCAGTCTCTCCCACAACTCCATCAGGCATTCACAGAACTCTAGGATTCTGCAGGAAAGAGTTTGAAAATTCCTGCCCTGTTCTCGTATGATTAATAATGGGAGCAAAGATTACTGTGATGTGAAAATTGTGTTAGTGGAAGGACCAATTATGAAGGCTTTGAAGATTTAAACAAAATATATTCCATTATTATAACTATAAAGCCATTTAAATATGATCTTTACAGCCAGGATATGCTCATGGCCTTGGGTCACTGCAGTTTCCAACTGGAGCGTCTCCCGTTGCATTGCGCATGGCACTCTACACAGGAAGCGTGCTGGCTGAAACGAGAGCACCCCCACTGCCAACTATCTGCTTGTTCAATCACTTGTATCTAGAGGAAGCTGAAGTGATGAGGGAAGGGCAGCGCACCCGTGGCCTGCGCCTTAAGATTTACACAGAAGGTGGGCCATACCCTTGGGGGGTGATGTTTTACATTTGTTATTTATATTTTAGATAGCTCTAGCATCCAGAAGAGTTTGTTAAACAAGAGGTGCCAATCGAATATAAAGCTGCCATTCTTGGCATTTGAAATCTACAATCAGATAATGATCACTAAATATTGCTACTTTTTCCCAACTTTTGATGGATTTTGGAGCTATCTAAATCATAAGTTGGATTCCAGTCATTAAGACTAACTCAGTAATTCTTTTTACTTTCTCCATATGTAGTATAGGAGACTTGTATTCCTGAAAAAAAAAATTAAATTTGAGATTTCAATGAAAATACACGTTTTGAGGTCTCCTGAGTATGTTTTCACCATTTTATTGATTATGTATGTATGTGTGATAGGAATTTTGTGGGCAGTCTAACTCAAAAACTAATAATCAGAACATCACAAAACTTCATATTTACAATTTTTATTAGTAATTCAAGATCTGAAAAGGTTTTGGGTGAGGCTGTTGAACCAGAAGTGGAGGTTTATACCAGTAATCTTGTCATTTTTTCATTTTTTACTTTCTCCATACATAGTAGTACTAGGATATATTGTTTTCATGAACAAAATTGATATCGAGATTTCAACAGAAAAAACATGTTTTGACCATTTTCTCGATGATGTCTGTGTGTGATAGGAAATTTGTGGGCCCTCTAACTCAAAAACTATTAATCAGATCAACACAAAATTTTTATATTTGTCAGTTTTATTAAAGGGAAAAGAGTTCATTTGTTTTTGGTTAAAATCGATCAGCCGGGAGTGGGTGATTACTCTTGTCACTTATGTTTCTTTCAAATATTTGCTTTAATACTTGATCAATGTAAAAAATTACTGGGATAAAAGTTGTAGGAAATTTAATTTTCTACAATTTTTGTTTGAGATATTTTCCCATAAAATGCATTGTTTAAGAGATATTTTAAAAATCATATCTTTTAGCTGCCACCAGCACACCACCTAGAGGGGACTTTATAAACCCTTATCTACACTTAGTTAAGTCGTAGTAACACTCCTTTTTATTCTTAATTATTAGGGCTTCATGGCTATTTCCAATATCAGATGGCTATGGTATAAGTTTATTACTGTTCTTTGTTAGGTGTTTGAATTTTTCTCGCATTTTCTTAAAATATTTATTATCATTTTACCTATTTGGAATTTTAAGAAATATTACAGATATGCAGAAATTCATGTGGTGGCCACATCAGTTTTTTAAACTTGTTTTCGTTTATGCTGGCCAAACACCATTCAAGGTTGACGTCGTTAATTCAATTATGATGCACCATAGTTATTTTGCTTCATTTCTAGTGCCATATAAAATTTAGCAGCAAATAGAGAAAGGTGATTTAGAATTAATCATTAATAATACATTAGAAAATTGTTTATCCAAAATGCTCGGAACCTGAACCATTTTGGATAATATATATTTTCGGATAATGAATGTCTTATGCCATAAACAGCATGACAACCAAAACAAATCTGTTGTATCTTCCACATGACTTTCTCCATACCTGTAATATTTCTAAAAATTCTATATAGATTAAATGATAATAAATATTTTAAGAAACTACAAGAAAAATTTAAAGACCTTACTAAGAACAAACGTAAACTCATACCGTAGCCTTCTGATATCGGTTATGGCCTTGACGCTCCAACAATTAGGAATAAAAAGGAGCATTACTAAGACGTTACTAACAGTCAAGTGTTTGCAAAAGTTGCCTCCAGATGGTATGGTGGTGACTACTGAAAAATGTAACTTTTAAAATATCTCTTAAAAATTCATTATATGGGAAAATGTTTCAAACAAAAGTTGTAGAAAATTAAATTACCTACAACTTTTATGGAAATAAATAAAAACTCCTGAACCTGAAAATAATCCAAGTGAGCAATCACCCGTCAATAAGAGAAAAATAGAAGGAAAAAAAATTAAATTTATACTTACAAGTTTGCAGGACAATGGCCTACAGGGACCTGTTGTCGGAAACTAGCCTAAATAGAAATGAAAGTAACACACAAATGCACAATCACTCTGGAAAAACTCACTAGATATGTATTCTGAGAGCTAGGCTCTCATCTTCAGTGGCTGAAGTCGTATGGATTGTTTTGGTTTTGTCTTGTGTATTTATACATTCCAGGTGAAAGTGAAAGGAGGGAAGGAGGGTGGGGGAATTCCTAATGTTTGGGCCTGCAGTTGTTATTCGTTACTGTGTCTTGGTATGCTCTCATAAGCATCTAGTTACCAGTCAGTTTGTGTTGATTTTAAGAGAGCCATGTTTTTTATTTTAATAGGATGATTGTTTTCTTGTATGTGTATTGTGACGCTAGACCTGTTAAACCAATTGTGTTTATAATGTGCAAGGTGTTCCTTGAACGTAGTTTCTAGCTTTCCTTTAGTTTGACCTATGTAAACTTTCTCGTAGTCTGAGCAAGCGATTTTGTATATGACGAATTTTCGTAGAGTCGGGATCGAGTCTTTTGGATTTTGTAGCAAGTTGCAGAGTTTGTTTTCATTCACAATTACTGTTTTGAGAAGATTTTTGATAAGCCGTTTGTAATGCTAGGGATGTTTGTGTGTTGCTTTCATTTCTATTTAGGCTAGTTTCCGACAACAGGTCCCTGTAGGCCATCGTCCTGCAAACTTGTGAGTATAAATTTAATTTTTTTATCCCTCTATTTTTCTTTTATTGATGTGCCATTGCTTACTTGGATTATTTTACAGTTCAGGAGTTTTTATTTATTTCCACTCTGTACACCGTAGTCTCCAAATTTCATTTTCAACATTAACCCTTTCACTGTGTTAATTAATTTCATGTAAGGTTCCAAAAAGTGTCAAATATCCACAAAAAAATTTAGTTATTATTTTGGCACTTTCAAGTACTTTTTAAATTATAAAATGGGTTTGTAGTTTCTGGATCTACAGTTATTTTTATTTCAGACCCATGTTGGATAGTAAAATATTAGTATTTATCAAATAATATACGGAAAATAAGTCTAAAAGTAATCTTTAATAAGTGAGGTAAATTATGAGTAATTCTCAATGCTTTAATTTACAATTTTATTACAAATATAAACTAATTAATATTAAGTACAATATCGAATATTTAAACAATTTTTCTTTATATGAAATAATCACGCTACAGCAGTATTGACAACTCTTCATAAAAATTGGAAATCCTTATTTTTTCATGTCTTTTCTTTTTAAATCAAACAATATTGATTATTATAATAAATAAATTCAATATTAATGGTAAGTTACATTGATAAAAATGGTAAAATAAATCATTCATTACTCGGATAAAATATACATACAATATATGGAAATGCTAAACAAAAATATTTACAAAACATCCATTCCTAAATTTCCTTGGCTGTACATTGACAGTATTTTTTAAACTTTGACTTTGTATGGCACTCTTAAAAGCATGGGACGTCACACATTGCAGGATTTTCAGGACACATTGGACAATAGTATGTCATTTGCTTTTGTTTACACATGCCTTTTCCTTTTTTGTACATTTTGAGGGCATTATGCTGCACACAGTGCAGTTAGGCTGTTTTTTCTTATCTTTGAATTGCCTTGGAAAATGGCGCTCTGTTAATCTAATTTCATTTGCTACAGACACCTGCAACCCCTTTTAGCTTGCACCTTTCGAGAAAATCCATCTAATAAGCCATCGCTGACTTTTTCCCTGAATTTCGTCTGACTTATTTTGTTTTTAGGGTTTTGTATCTTATAACACAGGAAACTATTTACTAGTGCTACCTCAATAAGAAAATGCCTGATTGTATGATACCACTTCTTGCTCTTTCTATCAAAAGAATATGAAGCACAAAGTTGATCAAACCTGTCGACCCCACCCATCAATTTATTGTACAAAATTTGGATGTTTGGTTTCAGTACACTTCTGTTTCTCTTTTTTAATCTTGTTTGCACTCCATTTACTCCAGCATTGCCAACTGTTGACAGCATATTTACCCTGCCGGTATCCTGCCAGGTGCAGGCAAGCATTGATTTATCATGGTTTTCCCATATCACTGGAAGGTCTTCACACTTCATTTTGCAATACCTCATATCTGAAGGTAGCCCTCTCCTATTAGCACGCACTGTGCCACATGCACCAATTTTCTTCAATATGAGACTCTCATAAAGCTCTATACTTGAATAAAAATTATCTGTATAAAATACATGTCCCTTATTCTCAAATCCATTCAGCAAAGAGGAGACAATCCTATTTCCCAACCCAACCTTACTGATTTGTGATGTGTCTTTGCCTGTACATATATCAATTCTCAAAAGAAATCCCGTTCTAGAATCACATAAAGACCAAACCTTTATTCCGCACTTTGCACTTGGTTTACTGGGAAGATACTGTTTAAAAAATAGATGTCCCTTTAATTTTATCATTGATTCATCAACACACAATTCCTTATTGCTATTATAGGCTGAATTTACTAAATCTAATATGGGTTTGATTTTGCTAAGTCGATCATCCTTTGAAGATTCATCCTCATTGTTGGAAAAATACAGGAAGGATCTAATGAGTTGATATTGATCCCTTCTAAATATAATAGAAAATTCAGGAGTTTGGGTTAACCAATATGTATCCTGAAAGTAGGACTCTAATGTTGGTTTGTTACCAACCACATGCCAATGTCAATAGCTATGAAAGCCTTAATAATCTTGCTATCAACATCCTGCCAGTTGTTATATCTAGATGAAAGTTTCTCTACTCAAGATAGAAAACCTTGAGCATACCTGTTCGTTTCCTTAGCAACAAGCTCAAAAAACAGACACCAGAAAGAATTTCGTGAAACATTGATAAGACTCTAAATCTTTAAAACCAACAACACTATGTTCTCCACTAAATTCCGGAATGCAGTCTAAATCAACTAAAGTAGAATCTGTCACGTTCTCAATCTTACGCCATTTACATGTGGAGACAGGCATAGATGGGCTTGTAGACAGAAGTGACTCGGGTGTTTCCTCATTGTCCTCTACATCATAATCGGAATCGTCTTCCTCATATTTGCTTTCACTATCTTCTTGCAAAACACTTTCAATTTCTTCCTCTGTAATAGGTCTCTTCCTCTTCACCCTGCCCATAACTTGGAAAAATGAGAACATTCTTTAAAATATTATGTATAAGTGCTATGTAGAAAATATATTCGTAGTCTTGAACATATATTTTTATGTAATAGGATAGATTATTATTGCAGATTAGTATAATATAATGAAACAATATTAATTCACCTAATAAGCAGCAGTATATGCTAAAAATCCAAAGATTAAATACCAATTCGCCACAAATTTTGTGCGGATTACGTATAGCGTTTGATGAGCCTGTTGCAGCGTGGTCAAACACATGATCAGACAAGTGATACATGTGTTGTGCCGTTGCGCACAGATGACAGCACCCACAAACATTTGGCAGTCATTTTAAGATATTGGGGATACTACCGCACTCCGCAGTAGAGGGAAACGTTTTTTGAAGGCCTTGGGGTAAATCCGCACGTTGCAGTCAGCAGGTATAAATCCTTGTTCGGATATATCTGAACGTCGCAGCCAAAAGATTAAGTATGGCTTTCCGGCCTAAGGAGTTAAACCATTTTTTAAAAATCAAAACCCACATCCACACCATTGGGGCAGATATAAAATTTCTCAAGGATTGCCGCAAACTAAATATCTTCCCAAATTTCACTAACATTTTTTCAAAAACCACAAACCCTATTGCTTCAAAAGCTATTCTCTTCGCCAAGCAAAAATGGCTAGACTTAGTAATAAAAAATTTCTATAGAAAACGATCCTCTCTTGCATTAGAAGCGTACAATTTGCACCTAAAAATAACCAAAAATTTATCTGGTTTCAAAATCCCCATAAGGGACAGTCATGTTAATAAAATTCTATCCATGATACAACAAAAAGTTCAAAATATAACCAACAGACTTAGCAAAAAATACTACTCCCTTACAAAAAACCACCAGAAAAACACTTCCTATACTTCCAAACAACACCACGACAATGTAATAAACCTTACAGATACGATCTTCACCAGTGAAGAACTCTCCCTACTCGGAAAAGGACTTTAATACACACTTCCTTTGACAAAACCACCCATGGATGACATTGTGGCAGACATTGAATCTTCTATAAAAATCTTACCAAATAACAGCAAAAATATCGTCAGAGCCACCACATTATTGCAAATAACTGAAAACATTGCCAAAAAAATGAACAAAAATCAACATAAACATTCCGGACACAACACAATTAAGTCTCTTAATAATAAAAATTGTTTGTATCTAAAGGCAGACAAAGGTAACACCGTAGTCATAATGCATAAAAATCAATACCATGACAAAGTAGAGCAAATGCTCAAGGAATGGCCATTCACAAATATCCCCAAAAATCCTGTCAATAAAACGATCTCAGAAACCACCAAAATAATAAAAACGTGCACTACACTCGTCATGAAACAGCTCAGCCTCCAACTCCACACCTCAAACCCAGGGTTCCCAGGATGTATTGTTTACCCAAAATCCACAAAGAAGACTTCCCCTCAGACTCATTGTTTCTTCCATCAACAGACCGACATAAAATTTCATGCTGGCTTAATGATCAATTTAAACAATTTCCTCTCAAGCAAGATTCAAATATTAAAAACAGTCCTCATTTTATTAACAAAGTCAAAGACGTAATACTACAGTACAATGAAATTTTAGTTTCTTTTGATGTTTCTTCTCTCTTTCCTAGTGTTCCCATTAAAGAAACATTCCAATTCCTCCAAGAATGGCTCACCAATCAAAACTTACCATCAAAAACAGTAGATGAATTACTATGACTAACACACTTATGCATGAACCAAATTTTTTTCAAGTTATCAACAATTTCTACCAATAAAACCATGGTACTTCCGTGGGAAACTCCCTTTCACCTTTCTTAGCCAACCTATTCATGATTAACTTTGAGAAACAATGCAAAAACACCTTCAACCACTTCCCACGTTTATGGCTGAGATACGTAGATGATATTTTCGCGATTTTCCATACCTCCAAAAGTAACCTAACAGATTTTGTACACCAACTAAACGATCAACATTCTTCCATCAAATTTACACATGAAGTAGAAAAACAAAATATATCTCCATTTTTTGACCTCTTAAACAGAGAAAACAACAAAATTAAGTTTGGGATGTACCACAAACCCACACACACAGACACGTACATTCCCTCTGAATCCTGTCATCATACTTCACATAAATTAGCACCATTCCACTCAAAGGTACATGGACTTTTACAAGTTCCTCTTTCTAAAGTTGATTTCCTCACAGAATTTAAGCATCAAAAACTGAGCTAAAAATCAATGGTTATGACCCTCAGATGATAGAAAATATTTTACACAAACACAAACGTAGTCTATCTTTAAAAAACGCATTGCCCTCACAAACACGCCACCCAAAAAACCAAAATACATAAAAATCCCCTTCGTCCCCAGCGTCACAAACGGCTTATCAAAAATCTTCTCAAAACAGAACCTTAAAGCAGTACTTGTAAATGAAAACAAACTCTCCAACTTACTACACAATCTTTACTACAAAAATCCAGCATATACAAAATCGCTTGCTCAGACTACGAGAAAGTTTACATAGGTCAAACTAAAGGAAAGCTAGAAACTACGTTCAAGGAACACCTTGCACATTATAAACACAATTGGTTTAACAGGTCTAGCGTCACAATACACATACAAGAAAACAATCATCCTATTAAAATAAAAAACATGGCTCTCTTAAAATCAACACAAACTGACTGGTAACTAGATGCTTATGAGAGCATACCAAGACACAGTAACGAATAACAACTGCAGGCCCAAACATTAGGAATTCCCCCACCCTCCTTCCCTCCTTTCACTTTCACCTGGAATGTATAAATACACAAGACAAAACCAAAACAATCCATACGACTTCAGCCACTGAAGATGAGAGCCTAGCTCTCAGAATACATATCTAGTGAGTTTTTCCAGAGTGATTGTGCATTTGTGTGTTACTTTCATTTCTATTTAGGCTAGTTTCCGACAACAGGTCCCTGTAGGCCATTGTCCTGCAAACTTGTAAGTATAAATTTAATTTTTTTTCCTTCTATTTTTCTCTTATTGACGGGTGATTGCTCACTTGGATTATTTTCAGGTTCAGGAGTTTTTATTTATTTCCATTCTGTACACCATAGTCTCCAAATTTCATTTTCTACAACTTTTATGCCAGTATTTTTTTTACATTGATATATTATTAAAGAAAATATTTGAAGAAAATGGGTAAGTGACTGGAGTAAACACCCACTTCTGGTTGACTGATTTTAACTAATAACTAATCAACTTTTGTCCCTTTAATAAAACTGTCAAATATAAAATTTCACGATGACTTGATATATAGTTTTTGAGTTAGAGCACTAAAAAAATTCTTATCAGATGCACAAACACATACACATGCATGCACACAGGCACTGACATAATTAAGAAAATGGCCAAAACATGTTCAGGGGACCTCAAAACATATTTCCGTTGAAATTTTGAACAGATATTTTCCATGAAAACAATATTTTCCCTCTATTACATATGGAGAAAGTAAAAATATTTTTATCAAGATATGGCAAAAATAAACAATAATATCAGCGAATTAATTGCAGTGAATTTTTAGGCGCGTTTCGCTTCCAGCATGAGCACCTATTGACTTCTTTCTGTCCGTATGCGTTTTTGTTTAAGAGCTTTATTTCCTAAATAAGGATTGAAATGCCGATTGCGCTATATTTAAAATGTGCTAAACAAGGCATGCCTGTATTAAATAGATGGAGATGTAGAAATAAATAATTGTCTAATGTAGGCATCATAAGTTACATTTTGATTATCTTGTTCTATATAGCCATCGTGTAATTACATTAATGCGATTTGTCATGTGCACAGTATGAACCATTAATATATTTTATTTTTTATTAAATATTTTGTAGATTGTTGCCCGTTAATCGTCCAGACAGTAATACAATTCATTGCATTGTACGACAGAGCAGGGTTTCCCAGGAGTTTCTATGGCGGTAGAATGTCTCTTTTCTTATTCCCCTCTTTGAACAAACAATGCACTTGAACCCACTCTTTTTTTTACTGAAGAGCGGTTTTCTTCTAGTGTGTGATGCATTGTTAGCAGTCAACAACTGTAAAGGGGAAAACCTTCGCAAAAATATTCATTGAGTTGGGCGAGTAGAATATATTTGTATAGGAATGTTAACTGATCGAAGGAGCTTCGAGACATCTGTAATTTATGGCAGTAACTCAATGCATAAATAGTAAAGGAATTGTAAAAGTGGACACTGCACAGGATGCCATATGTCATCGTACGTGTTTGAGGGGTTACAACGCTCGTTAAATCAAATTTATAGACGTTTCTAAGTAGAACACACCTGCTCAGGTACATATACAACACCTATTACATACATTATTTTCAATGGGAAATTTTTTTTCAATTTACGTGTTTATGCAACTCCTGCATTAATCAGAGGATAACTCTACTGTGTTTATGTTTTTAAATATTCCACGCTTTATTTAGAACATTTTTGCACATTAAACAAATTCAAAATACTAAACAATATATACACAACACAAAAACACATTGTTGTAAAAGAACTTGAAAATAAGCTGTATAAAAACTTTGATGTGATTATCTGGCATTTTTGAGTATCTGGTGACCCCTTCCCCCCTAGGGCACCAGATAATTGATGTGCTATAAATGGTTCACATAACCCAGTCGGAGGATGCCACTTTACTAGAAACAAAACAACAAACTTTCCATTTATCATTAAAATCAAACATAGTCCTAATTCACTTTGAACTTCAGCAATTTCTTGCTTGGCTGTTTTATTGTTGTCAATGAAAACAATCTTCGTAGTAACTGAAGTAAATAAGATCTATTATAATTAAAAAAATAGATTTAATTTCCTTTTGTGTGCATGCAGCATTTATTAAACATTAAACTGGATTATCAAGGATGAAGAAATGAATGTAAATACGTTTTATGAGATGTAATAAAAAGCTTTGTCACTTCCACACAATTTAATCAAAGCAACTGGTTTCGCTACGATTGTTGCATCATCAGGTGAAAAGGTGTATGAAACAGTTCCATATATAGGGAGAAAGGGGGAGGGAGGGGGGGAGGTTGTCTCGTAGTCACCCATAGATGGCAGCACATCTCTCATTGCCATCGCATTCAAATGATAGTACTATATTTTTAAGAAAGTAAATATTTGACCTCGATGAATATTAATGAATAAATAAATAAAGCTAGAATATTGAATTTAGCAGTATGTGTTTTGTTGCTGTTGTTACCTGTTCTTTTCGTTTTTAAATGCTATTGGTTTTTTTCTTTCATTTCTCAGAGCTATGCATATGTATCATTAAGAATAGTTAGCAATTTGTATTGTTTTTTATTATCCATTAAAAGAGGTTCCTATTAGTTTTACTTGGCTACACCACCTTTTTGAGCTTCGCATGCTTACGGTTCGCGAATTTGGACTTCGCGACAACATTTTTTATGACCATTACTTGTGTTTCACGCGTATTACTTGCATTTTGCGTCATGCGTTTACAATGCCAACAAGCGTGAACTCCCTCTACTTTTTTGTTTCCATGTCCATTTTATACATGAGCATCTTATAAATGGATATTATTATATTATATTTATAATGCTCATTATTAACAGTTTTCAAAGTAAATAAACATGATAACCATCAACTTAATTCTTTTGTAGCTCAATTTAAAACTAACTGCCAATGGTGCTATTTTCGATAACATTCAAAGTTGCTGGAAACTAGCGGCCAAATTAGAAATTATTGGCTAATGGAAAAGCATCCTGCACATTTAGTTTTTCATAACTTTTACAAGTATGACATTAAAATATTCATTCTTCACGTATGAGGATGCTGGTTTTTGACCAAATTATTTAGTGATTTAATGACATTATCTTTGTATTTTGAATATAATTTAAGGAACTATTGTTTTGTTAGGTTTTCATTGTTTATTACGAATTTTTAATGTAAATGTAAGAATTGTTAACATCTTGTAATGTAAGATATTCTGCCGTGTATTTTGAATGCTTGTACTAAAAGAAATGTTATTACATTATTATGCTAGGTTATGATTTTCTGTTATGCATTTCTAACATAATTAGTAAAAGAAATGGAACCACTTTTTAATGCTAGTGTTATTTTTGCGACTTGGAAATGTTTGTTGCAGAATCCAGGAAAGCATTTGTGCATGATGTACTCAACATTCCATTTCAGTAGTTCAATTTAAATTAAATCACTTCCTTAGAATGAACAAAAAAAGATCGAAAATCACATACAAAATTTTGTGGAGGTCAACTATACAAGTGTGGAAAGAATTGAAATCACTTTGTTATGCTGGGTTTTCATTTGCTATTATGTGTTTTGAAGGCAATTAAAAGTATTTTGTTTACTTTATAATGCCAGGTTTTTTATTTGCGGTTACGTTTTCTTTTATTTTCTGTCAAACTGCATTATTTATGATAAAAAAGTGAATTTTTTTGGTTGACTTGGGACTGTACTCCTATTTTTACATTGCATCTTAAATGGGAAAATAGGACTTGCACTTCTCGAATTTGCATTTTTCCAAAACCAATTATTCACGAAGTTCAAAAAGTTGGTGTATTGTAGTTATTGCTATAGCCATTGTAATGTTTATATGCGTGTTAAAACCTTGTTCATGGAATCTATTAAAATTACATACATTGACAACGCAGATGATTACACAAAATGTGTTGATGGCTTTTGATGCTCAACTGTTTGAATTACCGTAAAACTTTACATGGATCATGTGTAATTATATAAGTGCAATTCCTTAAGGCAATGTAAATGCTGATTTCATTGGAAATAGACTTGGATTAAAAATTATCTTTGCGAGGTCGCTATAGCTTTAATTTGACCTTTTCTGAAAATGAAAATGAATGAAATTAACCTTACTGAATGTGGAACATTATTCGACAATGTGAAATTATTAATTGGAGTAATATTTCAATTGTCAACAACTAAACCATTTCCCACTATTCTTCAATCTCCAATAATGTATTCTAGGCCATGCATGCGTGCCTGGCACACTTCAGCATAAAATCTACGACATTTACTTTTTGTCAAAAAATGGTTGAAATTTTTGGAGGGTCAGCTTCTATTCGGGCAGATATGGTATGTATAGAATCTTTCGGTAAACTTAAAAGAGGAGAATGATTGTGAAAAATGAATTCATTTAAGATAAACGAATCCTTACAATTAATTAGCTGTTCTAGAGCATCCAATTTGCGGCCTTTTATTTCTAAGTGGAGGAATTTAGGGTTAAAAGAACTGTGGTGATTAAAGTAGAATAGATGTTTTCTGAATTGAGAGTTCGAATTATTTAACTGGAAGTATCGCTTATGCTCGTGAACCCTCTTTTCAAAACTCCTCCCAGTTTGGCTGATGTAGACCGCTCTGCAATCATCACAAGAAAGTTTATAAACACCACTCCATAAGGACATCTGTATCGGTTCTTTAGCATTAAGGAATAATTTACAAAAGGTAACTGGGGAGTAGAAAGCAGGTTTAAATTTAAATTTAAGAAAAAGGTTGGACAATTTATAAAAAAGGTATCCTAAGAATGGGAGTCTGCACTAACTAAGAGGTTTGGAGGTGAGATTAGGTAGAAAAGGAACGATGTTTTTGAAGCAATAAATAAACGTTTTTAGTGATAATTTTACTGATTAAACCTGTGTTGTAGCCGTTGTAGATAGTGATCTGTTTAATGGTGTTAAGTTCTATATGGAAATTGGATTTAGAAAGGGGAATAATAAGAAGATGGTGAATCATAGAATGAAAAGCAGCGTGTTTGTGATGGTTTTAGCCAGAGGCATAGTGACAAAATATGGCGCCTATGGCGAGCCGTAAAATGCGCCTTCGTGTAATATAATCATACATCCACACATATCTATTTGTATTTTTGATTGTTTTTCGTAGCTCTTTTGAACCCTTTTATGTTGTGAAATCCTTTTAATTGCGCGGGAACAGTAATTATGTGCAATTATTCAAGAATTATCTGCAATGTTACTATAAGGAAACAGAAGGCGCTATAGGGTTATATTCACAAGGAAAATATTGAAAGGTAACGAAAATTAATATAAAATTTATTATTTGTCTTATTTACAGGTTAACTGCTTTTTGCGCACTTTCACACTTGAGAAATTGTCAATGATCTCTTCAAAATCTGTTTCGCAAAATAATTTACTTTCTATTGAAAGTAAACTAAAGTTGGTAAGATGATTTTGGCCCATTGTTGAACGCAAATAATTTTTAATTATTTTCAACTTACTAAAACTTCGTTCTCCTGAGGCTACTGACACTGGCAATGTTAAAATGAGCCATAAGGCCACGATAATATTTGGATAGGATTCGCACAAATCCCATTTCACCATTCCTTCCAAACTACAGCTTCTGTAGAAAGGATATTGGCTTGTGGTCGAAGGAGAAATCCATGTTTAGTGTTGAAACTATGAAATCAATGCTAATTATAAAGCAAAATTGTGACTTAGAATGTGATAAGTTTTACGACAAGATTATGAAAGACCAGAATGTGTTAGTAAAATAAGTGCATCCAAAAAATATTCCAGGTTTAAGCCCGATGACTTGCAGAATCCCTCTACGTTAACCTAAAAATTGCGTTTCGTATTATAAGTACTTGTAAAAGTTGTTTTGTATCTCAATTTTGGAAAGTAAAATGACTTAGAGTAATTTGTGTAATTTTTTTACTGAACCAACATCACGGTCCTGTTTTGGCACCAAGGAAATACATCACCGTCCCATTTTGGCACCAAGAAAATATGGTCAGCCTAAATGATAGCATTGCCTGTAAGACTAACTTCGCGACTCCCGTCGCTTGAATGTGCTCGCGTTTTTATTCGTGAAAATAATAGAAAGAAAGAAAAACAGAAATATTTCATTTCAAGTGACTGCTTTCAAAATAATTTTTTTTACTGTCGGTCAATATATAAAAAATCGTGGATTTCGCACCTTCATTGAGTTGGCACCTATGGCAGTGGCCACATTGGCCATACCCTCGCTACGCCTCTGGTTATAGCAGTAACTACAATAGCCAAGTAAAACTAATAGGAACTTCTTTTGTTGGCTAATGAGAAATAATACAAATTGCTAACTACTATCAATGATTCGTATGCATAGCCCTGAGAAACAAAAGAAAATATCCAATAGCATCTAGAAACATAGGAACATTTTCTTAAGCATAAATGAAAAATTAAAATTGAGATACTGAATCCGGTACTATGAGTATGCTCTACATCACTTTCTTCTTCTCCCCTGGAAGATTAGTAACTGGAATCATTGTCCCAAAGAAGGTCATCCTTGCTTACTTACTTTTTAGCCTACATTCCAGAATGGAAATAAGCTTATAGTTTTGTCGTGTTTGTCTGTCCATACCCCCTATTAACTTTTGCATCAATAGACCGATTTTCATGAAACTTTGTGGAAATCTCTTGCTACATGGATAGTTTTTGTTGCAACGATTGATATCCCAGGTTCGATTCCAGGAACTATCCTTCCCATTTGATTTACATAGGAAATCTGAAATCCATCATGAAGGGTAATTTTCTCTTGCGCATTAAAATATCTTAGAATTGTAATATCGAAACAAGTTTTGTACTCTTTTCTGAGGAAAGGAATGAAAATTCTAATTTTGATTGTAGAATTTTGATTATCGATTGTGTTTCTTAGAATTTCGCGTAAATACTGGCAATTTTGCAGTTTTTATCATGCATTATTAGAGTGTTACCATAGCAACAACTATTATTGAACTCAGATTTGGTATATTCTAATATGTACATGCATTATTTTTGCCTCACAAATGCGTGTGATCAATTTTATATTCCGTTTTGAATGTATTTATAGTATTTTATAACGCTAAATTATGAAATTTGGGAACACAAAGAGTTACATATCTGCGATGGCTTTAATGCTATTAAAGACAATATAAGTATTAAATAAATGATTAAATGGAAAGTAGGCATCATAAGTTCTGTTTGGATCATCTTGGAATATTCAAAAGAATGAGTTTTAAAATGTACGAGCAATTTAGTTACAGCTATCAATTTACAATGAAACAGTGACATCACATTTTACGTGTTATAGTTGCAGGCATAATTTAAAGATGTATCAAGTGGTACTGGCCTAAATTCGAAAATTTTTACTTATGAATATCATTTAAATTCCATTCGTATCATTCAGATGCCATTGACAATGGCTACTTGAATCGTGCCTGTATAAAAAAGTAATTATCACCTGATTTCCATTGAACATAATATTTTTTTCATAATTTATTTTACCCATATTTTCATTACTTCCGATATTTTTGCCTCGGAATATCACATCAAGGAATGTATTCTGTAAATAGTTGAAACACCTTTAACACTTCGGTCTGATTTACGTAAGTATTACTTTTATGATGCGATTGCATTATATACAATCAACAGCTGCGCAAGCTGGACAGTCTGATCAGCTGACAGAATTCCGTACGGCAGTGGTTTCCAAGCTGTGGGGCATTCCTCCCTTGGGGGGGTGTGATGGTCAGGTCGGGGGGGGGGGGGGCGCAAAGGGTTTCTCATATATTTACTGTCCATTTAACCATCCTAATCTTGATACCTACAATATGCAGCAGCCAAATTCTAGCCCTCAATTGTCTAGGACCTTTCATTTGCATCCATGTTTTTCCTTAAGATGGTTTTGTTAATGGTAATTGTATGTCCAGTAGGCATTGTTTATGAATTGTAATTGAATATGGAAAAGAGGGAGGCACGAAGATAGTTTTCTTAGGTGAGGGGGGATGCGGCTTTCTAATGTTTGGAAACCACTGCCCTATGGATTGACGGGTAACGAACATGACTTCGTTCGTTGTAGTGACATTTTCTCTAAAATAACAATAGGTGGCACCACTACATATCAATATTTGCGTATTTGTGACTTAGGGAAGGGATGAAGTTGGCCTATCAATGCTGTCAAAGCAAAAACTTCTGCAATTCCCACTATTATGAAAATACGAATGTTAAGGCAAGGATTCCAAAGAGTGAACAAAAAGAATTGAGTTACTGAGGCATATGTATCAAGAAATTCTCTGTAAAACAATCAAATCAAGTGAGGGACTTAATTGTTACCTATACTTACTGCCAGCGGTGATATTTTTGTGTGCTAATTTTTTGGGCCCGAATATAGTCCCTCCCCTTACTTTTCTTACTAATATTTAGGACAGAAAGGGGTGGACTAGATTTGGACTAATACGCTATTTCACAAGATGAATTATTCATTCAGATAAGTTTCACTTCTTATTTATTAGTCACTGTAGTTTTAATTTTAACTTTATAATAAATAAATAAAAGTTTAAATACATAATTACAAAGCTAAATAAATATGTAATATAACCATCCTTATAAAATAATTCTCAAGTGTCCATCTGTCAGTCCATCTATCACGGTACTTTTGGACATTTCATAATGAGCTGAAACTTTCACAATCATTAAAACCCCCTGAGTTGGTCCCTAAAAAAATCAAACATCCCCGAAAAAGTCCCGGATTCTACTCAGGGAGACAATTGTATTTTTGACTTTTCAAGGTGCAAGATTTCTTTCTTTCATTTATCAAAATACGTGAATATGGATCGAATTTCTCAGTTTTTGCTTTATTCGACGGCTAAAACTATAAAATATCTTATTCTTCCGAGGTTTTGACATTACATGGAAGAATTTGTCAGAAATATGCATATCTTTTTGACATTTGAGGGCTTTTTGGTACTCTTTCCGGGTGTTGCCATGGCAGATTGCATTGTTGCCTCCAATTCAATCAGCATCTATTAATTCAAATAGACAAAAGAATTGCATTGTTGCCTCCAATTCAATCAGCATCTATTAATTCAAATAGACAAAAGAATTGCATTGTTGCCTCCAATTCAATCAGCATCTATTAATTCAAATAGACAAAAGAATTGCATTGTTGCCTCCAATTCAATCAGCCTCTATTAATTCAAATAGACAAAAGAATTGCATTGTTGCCTCCAAGTCAATCAGCATCTATTAATTCAAATAGACAAAAGAATTGCGTTGTTGCCTCCAATTCAATCAGCATCTATTAATTCAAATAGACAAAATAATTGCATTGTTGCCTCCAATTCAATCAGCATCTATTAATTCAAATAGACAAAAGAATTGCATTGTTGCCTCCAATTCAATCAGCATCTATTAATTCAAATAGACAAAAGAATTGCATTGTTGCCTCCAATTCAATCAGCATCTATTAATTCAAATAGACAAAAGAATTGCATTGTTGCCTCCAATTCAATCAGCATCTATTAATTCAAATAGACAAAAGAATTGCATTGTTGCCTCCAATTCAATCAGCATCTATTAATTCAAATAGACAAAAGAATTGCATTGTTGCCTCCAATTCAATCAGCATCTATTAATTCAAATAGACAAAAGAATTGCGTTGTTGCCTCCAATTCAATCAGCATCTATTAATTCAAATAGACAAAAGAATTGCATTGTTGCCTCCAATTCAATCAGCATCTATTAATTCAAATAGACAAAAGAATTGCATTGTTGCCTCCAATTCAATCAGCATCTATTAATTCAAATAGACAAAAGAATTGCATTGTTGCCTCCAATTCAATCAGCATCTATTAATTCAAATAGACAAAAGAATTGCATTGTTGCCTCCAATTCAATCAGCATCTATTAATTCAAATAGACAAAAGAATTGCATTGTTGCCTCCAATTCAATCAGCATCTATTAATTCAAATAGACAAAAGAATTGCATTGTTGCCTCCAATTCAATCAGCATCTATTAATTCAAATAGACAAAAGAATTGCATTGTTGCCTCCAATTCAATCAGCATCTATTAATTCAAATAGACAAAAGAATTGCATTGTTGCCTCCAAGTCAATCAGCATCTATTAATTCAAATAGACAAAAGAATTGCATTGTTGCCTCCAATTCAATCAGCATCTATTAATTCAAATAGACAAAAGAATTGCATTGTTGCCTCCAAGTCAATCAGCATCTATTAATTCAAATAGACAAAAGAATTGCATTGTTGCCTCCAATTCAATCAGCATCTATTAATTCAAATAGACAAAAGAATTGCATTGTTGCCTCCAATTCAATCAGCATCTATTAATTCAAATAGACAAAAGAATTGCATTGTTGCCTCCAATTCAATCAGCATCTATTAATTCAAATAGTCAAAAGAATTGCGTTGTTGCCTCCAAGTCAATCAGCATCTATTAATTCAAATAGACAAAAGAATTGCATTGTTGCCTCCAATTCAATCAGCATCTATTAATTCAAATAGACAAAAGAATTGCATTGTTGCCTCCAATTCAATCAGCATCTATTAATTCAAATAGACAAAAGAATTGCGTTGTTGCCTCCAATTCAATCAGCATCTATTAATTCAAATAGACAAAAGAATTGCATTGTTGCCTCCAATTCAATCAGCATCTATTAATTCAAATAGACAAAAGAATTGCATTGTTGCCTCCAATTCAATCAGCATCTATTAATTCAAATAGACAAAAGAATTGCATTGTTGCCTCCAATTCAATCAGCATCTATTAATTCAAATAGACAAAAGAATTGCATTGTTGCCTCCAAGTCAATCAGCATCTATTAATTCAAATAGACAAAAGAATTGTGTTATTCACTTTGCACTTTTTATGAAGCGTTGAAATTATTGTTGTAACCATGTCAAATGTAATCGATTGTAACATAAATAATTGCAGATTATTATTATTCAATAAACTGCATGTGGACTGAGGGCGTTTTAGACAATTGACTAAAAGATAAAAATCTGATGTGGCCACCACATGACTTAAAGTCTTTATAAAGAACAGAAATAAACTCAAACCATTGGCTTCTGATTTTGGATACTATAGCACTGAAGCTCCAACAAATTGGCTATTTTTAATATGGATTATTTAATTTTAATAAAAATATAAAATTGAAACTTAAAATTATCATGATGAATAGGAAAGATTTCGTACACTGGTTCGTTTAAAATACATGAACGGTTTCACTCAGAAATTCACAATCAACTGAGAGTATAAGATTTCAAGAATGTTATTTATAGGGATCCAGAGAGTCATGACAGGTAGGTATTGGGAGAAACCCACCAATAATAAGAGGCCGATTGTGCAAACCCGTTTCTATCGTCCACGGATTGCAGTTCCAGGAATGTGTTTACTGCGGCGACGATGCCCGGAATAAAGGATACTCTTGGTGGGGGCCCTCTCCACGGGTGAATGGGAGTTGCCATGAGATCGGAAGTGCATAGTTGAGAGTCGTTGCCCTACTACAGTCAATGACAGAGAAAGGCATAGGAGGATGGGTAGGTGAGGTAGTAGGATTTTCCGTACTGGTGCGTTGGTGGGAATTCTAGGCGGGGTTGGGGGTTTTGGGAAAACGGCGGTTGAGAGACCATGGGAAAACCATGTTTCAACTGCCATTTCGTGTTATCCGAAGAATTTCCGTGGATTTATTTTATTAGGACCAAAAATTATTTTCGGGTTAACCGATATTCTTGTTAATCATTTCGCGTTAAGCGAATAAATATACATTGAAAAGCATAGGCTCTGGAACGGACCGAGCATGCATTTTGTGTTAACCGATATTTTGTGTTATCCGTTTTTGTGTTTAGTGGTTTCCACTGTATATGTATCTGTGTTCGTTACCTCCAAATAAAAATTATACATCTTCTTTTTACCGGAGAATATTATTTTTGAAATAGTGCTAGGATAATTTGAAAAAAAAAATCAGTTAGGATCGAACCTGGGTCTATGTCATAAGAGGCAGGCACATTATCCATTCAGCTATTCCTGTTCTTATCAACAATTTGGCAATGAAGCCTATTAAGATGCATACAATGTTTTCACATATATTCGACGTGGATTTATTGAACCCAAGAGCCCATTTACAAAAACCATAAGACATGGGTCTCCTTATTTTCGATGTAGAATCAACTGGTTGTGTTTCATCGAAATCCATGACCTGAAGTTTGAACCCACTCCTTTTAAGTGAGGCATACCGATACATTTTGTTCTCAAATGAACTAGGTAGATAATAATCATTAGTTTTCATTTTTCCATTAGTTTTCCTATGATACATGAACAAAGTTACCCCCCCTATATATATGCACTTTAATTTAGTTAGAAGGTATTAAATTTATCAAATTCTAGATAAACCTTGATCAAATTTATTAAAATAAACAACTTTGTTATAAAGTTTTAGTAAATATAAATGATTTTTGTTGTTGAATTCTAAGAAAAATAAACATTTGAAAACTATCAACCCTACTTCATGTACAGGTGTTGCCTCTGAACACCTGAGCTATAGCACGTTTTATCTTTACTTTCCAAAGAAAAATCCACAGTTAAGATGCCCAGCTGGGAAAAAAATTACCTAGAAATTTCTCAAGTGATTTGTGTTATTTAGTATTTTTTGGATCTTGTTTGGAATTTTTGCATGAATCATTCAAGAAATCATGTACGAAAATATTTTAACTTGAAATTATGATGCAAACAGGTATTATTACTCATGTTTGTCAAATTATTAGACGTTCTAGACCAGCAAAGCAATTGTATCAGAATGTTTTATGGGCATGTTTCCTTTGTCTGCTCACCCACGTTTAATCCACAGGGCAGATGTTCATGAAACTTGCTATTTGGGACTTAAGGGCAAAGAAAATGATGTAAATGGCTCATATAGCCTAATCAGGAGTGCCAGTTTACTGGTGACTAAAAAAATGAGCGTTTCATTGTATCTCATAAAATATTACTTATACCAAAAAATTTTTGCAAGCAAAATTTGTAGAACTATTCAGAAAAGGTTTTATCAAATACATTTTTTTCTTTTTCCATATACGTAGTATAGGGGAAAGTATTGTATTCATGAAAAAAATCGACTTCGAGATTTCAACAGAAAAACACATTTTGAGGTTCCCTGAACACTTTTGACCATTTTCTCGAAGATTTCTGTGTGTGTGTATGTATGTATGTGATAGCTTTTTTGTGGGTGCTCTTAACTCATAAGCTATTAATCCTGTCAATGCGAAATTTTATATTTAACATTTTTATAAAAGTCACAAGAACTGATTAGTTTTTGGTAAAAATCGGTCAACTGGAAGTGGATGTTTATTCTTGTCACTTATCCATTGTTTTGAAATATTTGCTTTAATATTTGATAAGTGTAAAGATGTATTGGAATAAAAGTTGTAGGAAATTTAATTTTCTAAAACCTTTGTTTGAAACATATTTCCATATAATGCATTGTTTAAGAGATATATTATATTTTTAGCTGCCACCACCATGTCACCTATTGACGATTATTAACAATTGACGCTTAGTTACGTTTTAGTAAGGCTCCTTTTTCTTTTCTTAATTGTTGGAGCTTTGTGGCTATATCCTATATTAGAAGGCTATTGTTTCAGTTTATTTCTGTTCTTTGTAAAGTCTAAAATTTTCTAGCAGTATCTTAAAATATTTATTATTTTATGTAATCTATTTGGAATTTTTAGAAATATTACAGATATGGAGAAAGTCATGTGGTGGCTACATCAGATTTTTATTGAAGCAGTAGCCATTTTTAAGAAATCAAATGAGAAAAATGTAGGGTATATTTTTGAAACGAGAAAAAAAAAGTGCCATGACCGGGAATTAAACTCAGGTCTTTCTAACTTGGCAATATCACCATTTGAGAGGGAGGAGTTTTCTTTGGTGTATCTCTTCGAGGACATCCATAGGGGCAGGTTAATACTGGCTTGGCTAGTTTTGTCCCAACCGAGAAAACATCTGCATTCAGAAACGAGAAAATTGGTCTGCTACGATAGTTCAGTGGTTGATTATCCCCCCAGCAAGTGAAAGATCCGGGTTCAATTCCTGGTCATAGCAGAATTTTTTCTCATTTCAAAAATATTCCCAACATTGCAGCTTATGCCTGTCTGCATAGGATCTTCAGATCACTATATTCCGTCAATTTCGAGAAAAATGCAATTCACTTTGAACTTAAAAAAATTTTCCCCCTGTTTTTTAATTGTTTTCAACAAAAATATTCTTTGTAGCAACTGAAGTAAACAAAATCTTCTATAAACACATTTAATTTCCTTTCGTATGCCTACAGTATATATTAAATGAAAGGAAATGGATTATCCATGACAAAGCAATGAACTTGTATATGTTAGTTTTCCTTTTGTATGCAAAAAGTACTTTGTAAGTGAAAAGAAATGGATAAGTTTCGACAAAGGATTGAACTTGAATGTAAAGATTACTACTACTCATTTCAAGTGAGGTATGTTTGAAATAATTTTCAATTTTATTAATTACTACAGATTATAAAATAAATCGGTAAATGCCAAATTCAATATTTCCTTGACATTTTATCTGATATATCATTTTGTAGTGCTTAAACATTAGACTAAGACATTAAAATTTATTTTTTTGCATGATAACATAAATCATAAAGAACACCTTTGGAAATTGTGAACTTCAACATGGAGTGCAGTGTATCCTCGGTTTAAAGCCATTTCGATTAATCCTTAATATACGAATGTCTGCTCGCCAGTGTGGCTTACGAAGAGGGGTCACTGGAAGACTCTAAATGTTTTATTCTTTACATCCTTATATAATAATTCTCAAGTTTCCATCTGTCTGTCCTGGTATTTTTGGACATTTCCCAATGGAATTTAAGAGCTGAAACTTTCACAATCGTTAAACTTCCATGAGTTGGTCTCGAGAAAAATCAAACATCCCGGAAAGTGTCCCGGATTCGACTCCGGGAGACAATTATATTTTCCTATAAGTTTACATGGGATTTTTGATTTTTCAAGGGGCAAGGTTTATTTCCTTCATTCATTAAAATATGTAAATATGGACCGAATTGCTCCATTTTTGTTTTATTTGATTGCTAACACTATAAAATATCTTATTCTTGCGATGGTTAGATGTTACATGGAAAAATTTGTCAGAAACATGCATTTCTTTTGAAATTTTATGGCTTTTTCATACTCTTTCCGGGTGTTGTCAAGGCAAACCTCATTGTTGCCTCTGATAAATTAGTGTCTATTAAGCCTTCAAATAGACGAAAGAATTGTGTTATTCACTTTGTGCAATGTCAAACTTATTAGATTGCAACGCTAATAATTGAAGAATATTATTATTCAATAAACATACGAAGAGGAAGAATAATGGAGCCAAAGAGTGGCAAATCAAGTCGTATATTGATGTCAGAATGTAATAAATTTCAAGTGCTTCATTTTCTGGGATAATTCAAATGATTGTCAGGAATTTATTAATTAATCAAACAATGACATTTACTATATATATGTTTTACACACACACCTCAGAAGTTATATTTTAATCACACAACAAAGTCCTGTTGATGTTCAACGGGTAATTTTGCTAGTAAATATATAAAACGTCAAACATTGAAAATGGGTTTATTTTTTATTTTAAGGATAAATTTGTACATATGAATAACATCATGAAACAAAAATATTGTTACAGAACATATTTCTTTTCGCATGCATATTTGGACGTTATTATATAATACTTACAGAAGAATGAAAATTCAGTAGAACCTCATAAATCTGGCATCCTCAGGACCTAGCCCGTGTCGGATTTTCGAAAATTTCTGAAAGTGATGCACACAGTCTAAGTATCCAGGTACAAATCGTAATGTACGTACAACATAGTATCTTAACCAAATTACGAATAATATCGTAAAAGGCTAAACAGTGCGAGGCACAATTTTGTCTCAAATAATTAAATAACTATCTCACATTGTTTTAATTTATTTCTATTAGGCACAGTGGCATACCGGAATATCTGGGCCCCCCCGCAGCAAATAATATGGAGGCCCCCTATGTAAATCTTAAATGTTTTTCAAGCTGAATTACTTATCATTGCCTGTATATTAATGAAGAATTCCCCACCCCTCTCCCTCACACAAACGCTACTGTTATTTTGAAAAGCCCGAAATTAGAAAATATATAGTAATAAGTTTGTTTTTTTTTATTAACTTTAATCCATTTGGAGAAATGGGTTCAAAATGTTATATTATGCCTAACAATCCTTATAATGCCATAGAGACAAGAAAAATAAGACGCATTCATTACTCTATGACATTGAGTATACTTATTAACTTAGTTTTCGGTTGACACTGGTGGAGCAGTGGTTGAAATACTCGTCATTGGTTTCAAGTATTGCGGGTTCGATTCTTGGTCGAGGTTGGTGATATTTTACAGCTAAAAAATATGACAAGTATTCCTTTGGAGGGGAAGTGAAGCCGTCGATCTAGTGTATTGTACGATGTCGGTGCACTTCAAAGAACCCCTTTTCATATGGGACATTGACATTACATTTAACCCTTAATAGTGGTCGTAATTGAACTCAAAATGTAAACAAACAAATTTACGTAATATTGTCAAAGGCCAAATTTTCATATAATATTACCTCAATCTTAAATGCAGCAGCCATGGAAACTCACAATTCTCATTATTTAAAATTTGCGATTTTTCATATTAAAAATGGATTTTCCAGCAAATTTGGAATGCAAATGAATTTTCACAATAACCAAAACAAACATCTTTCTTTTGTCTTTATAACGGTTTAAGTCTTGAGTTCATATCTTGGTTTAACCAATTTCAAAATGGGATTGTATGATACCCGAAACTGATTCCAATGCTTTTATTATGGAGGGCAGTTATGTTGGAAAACCTTCCCAATACAAGAAAGTATTTAATAGTTCTTATATTGTATTCCGTAATAGAAGCTCTTAGCTTTTGACAGTATATAGATGACAAAAATAATCGAAATGGGGAAATATGGGACAACTTATTTTCGGTGTTAAGAATTTCAGTTATTTCAATTTTTTATTTAACTAAATAGTGCTGTTGTAATTTAATCTAGCAGATATGAGAAATTCAGGACAAACTGATGATTTGAAGATTATTTTCAGGACGTAATGTAAAAATCCGACATTCATGGAATTTTTGGTAAGTCTGGCCCCCTTATTTCCCAGTCCAGCAACTATCCAACTTATACATTTTGAAGATTCAGTCGAGTCTCAATTATCTGAGGTGAAGTGCTCCAAGCGAACCTCAGATAATGATAAACTCAGATAAAACGGAAGTTTCATTTTTAGCTATTAAATATAGGTCTATGTATGCTTAGAAAATTTATTTTATACATACATAGCTAAACTAAAAGAACAAGTTATTGATATTACTTAAACAAAATAGTGATTTCTGCCTAACTTTGGTCGATCGCTTTTTGGCTGCCATGTTACGCCAATTCTATTCTATTTAGTAGAGTCTAGAAATGTCTAACTATTGTAGGGTAAAAAAATTATGAATGTCAAGGATGGACAAGTCTGTGGCTATCGAAGTGTAGTTTAATGTCTCCTTTTTACTGAGGTTCGTCAACGACTGACTCGACGATTCAAGCCTCCATCGAGAGGATCATGCCTCAGTTACATACATTGTTGTGGCTGAATACAGCTGCATGCTTTGTGAATCTTACACTATGTATCAACTGAAAACTGAAGTCGTGAGGAGTCATGATTTTCGTGTGGTAAATAACCTGTGGCCTTGACCACAAGCTAAAAACAATGTATTTAGAAGGGGCCGCCTTGGTTAACACGGAAGCTCGGATAAGTGGGGCTCGGATAAGCGAGGCTTGGATAAGTGGGACTCAGATAATCGAGGCTCTACTGTATATCTTTACCGGAGTGGAAACATACAGAAGGTTATTGGATATGTTTTATTTGCAGTCGAATATCAGTCCTTTCGAAATGCACCTGAGATGGTAGGCAACCAGCATAAAACTATTTTAAAAAGTGCCGAATTTTTTATAATTCCAGATTTTTGAATGCCCGATTTATAAGGTTCTACTGTATATCACTATTTATGTAAAGGTATTCCTTTGTTATCTTGAAAATGAGCTAAACACTGAACAGTAGTTTTTTTATGATGGTCTTCACACAAAACTTTTGCAGCTATCACAAATTATATTTGTTTTCCGGTTGCGATTTCTTGGACAGACATAACATCGTCCTCTTTTATTTTGATTTTTCTTGATTTCAGTTTGTCTTTCGGAATTTATAGGCTGAATAATATCAACACCAGTTACTTCCACATCCAAATTATAAAGGCATTTAGAGCAGCAATATCCACCATGATCATAAAAAGTCAGAAGCTCCATCGTGATGTTTGTCTCACACAAGTGTACTCCCATATCATTTTGTCAGCATTGTCTATGCCGTCTTTTTTTTACTCTGATACCATTATTGGTTTCTGATGAGCTTTCTATGAAACTGAATAATCCACAACTGTGTTGAGAGCATATGAACCATTTTTATTTTTTTTTGGCACAGGAAACCATTGTTATTCCATTGGAAAATGCAAATTTTGATGAAAAAATATCTTGATCATTATATGTTTCTATTATTGATGCTGTATCAGATTTTTTCAGTCTTACAGTGCCAGTCATTGTTATATTTTTGGACATTAAATCAATAAATATTCAGCTGTTTGCACAGACATGAAAAAATTATCTGTAAACACGTCCCTTCCGGTGCCAAAAAACGGTTCTTTAAAGTCTCTGATGACATGATTAGCTTGTTTCTTTTCTGGATCACTTCCTGGACGTTTTCCTTTGTAAACTTGAAGATTTTACAGTTACAATGTTTTTGCATCATCAGCTACCCATGTCTTCACAATGTATTTTGCAGGTTTGGACTTCATATATTGCCGAAATGGGCATTTTCCATGAAAGTCAACAAGTTGTTTATCTAGGGTTACTTTGTTAAGAGGCAGATAATATTCTTGCAATTTATAACAAATACATCCAACACATCTCTCGGGGCTGCAAGTTTGTCCTTTATCTTTCGTTCCCACATGTGGTTTTGTCATCAAACTGAATAAAGAGTAGAATATGAATAAATCTATCTCTTGGCATAATAGTAGTAAAAATTGAACAATGAATGTCCTCTCTTGTGGTCCACAGTTATGATATATGCCCTTTCCTACAGTGTAAAGCCCCAGCAATAAGGAGAGCCCCTAAAATGCTCTTAGTTCAGTTATATTTGTCACACCACACTTTTTGTTCACCAGAATTACGGGCATTCCATTATGGAAAACACAAGAAGCCTCTTTATTTGTATGATGACAAATCAATTTTAAAATTTCATCATTGAGGAAGAGTTCGAAGCAATCTTGAAGATTTTCCACGTAATTCCTGTAATTAGAATACATACTACTGGCTTATTTATTTATTTATTTATTCATAATTACACATACAGCATGATTGCCAATTTACAGTATTAGGAAATGTAGATGGAAAAGCAGATGCCATCAAAACTATAAAGACCTCGCCAATAAAGGTAGCAACAAAATCACTATAAATTTAAAAGCTGCATGTCATGCAATGCAATTCTCTTGTGTAACAGCACAATGCGGACTAGCAATGTTTCTCGACCTTGATGGATGTACTACTCTCTCCATCATTGACTTGTTTGAGTACATTGCCATATCTAAAATCAACACAGCCATGTATAAAATCAGCGTTGCCACATCTAAAATCAACACTGCCATGTTTAAAATTTACATTGCCATAATAATAATTTACGGAGAGGTGTCTCTTAGCGACCCCACTCAAATTTTTCTATCAGAACGTGTATCACATGTTATGTATTACTTTCATAGTCTAAATATACAATTTTATTATTATAAATTCACACATCTCAAAGATTTTCTTTGTATTTAATTAAATTGTTTTGTTGCAAAAATATATGCTGTGGGGTCACAGAATGACCTCGCTTTGTATATTAAGGGCTAATAATGATTGACTTAACGTCGTTCAAAAATTACTACCCATATTCGAATTAATGTCCTCAGTGATTCGAGTTAACATCCTGACTCAGTGCTTTAAATAAAGCACGAAAAAGAATTACGTAGATGACTCTCATGCGCATCTGTTGTGCAACGTTTCTCCAGTTGCAGCAGATTGCATTATTTGAGTGGGAAAAATTTCGGATTGATGTATTTTTATTTAATTTGCATTATTTGCATGGTGACATTTTGTATCAATGGGTTCAAAAAGTAGTGGTAGTAAATTTTATGCCATCGACATTGTTTATTTGTATCCTTTTCCTCTGTGGTTGTAAATCTTCAGCCAGATTCACCGTCTTTTTCCAAACAACTTCAAAATCATCATTATATTTAGCTTGCAACAGAGCAAATACCTTATGGACATATTTCGGAAAAACATATTAAAAGTAAAGTCTCTCTTGAACAGATCTAAGTAACCCTGTGAATAGTTCAAAGTTTCTAAATCTCAGTCATTAATTAATTGCCCTGAGGTATTATCTTTTTTCAACATTCATGTGCCCTCTAGATCAATCCGATTAGCCCACCTTCTTCATATTAATACCCTTAGGATTTCATTGGCCCAGCGTTATCTTTTTCCACCTTCCATCTTTGTTAAATTCCCTTGCATCCAATCTAGATGTTTTTTGTCTCTCTTTTCCCTCTTTTATGAAAATGTGTTCTCAGTATTTAAATAAGTGATATTATGTGCTAACATTCGTTGTTACTGACTGTTAGTCCTTGATTTTATGTACTTGTTATTACATTTCAATGTAAAATGGCATTTTTTTAGCTGTATGTGAAATACCGTAAATACCCGCGTATAGTGCGCACCCTCGTCTAACGCACAGGGGGGTTTTCAGCCTCGAAATCTATTATTT
The DNA here is from genome assembly GCA_028673005.1 of Tanypteryx hageni. NCBI lineage: Eukaryota > Metazoa > Arthropoda > Insecta > Odonata > Petaluridae > Tanypteryx > Tanypteryx hageni. The sequence continues at coordinate 114,241,305 of CM054117.1, read as the reverse complement.
TTCTATATACCCGCGTATAGTGCGCACCTTTTTTTTTTTAGCGTTACCGTTCCAGAATAAAGTAGATGGTGTAACGTGTTCTAAGGCAATGATCGAATTATTGGTATTATGTATTGGTAACATAATGAAAGTGCGAAATGAAATTTTCGAATAACGTTCCAAAAGAACGTCAGCTAACTCAATCATTACGTACTCTATGTTTACTTACAAGGTGATATTAAGATATACACAATAAATCCAATTATATTAATTTCATAGTATGGCATATGACATTCTTTGAGCTAATAAAATGAAGGAATGGCGATAATCCTATTTTTTACTTACGTTTTTGTCACGCCTAAGGTGGACGGGTTCGCCCAACCTTCAGTTTTACCCTTATTAGAACACTCTGGAGCACGTAAACACGATAGCAAATAACCATAATTAACTACAGACTCTTAAGAATCAAGAATAAATCACGTATCACCAGGCCGAGCGCCGGTGTAGGGTGACGTCATGCATAAGATGCCGATTCCGATAACAACATCGAAGAAGAATAGTCCAGTTACGAAGTATTTCTTGGCTTTTAAAATGAATAAATACTGAATTCATTCTTTTAATATCCAAATGAATGTTTGTAGAATTAATTAATAAATTTTAACTATTATCTATCTTACTTTTCGTAAAAATCACCAATAAAATTATGAGGATACCCGGGCAGTAATTACTGTGCCGAAATTGTGGAAATATGGGGTCAAATGAAAATAGGAAGATTATGTACCCTCGTATAACACGCATCCTAATTTTTAACTCAAATATTTCGAAAAAAAGTGTGCATTATACGCAGGTATTTACGGTAATTGCTTAAATAAATAAATCATTAAGGTCCAAAATATGCTCAAATAGATCGATCAATTGCTGTCAAAACTCAAAAACAGTAGTTACAAATCTTCCATGATATTGCCATCTTGTAGGAGCTACTTTTGGTAATCTTTTCTTCACTTCTTAATCTAATGCGTTTGCTTTGCAGAGGTTGAAAAAAATAAGCCAATCCACTAAGACTCAAGAAAAAAATTTGCACTCTTTAATGCATGACACAGATTGAGACAAAATTAAATTTAATCTATGTGCAAAAAAATGAACAAAAAGGGCATTTGGAAAAGTTTCTCTAACTTTCGTTTTCAGGCCACCTAATTCACCTGCCATTACTGCAGCTCTGTCATAGCTTTGATCAATGAGCTTAGACCCACAATCAAGATCAGTAATTATTGCATATGATTTTGTACATTGCATCTGCTGTTCTTTCAATTGTTACATCCTGGAACTCCAGAAAAATTTCTTGAACTTTTCCATCTGGAGTTACATACCTCACTACAGTAGATAATTGACTTATATTTCGGATGTCAGTAGTTTCATCTAGAATAATGGCAATAAAAGGCATTTCCCTTATTTCTTGCTTAATTTTTTGCAATGCGACTTGGGCAACACAAGAAATTAAATCATTCTCGACTGCACTGGATGTACAGTGAAACACTGTGGCACTGTGGAATGTTCCAAATGGTTTCCCAAAGTTTCGTCATATTTAGCAACCAAATCAACCTAGTCTATGTAATTACCTTAATTTACAGTCACGGGATTTGTCATGACCACAAAGTTCAAAGTTCATGCTCTCCCAAAAATCAATATCAATAAGTCTTTTGAACCCTTTCAACACAGTCCCAAAATCCAGTTTCTTACGGGTGACTGAATTGATTTCTCGATGTTTTTCATTAGATTATGTTACATTATTCGTAATTTTCCAAGTATTTCTTAAAAGTAGGATGTTCAGGACAATTTATTCTTGATACTACAATAAAAATAAGTACTTAGAAACATTAAATGATTAATAAACCATTTAAAAGTATGAAAAAAACATTAGTTTTGCAGAAGACTTTTGGTATTTTTCCGAAAAACATTTTTTTTGCTATAATGGAATGTGGTTTCTCTTATAAATACAGAAGTAAACCCATAAAAATGAAAAAAATGATCAAATACATAATAAAACATTACGATTAAATGATTTAATATGATTACGAGTGAGTATTAACCACCAACACAATCCAATGTATATGAAAAAAATCGCCAATTGTGAAACTGGCGTTAACCAAATGGAGGAGGGAACCAAACTGATGGCTAGAGGCATAAGAAAGGATGCTAAGACGTGACGGCCCCCCACCCGAACCGTTAGAACCAGATGTAGCACAATGACAGGAATTCCAGTCATGAGTCACAGGATAGCACCCCTCATGACGGGAATTCCAGTCATGCTGCATTGAACATGTTAACATATCCTGGTTCATCATGCTGGTGATGAGTAATTTCCAACTGCTAATCTAAAACATCTTCTATTTGAGTTCCTCCAAATGTTTTTTCTTGAAGAATTGACTGTAAATCTTCTTTACTTATCGAATATCTCTTTATTACCTTATGAAGATTATTTAAATCAGAAAATCCAGTTTTAGTCCAAACATTTTTTTCATTTGAAAAAAGTAAGCACGGCCAACAAAATAATTTTGCTTTGCTCTCATATCCAGTCAACCATTCAACACTGTTATAAAATCTATGTTAAAATGTCTTGTGCATGATTTAATTTTAATATTTAAATTTAGGTGAAGTTTTGACCTGCCTGTTTGGATAATTTCACTCTTTGCCTGAAAATTGTACGATGAAAAACTTTCCGTTAATTAATTACATACTGCACAACATGAAATCTCACCAGAGCTGCTTGAAAGCACAACAGAAGCATTGGAGGCACTCTGTTCACTCATGTTTGCAATTTTCAAGGTGCTTCCACTCCGTATTTTATTATACAGAGAAAAATTGCAAAATTCCTCCTATCTGAGCCAAAATTTTTGGAAATAATATCTGTTAATACACTACTATAACACAAACACTTCTATATGCATGAAGGTTCATGTGAAACATCAGAATTGCAACTTATTGAAACTGTAAAATAATTCAACTAGACGCCTAGTTTCCGACTGTGTACTACAGTGACTGGCTCATCGACGTGTATGCTATAATATTGTTATTTTCTAGTAGTGTTATTTTTGGCCCTTGTGTGGTGCAAGCCATCAAGGTGGATTTTTAAAATGATGTCACGCAGTTGCACAGTTTTACTGAAGGTGTGGTTCTAAAATTGTGCTTGTGAATGAGTAATTTTTATTGTTATTATTTAAATTTCTAATTTGGAAGCAATGCTTCCCTTGCTTCCATGGAGGATTCACCTGTTATATATGCATGTTGACAATATTTCTTTGGCTAAATTTGCTGAAACAACATTTCCTAACATCATATTCAGAAAAGATTTTATCGTAAGATACCTGCTATATTTTCACAAGTCCCAAAATTTTATTTTTGTTGCATGTTTCGCATTAAACGTATGTTACGGAATAATCTATGGCTTAACAGGTTTTTCTACTCAGATGCAGAGAGCACTATTATATATTCTCTAGCAAATTTATAGCAATCAACAAGTATTGATCTAGCAACTTACTGAAAAAAGTTATTGGTTATAATGTTTCTATCAGCTGTGGCTTTATGGAGTGGCTATCCTTCTTTTGGTGTAATGAAACTCGCAGTTCAATTAAAACAACAAAATAAATGTTTTATTTACATCTGTTATGATAGATTTTAATTAATTATGCAGTAACTGGTGCAAGAATTAATTTGTTTGTTGCATTTCTTTTCTAGCAATGTCAACTCATGAACATGCATTTACAGAATTGTTCGTGGTTCTCTATACACTTTCTAGTAAAAACTTATCGTTCTCTATAGATTGTACAACTATATTTCACTGGATTGGTATTACGTAGTTTTTTTCACAGCTCTAGATGTACTATTGTGAAATATAGCCCTTTCCTATTTTGGGTATGTTGAAATGATGTCATGTCATACCATTTGTTTATTTTTGCCATTTCTATGTTAATAATAATATTATATTGATTTGTATATGTTCTGATACCATTCGTATCATATGTAGTACCATAAACCTCCATAAAGTACAGAATATAATGTCTTTTTGTTTTTTAGGAGGTGTTGGAACCAATTATATTGTATAACATGGATTCTTATGGGAAATATTGATTCATTTAATGTTGTTTCTTCCTATGTTGTGATTTTCTGGAATGAATTAACTACGTTATTTAAGGACACAATGTACATCTTTCCAATTTTGTTTTTTAATTTTTCCAAGTTCATTATTATAAAACAGCAAATATAAAGCGTTTGTATTCATATATGAGTACTAAACATCCTTTCTGTGAAAATAATAAATTCCTTTTTGCTGTATTGGGTCTTGTGCCCTGCTTGCTTACGGTTTCAGAATGCCTCAATGCTTCCCCATGAGGTTTGCTCAGGATTTCATGGTCGAAAGTAACATGTAGCCATACTTGACCATCAGGCACCTGTGAAAAATTTGCAACTGTGCAAATGCCTTCCTACCACTACCAGATAAGATAAAATTGTGATGGTGAGATGGTGATTGGAAAAGCATTTGAGAAGAAATGCATTTCAGGAATCTTTTTTGGAGCGTACCTTGCTATATTATTATATTATAGAGATACTTGTAGCGGTTAAGGAGCATATGGCTGGTTGGGTTGGATGCATGTTGCATTTGTTAACTCTTACTCAAATTGAATTGAATAATACAGTGTCCTTGGTTTAATGTCACTTCGATTAACGTTGATTTGACTTAACGTCGTTCAAAAATTACTACCCATATTCGAATTAGCGTTCTCAATGATTTGAGTTAACGTCGTCCTGACTTGGCGCTTTAAATAAAGCATGAAAATATATTGCGTAGATGACTCGTGCACATCTGTTGTGCAGTGCTTTCCAGTTGCAGTGGATCGCATTATTTGAGTGGGAAATGTGTTTTGGATTGATGTATTTTTATTAAATTTGCATTATTTGCATGGTGACATTTTGTAGCAATGGGTCCAAAAAGAAGTAGTAGTAATGGCCTACTTCTTGAAGTCCTCCCAGTCTCCATGAATAGAAACCTTACAAGCTTTGTGAGTTGTTCAGAAAGGAAGATCTGCTGAGTGCCCTATTAATAAACTTGAAATTATTCTGTACTTTTGGGATAACTTGAGTTGGATGCCTCCTTATTTTATTGCTGTTTGTGTCCAGTGTTGTCAATCCATCAAATTTGTAGCTAGATATAGGGACCATAGGTTCGATCTAGCGCCTAAAATAATACTATAGTGACCATTTACAAAACTAGCAAATCAATTTAACAAAATAGCTAATTCTAGCTATCAGCTAAAATTATGGCATCTGCATTCATACTAAACACAAAAAAAATTGAATAACGAACATGAATATAATGTAAATAAGCAGAGTATTCTTTTCATTTGTCTCTTTATTGTTTTCTTTTCGCAATTTAAGCAATTAACTACAACACTGGAACAGTGAATATCATTTATGGTCAAAATAAAGTGGGGGTTAATAAATCAGGAAAGAAAGGTTTTGTAGGAAATCACAAGTTACTTACTCTATTGCATACCAGTGGTGAATCCTGAGATTTTTTTATATGGAAGATATTAATTACAAAAATCAGATCTTACCTTGTTATTTGAAATGCAGAGGATTTCTTCTTTCCTTCTTTGCTAATTTTGCAATGATATCATCATAGAACATGGGTTTTTGAGAAAGTTGTTTGATGAGGGCTTTTTCGATTGATGGAATGTTAATTTAGAGTCTTTCTTGATTTGTGGAATTCCTCACAAATGCTTTGATGCATTTGAGAGCGAAAAAACTTCGTTCAGTTGAGGCACTGGTCGCAGGAATTGTCAATACTAGGTCACATAATTTCGCCACTTGAGATACGCTTTGTCTAAACAATTTTTTCATTGAAATCGTATAAATCGCTAACGCTGTTTTTATCAATATCTTCTATTTGATATAAACCGAAAGTTCAGAATGCAAAAGGAGGAGAGGGAGTGCTTGTTCAAAATAAAGTGGGGATTAATCAATCAGGGCAGAAAGTTTTCTTTGGAAAGCACGAGTTACTTACTCTATTATATATGCATGTTGACTATATATTTCTACGGCTAAAATTTGCTGGAACAACATTGACATAACATCATATTCGGAAATGATTTTGCAGTAAGATAACAGCCATATTTTCAGAAGTCCCAAAATGTTCTTTTTGCTGCATGTTTTGCATTAAACCTAAGCTACAAAACAATCTATGGCCTAATGCAACAAGTTTTCCAACTCAGATGCAGAGAGCACTATTGTTTATTCTCTAGCGAATTTCTAGCGACCAACAAGTCTGTAGATCAGGGGTGCACAACGTACGGCCCGCAGGCCAAATTTGGCCTGCTGACACATTTTGTGTGGCTCGGCAGGATTTAACTCGGCTGGCGCTTCCCTTTTCTGAAAAAAATACAAGTAAAATTTGTTATGGCTATTTGTCGCATGCGTGGACAAAAATTCTTTCAAATGAAATTAAACAAAGCTGCATTACGTTCAGCACTGACAGATTTAAGAAAAATTTTAAGAATAGCAATTACCAGCATTACTGCGGATATAAGTGGAATGATGAGAGAAAAACGATTCAACATCTCCCATTGAGTGAGTAAGTTATATTTGTTTGTCGCCTCATTTTTGTCGCATAAAAATCACGTGTAAAAGATGTAATGTTACTGAATCTACTGAATAGTGTACTTGATTTTTTTATGTGCAAAACTTCCACAGCGTGACCTGCCTATTTCCAATCGAGGTCGATTTTGCCAACTTTTGAGTTTTGCACCTCTGCTCTGGTATCTCTCGCTAATTCGTCACCGGCAATTCGTTGAGCGGAAATTCGTCTCGTTGCTAATTCGTCGCTTGTCAAATTTGTCGCGTGGCTAATTCGTTGCAAATTCAGGAATCGTTGAGGAAATAGGAAATCCTTTTCTTCATTAATCCTGCGATACACCATATTTAGTGTATGGGAATATATTCGTATCTTATCTTTTATGCGTGTTTTAACAAACTTCCCGACTATGTAGATGATTGAGATTTCATAGGAATCCAGCGCGTGCCCGCTGAAACTGCCCCTCTAAACCAGTGGTTTTCAAACTTGAGATACCCGAGGAACCCTTCTCAATGTGAAAAATCAGTGCGGAACCCATTAATAAATACGTTTCGTGTAATACATTTTATTTGAACAAAATGTTACAATTAATGTTGCAATAATACATTTCATACATTGTAAACAGAAACTATTTATAAATGCATTAATGAGCCCATTTATTACTTAGTAAATAAATAATACTAAATTTACTGAATACATGCTAAATTTTAGTATAACCTCACTAACAAATAATATGAAAAATTATACTTCATTTTAATGACTTGGATGTGCTTCTTTTTTGCCACAAAGAAAATCAAAACTTGGTGTTATTGATGACAGTTGCAGGTGCATTTCTGGTTCTGCATCCATTTTATTCCTGTATTTTGTTTTTGTTGCTGCATATGTGGAAAAAGCCTTTTTGCATAAATAAGTTGTTACAAAAGGCATAAGAATCTTTATTGCATGATCAGACACTTCACGATATTCACTGTAAATTCGCAACCAAAAATCAAGAAGTTCTTCCTGTTGGTACTTAATTTTTAAGGTCGAATCTGTAGATATATCATTTAATTGTTCCCTCTCTTTCATTGATACATTTTCACTTTGACAATGATTAAATGGGTTTTTAATCCAGTCATATGATTCTGTTTGCGCTGGAAAGTATTTTCTATTAGTTTTTTGTAGATTCAACAAATACTCTATTATGTATTCTTGAACAATTTTTTGAAGATTCAGATCATTTTGTATCAAGAAGTCACTTAATTTTTCAAAACAGTTTACATCGTTTTTTCGTATGTACGAAATCCATAAATCGAATTTTAAAATTAATGCATTTATTTTATCATTAACTTTAAATATATGAGTTGGAGGGATATATTTACTTCATTTAAAATTGAAAATATATCTGCAAGGTACGCCATAATCTGAATCCATATGTTGTCATGTAATTTTGAGCAATAATCATGTTTCATTTGAGTTAAAAAAAATTTTACCTCTTCTTTCAGCTCATAAAACTTGCTCCAAGTTTTTCCTTGGGATGGCCAGCGTACTTCTGTGTGTAGGAGCAATATTTTGTGAGAACTAGATAGCTCCTCGCAGAGTAATGAGAATAATCTTGAGTTTAGCTCCCTGGATTTGATAAAATTAATGATTTTCACAATGTCACCTAAAACTTCTTTTATTTTTTCTGGAATTCGTTTCACAAAGAGAGCATGGCAGCGCAGACAGCAATGAGAATGTTGAATATGTGGGGCTATTGTTTTTATTCTTGATATGACTCCTTTTTTGCACCCAATAAAGATTTTGCTTCGTCGGTACAAATGTGAAAACATATTTCTCACCATTCTTACAGGTAATTAGATCTTTGGCGCAAGGTTTTATTAATTTTTCACCAATTGTATATGCCTACCCTTCTTTAGCAATACGATAACTAACGAAGTAGGAAGCCTCAAGTGATTTTTTATTATCGCTGTACATAAATTTAGAAAAATATTTTTTCTTGCTTTTAAGCTCTTCATATTTATGCTTAAAAATTTCTGTTTTTGCCTATCAAATGTGGGTGGTTACTCTCCATATGCCTTCTTAATTTTGCGGGATTTAGACTACTATTGCTTACAACTTTTTCACATTCGACATATTCCGTTTGGCTCGTCTTCATTTCAGATCCAAGTAAATCCAAAACTTAAGTGGCTTTCATCATATTTTCTTCTTTTAGAACCACTTTCATGTAATTTCTGTTTTTTAATAGGCGCTTCAGGCGTTTCCGAAATGGTTGTTCTGCATGTCGAGTTTCCGGAAGTAGATGGTGAAACAATTGCAGATGTTACTGAAGAATTTTCATGTTTTTCTTCTGTTTTTTCAGCTTTTTGTTTAAGTTTTCCGGTTTATAACCAACTGTCCATAGTGAAGGGCAAATCTATTAAATTAAAGTTCTTTAATTACTCTTTCAATTATCATTGATCACAAAATGTACTCCATTGCATAAATTGAATTAAAATGAATGAAGACCTTACCTTGTCACAGACTTCTCTCTTTTAAACGAAACAAAGGAATAAAGATCTTACAATTTCAATGTAATCATAAGAGTAAACTGTCATGTTTAGCTGACCAACAACAACTGCTTAAAAAAGGCAAATATGTAGAGAGATGTGGGAGAGAGAGATTAAATCGGCCTTCAAGGTCGATTACAGTCGGAAATACCTACCTATTTGGAAAAGGACGCGATTTCAAAAATGATATTTTTAAAATTATTTGACGCAACCAAAACGATAAATTTTTACTAGTGAATTCAATTTTATCCCACAGAACCCCTGGATGATTCTAATGGAACCCTGGGGTTCCGGGGAACACAGTTTGAATACCGCAGCTCTAAACCAATTAGGGAAAAAGTTAAATGGCTAGTTTCTTGAAAAACAAAACAATACTTATTCTAATCGATCATCCAAATTTTCTTTAGGCATTAGGCAGACTGTTCACTGAAAAATGGTCGCAGTGGAATAGGCCATTCTCGAATTATTCATTAGCTGAGAGTGTAACAGGGTTACGAACTGCTCATTATATATATTGTAAATTGAGATAACTGTTAGCAATAACCCTGAAATAATTTTATTTTAAATTATTTACCATTTCTATTAACCCCGATTTTTATTTGATGATTTTTTTGTTAAAATGAGATTAGGATATGCATTGTTAAATAGAACAATATGAGTTTAAAATAACTTTGTGTTAAATCCACTTAAAAATATATACGTATGATCAGTTTTGATGCATCACCATCATCATCAGGCAACAACAATCAAGAAATTTAAGGCCAGAAACAGGAGGAGGTTAGGAAGGAAACAAAAAGGTGGAGAAACGAGGGGAGAAGAGAGGGGGAAGTGGGGTAAGATGGGAGGTGGGGTTAAGTTTGGCTGGGGAGGGAGTGGGAGAGAGAGGGGATAACACTGGGAGTCCTAAGTGATTAGCAGGAGGAGTTGAGTTGGAAGGGAAAGGGGAAAACCAGGGGAAGATGAGGCAAAGGAAAAGAATGACACTATGGAGGAGGGGGATGATGGATAGTGAATTCTAAGTAAAATGTGGAAAACAGTCTTAACGTGCGTTTCCATGCATGCATTACGGACATTGAGAACTGACGCTACCCAATCAGAGGCCTTGCTTGAGACGATACGCACGTTGGCCGCAACAACACGTTGGAGAGATGGGGAGAACATACATGAATATAGGGGAATGGGAAGGGAACAGGTGTTCGTTAACTAAAAGAAAGTTGGATTTTGGTGTAAGATTTCAATTTTTTCCAAAATATCTTATTAATATATGTTATCTTATTTTGTTACATCCTAAATGGCCGGCAGAGAGTTAAAGTTACGAGATCCTTTTTCTTTTCCTTGAGTCATTGATACATGGATTCTGGATTAACAGAGGGTCCCATGCTACACTTTCATTTGTATTTTATTTCGTGTTTATACATGGTTATCCCTGCTGCAATACCGGAAGAGTAGTCATAGAAAGCTATGTTATAAGGGAAAGAATGGAAATGGAAAAAACTTACATATGTTTGAGTGAGAAGAGTATTTACCAAGAAAGTATTACCAGATATTTTTATAGCATATGAAAAACAAAGTCAGACGAAAATTTTTCTGCATCTTGGACGGTGGGACATTTCACTGCCAATGTGTGACTCGGGATTTCACTATGCAAATTGTGACGTTGAAAATAACAGAAAAATGTTGCCTATTTCCTTAACGGTTCCTGAATTTGGGATAAATTTGCCATGTGACGAATTTGCCAAGCGATGAATTTGTCTTGCGATGAATTTGCCATGCGATGAATTTGCCATGCGACGAATTTGTATCGTGATGAATTTGACACGTGGTGAATATACTATTTTGAAATGTAGCTTTTTTCCGATTTTGTGTTCATTAAAATGAAGTCATGTCATGTTTATTTTATGCCATTTCTATATTAATAATAATTTTATATTGATTTATGTATATATCATATGTAGTACCATAAAGCTCCATAAAATACAGTATTTGACATCTTTTTGTTTCAAGAGACTTTGAACCCTAAGTTTTTGAACCAATTACATTGTATAACATGGATTTTTATGTGAAATATTGATTAATTTAACATTGACTCTATGTCGCCATTTTCTGGAACTAATTAATAATGTTAATTGAGGGCACACTGTATTTAATCATGTATTTTAAAATTGTCAATTTTTTTCATTAGGTCCTCCAAGACTGATGGAGCCCAAACGCCAGCGGCTCACCCGTGAGGTACGATTTGGAGACACATGCCAGGATGTGGCCAGTGCTCTAGGAGCACCCTCTAGAGTGTTTTACAAATCAGAAGATAAAATGAAAATCCACAGCCCTAATGCCCACAAGCGAGTGACTTCACGTCGGTCTGATTACTTTTTCAACTATTTCACACTTGGCATAGTAGGTATACTTCATGGAAATGTCAATCAGTGTTAGCAAACTCAATTTTGAGTATTGGTGGATTTTGATTTTAACCTGGGAGTTGTTGGGCGGGATGCTGTAGACATCCCAGCTCTATGTTTTATCACATTCTTCCTTTACTTTTATGTTTTATGATCCCTATCCTTCAGTAGCTGGGGCGGCACATGCCTACAACCATTTTTGCCTAAAAAACTAGTATCCTATGGTTATTCTTTAAGTTCAGTCGTTTTTAGATGGTACGACAGCATTTTGTGGAAAACTCTGTGTTTTTTGTTTTGTGAGTGGTTTATACATTTTATTGTGAAATTATTGTTACCATCTGCATTGTTGGTGTTGTTGTTTATGGTCTGGGATTGCTATTGAACTGTTGCTTTACTGATTACAAAATATAAAATTTCATAAAAGTAAGAACAAATGTATTTTCCACAATTTTAATTATTTTTCCGGATTTGTCAAACAATTAACATCTCAACATGAATTTCAATTAATCGAAAATATATCAAGAAGCGTATCAAATGAAAAATTTATCGAAATTCAACAATTAATATTTTTTAAAACAAACATCCGTTGGGTGTCAAAGAATCCCGCGAGACCTCTTACGTTACAAAAATGTGCGCAAGTACTGCCGGGTTATGTATTTTAATATAAATGTTGTGTAATTATGCTCACCAAAAATGATGGGTATGCATGAAATAAATATTACGTTATAAAATAAACGGCGCAATATACACATTGCACAAACTTTCACATATACGTATATACGTTTGGTCGACTGTGTGCGCTTTCTAAAATAAAAACATTTATGAATCAAAGTTAACTATAGTTTAGCGTATATTTGAATGCCAATGGATGATATTTAGTAATTTTTTGGGACATAAGTCTTAGTTAGTATTATTTTTGACATCAGGCTGTACGATTGAATGGATTTTAATCCAAATCCTTATAGCTATTTTTGAGTAAATCGAATTTTGTTTCAAAATTTCTTAGAATAAATACCCTTAATTAATGAACAATATCATTCATATCTTCAGAGTATCTATTATGAATGATATTATCCACAAATATGAAATATTATTTGATTTAGTTTAACTGTTTAGTCTGTCATAAGATTTTGAGTGGATCGTAGCAGAGGCGTGACGTCATAGGGCTTAGGTAAGGTAGCTTACCATACATCGTAATGTCACTGGATGCCATATAGTGATTTTAAGAGATATATGGCTTACGTATTATTATTTGTGACACCAGGCTCTACTATTGGATTTATTTTAATCAAAATCTCTGAAGCCATTTTTATGTAAATAAAATTTTTCTAAAAATCACCAAGAATAAACTACCCTTGATCTTAGTGCAATGTCATTTTTATGAAAAAGGGCCTGCAAAAGATGATATATTGCACAAATACGAGATATCATTTGATTTTATGTATGCGTTTGGGCCATAGAATAGAAAACAGACAAACAGACGGCATGGCAAAAACCACTTTTATGGACCCAGAGACACCTAAAACGTGTATTTCCATCAAAATCTTGAAGTTGAATTTTTTCAAGATTACAATACTTTCTCAATATACTATGTATATGAGAAAGTAAAAAACACCTTGAATTCTCCCTTTCCTTCTAGTCTGTCTCACCCTCATAAATAACATTTATCTAGCTATCTCTCTCACCTTCCTATTCTTCTCCCTCTCTCTGGTTCCTTTGTTGAGCTACATTAACATTTGCAGATACTTCAGCAGGATACATTAGGGTTCACATTGGAAGTTACTTAAGAGAATGAAAGATTCTATCTGTGAAAATCGATAAATAATAATGGTTTAACATCAAAACTTCGCAAGAAAATGTTTTCCGGTCCTAATTTTGATGAACAAAATTAAATTATTATTAGACTTCACAGTTTGCTTTCATAATGGCATTGCATGCCACCTAAACTGCTCTCCCCACACCTGGGCTACAGTGATCATTTTGATTTGAGCTACTACTAATGAATCTAACCAACACATGTTGGAAAGTTTAGGAGATATTTTCTGACTGAAAAAAGCTTGAAATAAAGTAACTTATACTTGTCAAAGTGTTAAATACTATTGCTCGAATAATTTGCATCTTTTAAAAAATATGTTTTAGGGACATGGATTCTGTGATATAGGGAGGTGCATTTTAACAGGTTCTGCTGTATACCATACTTACCTGAATCCAGGGTGAGGTTTTTTCCAAATTTCAGCCTGCAAAAATCGAGGGTCATGTTAAATTCGAGTTCAAAGTGGTGTAATGTGTTTAATAATATTTTATGGCATCTATATATGGTGAAACCTCAATTTTACACTTTTGAAGGAAACACCTAAAATAGACGTAAAATCGAGGAAAGTGTAAAATCAGGGAAATGAAAATGATGCAGTGTAAAGAAAAATGTGGGTTGCTGGGCAGGTACTCGCAGGGCGTGTCGTCCTGGGGCGTGGCGTACTGAGGGCGATACCATTATGTCTGGCGATGCATGAATATCGGCGATATACGATAGCGGCGTTATTTGAACGAGCATTTCGAATGTGCATGTTTGCACATGCCATTCATTAAGTGCTATCGTATAAGTGTGATAGGAAAATGGGGGGGGGAAATCGCCACACATCACATGCTCCACAATGGTAAATAGCATGAGTTTGTTTTTTTTTTTGGGCCAAGCACACGCGACACCTTAGCCATTTGCCCTTTACTGGCCAATGTTTACTATGTTTCACCTCCAGGCATTTCAATTTCATCTCTGAGGGTTTCCCCCGCATGAAAGTGAGAGAGAAGAGCTGCGGAACTTTCTTCCGCTAAATTTCTAACCAGGACGTCTAAATAGGTGATGTGATATATTTCCTCTGCATGACGACAGGAGGACCCAGCTATTTAATGTAGTGAGGTTGACAAGGTGGAAGAATAGCTTCCTGGTCCATTTCCACTTATAGAGTAGCTGTTTGTCATTCTATCCCCCTTGTCGACATATGCCACATAATGGCGGGCCTATAGTGTTTCCATGCTCATCACAATAGTTCCCTTCTCCTGGTGAATTATGAATATTGGTCAACATGTACACTTCTTTTTTGTCTTTCCATACAACGGCGGTCAAGTCATCCCTTTTTCTAGACCATATGTCACCCTGTTTCAGTTTCAGCATCTTATGGCCAAACAGTGCCCTTCCAATTAGGTCGAACTATGCCACAACAGTCAATTTTCTTAGTTTTTAGATCATCAAATAGTATAGGAGAGGAGAAGAAGTTGTCCGTGTATAACTTATGACCAACCCCTTCCACTCTCCTAGTAAGTTCCCTAAGAGACGCATGCGTTGCTGTCATGTCCATTGTTGCAATTAGTCAGTCTTTCCCCAAGTACACTTTCATGTCATAGGTATAACCTTTCTTGTCGCAGAGTTTGTAAATTTTTATCCAGAAACGTTTGTGTTTTTTGGGAATATATTGCTTGAAAATTACCCTCCCTTTGAAAAGTACGATGATTTCATCTACAACCAAGTGCTCATATGGGATATAATAACGTATTTTTCCTGATTTTTATTTTATTTGTATAGACCAGAAAATACAGTACTTGGCATACTTGTCATTGAGCTTTTCTAAGAGAGTTCTAATTTTCCATAATCTGTCATAATTTTCGTTATTCCTATAAGTTTCGTTTGTGTTGTCCGTGAAGTGAAGAAATTGTAGAATGTGTAGAAATCTGTCACATCACGTAGTGTTGCCTAAAAAGGTGTATGGAATTGTTCCAATTTCGTCCATTAGTCACTCAATGAGTCTCTTATGGCATGTCCCATTTTCGTTACAATTGCTAAAATGAGAAGCATTTCATGCATAGTCACGTCAGGTTGCGGAGATGGTCCTTCGTCTAATCACTATAAATGCTGGTGGTAAAATTTATTAGTCTCTCTCCACCAGGAGTTGGAAAATATTGGAAAAAACAGCATGAAAACTCTCATTGGCATTGAATCGCTCATAATGTTTGGAGCCTCACTTGCGTAAAAGTAAGAGGTGGTAGTGGGTCAAAGAGGTGGACCCTCGAAATAGGGGCCTGTTTACTCTTCACAAGAGGCCTTCCCTTCCTGGTCCCTGGCCTTGGATTTGTTTTCTTTGGTAATAGGAGACATCTGGCATGCTCTGTGCCCATTCCTACATTTCTATGACAAATACAACCTCTGTGAGTGGTCTTGTAACTGATCGAAGTTTCAGAAATTTCGCGTTATTGTCTGGTGACATTTGGCATTTAGAGGTTAAGCAAATTCATGCTAAGCGAATACATAAATCCCCTAAGAAACCAAATAAAATGTGGGAGATACGTGTTTGAGTGAGAGAGATCACAGTGGATATGTAAATTTTTATTTATACATTTATATACTTAGAATTTTCATTAATTTATATTTTTAATCTGCAAATTTGAAACAAAACTTGTCGTAATACTTTCCACGACTTTGACTGCGAAAGTGACGAAAAACACGAAGTAGAATTCCCGAAAGTGGATTTTCCTTGCATGGGGGTAAGTGGATTTTCCGTACGTGGGGGTAAGTGGATTTTCCGTACATGGGGGCAGCAGGTTCTTGTCTCTTATTTCGCGTTTTTTAGTGTAATGTTCCCTCATTTGTGTACCGTTTCTCTTTGAATGGAATGCAAGAAGTTTGAATCAGTTTCTCTATTTCCGATATTGCAACTTTAACTGCGAAAGTGATGAAAAACACGGAGTAGAATTCGTGGAAGATGAGCTCCGCCTGTGAGTGATACCTGGAAACTATCAAATCTAAAAAGTTTTCCTTACCTTAGAGGTGGCCACTTGATATTCGTCGTGATCATGATATGTCTTGTTTTGATACTGTTTTTTGTTTTACATTTACAACTACGAGCATATGTTTTTCGCAAAAGGCATTAAAATCAGAATTTATATTCCAAAGCTTATTTTGCATGTTTTAGTCTAGTGGTTTGTCACTTGTGTACAGTTTCTCACTTTTGGCTTTCACTCTTTCATGGTAAATGTCACAAAAAATGGCTACGTAAAGTTTTACTTCGACTTTAGACTGCAAATTATATATTATCTAATATTTTATGAATAAATGTAAATTAATATACACATTGCCTTAATGGCAACATTTTTTAATTTTATTTTTATGTAATGCCTCGTGTTGCAACTCATGTAAAACCAGGAATTATTTGTGTAAAGGGAACAGGTTTCCCAATGGTAAATTGTGCTAAAGCAAACTCATGTTAAGCGGAAACTTCCTATATATATCGTTATATATCGACGTTTCATACAGAGGAGGATATCATTCTATATAGACGTTTCTTACAGAGGAGGAGGATATAACATACTAGTAGTTGGTGCTTGCATTCTGCAAGCATATCATCTCAACATAAGAAAACATTCATTTTTCATATTTCATCATTACAAATATTTTTTTAATTTTAAATATTTCACCTCCAGAGCGATTTTCGTTTTTCCCTTATGTAAAAATAATAGACTAAAACAATCCCAAAACTTTGCAATTTTAAGAATTTTATACTTTCTCCATTATGGGGTGCTAATGTTACACATTTATGCCAAATTTTAAAGTTGTAGTACTTCTAGAAGTGAAATAATATTTTTCAAATTATTTAAATTTTAAACATTTTAAACGGCCGCCGCAATATGTTTATGGAGAGATTCAAATGTTTATTTGTGCAAATGCACTACTCTGTACATAACTTGAAAATTTCAGCTTCCTAGCTCATCCCGTAATGTCTAAACAGTTATCAATTTGTTTAAACTTTAAGAATTTATAACTGTCAAACAAATTAAAATATCAAAATTTGTATAATCCCTATTTCGTTTTTTTATGAATTCTACTTACAAAAAAGATTTCAACTCTGTAGCACATTTGGAAATATATAAACCTTGAAAATTTGTTTAAACAATTGCGAATTTTTAGCGGCCGCATTGTTGCACTTTTTCAAGATTTTCGTTTTTCTAGTCGGTTTTGCACAAAATCCTACCTAAGAATAAAATTTCGACTCAGTTCTCAGTCTTAACCTGCCTGTTGTAGGAGAGAGTTCTATCACTGCATTGCTTATTTGTTGTTCACTTTGTAGGAGAGAGTTCTGTCGCTCCTTGGACGTTGCTTTTTTGTTGTTCGCTGTGAGTTTATTCAAGTTGTTTTTTCTCACTTTTCTTCAATTTGTTGTTTTAATTCAACTGAATTCTTGATTTTCCTTAATCATGGCACGCCGTGTTATACCTATATTAAATGATGGCAATTGCTTATTTCGTGCCATTTCTTATTGTTTATATAGTGATGAGGAAAGGCATCGTGCAATTTGATTGCAAGTCATTGCAAAAATAGAAAATGTGTGGCAATTTTATAAACACTTCATTATTGGTGACCAATCTTATAGACTGCCAATTCATACCTCGATGGACTATGAAAATTTGCTTTCTCTAGATGGTGAATATCCTGGTCATGTTGAATCGACTCGCATAAGCCAATTGTTCACAGATTATTTATTTAGGGTATATAGAGATAATAGCAATGTATTGCATTATGGTACTGGAAATATTGTTTGCTATTTACTTTTTCTGACAATGTTGATGCAGGGCGTTATAGTGTTTTAGAATTTAGTTCATTCACTAAAGGTACTCAGCATAGCATTCCTAAAAGGCCTAAAAGGAGAAAAACATTGACCGATCGGAAGTTAGACGTACACGATATCAAAATCAACGGCCTTTTAAAATCGATTATAGATGTGCTGTTTCAACATTACTCTAAATCCAACCCCTTTCACTGTAGGCGATTTATCCAATAAATGTACTCATTGCTCCGCATTGCTCTTTCAATGTGAAAAATACAGCAGGATACTTCAGTCTGTGTTGTTCTAATGGAAAAATCAACTTGCCTCAATTTAACATGCCTGACGAAATTAAAAAAATTATACATAGGGAATGATGAAAAGTCCAAAAATTTTAGAGACAACACTCACCAGTACAGTACAGTTTTGCTTCATTTGGTGCCAATATTACATTACCTCCTGGATATGGACCCAATTGTTTTAAAATTCTTGAAGTAGTACATCATTGAATTTCATCCTTATATCCTGAAAACACAGGCAATTGTTCTTATGGTGTTATATATTTTAATTTTTTTCTGAAGCCAATCAAATTAGACTTGCAAACCCTTCAAATAGTAGTCTAAGGGAAGACATTATTAATATATTAAACTGGGTATTACATCGATGTAACCCTTATATCCTCTCATATAAAACAATGCATCAAAAGGTTTGCAAAGAAAGGGAGTTAGCATTAAAAGGAAATCGTCCGCAAATAAATTTGGTAATGTGCTTTTATCATGAACCTCGAGCAGATTCTTGATGGTATTACAATCCTACATGTTCGGAAGTTGCAGCTGTGTTTGAATCGGCCAACAGTGCTTCACCTTCTCATAGGCATATTGCCGTGTATCCAAAGGAGGGAGGATTGAGAAAAATAGATTTTGGTGTGGTGAAACAGGGTGGCATATTTCAATGCCAACTGGAGGTGAGCGCAAAACTAAAATTCGCCATAATGTTACTATGTAGGAATATATTTCATACCGAATTGCGGTTAGAGGTTGCTCTCCTCCAGGAGATTTCAATCCTATAGTAAATGCTGGAAAATTGACCCAGCAATTAATTGTAGATTATTACTGTCGCATCGAAGGTGACACACTGAAACTTATCCATAACCAACTGGCAAGGTTACGGGTAGATACATACGTTGGCCTTGCAGATGCCCTACATGCAAGGGCTGACAATGAGAATTTAAGAGCTTGACGGATTGTTATTTTACCATCTTCTTTCATTGGAAGTCCTCGCAATATGATGCAGAACTATCAAGATGCTATGGCAAAATTACGAAAGTTTGGTAAACCCGATGTTATTATTACTTTTACATGTAATGCTTTATGGCTTGAAATCACCAATAGCATTCATTCATATGAAACTGCTAATAGTAGACCCGATATCGTTGTTCGTGTTTTCCATGCAAAAGTAAAGGAACTTTTACATTTAAATAATCAAAAACAAATATTTGGTGAAGTACAAACTTTTTTGTGTACTGTAGAATTTAAAAAATGATGTTTACCTCATATCCATTTATTGCTGTGCCTTTGAGATAATTGCAAGTTAAGGGAAATAGCAGATATTGACAAAGTCGTTTCAGTGGAAATACCAGATCCTAGCGATACCACCTTATATAATTTAGTCACAGCTCATACTGTGCATGGTCCTTGCGGTTCTCTCAATCCAGCTTCTACTTGTATGGAAGATGGAAAATGCAAAAAAGAATTTCCAAAGGCATTTATGGCAGAAACTAAAGAGAATGTAATTGGTTATCCCCTTTATCGAAGAAGGAACAATGGCAGAACTTTTACAAAATTTATTCAAGGTACTAGGGTTGAAGTTGACAATCGTTTTATCGTTCCTTACAATGCCTTTTTCTTAAAGTATTTTCAGGCGAATATTAGTGTAGAAGTTTGTGCAAGCATGCACGAAATACATTCATAAATATGTCTATAAAGGGCATGACTGTGCCAATTTGCAAGTGACAATGATGAAATATCTACTTTTTTAAATACTAGATTTGTCGGTCCAAGTGAAGCTGCGTATAGAATTTTTGCTTATAATATGCACGAACAATCCCATACTGTTCATTTGTCTGATGAACAGTAGGTGTTACGAATGATAATGCTTCTGAAGCATTAATTCCAGCACAATTAAGAAGCACAGAACTGATTGCATGGTTTAATTTGAATAAAAATTCCGCCACAAAAAGTCCATACATTTATCCAAAAAACGCCTGTTTATTGCGTGTGGGAAAAAAAAAGTTTGGAAAAGTAATAGGTAGAATGTACAATGTTGCTCCCTCAGAATCAGAAAGACATCATCTTCGCTTGCTTTTGCTTTGTAGTAGGTGCCACCAGTTTTGAAGATGTGAAAACATACAAAAGTGTTATTTATTCTACATTTAAGAAAGCAGCAATGGAACGTGGTTTACTTCTGGATGATTCTGAATGGCATCGTTGTTTATGTAAACCATCAGTTTTTCAAATGCTATTCCAATTATGACAACTGTTTTCTAATATTCGCATATTTCAGCAACACATTTTAGTTGTGGGATGTTTTTTAAAGATTCACTTTGCGAAGATTACCTTCGCCTTCACAACCATGTTGTAGCTTATCAGTTTGCTCTCAGGGATATTTATGAAACGCTTAAACTACATGGTTTTTCTCTCTCTACTTTTAATTTATCAATTATCAAAACTTTTTCTTAGTAAGGTCAGAATCTTACCTTCCTTGCAGTTATCCAAAAAGCACAAAATATGTTCCTTAATGGATGTTGAACTCGCTTATACGATAATGATGTACACAAAAAGGAATCCTACAACAAATGATAACAGAAGTATTCTTCATGGGTAACCAAAACAATGGTGTCTGAAATAATTATCAAATAATAAAACTCAAAATACGTTACTATTGCAAAAAGTTTTAGACAATTATGCCAAGCAATCAATTCTGATTCTTTATCATATTACCGTTTTAATAGGTAATATTCAAATATATATCTTAAAAAGTAAATAACAAAACAAATATGAACGTAAAGAGTAAATAAGTAAACAAATATGAATATGCATTGTCATGCATATCTTAATGGCACCCAACAATAAATGAATCCTGTAATAAATGAAAATAATTATTTAAACCTTTTACATAAAATATTTCAGTGTAAAAATGAGCATATTCGGCTAATTTTAGGGGTAGGATTGTTATTAAAAATTTGGAGTCTGCAGCTATTCGGAAAGTATGACTTTATTTTGCACAAACCCGCAATCTCTTCAAAATATATTATAGATCTATGGAACATTTAATTTTCTCTCTCTCTCCCTTTCTGTCTCTCTCCCCATCTCTCTCTCTCTCTCCCCATTTCTGTCTCTCTCCCCATTTCTGTCTCTCTCCCCATCTCTGTCTCTCTCCCCATCTCTGTCTCTCTCCCCATTTCTGTCTCTCTCCCCCTCTGTCTCTCTCCCCATCTCTGTCTCTCTCCCCATCTCTGTCTCTCTCCCCATCTCTGTCTCTCTCCCCATCTCTTTCTCTCTCCCCATCTCTGTCTCTCTCCCCATTTCTGTCTCTCTCCCCATCTCTGTCTCTCTCCCCATTTCTGTCTCTCTCCCCATTTCTGTCTCTCTCCCCATTTCTGTCTCTCTCCCCATCTCTGTCTCTCTCCCCATCTCTGTCTCTCTCCCCATTTCTGTCTCTCTCCCCCTCTGTCTCTCTCCCCATCTCTGTCTCTCTCCCCATCTCTGTCTCTCTCCCCATCTCTGTCTCTCTCCCCATCTCTCTCTCTCTCCCCATTTCTGTCTCTCTCCCCATCTCTGTCTCTCTCCCCATCTCTGTCTCTCTCCCCATCTCTGTCTCTCTCCCCCTCTGTCTCTCTCCCCATCTCTGTCTCTCTCCCCATCTCTGTCTCTCTCCCCATCTCTTTCTCTCTCCCCATCTCTGTCTCTCTCCCCATTTCTGTCTCTCTCCCCCTCTGTCTCTCTCCCCATCTCTGTCTCTCTCCCCATTTCTGTCTCTCTCCCCATTTCTGTCTCTCTCCCCATTTCTGTCTCTCTCCCCATCTCTGTCTCTCTCCCCATCTCTGTCTCTCTCCCCATTTCTGTCTCTCTCCCCCTCTGTCTCTCTCCCCATCTCTGTCTCTCTCCCCATCTCTGTCTCTCTCCCCATCTCTGTCTCTCTCCCCATCTCTCTCTCTCTCCCCATTTCTGTCTCTCTCCCCATCTCTGTCTCTCTCCCCATCTCTGTCTCTCTCCCCATCTCTGTCTCTCTCCCCCTCTGTCTCTCTCCCCATCTCTGTCTCTCTCCCCATCTCTGTCTCTCTCCCCATCTCTTTCTCTCTCCCCATCTCTGTCTCTCTCCCCATTTCTGTCTCTCTCCCCCTCTGTCTCTCTCCCCATCTCTGTCTCTCTCCCCATCTCTGTCTCTCTCCCCATCTCTGTCTCTCTCCCCATCTCTTTCTCTCTCCCCATATCTGTCTCTCTCCCCATCTCTGTCTCTCTCCTTCCTTCTTTCTTCCTCTCTCTCTCTCTCTCAAATTAAAGCATTCAAAGCACACATTCCTTATGCATATAGTATATGGATTAAGGCGACAATACAATCCTGAGGTTTAACAGTGACATGGTAGGTAAGGCAACATATCGTTAAAAAGCTTAAAATTTTCAAATAAATGTGATTTAAATGTATAACTTGAGTGATTTCAAATCATAGGCGAAATGTGATGATAAGAATAGGAAACGATATTCATTTTTCTTTAAAACAGTCCAGGTCCGAAGATCATTGGTCAATTCTTTCTAATTTTAATTTGCAAGTCGAAAAATCGATTTTTACGTGTTATCCAAAAATCAAAATTTTGGCTCTGAGGTGCACGTCTTCATGGTCCCATTAGTAAGTGTACCAAGTTTTAAGTCTCCATGTCCATAATGCCATTAATTTTAAACATGTTTACAATTTCATCATAATCTTAAAATTCGAAATTTTAGCAAAACAAGAAAAATATTATAATGTCGTGTATCTTAATATTTCGAGAATTTTTAAACTTTTCAATTATTAAAAAGAGAACATATTTTTTGATGAAATTGTAGCAACACTAATGCCACAATATTCGATTACTAACAACAAGACAATTATAATGACATCATACTTATTTTGCAATTTTTTTATCCGGATATGTACTAAAAGGTATAGATGATGACACCACAGTCGTTGCGTCTTTGGGGCTTAAACTGAAGAACACCTAAGAGAATGAAAATTCATTTTCCTACCGTTCATTTTCAAACGTGTTGATTTGATTTTACAAAGTAAAAAAAAACACCCAATGGTTAGGTCGTGTCTGTCCGTCCTCCCGTCTGTCCATCCATACATCTGCATGTTTCATCTCCGAAACTAATGGGTGGATATTCATGATATTTGGTATTTAGGACATATGGACAAAGAAAATGGTATAAATGGTTTACATAGTCAAATTGGGAGTGCCACTTGACTGGTGACAAAAAATGAACTTTTCTTTATATCTCGTAAAATATCACTTATAACAAAATAGTGTTCCACCAAAAATTATAGAGCTAGTTAAATAGCATCCATTTTGTTCAGTACATTTTTATCAAAGGAGTTGCCAGTTTCAAGAGAATCAAATTTTCAACTTAGAAATTTTTTTCAGTTTTTTTATTGTTGTCAACGAAAGCAATCTTCATAGGAACTGAAGTAAACAATATCTGCTGTAAATACCTAATTAGTTTAGTTTTCTTTCATGTGCACACAACATTTGGTAAATAAAGGCAAGCATTATCTACAACGAAGAAATGAACGTTAATACATCTATTTTCTTTATGTATACACATCGTATATAAGTGAAAAGAAATGGGTAATTTATGATGAAAGAATGAACGTGAACATAATTATATTACTACTATTCAATTGAGGTAAGTTTTAAATAATTGGCAATTGTTTTATTAATTACAACATTAGGAAATAAGTAGGTGAATCATAAATTCAATATTTCCTTGACATCACTACTGGCATATCAGTTTTCAGTCCTTAGACATTATAATAAGCCATTAATATCTATCTTTTTTGACATGAGTGCATAAGTCATGGAGAATGCCCCTGCCTTGCATGTATGCACCTTTCCGCTCTTGTTTTATGAGAAAATCATTTTCACCAGGGGAATTTCCATTGTTGTTGATTTAGCAAAATAACGGATATTGCATTGGATTATATGGAAAATGAGACAAATTTCTTGAATTTACACCCATGACCACCAATAGTAATGTTTAACTGAAAAAACTATGTATGTATAAATATGGAATTAAGAAGTTCCATTTGAAATGTGATTATAAATTTTATATTAAATTAAATTAAATGGAATTAAGATGCCCCATTTTAAATGTGATTATAAATTTTATATTAAATCACCCTGGTCAAGTCTTATGTCATGCTTTCTTGAGTGAGATCTCTTGATGGGATAGAGATCTCAGAACTAGAGAGCAATAAAGTCACGTGAGATAACGTCTGTAACCAAAGTGCTTTGGCAGAACTAGAAAGACTTGGAGCTTCACCAAAATTAAATCTAAATATTGTAAATAATGTAACCTAAGCTAATGTAAATAAAATTTAGTTAATGCATATTAAGTTATTATCTATGTAAAAGTTATTTATAAAAATCTGATGTGGCCACCACATGACTTTCTCCATACCTGTAATATTTCTAAAAATTCCAAATAGGTTAAATGATAATACAGGTTTCCGTTGCTTTATGTGGGGGTTGCGGTCCAGGAAAGTAACGCATAAAGCATTCCGTGCTTGGTGTGAAGGGTAGTCCTGCGTTTGGAAGCCATTCTTTCAATGGTAGCAGTGGAAAAGCGCATTACAAAGATACCATAAAGTACTAATGCTCACATCACAATGGACTAATGGCACAACTGGTAACTCCTAACTGAAGGCAAAAGGAACTCTCAGAAGGCATCTTTTGTGAATAAGGGGAGAACAACTGACTAGTAAGGGAAAACATCCAAGGGTCTGCCACTCCACTAAATCCAGGCCCTCCTCGTTGCATTTCGAGAGATGACCTATGCAGTTACGACAGCCTCATTTGTATTTGGGATGAGTTTATTGACCAGAACCAAACACCATGTTGTCGAAAGAAAAATGCTCAAAAAACAAACCTCAAGTGTGCTCAAATAGTATCGCACGAAATCGCCCTCTTATCTCCACTTCACTCTTTTATTGTAGTACTAATGCACACAGCGTAAGAGACAATGAGAGACTGAATGGTCGCCTTGTGGTGTAGTGGAGAACTTTCTTTTATTTGTATTGCACTGTCTGCATAACCACACAAGAGTGAATCAAAGACGCATAAAAAGAAATTCTGGCAGCAAAAAGTTTGTTACATAATAGCGAATTTGCATAAAGCAAACCCACATAAAGCAAGTGAAACTTGTGAATATTTTAAGAAGAAGAAGAAATATGTAAAGACCTGATAAAGAACAGAGATGAACTCATATCCTTCTGGCATGTGGCTCCAACAATTAAAAAAATAAAAAGGAGCGTTACTGAGATGTAACTAAGTATAAAGTTTTTACAATAGTAGCTGGTAGGTGGTAGCTAAAAAATTAGTTTTTAAATATCTCTTAAACAATGCATTATATGGGAAACTTTTGAACAAAAATTGTAGAAAATTAAATTCCCTAAAACTTTTATTCCTATACTTTTTACATTCGTCAAATATTAAAGCAAATATAAAAAATGGACGTGACGAGAGTAAACACGTACTTCCGGTTGACCGATTTTTACAAAAAACTAATCACTTCTCTCCCTTTAACAAAAATGTCAAATATAAAATTTTGTGTTGTCCTGATTAATATTTTTTGAGTTAGAGCACCTGCAAAACTCCAGTCACAGACACAGATCATTTACTCTCTGTATTTTAGTTTTTCCTTGTTGTGTTTTCTTTTGTGCTACTCTCCTCCAGCATTCATTTTCCCCACCACATATTACTCTAACATACTCCAAAAATCTCCCTTTCCCTTCAACCAAAGCTGGTATGAATCTAAAATGTGTTACTTTTGTCTTTAATGTAATATATTCTATTCTTTGCTCCGAATTATTCTAACATTCCATGTTCAAACCCTCTGACTACTTTAATTATTTGTAATGATTTTATAAGGATTTTTCCTGATGGCAACTGGAATGGTCTTGCTTTCTTTACTGCTGTATATGAGATCTTCATTGTTGGGCTGGGTCTCTTTAAAATATTTCGTCATTTAACTATGCTCTTGAACAATTTTTATTCAGATAATAGTTTCCTGTAACCTTCCTTGGCATTTAAAACAAGATAATCCAAATGGAACTTATGATGCCTACTTTCCATTTGATCATTTATTTAATACTTATATTGCCTTTAATAGCTTTTAAATCACTGCAGATATGTTGCTTTTTGTGCTCCCAAGCTTCATAATTTAGCGTTATAAAATATATATATATATATATATATATAATAATAATACATTCGAACAATATTAAATTGATCATGCATATTTGTGCAACAAAAATAACGTGTGTACGTATTAGAATATACAGAATCAGAGTCCAACAATAGATGTTGCTATGGCAACACACATTATGGGTGATAAAAACTGCAAAATCGCCAGTATTTATGCAAAATTCTAAGAAATACAATCGATAAGCAAAATTCTACAATCAAAATTAGAATCTTCATTCCTTTACTCAGAGAATAGTAAAAAACTCACTCCAATATTACAATTCTAAGATATTTTAATGTGCTAGAGAAAATCACCCTGCATGATGGATTTCAGATTTTCCATGTAAATCAAATGGGAAGGATAGGTTCTGGAATCTAATTGGTGACTTCAATCTTCACAACAAAAACTATCCTCAAGAGCTCGGCCCATGTAGCGAGAGATTTCCACCAAGTTTCATGAAAATTGGTCTATTGGTTCTAAAGTTAATAGATAGGGATGGACTGAGAGATAGACGGACAGACAGATAGACACAATGACCAAACTATATGCCCATTTCCATTTTGGTTAGTATGCTAAAAATGGTTTTATGTGATTTTTTATCTCCTTATATCTTTGGAAGTTCTTGCCATTGAGGAAGTTTTGCAGGGATCTAAACAGGTAATAGTCTGTTGGAGCAATGTTGGGAGATTATCTCCCTTAATTTTTCTTTGGTCTTCATAGCCACGTGTGGTCGTGCATTGTCGTGATGGAAAGTTCCCCTGCATGATGGATTTCAGATTTCACATATAAATCAAATGGGAAGGATTGGTCCTGGAATTGATCCTGGGGCTTCAATCTTTGCAACATAAACTATCCTCTGGAGCTCGGCCCATGTAGCAAAAGATTTCCACCAAGTTTCATGAAAATCGATGTATTGGTTCAAAAGTTAATAGGGGGATGAACAGACAGACAGACACAATGACAAAACTATAAGCCTATTTCCATTCTGGAAACTAGGCTAAAAATGTGATATCGTCATTTAATTAGGCTAACCCAACAGGTACTGATATCTATGCAGCTGTTTCTCTTTGTGGGCTACTGTTAGTCTCATCTCTACCTATTAAGATCACTGTCATACAAGAAGCAGATGCTCTAGCCAGTCTGGGTCTCACACTTCCACCACATTAAGGTTGCAGCCCAAAGAAAGGATATCAGAAAAAATAGAAATACTATACATATGGACCAATGCTGTCCTTCTTGATATTGTATTTTATATTTTTCATTTGATGGTTCAACGGCTCTGATCACAGAACTAGCAGATTAATATTTACTCTTGGTTTCTCATATAAATTTCATGAATTTATAGTGAAAGAAAATGAAAATTTTGTGATTAATTTTGTGTTTCTCCATCATTTATTTTTCTATTGAATATGAATTAAGAAATTGATTCATGTTATATTTATCTTTATTATTCTCTCAAATTATTTCAGGATGTACTTTTTGATGCAAAGACTCAGAGAGTGAAGAAATTTGTGCTACACACCAACTTTCCCGGTCATTATAATTTTAATATGTAAGTATGTCTGGCCATTCTTAACAATCCAGTTATAGATTTTAAAATAAGAATTAAGTGACTTTGATTTAAAGTAAAATGTATCTTCCAGATATCATTTCAACTCATTTCAATGTTTATTTGACCTGAGATTATTTACAATGGTATAGGATAAGTCAATATACTTAATACAATCATGAATTCAGTCTTTAAAATTATTTCTTGCAATACATTCATCAAATAATATGATTTGAGTAAAAATAGAAATATCATAGATCTAAAAATTGTTTAAAAAACCTATCTTACAAGAAGAAAATTATAAATTACAGTAATATCTCATTACAACATACTTGATAATAGCGTGCTTTTCAGATTATTGTACTTTTTGTAAACCCCTCTGAAATCTGTAGTATAAACATTGTAAAATATTTCAGTTAACGTACTTTAATGTACCATATTTTTCAGTATTACATAAATATTTATGACATCCCAAAAGTTATTAAATATAAAGTACTCCTTTAGCCAAACAATTAGAGGGTTACAACCCTCTAATTGTTTGGCTAAAGGAGTACTTTACATTTAATAATCTGAGCCAAAGTTATTGTGAGTTACCAACGATACATCCCAAAAGAATATTTTTTCAATAGTTTTTTAAAAATTACTTGAGAGAGGCAATCCACACTAATTCCTAGGATATTATTGCATCAAATCATTGAAATGAGGAAAAGAGGGAGTTCCTATTGGATGGGCTCTACTTCATTCTGAATTTCAGAAAATTTTTGTTCGACTTACAAGCACACAATAAATCAAAGTTATGGATGGCAGACAGAACAATATGCATAGTCTCTACCCTTTTATGACTGCATAATATCTATTCCTCTTGGATTGTCTTTATGATAAGAAAAAACACTATACAGGTGTCCCCCACTTTAGGAAGGGGTTAGGTTCCACAATATCATTCCTTTATTGGAAATTTGTGAATCGGGAGGTAGTTTTCTATTATTTCTTATGGGAAAATTCAGTTTGGGTCCTAGCGCTAAGAATGTTAGTACCCAAAGGCTCGAAAGGAAAAATAATCTATAAAGAACAAAGCAATATATGTACATGGCATTAGAATAATATGAACTACTTTCAATAAAATAAAATATACAGCACAAGTACAAAATAAAATTGTGTTATTTCCCTAATGTATTAGTACAGAATGTGTACAATACAAAATTTATCTAATGTGCTAATATCGTAGCACTCACTTTTATAAAGAATACGTTTTTGCACAAGAAAGGAGTGTGCGAGGCAGGGTAGTTGGGAGATGAGTCAGCTGATTTGGATGGAGGTAACACTTCGGTGGGAGCAGATGTTAAGGATTAAAAAAAAAACTGATGAGAGAAAGTTATAAATGTTGCTGCTCTTCTTCATACATCTCCCTGTAACAGCGAATTTTTTCCTCAATCCCACGGACAACTTTTAAGCTCTTTTCCATTTTGGGATCATTTTCATTAATAATTGCATTGGTGCTGGGCATTTGGATGCCATAATAATTGTCATAAACTTTACTAACCACCATGTATGCCTTCCAATGGCCTCAACTTGGCTCCTGCACCCAAGACCATCCCCATATGTGACATCATAGGAGATTTAGAGCAAGCGATCTGATTGCTTGTACTGGAAACCATGGAGGAAGACAGAACGAATATCTGCTTCCCCCTGAAAAGGGCCATTCCATCAAAGCCCAACATCTCTAAGTGTGAGGTTGATGTTCTGTGGAAACTGTGTGGCCACCACTGTCATACCAGCAGATAAGGGAAATGCCACCATTCTACTCCAGCAAGTACCATGAAAAGATCCTACAGGTTCTTCATAACTCAGCCTACAAACCAATACATCGGGACCTCACTGTGACCATCACTAAGAAAACTTCAGCTCTCATCAAGAAATCCAGATTACCAGAGGACATACAGTAGACCCTCCTATCACAGGCAGCTGTACCTCCCAGACTATATGGTCTTCTGAAAATTCATGAGAAGGTACCGCTATGACCCATTGTCAATGCCATAGATTCTCCAACCTACAGATCGGCTAAATATTTGACAGAATTCCTCAATCCTCTCACTGGAAAATGCGAGCATCATGTGAAGAACATGTCTGAATTTGCCCAAACTCTGTCAGCTCATAAAGTTGACCCAAATGACATCCTTGTTAGCTTCAATGTGGTGTTGCTATTCACCAAGGTTCCCACCAAGGACACATTCCTGGAGTCCCACTTCGAGATTGGCATCATCGACCTGTTTCGGCATACCCTATCTTCTTCATACTTCCTCTACAAGGGACAGTTCTATGAGCAAGTTGATGGCATAGCTATGGGCTCTCCACTCTCCTCAGTGGTCGCCTATTTCTTCATGGAAGACTGAGGAAATGGCTGTCAACTCAATACCACTATGCCCAAAATGCTTTTACAGATATGTAGACGATACATTCATAATTCAGCCTCATGGACCTGCAGCACTTCAAGATTTCTTGAAACATTTGAACAGCCTACATCTGAGCATCCAGTTCACCATGGAGACAGAAAAGGATGGCTGCATTCTTTTCCTGAATATTCTTACTGCCACCAACCGGATGGCAGCCTAGGCCACAGTATGTACAGATGCAGATACAGCATGTACTGACCTTGACCTCAGTGGGAACAGCCATCACCATCCCTTATAATGCAGGTCAGTTTTGTCAACCTTTGTATACCGGGCAATGACAATTTCTGACCAGGAAAGCCTGCCTGCTGAACTGCAACACCTTCGGACCACTTTCTGACAAAATTCCATAATGACCAGGATATCAACATGGCCCTAAAAAGGGCCAAATGCAAACCGAACAGTAAGGATCTGGACACTGAAAAACCCAAAGCCACAGCTTGCCTGCCATATGCATCTATGGTTTTAGGAAGAATCTCATGGATGCTGTCCAGACACAGTATCAAAACAATCTACAAGCCACCTAGAAAACTCGAAGAGTTTTCTACACCCAGTAAAGGATGACCTGGGCCTGAAAATCCTGGCGTGTACAGAATCCCGTTCGAATGAGGTAAGGCATATATTGAACAAATGGGCCACACCATCATGACTTGAGTAAAGGAACATGCGTGATGCATCAGACTTCTCCATCCCAATAAATCCACAGTGGCCAAACACAGCCTCATCCAGGAACACCACATCCAGTTCCCCAAGACTAAATTAATTTCAAGAGCCAATGGCTTTTGGAATTACCTAGTACAGGAGGCCATCAAAATTAAATTAGAAGACAATAATTTCAAGAGAGACATGGACTTTCTCCTAAGCGACTCGTGGAAACCGGAGATCTCATTCTTAGTGAAGGAGCGCAGTGTTCATTGGCCTGATAAAGACAACCAATCAAACCCAAATACAGGACCCATGGATGGGTATATAAACCCTCCGCAAACCTCCCCCGGCACTCAGGACCCCTAAAGATGGTGACAGAGATAGTCATCAGAACGTTGGCAGAGATAGTCATCAGAACGTTGACAGAGATTATCAAAATGACCTGGCTAGAAACACGAGAATGTTTCACCCACAGTATATGCCTGGAAAGCATCAAATGTTTCTTCAGGGGATACCTGTATTCCAACAGTTCCCAAACTTGATGCATCTGTGACCGTCTCTTAAGGTGGCCAAACTTATCTCATCCTCTTTACCATAATTACACTGGAATAAAATTTGTTTTTCAACTTCCATCTTCTATTACATTTGGGGATTTTCAAATGTAGATGCCAATTTGAATACCACTCCTTTCTTGATTTCCATTGTGGTGAATATTACACAGCTAGGTGTGGAAATGAGTAGTGACTATAAAGAGGTGATTGAGGTAAAGCCAATATCCCCATTTGAGGCATAGGAGTGCGTGGAGGAATCAAAAATGTTTATTTCAAAATCTGATGATGTCCCCAAGACATTGTTTCAGTCAGTTGATGATGTCAAAAGATATTAAAAATGAAGAATACCTAATTATATGAACAGTTAAAGCAGCAGGTATATTTATTATATTGTACAGCTATCGCCAATAAAATCAGTACAGTAGTCCACCATGAATTCTGGCTTCCCGGCAAACTCCTGAAAAAATGTGAAATCTGGCAATGGTACGTATGGGTGAAGGAGAGGATGGGAAAGTGACCATCGACCCTACAACCTCCCAAGCCTCTTCCTCTCCTTTGTCTAATATGTAGCTTTCCCTTTTTTGTGAAAACAGATTGCGAAACTATGGTAGGAAAGCACGGACTCCCATGTGTGTACAACGGCTGTTCATCGTCAGTTTGATTCCAGATGTGTTCGTTTCCTCCTTATGAATACATGAGAATTGCTGCATGCCATTTTGAATTTTAAAATATGTAGTAATCAGGATACGAGTTCTGGAATTTGATGTTAATAAGTCTGAACAAACGTTATACATAATATCCTTATTGTCCATCCGTAGGTAGATAGGTTACGTGGTGAAGGGTTGGACAACCTGCTGTTTTTGAAGAACTGGGTATGGGAGAAAACAACATATTATGGATATACACTCAGGAATATTAGAAACTTTAAACTTAAAAGTGATATAATTGATCGAGTCAGGCATGACTCATGGAAGTAGGTAATGTTATTCATATTAAATACACAGTACTTTTACAGTTTTTTATTTTTGCGACCGGTTTCGCACGTGATGGAGCATCTGGCAAGGAGGAATGGTGAATGTGTTTTAAAGAAAATTCAGTAGTGGATGGGGAAAGATAAGACTGTCATTGAAAGGGTGAAGTGGAGTGGGGATGCAAAGTTGGGAAAACCACACAGCTAAAATCAAACAATTGCCAACAAAAGAGTTGTACAAAATGGGCTCCTCAGTGGTTGGTGAAGGGAGGGAGAGAAACTGCAACAGGAGGACATGCAGGGAGGAGTAGGGGGAGGGAATGAGGTATGGAAGTATATACGTAGAGTGGGCTGGGAAAGGGGGAGGAAGGGAATGCACCTGATTGCCGAGTTAATGGCTAGGTCCGGAGGGATGGGCTTTAGGAAGGGACAAGGTAGTGGAGAGCAAAGGTGAAATGTTGGGAAAAACATATTCGTTCAATAGATTGTCACTCTTTGAAGAGTTATAAATTTCTAATTGTTCCATTGAATCTAATTTCCTTGGTTAACCAGTTGCAAAAATAAAAAATTGTGGAAAAGTACTAAGTGTGTATTTAATATGAATACTTAAAAGTGACTCTATAGGAGAGAAACAGGAGTACACAGGTATAATCATAAGAATATTAATGAGCATACTAATTGTTTATAGTGTATATTAGTTAATGTGCCATAGTTACGTTCTGGAAAAGTAAGAACAAAGAAGTAGGTTTTGAGTATAAAATAGATGGAATGAATATTCAAGCAGCTGAGTATGTAAAATATTTAGGAGAAACCATTTGTTGAGATCTTTCGTGGGACATGCACATTCGTTGAGTTATAGGTGCGGCCAACAAGAAACTGGCTTTCATAGGTAGAATAGTATGGAACATAACAGAAAAAGTACATGAAACATGTTACTTATCACTGGTCAAACCACAAGTGGAATACACCCCAAGCATTTGGGATCCATATGAGAAAGGACATATAATTCAATGAGAAAGAGTACAGCGCAGAGCAGCCAGATTCATAAAACAAAAGTACGAACATAAGGATAGCGTTACTTCATTATTGAGTGATTTGAGCTGGGTACCACTGGAGGACCATAGGTTGAACTCAAGGTTGAGGCTTCTGGAGAAATATAGGTCGAAATGTCTAAAAGAGGAGGCTCTAGGAATAATTGAAGCACCAACATATATAGGTAGAAACGACCGTGACAATAAGATACGTGAGATCAATTGTAGGACAGAGCGTTATCTAGGCTCATTCTTTCCGACAACTCAACATTTCAAATAGGAAGATACTTCACGCGTACGTTGAAAATATCGTTTTATTTGCAAATTTAATGGGTAGTTTAAAGCAAATTACTATATTGACAACGATTGTCATTAATTTCTTTTGATAATTAAGAAAGGTATTTGATGCATGGCCAGTGCATTTATAGTGATTACAAAAAATGTTTTGTACCGGGAAGTGTTAGTCTAAATGATGTATGTGCTTGTGGTTTTGAAAAGTGATGTGTACTATATGATTATTTTGATAGGTTCATTAAACGTAGTTTAATGAATGACACTCTTTGTCACAATTCTTTGTCATAGGCCCTATTGCATATGGTCACTTCACGCAAGGTTCCTGAATTGTTTGCAGAAAGTACTGCAATGGGCCCCTAGAAATATAGTATAAGGATTGAGATGACAATACAATCTCGAGTTTTAACAATGACATGGTTGGCAAGGCAACATATCGTTAAAAAGCTTAAAATTTTCCAATAAATATGATTTAGATGTATTACTTGAGCGATTTCGAATCGTAGGCGAGATGTGACAATAATAATAAGAAAGATCATTTATTTTTCTTTAAAACGGTATAGGTCCGATGATTGCAGGTCAATTATTTCTAATTTTAATTCTGCAAAAGAGTAAAAGCCTTTAAGATGAAAATAAATTTTTACGTGTTATCTTAGGAAAACAAATTATCTACGAGTCGAACCTGGATCTTTTTTTTGGGGTTTTGTTTTGTGAATGGTTTTTACTATAACAGAAAACATTCCTACTCCGAAAGTTTGTTAAAAATAGCATTACAGTCAGTCATAATTGCTTCGCTTTAAATAATGAGCTAAGAAATCCGGTCATGCTTGACTAATATGAACTATTTATGACTGACTGTAATACTATTTTTAACAAACTTTCCGAGTAGGTAGGTTATTGAAATTTGGTAGGAATGTTTGATTCTTATAGTAAAAGCCATTTATGAAAAAGAATCCTCAACAAAGACCCGGGTTCGACTCCAGTAGATAATTTCTATTTCCCATAAGATAACACGTAAAAATTGATTTTTCAACTTACAGGCTTTTACTCTTTTGCAAATTAATATAATGAAAAATTGACCTACGATCTTTGAACCTGGACTGTTTTAAAGAAAAATAACATTTCTTATTCTTATCATCACATTTTGCTTATGATTCGAAATCGCACAAGTTATACGTTTAAATCATATTTATTGGAAAATTTTAAGTGATATGTTACCTTGCCGACCGTGTCATTGTTGAACCTTGAGATTGTATTGTCATCTCAATCTTTATACTACGTAAGGAGAGTGGAAAAGAAGGGGAGAGCCAGGGGGAGAGAGAGGGAGGGAGACAGAGAAGGGGTGAGAGGGAGAGATAGATAGATAATGGTCTTTATTAGGGTGAGATTTAGAACAGGAAGTTTATTTTTCCAGAGAAGGAGAGGGAGGGAGAGATAGTGAGAGAAGGAGAGAGAGATGAAGACAAAGAAGGAGGGAGAGAGATAGATAATGTTCTTTTTTAGGGTGAGATTGAGGCTAGGAAGTCTATTTATCCAGAGAGGGTAGATGAAGGAAGAATAGGAAGGAGGAAAAGGGAGGAAGAAGGATGGGAGAGTGGAAGAGGGAAAAGGAGGAAGAATAGGAAGTGCTTTAAATTTAATACTTAATCCATGCATACCCATCATATTTGATGGGCAATTATGCTTGTAATAGTTCATATTAGTCGAGCATGACTGGATTTCTTAGCTCATTATTTAAAGAGACTAGTGTAATTGCCCATCAAATATGATGGGTATGTGCAGATTATGTATTAAAATTAAGATACTTCCCATTCTTCCTCCCTTTCTCTGTCTCCCTCCCATTCTCTTTCCTCCCTCTCCTCATATTCTCTCTCTCCCTATTTTCCATCTCTCTTCCTTCTTCCGATTCTCCATCCTCTCTCCCTCCTATTCTTCACCCTCACTTCTTCCCATCTTCCTTCTTTCTCCCTCACATTCTTCTTCCCTCAAAATTAATCTTAGGTAGGCGTTGGGTGCTTTAGAGTTGTGTCGCAAGGAACCTCGCATTAATCGAAATGGGGGCATAAGAAATACAAAGACGAGATGGTTTCTCAGAGAAAATTTTTTTAGGCATATGAGGGAATGGAGAGAGCTGTTATAAAGCCAAAGAAAAGCCACATCATCAATTTCTGGAGAACCAAAATTAGCTCGTTAGATGTTAATTATTTGTTCGATGGAGCAAGGATTCCAATTTCAGATTCAGTTAAATATCTGAGTCACATTCGCCGAGAGATAGTTGCCGCTAACATAAAAGTGGCCTTTATAGGGAGAATAGTTCAAAGTAGCTCCGAAAAAGTGAAGGAATTATGTTAGTTATTCTTGGCTCAACCACAGGTCGAATGTCCGTCAGCTTTGTGGGATCCTTACGTAAAGGGACTCCTAAAGAGATAGAAAAGGCACAGTGCAAGGCAGCTAGGTTCTTAAAGAGAAACTTTGTTAATAAACAAAGTGTAACGCCGTTAATAGAAAATCTTAATTGGGCTTAGTTAGAGGAACATAAACTGCAGGATAGATGTAGAAAGATCTGGTGCTTTCCTGGCAAATAGATGAGGTGAAGAGTTCCCGGGTTTCTAGCCAGGTGAATATGTTGTCTACCGACGTTTCGGCACCTTCCTCAAGTGCCATCTTCAGGGGTCTCCTGAGTGCTGTACCATTCTTTCGTCCATGTATATATACTACTCTGGTATTGGAGGCTCGTTCCCCAATGGCTGTTGGGTCGGCCTATGGCGTTCCGTGATTTTGGGGAGTATGGGATTCCACACCTTGCTGAGTGGGAATCCCGTGTCCCTGTTAATGTTGTTTTTCTCAATTCTTATTTCAATGGCTTCTTTCACTAGCCTATCCCAAAAACCGTTGGCCTTGGCAATTACTTAGGCCTCCGTGAAGTTAATTCGATGGGCTGTGGATATGCTGTGCTCTGCGCTTGCCGACTTTTCTGGCTGATTTAGGCGGATGCACCTTGAATGCTCTTTGATTCGCGTTTCTATTGTCCGTCCCGTTTGGCCGATGTACTGCTTGCCGCACGAGCAAGGGATTTTATAAACTCTGGCTGTTTTGAGGCCTAGTTGGTCTTTGTTCTGCGGTAGGAAGCTCTGGATTTTTGGCGGCGGTTTATGTGCCACCCTGATGCCTTGTCTGCCTAGAATCCTCGAGATCCTCCCAGAAATCGTTGACAGGAAGGGTATACATGCCGTGGCTACTGGTTTTTCTTCCGGTTTCTTCTTCGCTTTCCCGGAAATGGCCCTTTTCAGGGCCCTGCCGATTTCCCGTTCTCCGTGGCCGTTCTGTCGGAACGAGAGGCGTAGGTTCCTGATTTCTGCCCCTAAACTATCTTTGTCAGCAATGGCTCTTGCCCGGTCGATCAGAGTGGTCAACACTCCTTGTCATTGGGAGGGGTGGTGGTGGTTAATCCCATTTAAGTATAGGTTGGTGTGGGTAGGTTTGCGATACACACTGTGTCCCAATGTGCCATTGGGTTTGCGGCTCACCAGGATGTCCAAGAAGGGAAGGGATCCCTCTTTCTCCTTCTCCATTGTGAAGCGGATGTTGGGATGTATGCTGTTCAGGTGATCTTGAAACTCCATTAGGGCCTCAGGTCCGTGAGGCCAAATCACGAATGTGTCGTCCACGTATCGGAAAAAACATTTTGGCTGTAGTGGTG
The DNA here is from genome assembly GCA_028673005.1 of Tanypteryx hageni. Taxonomy (NCBI): domain Eukaryota; kingdom Metazoa; phylum Arthropoda; class Insecta; order Odonata; family Petaluridae; genus Tanypteryx; species Tanypteryx hageni. Next base: position 114,203,508 of record CM054117.1, on the reverse strand, counting down.
CCGAGTTGAGTGCCTTTTCCTCGAAGTACTCCATAAAGAGGTTGGCTACTGCTGGAGAGAGCGGGGAACTCATGGCCACACCGTCCGTTTGTTCGTATGTCTCCCCCTTGTAACGGAAATATGTTGATGTTAATGTGTGGTGGAATAGCTTCAGGATGCCAGGCTCAAAATGTTGTTTTAGTAGTTCCAAGGTGTCCTCAAGTGGAACTCGTGTGAAGAGAGACACCACATCGAAGCTGACGAGGATATCCTCCTGAAGATGGCACTTGAGGAAGGTGCCGAAACGTCGGTAGACAACATATTCACCTGGCTGGAAACCCGGGAACTCTTCACCTGCAGGATAGATGATTTAAACTGCTAGTTGAAGGAGAGGAGATAGAAGTGGAAGGGTTAAGAGAGGAGAGGTTAGAGTTATTTAACAAGAGAGAAGGGAAATCATGGCTTGAGGCTGAATGGTCAAATTCTTAGATTTTATGGCGAAGTATCCCTTACCCTTCCCCCATTTTCCACTCTCTCCCTCATACCATGAACAATGTTGCCACATTTATTTCCCTGAGTTTCTGGGAAGCCTGAATTCACCGGGGTGATTTTTTCATGGTTCAATTTTTTTGGAAATGACTATACAATATACTTGGATCTACCTTTTGCACATTTAGAACATGTCATCATCTATCATAATATTATGTGTTCAATTTCAGGAGGATTTATTTTCTCCATTTGATTAACATGGTTATGGGTGCAGCATATTAACTACACCCAATTCCCTACTAACACGAATTCTACCAACACATTTGGAGAAATGGAGGGAATAGGAAGGAATGGAGGAAATAGATGGTATGGGAGGGAGAATGGAAATTACAATAAAACCCTTATTATCCATGTTAATTGGGACTAGGGTGGGAATAGATAACTGAATAAACAGATTCTCCATATTTCTATAGTAAAATTTGGTATGCATTGCAAATACTATACAAATTTATTTACATAAATGTCGCATGCCATAAATAAACAATGTGATCCAAACAGAACTTATGATACCTCCTTTCCACTTATTATTTATTTAATACTTAACGTATCTGCCCGAATACAAGCCGATGTGTTTTGTCAAAATCTATCGTGAAAACATCACCCCTTGGCTTAAATGCAAGTCTGAGTAAATATTTGGTGTTAGGTTAAGGGTTAAGCCATGTAGTCACCCATAGATGGCAGCATGTGTATCATTGCTGTTGCATTCAAATGATAGTACTATATTTTCTGTAAAGTAAGTATAAATCTAAATATGAATCTATAGTAAAATGATTCAAAAAATGCTGCATTTCAACTGATATTGATGGAAGCAAGGATGACGTTCTTTGGGATGATGATTCCAGTGACCAATCTTCCAGTGGAGAAGAAGAAAGTGGTGTAGAACATGAACATAGCACCTGATTCAGTAAATCAGGCTATGCATATGCATCATTAAGAATAGTTAGCAATTTGTGTTATTTTTCATTAGCCATTAAAAGAAGTTCCTATTAGTTGTACTTGGCTATTGTAGTCATTGCTATAGGCATTGTAATGTTTATATGCATGTTTAAACCCCATTTATAGAATCTATTAAAGTTGCATACATTGACTATGCAGACGATTATGCAAAATGCGATGACTGCTTGGAATGCTCAACTGTTTGAATTATGATAGGTAAAGATACATGTGCTCGGAAGGTATGAGCAATGGCGTGAACTGCAAAACTCAGCTTATAATGAACAGTAAAACTTGACATGGAACGTGTATAATTGTAAAAATGCAATTTCTTAAGACAATGTAAATGCTAATTTCATTGGAAGTAGACTTGGATGAAAAATTACTATGTGGAGGTTGGTATTGCTTTTGTGTAAATGAAGACGAATGAAATTTATTATCACTGAATGTGGAACATAATTCAACAACGCAAAATTATTAATTGGAATAATAGATACTTATGCATGTCTGGCACAGTTAAACATAGAATCTACAAAATTTACTTCTTTGCCAAAAAATGGTAGAAATTTTTGGGGGATCAGCTTCTATTCCAGCAATTATGGTATATTGGCATTAATAAGTTTAAAATCAGCATGGATGAGTTCCTCTTTCATTTCCCAAATTTCATAATTTTGCATTATAAAATATTACAAATACATTCAAATGGAAAACTAAAATGATCATGCAATTTGTCTGGCAAACATAACGTGTGTATGTACATAGTAGACTATGCTGCATCCAAATCCAACAATGGTCATTGCAATGGCAACCCTCGTAATGAGCAATAAAAACTGCAAAAATGCCAGTATTTTCACAAAAATCTAAGAAATACAATTGATAAGCAAAATTCTACAATGAAAATCTTGTGGCCACCACATGACTTTCTCCATACCTGTAATATTTCTAAAAATTCCAAATAGGTTAAGTGATAATGAACATTTTAAGGAACTGCAAGAAAAATTTAAAGACTTTACAAAGAGCAGAAATACTCGGATACCATAGCCTTCTGATATTGGATTTAGCCAGGAATCTCCAATAATTAAGAAAATAAAAAGGAGCATTACTAAGATGTAACTGTCAATTGTTAACAATAGTTGCCTGTAGGTGGTGGCAACTAAAAAATTAGTTTTAAAAATATCTCTTAAACAATGCATTATATGGAAAAATGTTTCAAACCAAGGTTGTAGAAAATTAAATTTCCTACAACATTTATTTCAATATTTTTTACATTAATCAAATATTGAAGCTAATATTTTAAAATAACAATACTTTCTCTTATACTACGTATGGAGAAAGTAAAAAATGGATGAGTGACAATAGTAAACACCTACTTCTGGTTGACCAATCTTTACCAAAAACTGATCAGTTCTTGTGACTGTCATAAAAATGTTAAATATAAAATTTCACGTTGACCTGGTTAATAGTTTTTGAGTTTGAGCACCCACAAAAAAACTTTCACACACACACAGACATCATCGAGAAAATGGTCAAAAAATTTTCAGGGGACCTCAAAACGTGTATTTGTGTTGAAATCTCAAAATTATTTTTTTAACGAAAACAATACTTTCCCATATACTACATATGGAGAATATAAAAATTAAAACCTCCATTCCTTTCCTCAGAGAATAAATTCTGCTCTGATATTACAATTCTATGTGCAAGAGAAAATTACACGAATTTCAGATTGCCCATGTAATTCAAATGGGAAAGAATGTTCCTGGAATCAAACCCGGGACTTTTGATCTTCACAACAAAAACTATCCTTGGAAGCTCAGCCCCAGTAGTCAGAGATTTTCACCAAGTTTCATGAAAATCGGTTTATTGGTTCAAAAGATAATAGGGGAGAACAGACAGACACAATGATGAAACTATCAGCCTATTTCCATTCTAGAAAGTAGGCTAAAAACTGTCAATTCAAATTATACGCTTTTATTTTTGTGGAATAAATTTTTGAAAAGTTGTCTGTGGAAATGACTATTGTCTGACCAGTGAATCACATTGGAAAATGTTTCTCAAGTATTCATTCACCAATGGTAAACATTCACCCGTGGTAAAGGTGATCAGATGTCCTTTTTTTCAAGTGGACATTCCTATTTTTGAAGATTTGTTCACTCTCACGTATTTTTGAAATTCTGACAATGATTATGTGTTTAATTATGCAACAAGAAAAACAGAAACGTACTACTGTCAGTCTCTTTGGAATATGACTGAAGCTGTGCTGTTAAATAGCTCTCCTCCGAATCAAATTTCTCATTTAAGTAAACAATAATAGATGCTTACTTTTACACATCTGTAATCCACTTTTTCATGTGTTTCAAGTAAGTTGGTGCTTCTCATCCCAGTTAAGAACTCCGATCAAGTAAGAGAACTGTTCTTTTTGTTTCAATTTTTTCCGTCCACTTTTAAAATTACGCTTGATCATGACTGTGCTTACCACGGTTACAATGTTGGCACTGCACAGGTGGCAGCTTCTAGGGAGCAGTGGCAAGCAGCGGAAACAACTACATAAAGTAAGAGAAGCAAACCACTGAACAACGAACCAAACCAGAATTTTATACAATAATTGTTTGTTTACATTTAAATAATTAATTTTGAAATTCCACCAAACTCTATCAGAAATTTTTAATGGCATATATGTAACACTAGCTGGAGTTACCGGCTTCGCTCGTGAAAGAATTTTATTTTAAGTAGCAAATTATTTTTATTTCTTGGATCCTCATGCTCTTGGTGCTCCCATATTTCTCAAATTTGTTATTCCGTGAAGAGGGTCACATGGAATTTTAACTAGCACCTAAAGAAACCATTGAAAAATTTTAGTCAAGCTTATGCTTGTGGGTGTATCTCAATGGTGAATCCATCATATAATCGAGGCAGACTGCTTTTCCATGAATATTTGGCATAATCAAGCAGTTTTATTAAAATAGAAATTATTCCGAGTGCACCATAAACCCTGAATTTTCGTTCCCCATTCCTTAATTATGCAAGCAATGTTTACATTAACATTTACTATTTTATGTATTGTAAAGTTTTACCAATAATATAGTTATGCATTAACGTCTTGCGTAATATCCACATGGATAGATGCACCTAAGCCTTTAAAGCAGCAATAAAATTATGTGGATTATGTCAAAACTATTAGCCAAAACAAAAAAAATAAACAACATCTATGTTACAGAACAATTGTAAGTAGATATATCGATTTATGTTGCGAGAAATCTTTCAATGTTAACCCTTTCGCTGCTATCAACGCATATATGCGGGCGGGCAGAGTGGTGCCTTGACTGCTAACGACACATATATGCGTTTCAAGCTTTTCTGTTCGCTCCTCAAAAAAGATGAAAATATTTTTTCGAGATGGTTAATAATCAATATGAATGTAAATGATTGGCAAAATAACTTTTAAAATATAAAGAGACTATAAGACGAACGAAAGAATGTAGATGTGGAGATCCTAGAGAAAGTATTCAGCGCAGGCATGCTTCAAGGTCACTGAACTCGGCGCACACGGCTGATGCAGAAGCTAAAAGTCCATAGCAGCGAAAGGGTTAATGATAAAAGATAATAATGTTATAATATTCCTTAAAAATAATTTGACTCACTTTAAAAGTATTCATAGACTATGTATAATCCATTTGTACTCTTTATCTTGGTGTTGGCTATTCTTCTTCTAAGCTCGCCACAGCGTGGACTTCCCTTGCATTAATCTTTATGTGGCTATCTCCCTTTGAGGAGGACAACAATTAAGAAATTTAACTTTGTTGCCACCTGGAAAATGTTAATAAATTTTGCGCTTAAAGGATAATTTTGAGCGATTTAACCACTTCCCTGACGAGTTTTTTTTTTCAGTAGTAGGTCTAAAAAACCACATTTTTTTATTGTATTTTTAATACCTTCAAGTAGTTAAATAAAGAAATGTAATCATTTCTGCTCTAAAAGTTATATTTAACATATTATTTGACTCATTATTTTTAATTATTTTCACATAATTTCATTTAATTATTGAAATAAAAAACTAATTTTTGAAAAAATTATATTTAAAAAATATGAAAAACTCATGTTACATTTATTACACTCCACAACATTTTCTCAAATATTTGTTGCCGTATGGTAAATTCTTAAGCAAGGAGTAACGCAGAGAGGCACTTCACACTGGAGGCAATAATACCAGCTTTCCTTTCATATTTTTTTCCCTCTCACATCTCGTCTGCGGCAACACAAAAAGCACTGCTTTGTGGGGTTCGCCTTTTTTTCCGTTGGAGGGATTGTCTCGGGGAAGTGCCTCTCAGTGAGGCGGTGAGAGTGTGGCATTGCGGGTGGCCTACCCATTCTCGGGGAAACAACACTAGGGTGGTAGGCCTCAATTATTTGCTCAATCAAATCAAGTCTATAGTCTAAATGCACTTTTGTGCCACCAGTCTTTCGGTAGAGAATGAAAGAATTCCACAGAGACAGTTCTACCAAATGGAAAAAAAAATTTTGGTATTTTTTACCCCGTTTTCTCAGAATGGGATAATCAGCCAAATGCTGATCGACACGGTCCACCCCTCCCATTGTGTGATTGTAATCCATAACCACCATCGGCTTTATTTTTGTTTTTTCCCCTTTTCTCCACTCTTTTCATTTCACTGTTGTGGATGGAATATAGCAGTGTCTTTCTTGTCTTTCCATCGAAGCACCATAATTTTACCTTTTCGATATGCAGCTACTTCACCTTTCCTCAATTTTTTATTTTTCAGCGCAGTTGGTATTCCCCTTTACATTTTCCTCACAGTACCATATGTATTGATTGACATATAAAAATTGTCTGTTGTCAAGCAATACCCTTTATCGAGCAAAGGCTTCATCAATGACATGACCACCTGGGAGGACATCGGTATATCCTTGAAGTCTTTATCAATAAGGGTTCCTTTTCCGGTATAAATTATAGAAGACCACACATATCCACTTCTAGATTCACACAAAATGAAAGTTTTTATGCCAAATCTTGCCCTTTTTAAAGGAATGAATTGACACCACCCCAACCTTCCCTTATACCACAAAAGACTTTCATTGATTGCTATATCCCTCTCTGGTATGTACAGTGTTTTGAATTTTTCTTCCAACTTTTGGTGAATCTGCTATATCATATTCAATTTATGGTTGGGATGTGTTTCTGGATTGTACTCAGCATTATTACTAAAATGCAAATACTGCCTAATTCTCACAAATCTGTGGTAAGACATTGTTCAAAAAAGGGGGGTGGCAAGTATTGGTCTTATCAACCAATAAAACTCGGTATCTGGCTTTCGCACAATACTCTGTAGCATAACAAGTGCCAAAGACACGAATTTCGGGGCCAGTGATGGCATGCCATTGTCTTTCTTTATCACTGCTCGATCCCGAAGCTTTTTCACGCAATGACTCACTTGCATAGTGATTAAATTCATTGGTTATATAATGAATGAGATCTTCATAAAAAAAAGTTCAAAATATTTCAATGCACCACCATCTGGGTCTACTTCAAAATTTATAGAAGATTCACCTTCAAAATAAAACCTAGGTGGTGCAGGAGGGTCTGATGAGGGCACTTCACACCATTCTCCTTCTTGCACTGGTTCAGCTGCATCTCCGGAGTCGGAGCTTGTCTCTTCCGAAAAACTTGATTCGGAACTGGAATCTTCAATATCCACTTCTTCCATATCAAAATCGGAACTGTTGTAATCGTCGTCATGTTCCATAATAAGAAGGGTGAAGTAACACCCAGTAAAAATAGCCTGCATGATACGACAGGGAGAATGGACTTGAGGATAAATGTGGCCAAAACCAAGGTAGTTGTGTTCGATCGGGAGAATGAGGTGAACGGCTGTCAATTTAGCATAAATGGTGGAATGATTGAGGTAGCAGATGAATTTGTATACCTTGGTAGAATGTTTAGTAAAAATGGTAGAGTAGATGGGGAAATCAAAAGGAGAGTGAATGCTGGTAGAAAGGTGGCAGGGAGTGTGTAGTCGATTGCAAAGAATGAATGGTTGTCAAAAGAAGCGAAAATGTCTGTATACAAGAGTGTTTTAATGCCTACCTTGCTGTATGGCAGTGAAACATGGGTGTTTCAGGAGAAGCATAAAAGTAGTTTGAATGCGGTTGGGATGGGATACATGGGAAGAGTTTGTGGAAAATCTAGGAGGGACAAAGTAAGGAATAATTGGGTGATGAACGAAGGTGGTATGAAAGCTAGTGTGACAGATTTGTATAAGAGAGGTCTGCTGAGGTGGTTCGGACATATAGAAAGAATGGAGGAGAGTAGAATCACCAAGCAAATATATGAAGGAAGAGTGAATGGCGAGAGAGGGAGAGGCAGACCGCGCAAGACTTGGTTGGATGTGGTTAGTGAGACTCTGAGAAAAAGGGACGTGGAAAGTATGAGGAATAAGAGGAAATGTGTGACTCAGTGTATGAGTGTAAGTGAAGCAAAAAAAGTGTGCAAGGATAGAAGTGTGTGGAGGAAGCATGTGGTGATGGGTTGGTAATTGGCAGACATATGGCATGGCTTACCCCGCAAGGGAAAGCGTCAAGGTGTGTTGTTGTTGTTGTTGTTGTTATTTCTCCAAAATCATTTCTTGGGACAAAAAAGTTGGTCTATGGAAAACTTTTTTTCTAATTGATTAAGACGATTTAGAGGATACATTGAGTGAACGAAATGTGCAAAAATGTTGAAATTTATTTTTGGAAAAGATCCCAATCTAGTAACATTTGTAGTTCTTATGATACGGACATTTAAACATAAGTGCCAAGAAACAGACTGGCAGCTGAGACACTGTGCCAGATCAAGATATGTATTATCACGTTGTAACTCCCAAACTTTTTTAAAGGCTGTCTAAAACCAATCAACATATTTCGTGATACCCACCACCAAAAGTAAATAAAAATTGAAGTGAGAAGCATTCATCATGAATAAATTTCCTTGCTTTATAATTTAACTAATAAAAGCTGAATCTTAGTCATTTTAATAATTTCATTAGAAAATAACGTCAAATTTATATAAAAAGTTTCTGTCCGTTCATACATTTTTGGTCAAGCATTCACATTTGTAATAATAAAGAAGTATTATACAAATGAACGTATAAATGTTAAATTGTAATATAAAGCTCACTTACAATGCATTAGGTATAATTTGGTAAATGAATTTATTTAAAATCAATGAATAAATAAAAAAATTGGATTCCACAAAAATTAATATTCGAATCTGGAACAAAATCAAAAGATCTTTCTAAAAAAGGTTACGTAAGACCTTGTTCAAATGTCATGTTTTAAAGAATGCAAGTATGACTATAACAAAGGGGTAATTATGTAAACTTCATATATACGGGCAGCTAAAAATACAACGCTTGACAATTCTGGTTTTTGGATCCCTCTGCCTTATTCTCAAAAGCAGTTTTGAAGCCTCAAAAAATATCTCGAATAAATGAGATGGAAAAAAAGAAGAAAAAGGTTTCGTTAGAAGTAAACAGAACCAAATTTGTTTGGAAATCCTCAACAGGGAGGGTTTATGACCGTTTAGTGAATAGATGAGAGGTTTGCACCCATATATTTCTAAGGAGTTGGTCAATAGGTATTTTATGAATAATATTTTTATCACAATAACAGGAGTTGATTAGTTTTTGTGCAAAATCGGCATACCGATTTTTCAACTTTCCCGAATATCTCGAAAATAGCTCATCCTAATGGAAAAATGGCTATAATCAAATGGCTATAGCTTCCATTTGATAGACCCTTTTATGGTGGGAGAAGAAACCTGGTCTTTTAAACTTTGCCCCCAAACAAAAGGTCTTTTCTGAGAAAGGGCGGGCCGTGCGAGGATTACAGCATTGTCAAATCATTGTTTTGATCCGGACTTAGATTCTGAGCGCTCTTGGGTGGTAACTTTTTTTGGAAGTGGGTGTACATACCCAGGGGCGGCGACTTGTTAAAAATACTGGGGGGGGGGGGCCTAGTTCCAGGAGGTATGGAATTGAATTGGCTACCAAGTTTAACCTGTGTATAACCCTCTGCACAGTCACCTGCTACTGTCATTAGCTCACGTCTAATGAGCAGTTGCCCTTGTAAAGGAGCTGACTCCTTGACATTGTAATATTTAAGAATTGTAATATTTTCTCAAATAAAGACTATTTTAGTAAGTTTTTAGGAATAAATAAGTATCTACAAATAAAGAGAGCATGGAGATATATAGGTACAATTATTTTATTAGGGATATTGTTTGTAAATTACAAAGTGAAAGAGGATTGTAACATTATTTTTACAATTTTGTCACAATTTTAATATGATTTAGTAATGTTCTTATTCATGTCAACTTGTGTATTTAAGAAAAAAGGTGAAATATTAAGACAAAATATTAAGGCAAGAGGTGACACACCTTAAAAGTAGATACTTAGTATAAGGCGAAAGTTGTACGACGGACTGGGTTGCGCTTAATGAATTCATTGACGAGAGGCCTCAGGTCCAAATTGTCCAGCATAGTTTGATGGGTGTTAACACGTTCTCTGCCTTTAATTTTTGGTGAACTTTCGCTGGGAGCCAATTTTTCTTAATTTGATAGTCTTAGATAATTTGATGTTAATGTAAAAAAAATTGTTAGTCACGTTTTACTTATTAGAAAAAGTGTCTGTTGTATTCAATCAGTCCTTCCGTCAGTACGTCTTCTGCCCGACCGTCCGTCTGTCTGTCCGTCTGTCTGTCTTTCCTTCTGTCTGTCCATCTGTCTGTGTCCGTCCAGACGCATGTTTGTTATTAGCTTTCAATAATTGTATCTCAATGAAACTTAGACATTTATAACATAATATCTTTTTTTTAATTCGAAGTTTTTAAATCGATTTGTGAAACAGTGTTGCTAATATATAAGAAATAATTTTTTTTATTAAAAAATTCTGTATCAACTTCTATGAATTGTACAGTAACAGACATTGGAATGCTATTATATAATTAGTAGAAAAAATAAAATTCTCACTTGCGCATCTCAATCAGTGATGCCAATATAACGGGTAAAATATTTTATGTTTCTTAAATTTTATCTCGGTTTCTATGAATTCTAAAGCAAAAAATTTCTACACAGTATTGTCATAATAATTTATAGAAAAAATGAAACTACTACGCATGCATCTCAATCAGTGTTACCAATATAACGGATATGAAATTTTATCTCAGCTTCTATGAAATATATAGCCATCGAAAAAATTATAGACACCCACATAATAATAATTTATAGAAAATATAAAAATTTCACATATGAATCTGAGTCACGGTTGCCAATATAACGGATTTAATATATTTTGTTGCGTAAATTTCATCTCTGCTTCCATAAGCTTTTTTGCCACCGAAATTGGTTTAGTCATAATTTCTTGAAAACATAACATTTGGAAATGCACATCTTTATAACTGCTACCAATATAACGGATTTTCATTTTTTTCCGTGAATTCCATCTCAGTTTTTATAACTGTACAACATCCAAAATTGTAATAGAGGAATACAATGATATTTCATTGAAAAAGTTAAATTTTCAATCATGCAACCAATATAGTAATATAATAATTTAATAAATATAATAATCCTACTGAAACAAATTGGTCTTTATTTTGACCCTAGTTATGCATTGAAAGGAATTTGAATTTATTGGAAAATATTCTATCTCTGCTGGGATTCGATCCCAAGTATCCAAACTGGAAATCTAAGAATACAAGTTTGTTTCCTCAAATCCAATGATTGAATATCAAATGATACATATTTTATTTTAAAAATATTTGTATATTGTCTCAAAAATGCAATGTAAAATTTGTTTAAATTTATAGAATTTGTCCGACTTATAATCACTTGGTGCATGCATTTTCCATGCCTCAATTAGGTCACTCATAAATTTTCCCGATTTTTCAATTTCATGTCTTACCAGCAAGGGCAATGTGTTCTTAGAAAGATGCAAGAAAAAAATAAGAAATTATATAGAAAACTTCTAGTAACTCTTCTGTTTTAAATGCCTGCTAAGCAGCCCAACTCCAGCTGTAAAAGACATCCTCCGCCTTGAGGAAACTCATAAAAATAATCCTATGACCCTTTTCTCTGCTAGGAGGAGGCCACTTTTCACAGAGCTTCGGTCTCCGCATTGTCCTACCAAAAGCCGCGGCAGCGCCGTAGAGAGAGAAAGTGCCTAAACTCACCACCCCTTCTCTCTCCAGAGCAATGTAGTGGGAGTCACAAAACCATCTACCATTAGGCCAGTTCTTTTCTCACCAATTTGAAGTTGAGAATCATTAAAAACTTACATTATTTGTTCAATGAAAACAAGAAAATATCTAAAACTTTCATTTATTTCCGGAAATTTTCCATCAATCTCTTCAAATCAAATTTAGGATTTTGCATTTTTCCACTGTGTAATCACAAATAACATTTTATATATTCACATACACTTAAACATCTAAAATTACAATTTTATTTGCATATATATATATATATATATATATATATATATATATATATATATATATATATATATATATATATATATATATATATATATATACAGATAATACAAAAATTAAAGCTAATATAGGAATAATACCTTGTATTTACATAAATGTTCATTTTTTTTTCCTGTGATAATCAGCAAAACATTCCACGCAGAGTGCGGGAGTTTCAGTACAATCTGGGCAATAATAATTTGGCAACCAGCCCCCAGATGCAAATCTGGTAAAATATATATTAATATACTGCCAATCGCCAAGAAATTGCTAAAAGTGTGTAGATTTTCAGGTATCATAGATGGTATCCAGACATTTATGCATGTCAGCAGTGAACTCCAATTAGAGAAAAATGACTGGATAATTCCCTCATTCAGCAGTTTATTCACATTTCTTGATCATGGCCATCTTGGGTGGAGAATATTCGTAAGGATGTGATCTGACCGTGGTCGACTCAAGCAGTTCTATTTCATAGACCATTAACTTCGTCTGGCCGAGATGGGGGAGATGATGTCAGGATAAGCATCAACAAGGCCTTTTATTTTGCGGGATGGAATGGTGAAATCATCTTCACCTGCAAAAGGGGCATTTCCCGGGGTGAAATGGGTTCTTTTTCTAACGGGACCCATATTCTGGCATTGATTGTTGACAGAGGATCGAGAGAGGATGTTGGGTGAAGCTGATGGAGTATCAGAATTGCCGTGAAAGAAGTATTTGTTATTCGGGCGGCATTCAAAGGAGAACACGTTGTGAAAAATCACCATTTGCATTCTTTTAACCAAATCATGGCCCAGTATCACTTGTATGGGTAAGTTGCACAAGTAAAATGCATGCCTTCATTAGAGATTTTGAAGACGAGCCCTCAATTTAATGCACCTCAAAACGAGGTGGACTGTGGTGACGTTCCGACATTTGATCAGGCACTGCTGAAAGTGTCCGTGGTGGGGAATTTTTTGCCAGTTCTCGTATTTGAGCAGTGACAGGGAAGAGCCAGTATCTAGCAATGCTTTAATCTGTGTGGAATTTACATCGCAATAAACAAGAGGCAATTGAAGATTTTCGACAACGTTGGTGAATGAAATAGCCAGATGATTGGTTCGTGGAACAATCTTCTCTCTCTCTTCTTCTTCAGCAGGTGTGAGAGGAATGTCTGCACTTATTACAAAAGGAGTAAATTACTTGAGGCTAAGGCATCGAACCGGAACTGAGCCAAAAACCGAAACTGAAAAAAACCTTTATTTTAGCCCGAGTGCAAACGAACCTGAACAAAAAAAAATTTTCTGAACCTGAACCGAAACTGAATACCATTATTTATTTTGTTCCATTTTTTCGGTTTGCATAAACAGTGGAAGCAAAAGAAGGGTTTTTTTTCCTATTGCTTTAATATGAATCTTTTTTGAGCCTCACTTTTCAACATCGAATAAGGCTAATGATTTTATTGAGAATACATGCTCCTAAGCCTTTGGAGAGATGCATCTTTGTGATAATATCTGTCGGTTCAATGGAGGGATTTTCCATGGACTTAGTATGTCCTATAACTGGTTGATTCCTGTTTAATTTCAGCAAACATCTTCTCTATTATCTACATAATATCACAATTGCTCCTCCAAAATGACGGTAATGGGAATCACTTTTAATAAATTTATCCATATAGGTGCATTTAATTCCCTATATAAATATGCATATACCGTTTCAAATCATCCCTTCTCACTCAATGCTTCCTCAATCCCTCGTCTCCTTATCTCTTTCACTTCACCTCCCTTTTCTCTGAAGTCTCTCCCTACTGCTCTTCTTTACTATCTCTTTCCAACCATTAATCCTACCAATCACTTATATCCATTCCTTCCTATAAATCAATATTCAATTGGAGGAAATTTTTATAATTAGATCAAATTTTGGTTGCTTGGAGTAAATGTTACTACGTGTACATATTTGTCATCTTAAGAAATATATGTAATTACTAGTAGAAGGTGCTTGCATACTGCAAGCATTTCACCTTGAAAAAACATTCATTTTTCAGACAGACTTTTCATCATTACAAATATTCTTTTAATTCTAAAGATTTCAACTCCGCAGCGATTTTCGTTTTTCCCGCATGTAAAAAAAAATAGTTTAAAAAACTCCCCAAATGTTGCAATTTTAAACATTTTACACTTTCTCCATTATGGGGTACTAATGCTACACATTTCAGCCAATTTATAAAGTTGTAGCACTTCTAGAAGTAAAATAATATTTTTCTAATTTTATAAAAATTAAACATTTTTAACGGTTGTTGCAATATATGCAGAGATTGAAATATTTATTTGTGCAAATGCACTGTTCTGTAAATATTTTGAAAATAGCAGCTTCCTAGCTCATCCCTTAGTACCTAAAAATTTTTTAAACTTTAATGTTCAAATGGGGTTATAACAACCCCTAAAATTTACAATTTTAAAATTTTCGATTTTTATAGTTGGTAATGAGAAAAGTTCTATAATCTTGCAAAATTTTAGCTTCCTAAACTTATTAGATTGGTCTACACACTAGATTGCGTTTTTCCATGATAACTTATGGGAGATATTCCGGGGTCTCTGGAGTCGAACCCAAGACAATGTAAGCAAAAGTGACAATAATTCCTAATAAATATTGCGACCGTCAAGCAATGCTGAAAATATCATCCTTCTAGCTTACCGGCAAGTGCCCATAATTAATTTACAAAAATGGCGCAATGCTTTTCTTATGGGAAAAATCGCAACTTTCGGAATTTCTGGAGTCGAACTCATTTCACTTATGTAAGAAGTCTCATTTTATCGGAAGATTTCTCAATCATATCTACAAAAGCTAAAACTTTCAGCTCTCTAGCTCTTGTAGTTTGGGCTGGACATTAGTATCCTCCTATATATATGTTATCATTATATATCGACGACTCTTACAAAGGAGAAGGAGGATACTAATGTTTAGGCACTTCCAGATGAGCTGGTGGTTCGAAATTTTTTTCTTAGGTAGGATTTTGTGCAAAACAGACTAGAAAAAACGAAAATCTTGAAAAAGTGTAACAATGCGGCCGCTAAAAATTCGCAATTGTTTAAACATATTTTCAAGGTTTATCTATTTCCGCATGTGCTACAGAGTTGAAATTTTTTTTGTAAGTAGAATTCTTAAAAAATCGAAATAGGGATTATACAAATTTTGATATTTTAATTTGTTTGGCAGTTAAAAATTCTTAAAGTTTAAACAAATAGATAACTGTTTAGGTACTATGAGATGAGCTAGGAAGCTGAAATTTTCAAATTATTTACAGAATAGTGATTTTGCACAAATAAACATTTCAATTTTACTATATATGAGTTGCGGCGGCCGTTAAAAATTATTAAAATTTAAACAATTAGAAAAATATTATTTTACTTCTAGAAGTGCAACAACTTTAAAATTTGGCTAAAATGTGTAGCATCAGTAACCCATAATGAAGAAGGAGTAAAATTTTTAAAATTGCAACATTTGGGGATTGTTTTAAACTATTATTTTTACATGTGGGAAAAACGAAAATTGCTGCGGAGTTGAAATCGTTAGAATTAAAATATATGTGTATTGATGAAATATGAAAAATGAATGTTTTTTTATGTTGAGATGAAATGCTTGCAGTATGCAAGCACCAACTACTAGTATGTTATATCCTCCTCCTCTGTAAGAAACGTCTATATATAATGATATATTTTATGGTATTTGTAATATTCACGTCTAAATTATTGTATTAAAATAGTAAAGTAGCTCTTTTTGAAACAACTCTCTGTGAATTACATTCTACATTTAAATGTGAATTTATATTAATAATGAAGATAATCGGGGAGTTACTTGAATGCGTTTCTAATAAAAAGGAAACAGATAATACAAATGAGTCAACTGAAATCATTGATTCCAATTTCGTGAATGTTGCAGCTTCATTTCCGTCAACATGGACTGCATTGTCGATGAAGGAAAAACTTCAATTGGCGATAAAGAAAAAACTGATGTAACCTATGAAGATCTAACTCAAAAACAAAAGACCTAAAACATGTCGTGAGAAAGGAAATGATGTATTTTCAGGAATAAAAAATAAGTGGAAAATATTTTTAAATGGCTTTCGATTTCCTAATGACTGTTCCACCAACGAGTGTCGAATCAAACAGAGCGTTTTCTACAGCAGGGTTGATATGCACAAAAATCAGGTAGCGGTTAGGAGACAAAAGTCTGGATAAATTATGTTTTATGCGAGCCTATTTTAACAACCAAAGAGACAATAAATAAAAGAGAATCAGAGGCAATTACTTTTTTTTTAATTATTATCTTTAATTTAATTTTTAATATATGTATATGTTACAGTAAAAATTGAAATTGGTAAATGTGTACATTTCCCGGACTACGCACATTGCTCATAACATATATTTATCGTTTTATAACAAAAATTAGCATTGTTCTGAAAATGTCGAAAATTACCAATAAATTCCGGTTTACCGGTAATTAGGAAAACATTTACCAAATTACTGTTAAATGAATAAGTCGGTAAATTTGCAATCTCTAGTATGTACACTTCTATAAATAATTATTAATAGCTATTCTGACAAAAATTAAAAGAGCATGTTCAATTAAGGTTATAGTTTTGAAACAAAATGCCATCCTTCTTGAATCCTTGGTTATTTAATTCGTTTCATATCATCTTAACTAGCAGGCTCCTTTGCTTCATCTTTTATTAACATGTATGAACATATCCAATAAAGGATGAAATGGTTTAATTTACTTTTAATGTACTTTGTACAATTCCAATTTTTTTAGGTATCACAGGTGCGAATTTCAGCTGTCAGTACCTCCTGATCGCTATTCTAATGAAAGTGGAAAGCTTATTGATGTTTCTGCATCTCCTGTTACGGTAAGTAATATCGAAGTAAATGCAGTGATATTAATGGTTTTAGCATCAATATTACTAAAACACTTACTTTGTAAATCCATCATGCTACAGGATGAATATAGCATATTAATCATTTACATTTTAAAATTACTTAAGAACAAAATTTTATTTTCCTGCTGTCAATTTTTTAATACATGTTGAATCCGTCGAAAAATTAGTTAAAAATCAAATTTTGACAGTTTTAGATTAAAATCTTTTGTCATCAAGATGATTCACATTATAAGTAATGAGGTCAGCCTCAACTCGGTGGAATTTACTCATAATGAAAAATAACTTAGTAGTTTCCACAAATTTTAATTTAAACACGATTCCATTCGTAACAACAACATTTCTGTTTTGAAAAAAGACCCTACCTCGTTTTATCAATCTGTGATCCATAAAATTATTTCTTCAATTTCTCTTCTTTTCACTCCTAAAGACAAACACAACTTATTAGTGATGAACCCCCTTCCCCCTAGACTTTTTGGTTTACTGAAACTTCACAAAAGGGATCGCCCTATTAGGCCTGTTGTCTCCAGTACCTCTGCACCTGCCCATAAACTTGCATTCAAACTCAATACACTTCTTCGTGATTATTCTTATTTTAGTTGCAAATTTGGCATTAAAAATTCCATAGAGTTGTCGCACACCTTAAAAGGAAAAATTTTCCCCAACAATTCTAAATTTGTCTCCTTTGATGTTTCTAATCTTTTTACTTCTGTTCCCGTGAAAGAAGCCGTAGATTTGGCTGTAGATATGCTTTCCAAAGCAGGTGTCAATCAAAGTTTGATAACTGACTTTTCTAACTTGCTTGAAGCGTATTCTGAGCAAAACTATTTCCTTTTTGACAATAATTTTTATAAACAAACAGATGGTCTCGCAATGGGGTCCCCTCTTTCCCCTCTCCTTGCCGACATCTTCCTCAACAATTTAGAAGTTAACCTTTTTAATTCTGGCCATCCTTGATTAACTTATTCCGAATTTTGGGGTAGGTATGTGGATGACATTTTGTGTCTGGAGTGGTACGGATGACCAACTTTCAGAATTTTTAACCCTTTTAAATTCCCTCCACCCTTCTATTTCTTTTACGGTCGAATCTGAAACAAATGGTTTGCTTAACTTTTTAGATCTCACTTTGTCTCTGCTGAACAACACACCTACCTTTGATATTTTTCGTAAACCCACTTAAACAGATCAGGTTATTCCCAATCACTCTTCCCATCATTTTTCTCACAAACATGCTTCTTTTCATTATATGCTTCACCGCCTTCTCAGTATACCTCTTTCTAAACCCAATTTCTTTATAGAACTTAACACCATTAAACAGATCGCTATCAATAATGGCTACCAAATTGGTTTAATCGATAAAATTATCTCCAAAAAATGTTTTCTTATTGCCTCCCAAAAAATCGTTTCTTTTCCGCCTAATCTAACCTTCAAACCTCTTAGTTGGTGCAGACTCCCATTTTTAGGAAACATTTCTTATAAATTGTCCAATCTTTTTCCTAAACTCAAACTTAAACCTGCTTTCTACTCCCCAGTTACTTTTTTCTAATTATTCCTTAATGCTAAAGACCCGACAGAGTTGTCATCAAGAAGTGGAGTATACAAACTTGCTTGTGATGATTGCGGAGCGGTCTACATCGGCCAAATGGGGAGGAGTTTTGACAAGAGGATTAAGGAACATAAGCGATACTTCCGTTTAAATAATTTAAATTCTCAATTAGCGAAACATCTGTTAAACCTCAATCATCATAGTTCCTTCAACCCTAAATTCCTCCATTTTGAAAGTATAGGTTGCAAATTGGATGCCCTCGAACAGCTAGAGATAATTATTTTTAAAGACTCACCCCTCTTAAATGAATACCTGTTCCACAATCATTCTCCTCTATTTAGCTTACCGAATATTTTGTAAATACTTTGTATCAACATTGTTGTCTTTGGCCCTTTTACCAAGTGTTTGTAACTTTTTGTAACATTTTGCTACTATGTTGCTTTCGCCTTCCTTTTTCACCCCTTCTTTTCTTAACCGCTCATATGTCGAGCCACACTCGACACACATTGCATCGTGATGGGAGGGAGGTTTTCATCTACTTTTTTCCCAATAACTTTTTTGTAAGCATCAGCGACTAAATTTGGGTAAACAACAACATAATTACACAAAATAGATTCAATTATAGATGAATAATATCCCTCTAAATGCTACGAGTAAATTACATCTCCAGCCGATGCTGCTGCCACCGTAGCAAGTGTTTGTCTAATCTATTTTCTGAGGTGTTTGTGCTTTTTGAATGGCATTAGTTACCATTTATTACTTTGAAGTCATTTGTTTATTTCAGATAATAAATTTACAAATAGGGATCGACGAGGTCAGAAAGAGGAGTTTGCTCCGTCAGCCACCCCGTATTAGCTTCCATTTTCTACCTCTTTTTGTCATTTCATTTTCTTCTTTTTTTATGTTCATCAGACCCACTGAAGGCTCTGCTCATTCTCTTTTATCTTTTGCATAGGACAAAGACGGTGTAAAGGGACCAGCTCACTCAACCTCTTGGGTAGAGTAGCCTGGTCCCTTTACACAATGAGTCATATATTCCTCAGAGCTTCCACGTGAGCTTTTCTGAGCTGCATACTTCTTTTTTTGATGATACACTTATCCTTGTAAATAATTGTCATCTTGAACACGCTCAGGGATTTGATGATTCAAACGTTTTTAGAAGCATCTCGGATGTTTTGATGAACTATAATAGTGACGAAAGCGATTGCTCTGATCAAGCGGATGAGCATACTGAACGAATCGCTGGTCCTAGTGGAACTATAAAAAGGGAAAATTTCCCTTGTTTCACCCAAAAATCAGGGCGAATGTTCTGACAGTGACAGAGATATTGAATTCGTAAAGACAAAACAATGATGCAAACTTGTTTAAACAAGTGACAGCAGTTTGAGAGTAATAGTGATGGAGGTGAAGATGTTGTTAGCGTTGAAAGTCCTGTTATAAAAACCCATTAAATTATGTTTATGTTGGAAAACAAGCAAAAGAAAAGTGGAAGGCTGGATCTGTGAATGACCAGGTGCCTAAAAGGATCCATTTCTTCGCTGGACAATTGTGTGTCGAACCACAAGTTCCTTCCTTTATTAGGAAACTTGTACGTGAACTAGATGGAGATTTCTGGGGGGGGGGGGGGTACACTAACTCCTAGGGGTAGACCATCATCCACAGATCAAGAACAGCATTTAGATGGAAAGCTCTACATAATCATACCTCACCCTAATAAAAAACATAAAGATTGTGCTGTTTGTTCTAATAGAAAAGTCGCAGATGGAAGAAGAGAGACAGTTTACATCTGTGAGACATGTAAATGTAAACCAGGTCTTCATGTGGGTGAATGTTTCAAAAAGTATCATACGATTAAAAAATATAGAGACTAAAATTAAAGTCCGAGTTGAAACATTTTTAATGTAAAAAATGCAAATAAATAAGTTTACATACCAATAAAATAGCGCTTTTCATCGGAGTGCTGCCATTTTAAAAATAAGGGCTATTTAAAAATTTAATCCCGAGTAGACTAATGATGTAAAGAAAAATGAATCCAAGTGCAAAGGGTTAACATGTTCATTGCACCAAAGCATCCTTGAGAGGCTATCCACATGGACGGAGGATGCACTGGTGCATCCCATTTTGAGTTTTCAACTTCTGCTTAGAGATAAGGCTTTGAAAAATTCTCTGTGCCCTCAGTTACATCCTCACATTCCTAGGAATAACAGCCGTTCCTCAGTGCACCAATTTTTTCACCTTCTGCAATTAATTTTGTGAAATATCAACTTTATTTTGAGTAATAGCAGATTCACTACAGAAATTATTGTAGATATTATATTCCATAGCGAAATTTTGTCGGAGAATTTATGAGATAATTCTGTAGTAATATTGATTTAAATAAAGATTTATCACTCAGAGAACTGAAGTGGCGAATTTGTGTATTGTGCATTTGCCTAAAATTGCTGCATAGTGTGGAAGATGCACTGGTGTCCTAACTTTTATTTTTGTTTTAAATTGTACCAAAAATTATTTTAACATTTTTCCCAATATTTTTAGACACAAATAACACAATAAATGCAAATAAAAGATGCTGAAAAGTGTTTTCGGTACCAGGTCTCGCTGTTAAAGCGTTAATAAGTTTAGGCTATTACTAAACAAGAGTAGAAAGATGCACACACAATGCATGCATACATGGTAGGCTGCGGCATTCTTTACGATTTATACGATCATGTCAAAAAAATTTATGGCTTAGTATAATGTCTACAAACGCCAGTAGCGATGCCAAGGAAATATCAAATTTTCAATTCACCGACTAATTTCCTAATCAATTGTAATTAATAAAACAATTAACAATTATTTAAAACTTACCTCACTCGAGTAGTAGTAATGTAATCTTTATGTTTGCATTCATTTCTTCATCGTAAATTACCCATTTCTTTTCACTTACAAATGCTGTGTATTTGTAAAAAAAATAGACCTACAGTAGAACCTCAATCGTTTTTGAAGGGGCCGAGAGAAAAAAACTATGCATGCGGGAAAACAGTAAAAGTGGGAAAGTGGAAAACTTAAGCTTCATAATTGTAGAACACTAAAATAAGCATCAAAGCATTGAACAAGAAGAATAATAATGAAATTGAAATAAAAAGGGGTGCATTAAAAATTTTACCTTGAAAATTCTTTATTTATTCCTGAAATTTATTCCTAAAATCGTTTAACTGTTTTCTTCAAGATTAGTGTTTTAAATGAAACAAGGATTCTTCTATCTTTAATAATTTATGCTTTTCGCTTTTTTCAATCTTATGGGCATTGAAAAAGTTTTTATTTTTTCTAAGTTATCTTAAGCTTCAGAATATGTTCAGGTTCAGGCTCTTCGTTGATTCCGTTTCCTTCTTCGCCACTTCCATCCTCTTTGTCATCACATAAGGCTTTGATGCTTTCAACACCACAAGTGGCTTACTCACTTTCACAAAGTGCATAAGTGTCAATGTTCACTGCGAACCTCACAGTAATGCATTTCCAATCATTTTGGAAAGATTCACTATCTTCTTCTGTTACTAATTGTGAAGCTTCCTCAGGATTGCTTTCTTCCCCATAACCACATTTTTGGAAGCAATATGCTATTGAGGTTTGAGTAACCCGCCACCATGCTGAAAGAACGTAATGCATTGCTTGCAGAAGGTTTATTTTTATTGTCGCTGGCTCAACCCCTTTGTCTGAATCCATAAGGTACACAGCTGTTTGCACCAGCTGCTTTCGATACAATTGTTTGAAACCTTTAATGACACCCATATCGCGAGGTTGCAGAACGCTAGTGCTATTTGGAGGATAAAATAAAACCTTCATGGTCTTGAGGAATGATATGTCTTGTGGATGAGTGAGACAATTATCAACAAATAATAATATTATTACTACCTTAAACCCCTGAACCGGTCACTTTGACCGGTAGATTTTTCCCACTCAAACTCGAAGAACGCAAACAGTAGGTAGTCACAAAACGTATACATAGAAAGACATAATAGATGAGTAACACAATGTAGCTGTGTAAAACAATGTAGCTGAGCATGTGCTGTATACATCGGTGAAGCAGACGGTCACTTCCTTCCTCCTATTCCTCTCTGCGCAAGTTCAAACTCGTCACCTGCACTTGCCTTACCACCCGCGCCTGTCATTGTGCTGCCTGGCTGAATTTGATGGTGCCACGCTCTCTTGGGTGTTGAAATCATTTGAGTTTTGAATGAAATATCGGAAGACCAGTCTCACGTGGATGATCTGGAGCCAGAAAGCGAAATTTCAGATGATGATTACGCAATGTATGTTCCATCTTCATCAGCTAGTGATGTAGGAAGTGACATGAGTGACGGCAACGCAGTTGATGGAGCAAGTGCATCAATAACTACACAAGGTATTGTAGAAGTATGTATTTTTTATTTGTAAACACACAAGTACAAACTTTTACTAACATAGTGTAATATGACTATATAGATGTTGCGCGAGGATGTGGGTCAATAGGGAGGAGGTGCCGCGGTGCTGTCGGTGGGAGGGGAGGGTGTGGGCATGCTTCGGCTGGACAGTAGACCTCGTCCGTCATCGAATCCACTGTGCAGCAGACATCTTCAGTGCAGCAGACATCTTCAGTGCAGCCTGTATCAGCGCAATGTGGATGAGGTCGTGAGCTCCCTTCCATTAGCACGCTCGTATTGGGCAAAGATGGACAAACGGTATGGATGGTGGCAGATATTGCAGTTCATGATCCAGGCCGGCAAGCCCAGCAGAATGTGTTCCGGGAGAAGCTGGGCTCTACACCACATGCCAAACAGCACGTAAAAGATAGCAGTGTCTTGAGCTCTTGGAGACTTTTTATTGATGAGGCCATAGTACATCATATTCAGCACTGTATGCAGGCAGAGGCTCGGAGGCAGCTCGGCAATGACTCCTGGTGTGTTTCCCTTGATGAGTTGGATGCATTTTTTGCTCTCCTGTACATACGCGGTGCATTCGGTGCCAGGTCTCTGGAGCTTGCTGAGATGTGGTCCAAGAAGTGGGGTCCAGGCGTGTTTGGAGAAACAATGAGTAGAGACTGTTTTGCTGAAATAATGCGTTATATTCGCTTGGACGAAAAGTCATCCTGATCACAGCCCCTGCAAAAAGACGAATTTTCGCTCGCATCACGCACTTGGAATAAATTCACAGAAAACTGCTACTTACGCTACGTGCCGGAGACTTTCCTTGCTGTCGACGAGCAGTTGTACCCGACAAAGTGTCGTTGCCCATTCCTGCAATATATGGCAAACAAGCCGGATAAATTCGATATCAATTTTTGGCTATTAGCAGGTGTGGATTCAAAGTACGTTTGTCATGGCTTTCCTTATCTGGGTAAGGATGAGAGCCGACCACAAGATAAATCACTGCCAGAATACGTTGTAATGAAGTTGACAGAGCGATACCTACACAAAGGGCAAAACATTACAACTGATAATTTTTTTACATCGCTCAATTTTGCTAAAAGACTAAAGAATTGTAACACCTCCCTTGTTGGAACTATGAACCGAGTTAGGAGAGAAATACCTGCAGTAGTGAAAGAGATGTGTGCACCCTTGTATGAAACAACGCTTTTTACAACGAATGATGCTACACTGACAGTTTACCAGGGGAAAGTAAACAAGAATGTGATGATACCTAGCACTATGCACAAAGATATATTGATTGGGGGCACTGAGAAGAAGTTACCAGTATCTGTTTCATTTTACAACACAACGAAGTGTGGTGTTGATGTTGCAGACCAAATGTGTAGAAAATATTCTGTATGCAGTGGAACGCAAAGATGTCCAGTTCACATATTGTACAATATCCTTGATATAGCGGTGATCAATTCCTGGATTGTGTTTCAAGAAGTCACAGGGAAGAAACTTTGTAGGTGCAACTTCATCCTGCAACTTACAGACAAGTTGAGGGCAGCCACTGTAGCATCTAGACCAGGAAGATTGATCGCTGGTCCACACAACGATGTTGGTAGTAGCCAGGAGTTACCAGGAAGGAAGAGAAGGACGTGTCAGGTCGGATGCTGCAAAGAAAACAAAATGACCTATCTCTGCAATACCTGCCAAAAGCAGGTGTGCGGCTCATCCACAGGAGTAGTAAAAAAGATTGTTATCTGTGTGAAATACAATGAAGCAATACAATAGAGCACTAATAAAGATATTCCATTGGATACTTACCTAATTATTACTTACCGAGTAGAAAATGTTTCTATCCTCCAAATGCACTCATTAAATTCGTTGAGCATTAGATTTTCAAATCCTGCACCGAGAGGGTAGGCGACCAAGGTGTAAACCACTAATATTTGGTAAAATGGTATTGCTGAAAACAAAAATTGTAAGTTTATATTGAAACTAAGACATTCAAGCGAAGAAAACCACAAAATCTCATCAAAAAGCAAGAAAAAATACGACTGGTCAAAGTGACCGGTTCCGGGGTTTTGGGTATGGGCCATGGTCCCAGGGTTCTAGTGTTAAGGTAAAGCATGTGTTGGGACCAATAAATCTGAATGATAGATGTGGGAAAACAACAATTTGAGGAACGATGAATGCGGTATTATTTAACATTGTTCGTTATGGGCTTTTTTTGGGACTACGGAAAATGAACGATACATCTGGGAAAACTATGAATATGAGAACGATAGATCGAGGTTCCACTGTATTTATGTTCATTTCTTCGTCGTAGATAATCCATTTCCCTTCATTTACCACATATTTCATGCGCATGAAAGAAAATTAAACTAATTACCATATATGCCAGCATATAAATCGACCCGGCGTATAAGTCAACCTCAATTTTTCAGATTGTAAATACACGACGACATATATTTGCGGTATAAGTCAACACCCCACTTTTTCTCTAAAAAAACTTTTAATGAAGAGTATGAGGATTTTTATGGTTTTTATAACCTAAATGTAACCTTTTCCAAAAAATGCAGTTTCAATTTTTGAGTTATTAAATCATTTGTTTAATTTAAGAAGGATCAGTCATATTCCGCATTGCCATCTATTGATGGAATGTATTTCTACTTATCCTTCATTCCTGTAATTGCAAATAGATCATTTATATTTTTGAGATTCAGTAATAAAAATAAATGTTAAAAGTTAAAATTTTAATTTTTATTAACTATAAAAAATAATTATCTTAAATCTTCTAAAATAAATGACAATATGTAAACAGTGGAGCAGCTAACTTAAAATGGTGATCATCTACACCATAAGATCAAATGTTTTCATAAATAACAATGTTTTTAATCTGTTATTTAAGGGTCACATTTCATATTCGCCATATAAGTTGACCTTAAGTTTTTGGAATTTTTTTTTGAGCTTCAAAGGTCGACTTATATGCCAGCATATATAGTAGGTATTTACAGCAGATGTTGTTTACTTCAGTTGCTACGAAGATTGTTTTCATTGACAACAATAAAAAACAGTAAAATATTTGTTTCAAGTGATTTATGACTTTCTCGTTTGATTTTCTTGAAATTGGCTACGCCTTTGATAAAAATGTACTGAACAAAATAATGCTATTTGACTAGTTCTAAAAAGTCATTTAAAGACCTTTTCGTTATAAGTGATATTGTACGAGATATAAAGAAAAGTTCATTTTTTGTCACCAGTAAAGTGGCACTCCTGATTGGGTCACGTTGACTATTTATATCATTTTCTTAGTTTCTTTGCCCTTATTATGTCCTAAATACCAAATTTCATCAACATCTGACCAATAGTTTCAGAGATGAAACATGCTGACGGACAGACACGACCTGACCATAAGGCTTTCTTTTTTTACTCATTGTAAAGAATGCCTAAAAATGTAAATTCATTACGTCTCAAAAAATCATTCCTTTCCTGCCTAATCTCACTTCTAAGCCTATTAGCTGGCTCAGACGCCCATTCGTAGGAAATCTTTCGTATGTATTGTCCAACTTTTTTCCTAAATTTAACCTGAAATCTGCTTTCTACTCCCCAGTTACCTTATCTAAGTTATTCCTAAATGCATAAGACTTGGAAGATGTCTGTTACCCATTAGTGCCTAACATTGCAAAATTACATTTTTTGATGATTTTTTGTAACTGCTAAATTAATTGATGGAATAAAGCGATCTAAAGTTGCTATGCAGACAGGCATAAGCAGTAATGTTGGGAATAATTTAGAAACGAGAAAAAAGTCTGCTATGACCGGGAATCGAACCCGGGTCTTCCACTTGCCGGGCGGGTATTCTACCACTGAACTATCTTAGCAGAATAATTTTCTCATTTCTTAATGCGGATGTTTTCTTGGTTGGGACGGAACTAGCCAAGCTAGTATCAAACTGCCCCAACGGATGTCCTCAAAGAGATACACCGAAGAAAAGTCCTCCCTCTCAAATGGTGAGATTGCCAAGCAAGAAATTGATGGAATAAAGCGATTAAAGATCCTCTGCGGCATAAGCTGTAATGTTGGGAATAATTTTGAAACGAGAAAAAAGTCTGCTATGACCCGGGTCTTCCACTTGCCAGGCAGATATTCTACCACTGAACTATCTCAAAATATAGATGCATTTTTGCAACATTGGGTGGTCTCACAGTTACTTAACATGTTCAAAGATAGTCGTATTTCTTGTGACTTCTTCATTTGTGATTACAATCAAGTTTGTGCCAGTGTTGTTTGGCTGATTTTTGGTGTCAGTGCTGTTTTTTTTTTCATTTTTGTCATCCTTTGTTGCTATTTTCCAAATTAACATGTATCAGTAAGTAGTATTTATTATAAACTATTATGAGTTTTTTTGTCTGTTGATATCAATTCATATCACACATGGAGAGGGTGTGCACTTGATATTTTAGCATTTTTAGAAGAGGATGAGGTTATCAATGAAGGTGCTATAGTAGTCATTTTCCAGAGGTTGACGATTTGACAGATGAAGGGAACATTGATGATAATGTCTTTGTAACCAGCAACAAACAGGATTACCGGCTGACATCATTATACCACTACTACTAGACTACTGTAAACTTTAAGCTCATAGATTATATCACCAACTCAAACTAACCCGAAACCCACTCTTTTTAACCATTTGGACCTATCATATAAGCAAAAAACAAATTCCTGGCGTCAAAAGTCATTTTAAACTATTATAGCTGCTTTCTTTAGTTATCCCATTGCTCCTTGTCACTTTCAATTGACTTTTTTCACCTCCTAAATACACATTTCAACCCAGTTATAATATAGTGGCCCTGAAAAGGCCCCAACCTTCTTACCTTCACGCCAAGGATGATTGCCGCTTGAGTTTTGGGTACCCGGTGATATTTATTTTTTCCCGGGAAATGGGAATTAGATTTTTTAAAAGCCTGGAAACATTAACATTTTTAATATGTAATACACCATTTTTCATTTAAACATGATATTTATTATTGATAAAACATACCGTATCTGCCTGAATACAAGCTGAAGTTTTTCGTCAAAACCTATCATTTATGATGCGGCCGGTAAAAATTCGAAATTTCTTCATCAAATTTTCAAGGTTTATGTATTATGTGCTATGGAAGTGAAATTTTTTTATTGCTAGAATTTGTAAAAAAAAGAAATGGAGATTATACAAATTCTGTTATTTTAATTTGTTTGGCAGTTAAAAATTTTTAAAATTTAAACAAACAGGTAAATGTTTATATACTACTGGCCATGTTAGGGAGCTGAAATTTTTAAGTTATTTAGAGCATAGTCTGTATAAATGAATAAACGTTTCAATGTCTCCATGGAATATTTATTGTGGCCGTTAAAAATTATTTAAATTTAAACAATTAGATAAATGTTATTTCACTTCTAAATGTGCTACAAATTGAAAATTTGGCATAAATGTGTGGCATTATTAACTGAATGTAGAAAACGTATAATATTCATAAAATTGCAAAAATTAGCGATTTTTTTACTCTATTATTGTTCCATAATAAAAAAGCAAAAATTGGTGCAGAGAAGAAATCTTTTAAATTAAAGAAATATTTTCCATGATGAAATATCTCTTTATAAAATTAATGTTTTTTCAAGGTGAGATGAAATGCTTGCAGAATGCAAGCACCTTCTACTAGCAATAGATAAGGGGATACTAATGTCCAGCCCAAACTACAAGAGCTAGTGACCTGAAAGTTTAGCATTTGTAGAGGCCATGGGGAAACCACCAAAATAAGTGGGACCTCTCACCTATGTGACATGGGTCCGACTCCAGATATTATGAAAGTTGCATCTTTTCCCATAAGAAATGCATTGCCCCATTTTTGTAAATTAATTTTGGGCACTTACCGATATGCGGAGAAATTAAATTTTTAGCATTACTAAATGGCCGCAATATCTATTAGGAGTAAGTATCATTTTTGTTTCCAGTTTCCTGGATTCGACTGCAGATGCCCCAGAAAATCCCCCATTATTTTGCATGGGAAAAAGTTATTCCAATGTGTAGACCAATCTGAAAGGAATAGGGAGCTGAAATTTTCCCCGATTATAGGATTTTGTTAACAGCCATCCATAAAATTTTAAATTGTTAATTTTTAGGAGTTGTTTTTATCCCATTTGTAAATTATAGTTGAATATTTTTTATCTTGGAAACTATAATTTGTACGTATAAGTTTTTGCAAACATTTTGTAACAAATTCTATATAAAAAAACGAAAATCTTGAAAAAGTTATTTTTTGCTTTCCGAGTCCTTGGTTCGACCCCAGATGCCCCGGAAAATTTTCCATAAGTTACCATGGGGAAAGGATTTTCCGGTGTGTAGACCAATCTAAGATGTATAGGAAGCTGAAATTTTGCATGAATATAGGATTTTGCTCAACCAACCAGAAAGATCGAAAATTTCAAAATTGTTAATTTTTAGGGGTTGTTTTAAGCCCATTTGTACATTAAAATTTAATAATTTTTATTTTGGAAATTATATTTCCTAAATACGAACTTCTACAAATATTTTGTAGCACATCTTATATAGAAAAATAGAAAATCTTGAAAAGGCTCAACAATGCATCCGCTAAAATTTCTCAAATGTTTAAACAAATTTTTAAAGTTTATGTATTTCTGAATGTGCTACTAAGCTGAAATTTTTTATAGGTAGAATTTTAAAAAATGAAATAGGGATTATAGAAATTTGGATATTTTAATTTGTTTGGCTTTTAAAAATTCATAAAGTTTAAACAAATAGGTAAATGTGTAGGTACTACGGAGCAAACTTGGGAACTGAAATTTTTAAATTATTTAGAGGTTAGTGTATATTTTAAAACCTCAATGAAATTGATCAATGAATTGCAGCCGTTAACACTTTTTAAAATTTAAACAATTATATACATAATATCCTTATTCTGTTGGTCTGTCCGTTTGTCCATTGGTCCACCAGAACACTATAGAAATCCCCATAAGAGAACACTTAAAAATACCTTTTTTTCATTTGCAGGCTTTTTTTCTTTTGCAAAATTAAATTAGAAGTAATTAACCTGCGATCCTTAGACGTGGACCATTTTATAGAAAAATGAACACCGATTCTTATTCCTATCGTTGACTTTTGCCTTCAGTTCGAAATCGCTCAAGTTATACATTTAAATCACATTTTTTGGAAAATTTGAAGCTTTTTAACACATTCAGTGCTCAGCCTAAATTGTGAACCGACATAGGATACTGAATTCTGTTTTATACATTATTAGCTTGATTTTTATCTCTAATTATGTAGAAAAATGTTTTGATCTTATCTCCACTTCTTAATCGAGATTAAATGCTGACCGCCAAAGGGCGGGCTCCATTTCTGGGTACAGGCTTGGGTAGGCAACTCTGCAACACACATTTGCGTTTTATTCTTTTTGCTGTAACATAATGTAAAAAATACAAATAATATAAATCTAATACTAATCGAATACTATAAAGCGCGAATGTTTATATCTTTGCCCACAATTTTAAAAATGGTTACCTAGTATATAAATTCCGTTGGCCGTTTTTTTGTAATTGAAATTGTGAGAGAACGGTAAAACTTACAGACGCGTAAAAGGGCTCATTTGAAACCTTACAGCCGTGTGGGGGGGAATACCGAGTTTAAGGAAAAGGTCCCGGGTTCGACTCCAAGGGGTGATTTCGTTTTCCCATAAGATAACACGTAAAAATCGGTTTTAAACTTACAGACTTTTACTCTTTTGCAAATTAAAATTAGAAAGAAATGACTTAGAATTTACACGCCTGGATCATTTTAAAGAAAAATAAATAATTTCTTTTCCTTATCGTCAAATTTCACTTACAATTTGAAATCGATCGCATTATACGTTTAAATCATATTTATTGGAAAAATTTAAGCATTTTATCGATACGTTGTCCTGTCTACCGTGCCATTGTTAAACCTCGAGATTATATTGTAGTCTTATAGTATTGGCGTAAGAAAAGCGTGCTTTGAATGTTAGAATATGTAGGAGAGAAGAGAAGAAGAAAGAAGGAGATAGACGGGGAGAGAGAGAATGAGAGAGGAGATAGAGAGAGTGAGTGATCCTAACCCGTGTTAATATTTAGACTAGTTTTCATCTAAATATTGGTAAGTTTCCCATAAAATAACACGTAAAATTTCCCATTTATATAATTATACTATTCATGCAGCATTAGCTGCAAAAGCCACTAATATGTATATATGCTAAATGTTAATGAAAATGAACAATTGGAATTATATAAAGAGATACACATTTTTTTATTTGTATCCTGCAAAATATGAAGAAATACAATGCAAAAATGTGCCATTATAAGAAAACACGTGATAAAATATAGAATTATTACATTTAGAAAAAAATATTTTATATACAATACAAAAACAATAACTATCTATAACAGAGGACGCAAAAACTATTTTACTACCACACACAAAGAAGAAATCAACAAACCATATAATGCATTATTAATAATTATGGAACTCTCGGAAACATGGCTCCAAACAAAGGGCTGGATCATTCTCGCAATCAGGGCAACAAGTGATTGCGTCCCTTCGAATTCCCTTTTGCGCACATACCTTGCAAACACGCCTCTTCACTCTTTTTTCCTTCTTCTCCTCAGGGTGTTTTATTTGTGCAGGGAGATGGGTTTTTGTGGTTTTTGGTATTTTAGATGGTACTTGAGAGGGAGGGTCGTCCTTGAAAATCAATTTTCTAATAATTTCTTCCCTATATCTGTCAAGGGACATCTTGTTACCACTGAATTTGTTGAATAATATAAAGCTATTATTCATAATCAGCTGAAAAATATGTAACCCTAACCTAATATACCATCTCCGAGTTCTGCGGTCAAGAGAATAGTAGGAGAGCATTTGGTCAGCCTTATCTACTCCTCCCATATTTTTATTACGTTCTGCCACCATTCGGGGCTTCCTCTTCATCTGTCCTCGTATGTTCCTAACATCTATAATTTCAGCGTTAAATTCTGTTGATAGGCAGGTGACATCTCTCTTGTCCTTCCACATGCTAACGCATAATCCTTCCTTGGAAAATCGTGAGACAACCTCCCCTTTTTTTAGTTTTTTTTAATGATCTCTTTTGGATTTCCCTTTCTTGAGATCCTTAGTGTTCCCGTTGAAAAAATCTTTTTTTGCAATAAATCCAACGAAAACTGCACACTATTATAGAAATTGTCCATATAAACAGCATGGCCAACATCTACATAATCAGTCAATAACTTTTTCACCACCTTGTTAGTTTGA
This sequence comes from Tanypteryx hageni, assembly GCA_028673005.1. Classification (NCBI taxonomy): domain Eukaryota; kingdom Metazoa; phylum Arthropoda; class Insecta; order Odonata; family Petaluridae; genus Tanypteryx; species Tanypteryx hageni. The sequence continues at coordinate 114,171,382 of CM054117.1, read as the reverse complement.
TCAACTTTTCTCTTTCTATGTGTTATTCCGAGAAAGTAGAAGGCTCAGGTTCCATAGCCCTACAAATATATGAAAACCGTATATTTTTACCTGCAAAAAATGTTATCAATTCATGTATTTCAATTGTGAAAGAAACGTTAGTAACCACTTAGATACGTAAATATATTGTAAAATTATCTTCGATTTAAATTCACAAAATACAAGTAAATAATAAATATAATAACCGCATTTCATTCAAAAGAATATTAACCTAGTTAAAATATATAAATAAAATAATAAATTAGTAAATTACGTTAAAAGACAATCTTACCTTCAAAAATAATATTCTCGGTCAGTTGAAGACGAAACTGCAAATGACACACACGGAACGATAGCACGAACTGTTCTGAAGAACGGTCGGTAGGAGACTAATCCGTCCCAAGAAGTGGCAGAAGTAGAGGGTAACTCATTTTGAAAAGGAACGAGACCACCATCGGCGGTCGCCGCTCCTAGGTACAGGAGCGGAGACCGCCGATGGGCGGGCGTAGCACTGAATGTGTTAAAGATATGTTGTCTTGTCGACTGTGTCATTGTTAAACCTTGAGATTGTAATGTCGTTCTTATACTATATGCGTAAGGAAAGGTTGTTTTGAATGCTTTAGTATGAGAGAAATAAGGTGCCCGAATTATTTTTAATTAAAATTGTGTTTTTCATTAATTTCTTAACAGTTAACTTCCTATTGAAAGTTTTGATAATTAACTATTTTTATAGTTTTTTTCGTAGTTTTTTTGAATTGTTGAATTCTATTCTTGGCCTCATAATAAATGCACCAATTTAGTGCTTTAACACGTGTCAGACTTTTATACATGGGTATAACTTATTTACTGAATCTATTAAGTAATTAGAGGGAGGAAGAAAAATATAATGGGAATGAGCAGAAATAGAGAAAGAGGGTGTAGCATTTGTATAGGATTAAAAGGAGCTGCAGTACAAAAATAACAATAATAAATTATAATTGATTATAAAAAATGTTATAATTTGAATCATGCGCCATTGCCAAATGGTGGGAATTAATAACTAAATATAGGTCACATAATTTTCAATATTTTTTTTAACTGATAATACAGCAAATATTTCTAACCAAATTTCAAATAGAATTGAAAAAATAACATTGTATGACTTTTATTTAAAATTTTTTAAATAAAGTGATTTTTCTGAAATATTTTCTAAACTAACATAGTTAAAAAAGTGTGATCTTAAAATATAGTTAAAACTCATTGCAGTTCATGAAAGTATTTAGTTAATAATAAGTAAGTTTCTACACAATTTTCCTTTGATGGTAAATTGACAGTTCATTCACATTTTATACTTTTTTTATGAGTTAATAAGAGTAAAATAATTCATTTATTAAGTTAAATTCTATACGTTTTAAATAACTTATAATTTGATCAGATATTTCAAGTACATTTCAGCTACTTCTTTATGCATTATATCTTATTATTTCGATTTTCCTTTTATTCTCAGCAAATATTTGGATAATCATTTGGACTCTCTACTAATAATTTCTGAAACAGTATAATTAAAACAAAGATAACTTTCAAAAACACTGATTTGATTGTGCATGAAAGTCAAATCAGATCATAGCACATCTTACTGATTTTTCATATCGAAATCATATATATTTGGAATACTTTTATGTTAATCCCGTCATATTTGATAGGCAATTACGCTAGTTAGAATAATGTTATTTCACTTCTAGATGTGCTGTAACTTTAAAATTTGGCAGAAATATTTGGCATTAGGACTCAACAATGGAAAAAGTATATTCCTTAAAATTGCAAATTATAGGGATTGTTTTTATCAAATATTGTTCCATAAATAAAAAATGGAAATTGGCGTAGAAGTGAAATATTTGGAATTAAAAAAATATTTGCCACTAAAAGTTTGCAATTGTTTAAACAATTTTTCAAGGTTTATGTACTTCCGAATGTGCTACGGAGCTGAAATTTTTTTTGAGGTAGTATTTGTAAAAAAAAGGAAATGGGGATTATACAATTTTTGGTATTTTGATTTGTTTTGATGTTAAAAATTCTTAAAGTTTAAACAAATAGATAACGGTTTTGGTACTACGGGATGGGTTAGGAAGCTGAAATTTTCAAGTTATTTACAGAGTAGTGCATGTGCACAAATAAACATTTTAATCTCTCCATAAATATATTGTGGCGGCCGTTAAAAATGTTTAAAATTTAAACAATTAGAAAAATATTTTTTCACTTCTAGAAGTGCTATAACTTTAAAATTTGGCATAAATGTGTAGCATTAGTACCCCATAATGGAGAAAGTATAACATTCTTAAAATTGCAAAGTTTGGGGATTTTTAATTTATTATTTTTACAAAAGGGAAAAACGAAAATTGCTGCGGAGGTGAAATCTTTAAAATTAAAAAAATATTTGTAATGATGAAATATCAGTCTGAGAAATGAATGCTTTTTCAAGGTGAGATGATATGCTTGCAGAATGCAAGCACCAACTACTACTATGTTATATTCTCCTCCTCTGTCAGGAACGTCTATATACTAGTAGTAGGTGCTTGCATACTGCAGGCATTTCTTCTCCCCTTGAAAACACCACAATTAGTCAGAGAGATTATTCATCATGGGAAATATGTCTTTAATTCAAAAGATTTCTCCCCAGGACCGATTTTCGTTTTTTCCTTATGGAAAAATAATGGAGTAAAACAATCGCTAATTTTAGGAAAATTATACTTTTTCTACATTGGGTTAATAATCCCACATATTCGTTTATATAGACTAAACTCTAAATAATTTAAAAATTTCAGCTCTCTAACTCGCCCAGTAGTATCTAAACATCGACCTATTTGTTTAAATTTTAAGGGTTTTTAACTGTCAAACAAATTAAAATATCAAAATTTGTATAATGTTTATTTCGTTATTTTACAAATTCTACTTTTCAAAAAAATTTCAGCGTCATAACACATCAGGAAATACATAAATTTTGAAAATTTGTTTAAACAATTGCAAATATGTAGCGCCCGCATTGTTGTACTTTTTAAGGGTTTTCATTTTTTCTAGTCGATTTTCCACAAAATCCTACCTAAAAAAAAAATTTCGAATCTCCAGCTCATCTGGAAGTGCCTAAACATTAGTATCCTCCTTTATGTATGTTATATCCTCCTCCTCTGTAAGTAACGTCTATATATAATGACTAGTAGAAGGTGCTTGCATACTGCAAGCATTTCATCTCACCTTGAAAAAACATTCATTTTTCAGACAGACATTTCTTCTTTACAAATATTCTTTCAATTCTAAAGATTTCACCTCCGCAGCGTTTGTCGTTTTTCCCACATGTAAAAATAATAATTTAAAACAATCCCCAAATGTTGTAATTTTAAATATTTTACACTTTCTTCATTATAAGGTACTAATGCTACACATTTTAGCCAAATTTTAAAGTTGTAGCATTTCTATAAGTAAAAAAATATTTTTCTAATTGTCTAAATTTAAATAATTTTTAACGGCCGCCGCAATTCATATATGGTAAATTTGAAATGTTTATTTGTGCAAACTCACTACTCTGTAAATAATTTGAAAATTTCAGCTTCCTAGCTCATCCCGTAGTACCTAAACAGTTGTCTATTTTTTAAATTTTAAGAATTTTTAACTGCCAAACAAATTAAAATATCAAAATTTGTATAATCCCTATTTCGTTTTTTTAAGAATTCTACTTATTTAAAAAATTTCAGCTCCGTATCTATATATGTATATATGCATAACAGCTTATGGAAAAGTAAAGGTAAAATGGATATATGGATGGCAAAACGAAGTTTGGATCAGGAAGCCCAGTGAACACTCACCAATCGGACGACGATTTCAAATCATCTATCAGCTGAAGTTTTTTCCTACCTCTTTCACTTTTTCCATCTAGTTTTCCTTCTAACACGTCTTTTATCATACTTTCTCTCCTTAGGTAATGTCCAACCCAGTTTGCCTTCCTATTTCTAATAGTCTGTATAATCATTCGCTTCTCTCTTACTCTTTGTAGCACTTCATTGTTTTTCATCCTATGTATCCAATATATCTTCAGCTTTCTCCTCCATATCCACATTTCAAAGCTTTCCTAGTATTTCATGTCAAATTTCCTTAGCATCCATTTTTCTGCCCCGTACAAAGCTATACTCCATACATAGCATTTTATGAACTTCTTGCGGATATCTTCCCTTATATTCCTCTTAGTAGGTGTTTCTTTCTTCTGAAAGTCGTTTTTGCTTTTTCTATTCTAGTCTTGATCTCATCCATACATTTTGCTCCTCTTGTTATGATGCTTCCAAGGTATTTATAGTCTGACACTTGTTCTAAAGGCTTTCCTCCAATACTTATGTTCAGATTCTCTTCTTTGCCCGATATTCGAATGACCTTGGATTTTTCTGTGTTTATTTCCATATCGTATTTTCTACCTGCTATTACTAGTCTATTGATCATTTTCTGGAGTTCCTCTTCGTTTCTTGCTAGAAGTACTTGATCATCCGCATATTTTACTCTTTTTATAATACTTCCTACAATTTTAAAATCTTTTGTGCCTTCTTACGCTTCTTGCAGGTGTCCGCATTCTCTAACCTGACCTTTACAACTTGATTCGCATATAGATTCCTGATCAGTCTCCTATCTTTCCAGTCTATACCTATATCCTTTAATATCATCATCAACATTACCCAATTTACTCTATCAAAGGCCTTCTGGAAGTCTAGGAAACATATGCAGATATCTTGACTATACTCTATTGCCCTTTCTGATATGATTCAAACTACCTTAATAGCATCTCTAGTTCTTTGTCCTGTTCTGAAACCAAATTGTTCTTCCCCTAGCATTTCTTTTGCCTTTTTCTCCACCCTTTTATTAGGAATCCCTGTGATGATCTTCAAAGTGCGTGACAGAAGGCTTATCATTCTATAGTCTTCACACTGCATTGCCTTTGGCTTCTTATATAATATTTGTGTGTGTGGGTGCGCATGTGTGTGTGTGTGTGTTTTATATCATAAGTTAGAAGCAGCTAAATATAAATATCTAGCTGAAAATTTTCAAAAGGCAGAATTCCTCAAGTAGCTGAATAGGGATACTAATAACACACAAAGTGATCTGATGATATGCTTGCAGAATGCAAGTACCTTTTACTAGTATATATATGAAAGTAGGTCAGAAAATAAGCTTACTTATTTTATTCTTGTAAAACAAAGTATCACAGTGAGGTGTAACTCTGTCCTACATTAGTAGGTGCTGCTGCCACTAGGCGGCAGGCAACTCCACCAGGGCAGACATTGGTGCACCAGTGCAATGTCAGTTGGAAAATTACAACAATACTGAATGAGTAGACAAATGAAGAGGTGTGATGGGTAATTCTTCTTCTTTGGGCAAAACACATCCAACCCATGGAAATCCACCATAAGCTTGTGGCAGAGTATGGCCCCGATTTAATGTCAGGTTTGTATGTGTGGAAGTTCAAAAATGGTCAGGTGAGCAGAGTCAATGAAAGCAGGAGTGGGTGTCCATCCATATCACCCAAGCATGTTGGTGATGTCAATGCAGCAGTACAGGCTGACACATGTGTTTCTTACACAAATGGAGCAGAGGTTTAACCTTTCACATAGCACTGTATGTAACATGGTTCATGAGTGCCTGGGCTATCAAAAAGTCTGTTGCAGATGGCCACCTATAAATTGCCAGATGACCACATAAAGGCATGCATTGTGGCATTGCTTACCAATCTTCACAGATATATGGCAAAAGGCAAGAGCTTTTTGGGCAGAATCATCACTGGTTATGAGTCATGGGTCTTCTACTACAGCCTCAAGGCTAAAGCAGAATCCATGGTATGGAAACATCCTTGTTCCCCTTCCACCAAGTTGTTCAAGACAACGCCAAGTATGAGAAAGGTGATGGCAACCATCTTTTGGGATGTGCATGGAGTCCTTTTGGTGGATTTCACCCCATATGGTGTGATGGTTAATGCAGCTGCTTATCAGGCCACGTTGAACCAGCTTAAGATAGCTGTTTGCCATAAGAGGTATGATTTGCTGTCGAAAGGAGTGCTGCTGTTACACGACAATTCCTGTCCACACACTGCTCAAACCACAACAACCCTCTTGACCACTTGGCACTGGGAGATTCTTTCCCACCCTCCCTATAGTTCCAACTTGGCACAATTGGACTTTCACCTGTTCCTCCATTTGAAGAAGCACCTTCGAATTCAATGCTTTCAAATGGATGAAGACATCCAAGAGGAGGTCGAGCAATGGCTACATCAGCAGGATGCATCTTTCTACCTCCAAGGCTTTGACTTTTTGATCCACTGCTATGACAAGTGGCTGAACAGACACCTCATTTGTACTTGAAAGTAACTCATTTGTACTTAAAATAAAAAAATAGGGAGCCTTATTTTCTGACTGCATATATGCATATATTTGGGGCCACTGCCCCTGGCACCTATAGTGCCCAACCCTGGCTTTTATGTTTTAAACATGTAAAAACTTTTGTAGCGTGGTCAAAATTACCACAAATGACTCAGGTTACAGAATACCATGCAATCTCTTAAGGGTTAAAGCCCATCATGGCTTTAAATGTGGCCCATCGAAGCAACCTTGACTTTAAGTAGGACTCGATGAGGTTCTTGGAAATACTAATGCACCATCAGAAAAAGGTTGCATACCCCTGCCATAAACTTCCATAAGCTATCCCTACCCTCCGATCCCACATCATCAACCATACTGCCCATTATATACTCTCTCCTGTCTTTTTGTAAAGCATTTTCTGGTGTAGAATCTCAAAACTTTATTTTAAATATAAAGAGATATGTATGTTTGTGTGTGTACTAATTTATTTTTTCTCAGCATCATACTTAATTTATCTACCCCATTGTATAGGATTAAATAAAAGAGTTTGACAACTTGAACTCTCTTCCTATAGATATCTGCTTATACGAAGTGGGACACAATATCAGAGCAGCTGAAGCCAAGTGAAAGACCAGTTGTGTTGAACAGAGCTTCATCCACAAATACCACTAATCCATTTGGCTCAACTTTCTGCTATGGTTATCAAGATATCATTTTTGAAGTAAGTATAAACTACACAATTTATAAAGATAAGATTTATATGCCATGGGAAATTTGGAAACATGAGAAAAAAATCTATGACCTGGAATCGAACCTGGATCTTCCAATTGCCAGGCAGATGTTCTACCACTGATCTATCATAGCAGAGTAATTTTCCTGTTTCAGAACAGGAATGTTTTCTTAGGTTAGGACTGAGCTAGGCAAGCTAGTATCAACCAGCACCAAATTTCACATTATTCCAGCTTATGCCTGAAGCATAGGGATCATATGGTCTATTAATTCCATTTGTTTATATGCCATGGCAACTATAGTTTGGTGTGAAAGTAAAATTGATATTGTCTGTCATATCTGTGGTAACATGATATTTAATAGGATACTGATAAACAGATAACTACTACAGGCATACCCAGGATTTTGGTTTAGGAAGGCTCTGTCGTGCAAGACATCCATTTACAGATTCACATACAAAAACGTGGTCTATTGAAAAAGTATCTGAATTGGGTGTTTATTTTTAGATCAATGTCATGCTCTGAATTATGACTGTGCTCAACATGTCTCTACATGTCTAGACCAGATGTCTGATAGGGTTGTAGTTCATTTTGTGGCATCAGTTCACTGAGGTGAGCCAATAAAGTTAAAAGTATTTTATCTCGCGTTGATTTTTACAATGACAGAAAGTACTAAGGAATGCATTTGTATTAATTTTTTTTAAATTGAGAAAATGACCAGTGAAACTTTTGATTTACTCAAAAAAGCATATTATGATGATGCTATGGGCATAACTCAAGTTTTTGATTGGTTCTGTCAGTTTGAAGAGAAAACTTCCATCAGAAGTATCTGGATGACTCGCTACATTAAAAATGACGAAATTGTAGCAGAAGTGCACACTTTGATATCAAACACTTTATGATTGACTGTTCATGAAATGGCAGAAGAAGTCAGAATTTTGATAGGCTCATGTCAATTTCAGCGAATAATTTGAAAAAGAAATCTATTTCAACAGAATTCAAGCCACGGCTGTTAACCCTTTGCACTCGGATTTTTTTTTCTTGATTCTATTAGTCTACTCGGAATTTAATTTTTAAATACCCCCATATTTCATAAATGGCGGCACTATGATGAAAAACTCAATTTTATTTTCATATAAACTTATTTATTTGCATTTTTTTACATTAAAAATTATTTTTCAACTCATACAGCAATTTTAATCTCTATATTTTTTCATGGTGTGATATTTTTTGAAACATTCACCCACATGAAGACCTGGATTACATTCACATGTCTCACAGATATAAATTGTCTCTCTTCTTCCACCTTTGACTTTTCTATTTGAACAAACAACACAATCTTTATGTTTTTTGTTAGGGTGAGGGATGATTATATGGAGCTTTCCATCTAAACGTTGCTCTTGTTCTGTGGATGATGGTCTACCCCTAGAAGTTAGTGTACCACCCCGGAAATCTCCAACTAGATCACGTACAAGTTTCCTAATAAATCGTACATGAGATATCGGTTTTTCATTTTTTCTTTTTTGGCATTCTTTGTACAAAATGTAAGAATTCACAACACTGACCTCAAGCCCCCAGAAAAACAATTTACGCCACCATTTTAGAGTCTTCCTCATAAAACAGTACGTGCTGGTGTAGTGATCAGCTATATCAACTCCCCCCATAAAATTCGTATAATTTGTCACGACCTTGGGTTTGACAACTCTTTCTTTGCCACCGCCTCGCACTCTTCTTTCCACAGCTTCAGTCTCTGAAGTGTCCCATGTACTAAGCATGGTGACTATCCTCTTGTCTTTCCATGCAAGAAGCATTACATTTTCATCTCTGTATGCCACTATCTCCCCTTTCTTCAGTTTTGGATGTTTGATAACTGTTGGATTGTCTTTCCTATTGGGCATTATTGTCCCTGTCAAGTGAGATTTTTCTTTGAGCAATTCCTTTGCAAGAGTGACACTTGTGTAATACCTATCAGTAAAGAGATGATAGCCTTGAGAATCAGATACTGAGTTCTTCAATCTGTCGTGAAGTTCTAAAACTATTCTGGTAGTAAAAGGAAGATCAGGTCTTACCAGGGTTTCGGATGTTATTCCACCATAATAAGGGACAAATGAATGTACGTAACCGCATTTAGAATCTGAAAGGACATATAAACGAATACCCCATTTTGTTGGCTTTTTAGGATTATACGTGATGAAGCGTATCTTTCCCTTGAAACCAACAACAGCCTCATCAACAGAAATCTCCCTTCCAGGACAGAATCTCTCCCTAAATTTCATTTCCAGATATAACAAAAAAGAGTTCACCTTCTCGGTTCTTGTTCTCAAATCTTTACTTGACTTTTGATCATTTTTCAAGTGTAACATCCAAAATATTTGCAAAAACCTCTCCCTTTTGAAAACAGCTTGAAAAAATGGTATATGGGACTCAAAATCCAAGGACCAATAATCCTGTAAATTAGGGTGATTCAATACACCCATATTTAGTATTACAGCTAAAAAAGCCTTCATTTCCTCTACTGTCACATCTTTCCAATTATTCCAAGTGGATCGCTTGGATAGTTCTTTCTGGCTAAGTTTACACCTAGCATACTCGTGTCTCATCCGCTATATTTTTTATCAATGTCTCTGTAAAAATCAACTGAAAAAACTCTATTGCTGTGGCACATCCAGAAGGAACTTGAGGTCCAGCACAAAACTGTCCAGTGGAGAAAGGGATCCTCCTAGGCGCCTGGTCATTCACAGATGCAGCTTTCCATTTTTCTTTTGCTTGTTTTCCAACATAAACATCACTTTCACTGGATTTTATGACCGAATTTACAATGCTAACATCACCTTTATCTCCATCACTATCACTGTCAATACTGCTGTCACTTGTATAAACAATTTTGCGTCTTCGTTTTGTCTTTACAAATTCAGCATCACTGTCACCGTCAGTACATTCACTCTGATCTTTGGGTGAAACAAGGGAAGTTTTCCTTTTCGTAATTCCACTCGGACCAGCGTTTGGTTCATTATCCTCATATGCATGATCAGAGCACTCACTTTCGTCACTATTATATTTTTCAATAGTTTCTTCATTGTCAATGTAAAATTAATCGTCACTGCTTTCTAAATCTTTGGAAAATCTATCCATCCTAAGGAGATGCAATTCGTTCTGAATATACGACTACTTGTGGACAAAGCATTCAGTCAACTACAGAGAAGGCGTCGTTTGTAAGAGAACCCTGTGTCATGAAAACATCTGAGAGATGCTTCTAGAAACGTAAGCAAACCTCTGAGAGTGATAGAGGGACGATTGTTTACTAAGGTAAGATCATGGAAGCTCGGAAGAATATGACTCATCGTGTAAAGGGACCCGCCTACTCAAGATGTTCACTATGCAAGAGATAAAAAGAGAATGGGCCTTTGATGGGTCAGTGGTGGGTGGATGAGAAGAAAACGAAATGAAAAAAGAGGTTGAAACTAGAAGCCAATACGAGACGGGACAGCTGACCGAGCGAACTTTTCTTTCTGACGAACTTTTATTTCGGACGCAACTCCTCTTTCAGACGCAAGATCCCCATTTGGTAATTCATTATCTGAAATAAACAAATGATTTCCAAGTAATGGCAGCTAATGCAAGCGAAAATGCGCTTACACCTCAGTAAATAGATAAAGACGAACATCTGCTACGGTGGCAGCGGCTGGAAACGTCCTTTATGGTTAGATTATAGAGGGATATTATTCATTTATAAAATAATCCATGTTGCTTAATTAAGTTGTTGTTTACTCGTATTTCCACGCTGATGATCACATGAAAAGTTATTGGAAAAAATGGACAAAAATCCCCCTTCTCCTCACGATGAAACACCGTGTCGAGTGTGGGTCGACATATGAGCTGGCGCCGATGCTAGCCGTGTCGAGTCACACTCGACACCCGAGTGCAAAAGGTTAACAGAAGAAAAATGGGAAAATTGTATGCTTGTGGCCTCTTTGTTTGAAGATGAGTGTAATGACATAAACTTTTTAAAAAACACTCTAACAGGTGATGAGATGTGGCTCTATGGATATGATCCTGAAACCAAGTAGCAGTCATCAGAGTGGAAGCGTCTTTTGTCCCCATGACTAAAAAAAGTATGGCAAGTGCAAATCAAAACCAAGGTCATGGTAGTGGTTTTTTGGCTGTGAAGATGTTGTGCACCATGAATATGCTCCACAAATGATCAACAAGGAAGTTTACATTGAAATTTTGAAATACCTATGTGAAGCAGTTTGGAGGAAACGGCCACAGAATTGGGAGTCTGGAGACTGGATGCTTCACCACAATAACACGCCCTCTTTCATGTTGCAATTTGTCCAGCAATTTTTGGCCAAAAATTCTATTTCCCAAGTACACCAACCTCCATATTCGCTGGATTTGGCTTTATGTGACTTTTGTTTCTGAAGCTAAAAAAGACTGAAAGGGTACCAAGGTGATGATATTGAGGCTATTAAAAGAAATTTGATGGAGCAGCTTTTGGCCATCCAGAAAAGTGCTTTCAAAAAATGTTTTAAAGAGGTACAGAATCACTGGACAAAGTGTGCGACTTTTGAAGGAGCATACTTTGAGATAGATGAAACGCTTCCTGATTACCCAGAGTATACTCAGAATGAGTTGATGGTCAAATTCTGACAAGCTCTAGTATACTCGGGCTACTGTATTTTTTCCTTCCCTTGCAAAACAAATTGAGTTTTTTCGTTTCTTCCTAGAAGTTTATTTCCCAACCATTAGGGGTCAGAAGTAGGCACAATTTCAATTTCTTATAACAGATTTTTTTAAATCTTGGGGTAGTGAAGTCACGTGGTCATTTTCACAATGCAAACCAAATTTTTCTCTTCACAACCCAGATGCTTCGATTTCAACTTCAGATATCCTTTACCCTGCCAATGAATCCATTAACCACTAGATTATTCACCCTCAGTGGGTTTTCCAGTTGCCTTTTATTATTTTGAGTGAAGGGGATGGCAATATAGTCCGTCTGTTTGAAGTCCAATTGTATGTCCGGGTCGCAGTCCTAGTCATAACAGAGGCGACGGGGGGGACTGGGTTGTCTAACGGGAGGGGAAAGAGGGGAGGAAGGCGAAATATTTTGCCAACCAGCTGAGGGAAGCTCCACCTCCTCGTCTTCCTCCTCGGTGGTATCGCCCTACTTCGTTTCCCCAGACGAATCACTAAACTCACTTTCCTCTTCCTCCTCCCTAAGTAACAAATCGCTCAACTCCTCGGTAGACCAAATGTGGCGAGGGGAAGAGTCCCTCTTTTGCCTGTGAGTCTGCGACATGTCACCTTCACACTTTCTCTTGTGTGTGGTCGGAGGAAGAGGTGTGACAACTGCCCAGGAGGTTGATGGGTGGGGACTGTTTTGGGAAGTCGAGGATTGGGGGTTACTCCTCGAAGTGGGAGGATGAAGACATTTTTTCCCCTGGGGGAATTCTTTTGATGAGTGCCTTCCCCTTAGCACTGCCTCGACTGCCACCTCAAGTACGAACCATGCTAAAAAATTAAAATAATATTACAAATATAGAAGGTTATTTTTATTTATCATATCGGTGTTTCATAAAAGTAGAGGGGGTGAATGTACGTACTTTATTCCTCCCTGATGTTTCTCGTTCAGAAATGGCAGCTATCGAAAAATCATAGCTTGCACACGTGTAGCTAGATAACAGAAAATAACAAATAATCAGAAGAATAAATAGCAGTTTTCAAGAATTTAAAATAACATAAGTAAAAATAACTTACATTTCTTTCCCTCACAAGAGGTATTGATTATCCAGAAAACACGCATTTAGAGGAACCCTGGATAAAGGAAAAAGACAATTTGAAAATCTCCGAAGAAACCATCAATAGTTAGTAAATATTTCAAATATAAAAAATTTGATTGTTAAAAAAAAAACAATTTCGTCCCTCTTTCGGATGTATTTCAATAAGAGAAGTCATAAAAAATACACAAATTGGTTAGAAAGCATTGAAAATGTTATAAAAGATACATCAAAATTAAGTTGGAGGGGGGGAGGGGGAGAAATTACCTGCAATAGGATTCCTCGCCAAACAATTGTCTCCGGAATATGTCGTTCTCGTACTATTATGATGAACAAGCTAAAAAAAGGATGAGAGGATTAGAATTTTATGAAAATATCAATAAAATAATCAAAAAACATACTTAGAAATGCGTACTTACCACCCGGGAAAAAAATGTTGTGGCTGGACAAAGAAGGGTCGGATCGTAAAACTGAGCACACGTGTTAACTCGGCAGAGCCTAATGAACGACTGCATAGGGAGAGGAAAGTGTTTTGGGTAGGCATCTCCCGACCGCTAGCATGGAAAGGAAAGTAGAGTTCGGATGACGATCGTCGTCCGCAGTCACGGGCGTGCACCTGGCGGACGACACTTGACATCCGTTAGCATTGAACATGTTAATGCATTGCTTGTGCTCTGTGTGCTGTCTTTAAAGATGGAATAGTTGGTCCTCGAAGGTTTAGAGAAACAACTACTTTTGCCTACTTTCCAAAAAATGGAAAGTAGTCTTATGAGATCACCTTGATGTCCATGTGTATGTGTGTGTGTGTAAGTATGTATGTATGTACGAGATGCTACCCAAAAGTTCCAGGAATTTGAATAGTGCACGCGAACCGCTTGTAGTACAGCCACTCGCCGCTAGGTAGTGCTGGCAGTATCCTTTTGAATAAGTGTGCATCGTGGCGGCTAGCTGAGTGCATGTGTTCGCAAGTTCTGTGCATTTTTGTAACGTCGTGTTTGAGTGGTTCTGCGAATTCGTTTCGAACTGAAATGGCTGATGTTAAGGAGCAAAGAATTTGCATCAAATTCTGCTTCAAACTCGGCAAAATGGCAGCAGAAACACACATATGTCCATTCAAGGCCCGTCTGTGACCATCATGGACGCTGCTGAAAAACAATGTGTTTCTGGGTAAACTGTCCCTTTGGCAGAGAAGAGTGCAAAATGGACATTATGCCAATTTTCTGATTCTTGAGGAAGTACTTTTTGAGGCAGCCATGAAAGGTGATAAAATATTACCATATAGCCTCCAGGAAGAAATCTGCAATCATTTGGAGACCTATGGTTATTTCAGCTTGGAGGGTATGAAAATCGACACATGGATTCGCAATCCTTTTCTTGCTAATCTTGATGACATTGAAGATTTTGACTTAGCAAAAGATGACTTCATTGATTTAAGAGCAAAGGAATTGTTGAAAAGTGTATTTGGAGTAAAGACTTGCTGAATTCTGGTGCTCTTTGGCTCATGCTTATCCACAGATTGTGAAGCGAACTTTATCAGCCATTGTTCCCTTTGTTACAACATACCTATGTAAGTCAGGTTTTTCAACATTGGTTGCCATGAAGACGAAGAACCGAAACAGATTAAATGCTGTAGATGACATGCGAGTTGCTCTGTCCAAAACTGTTCCACTATTTCAAGGTTTGGTTGATACCAAACAACAACTGTCCCATGAAAATTGAAGAAAAGTAAGTTGATTTATAAATACAATATTTCTTTTCGATAAAATTTTTGAAATTATCTATATTAAATTTAAAATTTGTCACACATAAATATTTTAAAAATTTGTTGTGCATTGAAATTTTTGTTGTGTAATTAGTGAATTCTTATTGGGTTTATCATCTGCATTATATTGTTATTGTGTCTTTAATTGAGGAAACATTGATTTGAAAATGTAATAATGTAATAAGTATTTTTAATTTTATATACTATACGTTTACTAATTAATTAAACCTAAAAACAAATAAAATTGATAACTATGGAAAAAATTTTGGTGGGGGTGCGGGGTTTCCATGGATTGCTGTAGGGAGTGCGGGCCTGTAAAAGGTTAAGAACCCCTGCTATAAACCTATTTTTGGGCAAGCTGAACTGTTTCGTTGTTAATTGCTTCAAGAGATAAATCAAAACCTTGAAAATCAAGCACACATTCATTTCAAAGGTTTTTGGGGAGATCTCATCCCAAGAATTAGCAATGTGTTCTATTGCCTGGTGGATGTTATAACTTCTCCAAAATTCTTTTAAATTCATACCACCCTCAGTTGCCCTGACAGCTTGGGTAAAAGTCTGTCTAATATAATACACTTGAAACGTAGAAATCATGCCTTGATCCATGGGCTGCAGAATTGATGTAGTGTTTGGTGGTAAAAATAGCACTTTAATCTCCTGACTTAAATCACACAGGGTTCTAGGATAGCCAGGAGCATTGTTCAATATCAGCAAAGCCTTATGATCTAAATTATTCTCATACTGCTGGGCAGAAATACGACAAAAACCAGTTCTCCAACACTTGAATGGTTACCCATGCCTTCTTGTTAGCCATCCACAGGACTGGTAGACTTAGTTTATAACAACCCTTCAAAACCCTGGGGTTTTCTGAATGATGTAGCTTAAAATCCCCAGAAGCGTTTCCCCCAAGCAATAAAGTTAGCTGATCCTTAAACATTTTAAATCCTGCATCGACTTTTCCTGAACTGAAATATACATTCTGGATGGCATTCTTTTCCAGAGTAACCCAGTCTCATCAGTGTTGAAAACTCGGTGAACTGAGTAACCACCCTTTTCGATGTTTTTCGTACTTTCATCAATATATCTGCACCTGCAGCCTCCCCAAGAACAGAAATGCTGTGCAAGTTATAGCGTCCTTTGAAATGATTAAACCACCCATGGCTCGCAGTAAATGCTTCAACATTTGAACATCCAGGGAGGTCTTTGCTCAAGTTTTCATATAAACTTTTAGCCTTTGCTTGGATAAGCTACGGACTTACAGGCATATGTTGTCGAGTTAGGTCTTCAATCCACATGTTTAAAAGTCTTCCCATTTCCACCATAGCCATAGCCCTGTTCCTTTTGCCTATCATCACAGCAGCTAAGGGAGTTGCCACCTTTCCGTATTCTTTAATTTTATCAGCATTTTTTACGATGGTCCTCACTGTCAAATCTGCCAGAGATTAAGCTTTACTAACTTCATGTTGGCACTCTCTAGCTTTTATTCGCCGCAAAACCTCTAATTTAACCTCAAGAGTTAAGCTTTTCCTCATTTTCTTCTCTGACTGCCAGTTATCTCTCATGGCCTTTTTATTTAAAGAGATAATATAGTTTAAACGAAGTTCACTCTATATTTTGACCTACAATAACTGACAAGTGTACACAGAACCGTCATGCAACTGTGAATACTGATGTCTTGTGTGTTGTAAATGCACAGAGATGCTGCGTAGTGGATTTTGCAAATTATGTCAGAAATTTAGGAGCGTTAATGTGGAATATGCGAGCACAATTTGGAAAAAGGTATTAAATTATTTTCAGCGTTAATGTGGAACATCACTAATGGGACAGCGTTAAAGCTGGGAGTGGGTGTACTACAAAATGCAATCAGCCATGAAAGTCTGAAAAGGTGAGGGCAACAGAAACATGAAATTACTAGCAGAAGTAAAAGGGATTATATGCAAGTAAATACGTTATGTGCTGAAATTAAAATATGCTCTTCAATAAACACATTTAAACTCTGCCGCTATGAATGAGATCGTTATTGGGAAGAATCTGTCTGTGGACTAATTAACATGACCTGTAAAATATTTATGCCACTTCTCCCTCTCCTTTCCACATTCATCTATCGAAAAATTTATTTTTGATGAAGATATTATTTAATCTCTCTGTTTAAATCTTTCTCATCAAAAAGCACATGCAATAATTACTCTGTTATGCAAATTCAAATAAAACAGCATCTTTTCTTTCAAGTCATTTGCATTGAACCTCCAATTTTCAATTAGTTTTTCGAAAATTGATTGATTGGAATTGGCTATTTTTCATGGTACTTTTCAGGTCATGCCGAACAACTACATAGCATCAGTGACACTCTATGCGAGCGAAAATCCACAGCACCCTGGGGTATGACAGTGGCTTTCTGCCACCTGCCTCGTGTTGTCAGGGAGGTATTGGCAATTTTGAAATGTGAATCTTGCAATATAACCATTTCATCATTTTCTCATTGTTCAGTTTGTATATCCCAAGTTCTACCATATTATTTAGGGCTTGAAATTTGGTCTCCTTTTGCTAAAACTTGTCCAGTAAAAATGTTACTGGAGCTTTTTTGCTAAAAAGCATTGCTGTGTTGGATGCTTTGTGAGGCACCTTCTCACATCAAGTTGTACAAATTTGTTGAGTGTATGTGTCAGCCAAACTCAGGAAGCAAGAAGTTTATTGGTTTTCAATAAAATCTGATTTCTTACAGGAAGTTATATTATCAACCAATTAGTCTTGGTATATTTAACTTTGTCAAGGGATGCAATGTAGTTTTAGTTATGAAATGGTGATACGACTGAATATATCTACTATGTAATAAATTAGGTAAGGCAACTTGCAATGATCTCCAAGAAAAAAATTCCACTGCTCCAAAGAACCTATCTGCTTACCTGTAGGTTTATTTATATGATATATTTTCATGGAATTTCCCTCGGCTAGGTCTCAGAGGAACCTGAAAAGGATTTCTTAGGTGTCTGTCTGTAATTTTTAAAGAAATTTTTTTCTGAATACCATTGAGGTTTAAAGCATAATTTGCTTTACAAATATTTGCTTAAGATGTACCCTAAAAATAAATATCTAAAAAACAAAGCTTTTAGATTGTGATTTGTTAGTGAATGTGGCAGTTCATTTTCTCTTATCTAAAACATTCTCAGAGTGTATATATATTTTTTGTTACTGTTTGCATACTAAGGGACCATAATCAGATTGAATATATGAAAGGAAATTGTTTATTTGCATATTGAAAATTGTTTAGATCTATCTCAATCCATCATCACTTACCAACAAATGGCTTCTTATTGAACAATAAAATGTAAGAGTTTGACAACCAGTTACATTAGTATTGTTTTTTGTGATATGCATTTTTTGTTGGCAAATATTTTCACTGAAGTAATCAGTAGCCTTGAGTAGCTATGTAAGATGAGAGCTAGTCAGTAGTCCTTTCAGATGTTTGTATTGGCTAAGCAAACTGTAGAAACTGCTGACACATACTATTATCATGAAAAGTTCTATTGCTAAAGTAGATCATCATTTAGATGGCTTAGGGAGTTTATAATTGTTTTTGTGCAATGCATAAGTAAGGCATATTACATAATGAATATTTTTTTTAAAGAAATGTTAGCCTAATTCAGACTTATTGCATAGCTGCTCATGCCATGACCTTATACTGTTTGAGATGATTAGTGTGTCAAATGTTTATAACTTTGGCTGTAAGGATAAGGTCATGAGACATTTGATACTTGGAATACTAATGAGGAAAAATGCCCCTTTATTTTAGTTTAAATTTTATGTTGTTGTAATCTTAGTGCCATTATGTAGTATTTATAACATTCTGAAGGTCATCTCTTAAATACAGGCATTTCAACCTTGATGAGGCATCAAGGTCGCATTAAAGCAATGGATGTTAAGGGCTGCATTAGAAATACAGTTCTTTAATGAGGGTTAGAGGTGGAAAAATAGATGTCATCTGTTTTGCAAAAAAAAAACAATAATTTAGAAACCGTGTTTTATTGTACCTCAATAATGAATAAGAAATCTTGTCTCCTTTTCACAGAAACAAAATATTTATATAAAATCTCTAACAATTTAGTTGAGACAAAAATTTGCATTCGGAATGTAGTAAGGCACAGAAAGGGTCATATGCAGTTTGACATGCCTGCTTTAGTATGACTTCTGAGCAAAATAACCATTTGTCTCCCAAAATTATTACAATTATGGCACAATTAGGAGTATTTCTTATGTTGTTATTTATTCTCAAATGGTAATGGAGAAACACTTTGGTGAATAAGGAAACAATAACAAAGTTTTCACTCATGTTGTCCTCTTAAATTAATGTGCACAATGTAAAAAAATCACCCAAAATGAATACCACTAATTCTCTTTTAAATAAAATACCTGTTAGTGTGTAATTAGTTATTGTATTTACCCATCTTACTTAGATAAATATTGTGATATTTTCCTGCATGCAACTTTTGAGAGTTGATGGTTAAGTATAGGATCCCTTTTCATAAATTAAATATTTGTAGGTGGTGGATTATTGGGTTGTTTTTTACTCTTTAAACATTCTAAAATTGTTTTTATTTCTGAATTTAATTTGTAATTTGAAAAAATGTGATTCATTGCCTGTGATTGACTCATAATGACCTTTCATATTATGTATTGTAACTATTCATGTCAATTTTTTTATTCCTTTATGTAAATATAACAGTTAAATTCCCTTCTGTTATTTATCATCAAATAATGCATTCATATAATTTTCGAGGCTTTGTTGATAGTATGCTAATACCAACATAAGTGTAGTGAAAGCTTCAAAGTATAACTCTTTGATTTAGTACAACCTTATCTTTCAAACTGTTCCTTGTTAAACTAAAATTCTTTTATGTTTTTATTTCTCAAGGCCTTTCTTTTTTCAGTGATTTTATAATCCAAATAGTGTTTGTACAATTCTTGTGCAGTTTAAAGTTACGAAATCCCAAATGCTGTGATGTAAGATTAGACCCGTTATAAAAGGCTTCTTTTTTGTTTCTTATCGCATAATTGCTCTCCAGGTTTTTATTGAAGGCTCAAATTAATGTCGAGGTAACCATAACAATGTTTGTTATTTAATGATGATCGGTAATCCTCCGAGAAGTGAATGTGTACTTTCTTTGTTCATTGACAGTGTAAAATTGTATCATTTTTCAGTGTATGAGCATCCTTACTTTCTGTTGTGTATTTATTTTTAAATATTTTGTGTTATACTGAAATATTTTATAATTTTACCACAGTTTGCAGTCCAAAAACAGGAGTCATTATCAAATTTAATAATTTGTTCCAATAATATTTGGAAGCAATGAAGATCAAAGGAGTTTTACAAGGACTGCCTTTGTACTGTTTTATGCCGAGTATAGGCATAACAGAGTATCTCAATATGATGAGAGTGATCCATTTCTCTGGTATTTTTGCAATAATAATTGTCAGCCAGTGCTCTGGTTAATAGCAGCAACTTCCAAACTTTTTTAAGAATAAATACAAGTGACAGTTGCACTCCCCTAACAACAAGCACAGGCTAACTCGCATCAAATGCTGAGCTGGTAGTGATCTGTTTACACCCACTCTCAGAAGATACAACTCGAATATTCTGTTGGACTAGCTATCGTTACCCCATGAAATGTGATATCTTTGATATTATATTCTACCGCAGTAAAGTCATACAACTCAAGATTGCCCAACAATTTTTATTGGCATAGCAATGATCAGAAAAAATATCAATTTCAAAGTACCTGATGATGACTCTATGAGTCAAAACCTAGGTAGTCATTTTTATTTTTGTAGTGGAATTTGTAGTAGGTCTTTCAATAAATTAATTTACAAATTTTTTCTTTGAATTTCCATTATGGATTTCCACAAAGTAACAGCTAAAACAGTCAAATATGATATCAATTTCATATGATGGCAATAAATTGATCACATGGAGTTAAATATTGATTATTTGGTGAAATCTTAATTACTACATATGGATTTTTTTACAAATTAGTTTAGTTTGCTCACTTATTTTTTTATCTTTATTGCCAAAGTTAGAACTAAAATCTTCTTCTTTAATTGCCATTGCACCAAGATACACCACTCGCCATATTGATCAATAAGATAATTTTGAATATACACAATATTTCTCTCTAAAATTAACCATTTATTTTCGAATGAAGTGATTAAAAAAATTCCACAGGATCTATTTTCCCCTTGATTCACTTACTAAATATTATGCTCCATGTCCTCCTAGCTTCACAAAAGGAAAGCCAGTACAATTTCATGGCAGAAGATAAGATATCGTATTTTATTTGGTGATGATGAATCGACCTGCATTGAGTTTTTGAGTGCTAAGGTCTTAGAGAGTGCATAAATGAGGTTCAATCTGCTTAACATCTGTGTGTTGGCTTTAAATGCTGCTCCAATCTCATGAATCTTCCTGTTAAATGTAATTGAGGTGTGAGATAAGATAATTCTTATCAGTCATTTGTTTTGAAGTGTGTGACAATGAAGTGCCAATGTTTAGCAAAACCTTTAAGTTTGGTATAGCCACAGTAATTAATCTAATGTGTAATGTGAATAATAATTTATCAAAAATTCTTTTAAATGCTCAAAATTTTGAAATTGTCATAGTTATTGTTGCCTATACTAACCTTGTAATGAAAATAAAGGTGATTTTTTTAAATTAACACAAAGATTTATTTTAAATAATTGCTATATATTTGTAAAAAAGAGAAAAAAGGAAATATAATTAATTTGAGTTTGTATTTTAATTAGTAATATATCCATCAATCTGCTTGAGATGCACAGTAAAATGTGGTATTTAGCAAGATAATACATGGAAATTTTTAAATCATGTTTACAGCTCTAGTTAAATGTGTTAACTGCAGATCTATTTTTCTCTTCATTACCCAACTGCCTAGTTTGATAATTGATATTTCTGTTACTAAATCAATATAAGTATTGTATTTTTGGGGCTATAAGATGCACTTTTTTCCAGAAAAATGACTCCCAAAATCAGCCTGCATCTTATAGACTGTAGGTAAGATTATTACTGTTGTCAGTATTACACCATGAATCCACTGATCCCTAAAATGGAATAATTGACAGACATCACACGCAAAAACATTAATCATACATTATTAATAAATAATAGCAAAATGATTGTTAATGTATACAGTAAAACATTATGTAACATGAATACCGCTGACGCATTTTCATCATTACGCCTTATTACATGTTCGCTCATAGTGATTACAATTTTGGTGCATTTACAATGTTATTCTTACATTTTAGTTTCTAATGAGTACAATAATAGCGCGATTAATATCATGAAGTTCGTGTAGATGTCATAAAAATTTTATACATCCAGGATAAATAATGTTACATGTATTGAGATCGCAATGGCTACAAGAATGAAAAGATATGCCTTCAAGTGATTCAATATGCAAAAATGGATGGAAACCAAGCATCAGAATGCCATTTCGGTCCACCACTCACAGAAAAAACTGATCCATGAATAGAAATAACAAGAGAAAAACAAAGTAATTTTTGACTCTCCAATTGATTGATGGAACAGAACGAGGATTAGATGAATGTCTATGTTGGATTCATTTCATTTGATGAAAGATGTATGGGATACCGTTACATCTGCAACAGTCTTAAATTGTTTTAAAAAATCTGGTTTATCATCTGGAGAATTTTCGGTTAGTGACCAAAACATTAATGAAGATGATCTACCTTTATCAGAATGGCTGAAACAAAATGGAATTACTAATTTTGACCATTTAGATGATATTGACAATGTTGTTCATTGATGATGATTTGATAACTTCCAGAATTCCTACAGAGAATGATATAATAGAGACTGTGTTAAATAATGAAGATAGAGATGATGACAATGATGAATGCATTGAAGACACAATTCCTATGAAACCTGTGCTATCTTACTTGCAAGCTCAGGATGATGTGGAAAACTTAATTGAATTTTTCAAAAACAGTGACACTTCCGATAGTGTTTTTAATGCTCTTGGTATAATAAAAAAATCTATGAAACAGGCCATGATTCTAAATTATGTAAAAAAAGGAACGATTAATGATGTATCTGTAAGTTACTTTTTGATTTGTTCATTTACTTTTAAAGGCTTTTTATTTTTTGTGTATTTTTGTTTTGTTTGTTCATAAACATGTTAAATATACTCTTTATGAATACTTTCTCATTGTAAAATATCATAAATATTATAATATATGTATATGCATGTTTTTACGTTCATGGGTATAACGAATAATGGCTATATCGAGCACTACACAGTTCTGTGGCACTCATTATAAGTAACTGAGTTTTACTGTATTTTCATTTGTTTTCTGAAAAAGTTGTTTATCTGATGAACTATTGGTATATTCAAATAAAGAATTTTATAGTAGAAACACGTTGAAAAAAATATCATAAAAACTTATCATTTGGCACGAAGGGTTTCCCGGCATTATGCTGCAAGTTCCATGGCATTCCAGATGTCTTGCCTCATTGTCATGCTAATAAGAAAACGTTTTTCCAGAGTTACAGTTGACTTCAGGCCAAGAAACGACATCTGCTCATTTGCATAATTTTATTTATATATTTCCGTTATTTTTGTCTACCACTTATGGTTGGGCCGCTATAGGGTTTGAACCCTTTTCAGCCGGATAGGAAGGGAGGAGAGAAAACCGGTGCTGGCATTAGCTTGCTCTTGGCAAAGAACACAAGGGGGACCAACTTCTTAATGTCCCATCCAAAGGACTAAGTGTCGATTTGAGCATGCACCGGGTTTGCTTTTTCTCATTGTCTCGTCCTCATCACCTTAGTTCCAAATAGGGTGCCAGGCATCCTCAGAAAAAATCTTTAGGGATTTGAACTGGGTGTCGCTTTAGTTGGCAGGGCCAACACTCGAACTACTACACCACCTGCGGCTCCGTGGCATTCTTTATTTTTAGTCCTGGCCGCTACCCTGGCGTGTTGTGATTGGCAGTAGGGGTTCCTTTCGGTGATTGGCCGATTGTAGATATGGCGTTTTCCGGGTGGAGAATCCTCCTCCAGATGCTGGCAAGTGAATAGCCATCTTCCCTGTGGAAGTTTGCAGAGTTTTTGGCTATCTCAGTATCTTTTCTAATAAGCCGCAGGTATTATTGATTTTCTCTCACAATTACTCTGGTGTTTTCCACTTCAATATCATGTCCAGGTCCAAACCATGCATGTTACATGGTGGCTGATAGCTTGTATTTTTTGTTGGTCTGCGCTATTTGGTGTTCTCGTAGCCTGCTTGAAATGGATTGTTTCACGAAAAACCAAGAAGAGACCCGGCCCTGCTGCATATACCACCATACCTTATGTTGCCGGGACCACTGAGAGAATAGCCCGAATCTTCTCCAAACATAATGTGGTGAGAAGATACAACTGCGTAAGGAAAACCAGAGCAGAGCCATCAAATAAAGAAATTCCTCTGCAGGGTTTACTGGGGGTCACAGTCAAAGTACTGACAGTCAAAGGGCCGAAGTACACCGAGGAGCAGAAATGATTAGGGCCAACAAGGGTCATAGGACCAATATGATGATGGGCAAAAAGTACTGAAGGGACGGCAATACAAAAATACCGAAATATTTACTATACTCTTTGAATTTAATTACAATATTTATAGGAGTAATAATAAATTTTAATAAATAGTTGTAATATTTTTGATCTCTTTATCTAATCACCTCAATGTTACTTTTTCATGATCTAAATAAATTTCTCTTACAAACTTCAATTTTAAAAAATTAACTTATTTATACTATAAATTTTTATACAAAATTATTTGAAACTTTTGTAAATAGGCATGACCCAATCCAACCAAACTCAACCCAACCCATATTATAAAACAAGTAAAGATGTAAAAATTAATTTTTATAACCAACTTTTATATAGTTAATAGTTTAATATGAATAAACTCTATAATATGATTATGATAACTTGCATGGGCATAAAAATTTGCAAAAGTGTCTACCAGCTCTTGAGTGATGTGGGGGTCTCTCTATTTAAACTTTAATCTTTTTACAGTTGTGAGAATGGTA
The DNA here is from genome assembly GCA_028673005.1 of Tanypteryx hageni. Taxonomy (NCBI): domain Eukaryota; kingdom Metazoa; phylum Arthropoda; class Insecta; order Odonata; family Petaluridae; genus Tanypteryx; species Tanypteryx hageni. Next base: position 114,146,631 of record CM054117.1, on the reverse strand, counting down.
GACAGAAGTAGAGAACTCAGTGACAAACATAAGAATGTTTGGTATATAAGTAGTAAGAAGTTGGATAGTATCTTTTGTTTCATTAATGAAAATACTGACTTATCCATTAATATTGCTTAAAATTAATGAAAATATATTCCTAATTCAGCTTTAGATACTAGTAGGAGTGAAACTTGAATATTTCATATTTTAGTCACCTAACTTAAATGACAAAAATAATAAATTGTTCTTTTCCTAATGTCACATCAACCATCCATATAAAACCACTGTATAAATATAGTTAGCTGAAGAATTGCAAAGCTACAACACAACACTTTAAAATGTTTTATTTAAATTTGTTCAAATTAACATCCTTTACAACAGTATTACCTATCTTAAATACTGAAAAAAAGGAATATGATACTTAAATGTGAGGGCTTTTAGAAAAATGCAAGAACAACTGGTCTTAAAGGCCTATAATTAGAAAAGATTTCATCCAAAGTAAAAAATAAGCCAAGTGAACAGTTCCAAAGAATTAAATTATGTTCATTGCACAAACTACATAAACAAATATAGTCATCTAAAGTAGTGTTCAAATGAATTTTCAATGTGAACTATTCCGAGAAGATCGCATTAATGATTATTAATAGTATTACAATACGAATGTGATTATAATGTAATAATAATAAAATGCATGTATAAGGCAATATTATAAGAGGAGCGATGAGATTTTAATAATAATAATAAAATTCATCAAAAGCTTACATGTACCTTGATTTTATAGACGTAATTATTAGTGAAACTCATAGGAAAAACAGTTTTTAGAATAAGCCTAAATGAATAAAGATAAAAAGTTTTTAAGATAAATAAACACTGACTATCAATAATAGTTACGATAAATAAAAAACTACAATTATTAGCAGAAATAACCCTTCAAAAAATGTAGGAATGCTAGTATCAATACAAATCCACATTAAAATAAAGTTCTCTTACACCACCAGCAATTACAATAGTTTGTTTAATCTCGTTGCTATGAGTGACGCTTGTCTATCTTCCCACACGAATTCAAATACACATTTATCTCAGCAACAGCCCAAGGATCTGGTGGCCAAGGTGATTAAATCACTCATCTTATGTGAAGTGAGGTGAGGTGGTGAGCAAGCAGCTTTGGATTTTTTTCAGATTAAGGGGGGTCCAAAACATACATACATATATATATATATATAAACTTAAGGAAATGAAAAGGTAGTGATGAGGGTGGCAACAAGGTGTTGAAGGAAGCCCAGCGGACACTTACCAAGTCGGGGACCAAGTTGGCAGGCTGCAGGGGGCGTCGAAGAGACACGTTAATCACACGAACACAAAAAAACACACGCAAGCTTATCGGGTCTATGCCCTTCTTCAGTGAAAGAGTAACGTAAAGTGACACACTGGGCGGGGAATGACAGGGTGATGTGGGAAGGTTGATGATTGGAGGTGGTAGGGAGTAGGAGGGGTGGATAGCCAATAAAGAGGGAGTGTGGTAAGGGAAAGTGCGAATAACTACAATGTAACAAGGAGACATTGTAAGGGAGCTAATTGGGTTAGCGGAGGTTGAGGCCAGGCGGAGAGAAAGAGTCGAGAAGATGGATATGTGCTAGTTCCCAGTGTCGGAGAAGGGGGGCAGGAGTGTCATAGGGTAAGGCGTGAATAATCCTAACATTGTAGCAACTATTGAAGGGGACATTGTGGGTATTGGCGTGTAATGCAACTGGGAGGGGGCATCTGAGAGAAACGCTATTCCGGTGACCGTTCATGCGGATATTTAACGGATTGCTGGTGAGGCCTACGTAAAACGCGGAACAAAGGGTGCAGGTAAGGAGGTAAATGACGTTACGGGTGATGCAGTTGCTTCTAGAGGTGATGGGGTAGGTGATGTTGGTGAAGGGACTCGAGAAAGAAGATGAGGGTAGGTGGATAGGGCAAGTGAGGCAGCGAGGTTTGCCACAGGGGTGAGACCCTATGGCAAGAAGCGTGGTAGAAGTGGGAAGTTCTTTCCTCCACAAGATATTTCCCAAATTTGGGGGCCGGCAAAAGGAGAGGAGCAGGGGATTGGCAAAAAGGTTGGTAAAGAGGGACTGGAGTGAGGAAGAGGTAAGAATTGGGTGGGCAGCATGGAGGATTGTTTTGAGGGCTTCGTGGATACCAGGAAGGAAAAGTGTAGTAACAGTGAGTGGAGGGGTTAATGCAGGAATAGTGGGTGTGTGAGGATGGGATTCATTGTGGGTAGGCGTCATCACCCTATGGATGTGTTCCCGGACCAAGACTGGAGGGTAGCCACGCTTGAGAAGAGCATCCTCGAGGACAGAGTAATACTGTAGAAGGGATGCTATATCAGAACAAAGCCTCCATCCTCAATGAGCAAGGGCATAGGGGATAGAGGTTTTGGTATGAAGGGGATGACAGCTATCCAAGTGGAGGTATTGGAGGCTGTTGGTGGGTTTGATATGAACACAGGTGCGGATTTTGCTGTCTTGGAGGTAAAGATTGACATCCAGGAATGTGATGTGGGAGGTAGAGGATTGGTGGGTGAAAGAGAGTGAAGGATTGGAGGAGAGGCGCGAGAGAAAGGAATAGAGAGAGTCAGGTCCATGCATCTATATGGGGAAGACATCGTCGATGTATCTCAGCCACAAAAGTGGTCTGAGTGGAACGTTGAGGAAGAGTCTTTCTCATTCTCCAATATAGCAATTGGTGTATGAAGGCTCCATTCGGGTGCCCATCGCAGTGCCTCTAATTTGAAGGTAGTGACGACCATCGAAAGAGAAGTTGTTCATTTTGAGCACCATTGCTGCCAAGTCTAATAAGAAATGGGAGGACGGTCTTGCATCGGGTGGTCTTGAGTCCAGGAGTTTACTAAGGGCAGGGAGTCCATCATCGTGAGGGATATTTGTGTTGAGGGAACAGACATCAATAGTGGAGTGGATAGTGGAGGTGTTTGAGGCATTTGAGAAAGTGGTTAGTGTCTTGGATGAAGGAAGGGAATTGATGAATAAGAGGTTGTAGGTGGGAGTCAACAAAGGCGGAGATGCGTTCTGTAGGGGAATTAAAGCTGGCAACAATGGAGCGGCCGGGAATGTTGGGTTTATGGATTTTAGGGAGAAGGTAGAATGTGGGTGTGCGGGGTTTGTTGGGGATCATTAGAGCAATGGCGGAATCGGGAAGGCCTTCCTGTTTTCCTGAGGAATGAAGATAGGATGAAATTTTGTAGGAGTGGTGGTCTGTTGGGTGTAAAGTAAGGTGATGGTAAAAGATTTCGTCAGATAGTTGGCACTTGGCTTCCTCGTTATATTTGGCGTGATCCATCACAACCGTGGTGGTGCCCTTGTCGGCAGGGAGGATGATGATATGGTCACTATGTTTGAGTGTAGAAATGGCATGCCTTTCAAGTCTGGTAAGATTATCTGTATGGTCGATAAGATCGGAAAAGTTGGGTTGGGAGATTCTGGAACGGATATAATTGAGGTATTGTTCGACCGGGTGTAGGGAAGGAAGGGCAGGTGGATTGTATTGGGAAGGAGGTTTGAAGATGGAAAAGGTGGGTGGAAGGCCGGTAGGGAGTTTTGGGTTGGCAGAGGTGAGAGAGTCTTCTTTGGGAGGGTTGGTTTTTAGAGGTAGTGTGCAGGCAAAGGACTGGACGTTGGTAAGGAGGCAAAAATGATCAAATTTGGTGGTGGGACAAAAGGAAAGGCCGCGTGATAGGAGTTCATTCTCGGCAGGGGTAAGTACGTGGGAGGAAAGGTTCAAGACATCTGGTTGGCAAGATGAGGAGCTGGTGGCAGGAGTGTGCGAAAAATAGGAGCGCTTCAAAGGTTTGCGGGTTAGGAAAGTGTGGGTTTTTTTCAGGATATAGAGTGATGGTGGCGCAAGACAGGGAGTTTGGCTGATGAGTGGCGGGGAAGGAGGTGGTTTGTTGACCTCGCCAGCTGATATGAACGGAAGGGGAAGACCAAGTCTGAGGTGCCGGATGCAAAGCAGAGAGAGTTTACGGAGAAGTCTGTTACGATGTGCGGTAATATCATTAGCCGCTTGAAGGAAAGCGGCGTGAAGGCCGGATATGAATTGCGAAGAATGACGAAGATAAAGAACGAGAGATTTACAATTAGCGAAGTGGGTGTTAGAGAGGGTGGTATAATGGTGTATGGTGGAACGGATAATTTGGATAGAGAGGAGGTGATACGTGAGGGCTAGGGAAGCACGGATAGGGGGAGGAAGGCCTGAAAGAGGAATTCTGATGGTGAGGCATTTGGGGGTGAGTCCAAGTGCAAGGCAGGAGTTGAGGAATTCAATCTGGCAGTTGAGGGTAATGTGTCTGCGGAGATGATAATGGAGACGGGTCAGTTCCATGGTGGATGAGAAAGATAAGAGGAAAAGACGACAGCAGAGAAACGTAAAGATATAGACAAATAAGGAGAAAAAAGGACGGTATATATATTAACTTAAGGAAATGAAAAGGTAGTGATGAAGCTGGCAACAAGGTGTTGAAGGAAGCCCAGCGGACACTTACCAAGTCGGGGACCAAGTTGGCAGGCTGCTGGGGGCGTCGAAGAGACACGTTAAACACACGAACACAATATATATAATATATATATATATATATGTATGTTTTGGACCCCGCCTAATATATATATATATATATATAAAGCAAAGTTAATATAAAAGTTGGTAATAATATATTAATAGGGCCATATTAGGCTGGTTTTCAAAGGAATGATAGCCTTATGAAATGGTCATGTATGCGTGTGTATCCCACTAACAACTTTTGTATCAATGGACCAATTCATTACGCTCGTGCTGCCAAAGCCCATCTCTGGGCTACATTGTACTTGGCAAAGATTGAAGTCCTGGGTTCGATTCCAGGAACGTTTTTTCCCTATTTCTTTTACATAGGAATTCTCAAATCCACCGTGAAAGAGATGTTTTCTTTAATACTTTTATAATATCTTAAAATTGTGATATTGGTGCGAGGTTTGTACTGTTCTAAGGGGAAAATAATGTAGATTCTAATTCTTGTCACAAAATTTTGATAGTCTATCATATTTCCTTGAATTTCTACTTAAACAGCGTTTTTGCATTTTAAATCAGATTTTATCAGATTGTTGCCATGGAGATGATTATTACCAAACTCAGCTTGAGCATGATGAGTGAACAAATGGGTTATTTTCTCGTCTTGACTCGACTCAACTACCATTCAAAATGGACATTTGATCCATACATATTACTGTATAAACAGTAACATTTATTAAATTCGTTTATTTAAAAAAATACATGGAAAATATTTCAAAAATAGATTTTGACATTGCTTTTAGTATTTTAAACTTGATAATGCTCTATTAATTTGTTTTCCAGTTTTTCTCCATCAATGATAATGTATGAATTAAAAGTGGTATTTATGGTATGAGAATTCCTTGGAATGACTAACACATACTGAAACATTTCCTGTCAATATAAGTAATCAATTCAGGTTGTCAACTTTAGGAAACCAGCTGGAAAATTTACCCCCAAAATCAGCCTGTCTTATATGCCAAAGGTAAGATTAAAACTTCTCAATACTGACACTAATGAACACATCCCCAAAATGGAATAATTGGCAGTCATTCGTCGCAAAAACAAATTATGCATTATTAATAATTAATACTGTGAAATTTGTCATAATATACTGGACTACCTTATGCAACATGAATTTCATTATTATGCTTTAATACATGTCTGCTCACAATGATTACAATTTTGTCATGTTTGCGATGATTTAGTTCCTAATGAGCCCATTGAATAACCCGATAAATGCTGCGGAACATTATTATTGTGGTAGATTTGATAAAAAATTTTTAAATATCTAGGATAAATAATGTAACATGTATTAAGATCGCAGTGGCTACAATAATGAAAAGATGTGCCTATGTACCTATAAACTTCAGGTGATTCGATATGCAAAAACACAAGGAAACCGAGTAGCAGCATGTCATTTCTATCCACCTCCCACTGAAAAAAAAGATCCGTGGATAGAGAAAACGAAAAGAAACTGACCTGATAAGATAAACATAGTCTTAGTAAACCTGGTCCTAAAGGGCCACAACTAGAGGAGGAAGTGATGGATAGTAGAACAAGAAGTTAGGTATTGCTGTATCGATTAAAATCGTTATGTGCGAGCCAAAAGGAGTTGCAGAGGAAAATGGTCTAGTTGAGCATACGTATTGTCATTACCTATGCATTCCAATTATTATTTATTCCATAAAATTAAAATCACATCTTGCACTTAAGTTTAAATAAGTACAATCGGTAAAGGGTATCTATACGTGCAATGTGTGTGGCGCACTCCAACCACCCAATTAATAGGACTGCCGAGTTCAAGCAGGGCACATTTAGCTATACAAGTCTCGAAGCAATTATTTATGTTTTAGATCATCCCTATTCATTTTACAAATCAAGTTTATCTAAAATGTTTTATTTAATGTTGCCAGATACAGACTTAATTACGGCTGGAAATGATACATGACGTGGCCCTTTCTAACTGCCTTGGTGAATCAAAATACTTTTTTCCTGAAAAATCTTATAAAAACCGGGATGCGTCTTACACCCTGGTGCATCTTATATGCCAAGAAATACGGTACCTATTGGCATATTTAATGATATCTTAGTCTTATCCAGTTCTTTTTTTTTGTAAAACAAAAGGTGCCGGTACTCATATCTTGATAAATTTTAAAATGCCTCTCGCATCCCTCATCTCTTCCTGCACCCCTCCCTCGTACTGGTGCATACCATCACAAAAAAGCACTGGTCTTATCTATTGACATTCACGAAATTTATAGAGATTATAGAAATTATATGGATATTAAATTTGGTGTGTTTCCTAAAGTATTTGAGGAAAATTTCTGTGAAAGCTCCCACATTTTTCCCCATATATATGGAACGATTTATATTTTACCCCCTTATGATGCTACGATCTTAGTGAAACCAGTTGTGTTTAAATTAAAATTTGTGGAAATACAAAGTTCTTCTTTTTTCAATATGAGTAAATTCCACCGAGTTGAGCCTGACCTCATTAATGATATTTGTAATGCTAGCTTCGCAGTTAAGGCCTAGATGTACTTAAATTGTTCCATCAAGTTCAAGTTTGCATCGTTAAACATTTTGTAACCCCTACTGTCTCCCTCTCCCCCCCTCATTTTTCCCTATATATATGGAACGATTTTTATTTTACCACTTGATAGGGGTGCCAGTGGTGTAGTGGTTAGGACGCTGGCTGCTACTCGCCTGCTGCTTGAAAAAGTCATCGGGTACAAATCCTGCGCGAGTAGGATTTTTCTCAAGGTCACCCAGCCCCCTGTTTTCGTGGTTTGAGGAGACCGCCCAAATTCAGCTGTTCCGTCCTTCGGAAGGGACGTTAAGCTATTGGCCCCCCTGGTGTTCTTCGTAAGAGCAGGCAAATGCCAGCACCGGGTTTCCTTCCTCCCTTCCCCGGCTATTCATTGCACTACCTCTGTGATACCCACTGTGCGTAGGACAGGCGAATCGGCTGGGCATTCAAATACAAAAATACCACCTGACCGGTCTTGTTTATATTAAAATTGTGGAAATACAAAGTTCATATTTTTCAACAGAATAAGGTTATATGTGCATTCGCATAAAAAGTCCCAATTCCAGCAAGGAAAAAAGTCTCAATTTTGGCTAAGGTAATTGTCAAAAATAAAATTATCAAACTTTAATATATGAACAAAACTGAAATAATGTCATATGATTACATGTTTATTTGCGTAAAAAAGTCACAATTGTTGCTTGGAAAAAAGTAAGAGTCGGGTTGGAAAAAAGTCTCAATTCTGGTTAAGGTCACTGGAAAAAATCAAACATTAATATACAAACAAAACTGAAGTAATATCATACGATTACATGTGTATTCACGTAAAAAAGTCAATTGTTGTTAGGAAAAAGGCAGTTGGGTAGAAAAAAGTCGACTTTGGCTAGGAAAAAAGTTACCATATTGGCTAAGATAATTGTCACAGGAACCTTAGGCAAAATTGTGACTTTTTTCCTAGCCAAAGTTGTGACTTTTTTCCTAGCCAACCCTGTGACCGACCAAACAATCTCCGCTGATTCATCCCTCCACTTTTCCCACAAACATGCCACGTTCCATTCATTGCTTCATCGTCTTCTAAATATTCCTCAATCTCCTTCCCATTTCAAATCAGAAATAAACACAATAAAACAGATCGCTTACAAATACCTAGGGTGACTATATTTAAAAAAGACGAAAATGGGACATTTCCCGAAATTTACAGAAAAAACAGGACCAAATTTTCGCAAGATTTTTTAAAACGGAAGTTTGGTTTATTTCAAAGAATTGGAAAAATTCTGTAGGCAGGAAAAACATCGACACATTTAGAAAATATTTAGGTAATGATGTGTGGAGTTAAAAGTATATTAACTTGGTCAAATTCCACACATTCAATTATTACCAAATACGGATGAAAGTAGGGTTGCCAACAGTTGTTTTGACCTGGAGACTCTGGATCTACGGATCTGTATCCGGGCTTGGTATAATTTCTTCAGTTTAGTGAGTTTTTTTAGACTGCTAAAGAAATAAAATACAAAATGAAATTTTGGGGAAAATTTTCACTTTTTCGATACATTGATATGATATTTTTATCTTTACATACTTTGTTATACAATAGGATGAACAGATTTTAAAAACTAAAAAATGGCCGATGTAAATTGTAATTCAATGAAACAAGTCATTCAAAAGCATATTCCCAACTGGAGCTAAATAGAAATTTAGCTTAACAATCCTGAAATATAGGTGGATGAGCAACAAATTAATTTGCTTTTTAAATATTTATTAAGTTTAATTTGTAATTAATTTGCAGCTGATGATGAAGGACTTGGTTCTGAAGCTGGTATGAGAGTTGTTGTTTCGTACTTTGCAGACGAAGATATCTCTTGCAGTAATTTGGGATTGTTTGAAAGTAAATTGTGAAAGTCGTTGCACGAAAGTTCCTGAAAATGAGCTTTTGTCAATAGCACTGCTTTGATGTTTCCAACTAGGAAACATTCTTTTCATCTTTTCACAGCATTTGTGATAGAAAACATTCTTTCCAAAGCTGAACTTTTACCGAGAATAGCTGAAGCAAATTCCAAAATCATTTGAATGTTTTTAACGAAATTCTTTCACCTTGCACAAATCATCGTTCTACAGTTCCAGTTAAAGTGGTGTTCCATTGGGCAATTTTGCTTTTACTGATATGCATAACATGGTGGCAGGGCCGGATTAAGGGTTATGTAGGCCCTAGGCACTATGTACCATAGGCCTTTTTAATTATTATATGTGTATATACATATATATACAGGATGATGTTAATCTATTAACGGCCAATGTCCCATTTTTGGGTTGGAACTTAAAATTGCAACAAAATATTAATTTTTAAACGTACCCCTTTATTCTTTTTACAGATGTTTCATCTTTCCTCTTTCAATACCCTATGCGAAAATAGCTACATTTTGTTAGTACTTTTTTCTGGTATGTGGCTCTGAAATCCGAGATTTTTTCGACAGTCTTCCACTTCAGAAAGCTTAATTACTCGCCATCTACAGTTAGGAATAGAAGGAATGTGGAATAGTGTTCTTCAAGAGTGGATTGCTTGTGTGAATGCATAACTATATAATTATATCAGTAAAGGTAAGTATTATACGCTCCAAAATGTTGCGTCCCATTTTTGGGACATTGGCCATTTAGACTTACAATTGTATGAAAACTTTTTGTATTATCCCTATGCAAGTCTACCTTGCTTTTGTCCATAGTAGACATTTTATTTATTGTACTTGCAGTTTAACTGTTAAATTTTCATTACAAAAATATTTTATACATTTTGGCCAATTTCTAATTGATACACAAAGTTGTTTTCAGACACTTTTGTAACCCATACATATGACGCATTGCCGTTCAGTTTTGACGTTACAAGAAGTTGCAAAAATTCTTATGGAAGATATGAGTGTGGATAATGTGGAGGTGGCTATCATCCCTCCAAGCCCAGATGAATTGACTGATAAGGAAAACCTCAATGAAGATGAACTCCCTGACTCTACTAAGCTTCAAGATGTAGCAGGCAAGCTAGAGTTATGTGTTCAAAGTAGCAGTAAAAGGGATGATGATTGTATTGAGGGTTGAACATCAAAAATACCATTGTATAAATGAAGTAAGACTGATATGTGTACAGCTCCAAAATGGAAAAGTGCTCGCCAAGTTATAGCTCTAAAATGACTGTATCTTCTCAAAATACCTATGAGAAATTACACAAATTGCATGGCAGGAGTATGGTAAATATCTTTGAAGAGTTTGTGACTGATGATTTACACAACTTTATTGTTACACAGAGTATAACATATTTTAGTCAAAAAAATTGTCCTAATTTTTACAATTGACAAGAATGAATTGAAAATATTTTTGGGAATTCTTCTGTTCAGTGGCTATCACAAGCTTCTTCAGCAGAATATGTATTGGGAACAATTGCCAGATGCGGGAGTTCCTCTTGTGTACAACGCTATGTCTAGGCAAAGATTCAAAGAAATCAAAAGGTTTCTGCACTTGAATGACAATGCTTCACTTGATAAAAATGACAGAATGTATAAATTGAAACCTTACTTAGATGCCCTTAGCAATAATTTTCAAAAATTTGGCATTTTTGACCCATCTTTCAACTGATGAAATGTTAATAAGGTATTATGGAATGCATTCTGTTAAAATGTTTATGAGAGGAAAGCAAATTAAATTTGGCTAAAAGTTTTGGTGTCTCTGTAGTTCTAATGGCTATTTGTACAATTTTTCACCTTACCTAGGTAAAGAACATGAAGGTAATGAAGGCCCCTTAGTAATAAAAAATCTCACGCATGTGATTCCTGTGAGTGAATCTAAAAATTTTGAGCTATTCTTTGATAACTTTTTTACAAGTGTTGATGCTCCGAAGACTTTGAAAGACAGGAAACTGAAAGCCACTGGAACAATTCGTGAGAACCGTGCAAAGAAATGTCTCCTGATGGCCTCCAAAGTTATCCAAAAAACTACTGAGAGAGGTTTTATTGACTACAGATTTGATTCAAACAATGAAATTTTGATCACTAAGTGGCATGATAACACTGCAGTGCCTGTTGCTACAAACTATAGTCAGGTTTATCCTACTGTTAGTGCTAAATGCTATTCCCAGATGGACAAAAAGGAAATACTAATCCCAATGCCCGAAGTCATTTCAGAGTATAACAACTTTATGGGAGGAGTAGATCTACTCGATAAACAAATATCACTGTATAGGATAAGAATACGTGGAAAGAAATGGTGGTTCCCCATTTTTACACAATTGCTTGATATAGCTGTCATAAACAGCTGGAGGATTTATCAGATAGTAAATCCAGAAGAAACTGTTACCTTGCTTGATGCAAGAAGAAAAATTGTTTTAGCATACATATAAAAAAACACTGCTACAGCTCGTAAACAACCCGGGCCACAAAGAAATTAGATTTATGGAGGAAGAGTTAGTGAAGCAATTAGATTTCATGTAGGAAATCATCTCGTTACACCAATATCAACCCAACGATGCTGTGCTTCATGTGGCAAGAAAACAACTAGGATTTGCTGTCGCTGTAACGTCCCATTGCACTATTGATGCTTTATAACCTTCCATGCATAATAAATGATTTTGACATTGATGTTACACTCCTATGCAATTATTTTCCAGGGAAATGAGCTTTTACTTTTCTGTTATAACTTGTGATGCTGTTTCTTATCTTATTCATTACAACATTAGATAATTTTTTGTAAATTGAAATCAAAGTCATAAAAATTGTATGGAATTTTAAGCTATAAAAAGGATATATTTTATACCTACACAAATATGTATACTGCTATAATGACATGCTAAAAATGTTAAACAAAGTGCCTAGTCTTATGTCATTTGTTAATAAAGGACAAATATACTTCATTTACCAGAATTTACTTGAATAATAAATGCGTTGTCAAAGATTTTGCTTTTTTCATTCACCTATATTGAAACTACCTGTATCGGCCACTGTCCCAAAAATGGGACATTTTTTATATAGAAAATATTTATATTTTTTCATTAAACTTTTGTGACATGTTTATTGGGTGTTTCTAACATAATAAAACAAAGAAAATCAAACAACATAATTATGGCCTTTAATGGATTAAATTGGGGAAACATAGGGAAGATTTATTATCGATTTATCAAGAAAATTTATTCTAGAAATAAGATTTACCTTGTTGAAAATATTACATTATTAATATTGCATTTCATAAATGGTTTAGTACAATTCTATTAGCAAATTTTGAAATAATTTCATCAGTATTTAAATTGCGGAGCTATTTGTATTCTACTGAAAGTAAAGAAATAGACGACAATTTCTTTTGTTCAATAGTAGACCTATGAAAAAAATATTTGTTAACATATTTTTGTTTGAACTTTTTGTAGTCCCTAGGCACAGTGTCTATAGTGCCTATGCCATAATCCGGCCTTGCATGGTGGTATTCATCGAAAAGCTCGTCTTCGTCTATAACTTTCATGATATGTGTAAGATTAATTTTTCGCGTAACTTTGTATATTAAATGGCCCTCTAGGAAAAACGGGACAATTGGCATCCCGTTTTAACTTCATCACGACAATGGGACACTTAACTAAAAAACGGGACGATCCCCTTAAAAATGGGATGTATGGTCACCGTACCCTAACCATCTCCAAATGCCTTTGTAATTCAAAAGACCGCTTTGAGAATCTTTCCAAAACAGAAGTGTACCGACTGGAATGTAAAGATTGTGAGGTAACATACATGGGCCAAACTGGAAGAAACTTTCAAACGAACAAAAAGTGCTATAAGAACAAGGACCCTACTTCATTATTTGCCAAAATCACTTGTATGTTTATTGTCTATTAAATTATACAATATACATACAAGTGATTTTGTGCCAAAAATTCTTAGTTTGTTACCCAAAGGACGAAAACTTGACACAATGGAAGAAATGGAAATTAAAAATTCATTTTTAAGTTGTAGCACTTCTAGAAGTCAAATAATATTTTCTAATTGTGTAAATTTAAATAATTTTTAACGGCCGCCGAAATTCTTGTATGGTAAAATTGAAATGTTTTTTTGTGCCAGTTCACTACTTTGTACATATCTTCAAAACTTCAGCTCCATAGCTCATCCCGTAATGTCTAAACAGTTATCTATTTGTTTAAACTTTAATAATTTTTAACTGCCAAACAAATTAAAATATCAAAATTTGTATAATACATTTCGTTTTTTTACATTTCCTACCTCTAAGAAAAATTTCAGCTCCATTGCACATTCGGATATACATAAACCTTGAAAATTTGTTGAAACAATTGCGAATTTTTACCGGCCGCATTGTTGCACTTTTTCATGATTTTCGTGTTTTCTAGTTGGTTTTGGACAAAATAATAGATTAAAACAATCCCCAAACCCTCAATTTTACGAATTGTATACTTTCTCCATTATGGGGTACTAATCCTATACATTTTTGCGAAATTTTAAAGTTATATATATATAATTTCAGCTCCGTAGCACATTCGGTAATACATAAACCTCAAAAATATGTTTAAACATTTGCGAATTATTAGTTGTCGAATTTTTTAAATTTTTCAAAATTTTCTTTTTTTTCTGTGTATAAATTGCATTGCGAATTGTTAGCGGCCGCATCATTGCACTTTTTCAAGATTTTCGTGTTCTCTAGTAGGTTTTGCACAAAATCCTACCTAAGAAAAAATTTCGAAACTCCAGCTCATCTGGAAGTGCCTAAACATTAGTAACCTCCTATATATAATGATATATAGACGTTCCTTACAGAGGAGGAGGAGGATAATATAACATATCATTATATACTAGTAGCAGGTGCTTGCATACTGCAAGCATTGCATCTCACCTTGAAAAAACATTAATTTTTCAGAGAGATATTTCATCATTGGAAATATTTCTTTAATTAAAAAGATTTCTCCTCTGGACCGATTTTCGTTTTTTCCTTATGGAACAATAATGGAGTAAAACAATACCAAATATCTATATGTTTAAAATTAATTATTTTTAACGGCGGAAATAGCAATTTAGTGAATACACTGAAATGATTATTCGTTTGTATAGACTAATCTCTAAATAACTTTCTATCTCGCCTCGTAGTATCTAAACATTTAAACTTGAAGAATTTTTAACTGCCAAACAAATTAAAATATCAAAATTTGTATAATCCCTCTTTCGTTTTTTTACATATTCAACCTATAAAACAAATTTCAACTCCCTAGCACACCAATAAATACATAAACCTTGAAATTTTATTTAAACAATTTCGAATTTTTAGCGGCCGCATTCTTGAACTTTTTCAAGATTTTCGTTTTTTCTAGTCGGTGTTGCACAAAATCCTAGCGAAAAAAAATTTCGAATGATATATGCATTCTAAAATAATATAGCTACTTGTGCATCACTCACTCACTCAATGACACAAACCTCTATTTGGCATGTTTGTAGGTCGAGTGGCACAAACGACGAGAAAAATCGAAAATCACAAAAAAGTTTACATTTAAGGGTCTTTTTAACTCCAATGTTACATTTCAATACCCCACAAGAAAAGCTTGGAATTCAGTGCAAGACTTGACAAAAATGCATTTTAAAATTACTTAAAATTGGGATACGAATTTGCGGAAAGAAAAGTTATCTATCTGAAAGAACAGGGTTCTTAATTTTTGAAAGCATAATTCATATATCTACAGAATTAGCGTAAATATCGGCTTTTAATCGGAAAAAAGTGTGAATTTATTCCTCTTTTCAGCAATGAAAATCTTTAAATACTATGGCAACGACCTCAATGCTTTTAAAGGGATCTGATATTAAACGTTACGATTGCAGTGACTTAATGCTGTTAAATGGAAATTAATGCCGTCATAGTGAATTATAGTTGAACTTCCATAACTCTAATCTCAAGGGAAAAGCAAAAGTTATTCGAGTTATATAAAATTCGAGTTACAGAAATTAATTTTTCATTTTTCTTTAATTGAATTAACATCAAGTTTATTCCCATAAGCTAATAACATAATTTACTCTCATTTTCAATATCATTATATATCGACGACCCTTACAGAGGAGGATATAACATATAACAGGAGGATACTAATGTCCAGCCCAAACTACAAGAGCTAGAGAGCTCAAAGTTTCAGTTTTTGTAGATATGATGGAGAAACCTACAGATAAAATGAGACTTCTTACCTAAGTGACATGAGTTCGACTCCAGAAATTCCGAAAGTTGCGTTTTTTCCCATAAGAAAAGCATTGCGCCATTTTTGTAAATTAATTATGGGCACTTACCGGTAAACTAGAAAAATGAAATTATCAGTGTTGCTAGATGGCCGCAATATCTATTAGGAATTATTGTTACTTTTTCTTACAGTGTCTTGGGTTCGACTCCAGAGACCCCGGAATATCTCCCATAAGTTAGCATGGGAAAACGTAATCTAGTGTGTAGACCAATCTAATAAGTTTAGGAAGCTAAAATTTTGCAAGATTATAGAACTTTTCTCATAACCAACTATAAAAATGGAAAATTTTAAAATTGTTAATTTTTAGGGGTTGTTTTAACCCCATTTGAACATTAAAGTTTAATAATTTTTTAGGTTCTACGGGATGAGCTAGGAAGCTGCAATTTTCAAATTATTTACAGAACAGTGCATTTGCACAATTAAACATTTCAATCTCTCCATATATATATTGCGGCAACCGTTAAAAATGTTTAAATTTTAAACAATTAGAAAAATATTATTTTACTTCTAGAAGTGCTACAACTTTAAAATTTGGCTCAAATGTGTAGCATTAGTACCCCATAATGGAGAAAATGTAAAATGTTTAAAATTGCAACATTTGGGGATTGTTTTAAACTATTATTGTTACATGTAGGAAAAACGAAAATCGCTGCAGAGGTGAAATCTTTAGAATTAATAGAATAATTTTAATGGTGAAATATCTGTCTGAAAAATTAATGTTTTTTCAAGGTGAGATGAAATGCTTGCAGCATGCAAGCACCTTCTACTAATAATGCATATTATGAAAACATCATCTTCAATATTTTCTTCTTCTAATAATATTTAAGAATTAACTGTATCGAAATCACTAATTTCATCACGCACTGTGATTGAGGGAATCATAAATAATTAGAATTCTAACGTAACACTGATAGCACTGTGGTTGAAGCTATCGTAGATAGTTGTAATTCTTACGTACTAATGAAGGAAGAAACACGACGATTAAATTTGGGATATCGACTATAGGAAGGAGAGAATGGGTTTGTTTTTCTCTAAGACTATAAGAGATCACTATCGGAGAAGCAGCCCTGTTAGGAGTTACGGCAAAACGTAAAAGTATTTTAATGATGTGCTTCGTAATTTTTTGAGAAATTTTAACTCATGCCAATTGTTAAATAATATAGCGTCACACAAATTTCTCGATATTTTTTATCCAAATACGTGCTGAACCATGGATGAAGATGCCATAATCTTAACAGAAAATATTCTAATTTTTCCACAACTTTTATTTGCAAAAACGGGAAGTACTTAAGTTCAAGAGTCCGGAAAAATTTTTATTCGAGAAATTCCCATAATACTCGTATTAGCATTGGAGGATTGTTGCCATCATGCTCGCTTTGAAAGCATTTAGCGCTGGTACACGCGTGGAAATTACGGTAACTAATCTATAACATTGCCCTGATTTCACTTTCTCATAAAAACTCCTAATTATATCCTTCATTATATCGTTTAAAATGGCAAATAATTAGATCTGCATTAAAATATTACTAATATGTGCATACATTGTACGAGTGCTGATTATGTTATGACGCTCAAAAATTGTTGTTAATGTAAACGAATCCATTCCAACAATGCAATCAAAGCCAAAGAACTCATTACCGCTCATTACTGACAATGAGAGAATCTTTCTAGGAGTTGGATCGTTGTCATTATCTTCAGTCATATTTTGTGGGAGAAACCGAATTTAGGGAGTGAATTGTGCTCTCAATTTATATTCATCCTGTTCATCACTCCTCAACTGTAGTTTATTGCTCCTGATTTCCTTGAGTTCTGTTAATGTTGTGAGTTCCATCGTTGTGTGTTGTTTTTCCATGTTCCTACGGTCTTTTGAGACCTGTATTGTGTTGTGCGTTCCTCTTGGAATATTCAACAGTTTTATCTGCTGTGTTTGGTGTTGTTCGGTTTCTTTTTTTTCTTCATTGGTTTTTTGCATGATTCGTTTTGTTGTTATTTATTGTACGTGCTATTTTATATGATCTGTACGGTTGTATTTGGTTCGTTTCGGTGTTCTGAGTTGTTTTGTGTTTATTGTTTGATCTGATGTCATTCTGTTCCTTTAGCAGTTTATATCTATAACCGGATTATTAGCAGATTTTAATATCTGCTTGCTTTTTTGTTTTGTTTGTTTTTATAATTTTTGTCTCCTTTGTTTCTAATTTTTTTCAATTAACATTTGGAGGTTGAATTTATTTTTCGTTATAATTGTGGTATATTTGTCATCTACTGCTGCTTTTTTCTTCTTTCTTCATTTACGTTCTTCCTATTGCCATTGATTGTATTTTTAAGTTCAGAATAATTTTTAATATTTATAAAAAAAGTGTTACCCATGGAATCATGACACATACTGTATCTACTGTTGCTCGTCATCCTCTTGAAATTTTTGAAGAAATCCAAAATGGAGATTATTTATCAGATTATCATTTTAATGAATTACTGGCGAACATAACACAGAACATCTACATCTTCATATAACCCTGCAAGTCACCTTGACGGTGGATGGCAGGGGGTGCCGCGCTAACTAATTATTATTCACTTATCTATTGTGGTCACGTATTGTCCTAGGGAAAAAGGACTCCTTATACCTCTCTGACCTATCTATTTCGCGAATCTTGTCCTCATTATCTCTCAGTCCAATATACTTTGTTTGTCGAATAAAATCCTTCATTTCATTTACGAATATCTCCGATCTATATCTATCTAGAAGTTTAAGTCTCACCTCTAATCTACGATCTTTCACCGATGGCCAACTCAACTCTTCAATGAGTAACGTAACGCTCTGATTTTTATCGTAATTCTTTTCCGCGAATCTAGCTGCTCGCCGCTGTATTTTTTCTAAATCCTTTATGAGTCCCCTCGGATATGGATCCCAAACCGCTGCTGCGTATTCCATTTGAGGTCTAACCAAGGATAAATAACAGGATTCTCTCACCTTTTCTGTGCTTTTCCTGACTATCCTACGCACAAAAGCCAACTTCTTATTGGCCGCACCTATCACTCGTTTTATGTGGGTGTCCCAAGACAGGTCACGATTCAAGGTTACCCCGAGGTATTTCACGGATTCCGAAACAGGAATGCTCTCATCATCTATCGAGTAGGTAAATACGGACGATGGGCTTCTAGATTGAACTATTTTTAATGAATCGTGAGAAGTCTTAAAAAAAACGGCGTAAATTATAGCCCCAAAACCATTTAATAACCCTAGCTTAATTACAAATGCAGTATGATAACCTAACTAACAAGGAACCCAGAGGTTACAGTGAAATAGGCAGGGTGGCAGGCGGTCTTCTCTCCAACCTCCTGAGCCGGCGAGCGAGAAACAGGAGCATCAGCGCCGAGCGGTCACCTGGTCACGGGCGCGTGCAGTCGCCACGGCGCTCAGACAAAAACAGGCCTCGAGGTCGTCCCCTCGATGGCTTTTATAGGCCCCGAGCCGGTGGCGGGCCCATTAAGCGATTCCGTCACAGGCCAGGATACTCATGACCGCACCGCCGCGGGGATAAGTCCCTTTCCTTCTCCGGACACAGGTCCTAGAGGGGTCGAACCGGCCCGCGCGAACGGTTCAAGATTTCAAAAGTTTAGAACGTTTCTCTTTTTCTGATTGATTTCTACCTGCCATTCCTTGCACCAAACAGATAACGCATCCAGATCATCCTGAAGCTGACGATGGTCGCTAGGACCACTAATTTGTCTATAGACTACGGTGTCATCCGCAAAAAGCCTAATATTACTTTTCACAACTGAGCTGATGTCGTTTATATAAAGCAAGAAAAGCATAGGCCCGATCACACTACCCTGCGGCACTCCAGAGACTACATCTGCCACACTCGAGGACTTACCATCGATGGCTACTTTTTGTTTTCTATTCCAAAGGAAAGCTCGAACCCAGCAAATGACTTTAACATTAACGCGAAGATTTCCCAATTTCAATAACAACTTACGGTGGGGAACCTTGTCAAAATCCTTTCTAAAATCAAGGAACACTGCATCGACCTGTTTATTATTTTCGCCGCATGATAAAACATCATTCAAAAACAGACCGAGTTGGCTGTCATAGGATCTACCTTTTCTGAAGCCATATTGACAGCTGACTAACAGCGATCTACTCTCGAGATAACGCATTGTGTTGCTAACAATAATGTGATCCAAAATCTTACATGATATTGATGTTAGAGAAATCGGCCTGTAATTTTCTGGGTTATCTTTGTCACCTCTCTTATGAAGTGGTGTGACGTGTGCTAGTCTCCAATAATCAGGAACCTCACAGAGGGTAAGAGATTTTTCGAATACTATCCGAAGGAAGGGAGCTATTTCTTCTGCTAGTTCTTTTAATACACGCGCGGGAATTCCTTCTGGTCCTGGATTTTTGTTGGGCTTTATCGCACCTAGTTGCTTCGCTATTCCTGCCTCAGAGATTTTAATATTATCCATCCGAGTACGTCTATTGGGAATAAGATTATCTTCAAGTCTGTCTCCACCTGCCGTGATCGCCTTCGCGAAGTAAACGTTTAGTAGATTAGCTTTATCCTCCCCATCGTGAAGGATGTCTCCGGAACCACATCGCAGGGAGGGTATTGATGGACCCCCACCCTTAACTTCTCTTACGTAGAACCAGAATGCTTTTGGATCCTCCTTCAATTTTGTATTTAATACCTCTCTCCGGAAGGTGTTAAATGCGTTACGCATGGTTTTTCTCGCTAATACATGGGCACTGTTATACTCGTAGACTATAGCTGTGCGATAATCATCGGAAGCGGTGGTAGGTATGTTTTTCAATTTTGCGTGGCTACGCCTCTGTCGTCTTAAGGCAATTCTAACTTCCTTATTAAACCAACGAGGTTATTTCTTATCAGATTTTAACTTACTGGGGATAAATCTTTCGATATATTTTCCTAGTATATCCTTGAATAATATTCATGACGGCTCCGTACCTAATCGTTGTCTTTTCACGATAACTGACGAAGGTACTTCTAAGATGTAAGCTGAAACTTTTTAAGTCGGCCTTGGGGAAAGCGTATACATTCCGAAGGGGCTTAGGATGTCTTTTGAGCTTTAATTCGCACTCCGCATACACAGCTCGATGGTCGCTAAGTCCCTCCTCTGTGGATACCTTAGTTATCCTATGCGGGGTGTTAGAAGCAAGCAAGTCGAGAACATTGCCCGAACGCGTGGCTTTTTGTACCATCTGGATTAAGGAATATTCATGAAACGTGTCAATTAAGGCTTCACACGATTCGCGTTCTTTTCCTCCCGTAACGAAACAGGTTTTCCCAATCGATTGACGGTAAGTTAAAATCGCTTCCTATTATCACATAACCGTCGTTCATAAAAGATCTAAGCTCGGCTAATTGCCTCTCTAAACTTAAAATATAATCAACTTAGGCATTAGGTGGTCTGTAAAATGAATATAAATATATCTTTTTCGAATTATCCTTACCTAGGCGGCACCACACGCTCTCGGTCGTTCCTTCAATAATAGGGATCTAACAACTATTGTACTTTTCACTTATTGCCAAAAATACTCCGCCACCTATTCTATTGGCGCGGTCTTTTCTGTACACACTATAGCTTTTCGGAATGAATTTCTTGGCTAGCGATATCTTCGGTGAGACAACTTTCCGTACCTATAACTACATCAACATGCAACGTTCGAATTACGTGTTCGAGTTCGGCAGACTTCCTACGAATGCTGCGGCAGTTAAAAACTACAATATTTAATTTCTCGTTATCGCCAGAAGCATTAAATGCACTATTACGGCTTCTGCAGGTGGACTCTCTCACTTAGCGACCAGAAACTGTATTACACTCGATGCCCCTATGAAATCTCCTATTACGCCTACACCCTACCTAATCTCTAATCTAATAAAGGCCTACCATGGTCGAAGATCCTACACGCTACACTCTGTGAAGCCTCGGTCGTGTAATGGACTCCAGAGCCATTTAGGGGTACCCTACACGATCCGAGAACCGGCCGGAGATCAACGAAGTCGACTCCCATGCCCACACAGAAATTCCATAGCCTTTGGTTTAGCCCCGCCACGCGGCTCCAAACCTCCGAACCACAGTCAATCCGCGGGACAATACTACAAATGGTGAGCCGCACATCAGAACCCGACTCCTATCGGACACGAGTGACCTCGGCGACCAAGTACTCAAAAGAACTTAGAATCTTCTCGGACCCGCGCTTCGAGGCGTCATTAGTCCCAACATGGACCACCATCCGCAGCTTAGAGCAACCCGTTGGCTCCACCGACTCCCGTACCGCCCTCGTCACTTGGGGGACCGTTCCTCCTGGTATACACCTGGAGAACACCCACTCAGCCATTCCCTCCCGGCGGGCCCGAGTTAGCAAGGGAGCCATAACACGCCGGACATTAGAACTACCTATTACTAAGAGCCCATCTTTCCCACCCCGACTTCCCATTGATCCGCCAAAGAGACCGGAGCGGATGCGAGCGCATCGGCCGAAGTGTCGTCCTCCGACAACACCGCAAACCGATTGCTAACTGGAAGAGGGTCTGCCGAGGCATTCCCAGCTCCCAGCCTTCGCAGGACCACCCCACGATCTCCCCGGTTGGAGACCGCTTTCCAATCGTTGGGTTTCAGGATTGGAGCTACCCCAGCCCCCGAAGAGGTCCCACAAGCACCCTCGATCACACCACCGACTTTCGCACTCGAGCGCACCCGAGTCGCCATCCTGGCGCGGTGAGTTCTCGGGGATGGATGCGTTCTCCCAACACGAACAAGGCCCGACTCCACTCTTGCCACCCTCCGACGGAGGTCCGTAACCTCTCTTACCAGCTCCGTGATTCGAGACCTCATTCCCTCGAAATCGCATAGAAAGGAGGGAACGGGAATCCCAGGTGAAGCCACCCTAAACACTAATCTGTACTAGCTACGAATTAAATTAAACTTCAAACTAAGGTTATACTAAGTGACTAACTAATTCGTGGACATAAGGTCTACGCTAGAGAGGAACGCAGGTAAAAAGTGAAAGGGAAACGCTGACTCACCGCACAAACAACGTTAGCAAACAGGCAAGATAGACTCACAAGCAAGCGTTAAAACAATTTAAGTTAGTACACCAACAGCGTCCAGTTCTTACAGAAACAATTACTATTTGAATATGAGTTTTTTAAAAGAATGGGCGCTACAGTGCTACAAAGATACGACTACTGAAAAATAACGATATTGGGATTAAGAGATACTACAATAAACAATAAATGTCAGTTCTACCCATCAGTACGGTTCCTTCAACTCTACTTCTACTGCTACACAACGATACAGCTACAGAAGGACAACTGCTACAGGTACTCTACAGCTACTGCTATTAAAGCGCCGGTCAACCGCAGGTCAGAAGCTCTCGCAGGAGGAAGTGAAAGGCACGTCCTTACCCTTCGTCAGACAGGCACTAACTGTTCTGTTCTGTTTATATCACTTCCCAGGTATGTTTCTCCGGTATCTGGCCCTCACATTCAAATACACTCTTTTTGTCCTACTGCTCAGGTGGATGATATATTGCATAGGATTTGCCCCTATTATGATAGTACTGTAATAAGGGTTTATGATAGCCTTAACAACCGTTCATTAACTGAAGCTCAGAAAGAGTATTTAGCAAGATTCTTCCCTCACAAACCACATCAATTGAGGTTAAGTTAAAGTCACCAACCACTATAATGATTCCATCTTGGTTTATCAATCTAAGCTTTGACAGTTGCTTCTCGAGATTTAAAATACAATCTACCCCAGCGTAAGGTGGTCCGTAAAACGAGCATAAGAACACCGTTTTCGAGCCTTCTTTACCTATGCGGCACCAAGAACTCTTGATATCCTCTTCACATATCGGAATCTCACTGCTATCCAGAGGCGTATATTCAGGGTGTGCTAGGTGTGCGGTGCACACCCACGGATTCGCAATGTCACAGATATTATATTTTTGCATTTATTCCTGTTCAAGACTCCCCTAATCGTTTTCTGGCCTCGCGTGATTCCTAAAATCAAATCCAATATACAATGTTTCATGAAGAGAAGTTTCAGCGCGTAAACATTGTATCACATTCACGTTAATAGCCCGGGTGTGCGGTAAGAAATACGGACAGCTTTGAGCCCTTTAAACACACTTACAGATGGCGCAGCGGGTCAAATTTTAACCTCCTTGTGGTTTTAAACCGTCCAGAAGGCGTGGCAGGGTGTGCGCTGAGGCAACAGCACCCAGAAGTAGTTAGCAGTTGTGATTGGCTATTGTGTGAAGCAATCCAATTCAACGTTGTTACTTGTCATGAGATGCTGTTTTTGTTTTCTGAGTTTCGTCTGTTTTGCGTGCGTGGGGTAAAGTGTGAACCGACGTGTTTATGACACCGATTTAGGCAAGTTTTTAACATATATTTATAATTTTTTAGATATAATTTATAACTTTTTGCCCATATTTACAATGGTAAACAGTGTTAACGATGGACTGCCAGAGCTTTTGCGGATTGTATGAACATAGTCGAAGAAGGTAAGCCTCGTACTCTTCCAAATTTACTGTGCAAGCACAAAGATGCAAAAACTGAGTACATGAGACATTTCTCTGTTTCACAATACGATACAGTAGAATGGTTAACTGGATGTGAAGTGCGGTCAAGACTTTTTTGTTGGCCTTGTTTATTATTCTCCAAAGAGAAAGGTGTTTGGAATAAGCACGGGTATTCCGATCTTAATCATTTAGCTGCAGCAATGCAAAAACATGAGCGCTCCCAACCACATGTTCAGTTTAAATCTTAAGATGTTTGGAAAACAAAGAATTGACACTCTCATTGACAGCCAAAGGAAAATTGAAATTAGTCGTCATAATGAACAGGTAAAGAAAAATAGAGACATTTTAAAAAGATTAGTTGATGCTGTATGTTACTTGGCTAAGCAAGAGCTTCCTTTGAGAGGTCATGATGAGTCTGAAGATTCAGCCAACCGAAGGAATTATGTAGAATTTTTAAATGTGCTCCGTGAGTATGATCCTCTTTTAGACAGTCATTTAAAGGCATCGACTGTATTTCGAGGAACTTCTCCCACAGTACAAAATGATATCATTAACTCTATATCTGATGTGGTTAAAGATGCTATAAAGAAAGAAATTTCTTCCGCTACATTTGTGGCCATTCTTCTGGATGAAACTTCTGATGTAATGTCGAAATCGCAGCTATCAACTGTTTTTCGTTTTGTCCATAATGGGCAAACACACGAAAGGTTTATCGGATTTACAGACGTAAGTGATGATAGAACGTCTAGTGGTCTTTTTAAACATGTTGTAAACAGAGTTGAGCAATTTAATATTAAGGACAAGTTGGTCGGCCAAACTTATGATGGTGCCTGTGTAATGAGTGGACATATTAATGGGTTGCAGAGTAAAGTTATCGAGGCCTATCCTTTAGCAATATTTACGCATTGCTACGCTCACGTTTTGAACTTAGTTCTGAAGCAAAGCCTCTCGAATATCAAGGAATGTAGATTGTTTTTCCAAACTATCAGTGGATTGGCAGCATATTTTTCTAAATCATCGAAAAGAGTAAATGCTTTGCAAGATTTTGTTGCTAAAAAATTACCCTCCGTCGCACCAACCAGATGGAATTTTACTTCCCGTTTATCGAACACAGTAAAACGCCACAGAAGTCAACTTATTGAATTTTTTTAACATATTGTGGAGAATTCTGGGGATTGGGACGTGGATGCTGTAATCAAAGCCCGTGGTTTTTTGTATTCTTGCAAGATTTTCAAACAATTTTTTTGCTAGAAATTTTTTCTGTTCTGTTTGGCTATACTGATGTTTTGAATAATATATTGCAAACATCATCCTATGACATATTTTACTGTTGTAAAAAGGTGCATGATACTATGAAACAGCTTAGGAATGACAAGGAACATGGATTTGATGATATTTGGGTTTCTGCAAAGGAAAAGCATGCGGTTGAGGAGTCGAAGCCTAAAAGACGAAAAGGATCTATAGAAGAGGAGAAGAGTGCGTGTCTTCGATTATACCAGAGAATAGTCGACCATGTGCCTGGAGATGGAAGAAAGATACTCTTCACTTTCGAAACTTGAGTTTTTTTTAACTCCTTTGTAGCGAAAGATATGATCAGTATGCGAAAACTTTTCCTGGTGGTATTTTAGAAAAATTAAAGGATTTCTACGGACCAGTTTTTGACTATGTTCGCCTAAAAAATGAACTAAAAGTGCTCTTTTCTTCTGATGAATTTGCGAGGAAACCAGTGCATCACCTATTAAAACTCATGCAAGAAAATCAGCTTCAGGTTGCATTCAAGAAGAGTTATGAATTAGCGGAACTTATCATGACGATTCCGAGTTCTACTGCTGCAGTCGAGCGTTCTTTTTCGGCTATGAAGAGAATACATACGTGTTATAGAGGAACACAAACGCAGGAAAGGTTATGCGGCCTAAGTTCACTCGTCATTGAAAAGACATTGCTGGTGGAACTGAAGAAAAGACCTTCATTTTATGATGATGTGCTAACACAATTCCTAAGGCAAAACAGGAGATTGAAACTGGTGTATAAATTAGTAAGTAAAATGAGTTTTTTAAGCCTTTCTTTGATTCAATCCGGAAAATAATATTTTCCCAAGTGATTACTTTTTCAGATTTCTGTGCGTATTATATGGTTGTACATATTTAAAAATCGTAACAAAATACAAATAATTCGGGCCTCACTCTAGTATTTGCCAATGATATCCTAATCTTCTCACAACGAAGCGTTAACCCTTCTCACATAAACGGCGCGCGTGATGCATAGCTAAAGTCTATTTGACGGGGAACCTTTGTGTTGTCCATAATTATGGATTGTATAGTTAAAATTATATCAGTTAGTAAATTAAAGTATTCAAAATTATTCTACGATTAATTGTATTAGACCAATTAAGAAGAGCGCTGCTGCGCTATGCTCTCTTAAAACTTCCACACGTCGATAAAAATGCAATCGTACGTTCAAATTAACACGTGAATTTTGTAGCGCGGGTTGCATAACCCCCCTCCCCAATAAAAGCACACCCAACCTAAATGGGCACGCGACGCCACTGCTGCTATCGTACTTATCGCTGACCGCTATTAACCCCCCCCCCCCCCCGCCCGATCTATTGGCGCAAACTTTTCTATAGACACGATAGTCTCTAGGAAATATCTCTTGACTCCGAATCTCATACGTTAATCAACATTCTATGCCTATCACGACGTCGGCGTGCAGACGCGAATAATATGCTCGAACTCAGCAATTTTCCTACGGATGCTGTCGCAGTTCAGTACGACGACGTTTAATTTCTCGCTATCACTTCGCATATTAATCTCACTCTTGACTTTCTCTTCCACTCTAAATCTACATGCGCTCCAATCACGAGCATTCCCACGACTGTTAGACATCGCATCAAAATTGGATTTGCGACCGTTGCACCCTTGGCGGAACATTCTATCAATGACCTATCGCGAAATTGATGATGCATGTTACTATGGACTTCCTCCTTAACTTTCATATTACGTGCATTTACCTCACGCTCGGCGTATATTTTATCATTACATAATCTAATGTGATTCTTATTTTCTACGAACGCATCGATCATCCCCTTATCCAAAACTGACCTACATTCTGCCCTACTCTCTAGCGTAAAAAACTCATACTGTGCTCGAGAATCCTACGCGCTACTCTCTGAGCCGATTCGGGCGTGTAGTGAACACCATAGTGATCCATTGGTGCCCTGCACGATTCGATATTCGGCCGTAGGTCAACGAAGTCCACTCCCAAGTCCCGACAGAAATTCCATAGCCTTGGGTTCAGACCGTCAACCCTACTCCAAACCACAGAATCGCGGTCAATCCTAGAGACTATACTCCAGACAGTAAGCCGCACATCGGTACCCCACAAGGCCGTCCCTAGGAGGTTGCGGGGCTCGGGGTGATCAGCATTTGCGGGGTGTCTTAACAATTTAATATCACCAAGGTATTTAATATGCATTAAATGTTGTGATTGATTTTTCACGTAGCTACGGGAAATGGGGAATCGCGTCTTCTAAAAAACCCATATCCAATGCTGAGAGGAACCGTATCTCGACACGAATCCTACTGCAAACTGAAAGGAGGTTTTGACTCTGCCTATCTGCCCAAAGGGTAATGTGCTTGCTTTAGCTTTAGTAAAATAAATTATGAAGTTATGCCTAACAAGCGCATCCTTATGACAAGCTGAAAGAGAAGATAGGGAGTGCATCAATGCATGGAGAGTGATTATATATATATATATATATATATATATATATATATATATATATATATATCATTATATATGGACGTTTCTTATTGCAATTTCAAGAATTTTATACTTTCTCTATTATGGGGTACTAATGCTACACATTTCTGTAAAATTTTAAAGTTGCAGTACTTCTAGATGCGAAATAATATTTTTCCAATTGTTTAAATTTTAAACATTTTCAACGCCCACCGCAATATGTTTATGGAGAGCTTCAAATGTTTATTTGTGGAAATGCACTACTTTGTACATAACTTGAAAATTTAAGCTTCCTAGCTCATCCCGTAATGTCTAAACAGTTACCTATTTGTTTAAACCTTAAGAATTTTTAACTGCCAAACAAATCAAAATATCAAAATTTGTATATATATAATGATTAGTAGAAGGTGCTTGCGTACTGCAAGCATTTCATCTCACCTTGAAAAAATATTAATTTTTCAGAGGAATATTTCATCATGGGAAATATTTCTTTAATTCATAAGATTTCTCCTCTGGACAGGTTTTCGTTTTTCATTATGGAACAACAATGGAGTAAAACTATCAATAATTTTTGCAATTTTAGGAATATTATACTTTTCCCACATTTCTAACAAATTTAAAATGTATAGTAGAATTAGAAGTGAAATAAAATTTATCTAATTGTTTAAATTAAAATAATTTTTAACTGCCAAAATAACAATTTTATGGGTAAATTGAAATATTTATTCATTTACATATGCTAACCTCTAAGTAATTTAAAAATTTCACCTCCCTAACTTTCGGCGTAGTGTCTAAGCATTTGCCAATTTATTTAACTTTAAGAATTTTTAACTGCCAAACAAATAAAAATATCAAAATTTCTATAATCCCTATTTCGTTTTTTTACCAATCCTACCTCAAAAAAAATTTCAGCTCCCTAGCACATTTGGAAATACGTAAACCTTAAAAATTTGTTTAAACAATTGGGAATTTTTAACGGCTGCATTGTTGCACTTTTTTAAGATTTTCGTTTTTGTAGTCGGTTTTGCAAAAAATCCTACCTAAGAAAAAATTTCGATTCTCCAGCTCATCTGGAAGTGCCTAAACATTAATATCCTCCTGTTACCATTATATATCGACGACTCTTACAGAGGATATAACATACTAGTAGTTGGTGCTTGCATACTGCAAGCATTTCATCTCACCTTGTAAAAACATTCATTTTTCAGACAGACATTTCATCATTGCAATTATTCTATTAATTCTAAAAATTTCACATCCGCAGCGATTTTCGTTTTTCCCACATGTAAAAATAATAGTTTAAAACTATCCCCAAATGTTGTAATTTAAAAAAAATTACATTTTCTACATTATGGGGTACTAATGCTACACATTTCAGCCAAATTTTAAAGTTGTAGCACTTCTAGGAGTAAAATAATATTTTTCTTATTGTTTAAAATTTAAACATTTTTAACGGCCGCCGCAAAATATATATGGAGAAATTGAAATAATTATTTGTGCAAATGCACTGTTCTGTAAATAATTTGAAAATTCCTAGCTCATCCCATAGTGCCTAAACAGTTATCTATTTGTTTAAACTTTAAGAATTTTTAACTGCCAAACAAATTAAAATATCAAAATTTGTATAATCCCTATTTCGTTTTTTTTTACAAAGCCTACCCGTAAAAAGAATTTCAGCTTCGAAACACTTTCAGTTTTTCGAGAAATTTTAACCTTTCAATTGTTAAATATAATGGCGTCATGCCTATTTCACTATTTTTTAAAATCCAAATACGTGATAAAGTCATGGATGATAATTTTAACACAAAATATCCCAATTCTCCCGTAATTTCTGTGTATAGGTTTAGTCTTAATGATGATTATTCTTATTGCTCATTCTGGGCGACCTGAGTCACGAAACCTGAAATGCGAAAACTTGGACACAAGCCGATTGCCAGAGAATTGGGAAATTACGGGTAGTTGCCTCAATTTCACGGAAAATTATAAATATACTGCTATTACTCATGGAATTTATTATCTACTACATATAGGCTCCATTTGGCTGAAGTGCTGTTACCCTGGAGATCATGTTGGTTTACTTACGAGTCTACGAGTAGACCTTGGTGTACGGTGATTTTTTAAGCGCTTGCAAGCACCGACAACTCGTATGTTATACTTATTCATTAATATTTCACATAGAGCACACAAATGGCCAATTTACAGTAACATTTATAACTCAACGAACACAAGCATCTGTATCCCAAGGCCTACATAAGTAACAAGCAATATATATATATATATATATATATATATATATATATATATATATATATATATATATATATATATGCGATTGAATTCCACATGCATTGCATATCACCATGAAAATACATCAATTTTTCAGAAAGATATCTCATTATTAGAAATATTTTTAAATTCAAAGGTTTGTAACTCTGCACAGATTTCCTTCTTTTTTAATGGGACAATATTGTAGTAAAAGCAATCCCTAAAATTTGAAATTTCAAGAATATTGTATTTTATATAGTGTGTGGTAATAATCCCACACATTTCTGCAAAATCTTTAAAGTTGTAGCACATCTAGAAATGCAATAATATTTATCTAATATTTTAAATTATAAAAAACTTTAACTGCCGAAATAAAAAATTCGTGGAGATTTTCAAATATCTATTTGTTCATCTGCACTAAGCTCTAATGAACAAAAAAATTCAGCTCCTTAGCTCGTCTCTATGTACCTATAAATGTATCTATTTGTTTAAATTTTAGGAATTTTTAACAGCCAAACAAATAAAAATATCAAATTTCTTTAATTCATATTTGGGTATTTCACAATTTCTACCTTTACAGAAATTTTTAACTTTGTAGCACATTCAGAAATACATAAGCCTTAAAATTAAAAAAAAAATTTACGAATTTTTAGGGGCCGCATTGTTGCAATTTCTTGAGATTTTCAATTTAGAATGCTATGGTTTCAGTTTATTTCTGTCATTTGTAAAGTCTTTAAATTTTTCTCGCAGTTCCATAAAATATTTATTATTACTAGTTCAAAAGCCCGACAATATGATGGGTATGCGTGGGTTAAATATTAAGTTTAATTTAATTCTTCCTCCTTTTCTCTATTCCGTTCTCCTCCCTCATATTTTACATTTATATTCGATTTTTTCCGATTTTTCAACATCTCATAAAGAGGTTGCAATGAAACAAAATCTTGGACAAAAAAAATTTAAGCGAAAAGTTTCATGTAAATTTAAAACAAATAAACATGTAGCGTAAAAACTTTAATCAGAAACGACTCCAATGCATTGTAATGATGGACAACTCAACATTTCAAATAGGAAGATACTTCACGCGTACATTGAAAATATCTTTTCGTTGGAAAATTTTATTGGGCAGTTTAAAGAAAATTACTATATTGACAATGATTATGATTAATTTATTTCGATAATTAATCAAGATATTTGAGGCATGGCCGGTGCATTTGTAGTGATTACAAAAATATGTGAATTAAAAAAGCTACTTACTAAGTTCTTTCGTCGTCAAGGTAAGCAAAACAAAAAGCTAATTAAAAAATTAGCGGTCGTATGTTCGTTTGCATTTCTTCCACGCCTTAGAAATGACACTGCAGTAAACAAACCTATCGTTGAATAAGCCATAATTACTTCCCTTTCGATTAAAATGCATTCAAAATTTATCAGAAGAGTTCTCACAATTGATTTAAAATACAATATCAAAGTTAATGTCATTGCTTTTAGATATAGACGTAATTTTGCTAGATCAGCAACAAAGCCGTCGCCCTTGACGACGAAATTTTTTCGCCTAAAATTTAGCCAAATTTTCGTGATAAGAATGAATTTGTGGAACGATTCGATGCGTATTCGAAAATCGATACCTGGAAAATGAATATCCGTTCTTTTTGCGACGTTTGGTGCAAGTCCCGTATTCATATCACAATTCTAAGTGATTTTAAAATGCAAATGAAAAATGGTCTGCAACTATGTAAACTGTGCAAACAAACAAAGGACAGAATTCTCTTCAATATATGTATATTAGATGTAACCTGTTAGGAATTTTTAGAAATGTTACAGGTATGAAAAAAGTCATGTGTTGGCCATATCAGATTTTTTTAGATTAAGAAATATCGTGTCTTAAAAGACTGTTTTATGTAAAAAAACACCAGCCGTATTCAGCGTAGTACACCGAAGAAAAACATCCCAAATATGAAACGCCACGTGATTTAATGGTGTGTGTGTGTGTGTGTATGTATGTGTGTGTGTATATGTGTGTGTGTATATATATATGTAGTAAAACTATTTCTCCACCCTCCCTTCCTCTCTGCACCCTCCCTCTCTATCTCAACACTACCTCTCCTTCTCCCCCCTCTCTCCCCACACTATCTCCCTCTTTCTCCACTTTCCCTGTCTCTCTGCACACTCCCTCTCTCCGCCCTCCCATCCTCTTTCCACCATCCCTCCCTCCTGTTCACTCTCCACCCTCCCTCCATCTCTGACCCTCCCTTTCTCCACCCTCCCTTCCTCTCTCCACCCTCCTTCCCTTTCTCCACCCTCCCTCCCTCTCTCCAATCCTCTCTCCACCTTCCATCCTCACTCTCCCCTCCCTCTAACCCTCTCCCTGCTACCTCGTCTCCTAGGCTTTCCCGCCTCTTCTCTGAACCGCGCCCCTCTCTCGCGACTATCTCATGAAAACTGAATCGTCTTCATGAGTGTGCCACAGCCGTGTCTCCCCCCGAGGCAGCGCGGAGGGAGAAAGAACATCATCGCTTGCGCATATTCCCGGGCAGGCATTCCCCTGGGACACCGCGCGGCTCCGGATAGAGCGAGAGACATCGCCAGGGAAGGTTTCGTGCGAGCGGCACCCGCGGCGCTGCCGTCAAGAGGAAGGACGCACGCAGTTTCGGTATCGGCTGGCAGGATCGCTCGGAGCGAGTGCGAGTGGGGGGAGGGGATAGCGAGACGGGACTCTTGACCTTCGCGGGGCGGCGACAGTGCCTTGCTCGAAATCGTGGGGAAGATATCGGACGTCGGTTCCTCTTGCCCTCTCGCGTCTCGAGCGGTGCGCGGGGCGCCGAGAAGAGGTCCTTTTCCGACGAAGGCCTTCAACTCAGTTCCGCAGCCATGGCGACGCCGCCTGACAGCCCCATCGAGGATGTGATGTTCGAAATCGAGCCAAGTAAGGTGCCGAAGCACAGGCCGGTGGCTCTCGAAGACCTCTGCAGGCAGACGAAATTCACGAGGCAGGAGATAAGGGTCATGTACAGAGGGTTCAAACAGGTAAGCTCTCATCTCTGCGAATCGGGATGCGTGCGGCCTTCGATCGGACGGACCTTTCGGAGGTGTGACGATCCGCCCCCTAGAGGCGTTCGCCGCGCCTCGGGTGCGTTCTCGTCTGCGGTCGATGTTAGGGGTAGCGGCCGCTCCGGGAATCGGCCGAGGCTGCCTTTGTATCGACGTCCACTTGTAAGAGAATATTTCCGATTTTTTCATTTTAATGGAGCTTTCCCGATAAGTTTATTGGCACGCGTAGCCAACGTTAGATCCATACCCGCTCCCATCGTTTGATTCGATGCTAGTTGCAATGGCTGCTGAAACGACCGCGTGGGCGAACATTTGTGATGAGGTTGCTTCGTAGTCGAATGGAGAAGGTACTCCTCGGTAAGACTTTTAATCACATAGATGTCTCTGCCAGTAAAAATAAACTACGACCCTCAATTTTTACGTATAAAGCGAATGCGTTGGTGAATAAACATTTAAAATCAGAAGATGATCTTAGAGACTGTGATACCAATTATAATAATTCGTATTGTATAAAATAATTTCAATAATATTTATGGTAGTTTCTGGAAAGGGGTCGCCAGCATAAGGGTCCCGAGACGTTTTTGTGGGATCCTGAATTGCATTAAAAGTAGTCACAAAGTCAAACCTGCGCGACTGTCACGCTTATTATTTGAAATTTCTATTGACCAAAATATTTATTGCTATATGGCTCAAATTATCTGGGATATAAAATATTGGTCTCTCCTCAAGGTTCGACCACGATTCAAATGAAAGCTTTTTAATAATTTCGCAAATTAATTTAACCTAACCTGGACTAAGAAAATTACATAATTTTCGATATCCATTCAAGATATTAAAGCGAAATTATTGGAAGAAAAGGGACGTGGAAGGATTAATTTTCTAGGTTCACCTACCCTTAACCATCTTGCTTTGTTAGCAACTATAAATTTCGATTCCAGTTTTAACAGATTAAATCACTTTATAATTTTTGTACCTAAAATTAATTAGAAAGAGAACCAAGTACGTCTAGCTTGGTTCTCGCTGCGCCACGGAATTCGGAATTTCTACAGCAGATTTTTATGCATAATAAAAAAATATGAGTTTCAGGAATGACTTTCGTATACTACCAACCTTGCTTAACTATTGTTAGTTTTCATTCTTGCTTATAAAAAAGTAATGAAAGCGTACAGCGTATCTCAAATAGGCTTATTTCGTGCGATGGAGTATTTAAAACCAAGCGATATAGTTTGGACAAACGCACACCATAAAATACAAACGAACGGGCGGACAGGCCGATGCCAATAGGCTCTCGCGCTGGAATTGAATCGCGCCTAAGATCGGTGCAATATGCATTGCACGAATTCTATCCAGACCGGATGTAACTCCAGAGAAGCAGTATTTTTACAGAAACAACTGAAAAGCGGAAAAACGTTTTCCGCACCTAAGTATTACTAATGTAGTGATAACCTTCTGTATGTGAAAATGGAACTTGAAAAATATTTGTGTCATACATAAATATCAATTATGTTAATTGACTAAGTTACATAGGCAATACCGGTCTCAGGTTTTCCCGTAGCCCGGGCGAGATTAGCTTCCCGTATGACCTTTTTTTAGTTTGTACGCAACTGGCTCCTCGTGTACAAAAATGAAAATCTAATAGAAAAAGAACTTTGTTTTTGGAACCTAAATAACGAAATGGAACAATGGTGTTGTGCTCAAATGTTGAGAATAAACATTACTAAAACGTTATATCTTTTTATTTTTTCAACAAGCATTAAGCGCCTTATTGGTGAAATTGCGAAACATTTTAAACGGCCAATAAAAGGAAGCCGAGGCTATACTAAAGACATTTCAAAGAGGGCCGATGGGAGCCGCCACTGGCTCGCGAGACGTGCGATGAATACGCCGTATTCAGAATAACGCATGAGTAGGACAAAACTGGAGAGGGTAGGTCGGCGGAAGTTTATGAGGAGAAGAAATAGGCTATGTACTTGGAACTGAGAAATTGTCTCGAAGTATAAAACTTCATTCCACTTATCACAAATTACATTAAAACAATTGCAAAAAACTGTAGTAACCTACTAAAATAGAGTAATTACAAGTGTGGGAAGAATAGCAGAGCAAATTATATAAGGCGCTGTTTTTCCTGATTTTGGCATTATGACGTCATAAGATTACGTCTTTGGTTGAGATCGACGGCCTCGTAATATATAGTCCATAAATTCCCTTTAAAAGCATTATATCGATGCTATGTCAAAATATGTGTCCCATTTTAAAGCAGTGGACTCTTTGCTATGCCAGTTTTACTTCCCATTGCTAACAATCGGAAAATTTTCCCTCTTTTTTGGATTAAAAAATTTTTCGATCTTATTCGACACGGATTTGAATACTGTTTAAAAAAATATATAAATCATTTAGTCTTTCAGCTATAGAAATGTTCATGTCCAGAGCTCCTATCTTAATTTTACCTAATTAAAAAATGCAAATTAATAAATTCCTTGCGCCGATGTCGTGCTTTTCTTTTGGGTAGAAACGAAACAGAGGGGTGGGGGAAAAGGCATCGCTTACTCCTCTGCAGCTCATCCTAAGGAGACCATATTTGTAGAATTTGTAGCCCTAATGTAGACCGCCATAGTTTCAAAATTTCGTTTCTCCAAGTTGCAGAATTCGAGAGATATTAGCCGAACA
This sequence comes from Tanypteryx hageni, assembly GCA_028673005.1. Classification (NCBI taxonomy): domain Eukaryota; kingdom Metazoa; phylum Arthropoda; class Insecta; order Odonata; family Petaluridae; genus Tanypteryx; species Tanypteryx hageni. The sequence continues at coordinate 114,111,027 of CM054117.1, read as the reverse complement.
GACGGACGGACGGACAGACAAACAGAATACATAAGCGATTTAAGAAAACGCTAAATTTGGTCAGGTAAACGGAATAGTGATTTATTTATATCGCGGAGATTGATTTTTTTGACACACAAAAACTGTCAATTTATAATACGAAATATACATATAAAATGATTTTGATGCAAGTTGAATTTCATTTCGTAGAAATATTGATAAATAAAGGGGCCCTGAAGTATTGGTATTGTTGAGGATCATATTGTTACTTTCTCTATATACGTAGTATAGGGGAAAGGATTGTTTTCATGAAAAAGTTGACTTCGAGATTTCAACGGAAATACACCCTTTGAGGTCCCCTGAACACGTTTTGACCATTTTCTCGATTATGTCTCTGTGTGTGTGTGTGTGTGTGTTAGTGTGTGATAGCTTTTTTGTGGTTGCTCTAAATCATAAACTATTAATCAGGTCCACGCGAAATTTTATATTTAACATTTTTATAGAAGTCGCCAGAACTGATTAGTTTTTGGTAAAAATCGGTCAACCTGAAGTGGGTGTTTACTCTTGTCACTTATCCGTTATATTGAAATATTTGCTTTAATATTTGATAAATGTAAAAATGTATCGGAATTAAAGTTGTAAAAAATTTAATTTTCTACAACCTATGTTTGAAACATTTTTCCATATAATGCATTGTTTAAGAGATATCTAGTATATTACATGCTACCACCACGCCACCTACCGACGACTAACAATTGACGCTCAATTACGTCTTAGTAACGCTCCTTTTTCTTTTCGTAATTGTTGGTGCTTTGTGGCTATATCCAATATCAGAAAGCTATTGGTTTGAGTATATTTCTGTTCTTTGTAAAGCCGAAAATTTTCTCGCAGTTTCTTAAAATATTTATTATTATGTAACCTATTTGGAATTTTTAGAAATATTACAGATATGGAGAAAGTCATGTGGTGGCCACATCAGATTTTTCAGTTTTCTGCTCACAACCTATATTATTAAATATTCTCAAATAATCTTTTCGCAGGCTGAGAAGAATTAATGGATAAACAGTAGGGAAAACTTACCAAACCAGATGTACCAAAAATAATAAAAAATAGTCACTGCCCGGGAAGTGTGGGTGCACCCGGTGCAAGTAACTGGAGCCCATGCCCTAAACGGTCTCTAAGGGGGCCCGTATCATAGGGGAGACCCTTGCCTTAGGGGAGACTCGTGTCCTAGTGGGAGTCGTACCCTAGTGGGGCCCGTGCCCTCGGAGGGTCCGAGCTCAAGAAAATATTTTCTACACAAATGATTCTTCCTTCTATTTATCCGTATCCTCTAACCTACTACGAACTAAGCGTTCCTACGGAGACATTATTAAGTGTCCCGTTGGCTCATGCATTCAACCTTTCCGCATTTCAATTCTCTTTGACGTTGGGTAGTCGGGGAATTTAGATGTAGAGACTGGAATCCAAAAAGGCCTTTCTTCCGCTGATTCTCCGTGGATTAAGGATCAACCGATATGTTTTTAGGGTTCGTATGAAATAGTCGCTCGCGAGGCGCAGAGGATCGGCGTCGTGCGTTTTACCGATCGATCTCTTATTATTCGAGTGAAAATCTGTCGCGCGGAGGTCTATTCCACTATGAGTGGACTCTTTGAAAGTTTATTCAACCGCTTCTTAAATTAGCCCACGACGTACTCTGCAACGTTAACTGACATTTTTAAAATGTGATGGATTTGTACTTTCTCCGTATAGGGGAAAGTACCTATTGTTTTCATGAAAAAATCGATTTCGAGATTCCAACGGAAACACATTTTTTGAGGACCCCTGAACACGTTTTGACCATTTTCTCGATGATGTGTGTGTGTGTGTGTGTGTGTGTATGAGCGTGTGTATGTGGTAGAACTTTTGTGGGTGCTCTAACTCAAAAAATATAAATCCGATCAACGCGAAATTTTGTATTTTTGACATTTTTGTTAAAATAACAAGTTTATTATTTTTTGGTAAAGACTGGTCAACCGAAAGTGGGTGTTTACTCTTGTCACATCCGTTTTGATTTGAAATATTTGCTTTAGTATTTGATTAATGTAAAAAAGTATTGGAATAAATGTAGGAAAGTTAATTTTCTACAACGTCTGTTCGAAAAATTTTCCCATATAATACATTGTTTGAGAGATATTTTAAAAAATGTATTTTTTAGCTGCAACCACCACACCACCTACCGGCGAATATTGTAAACACTTTACGGTTAGTTACGTATTAGTTACGCTCCTTAATATTTAATTAATTGTTGGAGCTTCCTGGCTATATCCAATATCAGAAGTCTACGGTACGAATTTATTTATATTCTTTGTATAATATTTAAAATTTTTCTCGCACTTCCTTAAAATATTTTTTATCATGTAACCTATTTGGAATTTTAGAAATAATACAGGTATGGAGAAAGTCATGTGGTGGCCACATCAGATTTTTATGGTGAGGAAAAGGGATGGTAAGAGAAAATACCGGTGTCCGGTTTCCCGGACCTGTATCCGGGCCCCGAGCGGCCTTCCGAATCGCCTGTATCTGTGTCCGACACTGCGTATTGGCGCTGACGCGTCGTTACCAGACGGACATTGCCGCGTTACGTCAGAGGACTGGTGAGAGCTGAACGGTAGCTGAGCGTAAATCTCGATATATATTAATGTAGCTGGACGCTATATTAATATTTCTTACAAATATAACTTATCTAGCATTGTTTATGAATGCAAGCCCTGTAACTTAGGAAATTTAAATCAAAATCTTTGGAGATATTTATGAATAAATCGACATTTTGTGAAAATCGACGAATAAAACACATTATGTGTATTTTTGGCTGATCAACCTTTTGGATTATTATAGTGAGAATAAAGTACCCATCACAATTTCTCTATATCGTTCACCTTTTCAATGTGTTTTGTCAGGATTATATAGTATGCATACATTCGAGGTATAATTCGATTTCGCTTAGCGGTCTCAGAGCCGTCCAGAGCTAATTTATTTTGGTTTTAATTTTCATTATTTTAGCTACGCAGTAGATATAAACTTTAAGATAGTAAGCTTGAAATGCTTGGTTCTAATCTTGATTTACTTAAGGAAGATTTAAGTATTGGCAATATTTAAGGATTTGAAAAGAACTCGTAGTATCTGAATTGGTTATTAAGCCAGTATTCCAGTAGGAATTCACTGATCTTCAAAATTACTTTTGGGCCAGACTGGATCTAGACATGATGAGGGTCTAAGGCAAAACATTTGAAGAGGCCCGCAAATATCTAACAATAATAAAAGGCTACTTTTGTCCCTTTGTGGCTCCCTCTTTCACGGTATAAAAATGCGAATAGCTCGATAATGGAACAAGAGTCATTTTTTATATTTGGTAGGAATGATCGATTCACACATTGCAAGATGTTGACGGAAAGAAATCTCGAAAAAAGTCCTAGGTTCGACTCCAAGGTAAGCATTTCCATTTCCCATATGATAACACGTAAAAATCGACTTTTTGACTTGCGGGCTTTTATTCTTTTTGAGATCTAAATTAGAAATAATTCACCTATGATCTTTAGATCTAGCCCATTTTAAAGAAAATACTATGAAGTTTCTTATTCTGTTCAGATTTTCCCGTCTGCAATTCGAAATTCTTCATGTTAAACTTTTAATTGACATATTTTGGGGAAATCTTGCCATTTCAACGGGATGTTGCCATGCCAACCCATTACATTGTTGAACCTCGAAATCCTATTGTTATTTCAATCCTTATGGATGAAAGCGTGCTTTGAATGCTCTTACAATTAGTACGAGAGAAGGAGAGAGAAATTCTTTTCATAGCAACCAATGTAAACAACATTCGTTGCGTTATTTACGAGGAGTACATTTGAATGTAGAATATTAATCATTCGCATATTAAAATTAGGTATTTAGAATCATCGTAGGAGTTCGAAACTTGAAACAACGAACGCCTAAAAGAACGAAAGTTAGTTTTCTTGCCATCCAAAGTAAGTCAAGGTATATTTATGTTTATTTTTTATTTCACAAAAGTCTTTCCCGTAGAATTTCAACGTGCATCTCCCTTGCGTAATTATACGTTTTTATCCTCACAAAAGGAAACAGAAGATGTAATAACGGAAGCTAATTTATTATTGAGTACAACGATCATTTTGCAAAGAAAATGATTTCCAATAATATAACGAAACCACATGTCACACATCATAATTATTTCTCGATCCAGATACTTCTAATGTTATTTTAAATTGTATATATGCAATATTTTAACCACAACGACACAAAATTATATTAGATGAACTGCAAATGAAATGCAACGTGGTGCAAAGCAAATTAAATCATTTTACTGTGTGATTTTTCGAGAGCAAAGTCTTTGATTATGTCTTCAAATGATAAGCTCCGAAGTTTATCACTCTCATGCACATAATGCTTAGCGCTGCTAGTATTCTTGCAGCATTGTTGTCCGCAGTTCATTCATGATGATCTTCAGTCGAGGAAGTGATCTTTCCTCCGAGCAGTTTGTTGCCATTAGACTCAAAAACATTATCTCAGTTTGAGGGAATCCAAACTGAATCTTGTCATGAGTGAGATTACTTGATACAGGCCTTGATGGCTCAAGTGTCCTTTGCCTGCTTTCATTAGATATTAGAATACGCGTTTCGTAATGAATTTCCGCGTATTGTAAGCATTTTAAAAACAATTTTGGAGGTGTTGAGACCCCTCCGGAAGCGAAGCCATGGCTTATTTGGCGTATGCCTAAATTCGGCACGGGTCACGGTACGGTTCAACAAAACTGGTTGCGAAGAATTCATTATCAAGCAACGGATTGATTGCTCTCATTTTTGGCGAAAAGTTATTTTTCCTAATATTGCCTACAGCCTATTTGTTGAGAAAGTGTTTCAATTCTGTAGTGCAGCTGCTAAGAAGAGAAATCGAATGAACATAACTGAGAGATATGATCTAAGTGTCGCTTCAATTTCAGGGTTTCACTTTTTTGCTGTATTAAACACGTTTGCAATATATGTCTACATCTCATTTCGTTTGTAGAGAACATTTTTTCCTACCTATCAACTATTATTTTACTCATATCAGACCTGTTTTACTATAAATTATGTTTTATTTTCTCATATACGTAGGAAATAGAGAAAGTATTGCAATAATGAAAAATTTTCACTTCGAGATTTTGATAGAAACACATGTTTTATGTGTCGAGGAGTCCAAAAAATGGGTTTTGCAATACCGTCTGCCTGTGCGGGGTTCTAGAGTCTAAACGGTTTAACGAAATCGAATGACATTTCGTATTTATCCATAAAATTATCCAGGATAAAAAATTGGAGGAGATGAAAGATAGAACTCTACAATGAAGGGTATTTTATTCTTGTCGATTTCCACAAAATGACGATTTATTAAAAAATGGCTCTAACGATTTAAACAAAATTTCAAACGTTTATCGAGCTTGGCGTCATAAACAATACAACATAAGCTATATTTCCCAAAATATAACTATATAGCTTCCAGCGACATTGTAATATATCGAATCCTCTCCAGTCCTTTGACGTCACTCAACAATCTTCCTCCAGCAATAGTGCTTCAGCGTCACACACATGGCTTCGCCAATTCACGTAATACATGATATTTATGTATGGCACAGCTATCTATCAAGTTCGATTTTCACATATATGAGGTTATCAATATATTATATATATATATCATCATCATCATAGGTAGTCTGTCCGTAGACAGGTCCGTGATTATTCATGGTTAAACCTGGTTCTCCATATACTCCTATTTTCCGCTGTCCTCTTTATATCTTGATAACTCTCTTTCCCTTTCAGATCGTCTATCAGCTGAAACCTTTTCCTACCTCTTTCCCTTTTCCCATCTAGTTTTCCTTCTAACACGTCTTTAATCATACTCTCTCTCCTCAGGTAATGTCCAACCCAGTTAGCCTTCCTCTTTCTGATAGTCTGTATAATCATTCGCTTCTCTCCTATTCTTCCTAGCACTTCATCGTTTTTCATCCTATCTGTCCATTTTATCTTCAGCATTCTCCTCCAAGTCCACATTTCAAAGCTTTCCAAGTATTTGATGTCATTTTTCCTTAGCGTCCATGTTTCTGCCCCATACAATGCTATACTCCATACGTAGCATTTTATCAACTTCTTGCGGATATCTTCCCTTATATTCCCTGTAAGTAGTTGTTTCTTTCTCCTGAAAGCCGCTTTTGCTTTTCCTATTCTAGTTTTGATCTCATCCGTACATTTTGCCTCTCGTGTTATGATACTTCCAAGGTATTTATATTCTGAAACTTGTTCTAATGGCTTTCCCCCAATAGTTATGTTCAGATTCTCTTCTTTACCCGATATTCGAATGACCTTGGATTTTTCTGTATTTATTTCCATACCATATTTTCTACCTGTTATCACTAGTCTATTTATCATTTTTTGTAGCTCCTCTTCCTTTCTTGCTAGAAGTACTTGATCATCTGCGTATTTTACTGTTCTTATAATCCTTCCTCCAATTTTGAAATCCCCTATGCCTTCTAAAGCTTCTTGCATTAGACTTTCTCCATATATATTGAATAGGGTTGGCGATAGGCAGCATCCTTGTCTTACTCCTCTACCGATATTTATTCCGCAGGTGTCCACATTCTCAAACCTGACCTTTACAACTTGATTCTCATATAGATTCCTAATCAGTCTCCTGTCTTTCCAGTCTACACCTATATCCTTTAATATCTTCATCAACTTTACCCAATTTACTCTATCAAAGGCCTTCTGCCAGTCTACGAAACATGCGCAGATATCTTGACTGTACTCTATTGCCCTTTCTGATATGATTCTAACTACTCCTATAGCATCTCTAGTTCCTCGTCCTTTGCTGAAACCGAACTGATCTTCCCCTAGTATTTCTTATGCCTTTTTCTCCAGCCTTTTATTAAGAATCCTCGTGATGATCTTCGATGTGTGTGACAGAAGGCTTATCGTTCTGTAATCTTTACACTGCATTGCCTTTGGCTTCTTCTTTAGAGGGATCATTGTTACTTCTAGGAAATCCTGAGGCCACTCTCCCGTGTTGTAAATCTTATTAATTAATTTCGTGATCGCTTTTAGTCCTTCTGATCCTATGACTTTAAGTATCTCAGCCGGTATTCCATCGCTGCCCGTGGCTTTCCCCTTCTTAAGTTCCACTATCGCTTTTTCTACTTCGCTCTCCATAATACTTGGTCCTAAGTTATCTTCTTCAATGTTTTCCTCATTTTCCAGTTCTATTTTTGCCGCTCCTGTCTGTTTGCTGTATAATTCCTTAATGTATTCTTCCCATACCTGTGCTACATCCTTTGTTTCTGAGACTATCTTCCCATCCGTATTCATAATTCCTTTACCACAAATTCCATTAGACTTCTTATCTTCTAATTCCAGTGCCCTAGCGTACATCATATCGTACCGTCCTAATTTCTCCATTTGTTCTATTTCATCACATTTTCCTTTTAGCCAATTTTCTCTAGCTTTATCTGTTACCCTTCTCAACTCATTGTTTATACGCCTATAGTTGGCTCTACCTTCTTCACTGTTAACGTTTTTCCATTTTCGTCTCTCATCCATTTTCTCCAGCATTTCCTTCGTGATCCATGGTTTTCTGATTTTCTTCTCTTGTTTTCCAATCTCTTTATCCAAGGTATCCTTGATACTGGTTTTAATTTCATCCCATTCTATATCGACGGTCTTCGGTTTGTTTTCCAACTTTCTTAGGTTATCTTCCAACTTCATGCTGACTACATCCTGCCTTTCTTTCAGTTTTTGTAGGTCCCAGGTCTGTCTTTCTCTTCTCGTTTTTCTTATTTGTTTGAGCTTTGTACTCACGTCAAGTATTAGAAGGCTGTGATCTGAATCAATGTCTGCTCCTTGCAATGCCTTGGCGTTCTTTATGCTGTTCCTAAATCTTTGTTTTACAAGGATGTAATCTATTTGGCATCTCATTCTATCTCCTGGGCTTTTCCATGTGTATAACCTTCGTTTATGGTTTTTGAACCATGTATTAGTCACTACAAGGTCATTATTGATGCAGAATTCTACGAGTTTCTCCCCTCCTCGATTTCTCTTCCCAAGTCCGTATTGCCCGACAACATTTTCTTCCTGTCCTTCTCCGACTATGCTGTTCCAATCTCCCATTATTATGCAGTTTACCTTTCCTCTTCCGTCTTCTTCGTAAATTTCATTAATTTGCTCATAGATCTCATCTTCATCGTCATGAGCTGACGTTGGCATATATACCTGGATTATCAGCATGTCCACTGGGACTGCTTTTAGCTTTATTGCCATCAGTCTATCGTTCGTTGCTATTATCTTTGTCACGCTTTTCATCATATCTTTCCTAAGTACCAGAGCTACTCCCCTTTCCCCACTATTTCCTCCAGAATAAACTACCGTGAATTCTTCCGAGTCGAACTGTCCTTCTCCCTCCCATCTAGTTTCGCTTAGCCCTATAATGTCAACTCTATTTCTTCTCATTTCTTCTTTCAAGTTCTCTAACTTTCCTGCCTTTCTCATAGTTCTTACGTTCCAAGTCCCTATTCGTAATTTACTTTCGACAAATGTTTTCCTCAAGGCAGTCCCCGCCCGGAGATCCGATTGGGGGACTATTTTACCTCCGGAATGTTTTACCTCGAGAGAACTCATATTGTCCAACCATATAATCTTGACTAGGGATTGTAATGTGGTAGTTTCCCTCTTGCTTTCCACATCGCAGTACTGTAGCCGTTCAAATCGTCCTGATCACGCCTACAGCTGTATTGGATATAGACCCAACCAACATCATTTGTTTTCGGCTCTATACCATACTGACAGTACTGCTGCCTACTGCCAGGCACTGATGATAGTTTTTTTTTTTTTTTATAAATAAAACCTCCATTCGAGGGGTTTGAACCCCCGAACTTTGCAATAGAAAGCCGACACGCTAACCACTACACCACCATATATATATATATATATATATATATATATTAATACCATTTACCTTTAGAAGACATTATCCGCGGTTTTGTTTTCGTAGCAGCAGTGCATCTTCGGAGTTCCTTCCAGACGGCAAGAGTGTAATAAGACCAGAGTCATACGTATTTGAGAAAGTTGGTGCAATATATATTGTACCGATTTTTTACATTTGTCTTTCTGTTCAAATTATTTTATTTCGTTTCGCCGTGACATTTGAGCACTGCGCTTTTAGACCGGCCTTTTATGCAGGAGACACTTCAGCGGGACGTCGCCTGTGCGTCTGCATAATGTATGCAACGTGCAGCGCTTACGCTTAGAGGGCGAATGGTGGGAGGGGGTTCCTTGTTCGATGGCAGTCTTCGACGTGCGGCGCCGTTATCTTTGGATCTTTGTCTAGTTTTACATTACACTTACATTTACTGCTGTTTAGGTGTCTCTTCGAAGAGATATTTAATACTCCTTATAATCAACTCATACCATTTATTATGCCTAATTTTTTTCATTCTGTGCACTAATGTAACTAGGAAGGAGCGGTCCGGGCTCGAGATAGAGCAAAGAGCCCCATATAAACGAAGAGAAAAAACATCCCTAAAACAAAATTCACTCACTAGCCAAATTGTTCAGGTTAACCATTGAAAGGACAGCATACACTCGTATGCACAAACGTTTTTTTCTAACTTCAGTGTTCTGTACTTTAATTAATACTAATGTATTAATTAAAATAAGTTGTTAGACGGGTGGTTAGAGTATCTGCCAACGGATACTAAGATCGCGGGTTCGAATCCCGCCTAGGACATGGATGTTTGTATTTGTTGAGTAAATTGCCCCTTTGTGGGCTGTATGTGAGACATAAATAAATAAATAATTGCACGTCAAAAATTACGGGTTTGCATGAATTAAGCATTAAACTGAAGTATTCCCCATTCTCCCTTCTTTCCTCCCTCCGTCTCTCTACCTTTCTCTCTCACCTCAAAAATTAGCTATCTCACTCAGCCTGACGGAATTAAAAATATATCATTATTTATAGAGTTATACATCCCTAGATCTTATACAGCCGGGGATGATATATGCTCTTGGGTCTTATACCGTCGGCGATAGGGAGCATGACAGACTCAAAGAGGTAGCTCTTTATTTAAATAGATTCATTATGAATGGCCATTATTGCTATTATTACGCATCATTTTACATTTTACATAGCAGGTACGCTGTTAGAATTCTCTTTCTAGGCTTTGTTTCAGCTAAACAATCTATCCTCCTTGTACGACCTTATTCTATAGAAATTGTTGCCAAATACTGAAGACTTTTCTGGGACATCGTACTTCTTAAATGATTTTCAATATCTTGTAATCTTGAAAATAATCTCTCGGCCGGTGGGGCAGACACGTGGTTAGGTAGGAACAGACACGGTTGCAGGTAGGAGCATAGTATAAGATGAGTTTGCGTCTGGGAATATGTATAGACTAGAGGAATTACCCGTTGAACATCAACGGGACTTTGTAGTGTGATTTAAATTTAACTTCTGAGAGGTGTGTGTTAAAAACTTATATATAGACACACACAGACTTTACTGTTGATATATGCAACTGGTAATTCCGATAGTAAGAAGTAGTTAGTAAAATTAAAATAAAAACAGAAATATTCGAAAAAGATTTTACAGATTCATATAATATGTTCCAAAAAATCTCGTAGTATTTTTTTATAAACAATATTTCTTGCGTAGAAACGACCATCTCTCATCTTTCCTTGTCCGTAACTTTTTAAGATCTTCGCTCTGATGTCTTCTAAACGTGTAACTCTGGAAAGGGCGACGTATAGCTGTCTGATGGGTGAAGCTTAAAACACCTCGGATTCCAACAGTTTAGAAGAAGAAAATAAGAGAAGTTAAAATGTAAGAATTAACATGAAAAAAACCTGAGCTGGCTGGAAATCACCATATGAAAAAATATGAGTGCAAAGGGTTAAAGGCTGCTACTTTAAATACAAATCAATACAAATGACCTATATTCCTTATCTGGAATTATTCACGTTGCTAGCTGTTACGTTTGACGTTGCTAGAACAATAATTTCGATGTTACATAAAACTCGCGAAGCGAATAACGCAATTATTTCGTTTATTTGAAGGCGTAATATAAGCTAATTCAATCGGAGGCAACAATGTGGTTCCCCTTGACAACACCCGGAAAGAGTACGAAAAAGTTATAAAATTTCGAAAAGAAATGCGTGTTTCTGACAAATTCTTCCGTGTAACATCTAAATATTGCAATAATAAGATATGCTATAGTTTTATGCTGGTGGAGGTTTTCGGGTTTCGCTGCGTTGGCGGCATTTCTGGCTCTAGACGTTTCGCAGACGTTGCAGTCCGCATCTTCAGGAGATGAAGTGAGATCCGATGGTAGGGATCTGACTTTTATATTCACTCGTGCCTTCCTAGTTTAACCGTTGTCCATCGCTGATTGGCTCGTTCGAGTTGCTCCAACGTATTTTTCTTCCCTTTCATTTTTCCGTTGGAAGAGTCGCTTCCATGTTGCGCTGATGTGCAAACCGTCGTCCCGGTTGAAATTGACTGGATGTTTTTCGATCTCAATAGCTTCGCGAATTAACCTCGGAAAATATTGATCTTCTTTCGCGAGCAATTTCGTTTCTTCGAGCGTGATTTTATGTCCCGGGCCGGAGGTGAAGTGCTCCGCTATGGCCGACTCCCTCCATTTCTTGTTCGTCATGGCCCGTTTATGTTCGGCTAAGCGACAGCGAATGGATCGTCCTGTTTGTCCGACGTATACGTGTCCGCAGCTGCATGGAATCCTGTAGACTCCTTCAGATGTTAGCGGGTCGAGTGCATCTTTCGCAGACGGAAGTTCTTCTTTTATTTTTCTTAGCGTGTTAAAACGGACGACGATATTTTCTTTTCGTAGAATCCTGGCTATGCGTTCTGATGTCCCGGCGATGAAGGGAATTTTTGCGTAGGCTGTGGGTTTTGGTCGTTCCACCGAAGGTTTTTGTTTCGGTTTTATATTCCGCCGGATGAATGGGTGACTGTAGCCATTATTCATGAGTGCCCTTCTTATATGCTCTTCTTCGTCTTTTAGCGACTCGGGATCGGAAATCGTCTTTGCTCGGTGCATCAGGGTCTTGATTATTGATGCCTTCTGCTGAGGATGGTGATGAGAGGCAGCATGCAGGTAACGATCAGTGTGCGTCTTTTTCCGAAATACGCTGTGTCCAAGGCTTCCGTCAGGTCTCTTCTTCACCATGACGTGGAGAAATGGTAGGGTGCCGTTCTCTTCGACTTCCATGGTGAACTGGATGACTCCATGATATTTAATCGTGTCCGAGACTGGAGATACTCTTAGTTCTCCAGAAGTTGACGACGCAGCTTTTCTTTTGGTTGATCTCTAACTGCCATTCCTTACACCATGCAGAAATAGCTTCCAGATCATTTTGGAGATACTGGTGGTTTTCCGGATTTGCTCATTTCTCTATAAATGACGGTGTCGTCTGCGAAAAGCATAATTTTACTTCTAACTACTGAGCTGATATCGTTTATATAAATTACAAATAATAACGGACCAATTACACTACCCTGCGGAACGCCAGAGACAACCTCCACTAAGTTCGAGGATTTCTCATCTATAACAACCTTCTTCTTCCCTTGATTTAAAAATTCACGGATCCAACTAAGAATTGTGGAATTAACGCCTAATTTCTCTTAATTTCGTTATTAACTTCCTGTGAGGTACCTTATCAAAGGCTTTCCTAAAATATAAGAAGATGGCATCGACCTGGGTATTATTTTCTCCGCTTCTCAGTATACAATTCACAAAAAACCTAGCTGAGTATCACATTACCTGCCTTTCCTGAAGTCGTGTTGACAATCATTTAACAATGAATTTCTATCAATAAATCGCATTATGTTGCTAACGAGTATATGCTCGATAATCTTACACGATATCGAAGTTAAAGAAATCGGCTTGTGATTTTCTGGGTTCTCCTTGTCGCCGCCCTTATGAATTGGGGTAACTTGAGCTAACTTCCGGTCGTTACGGACCTCTCCGCAGGAAATGGATTTCTCGAATATTGAAGAAAATGTGCTATTTCTTCAGCTAATTCTTTTAAAACCCGAGCAGGAATTTCTTCGGGGCCAGTGGCTTTATTATGTCCGATAAAACTTAATTGCCTTGCTATTCCCAACTCAGAAAATACTATATCGTCCATCAGGTCCCTCCTTATAGCGGGTGCATTATCTATTATCGGCTGCGAAAGTAAATGCAAGGGCTATGCGGGATTGCCTATCTGACACCCTGCGAAATCGCCGGTATGAGAAGTTTTGGAGTGAAGCAAAGCATCTGCCATTCCCTTAGCTCCGAACACACGCTGTGAACGCATTGCGTGTCTGGTGGTATTATACACCACTTCTTAGCATAGCATCTTTACCTGGCTGTTGAAGTGAACGGACGTGCCTTTCACTTGCTCCTGCGAGCTCCTACGTATCCTCGAGCGACTAGAGTAGCTGTAGCATTAGAGTAGCTGTAGTGTTAAGTAGAACTAACAATTTACTTTATTCTATTGTTATCCTTCGGTAATTTTATTTAACATTCGTTTAAGTTATGTAATTAGTTTTGTTATAACATCCACGTTATAGTTTTTATTTTTCTCTACCGTAATAGTTAACTTTTAAGCCTAGTAGTTTCTTGTTAGAAATTTCATTCTCCCTTTTACGAAATAATATTTATATCATAGTAGTTATTGTGTATTAGCATATTCTCGTTACATTTGTAAGGTTGTTTTAGTTTTACGCTCCATAGTATTTATCTTTTTCATTGTTGTGTACTATCATCTGTGCGTGATCTAACCTTGTTTGTGTTGTTTACGCCTTTCACTTTATACCTGCGTTTGACCCTTTCTCGTACGCTATACGAAGAGCGTCCCCGCTTTAAAACAGACCAAATTCTTTAGCCTTATCCCATTTCAGCTTTTGTTTTTATATTGTAACTCTTTTGCGTTAGTATATAAATTAGGTAAGTTTAAGATGGCTTCACCGAGGACTCCCGTTTCCTCCTTCTTGTGCGCCGCTGGTTGCGAGGCCATGAGGGCTCGAATCACGGAGCTGGATAGGGTGGTTGCGGACCTCCTTCAGAGGGTGGAAAGGTCCGAGGCAGCCTTGGTTCGTGTGGGGGGTGCGGGGTTATCCCTGAAAGCTCGCCGCGCCAAATTGGCGGCCCGGGTTCGCCTGTGTGCGGCAGCCGGTAGAGTGATCGGGGTTGACTCTGACTCCTTACCGCGGGCTGAGGGTCCTCGGGCTGGGAAATCCGATGAGTGGAGAGTGGTGTCCACTCGGGGAGATCGTGGGGTGGTGCTGCGGAGGCAGGGAGTTGGGAATGCTTCGGCGGACTCTCTTCCCGTCAGTAATAGGTTCGAGGTGTTGTCGGAGGACGCCTCCACGGCCATTGCGCCCGTACCCACTCCCGTCTCTTCGATGGAGGCCGGGCCCAAGGGGAGTCGGGTTGGGAAGGGAGGGTTGTTAGTGTTAGGTAGCTCTAACGTTCGCCGTGTATTGGCACCCCTGTTATCCAGTGCCCGCCGGGAGGGAGTTGAAGAGCGGGTCTTCTCCAGATGTATATCAGGAGGCACGGTGCCGCAAGTGACCAACACGGTGAGAGAAGCGGTAGTGGCGACAGGTTGCTCTCGGCTGCGGGTGTTGGCCCATGTTGGGACTAACGACGCCTCGAAGCGCGGGCCCGAGAAGATTTTAAGTTCTTTTAAGGACTTGGCCTCTGAGGTTGCTCGTGTCCGAGAGGAGTCGGGTTCCGATGTGCGGCTTACTGTCTGCAGTATAGTCCCTATGATTGACCGCGGTTCTGAGGTTTGGAGTAGAGTTGCAGGTCTGAACCGAAGGCTGTGGAATTTCTGTCGGGACTTGGGAGTGGACTTCGTCGACCTACGACCGAATATCGAATCGTGCAGGGCACCACTGGATCACTCTGGTGTTCACTACACGCCCGAATCGGCTCAGAGAGTAGCGAGTAGGATTCTTGAGCACAGTAGGGCAGAGAGTAGGGCAGGGTGTAGGTCAGTTTTGGGTCAGGGGATAATCGATGCACTTGTAGAAAATAAGAATCCCGAAAGATTATCTAATGATAGAATATACACCGAGCGTAATATGCAGCACCAATTTTGCGATAGGTCATTGATAGAATGTTCCGTAAAGGGCGCGACGGGTCGCAATTCCAATTTTGACGCGACGCCTTACAGTCGTGGGAGTGATTGTGGTGGGAGCGCATGTAGTTTTAGAGTGGAAAAGAAAGTCAAGGGTGAGATTAGTATGCGAAGTGATAGTGAGAAATTAAACGTCGTCGTACTGAACTGTCGCAGCATCCGTAGGAAAATTGCTGATTTCGAGCATGTTATTCGCAGTCTGCATGCCGACGTCGTGATAGGCACAGAAACTTGGTTAACGGATGAGATTCAGAGTCAGGAGATATTTACTAGAGACTATCGTGTCTATAGAAAAGATCGCGCTAATATATCGGGCGGGGGAGTTTTCATAGCGGTTAGCGATAGGTACGATAGCAGTGAGATTCCGATAAGTGACGAGGATATCGAGAGTGTTTGGTGCCGCATAGGTAAAGATGGCTCCAAAAAGGTGTTCATATGCTCGTTTTACAGGACACCTAACGCTGGTGTAGATTGTATTTTAAGTCTCGAGAAACAATTATCAAAGCTTAGACTGATAAATCAAGATGGTATCGTTATAGTCGGTGGTGACTTTAACTTACACTCAATTGATTGGGAAAATCTATGTTTCGAATCTAGAGGTAAAGAACGCGAATCCTGTGAGGCATTAATCGAAACATTCTGCGAGCACTCTCTCCTTCAATTAGTCAGAAAGCCAACGCGATTGGGAAACATATTAGATTTATTAGCAACTAACGTCCTAGAAAGAATAAACAAAGTCACCATTGAAGATGGGATAAGTGATCATCAGGCCATATATGCAGAGTGTAAGTTGAAAATCGATAGGCACCCTAAGCCTCAAAGAAAGTTTTATATATTTGCTATGGCAAACTTTTCAAGCTTCAGGTGGCGCCTACGAGAAATACTACCTGGCTTCCGTGATATGACCGAACGATCAGGTGCTGAGTCGTCATGGAAACTATTCAAGGATATAATGCTAGAGAGTATCGATAAGTACATTCCAATTAAATTGAAGGTCGACAATAAAGAGACACGTTGGTACAATAAGCAAGTTAGGAGTGCGCTTAGGCGTCAGAGAATAAGCCACGCGAAAATAAAAAATATGCCGTCTACATCCTCCGATGAATATAGAGCAACTAAAGTTAAGACGTATAAGAAATCCCGCGCTAAAGCGAGAACTACTATGCGCGAGGCTTTTACTAACTTCCGGAATAAGGTATTAAATAATTATTTGAAGGAGGACCCTAAAGCGTTTTGGTACTATGTGAGAGAGGTCCAAGGTAGAGGCCCTACAATACCTTCCCTGCGTAATGACTCGGGTGCCGTTATTCATGATAGCGTAGAGAAAGCCAGCCTGTTAAACGGTCATTTTGTAAAAACATTCACAGCCGTCAGCGACCATTGCGTACATTTTGCACCCGCAATAAGGGGGGAGGGCTGATAGACGATATAGTATTTTCTGAGGTGGGAATAGCAAAGCAATTAAGTTCCATCAGACATAACAAAGCCACTGGCCCCGAAGAAATTCCTGCTCGCGTTTTAAAAGAATTAGCTGAAGAAATAGAACCTTTTCTTCTGATAATCTTCGAGAAATCCATTTCTCGCGCAGAGGTCCCTAGCGACTGGAGGTTAGCGCACGTTACCCCAATTCATAAGGGCGGCGACAAGGAGAACCCAGAAAATTACAGGCCGATTTCTTTAACTTTGATATCGTGTAAGATTCTTGAGCATATACTCGTTAGCAACATAATGCGATTTCTTGATAGTAATTCATTGTTGATGATTGTCAACACGGCTTCAGGAAAGGTAGGTCATGTGATACTCAGCTCGGTCTTTTTGTTAATTGTTTACTGAGAAGCGGAGAAAAGAATACGCAGGTTGATGCCATCTTCTTAGATTTTAGGAAAGCCTTTGATAAGGTACCTCACAGGAAGTTAATAACGAAATTGGAAACCTTAGGCGGTAATTCTAAAATCGTTAGTTGGATCCGTGAATTTTTAAATCATAGGAAGCAGATGGTTGTTATAGATGGGAAATCTTCGAACTTAGTGGAGGTTGTCTCTGACGTTCCACAAGGTAGTGTAATTGGTCCGTTATTATTTCTAATTTATATAAACGATATCAGCTCAGTAGTCAGGAGTAAAATTAGACTTTTCGCGGACGACACCGTCATCTATAGAGAAATAAGCAATCCGGAAGGCCACCAGTATCTCCAAAATGACCTAGAAGCTATTTCTGCATGGTTTAAGGAATGGCAGTTAGAGATAAACCAAAAGAAAAGCTGCGTCATCAACTTCTGGAGAACCAAGAGTATCTCGTTGAATAATAATTATTCGTTGGACGGAGTAGAGATTCCAGTTTCAGACTCGATTAAATACCTTGGAGTCACGATCCATCGTGATCTCTCGTGGGACACCCACATTCGCCGATTGATAGGTGCCGCTAACAAAAAGCTGGCCTTTATAGGGAGAATAGTTCGAAATAGCTCTGAAAAAGTGAAAGAATTATGTTATTTATCCTTGGTTCTACCGCATGTAGAATATGCTTCAGCTGTGTGGGATCCTTACGAAAAGGGACTCACTAACGAGATACAAAAGGTTCAGCGCAGGGCAGCTAGATTTGTAAAGAGGAATTACGATAGTAAACAAAGCGTAACATCATTAATAGAAAATCTGAAATGGACATCGTTAGTGGTACGAAGGCTGCAGGCTAGAATTAATCTACTGGAAAAATTTATGTCGGAGGGACTAGCGAATGAGGTAGTAGGACTTATCAGAAGCCCGATGTATATCGGAAGGCAGGACAGTGAGGATAAGATTCGCGAGATCGACTGTAGAACGGAGCGATATAGAGGATCGTTTTTCCCTAGGACGATAAGAGACCATAATAGAAAAAGAAAACGTAGGAAAACGATGGACCCTTGGTGCACTGCACCCCCTGCCATCCACCGAAAATGTGACTTGCAGGGTATAATGTAGATGTAGATAGCTCTGTATTGTTATGGATATCAGGAATAATAACGTTATTTAGAATTCAAATAAAGCAGACTGTTTTAAGCTATGCTTTACTTAGTCGATATGTTTACCGTTTTACACTTTATAAATTGCGCCGCCTCCTCTGAGCACAAGTCTCGTAGTCCCGGATAGGCGGATATGGAGTTCGAGTCCCGGAATATGATATTAATTAATTATTTTTTTATTCAAGGTATTTGATTTTCTCTTGGGACTTATTAAATGTTAGTTATGCGAAAATATTCTTCTTAATTGAAAATGATTTTTGGAATTCAGAATTTTTAGCATTTATCGTCGCATCCTCTTACGATTAGCCATAAAAAACAGTTTACAATTGAAACTAGACTCTATCTCCGAATTAACTATGAAATTGAATGGGCTAAAATGATATCCCCAGGAATTAAAACACTTATTGGCGTTTCCTACCCATTCTCCAAATAGTGGAATCGAATCTCGCTTTTTCCCCTTACCCAATAAGCAAATAATTCTGTGGGGGGATTGCAAATTATCAATCGACTGGACTGGAGGTGGCCAAGTCTCCAAGAACAACTTCGATTCGTGGTTTCTCGAGCATTTATCGAAGGTGCAGGCATGTAATCAGTGCAATTTCTGTTGCGCAAGGAAAGAGACTATCCTTCCTAACATGCGAGGAATTTACAAAAGTTTCGGTTGGTAGGAAGTCTGCTTTGCTCGGACTACGAGTTCCTTGAAAACACCTTTGAGCCCTCCTCCGCTCAGAATCCTCCATACCTCCCTCACCTGACCATGAGGGAAGGTTGACTTGCAACCGCGCGCTTTCCCTCATTGCCTAGAATTTACTTCTGCCATAGTCGCTCTCGAAAGACATCGATTTGAAAAACAATTGAAGTAGGAAAAACATCCTTTCCAGAGATGTCAAGATATATAAGTTTAAATTCTGTAAGTATTAATATTCTCTACAGCCTTTTTTCTAACACTCTTTGAACACGTTCGTTGCAGTCCAAAAATCTAAGAAATTATCTCAAACGTGTGTAACTTTCGGACTCAAAAAACAATACAGCTTTGTTTTTAAAATTTATAATGTATTATATATAGAATGAGATGCCAAATAGATTACATCCTTGTAAAAGAAAGATTCAGGAACAGCATAAAGAACGCCAAGGCATTTCAAGGAGCGGACATTGATTCAGATCACAGCCTTCTAATACTTGACGTGTGTACAAAGCTCAAACAAATAAGAAAAACGAGAAGAGAAAGACAGACCTGGGACCTAGAAAAACTGAAAGAAAGGCAGGATGTAGTAAGCATGAAGTTGGAAGGTAACTTAAGAAAGTTGGAAAACAAACCAAAGATCGTTGATATAGAATGGGATGAAATTAAAACCAGTATCAAGGATACCTTGGATAAAGAGATTGGAAAACAAGAGAAGAAAATCAGAAAACCATGGATCACGAAGGAAATGCTAGAGAAAATGAATGCGAGACGAAAATGGATAAACGTTAACAGTGAAGAAGGTAGAGCCAACTATAGGCGTATAAACAATGAGTTGAGAAGGGTAACAGATAAAGCTAGAGAAAATTGGATAAAAGGAAAATGTGATGAAATAGAACAAATGGAGAAATTAGGACGGTACGATATGATGTATACTAGAGCACTCGAGTTAGAAGATAAGAAATCTAATGAAATTCATGGTATGGGAATTATGAATACGGATGGGAAGGTAGTCTCAGAAAAAAAGGATGTAGCACAGGTATGGGAAGAATACATTAAGGAATTATACAGCAAACAGTCAGGAGCGGCAAAAATAGAACTGGAAGATGAGGAAAACATTGAAAAAGACGAATTAGGACCAAGTATTATGGAGAGCGAAGTAGAAAAGGCGATAGTGGAACTAAAGAAGGGGAAAGCCACGGGCAGCGATGGAATACCGGCTGAGATACTTAAAGGCATGGGAGCAGAAGGACTAAAAGCGATCACGAAATTAATTAATAAGATTTACGACACGGGAGAGTGGCCTCAGGATTTCCTAGAAGTAACAATGATCCCTCTAAAGAAGAAGCCAAAGGCAATGCAGTGTAAAGATTACAGAACGATAAGCCTTCTGTCACACACATCGAAGATCATCACGAGGATTCTTAATAAAAGGCTGGAGAAAAAGGCATAAGAAATACTAGGGGAAGATCAGTTCGGTTTCAGCAAAGGACGAGGAACTAGAGATGCTATAGGAGTAGTTAGAATCATATCAGAAAGGGCAATAGAGTACAGTCAAGATATCTGCGCATGTTTCGTAGAATGGCAGAAGGCCTTTGATAGAGTAAATTGGGTAAAGTTGATGAAGATATTAAATGATATAGGTGTAGACTGGAAAGACAGGAGATTGATTAGGAATCTATATGCGAATCAAATTGTAAAGGTCAGGTTTGAGAATATGGACACCTGCGGAATAAATATCGGTAGAGGAGTAAGACAAGGCTGCTGCCTATCGCCAACTCTATTCAATATATATGGAGAAAGTCTAATGCAAGAGGCTTTAGAAGGCACAGGAGATTTCAAAATTGGAGGAAGGATTATAAGAACAGTAAAATACGCAGATGATCAAGTACTTCTAGCAATAAAGGAAGAGGAGCTACAAAAAATGATAAATATACTAGTGATAACAGGTAGAAAATACGGTATGGAAATAAATACAGAAAAATCCAAGGTTATTCGAATATCGGGTAAAGAAGAGAATCTGAACATAACTATTGGGGGAAAGCCTTTAGAACAAGTTTCAGAATATAAATACCTTGGAAGCATCATAACACGAGAAGCAAAATGTACGGATGAGATCAGAACTAGAATAGGAAAAGCAAAAGCGGCTTTCAGGAGAAAGAAACAACTACTTACAGGGAATATAAGGGAAGATATTCGCAAGAAGTTGATAAAATGCTACGTATGGAGTATAGCATTGTATGGGGCAGAAACATGGACGCTAAGGAAAAATGACATCAAATACTTGGAAAGCTTTGAAATGTGGACTTGGAGGAGAATGCTGAAGATAAAATGGACAGATAGGATGAAAAACGATGAAGTGCTACGAAGAATAGGAGAGAAGCGAATGATTATACAGACTATCAGAAAGAGGAATGCTAACTGGGTTGGACATTACCTGAGGAGAGAGAGTATGGTTAAAGATGTGTTAGAAGGAAAACTAGAAGGGAAAAAGGTAGGAAAAGGTTTCAGCTGATAGACGATTTGAAAGGGAAAGAGAGTTATCAAGATATGAAGAGGAGAGCGGAAAATAGGAGTATATGGAGAACCTGGTTTACCCAAGAATAATCACGGACCTGTCTACGGACACACTACCTATGATTATGAATGTATTTTTAAGTAAAATTAATCGAAATTTTTTTAAATTAAAAAAAGATAACGAGGACATCATGTGATGTCGTCTGCACCGCGGATAGTCCCAAGATAAATTAAACTAACTCTTTTATTGCATCTAAAATATCACTAAAACGTAATATTCCGTATATGGTTTCTAGGTTTCAAGGAATGAAATATGAAAAAAGGAGTGACTTATATTTAAACAAATTCTTATAAATTTATGGGTTATTTTAAGTAATAGTTATGCAATTCCCTTTGAAAAGGTTTATCTATAATAAAATATTTATAGTATTTTTTCACAATTATTGATTATAATTATTCTTACTATAATTGACAATAATATTTACAATTTACAATAATAGTATAAATTGACAATAAAAGTTTCAATTTACAATATTAATTAAAATTTACAATTATATTTAAAATTTACATTATAACTGATTGTTTCGAGAAATACAATGATTGATTATTATTATTTTTTATATATAGTTACTCAATGTCAATCGGTCCGTCCGTCTGCCCGCCCCCCCTTTTATCTGTTGGACAGTTTGCAATAGAGAAATACGGTAAAAGCCATTTCATTTCTGCAAACTAGGAGAGCTCGAGAAAACTATTTTCATTTACATAAGTGTCCCAGGTTTGACTCCAGGAGATGATTATATTTTCCCATATGTTCACACAGGAGTTACGATTTTTCATTTTGCAAGGTTGTATTCCATAATTCATTAAAATACGTAAATATGGACCGAATTTCTCCGTTTTATTCGACGGCTACAACTATAAAATATTTTATTCGTGCAATGAAGTTCGACGATCTGTTTAGTTCGAAAACTAAACCTATAAAAAAATTATTTACATTTTGAAACGTAAATAATTTGATATATCTCAACAACTAAAAAAAAAAAAGAAAAATGTTTTTTCACTTTTTCAACGTAAACATATTTTGATATTAAATTGAAATAACGAAGTAAATAAAAAACAATGTGTATAAAAATAATAAGGCTTACTTGAAATTTCCTACAAAAAATCCAAAACTGGTTTTCTAATGAACGGTGCATTCGACTAGATAACGACGCACACTGTTCGAATGCCCACAATGCACTGAGTCTAAACCCTTGTGCGGCCTTTTTCCCGAAGTCGAATCCTCGCCACAGGAGAGAGAGAGAAGCAAAGGAGAAAAAGCCTAGAAAGGGAACATCATATGATGTCGCCCGTAACTGCGCTAGGGCGGGACGACATCATATGATGTTGTCGTCCGCATCGAACGTGTTAAGCGCAGAGCTTCGGAGATTTTTAAATTTTTTTCTGTTTTCGCAAAAATTCTCCTTTCAAACTTCCTTGTTTATTTTAAATGAAAATAGGAAATTTATGTAGAATAAACTTTTCTAGAAGTTTTTTCTCAAAATATTTTGTCGTGAATCCCATAGTTTTCGAGCCTTTTTTAAATACACTCGCGTACGCTAGTGCCATTTTTGACTCATAAGTGCAATAAATTCTGAAATATTAATAATAATCAGAATATTTTTATAAGATTAAATTTGGAACAATGAATTTATTAATATTTTATTTAACTTATAGAGAATGTTTAACACGTAATATTTTATGTAAAATTAAATAATCTGCAAAGAAATAGCGCTGTTTTTCTTCGCAACGCCTCCTCTACACACTTTAAAAGGGGTGGCCTGCGCACGTTTTCGTCAAACCATGCCTCGCGAACGTGGGGTAAGGGAAACGAGCAAGTCTGACATAGGAAGAATAATCGCCATGCATTTGAATGGATCAATGGACGCTGAGATGGCGATTGCAGTGAGTCGGGACATACGAACTGTGAGGAAGTGGATTCAACGCCACGAAGAAGAGGGTGATAACTGGACAAGGAATAGACCTCGTTTGTGTCACCACCATGTGACAACAGCGGAGGACGACAAAGCCATTGCACAAGATACAGAAAACCAACCTCTGCGTCATGGCTCGATTAGAAAAGAGCATGCACGAAGGCTTGAATTCAGCGGGTGGACTATAAGCCGCCGCCTGCGGGAGCAAGGTATAGCAAACTTCGTGCCTGCCACCAAAACTCTTCTGCTGCAACACTGCAAGGAAAATCGCCTTGCTTTTGCCCTGCAGAATGTTGGCAACCCGAAAGCCTTCTGGGACCTAACGGCATGGTGCGACGAGAAGATCCTCAGGAGCGACCAGAAAGGGCACTTGACCCTTTGGAGGCGCCGGGGCACCAGGTTAGTATAGTTTGAGTGGTTTCTCTTTAACGTTATTGTTATTGTTTTAGCTAGTCTTTCGTTCAAACTTAGCTGTCTCTTTTGCTATAACACGCAACAGAAAATAATTTTGAGGCAGTAGGGGAAACATTGCATTTATTTTCAAATTAAATATCATGCCACAATACTTTATTTTGACGTGTATGTTTGTTTTTTGAAGATATGACCCTGCACATGTAGTCCGCACGCAGCACTCCATAAGGATATCCTTCGCGTTCTGGGGCTACATGTGTGCAGAGGGCCCTGGCGAACTAGTGCAGATTTCTGGTAGACTAAACTCGGAGCACTATGTCCAGATCCTGGAAGGCACCCTACTCCCCTCCCTTCGTGCACGGTGGCCTGAGCAGGATTTATACACGGTGGTGCAAGACAACAGCGCCGTGCACACCTCCCGGAGGACTAAGGCCTGGTTAGCCGAGCAACCTGAGCTACAGCTCCTAGCCAGGCCACCAAGGTCCCCAGATCTCAATCCAACTGAGAATCTGCGTGGCCTTATCGTGAAAAGATGGGAGCGGCACAAAGGGGATCGCAACCAGGAGGTTTTAACCGCCCATATCCGGGAGGAGTGTGAAAACATTAGGCATCACCCGGAGATATGCACGGCCTTGGTGGAGTCTATGCCCCACCGCCTGCAAGAGGTCATTGGCACGGAGGGAGACTACGCCACCTATTGAATGGGGTCTGTCAAGAAGGATTTTGGTGGCAGGCATGAAGTTGGCTTGACTTTGATCCTGCAGTCGGTGGCCCATAATCCACCTGCTTTAGTGAAGCCTTCGTGCATACTCTTTTCCATTCGGGCCATGACGCAGAGAATGTATTTCTGTATCTTGGGCAGTTGCTTCATCGTCCACGACCGTTGGCATGCAGCTGCGACCCGCCCGATTTTATTTCTTGCCCAGTTTTTACCTCCTTTCTTCGTAGCCTTGGATCCTCTTCCCCACGTTCTGCATGTCACGACTCGTTGAAGTGACTTTCTTAGCGTCCGTTATTTATGAAAACGCATGGCGATTATTTCTCCTCTGTCAGACTCTTCGAAAAATAAATAAATTGCAGACATGTTTAGCATTATTTTTGTAATATCAGCAAATGTTCCATATTTGCCCCTGAATGATAGCCAATCATGCATTCAACTGGGTGCTTTCGCCAGAGCCCCGGATATGGATAATTTCATTCAAAAAAACGTTATTAAATATTAAAATCACGCTCATGAAGTCAAAAGTAAAATGAACTGCAAACGAGTTCCTTCAATTTTCATAATGTCACGTTTTTGAAGTCGATCATATTAGATGAGGGTTTCAATAATCTTTGTCAAAATATTCCATTCCATTAAACATTCGTTATAATAAAATGTATATGAGTCATTAGACCAACGAAAGAATAAGAAAAATAACTAAATATATCGGAAACTATGGGGTTCACGAAAAAGATTTTAAGACAAAAATTCTAGAAAATTTTATATCTCTCTACGTTCCCTATTTACATTTAAAGTAAATAAGGAAGTTTGAGAGAAGAAATATGTTGAAAACAGAAAAATTAAAAATCTCCGAAGCTGTCCGTTTAAAAGAATATATTTCAAACAAAGGTTGTCGAGAATAATGATATTTAGAACTTTTAAATTTAGGAAAGGGTGCATTTCCTACTTCAATTGTTTTTGGAGTAGAAGATTTTCAGGAGCGATTATGACAGGAGGGAGGAAAGAAGACAGGGAGGATGGAGAAAAGGTCATGAACTCGGCGTGAGAGAGGGAAGGAATAGACCTGGAACCTGCACTCATCCTTCTGAAGACACGTGATTAGTCACAATAGAAAAATTGTTCTCTTACTGAAAGATTTGGCTGTATTATTTTTTAAATGAAAATTAAAAACTACTGCCGAAAAGAGAGAAAGAATTGATCCGAAATTCGCCATCCAAACCCTCACTTAACACCTGAGACCACAAGATTCGTCAAAACATATTGGCAAAAATTCAGTTTTAAGCCAGATATATAAAGTGATCCGACGATCCTATGCAGACAGGCATAAGCTGTAATGCTGGGACTAATTTTGAAACATCCGCTTTAACTTTATTCCATCAATTTCTCGCTTGGCAATCTCACCATTTGAGAGGGAGGAGTTTTCTTCGATGTATCTCTTTAAGAACATACGTTGGGGCAGTTTGATACTAGCTTGGCTAGTTCCGTCCCAACCAAGAAAACATCCGCGTTCAGAAACGAGAAAATTCATCTGCTACGATAGTTCAGTGGTAGAATATCCGCCCGGTAAGTGGAAGACCCGGGTTCGATTCCCGGTCATAGCAGACTCTTTTCTCGTTTCAAAATTAGTCCCAATTATATCATATTCCGGGACTCGAACTCCACATCCGCCTATCCGGGAATACGAGACTCGCGCTCAGACGAGCGCGGCCACTTATGCGGCGCATTTTATGGAGTGAAAAACGGTAAACATATCGACTAAGTAAAGCATAGCTTAAAACAGTCTGCTTTACTTGAATTCTAAATGACGTTATTATTCCTAATATCCATAGCAATACAGAGCTATGAAGTGGTGTATAATACCACCAGACACGCAATGCGTTCATGGCGTGTTTGGAGCTAAGGAAATGGCAGATGATTTGCTTGACTTCAAAATTTCTCATACCGGCGATTTCGCAGGGTGTCGGATAGGCAATCTCGCATAGCCCTTGCATTTACTTTTGCACCCGATAGTACGCAATTGTCGCTGTAAATGCTTTTACAAAATTACCGTTTAACTGGTTAGCTTTCCCTACGCTATCATGAATAACGGCACCTGAGTCATTATGCAGGGAAGGTATGGACCTCTGTCACAGGACCAGAACGCTTTAGGATCCTCCTTCAAATAATTATTTAATACCTTATTCCTGAAGTTAGTAAAAGCCTCGCGCATAGTATTTTTCGCTTTAGCGCGGGATTCCTTATACGTCTGAACTTTAGTTGCTCTATACTCATCGGAGGATGTAGACGGCATATTTTTTATTTTCGCGTGGCTTATTCTCTGACGCCTAAGCACACTCCAAACGATTTTCAACTTACACTCTGCATATACGGCCAAATGATCACTTATCCCATCTTCAATGGTGACTTAGTTTATTCTTTCTGGGACGTTAGTTGCTAATAAATCTAATATGTTTCCCGATCGCGTTGGCTTTCTGACTAATTGAAGGAGAGAGTGCTCGCAGAATGTTTCGATTAATGCCTCACAGGATTCGCCTTCTTTACCTCTAGATTCGAATCATGTTTTCCCAATCAATTGAGGGTAAGTTAAAGTCACCACCCACTATAATGATTTTATCTTGATTTATCAATCTAAGCTTTGATAGTTGCTTCTCGAGATTTAAAACAAAATCTACCCCAGCGTTAGGTGGTCTGTAAAACGAGCATAAGAACTCTTGATATCCTCTTCACATATCGGAATCTCACTGCTATCGTACTTATCGCTAACCGCGATTAACCCCCCCCCCCCGATCTATTGGCGCGATCTTTTCTATAGACACGATAGTCTCTAGGAAATATCTCCTGACTCCGGATCTCATACGTTAATCAACTTTCTATGCCTATCACGACGTCGGCGTGCAGACTGCGAATAATATGCTATAACTCAGCAATTTTCCTACGGATGCTGTGGCAGTTCAGTACGACGACGTTTAATTTCTCGCTATCACTTCGCATATTAATCTCACTCTTGACTTTCTCTTCCACTCTAAATCTACATGCGCTCCCATCACGAGCATTCCCACGACTATTAGGCATCGCATCAAAATTGGATTTGCGACCCGTTGCACCCTTGGCGGCGGCTATCAATGACCTATCGCGAAATTGATGATCCATGTTACTATGAACTTCCTCCTTAACTTTCGTATTACGTGCATTTACCTCACGCTCGGCGTATATTTTATCATTACATCATCTATCGTGATTCTTATTTTCTACGAACGCAACGATCATCCCCTTACCCAAAACTGACCTACACCCTGCCCTACTCTCTAGCCTAAAAAATTCTTACTGTGCTCGAGAATCCTACGCGCTACTCTCTGAGCCGATTCGGGCGTGTAGTGAACACCAGAGTGATCCAGTGGTGCCCTGCACGATTCGATATTCGGCCGTAGGTCGACGAAGTCCACTCCCAAGTCCCGACAGAAATTTCACAGCCTTGGGTTCAGACCGTCAACCCTACTCCAAACCACAGAACCGCGGTCAATCCTAGGGACTTTACTGCAGACAGTAATCCGCACATCGGTACCCCACTCCCCTCGTACATTAGCAACCTCAGAGGCCAAGTCCTTAAAAGAACTTAAAATCTCCTCGGACCCGCGCTTCGAGGCGCCGTTAGTCCCCCGGATGCAGCCGAGGACAAGCTGTCGCCACTACCGCTTCTCTCACCGTGTTGGTAACCTGCGGCACCGTGCCTCCTGATGTACTTCCGGAGAAGACCCGCTCTTCAACTCCCTCCCGGTGGGCACTGGATAACACGGGTGCCATCACACGCCGAACGTTAGAGCTTCCTTACACTAACAGTAAATCGTGGGAATTTCAACGAGGTATTGAACACATTCTTATAGATAAGTTCGGTTGAAGCTAAAAACCAGTGCGAAAAAATTAAGAAGAACACTATGCAAAATGAAATCATTGACTGCATTTCGGATTATATTGATGTTTATGTTAAAGAAGAAATTCTGGGTGCGGATTTTTCGGTTGAGGTCGATGACACGACAGAGTGAGGTACATGATATCAAATGGTAAATTAGTGGAACGTTTCTTTGGTTTCCATGATGTTAATTCCGATCGGACTGTCCAGGCATCTTTTGATGTTTTGAATAATATTTTAGATACTTTCAATTAACAAAGTAAACTGATAGGTCAGTGTTGTGATGGTGCGAGCTTAAGTTCCGGTAATTTGAATGGCCTTCAAATGAAAATCAAAGACGAAGCTCCTCAAACCATCTACGTCCACTGTTTAGCACATCGCTTGAACCTAGTCCTGCAGCAGAGTTTAACCAAAATTTCGAAATGCCGAATATTTTTCGTCTTTCTTCCTTAACTTACAAGGAACGAAGTGTAACCATCCGATTTCTTTTAATTTTTTAACATTAATTGTAAGTGATTCGAAGCTCAATGTAAACTAATGGCTAGTTCAATTAAGGAAAATGAATAAAATTTTTGGTAAAGAATACACTTTAATAACACAAAACAGACGACCGGTTTCGACTAACACTTAGTCATCATCAGGTCAAGAATAAGGACACTACAACGTATATATAGGAAATGGGCGAAGGTCGGGGAGGGAGGTGTGGAGAAAACAGGATAGGGGGAGGAAGAGGGTCTCTTAAACGGTACTTTTTATGGTGTGGGCGGAGGGGGAAGAAGACGGTTGGGGTAATTGCTTAGCAAGGGAAAGACCGAGGAAAGGAGCGGGGAGTGGGTTGGGAAGAGATGTTCGTTAATAATGTCGTTGGCGTGGGTCTTCACGTGGTGGAGGATTTATAATTGTTCGAGAAGGTCTCCAGCTTTGGTTTTCGAGATGCAATATGGTTGGACAAAAATTGGCAGAATGTTTGTGGTCAATGAGGTGTTTTGGAAAGTGGGATTTTTGGGAGTTGGAAGTAAAGCAATGTAAGTGTTCTTTGCAACGGGTCTTAAAATTTCTTCCCGTTTGTCTAATGTAAAATTTGTCGCAATCATTGCAACTCATTTTGTAAATGCCGCTTTTATTGAGATTTTCGATTTTGTCTTTTCCATTAGAAAGAAGATGGCCTAAACTGGAGGTTACATAGAAAGCGGGTCTGGATAGGTTTTTTGGGAGAAGATTCGCGATTTTGATGGAAAGAGGACCTGTATAAAGAAGGCGAAACCAGCGAGGTTTGGTTTCGGTCTCCGGGGAAGGGCAGAAGATTTTATTGAGGGCCAATTTCTTTTGTTTGCGGAGCAGGATAGTGTCTATTAGGGAAGGGGAATAACCGTTAGCAAGTGCAATATGTTTAATGATGTTAAGTTCTTTTTGGAAGGAGTAAGGAGAAAGAGGGATGTGCGTGAGACAGTGTATCATCGAGTGGAAAGCGGCGTGTTTCTGGGAAGTGTGGCGTCTGGAGGAAACATGCAGCGTGTGGTTGGTGTATGTGGGTTTGCGGAAGATGGAGAATTCTAGGTTAAGGTTAAGGCGTCGAATGGTTACGTCTAGGAAGTTCAGAGATTGGTTTTCTTCAATTTCAAAAGTAAAGGTGATTGAGGGGTGAAGGTTGTTCAGGTAGGAGGCAAAATTACACAATAATCTCTCAGTACCATTCCAAATACAAAAAATATCAAATTGAGTTGCAATGATTGCAACAAATTTTACATTGGACAAACGGGAAGAAATTTTAAGACCCGTTGCAAAGAACATTTACATTGCTTTACTTCCAACTCCCAAAAATCCCACTTTCCAAAACATCTCATTGACCACAAACATTCTGCCAATTTTTGTCCAACCATATTGCATCTCGAAAACAAAAGCTGGAGACTCAACCTTCTCGAACAATTGGAAATCCTCCACCACGTGAAGACCCACGCCAACGACATTATTAACGAACATCTCTTCCCAACCCACTCCCCGCTCCTTCCCTCGGTCTTTCCCTTGCTAAACAATTGTACCCCAACAGTCTTCTTCCCCCTCCGCCCACACCATAAAAAGTACCGTTTAAGAGACCCTCTTCCTCCCCCTATCCTGTTTTCTCCACACCTTCCTTTCAAATGCATTTTTCGTTCCTTGGGGGATAAACTATCAAAGCACACGCAGTTCTACGAAAAGGTCTGCACTTTCGATGTCGTGTGAATATTTATCTCTCAATATGTTAATCAAATTTATATACTTTTTTCATTTCGTCTTCTCTTAAATCTCCAAGTTTAAAACTCATATAGGAAGCCGAAATTACCTGCGTACTCTTTCATTTGTTCGAAACGCGTTGTCAATGACATGAAAGCTAGATCTAGGATGACAAAAAAGTAGCTAGTTTCAAGTGCCTTTTCAGCCGAACACCATGAGTGTCATCCACGTTTAGCAGCAATCTTGATCTTTGTGCTAAGCGCGGGGCCTGTAGGTTCCCAGCTGATTCACCTCTTGCCTTAAGGCCGTATTACACGTTGACGCTTGACCAGAGTATTGTCGTAAAAGAGCCTTTACCCGGGTTAAACCTCAGCGTGTAATAGGCTAAAACACCATAGGTTTTACGCGTGGGAAAACTTCAGACGAGCTAGATATTTTACTCGGGGCCTGGCGTCTAATAGCAATGGGGCTTTACGCTGGCATATTCCACTACTGCGCATGCGCCATCATGAGTCCGTTCGTCCGTACGCATATATCAGCGAAAAATTGGCTGAACAGATTTGGACCAATTTGGTACATAGGATACTCACATACATTAATGACAAAAATGACATATTTGGACCGAATCGACTAAGCAGGGGTAAGCGTTTCGGTAATTTAGAATTTGGAAGGAATTGGCTTAACTGATTTCAACAAAATTTTGCATGAATAAGGTATACAACATGAAAAAACAAAATCAAGACTTTAAGTAAAGATGTAGAAATTAGTGCAGCCACAATACAAGGAATAAAGAAAACATTTTATACGTATTTATGTTGAACTGTCCTCATCGATTTTAACCAAATATAATACTGATAATGTACACGTGCATACAAAACCATATTAGTATATATAGACCAAATCAGCCAAACAGGGGTGCCACAATCACCAATGAAACTCAGTAATTTAGGATTTTGAACGAATTGGCTGAACGGATTTCAATTCAATGTTCTAAATAAGATTTGTACAACATACCATGATCAAATCAAGATGTTTAAGGCAGAGCTAAAGAGCAGGGCTACCACAACAAAAAGTAAAATAATATTTCTTTAACGCGTATGACACACATGGATTTTAACCAAATACCGTGTATACCAGGGGCGTATATTCAGGGTGTGCTAGGTGTGCGGTGCACACCCACGGATTCGCAGTGTCACAGATATTATATTTTTGCATTTATTCCCGTTAAAGACTCCCCTAATCGTTTTCTGGCTTCGCGTGATTCCTAAAATCAAATCCAATATACAATGTTTCATGAAGAGGAGAAGTTTCGGCGCGTAAACATTGTATCACATTCACGTTAATAGCCCGGGTGTGCGGTAAGTAATACGAGCAGCTTTGAGCCCTTTAAACATACGTACAGATGGCGCAGCGGGTCAAATTCTTAGCCTCCTTGTGGTTTTAAACCGTCCAGAAGGCGTGGCAGGGTGTGCGCTGAGACAACAGCACCCAGAAGTAGTTAGCGGTTGTGATTGGCTATTGTGTGAAGCAATCCAATTCAACGTTGTTACTTGTCATGAGATGCTGTTTTTGTTTTCTGAGTTTCGTCTGTTTTGCGTGCGTGGGGTAAGGTGTGAACCGACGTGTTTATGACACCGATTTAGACAAGTTTTTAACATATATTTATAATTTTTTAGATATAATTTATAACTTTTTGCCCATATTTACAATGGTAAACAGTGTTGACGATGTACTGAATGCCCCGTTTTCTGCCAGAGCTTTTGCGGATTGTATGAACATAGTCGAAGAAGGTAAGCCTCGTCCTCCTCTTCCAAATTTACTGTGCAAGCACAAAGATGCAAAAACTGAGTACATGAGACATTTCTCTGTTTCACAATACGGTCCAGTAGAATGGTTAACTGGATGTGAAGTGCGGTCAAGACTTTTTTGTTGGCCTTGTTTATTATTCTCCAAAGAGAAAAGTGTTTGGAATAAGCACGGGTATTCCGATCTTAATCATTTAGCTGCAGCAGTACAAAAACATGAGCGCTCCCAACCACATGTTCAGTCATTTTTAAATCTTAAGATGTTTGGAAAACAAAGAATTGACACTCTCATTGACAGCCAAAGAAAAGTTGAAATTAGTCGTCATAATGAGCAAGTAAAGAATAATAGAGACATTTTAAAAAGATTAATTGATGCTGTATGTTATTTGGCTAAGCAAGAGCTTCCTTAGAGAGGTCATGATGAGTCTGAAGATTCAGCCAACCGAGGGAATTATATAGAATTTTTAAATGTGCTCCGTGAGTATGATCCTCTTTTAGACAGTCATTTAAAGGCATCGACTATATTTCGAGGAACTTCTCCCACAGTACAAAATGATATCATTAATGCTATATCTGATGTGGTTAAAGATGCTATAAAGAAAGAAATTTCTTCCGCTACATTTGTGGCCATTCTTCTGGATGAAACTTCTGATGTCATGTCGAAATCGCAGCTATCAACTGTTTTTCGTTTTGTCCATAATGGGCAAACACACGAAAGGTTTATCGGATTTACAGACGTAAGTGATGATAGAACGTCTAGTGGTCTTTTTAAACATGTTGTAAACAGAGTTGAGGAATTTAATATTAAGGACAAGTTGGTCGGCCAAACTTATGATGGTGCCTGTGTAATGAGTGGACATATTAATGGGTTGCAGAGTAAAGTTATCGAGGCCTATCCTTTAGCAATATTTACGCATTGCTACGCTCACGTTTTGAACTTAGTTCTGAAGCAAAGCCTCTCGAATATCAAGGAATGTAGATTGTTTTTCCAAACTATCAGTGGATTGGCAGCATATTTTTCTAAATCATCGAAAAGAGTAAATGTTTTGCAAGATTTTGTTGCTAAAAAATTACCCTCCGTCGCACCAACCAGATGGAACTTTACTTCCCGTTTATCAAACACAGTAAAACGCCACAGAAGTCAACTTATTGAATTTTTTGAACACATTGTGGAGAATTCTGGGGAATGGGACGTGGATGCTGTAATCAAAGCTCGTGGTTTTTTGTATTTCTTGCAAGATTTTCAAACAACTTTTCTGTTAGAAATTTTTTCTGTTCTGTTTGGCTATACTGATGTTTTGAATAATATATTCCAAACATCATCCTATGACATATTGTACTGTTGTAAAAAGGTGCATGATACTATGAAACAGCTTAGGAATGACAAGGAACATGGATTTGATGATATTTGGGTTTCTGCAAAGGAAAAGCATACGGTTGAGGAGTCGAAGCCTAAAAGACGAAAAGGATCTATAGAAGAGGAGAAGAGCGCGTGCCTTCGATTATACCAGAGAATAGTCGACTGCATGTGCCTGGAGATGGAAGAAAGATACTCTTCACTTTCGAAACTTGAGTTTTTTCAACTCCTTTGTAGCGAAAGATATGATCAGTATGCGAAAACTTTTCCTGATGGTATTCTAGAAAAATTAAAGGATTTCTACGGACCAGTTTTTGACTACGTTCGCCTAAAAAATGAACTAAAAGTGCTCTTTTCTTCTGATGAATTTGCGAGGAAACCGGTGCATCACCTATTAAAATTCATGCAAGAAAATCAGCTTCAGGTTGCATTCAAGGAAATATATAAATTAGCGGAACTTATCATGACGATTCCGAGTTCTACTGCTACAGTCGAGCGTTCTTTTTCGGCTATGAAGAGAATACATACGTGTTATAGAGGAACACAAACTCAGGAAAGGTTATGCGGCCTAAGTTCACTCGCCATTGAAAAGACATTGCTGGTGGAACTGAAGAAAAGACCTTCATTTTATGATGATGTGCTAACACAATTCCTAAGGCAAAACAGGAGATTGGAACTGGTGTATAAATAAGTAAGTGAAATGAGTTTTTTAAGCCTTTCTTTGATTCAATCGGGAAAATAATATTTTCACAAGTGATTACTTTTTCAGATTTCTGTGCGTATTATATAGTTGTACACATTTAAAAATCGTAGAAAAATACAGATAATTCGTGCTTCACTCTAGTATTTGCCAATGATATCCTAATCTTCTCACAACGAAGCGTTAACCCTTTTCACATAAATGGCGCGCGTGATGCATAATTATATCAGTTACTGAATTAAAGTATTCAAAATTATTCTACGATTAATTGCATTAGACCAATTAAGAAGAGCGCTGCTGCGCTATGCTCTCTTAAAACTTTCACACGTCGATAAAAATGCAATCGTACGCTCAAATTAACACGTGAATTTTGTAGCGCGGGTTGCATAACCCCCTCCCCAATAAAAGCACACCCAACCTAAATGGGCACGCGACGCCACTGGTGTATACATATATATATATATATATATATATATATATTAACTAAAGGAAAAGAAAAGGTAGTGATGAGGGTGGCAACAAGGTGTTGAGGGAAGCCCAGCGGACACTCACCAAGTTGAGGACCAAGCTGGCAGGCTGCTGGGGGCGTCGAAGAGACACGTAAAACACACGAACACAAAAACACACGCAAGCTTATCGGGCCTAAGCCCTTCTTCAGCGAAAGAGTAACGTAAAGTGACACACTGGGCGGGGAATGACAGGGTGATGTGGGAAGGTTGATGATTGGAGGAGGTGGGGAGTAGGAGGGGTGGATAGCCAATAAAGAGGGAGTGTGAAGAGGTATATATATATATATATATATATATATATATATATATATATATATATATATATATATATATATATATATATGCTTACGGAAGAGAAAAGGTAAATAGGATAAATGGATGGCAACAAGTTGTTGGGATAAGGTAACCCAGTGATCACTGACCAATAAGATGATTTTCAGGTTGGCGAGCTGCTGGGGGTGTCGAAGTGGCACACGTAAAAAAACAACAAAAACAAAAAACACTGAAGCTTTTGTGGGTGATC
This sequence comes from Tanypteryx hageni, assembly GCA_028673005.1. Taxonomy (NCBI): domain Eukaryota; kingdom Metazoa; phylum Arthropoda; class Insecta; order Odonata; family Petaluridae; genus Tanypteryx; species Tanypteryx hageni. The sequence goes on along the minus strand of CM054117.1, from coordinate 114,075,516 downwards.
CTTCCGTCAGCAGAGGAGTGAGACAACTGATGGCAGTAACACTGGGTGGGGGCATGAAGGTGGAAGGGTATTGCTGACAAGTCGGTGATTGGAGGATACGGAGAGGGTTGGGGAATGGCAGAAGAGGAATGAAATGCTTGCGAAGGTTGAGGCCAGGGTGAGTGAAGGAGTTTGGAAGACGGACATGTGCTAGCTCCCACTGACGGAGTTGGGGAGCCGAAGCATTATTAGGGAGAGTTGGAATGGCCCTCACCGTGAAGCAATCACTAAATGTTAGGTTGTGATTGTTCGCATCAATGGCCACAGGGAGCGGTCGTTTAAGAATGACGCTGTTGTGGTGGCCACTCATTCGGGGGGAGATTGCTGGTGATGCCAACATAAAAAGCGAGATATTGGGTGCATTTCAGGAGGCAAATGATATTGCGGGTGGTGCAGTTGGTGGGAGAAGTTATGGGGTAGGTGATGTTATTTGTGGGGCTGGAGAAGGAATTGCAGGGTGGGATTATTGGGCATGTGAGACATTGGGGTCTACCGCAGGGGCGAGATTCGACAGGGGGTAGAGGAGTGGGTGCTGGGGTTCTTTTTTCCATAAAATGTTTGCCAGATTCACTCCTTTTCTGCCATTCCCCAACCCTCTCCGTATATTCCATTCCCCGACTTTTCCGCAATACCCTTCCACCCCATGCCTCTACCCAGTATCACTGCAATCAGTTGTCTCTCTGCTGTGCTAACGAAGGGTTACGTGTGTCATTTCGACCCCCAGCAACTTTCCAACCTAAAGGCGTATTATTTGGTGAGTGATCACTGGGCTTCCTTATCCCAACAACGTTTTGCCATATATATATATATATATATATATATAATCTTCATATAAATAAATAATATCAACATCCTTAATATTTGCCGTATAAAGCCGTTTAAATGACGTCCATAGTCAGGAAACTACGTAGAGAGTAATGCATTTAAAATGTTTTCATTAATTCGTGCTTGATAATTCATGCGGTCAGGGTATATCCTGCTGGGAAGGGTGAGCTTAGGAGTCGAGGATGGATTCGCAGAGTCCAGAACTTGAAGGATGTCGTTCACTAATGACGGTCCAAGGGACTGATCGCCACGAGGTCCCCGTCTGTCTACTTTTAACCGGTACCTCTGTCGGCGTAAAGCGTGAGTTAAAGCGTCGATGCGTAATAAGTCTATGGTTTACCCGAGTAAAGGCGCGAATACGGCAATACTCGGATAAAGCGTCAGCGTGTAATACGTTCTTAAGAGGTAGTGCAATGAATAGCTGGATAGGAAGGGAGGTGAGAAACCTGGTGCCGGCTTTCGGCCTCTTAATAAAGAGCACCAAAGGGGCCAACGGCTTAATGTCCCTTCCGAAAGACGGAGTGTTGATTTGAGCAAGCTCCTTATTTCTCTTTTTCCTCATTGGCTCTTCCTCATCTCCTTAGTTCCTACACGCAAATAGGGAGCCGGGCGTCCTCGGAAAAAACCCCACAGTATTCGAACCGGGTGTCGCTTTAGCTGGCGGGGCAACACTCAAGCCACTACACCACCACCAGCACCCCTTAACGCGGGCCGACCACCCCCTATTTACCGTACCCTATGGACGGCCCTGTTAAGAGTATACCGTGATAAGTCCGATTTGTGAAATTATACGTGCCCTCGTGGCCTATGAGCCGAATTATTTACATTCAAATTTTGGTTGTTTTTAGAACCTGGGCCCCTTTGCGCTCAAGATGGCCACTGTCCGTAGCTCGTTATCGTAAACACAAAGGAATCGGGAAGAAGAACACCGGGTGGGGGTTGGGGAGGACGAGAGGGGAGGGTGAGGTAGAGGATAAGTGAAATTCAGCAAAATACACAATAAAAATGGAGATAATTAACTTTGAGGGTTGGGTCTTCTGTTCTTAATAAGCATACAAGCCTTCCGAAGCTCCCTTATTCATCGAAATATTTAAAAGGCTATAAAGGTCATTTACTATAATACACGCGCATGATTTTAAACCATACAGTAATGTCAAGTTGATTTTTTAAAAACACAAATAAAGGAAATATAATCACCGTACTAAAATTAGACTAGTACACGGCGAGCGGGAAATCGAACCCTAACCTAACAATTTATGTATGCCTCGGTTTGGCACGAAAATTGTCGTATTAATTTAAAAAAAAATAATAATAAAAATTTAAAATAGCTATTTTATTTTTGCTAAATGAAAATTTTAAAATATAAACATAAAAATTTGTATGTAAATGAGAGAGACAATCGCATCTCACAATGGGCGCACTTTATAAATATTGCTTTCTTCTCCACTTTCAGTTTTCTTTATAAATGTCCGCATCTAAGTTATGTTATGTGCGATCCGGGTCTCGGGTATACCTTCCCTCGAACCATACATATTTTATAAAATTTTGTAATCGGGGAGCAGAGAGTTGGTAGTGCGTGAGGGATTGAAGTTTCAAAATGTTATTTCTTTGGAAAAGATCACATCCAGTCAATCCAAAAGTACTCGATCGGAAACTTTCCGAACAAAGTCTTTCCACATTCTAAAAAAGTAAACGTCTAATGGCTGAATCAGTCCTGTTGTTTTTGTAGGAATCACCATAATGTCCAATATTTTTCCTTCTGGTTTTACACTTAAAATTGCCTCGCGATCCCCGCGGAAGTTGTGATGAACGGTATTCAGTTTCAATGGTCCTTTCCTTGTCTACTTCCAAAAATCCACGTTCATTTTCTTTTGTGCCATCGTAGGTTCTTCTGTCTTTGGTTTTTTCATTGTGATAGCTCATAAGGTGCGGAAGAAGGGAAATTATAATCGCCTTAGTCTTTGCCAATATTATCGTCGTCATTATGTTCATCCTCGTCAACTGTTTCCATTTCATGCCTTCCATCGTCGTAATCAACTTCCTGATCTTCATGAATTTCATACATGTACTGATCGCCTTCCACACATGACTTCAGTGTCTCGAGAATGGAAGAAGAATGGATATTGAATTAAAAATCACCTAATGAAACATGTATTACAATGGCCAACTGAAGAAATGGCTACATTTTAGAAACTTATTGTATCGCTTTTCTGCCAATTCGGTCTCCGCATCTGTCGGTGCCGACGTGGCGGACCGTAAAGTAAATTTGCTCTCCAAAAATGTAATCACGTCGAGTGGATTTACCGCCATAACGATAAAAAAAATTGTGGGAACGGTCCACAAGAAATGCACATACCCGACAGACAACAGCAATAACAAAGATGACAGTAACTTTAATAACAATGAGTGAGAACAATAATAGTAATAACCAGTGCCGGATTACCCAATAGGCACAGTAAGCACGTGCCTAGGAGCCCCCGCATCCATTCCTAAAAAAATAAATATATCAACAAGTAAAATGGTAAATTAATTTCGACGTCTTATTGAATTAGTACAGTTAATTTGGTGTGTACAATATTTGTCTGGTTCACTTACGCCGCGTACACAATAAGCGATATAAGCGCGGCAACAGGAAGTTCGCCACGCGGTTGATTTTCTTATGTTGACAACAGTTGCACAGTGCAACATTGTGAGCGTTGCGTGCACAGCGATAAATCAGAGGCTGTTTGTCTGTATGGCGAAACGTGAGCGTCAGTTTCGTATTTTTTTCTGGAAGATTGTGATTCTGATTCTATTAATTAACAATAGTGCGTAGTTATGTTCATTTACCAATTTTACTACACAGCTGTTCGATCGTCCTGTTTTAGTATTTATTTTATTTATTTTGCCAGATTTAATCCACCTCAAAAGGAAACGAACTTACCTTAGCGGTGCTGAAAAACGGAAAATCCATGCCAAGAAGCTGAATGCATCTACTAAAGGAATGAAGCCACTAACAAGTTTGGGATTTGAACTAGACCAACTTCCTAGACAATATTTAGCAACAGATACAATGCCCGGTACAATAGAGGTAGAGACTGACAATGTTGAACAAGAACAATAGAGAAGATGTCGCAACCACCAATAAAGCATGCGATGATGTGGTTGTACAAGAAGATAATGCACAAAGTAGTTTGGAAATATTTAGTGATGATCCAGCTGAGTGGAAAGTCAGTGAGGAATTTATTGAATATCTCATTTATAAAGGCTACATTACTCAAGATATTAATTTCGAATGTACTGACTTAGCGAAATCAACTTCTCAGTTATGTGGCTCGAAACAACGTAGCATTACTAAACCAATGTTAAAGCTAAAAAAGGTCAATGGGGAAGAAGTTCATATTGGGTAATTTTCTCTCCAAAAAACCAAAACGGAATATTGTGGAATGTGCAAATTATTTTCTTCTTTTACTGACCAATTTGTTCTGGATTTGATGACTGGAAGAATGCATTGGCAAGACTATCGTCTCATGAAAATAGTGTTATTCATAATGAGTCTTATCGTATCTGGTCAATTCGTTCCAAGAAAAGATGCATAGAAACTAAATTCACCAAAACTTATTACTAGGAATGTCAGTACTGGCAAGAACTATTACTACGTGTTATTGATGTCATTCATTTTCTGAGTCAGCGAGGACTAGCACTAAGAGGACAAAATTAACTTATCGGTTCTGTAGAAGATGGAAATTACCTTGGAACACTCGAATTGTTGGCAAAATATGATGCATTTTTGGCAACACACATAGAAAGGCATGGTAACCGTGGACGTGGTCATGTGCCATATCTGTCTTCAACTATTTGTGAAGAATTCATTCGCCTGATAGGTGATAACGTCCTGGAGCAAAATTTAGACGAGGTAAAGAAATCTAAATACTTTGGCATAATAGTTTATTCCACTCCTGATTTACATGTAGACCAACAGACTTTTATTCTGCGATATATTCATCCAGACAATTTATCTGTTGTAGAGAGATTCCTGAAATTCATACCCATATCTTTTCATAAAGGTAAAGAATTGGCAAGTGTTATACCTCAATATCCATCTGATTGTGGCCTTGACCTTGGAAATTGTCGCTGTCAGAGTTATGACAATGCTGCTAATATGTCCGGTAGATATTAATGAGTGCAAAGCCGAATCAAGGGGTGCAATCCTTTGGCTGAATATATACCCTGCAGTGCTCACACACTTAATCTTGTTGGTCAAACATTAGCCAGTATTTGTGAGGGAACTCTCATATTCTTCAGAAACATTGAAAGGTTATATAAATTGGTCAGGTTCTACATACAGATGGAATCTTTTGAAAGATACCTTAAAGTCACAATTCAAAAATAAGGAAGTGATTCTAGTAAAGGCATTCTCGGTCACAAGATGGCCTGCAAGATATGATGTCAAGAAGGCACTCAAAACAAATTATATTGGTATAACTGAGACAACATTTTACATGATGATACCGATCAAAATTGTGACACTTGGGCAGAAGCTAAAAATAATTCCTCTAAATTGTGAGAACTGGAAATAGTCTCTCTTTTTCTGTTCTGGACTGATGTTTTGGAACAAATACACAAAGTTAATCTACAGCTGCAAAGTGAGAGACTTATACTAAAGAGTGTTATGAAGCATATGAATTCTTTAATAGAGTTTCTTCTGGTTATTCGCAATGACTTTAATCACTCTGAGGAACAAGCTAAACATATGACAGCGAAGATTCAAACGGAATCAGATAATGAGCTTCAAAATCGGACTACTAAGAAACGAATGGTAAAGCGTATAAAGCAAGTTGTTGAACATGGCACATCTGTATTCGACCGCATATGTACACCTAAAGAAATATTCCAGACGCAAACGTTTTTAGTAATATGCGACAGTCTGATCATAGAAATGAGGAAGCGTTATGGTGCATATGAACGGGTACATAATGTGTTCTCTTTCCTATTTGATTACAAGAGTGAAGATATTGAAGACTAAAGAAAAGCTTCATAAAAGTTCATTGCCGGCCTTGATAGAGGGGTTGTTAGCGTGTCTGACTCCCAGTGCTAGGGTCACGGGTTCGAATCCTGGCGAGGGCATGGCTGTATGTGTTCGTCTTTATTAACGTTATTACGCTCATTGTGAAAGGTCGTTAACTGCTGTTTATGAGCTAATATAAAATAAATAAATAAATTGAGAAATACCAATATGACGTAGGAGAAGAGTTTAAAAACGAATTTTCACAAACAAGTGATGAGTAAAGTCCGAGAAATAGAGGAAAACGAAGAAAATTCTTTAAGGATCATGGATATCATGAAACGAATTTTACTAGAGAAATGCTTTCCCAAATTTTGATATATTAATTTGTTTGGCAGTTAAAAATTCTTAAAGTTTAATCAAATAGTTAACTGTATAGGTACTACGGGATGAGCTAGGAAGCTGAAAATTTCAAATTATTTACAAAGTAGTGAATTTGCAAAAAAAAAAACATTTCAATTTTACCATATATGAATTGCGGCGGCCGTTAAAAATTATTAAAATTTAAACAATTAGAAAAATATTATTTTACTTCTAGAAGTGCTACAACTTCAAAATTTGGCTCAAATGTGTAGCATTAGTACCCCATAATGAAGATAGTGTAAAATTTTTAAAATTGCAACATTTGAGGATTGTTTTAAACTATTATATTTACATGTGGGAAAAACGAAAATCGCTGCGGAGGTGAAATCTTTAGAATTATAAGACTATTTGTAATGGTGTAATGTCTGTCTGAAAAATGAATGTTTTCTCAAGGTGAGATGAAATGCTTGCAGTATGCAAGCACATTCTACTAGTCATTATATACCGACGACTCTTACAGAGGAGGATATAACATATAACAGGAGGATACTAATGTTTAGGCACTTCCAGATAAGCTGGAGATTCGAAATTTTTTTCATAGGTAGAATTTTGTGTAAAACCGACTAGAAAAAGCGAAAATCTTTAAAAAGTGCAACAAAGCGGCCGCTAAAAATTCGCAATTGTTTAAACAAATTTTCAAGGTTTATATATTTCCGAATGTGCCACGAAGTTGAAATTCTTTTTATAAGTAGAATACTTAAAAAAACGAAATAGGGATTATGCAAATTTTGATATATTAATTTTTTTGGCAGTTAAAAATTCTTAAAGTTTAAACAAATAGATAGCTGTTGAGGTACTATGGGATGAGCTAGGAAGCTGAAATTTTCAAATTATTTACAGTATAGTAAATTTGCACAACTAAAAATTTCAATTTTACCATATATGTATTGCGGCGGCCGTTAAAAATTATTTAAATTTAAACAATTAGAAAAATATTATTTTATTTCTAGAAGTGCTACAACTTTAAAATTTGGCTAAAATGTGTAGCATTAGTACTTTATAATGAAGACAGGGTAAAATTTTTAAAATTGCAACATTTGGCGATTGTAAGAGTCGTCGATATCATTATATGATTCTTACAGAGGATATAACATATAGGAGTATACTAATGTTGAGGCACTTCCAAATGTGCTGGGGAATCGAAATTTTTTTTCATAGATTGGATTTTGTGCAAAACCGACCAGAAAAAACAAATGAATAACTGTTTAGGTTCTACGGGATGAGCTAGGAAGCTGAAATTTTCAAATTATTTACAAAGTAGTGAATTTGCACAAATAAACATTTCAATTTTACTATATATGAATTGCGGCGGCCGTTAAAAACTATTTAAATTTAAACAATTAGAAAAATATTATTTTACTTATAGAAGTGCTACAACTTTAAAATTTAGCTCAAATGTGTAGCATTATTACCTTATAATGAAGAAAGTGTAAAATTTTTAAAATTGCAACATTTGGGGATTGTTTTAAACTATTATTTTTACATGTGGGAAAAACGGAAATCACTGCGGGGGTGAAATCTTTAGAATTTAAAGAATATTTGTAATGATGAAATGTCTGTCTGAAAAATGAATGTTTTTTTAAGGTGATATGAAATGCTTGCAGTATGCGAGCACCAACTACTAGTTTAATGATATAGACGTTCCTTACAGAGGAGGAGGAGGAGGATATAACATACATATAGGAGTATACTAATGTTTAGGCACTTCCAGATGTGCTGGAGATTCGAAATTTTTTTCATGTGTAGGATTTTGTGCAAAACCGACTAAATACGAAAATCTTGAAAATGTGCAACAATGCGGCCACTAAAAATTCTCAATTGTTTAAACAAATTTTCAAGGTTTATGTATTTCCGAATGTGCCACGAAGTTGAAATTTTTTTATAAGTAGAATCCTTAAAAAAACGAAATAGGGATTATACAAATTTTGATATTTTAATTTGTTTGGCAGTTAAAAATTCTTAAAATTTAAACAAATAGAGAACTGTTTAGGTCCTACGGGATGAGATAGGAAGCTTAAGCTTAAACAAATTTTCAAGGTTTATGTATTTCCACATGTGCTACGGAGCTGAAATTTTTTTAATAGATAGAATTAGTAAGAAAACGAAATAGGGATTATACAAATTTTGATATTTAAATTTGTTTGGCAGTTAAAATTTTTTAATGTTTAAACAAATAGGTAAATGTTTAGATACTATGGAGGAAGATACGGAGTTGAAATTTTTTTGTTATTTAGAAAATATTTTATGCTAACGAATAAACTTTTCAGAGTATCCATGAAATCCTTTTTTCGTCCGTTAAAAATTATTTAATTTTAAACAATTTGATAAATGTTATTTTATTTCTTAATGTGCAACAATTTTAAAATTTTGTGGAAATGTGTGTCATTATTAACCCAATGTGGAAAATGTTTAATATTCCTAAAATTGTAAAAATTAGTTATTGTTTTACTCTATTATTGTTCCATAAAGAAAAAACGAAAATCGGTCCAGAGGAGAAACCTTATGAATTAAAGAAATATTTCCCATGATGAAATATCTCCCTGAAAAATAAATTTTTTTCAAGGTGAGATGAAATGCTTGCAGCATGCAAGCACCTTCTACTAGTATGTTATTTCCTCCTCCTCTTCCTCCTCTGTAGGAAACGTCTATATATAATGATAGAAGGATACTAATGTTTAGGCACCTCCAGAAAAGCGGCATTCGAAATTTTTTTTCGTTGGGATTTTGTGCTACACCGACTAGAAAAAACGAAAATCTTGAAAAAGTTCAAGAATGCGGCCGCTAAAAATTCGAAATTGTTTAAATAAAATTTCAAGGCTTATGTATTTATTGGTGTGCTAGGGAGCTGAAATTTGTTTTATCGGTTGAATATATAAAAAAACGAAAGAGGGATTATACAAATTTTGATATTTTAATTTGTTTGGCAGTTAAAAATTCTTAAAGTTTAAATGTTTAGATACTACGAGGCGAGATAGGGAGCTGAAATTTTTAAGTTATTTAGAGATTAGTCTACACAAACGAATAAACATTTCAGTGTATTCATTAAATTGCTATTTCCGCCGTTAAAAATAATTAATTTTAAACTTATAGATAAAAGTTATTTCACTTCTAAATGTGCTTCAAATTTAAAATTTGGCCGAAATGTGTGGTATTACTAATACAATGTGGAAAATTATAATATTCCTAAAATTGCAAAAATTTGTTATTGTTTTACTCCATTATTGTAAGGAAAAACCGAAAATCGTTCCAGAGGAGAAATCTTTTGAATTAAAGAAATATTTTTAATGATGAAATATCTCTCTGAAAAATTAATATTTTTTCAAATGAGAGATGAAATGCTTGCAATATGCTAGGACCTTATACTATTATATATAGTATTTCATCTCACCTTGAAGAAAGATTTATTTTTAGAGAGATATTTAATAATGGGAGATATTTCTTAAATTCAAAAGATATCTCCCCTGCACCGATTATCGTTTTATCCTTATGGAACAATAATGGACTAACACAATCACCAATATTTGCTATTTGAAGAATATAATACTTTCTCCGCTTTGGGTTAATAATGCCGCACATTTCTGCCAAATTTTGAATTTGTAGCACATTAAGTAAGTAAATAACAGTTATCTAATTGTTTAAATTGACAATGTTTATGGGGGCGCAATATCAATATCATGGAGACGTTGATATTTTTCTTCGTTTATATAGACTGAGCTCTAAATAACCTATAACTTTCAGCTCCGTAACTCGCCTTGTAGTGTCTATACATTCACCTATTTGTTTAAACATTCATAATTTTTAACTGCCCAGAAAATTAAAATATCAAAATTTGTATAATTTCTATTTCGTTTTTTTAATATTCTACCCATAAAGAAATTTCAGTTCCGTAACACATATAGAAATACATAAAACATTTCGTATTTTTAGCGGCCGATTATTAGACCATTTTCAAATTTTCGTTTTTTCTAGTCGGATTTGCGCATAATACTAACGCCAAAAAGAATTTCGTGTCTGCCACTTTTCTGGAAGTGCTTAAACATTAGTATCCTCCTATATATTATATGTTACTCCTATGTATGGAACGTCTATAGCATTATACTAATAGAAAGTGCTGGCAAACTGCAAGCATTTCCTCTTACCTTGAAAAAACAATCACTAATTTTTGCAATTTTTGGAATATTATACTTTTCCAATTTAGGTTAATAATGCCACATATATCTGCCAAATGTTAAATTTATAGCACAATAAGAAGTGAAATAGTATTTATCTAATTGTTTAAATTTAAATAATTTTTTACGACCGCAATATCAATATAATGGAGACATTGACATTTTTTTTCGTTTATAGATACACTAAGCTCTAAATGACCTAAAATGTTTAGCTACCTAACTCGCCGCGTAGTGTCTAAACATTTAGTTATTTGTTTAAAATTTAAGAATTTTTAACTGCCAAACAAATTAAAATATCAAAATTTGTATAATCCCTCTTTCGTTATTTTACAAATACTACCCATACAAAATTTCAGTTCCGTAGCACATTCGGAAATATAAAAAAAACTTGAAAAATTGTTTAAACAATTTTGAATTTCTAGCGACGGCATTTTTGAACTTTTTCCAGATTTTCGTGTTTTATAGTTGGTTTTTCGAATACTTCTCCCAATAAAAAAAATTTCGAGTTTCTCGTTCTTCTGGAACATGATGATCCTTGGCCCACATATGTCTAGTTTCCAGATATAGAGGTCACTAGGGTGAAAAGATACAGTGAGTGCCTTCCTAGAATTCTTTTTCTTAGAATTGTTCATGTCCTCATTTGGCAAGGGTGAACAGTTACTAAGTATTAGTTTTACTTGACTCACAGTGGAAGCTATACCGATAGTGATAGCTACGCCTTGCCTCAAGTGTTTTGTGAGTTCAGCATCGAGTTGTTCAAATATTATACTTTTGTGTTTATATCTAGAAGAATTTTACAGCAGAGTTTGTAAATTCTGTATTATTAAATTTTTACATAATTAGTAATCCTAGTGTGTTTTGTTTGTGAGTGCAACAGTGATGAAACCACGGAAAACATCTTCGGAGTTAAGGTAAAGTTCATTTTATTTTTACTACAACAGTTAAAAACTATCTGATTTTTACTGAATTTGGTCAAAATTTTGCATTAAAATTGATTATTTTTCATTTATGAGTAAACTAAAATTCTGAAATGGAGAGGTTTTGCATTATTATTAAATACTTAAAATCAAAGAAAAAACATTATATTGGAGGATGTTAAAATATTATAATAAATAATTATATTCATCAGATTTTAGTAAGTAATTGATAATTTCTTTCTGTATAGCTGCATCTGCTAAGTTTGCGGTGGTTCCAGTTTTTCTAGGAACAGAATTGGAATTGAGAAATAACGGGAATTTCTTGCGAGTGATGAGTTGGAGACTCCAGTTTAATTTGTTTCGTGTTTGTCTAGTGCTCACCTCGAGAAACTATAAACTATCAAACTGAAGCAAGCACAGCTTACGGAAGAGGTATCACTTATTGTTAGTTAACCACGTGAAATACAGAATATGATTTTAACCCTTAGTTAGTTAGAAAAAAAGTTCCGTAATTAGTCGCGTGGGGTCAATATGACCCCAAAATGATTTCTAAAGTTAAGCAATAATATATTAATTTATTTATATTTTACTGGATATAAAATCAATCTTACATTATAATACAATTATTTATTAATAGTTTTTACAATAAACATTGATTAAAATAAATTAAAATATTTTTTGTATTTTCTAATCACTTTCCCTCTCCCCACATTCAATGCACTTCATTATCACATGGTCTTTGCAAGTAAAAGCTCCACAATTTCCACATCTAGTGGACACTTTACTGTCTATATTTCTTGGGCAATGTTCGCATCTTCCTCTTGTTAGTCCCGATCCCGGTGATGGACCTTCCTCCGCAAGTCCCTGTTGAGTGCATATGCGCTTTCGGAGATGCCTAGATATAAACTGACTCTGAGACCTCAAAATCTGTAGATCCTTTATTAATTCCTTTGATAATGATTTCAAGAAATTTCGCCTTGTCATTTCCTTTTGAACGTTTTGTTTATAAACAATAAAGGCATTTATGGCAGAAACGTTCAGCAAATGAAAAAACACAGCTAACGGCCATCTTTTCGTTCTTCTGCCAACATTATAAGCAGCGCAGAGCTGATCGCATGTATCTACGCCACCTTTTGTTGCATTGTCGCATGAAGGTCGCGTTGAGGGCTTTATTAGGGATAGGACTATTTTTGCGGAGATCACTCACACTTGTGGGTTAGACATCGGTCGCGGCACGGTCACTTTCCGGCCCCCACCTACAGCATGAAGTAGTTTATGGCTGCCCCCAACTAGCAGAAAGATTCAAGCTCACTTCTGCTGTCACCGAGGATTGCCCTCGATGGGGCTTGGGACAAAAGTTGCCTCCTCGAGCGACCCAAGGGGTTCGTGCCGAGGTCCAACCGCGTCCTCCCCTATAAGTGTGAACGTACTTGGGACTTCTCCATAGAAACCCCATTGAAAATTGGATTTTTATATTTTGGTCTAAAACGTCCCAACCGTGACCGTCATGCGACCGGTAGGAGATCCAAAAACTTTGAAGATTGCCGATCTCATTCATGTTCGTGCTTATTCCGAAAAATAAGGGAGAAACTCGTGCTAAAAAGGGTGAGCGGTAATGAAAGGCAAACCGCTTTCTTTTATCCTTTTTGCACATGGGTACTAAGAGCTTCATCCAATGAGGGTGATAAAAATCTGCCAAAAGTCGCTAGAAAGATGTTCCATTTTTGAGAGTATTTCACAGTAAATGACGCAAGCATGTGATAAATAATTACTGTACAGAAAAGGGAATAATATGGATGTAATTCAATTATAAAATCTAGAAAATAGTTTCAAAAATCATGCATCGGTCTTGATAGAATACGTGGAATTCTGCGTCAAAGAAGTCATCCTCAGGTCAATTCTTCGACAGCAATTTCTAGAGAGACCATGTGCGTTTGTTTGTGACTTTTATTGTGGGTAGAAAACTATGGGAAGAAAACGGTTGCATGTGTGCGGCCAAAGTAAGAAAACACCCGGAGAATTCCGAAAAGAGGGAAAAGGGTACATTGGAGGGGGAGAGGGGGGGGGGGAGATGGGAGGAAGAGGGGTAACCTACCTATAGTGAAAATTAGTGATGTAGAAATGTTTCATAAGAGAACTAGTGTTAAAACAATGAAATACTGCTTATCAGGAAAATTATTTGTATTTCTGATGTGATAATAATAATCTGTATTGCGTTTAACCCTTCTAGACCAATAGAGAAAAAAGCAACAGGTAGAGAGATGTCAAAATAAAAGCAACATTTTTAACCTCATATATACATAACAAATGGATACACACCAAAATAGCACATTAAAATAGTTTAATTTTCTCAATATTTACATTATTAATACTATATATATAAATATAAAAATACCAAAAATAACAAATTGATAAAAAAACAAAAATGCAAATTTCTCTTCTAGAATGTCAGTTTCGAAGGTAGAACAAGTTTGAGTTAGATTGTTAATACATTTCTTTAGATATTGACGAAAAAACATTGCTTGGGGTCATATTGACCCCACGCGACTAATTAAGGGTTAAATGATATATTTTTAATTAATAAATTAAAACATATTAATAACCCAAAGATGTCTTCAAAGCATAAATCAGGTGCGCAAAAATGAAAAGAAAGATTAGAGAAAATTGAAAGCATGAAAAAAATTCCTAGATTAGATAACTTTTTTGTAACTTCTCATAGGTGTAAATGTGATACAGTGCAGGATATTGATGTACAATCAGCTGGTGCTTCAGATGCAGAGAATTGCACGAAAGGAATTATTGACCTTCTAAGACCCATTCCTACTAGCCCAGCTTGTGCTTCAATAGCAGAGAATAATATAGTACCACCTGTACCAGAACCATATGCCTCAGATATATTAGAATATTCTAATGATCCCATTGATTGGATTGTAAATGATGACTTCATAGAATTAATATCATCTTTGGAGAGATTACCTAACAAAAAAGATGATGAAAATTTTGAAAATTCTACGAGGGTAATGTTTGGATCAAAAATAAAGTTGACTAGTAACCTTTTTTACTGTACCAAACCGAATAGTGAGAAAGAAAAAAGAAAATGGCTTATTTACTCTCCAAAAAGTAGTCAAGTGTTCTGTTTATACTGTAAGCTTTTTGGATAACCTAGGAATCAAAGAGATGCTCTGGTAGTAGGATATAATGACTTGAGTAATGCTGCTCAGCATTTATCATGCCATGAAAAAAGTTATGAACATATGACTGCTGGTACATTATATTTTAGTAGAAGAAAAAATAAAAACAGGTTGGATAAATACTTATTGGAACAACTTAATGATGAAAAAGTTATTGGAAAAAATTACTTCAAAAGATAATCGAAGTAATTAAATTTCTTGCTGTAAATAACTTACCTTTTCGTGGGAATGCAGAAAACATTGAAGATAGAGACTGTGGGTTGTTTTCATCTACTATGCGGCTCCTTGAAAAATTCGATCCATTCATGGAACAGCACATTAAGACGAAAGTTAATCGAGGAAAAGGTAAGATTTCCTATTATCTAAAACTATGAGAAGTTGATAAATATATTGGCAGAAAAAGTATCTAAGAAAATATTATGTGTAGTAAAGAAAAATAAATATTTCTCAATTATTGTTGACTCAACACCTGATTGCTCAAATGAAGATCAACTCTGTTTTATTATCTAATACTACACTGAAGTGGGAGAACCAGCATCATCATTTCTAGGATTCATTGCTTTAGAAGAATGGCACACTGGAAATAATTTGGCCGAAACTATTTCAAAAGAGCTGAAAAAAAGAGATATTAAATTATCAGACTGTGTGGGTCAGACTTATGACAATGCAGAAAATTTATCTGGTGTGTATAATGGAGCACAAAAATTCATCAGAGACAAAGCGATGCAGGCCATATATATACCATGCACAGTCTTAATTTAGCAAGCAAAAAAGGTATGAAAGCTTCTGAACAATGTTCACGTCTCTTCGCCCTTTTGCAGCATTTCTACAATTTTTTCAGTTCATCAACTCGAAGATGGCAGAAGTTAAATGAATATTTAACAGGAAAAAAGTTATTAAAATCTTTATCTACTATACGATTTTCTGCTCGTTTTCAAACTGTAGATGCATTATATGATGGATATGGGGCTGTGATAGAATGCTTGAATAATCTTATAGAAGACAAATTCTTGAATCAGGAGAGCATAATAGAAGGTAAAAACTTGAAGAAGGAACTACTGTACTTGAACACAGCATCGCTTTGTGCCATTTTGAAGGATGTCTTAGCAGGGATTGATGCAGTCAGTATTTCAATTCAAAACAAAAAATCGAACTTGAAACATTGTTATGCTTCATTATCAAGCCTAATTGAATATGTTTTGAGCAAACGAACCAAAAAGGTTTTCATGAATTATATCAAAGAGGGAGGAAAGCTTTTAAAAGAAACAAATGGCAAAGATTTTTAACCTATATTTAGAAGGGAAGGAAACAGAAATAGTGCAAGAAGGGAGTTATCTGATGAATCTAAATGCAAAGAGAATGAAGAAGAGTTCTCTGAAAACATATTTTCTGCATTCCGAGTAAACACCTATTATGTTATGTTAGATACTCTGATAATGTGTCTCAAACAACTTAATGAAAATTACAAAAAAACAATTGATGTCTTTGCATTTCTATGGAATAAACAAGGTTCAATAGTTGAGTTTGTTAAAATCTATGAAGAAAATGTTGAGGAAAATTGTTTGAAAGAAGAATTATTGCAATATAATTCATATAGGGACATAATGTTTGAAGTTGATGAATTGGACTTGGTTATGTTGTTATCGAATCTCAAATAAACACAACTATTTCCAAATATTGTGATTGCATTACAAATATTTTTATGTTTGCCCATCTCTAATACAGAAGGAGAAAGGTCGTTTTCAAAACTAAAATTAATAAAAAATTATTTAAGATCAACCATGACCCAAAATAGGCTTTCAAACCTTGGAATGCTACGCATCGAAGCAGCTATAGTTAATGAATTAGACTTAGATGAAATAATTGATCAGTTTGCAGGATCTAAATCACGTAAATTTACAAATTAAAAAGCTAGTTTTTTAAAACTTGAAGCCTATAGAAGTACATTTCCTTGTTTAAATACTTATTGTTTCATTATTGAATATGTTTCATGAATTGTATCTTGTGTTAAATATAAATGTAATTTTATTTAAGTCTTTATTTTTCCGTCATTTCTTTTTAAAATTTTAGCATATGGTTGGACTTTCTTTGTGCTAAGCGTGTGGCCTATGGGTCTCAAATACTTGGAGCAGTGGCGTCGCGTGCCCATTTAGGTTGGGTGTGCTTTTATTGGGGAGGGGGGGGTATGCAACCCGCGCTACAAAATTCACGTGTTAATTTGAACGTACGATTGCATTTTTATCGACGTGTGGAAGTTTTAAGAGAGCATAGCGCAGCAGCGCTCTTCTTAATTGGTCTAATACAATTAATCGTAGAATAATTTTGAATACTTTAATTTACTAACTGATATAATTTTAACTATACAATCCATAATTATGGACAACACAAAGGTTCCCCGTCAAATAGACTTTAGCTATGCATCACGCGCGCCGTTTATGTGAGAAGGGTTAACGCTTCGTTGTGAGAAGATTAGGATATCATTGGCAAATACTAGAGTGAGGCCCGAATTATTTGTATTTTGTTACGATTTTTAAATATGTACAACCATATAATACGCACAGAAATCTGAAAAAGTAATCACTTGGGAAAATATTATTTTCCGGATTGAATCAAAGAAAGGCTTAAAAAACTCATTTTACTTACTAATTTATACACCAGTTTCAATCTCCTGTTTTGCCTTAGGAATTGTGTTAGCACATCATCATAAAATGGTCTTTTCTTCAGTTCCACCAGCAATGTCTTTTCAATGACGAGTGAACTTAGGCCGCATAACCTTTCCTGCGTTTGTGTTCCTCTATAACACGTATGTATTCTCTTCATAGCCGAAAAAGAACGCTCGACTGCAGCAGTAGAACTCGGAATCGTCATGATAAGTTCCGCTAATTCATAACTCTTCTTGAATGCAACCTGAAGCTGATTTTCTTGCATGAGTTTTAATAGGTGATGCACTGGTTTCCTCGCAAATTCATCAGAAGAAAAGAGCACTTTTAGTTCATTTTTTAGGCGAACATAGTCAAAAACTGGTCCGTAGAAATCCTTTAATTTTTCTAAAATACCACCAGGAAAAGTTTTCGCATACTGATCATATCTTTCGCTACAAAGGAGTTAAAAAAAACTCAAGTTTCGAAAGTGAAGAGTATCTTTCTTCCATCTCCAGGCACATGGTCGACTATTCTCTGGTATAATCGAAGACACGCACTCTTCTCCTCTTCTATAGATCCTTTTCGTCTTTTAGGCTTCGACTCCTCAACCGCATGCTTTTCCTTTGCAGAAACCCAAATATCATCAAATCCATGTTCCTTGTCATTCCTAAGCTGTTTCATAGTATCATGCACCTTTTTACAACAGTAAAATATGTCATAGGATGATGTTTGCAATATATTATTCAAAACATCAGTATAGCCAAACAGAACAGAAAAAATTTCTAGCAAAAAAATTGTTTGAAAATCTTGCAAGAATACAAAAAACCACGGGCTTTGATTACAGCATCCACGTCCCAATCCCCAGAATTCTCCACAATATGTTAAAAAAATTCAATAAGTTGACTTCTGTGGCGTTTTACTGTGTTCGATAAACGGGAAGTAAAATTCCATCTGGTTGGTGCGACGGAGGGTAATTTTTTAGCAACAAAATCTTGCAAAGCATTTACTCTTTTCGATGATTTAGAAAAATATGCTGCCAATCCACTGATAGTTTGGAAAAACAATCTACATTCCTTGATATTCGAGAGGCTTTGCTTCAGAACTAAGTTCAAAACGTGAGCGTAGCAATGCGTAAATATTGCTAAAGGATAGGCCTCGATAACTTTACTCTGCAACCCATTAATATGTCCACTCATTACACAGGCACCATCATAAGTTTGGCCGACCAACTTGTCCTTAATATTAAATTGCTCAACTCTGTTTACAACATGTTTAAAAAGACCACTAGACGTTCTATCATCACTTACGTCTGTAAATCCGATAAACCTTTCGTGTGTTTGCCCATTATGGACAAAACGAAAAACAGTTGATAGCTGCGATTTCGACATTACATCAGAAGTTTCATCCAGAAGAATGGCCACAAATGTAGCGGAAGAAATTTCTTTCTTTATAGCATCTTTAACCACATCAGATATAGAGTTAATGATATCATTTTGTACTGTGGGAGAAGTTCCTCGAAATACAGTCGATGCCTTTAAATGACTGTCTAAAAGAGGATCATACTCACGGAGCACATTTAAAAATTCTACATAATTCCTTCGGTTGGCTGAATCTTCAGACTCATCATGACCTCTCAAAGGAAGCTCTTGCTTAGCCAAGTAACATACAGCATCAACTAATCTTTTTAAAATGTCTCTATTTTTCTTTACCTGTTCATTATGACGACTAATTTCAATTTTCCTTTGGCTGTCAATGAGAGTGTCAATTCTTTGTTTTCCAAACATCTTAAGATTTAAACTGAACATGTGGTTGGGAGCGCTCATGTTTTTGCATTGCTGCAGCTAAATGATTAAGATCGGAATACCCGTGCTTATTCCAAACACCTTTCTCTTTGGAGAATAATAAACAAGGCCAACAAAAAAGTCTTGACCGCACTTCACATCCAGTTAACCATTCTACTGTATCGTATTGTGAAACAGAGAAATGTCTCATGTACTCAGTTTTTGCATCTTTGTGCTTGCACAGTAAATTTGGAAGAGTACGAGGCTTACCTTCTTCGACTATGTTCATACAATCCGCAAAAGCTCTGGCAGTCCATCGTTAACACTGTTTACCATTGTAAATATGGGCAAAAAGTTATAAATTATATCTAAAAAATTATAAATATATGTTAAAAACTTGCCTAAATCGGTGTCATAAACACGTCGGTTCACACTTTACCCCACGCACGCAAAACAGACGAAACTCAGAAAACAAAAACAGCATCTCATGACAAGTAACAACGTTGAATTGGATTGCTTCACACAATAGCCAATCACAACCGCTAACTACTTCTGGGTGCTGTTGCCTCAGCGCACACCCTGCCACGCCTTCTGGACGGTTTAAAACCACAAGGAGGTTAAAATTTGACCCGCTGCGCCATCTGTAAGTGTGTTTAAAGGGCTCAAAGCTGTCCGTATTTCTTACCGCACACCCGGGCTATTAACGTGAATGTGATACAATGTTTACGCGCTGAAACTTCTCTTCATGAAACATTGTATATTGGATTTGATTTTAGGAATCACGCGAAGCCAGAAAACGATTAGGGGAGTCTTGAACAGGAATAAATGCAAAAATATAATATCTGTGACATTGCGAATCCGTGGGTGTGCACCGCACACCCTGAATATACGCCTCTGACTTGGAGAGCAAAGGTCTGACATGCATGGGGCCCACAGGTCTTGCTTGTGTGGGGCCCATGGGTCACTTAATCCGTCCCTGCGTATAAACAACTGAACAGCACCAGATGTATAAACAACTGAATGGGTCAATGATAGGTAAATTACACTAGCTGTATTATGAACAGTTGAACGGGTAATGTGAACTGCAGTAATTATTAGCAGCAGAAAGGGAAATTTGCACCACCATGAGTGAAATCCAATGTAGGCAATATAGGTGTCTGTTGACTGGGAATAACATCTTTTATATATAATTACTCAATGTCTGTCCGTCTGTCAATCCCCCCTTTTATCTCTTGATCAGTTTGTCATAGAGAAATGCCGTAAACATCATTTTGTTTCTGCCCACTAGGAGACCCCTGGAAAACTATTTTCGTTTACAGAAGTGTTCCAAGTGACAAAACAAGACATTACATCCATCACTGCCCAACCCTACACCAGCCCCAATGGGCATGGACCTGTATACATCATGAATAGTTTTTTATTTCTGAACTCGACCATTATGTTTGTACATATCTTATTATGTATATATATATATATATTTTTTTAGTTTAACAGTATCATTACTTTATTGTCAATCCTCATATTTCACCCTGGATGCCCTAGAGCAGTGCTTTCCAACCTTTCAACTCTGCAGGCTATTTCAGCAACCTCTTCAGGCTTTACGGACCACCTCAGTAATTACACTGACCTACTTATTGTATCTACGATTAAGAAAAGGGGGTACTTATTTACGTAGTTCATTTGACCATTTTCAAGTATACATGCAGCAAACTCCAAATGGAGAGAGCACTCTCAGCTTATGAGGTAATTAGATAAGTAAGTGTAGGTTATGGATGGCAGAGAGGTGGAATCGGAAGATATGAAGGAGTGGAAAATTTTTTAAGTAAAAACCGGCATTATTAAAAATATTTAATACCTGTGATAGTGTATGTCATGCTTAATTTTTCCCAAAAATAATCCCAGCTAAATATGAAGTGCAGCTTAAAAATAAACTAACTTTGGAAACTTCTGCTGACCACCAACGAAACCTTCGCAAACCATAGGTTGGGAAACGCTACCCTAGATTTAATCATGCTTTCGAGCTTTAAGTATAAGATGAATTCATTTGATTTTATTGTTTTTTAAATCTCCTTAATGAAATCCCTTTTCGTCCTGTGCTTTTAAAGACAAACAGGTTTAATATGCCTTAATTTTGAACAATTTTATGTAATCATTTACAGAAGGATTTTTATTTCAACTGAACATTTTCACTTGAGCTAAAATTCCATTCTTTTCCATTCCAGGTGAGACAGAAACATCCTACCGATCAATATTTGGCATAATTCATTCATGGCTTACAAGGTAAGGAGCTTCTCATTTTATATAAAATAAAAGTTTTCTTCATGAAAGAAAATTTAAAAATTCCTTCATTTTGTGTTAAGCCGAATTTGACATATTGTTCATGCAAACTTAAACTGGAATACTGTTCTGTGAATATTTAATTATCAGAATTGCAAATAATAGATATCATTTAGTGTGAGCTATATTTATAAATTACCCGTCGGTGACTAATGTGCAAGTGCCTTTCAGACTCGTAAAGAACTCTGTCAATTTTCCGTGGATAGATATTTCCTAACGAATGCAACTCCACTCTCGAGTCAGAAGGCATAGATTCTCTGTTCGCATAAGAGCGCCGAAGAGTGGCCAAAATATGCTACTGGGAACACGACGCAATTTTTCCGGTTGTAAAAATCCCTTGGTCTGTGGAGTGAAGAAAAGACGAGGCACTGGGTTGCAATCTCACCTAGTTGTAATCCATATTTCTTTCTGTGGATTCTCTTTCACTCCATTAATAAAGGAAATGTGTGTGTATTATATATATACTTATATATATATATATATATATATATATGGATGTGAACAAGGTGTAGCTGATGAAGGAGTAATACCGAAAGCTTCTACGTTTGTGATGTTTCTGTGTTTTAGTGTTCTTTTACGTGTGTCGCTTCGACATCCCCGGTGCCTCGCCAACCTGAAGTCATCTGATTGGTGAGTGTTCACTGGGTTTCCTCATCCCAACACCTTGTTGACATCCATATATCCATTTTACCTTTCCTTTTCCGTAAGCTGTTTTATATATATATATATATATATATATATATATATATATATATATATATATATATATATATATATATAAATATATATATATATATATAAGTTGATAAAATGCTACGTATGGAGTATAGCATTGTATGGGGCAGAAACATGGACGCTAAGGAAAAATGACATCAAATACTTGGAAAGCTTTGAAATGTGGACTTGGAGGAGAATGCTGAAGATAAAATGGACAGATAGGATGAAAAACGATGAAGTGCTACGAAGAATAGGAGAGAAGCGAATGATTATACAGACTATCAGAAAGAGGAAGGCTAACTGGGTTGGACATTACATGAGGAGAGAGAGTATGATTAAAGATGTGTTAGAAGGAAAACTAGATGGGAAAAGGGAAAGAGGTAGGAAAAGGTATCAGCTGATAGACGATTTGAAAGGGAAAGAGAGTTATCAAGATATGAAGAGGACAGCGGAAAATAGGAGTGTATGGAGAACCAGGTTTAACCATGAATAATCACGGACCTGTCTACGGACAGACTACCTATGATGATGATATATATATATATTCCAGCATGTCGTAGTTCAGCGGTACATTTTTTGCAGTATTATATATGAATTTTAGTGGTCCCGTTGACCACTTTTTCATAATAAATAATATTCATTTAGACAAAATATTGCTTTAGGGATAGAATTATCGATGCTATGAGAGACACATTGAGTTAAAATGTATTGTTGACATCAGGCGCATAGCATCAATTATTCGATCGAACCACAGCCTGAAGCTCGAGGGGGTCTGGAGGGCCCGTGTTGAACAAATCTTCTTTATGTATAAGAAGGCCTTTTCAGAAATGTAACTAATCCTTGACGTGATGCAAAAAAAACATTTCCTCTGTGTCCTTGACCCTTGGGCAGTTGTTGAATACCTGACGAAGAACTGTGAAAACCAATTGTGATTTCCAATTCCTTTCATGGGTGCAACAACGTTTTGCGTGCCTTTCCTATTTAGACTGGCAGACAGAAAAACTGAGAAAACTTGCACAAGACAATGCTGAATCGATTGGCGAAAAAACTTAATTCGTTAAGGAGAAGTTGGCTCATCAGACAGACGGATAAACCGAACAATTGAGTGGATTTTTTTATAAACTAAAATACAAAAGTGTGAAACAAACTAATGAAAGAGTAAAGGACACATCTGTTAAAGACACACTTTAGATTCTAAAGATGAAAATAATACTTACTTTATATGCTTTGTATTTAAGAAACCAAAAAGCTGGAAATTAAAGAACAAGCCAAACAAACTAATGAAACAAATGAATGAATGCAATAAAAACTCAAATTTTTTAAATTTAAGAAAGACTAGTAGCCTGTGACACAGCTATTCTTGTCTACGTTTAAAAAAATATTGTCCGTTGTTCACATTGGTTAGTATATTGTTATTTAAATTGTTTGAAAATATTTTTTAAATCAAAGCATCATGATAAACAACATTTTTGGTTAATGTTATTAGATAATCAGGCAATGAAAACCTGATATTTGCAGGTTATTGACTATAGAGGCAGCTACATAAATTTATATCATGTGTAAACACAGGTTCCTTTAGGTAGGCCTGTGCTTAATATAGCGAATATTCCCACTAAATATAAAATTATATATATATATATATATATATATATATATATATATATATATATATATATATATATATATATGGATGTCAACAAGGTGTTGGGATGAGGAAACCTGTAGCTGAAGAAGGAGTAGTTCCGAAAGCTTTACGTTTGTGATGTTTCTGTGTTTTTGTGTTATTATACGTGTGTCGCTTCGACATCCCCGGGGCCTCGCCAACCTGAAGTCGTCTGATTGGTGAGTGCTCACTGGGTTTCCTCATCCCAACACCTTGTTGACATCCATATATTCATTTTACCTTTCCTTTTCCGTAAGTTGTTATATATATATATAGATATATATATATATATATATATATATATATATATATATATATATATGCATGTCAACAAGGTGTTGGGATGAGGATCAGTTCTCTCTCTGTGGCTGAAGAAGGAGTAGTTCCGAAAGCTTTACGTTTGTGATGTTTCTGTGTTTTTGTGTTATTTTACGTGTGTCGCTTCGACATCCCCGGGGCCTCGCCAACCTGAAGTCGTCTGATTGGTGCGTGCTCACTGGGTTTCCTCATCCCAACACCTTGTTGACATCCATATATTCATTTTACCTTTCCTTTTCCGTAAGTTGTTATATATATATATATATATATATATATATATATATATAAAACAACTTACGGAAAAGGAAAGGTAAAATAGATATATGGATGTCAACAAGGTGTTGGGATGAGGAAACCCAGTGAGCACTCACCAATCAGACGACTTCAGGTTGGCGAGGCCCCGGGGATGTCGAAGCGACACACGTAAAATAACACAAAAACACAGAAACATCACAAACGTAAAGCTTTCGGAACTACTCCTTCTTCAGCTACAGAGAGAGAACTATATATATATATATATATATATATATATATATATATATATATATATATATATATAATTCGTGCTTGTACGCCATTATTTTTCCCCGCATATCACTACCATTGTCATATCCTTGCCCTCAAAGGTTTTCTAATGGAAAATTATTTAAAGTGAGTGTGTTCATAATAGAATCTGCTAAACCTTTGCCTGTACTGGCTGACACAGCTACGAACCCTAAGAAGTGCTCCTGTATTTGTATCTTATTTTAAGAGATGTTAACAAATCTAAGAAATACGGTCATTTCTTCTTGGTGTGCAATATCAGGAGTACAATCCAAAATAATTGAAAAATATTTTACACGAAGTGCATGATGAACTACTTCCTTAATAATTTCCGATCCCAGAATTTTAATTAATTTTGTACCATCTTGCTTAAATATTTTGCAGCATTATGTTCACCATTTTCAATTCTTGTCAAATGTACTGCCATAACAGGGTCAACCCAACCCAACCCAGTAAATGACTTTAACATTAACGCCAAGATTTCCCAATTTCAATAACAACTTACGGTGGGGAACCTTGTCAAAATCCTTTCTAAAATCAAGGAACACTGCATCGACCTGCTTATTATTTTCGCCGCATGATAAAACATCATTCACAAACAGACCGAGTTGGGTGTCACAGGATCTACCTTTTCTGAAGCCTTGTTGACAGCTGACTAAGAGCGATCTACTCTCGAGATAACGCATTGTGTTGCTAACAATAATGTGCTCAAAAATCTTTCATGATAATGATGTTAGAGAAATCGGCCTATAATTTTCGGGGTTTTCTTTGTCACCTCCCTTGTGAATGGGTGTGACGTGAGCTAGTCTCCAATCATCAGGAACCTCACAGAGGGTAAGAGATTTCTCGAATACTATCCGAAGGAAGGGAGCTATTTCTTCTGCTAGTTCTTTGAATACACGCGCGGGAAATCCTTCTGGTCCTGGGTTTTTGTTGGGCTTTATCGCACCCAGTTGCTTCGCTATTCCTGCCTCAGAGATTTTAATATTATCCATTCGAGTGCATCCATTGGGAATAAGATTATCTTCAAGTCTATCTCCACCTGCCGTGAACGCCTTCGCGAAGTAAACGTTTCGTAGATTAGCTTTATCCTCCCCATCGTGAAGAATGACTCCGGAATCACATCGCAGGGAGGGTATTGAAGGACCCCCTCCCTTGACTTCTCTTACATAGGACCAGAACGCTTTTGGATCCTCCTTCAATTTTGTATTTAATACCTCATTCCGGAAGGTGTTAAATGCGTTACGCATGGTTTTTCTCGCTAATACGCGGGCACTGTTATACTCATGGACTATAGCTGTGCGATACTCATCGGAAGCGGTGGTAGGTATGTTTTTCAATTTTGCGTGGCTACACCTCTGTTGTCTTAAGGCAATTCTAACTTCCTTATTAAACCAACGAGGTTCTTTCTTATCAGATTTTAACTTACTGGGGATAAATCTATTGATACCTTTTCCTAGTATATCCTTAAATAATAACCATGATGGCTCCATACCTAATCGTTCTGTCTTTTCACGATAACTGACAAAGGTACTTTTGAGATGTAAGCTGAAACTTTTAAAGTCGGCCTTGGCGAAAGCGTATACATTCCGAAGGGGCTTAGGATGTCTTTTGAGCTTTAATTCGCACTCCGCATACACAGCTCGATGGTCGCTAAGTCTCTCCTCTGTGGACACCTTAGTTATCCTATGCGGGATGTTAGAAGCCAGCAAGTCGAGAACATTGCCCGAACGCGTGGCTTTTCGTACCATCTGGATTAAGGAATATTCATGAAACCTGTCAATTAAGGCTTCACACGATTCGCGTTCTTTACCTCCCGTAACGAAACATAGGTTTTCCCAATCGATTGACGGTAAGTTAAAATCGCCTCCAATTATCACAAAACCGTCGTTCATAATAGATCTAAGCTCGGCTAATTGCCTCTCTAAACTTAAAATATAATCAACTTAGGCATTAGGTGGTCTGTAAAATGAGCATAAATATATCTTTTTTGAATTATCCTTACCTAGGCGGCACCACACGCTCTCGGTCGTTTCATCGATAAAAGGGATCTGACAACTATCGTACTTTTCACTTATTGACAAAAATACTCCGCCACCTATTCTATTGGCGCGGTCTTTTCTGTACACTCTATAGCTTTTCGGAAAAATTTCTTGGCTAGCGATATCTTTGGTGAGCCAACTTTCCGTACCTATAACTACATCAGCATGCAACGTGCGAATTACCTGTTCGAGTTCGGCAGACTTCCTACGAATGCTGCGGCAGTTAAAAACTACGATATTTAATTTCTCGTTATCGCCTGAAGCAATAACTGCTCTATTACGGTTTTTGCAGGTGGACTCTCTCACTTAGCGACCAGAAACTGTATTACACTCGATGCCCCTATGAAATCTCCTATTACGCCTACACCCTACTCTGCTCTCTAATCTAAAAAAGACCTACCACGGTCGAAGATCCTACACGCTACACTCTGTGAAGCCTCGGTCGTGTAATGGACTCCAGAGCCGTTTAGGGGTGCCCTACGCGATCCGAGAACCGGCCGGAGATCAACGAAGTCGACTCCCATGCCCACACAGAAATTCCATAGCCTTTGGTTTAGCCCCGCCACGCGGCTCCAAACTTCCGAACCACAGTCAATCCGCGGGACAATAATACAAATGGTGAGCCGCACATCAGAACCCGACTCCTCTCGGACACGAGTGACCTCGGCGACCAAGTCCTCAAAAGAACTTAGAATCTCCTCGGACCCGCGCTTCGAGGCGTCATTAGTCCCAACATGGACCACAATCTACAGCCTAGAGCAAACCGTTGACTCCACCGACTCCCGTACCGCCCTCGTCACTTGGGGGACCGTTCCTCCTGGTATACACCTGGAGAACACCCGCTCAGCCACTCCCTCCCGGCGGGCCCGAGTTAGCAAGGGAGCCATCACACGCCGGACATTAGAACTACCTATTACTAGAAGCCCTCCCTTCCCATAGATCCAGCCTCCGCCAAAGAGACGGGAGCGGATGCGAGAGCATCGGCCGAAGTGTCGTCTTCCGACAACGCCACGAACCGATTGCAAACTGGAAGAGGGTCTGCCGAGGCATTCCCAGCTCCCAGCCTTCGCAGGACCACCCCACGATCCCCCCGGTTGGAGACCACTCTCCAATCGTTGGGTTTCAAGATTGGAGCGACCCCAGCCCCCGAAGAGTTCCCACAAACACCCTCGATCACACCACCGACTTTTGCACCCGAGTCGCCATCATGGCACGGTGAGTTCTCGGGGATGGATGCGTTCTCCCAACACGAACAAGGGCCGACTCTGCTCTCGCCACCCTCCGACGGATGTCCGTAACCTCTCTTACCAGCTCCGTGATTCGAGACCTCATTCCCTCGAAATCGCATAGAAAGGAGGAAACGGGAATCCTAGGTGAAGCCATCCTAAACACTAATCTGTACTAGCTACGAATTAAATTAAACTTCAAGCTAAGGTTATACTAAGTGACTAACTAATTCGTGGACCTAAGGTCTACGCTAGAGAGGAACGCAGGTAAAAAGTGAAAGGGAAGCGCTGACTCACCGCACAGACAACGTTAGCGAACAGGCAAGATAGAAACACAAGCAAGCGTTAAAATAATTTAAATTAGTACACCAACAGCGATAATAAAGTTAAAACAAGTTAAGTTAGTACACAAACAGCGTAGAGTTCTTACAGAAACAATTACTACTTGAATATGAGTTTTTTTTTAAAGCAAGTGCTAGAAAAAATACTACTGATAAATAAAGATATTGGGATTAAGAGATACTACAATAAACAATATAAATAAATGTTAATTCTACTTATCAGTACGGTTACTTCGACTCTACTTCTACTGCTACGCAACGATACAGCTACGGAAGGACAGCTGCTACAGCTACTGCTATTAAAGCGCCGGTCACCCGCAGGTCAGAAGCTCTTACTTATCACTGGTTAGACCACAAGTGGAATACGCCTCATGCATATGGGATCCGTACGAGAAGAGACATATAATTCAATTAGAAAGAGTGCAGCGCAGAGCAGCCAGATTCGTAAAACAAAAGTACGAATATAAGGAAAGCGTCACCTCATTATTGAGGGATTTGAACTGGGTACCACTGGAGGATCCTAGATTGAACTCAAAGTTACGCTTCTGGAGAAATATAGATCGGAATGTCTAAAAGTCGGGGTTGTAGGAATAATTGAAGCACCAAGGTATATAGGTAGAAACGACCGTGAGGATAAGGTACGTGAGATCGATTGTAGGACGGA
Source organism: Tanypteryx hageni (assembly GCA_028673005.1). Classification (NCBI taxonomy): domain Eukaryota; kingdom Metazoa; phylum Arthropoda; class Insecta; order Odonata; family Petaluridae; genus Tanypteryx; species Tanypteryx hageni. The sequence goes on along the minus strand of CM054117.1, from coordinate 114,046,694 downwards.
GCGTTATCTAGGCTCGTTCTTTCCGAGGACAATACGAGATCACAATAGAAAATTTCAACCTGCGATAGACAATCTTTAGGTAGGTTTTGGTGCATTGCACCCCCTGCCACCAACCAATTAGGTGAATTGCAGGGTAACATGTAGATGTAGATCAATTATTTATTAAGAAATAATAAATGAGAAACCACACTAAAGCAGCACATGTAGAAAAAATAGAGACAGAGATGAAATGAAGCAATCGAGGGGAGCACTTGGTAGGAATGAAACACGAAGAACCTAATCGGATCAAGAGCACTGTACTGGAAATAGACGCTACGATTGAGTAAAAGGAATGCGAGGGGATTGCACTTTAAAACTAGTTGGTGGGAATGAAGAAGCAATGAAGGTGGAACTAAATCGCGGATTTGATGAGAAAAGTACAAAACAAGGAAACAATGAAAACCACTAAATAGGGTTTACACCAACACTAAGGGCTACATCTACACAAAGGAAAATTAGCACTAAAACAGTGGGAAACACTAAAATAAACGCAGCAAAAAAAACTAAGAGAGAGACCAAAAAAGGAGAAATTTTATGCAACGGAACCACTTGGAAATAAGCGTTAAGCAAGGTTTACATTAATTCGAGCTCGAAGCCGATTGATTCGAATGCGATCATCGTACGAGTTCACGGCTGAAGCTCGAATTCCAGTAAGTGTTTACATTGCTCGAAGAACAAACCACGTGATTCCAGCCGAGGTCTCAGTTTTAGATTAGTGAGCCGCGAAGTAAGCACTCTTGGCAGTTAAAATGGATTTATTTGTTCAAGAAGGTATTCTCGTTGTTAGTGAAATGTTACGATCTGATCTAGTAAAGCTTAAAAGAGAAGAAAACGTAAATGTTGGGTCCGTGAGTGGATAAGGAGGCGCGATCAGTTGGCCGCATCCTATTCAATTTGCGAAGAATTGCGAATTGAAGATACCACCCGTTATAGAACTTTCTTACGTGTGGACAATGATCAGTTTGAATATCTTTTAGAAACAGTTAGATCGATTGATTGATTTGGTCTTTATTTGGGTCGAGATTGAGACTAGGAAGTCCCATCTTCCACCTAACCCCTCGTCGTGATACATTTAGTAATGCATGAAACATTAACAATTTAAATACAGGTAACAATAAAAATACAAGTATTTGAAAAGAAAAGATTTGATTTTGTGGGAAAAAATATGGACTGCTGAGTAATGGAATTCATGTAAAAAACCCGCTGCAGGAAAACACCCACACAAGAAGGGGGGTGTGAAAAACCGGCGAAACCAACTGAGATTCACTAAAGACATCACATAATGTTAAATGTTAAAATCATAAAGAGAAAAAATAATAAATTGGCACAGAACGAATAGATCATTGATAAAATAAACATATAAAACATATAAGATACAATTTAAAGGAGTTCTGTGCGCCGAGAAAGTCTTTCAGCGCTCGTGAAACTCGAAATCGTCTTTCTCTATCTTGCGACAGGTGACAGCTTTGGAAGCTTGCAGTATGTATAACTTACAATGTTTGTCTCCCTGCTCCTCTGATGGATATGCGGTAGCAGGAAATTATGCATAATAGCAAACCATGCCACTTTTGGCTTGTAAATGCTGTCCGTCGATGTACCATATCTCTTCGATGAATCCACTTTTTTCAGCTCTTGGTAGGATGGCGACCAAATATTTTTAATTTTATTAGCGACGTCCTTCGTCCTTCTTCATTTGGCCTAATATATCTTTATAGGCATTTTCACGCGCATCCTTGTTTTTATATGGTACGATTTTGGGATTCCAAAAACACCAGTGAGAAGCGTAAAGCTCCGCGAATATCAGGTTTTCTGCTTCCGAGAAGCGAGCCATTGTATGCGCGTGCGCAAGACGTCACTTCTCGAACGATGCTTTCGAGCTACTAACCAACGCGTTGGTATGTTACTGGAATCATGGAAATCATGGTACTACTAAGGGAGGTAGGTCGTTCCGGTGGACGAAAAGGCGTCCAGTTCGCGCATGACGTCACGTGGCGTAAGCTTTGTAGCGGGAAGCTTAAAATTTGTATAAAAATTAACGTAAATCGGCTGTTGATATCCGTCTTTTTATTTCTTCATAATTATATTATAAATAATACAATTTATAAGTCATGCTTTAAAATCCCGGGACGTTAATTTGTATATACAATGATTTTTTAACGAATTACCGGAATCGGAAAAAGTTCAAGTTTGTTAAGAACATTCGGCATCAAGTGAACTTCGAAGATGGGAAAAGACTTTTAAGAAAGGTCTTGAACTCATCTCCAAGAGAAGGGCTTCATTTTCCGTATGATTCTCACCCAAAGGCCGATTTTTCCCAAGTTAACTTTTTTGTTTTTTCGTCATTGATTTCTTCGAATTTCGCGTAAATACTGGCGTTTTTATCACTCACTAGCGTAATCGCCCTTCAAATATGACGGGTATGCGTGTATTAAATTGAAATTGAAATAAAAAGATTAATTAAACCAACTTTTAGATACACTAAAAAGTAAACAATAAATATAAAATATAAAATATAAATTTCGAAAATTCAATTGCGCAAAAGACAATAAAAAGATGTAAGACTTATCACTTCAAGCTTAGCTTACAAAATATCTATGAAGCCCTCAATAAATAGGGTGTTGCTGCCTAAGTACATGCAGGTTACAAATTTTATGGTTTTAAATCTTTCCTTAGAATAATAGCAAAAATGAAATTCTATGATGTGCTCGAGTTACATTTGCATTTAAGTACAACTGACCAACTGTCCACTCTCTATGGAAAAATCATGTGCTGGCCATGTCATATTTTTAAATTAAACAATATCACATTACTCAAAAAAGATTAGAATGATCTCAGTTTATAGATGTTATAATTAAGATGGGTTGTAGGGAAAATAATTTAAAAGCAGAATAAAATATTTATTGATAAATGCAAAAATTTTTTGCATTCAGAAATTTATTTTGTAATCATAAACAACACATGGTCCAAACATGGACCATATGTTACATAACAAAATATGGTACAAACTTTCTTACCATTAACTCCATTGGCATTTTGTCACCGATATCAAATCAATATTAACAATATTGTGACCAAACATTTACTTGTAAAAGCTAAGATTGATTGATGAGAATATGAAAACCACTGATGACGTGGACTGTGATTGAGGCCCACCTACAAGGACGTACTCAGGGGGTGGTCCCTCCTGGTTTACAGACATTTGTGAATTATGTGATTACCACACTACAGACTTGCTACATTTCCTCTTGCTATGCTGCCACTTGCTGCGTTGAGTTATGAGAACTAAAAAAGTCTGGACAAAAGGTGGGAGCATTACAAGAAAATGCTTTGGTGCAGGCAAAGTTTAATGACTGAAGACTAAACTCAACTAAAATATTCACCGATCACGGAAAAATGGGCAAAATTGTAGCTTTATATTTTTCAAAAACTTATATCGATCAGAAAACACACTAAATTTCAAATGTAAATAATAATTCGTTAAATCGTATGATATTTAAATTTATAAACACTGCGCATGAACATATGTAGGAAGAACTGGTGCTGTATAATTAGAAGGCACATGTTTGTAAACATTGCTAAATTGACAAAAATGGTAATTAACGCAACAGTAAAATTTTGTATTTTAGTAACGCTTATGATGTTAAATATGTACTTATTGTAAATTATATAAATAATGTTTCAGACCTTGTTAAGAGATATTTAAGAGTTAAACAAAAAATTTAACTAATTTTTTAACATGCTATTCTCTCAACTTACTGTATTTGTGACAAATTTATATTGCACCAAGCACTTTCATTCTAAATATGCATAAATCCACCGCGGAGACACTGTATAAATCGATTAAGTAATAGTTAACATGATACCAAATGAATAAATTTCATAATATTAACGCTTTAACTATATATAGCGACATCACTAGTTTCACTACAACCAGATCTCTGAAGTTCAATTCACCAGCAATAATTACATAAATAGATATAGATAAATTAATAAGTAGCATATTTAAACCAAAGAATACCTGCTCTTGTCTGATTTCACGTTTATGTTGTCTCTTCTCCGGCATGCTCGAATCCATGTTTCTTGAATGGACTTTTCTTGGGAAAATCGAAAAAATGTCACCTTACCATTACAATTTTTGTAACTGTTATTACAACCAAATACCGCACAAGACATCATTTCACTGAGAAAGCCACAGTTCAAGAGAAAACAATAATTTTCCAAACCCGCGACCACAGTCAACGCTAAATCATAGGCGGCAAGCGCCATCTCCACGTGACGTCACACGCTCGAAGCGCCGCTCGCCTGAGATGCGCAACGACCTACCTCCCTTAGTATAGTAGTACCGCGTAGATAACGACCTGCGCGGAAATTTCCGCGCATCCCCACCAAGGAGGAGTACCTATACCCCCACTCCCGCTTACTCTCTCCCTCGTGAACGCTTCACTTCCTCGCGGTTGCCAGCTCTTGCTACTTGTTATATTTTCCTGTGCTCTCTTGTTTTTTTTACGTGTTTGACTTTTGCTTATCTCTCGGACATTCTTTTTGGACTTCGATTTTGATTTTTGCTTTGGTGGGATTGCTTGTGTGGAATGGCCAGTACATCAAAATCTTCATCAGTCCGAGGCAGGCCTCTCAGGAGCCAAGCTCGTGAAATGGTTTATAAAGTAAAACGTTATTTAAAAGATTTGAAAATAGAGAACAATTTGGATATGAATGTGGCGTTATCGACAGCCGAGGCTACAGGAGTTGGTGTGACTACTGTGAAGAAAATTGTAAGAGAGGGGAAAATGTCGGCAGAAAAAGGGCAGTTATCTTTCGCCACCCCTAAGGGCAAAAAATCTGAACGCAAGAAGAGAATCGATCTTGATGATTTTGGAAAATGTTGCGTGCGAAGAATAATCCACGAATTCTATGCGGTGCGTAAAATGCTACCGACGGTGAAAAATTTACTCGCATCGCTGGAAGAAGATGGTATACTTAGTTGCAAGCGAACATATTTACTAAAGGTAATTCATCAACTGGGTTTCAACTGGAAAACCTGTCAATCAAAACGAAAGGTTTTGATTGAACGTCCAGAGATCGTGGCATGGAGAGAAAGGTACCTAAGACAAATGAGGAGATGCAGAGGAAATTAAAAAAATATCGTTTATTTGGACGAGACTTACTTGCACGAGAGCCATGTGAGTGCTAAGTGTTGGCAGTCGTACTCAGAAATAGGTGTTCTTGGACCCCTCGGGAAGGGACGACGGCTGATCATTGCACATGCAGGAGGTGAGGCGGGATTTGTTCCTAACGGTCTGCTTATCTTCAAGTCTCAGCAAAAGACCGGAGATTACCGCGATGATATGAACTCAAAGAATTTTTTGAAGTGGTTGGAGGAGAAAATAATTTCAAACCTTCCGCCACAGAGTGTTGTGGTCATGGATAATGCTGCATACCATTGTGTGCAAGAGAACAATCGCCCGAATTCAGCTTCATTAAAGGCTGTAGTGCAGAAATGGCTGGAAACTAATGGGATTAGTTTTTCTCCCGACATGAGCAAGGCGGAACTGTTGCTGCTGGTTAAATCTTCCAATGTGGAAATAAATTATGTCGTGGACAAAATTTTGCGGGAGGCTGGACACGAAGTAATTCGTTTGCCTCCTTACCATCCCGATATTAATCCCATTGAGATGGTGTGGGGTGACCTTAAAAGACAGGTAATAAAATTATATAGACTGCTACTTTATTGTAAAATGTTGCCAACTTGTGTAACTTTGTGCGCTGTTTATTTAGGTATCTCACGACTTGGGGGCTTGCACGCTGGAGAAGAAGAAAGAAATCTTTCTAAAATGTTGTGAAGAATTCACCACAGAGAAGTGGATTAAAGTGTGTGAACACGTTAAGAAGACAGAAGAAGAGTACTGGAGACGGGATGCCATAATGGATGAGGAAATAGACAAAGTAATTATTGAACTCAGTGGAAGTGAGGGAGATTCTGGAAGCGAGAGTGGCATGGACATGTTGACGTCATCGGACGAGACTGATTAAAAGATCTTTTTTAAATACTGTTCTGTGTATTATTAAATGTTGTGATCAATCTCTATTGAACTGGTTTCATTTATTTCATGTCCAACTTCTATTTCCAAAGCTACTCTATAGAGTTTAATACTTTGTATTTCTGATAATTCTGAGTAAAGTGGTTAGTTATAAAATATTACGTTAATGTGCTCTGCACACAAGACCGATATAAAAGGAAACGATTCCGTCATTACTTTCCCAAAGGATTATTTAATTAATATTCTATCATTCGTTAAGTGTTTAAGTGAGAAATTATGCCAAAAACGACAAAAATCTGGATTTTGCACGAATTGGCAACACCGAGAATTAGCAGCATAGGGAACACGGACAACGTGAAACGGGAAGGGGAAGGTGTGGAGGAGGGGTAAGAAGCCTTAGCTCCACCCACTGGTCGCCAAGAAGGTCGTTATCTACGCGGTACTACTATAGTACCATGATCAAAATGGATTCGAGCACGAATTCGAAGTACTCGGATTCGAGGGATTCGCTGTTTACACTACTTCGTGCTCGTATTCAAGTGGACTTCGAATGCGAGCTCGAATTAACGTAAACCTAGCTTTAGGGAGAGGTGATTACACTAAAAACTTGCGACGTGGAGGACACTATGGGGTGGGGATGGCAGGCGTCACGGGAATAGGGATGGTAGGCGGCGCGGGAACGGGGATGGCGGGCGTCACGGGAACGGGGATGGAAGGCAGAGGTCGATTTATGGAGTAGGCTCCGGCAGGATATCTCTTCAACGAAGGAATTTAAGCCTAAGTAGCGACAACGCTCAAATAACCGCTAATCACAGAAAGCCATCCTCCTACATAATTGTGGGTTTCCCTTGTGCGGTTGATGAAAGTTGGAGTGCATGTAGCTCTCTCAGTGAGATATATTTTTTGTACACGATGAATTTTCTTGAATCTAGATAACCGTGATATATTTCAAAAGAGGAACCTTAGGCCTATTTATTGTCATTTTGCAATTTTTACTGTCTTTCTTATAACATTTAATATGCATTAAATGTTGTGATTGATTTTTCACGTAGCTACGGGAAATGGGGAATCGCGTCTTCTAAAAAACCCATATCCAATGCTGAGAGGAACCGTATCTCGACACGAATCCTACTGCAAACTGAAAGGAGGTTTTGACTCTGCCTATCTGCCCAAAGGGTAATGTGCTTGCTTTAGCGAAAGAGTTTAAAAGATGGACATGTGCAAGCTCTCACTGCCGGAGTTGGGGAGCCGAAGCATTATTGGGGAGAGCGCGAATGGTTCTCATCGTGAAGCAATCATTAAATTTTAGGCTGTGATTGTTCGCATCAATGGCCACAGAGAGCGGTCGTTTAAGAATGATGCTGTTGCGCTGGTCGTTCATCTACATCTACATGATACCCTGCAAGTAACCTTATTGGTGGATGGCAGGGGGTGCAGTGCACCAAGTGTCCATAGTTTTCCTACGTTATCTTTTCCTATTATGTTCTCTTATCGTCCTAGGGAAAAACGATCCTCTATATCGCTCAATTCTACAGTCGATCTCGCGAATCATATCCTCCCTGTCCTGCCTTCCGATATACGTCGGGCTTCTGATAAGTCCAACTACCTCATTCGCTAGTCCCTCCGACATAAATTTTTCCAATAGTTTAAATCTAGCCTGCAGTCTACGTTCCTCTAACGATGTCCATTTCAGATTTTCTATTAATGATGTTACACTTTGTTTACTATCGTAATTCCTCTTTACAAATCTAGCTGCCCTGCGCTGAACCTTTTGTATCTCGTTAGTGAGTCCCTTTTCGTAAGGATCCCACACAGCTGAAGCATATTCTACCTGCGGTAGAACCAAGGATAAATAACATAATTCTTTCACTTTTTCAGAGCTATTTCGAACTATTCTCCCTATAAAGGCCAGCTTTTTGTTAGCGGCACCTATCAATCGCCGAATGTGGGTGTCCCACGAGATATCACGATGGATCGTGACTCCAAGGTATTTAATCGAGTCTGAAACTGGAATCTCTACTCCGTCCAACGAATAATTATTATTCAACGAGATACTCTTGGTTCTCCAGAAGTTGATGACGCAGCTTTTCTTTTGGTTTATCTCTAACTGCCATTCCTTAAACCATGCAGAAATAGCTTCTAGATCATTTTCGAGATAGTGATGGTCTTCCGGATTGCTTATTTCTCTATAGACGACAGTGTCGTCCGCGAAAAGCCTAATTTTACTTCTGACTACTGAGCTGATATCGTTTATATAAATTAGAAATAATAACGGACCAATTACACTACCCTGCGGAACGCCAGAGACAACCTCCACTAAGTTCGAAGATTTCCCATTTATAACAACCTTCTGCTTCCTATGATTTAAAAATTCACGGTTCCAACTGACGATTTTAAAATTAACGCCTAAGGTTTCTAATTTCGTTATTAACTTCCTGTTAGGTACCTTGTCAAAGGCTTTTCTAAAATCTAAGAAGATGGCATCGACCTGCGTATTCTTTTCTCCGCTTCTCAGTACACAATTCACCAAAAGACCGATCTGAGTATCACAAGACCTACCTTTCCTGAAGCCGTGTTGACAATCATCTAACAATAAATTACTATCAAGAAATCGTATTATATTGCTAACGAGTATATGCTTGAGAATCTTACACTGTATCGAAGTTAAAGGAATCGGCCTGTAATTTTCTGGGTTGTCCTTGTCGCTGCCCTTATGAATTGGGGTAACGTGCGCTAACCTACAGTCGTTAGGGACCTCTCCGCTAGAAATGGATTTCTCGAAGATTATCAGAAGAAAAGGTTCTATTTCTTCAGCTAATTCTTTTAAAACGCGAGCAGGAATTTCTTCGGGGCCAGTGGCTTTGTTATGTCTGATGGAACTTCATTACTTTCCTATTCCCACTTCAGAAAATACTATATTGTCCATCAGGTCCCTCCTTATTGCTGGTGCGTTAAGGATGTAGAGGGGATTGCTGGTGAGGCCAACATAGAAAGCGGGACATTGAGTGCATTTCAGGAGGTAAATGATATTGCGGGTGGTGCAGTTGGTTGGAAAAGTTATGGGGTAGGTGATGTTAGTTGTGGAGCTGGATAAGGAATTGCAGGGGGGTTTATTGGGTATGTGAGACATTGGGGTCTACCGCAGGGGTGAAATCCGGCAGGGTGCAGAGGAGTGGGTACTGGGATTTCTTTTTTCCATAAAATATTTGCCAGATTAGGGGTTCGGCGGAAGGAGAGTATCGGTGGTCTGGGAAATGGAACCTGATGGGGAGGATGTGTAAATACGGCTTTTAAGATATTTCTGATAATATCGTGGATGCCGTGGAAAAATAGGGTAATTAGGGTGAGTTGGTGGTGCAGCCGGTGATGGCGTGGGTATTAGGGTGAGAGGTAGGGGTGGTGGGTGCGACTGCCCGCCGGATTTGGTCCCTGATCAGATCTGTCGGGTATCCGTGCTGTAGAAATTCACCACTTCCCTGAGGAACACCCGACGCAACTTTAAGGGGGGGGGGCGGGTATTTCCCATCGATGACAACTATCTGTTCTCTATTCGAGAGGAAATCTCTCACCCAACTGACAACTTTCGGATTGATACCATATTGTCATCACTTCGCAATTAATTTCTTATGAGATACTTTATCAAACGCCTTTCTGAAGTCAATGAATGGCATCGACCTGAGTATTTTTCTTTCCGCATCGCAACAAATCGTCCACAAACAAGTCGAGCTGCGTTTCGCATGATCTACCTCTCCGGAATCCGTGCTGTCATCCGCTAAGCAATGAGTGACTATCTAAATAGCACATTACAGAACTAAAGATTATGTGCTCAAGTGTCTTGCACGATAATGAAGTTAAAGAAATTGGCTTATATTTTTGGGGTTCTCTTTGTCGCCGCCCTTATGGATGAGCGTAACGTGTGGCATCTTCCAATCTTTAGGAACTACACCTTCGGTAATGGATTTCTCGAATATAAATTTTAAATACGGCGCGATTTCATAAGCTAACTCTTTCAAAACTCGCGCGGATATTTCCTCCCGCCCAGGATATTTATTTGGTTTAATCGAAAAACGCTGGAGCGCGATACCATTTTCGGCAAATATCAAATCTTCCATCGAGTCGCCCTGATGCATAGGAATCGGGGTTTCACATTCATCGTCATTAGGAGTAAAAGCTTTCTGAAAGTGTTGATTTAATAGGTTTGCTTTCTCCGCACTATCGTGAACTACATTTCCCGTTTCCGATCTCAGTGGCGCAAACGTTGGGCCCCTACCTTGAACTTCCCTAACGTAAGACCAAAATGCTTTCGGGTTTTCTTTCAAGTTATCCTGTAAAACCTTCTTTTTATAATTGTTAAACGCATTACGCATTGCTACTCTGACTATGGAGCGCGCCTCCTTGTATTGCTGCCTTATTATTGCAATCTGTTCGACCGTAGCTGTTGAGGATGTGTTATTTACGCGGGAGTGGAGTTTTCTTTGCCGTCGGAGAGCGCTGTCTAACTTCCTGGTTGTACCATCTAGGTTCTGCACTATCACGCTTAAGTTTGCTTGGAATAAATTTTACTGTACACTCTCGCATCATATCTCTGAACATGCACCAGGATTCCTCTGCGTCTGCACTATCGGTTAAATCGCTGAAATTATTATATTTATTTCGCAGATAGGACCTAAATCTTGTGAAATCGGCTTTGGCGAATACATAGTTTTCTTTTAGCCTTAACGTGTTTCTCAATATTTAACTGAGATTCCACGTACACTGCCTTGTGATCGCTTATTCCCTCAGCATCAGATACTCTATTCATACGCTCAGGAAGATTAGTAACAAATATATCTAATATATTATTAAATCTCGTAGAAAATATCACTAACTGATACAATGAGTGCTTATCGAAAGTTTCTAGTAAAGCCTCGCACGATTCACGCTCTCTACCTCCGGGATAAAAGCAATTATGGCTCCAATCAACTGACGGAAGATTGAAATCGCCCCCGATTATAATGGCTTTATCTTTATTAGACGAATTTAGCGTCGCCACCTGTTTCTCCAGAGAATGAATAGTTTCCACGCTCGCATTTGGGGGTCTATAAAAAGCATATGTATTTATAGTTTTTGAGTCGCTTCCTTTCACACGACACCAAACACTTTCGACTTCGTCGTCGTTAATCTGTATTGGGTAACTTTCGTATTTATTGCTAACTGCTATAAAAACTCCACCTCCCGACCGGATTCATCGATCTTTTCTGAAGACGCTATAGTCACGAGGAAAGATCTCCAGACTGGCTATGTCTGCCGTAAGCCAACTTTCTGTGCCTATAACTACATCAGCACGCAGACACGAATAAGATGTTCAAATTCGGCCTCCTACCTGCGAATGCTGCGACAATTAACCGTAATGATTTTTAGTTTTTCGATATGACTACGTAACGATTCCTCGCGCTCTACTGGGCTATTACTATTGATATTATTATTAATATTATAATTATTATTATTATTTACTGCCTCCTTATCCTTCCTACTATGTCGACTATTTCTACGCTTGGAATGTATTCTACTGTTACTTAACGTAGGGTTTATAGCGCTATTAAGGTCGCACGCATTATCTACGGAACTATTGTATTGAAAATCGTTTATCCCCATACCTTCGATAATTCTGTTACCGCACGGATTCCTTACATTTTCCTCTATTGTGCTCTCAATTAATCCCGTGCCTGTAAGCTGCCTCCATCCTAACCTACCATCTGATCTACTACTGACCTGCATCTCAACGCTTGCTGAAAAATTACAATTGCTTAAATCTAACCTAAAAAAGCCCTAGAATGCTCAAACACCCTACGCGCTACCGCCTCCGCAGCCTTGGCAGTGTAGTGCACACCAGAACCGTTTAGGGATGCCCTACATGAGTCCAGGACCGGCCTCAGGTCAACGAAGTCCACTCCATTGCCCCTACAGAAGTCTCACAGCCTACGGTTCAGCCCGACCACTCGGCTCCAAACCATAGAACCGCAGTCCGTCCGAGGAGCAATGCTACAGATAATTAATAATTCTTTAGACTAATCCCATTTCAGCTTTTGTTTTTATGTTGTAACTCTTTTGCGTTAGTATATAAATTAGGTAAGAGCTTAGGATGGCTTCACCGAGGACTTGGTTTCCTCCTACTTGTGCGCCGCTGGTTGCGAGGCCATGAGGGCTCAAATCACGGAGCTGGAGAGGGTGGAAAGGTCCGAGGCAGCCTTGGTTCGTGTGGGTGGTGCGGGGTCATCCCTGAAAACTCGCAGCGCCAAATTGGCGGCTCGGGTTCGCCTGGGTGCGGTAGCCGGTAGAGCGACTCCTTACCGCGGGCTGAGGGTCCTCGGGCTGGGAAATCCGACGAGTGGGGAGTAGTGTCCACTCGGGGAGATCGTGGGGTGGTGCTGCGGAGGCAGGGAGTTGGGAATGCTTCGGCGGACCCTCTTCTTGTCAGTAATTGGTTCGAGGTGTTGTCGGAGGACGACTCCACGGCCTTTGCGCCCGTACCCACTCCCGTCTCTTCGATGGAGGCTGGGCCTAAGGGAAGTCGGGTTGGGAAGGGGGGATTGTTGGTGTTTTATGTAGCTCTAACGTTCGGCGTGTGATGGCACCCCTGTTATTCAGTGCTCGCCGGGAGGCAGTTGAAGAGCGGGTCTTCCCCAGATGTATATCAGGAGGCACTGTGACGCAAGTGACCAACACGGTGAGAGAAGCGGTAGTGGCGACAGGTTGCTCTCGGCTGCGGGTGGTGGCCCATGTTGGGACTACATCTACATGTTATCCTGCAATCCACCTAATTGGTGAGTGGCTAAGTGTGTAATGCACCAAAGCCTGTCTAAAGATATTCTATCACATGTTGAAAATTTCTAGTGTGATCTTGCACTGTCTTCGGAAAGAACGAGCCTAAATAACGCTCCGTCATACAATCGATCTATTACAGGCCACCTAACGCTGGTGTAGGTTGTATTTTAAGTCTCAAGAAACCACTATCAAGCTTAGACTGATAAATCAAGATGGAATCGTTATAGTCGGTGGTGACTTTAACTTACACTCAATTGGGAATAATTTTGAAACGAGAAAAAAGTCTGCTATTACCGGGAATCGGAACCGGGTCTTCCACTTGCCGGGCAGATATTCTACCTCTGAACTATCGTAGCAGAACAATTTTTCTCGTTTCTGAACGCGGATGATATGTCATAGCAGACTTTTTTCTCGTTTCAAAATTATTCCCACCTTTACAGCTTATGCCTGTCTGCATAGGATCTTCGGATCATATTATTCCATCAATTACACTCAATTAATTGGGAAAACCTATGTTTCGAATCTAGAGGTAAAGAACGCGAATCCTGTTAGGCATTAATCAAAACATTCTGCGAGCACTCTCTCCTTCAATTAGTCAGAAAGTCAACGCGATCGGAAAACATATTAGATTTATTAGCAACTAACGTCCCAGAAAGAATAAACAAAGTCACCATTGAAGATGGGATAAGTAATCATCAGGCCGTATATGCAGAGTGTAAGTTGAAAATCGATAGGCACCCTAAGCCTCAAAGAAAGTTTTATATATTTGCTAAGGCAAACTTTTCAAGCTTCAGGTCGCGCCTACGAGAAATACTACCTGGCTTCCGTGATATGACCGAACGATCAGGTGCTGAGTCGTCATGGAAACTATTCCAGGATATAATGCTAGAGGGTATCGATAAGTACTTTCCAATTAAATTGAAGGTCGACAATAAAGAGCCACGTTGGTACAATAAGCAAGATAGGAGTGCGCTAATGGACGATGTAGTATTTTCTGAGGTGGGAATAACAAAGCAATTAAGTTCCATCAGACATAACAAAGCCACTGGCCCCGAAGAAATTCCTGCTCGCGTTTTAAAAGAGTTAGCTGAAGAAATAGCACCTTTTCTTCGGATAATCTTCGAGAAATCCATTTCTCGCGGAGAGGTCCCTAGCGACTGAGGGTTAGCGCACGTTACCCCAATTCATAAGGGCGGCAACAAGGAGAACCTAGAAAATTACATGCCGATTTCTTTAACTTCGATATCGTGTAAGATTCACGAGCATATACTCGTTAGCAACATAATGCTATTTCTTGATAGTAATTTATTGTTAGATGATCGTCAACACGGCTTCAGGAAAGGTAGGTCATGTGATACTCAGCTCGGTCTTTTTGTTAATTGTTTACTGAGAAGCGGAGAAAAGAATACGCAGGTCGATGCCATCTTCTTAGATTTTAGAAAAGCCTTTGATAAGGTACCTCACAGGAAGTTAATAACGAAATTAGAAACCTTAGGCGTTAATTCTAAAATCGTCAATTGGATCCGTGAATTTTTAAATCATAAAATGCAGAAGGTTGTTTTAGATGGGAAATCTTCGAACTTAGTGGAGGTTGTCTCTGGCGTTCCACAGGGTAGTGTAATTGGTCCGTTATTATTTCTAATTTATATAAACGATATCAGCTCAGTAGTCAGAAGTAAAATTAGGCTTTTCGCGGACGACACCGTCATCTATAGAGAAATAAGCAATCCGGAAGACCACCAGTATCTCCAAAATGACCTAGAAGCTATTTCTGCATGGTGTAATGAATGGCAGTTAGAGATCAACCAAAAGAAACCAAGAGTATTTCGTTCGATAATAATTATTCGTTGGACGGAGTAAAGATTCCAGTTTCAGACTCGATTAAATATCTCGGAGTCACGATCCATCGTGATCTCTCGTGGGACACTCACATTCGCCGATTGATAGGTGCCTCTAACAAAAAGCTGGCCTTTATAGGGAGAAAAGTTCGAAATAGCTCCGAAAAACTGAATGGTTCGACCACGAGATCGAATATGCTTCAGCTGTGTGGGATCCCTACGAAAAGGGACTCACTAACGAGCTAGAAAAGGTTCAGCGCAGGGCAGCTAGATTTGTAAAGAGGAGTTACGATAGTAAACAGAGCGTAACATCATTAATAGAAAATATGAAATGGACATCGTTAGAGGAACGTAGGCTGCAGGCTAAAATTAAACTACTTGAAAAATTTATCTCGGAGGAACTAGCGAATGAGATAGTTGGACTTATCAGAACCCCGACGTATATCGGAAGGCAGGACAGTGAGGATATGATTCGCGAGATCGACTGTAGAACGGAGCGATATATAGGATCGTTTTTCCCTAGGACAATAAGAGAACATAATAGGAAAAGACAACGTAGGAAAACTATGTACCCTAGGTGCACTGCATACCCTGCCATCCACCAAAAAGGTGACTTGCAGGGTATAATGTTGATTTAGAATCTATCCTTTCGTTGATATAGTCCAATCGTCTTATAGCGACATCTCGTCTTCTTATAATTCCACTCACTACTATTTTTCCATTTCTAAATGTTTTCTTAGCCGATGTACACATGTCCCATACCAAACCCACCACGTGATCATCGGTCCTTGCACTTTTAATATCATTCGTTCCGACGTGTATTACCAAAACCTCTTCTTTACTATCGTCACTACTGCCCAAAATTTTCTTTTCCCTTTGCTCGATCCTAATTCCGGGGAAACACTCCACCACATCACCCTGCCTTCTGCATTCTTCCCCTGCAAAACGAGTCATGGAGTCTCCCAAAACACGAACACTTGGCTCCTTAGCTCAGTTATCCTTCCTCACCTCTATTTTTCTCCTTCCTTTAACCTCCACCTATCCTTCACCACTTGGACCCTTCATCTTTTCACTCTTCAGTGCCGTATTCTCTTTCGTTAATACCTCTTACCTCCTTAGCCCTCTCCAACTCTTGCTTCAGACTCATTATTATCTTCTCGTTGTCCTCTATACCAGAGTGATCCTACACACAAAACACTTCCAATTGTCCTCCATGCACTCTTCTGAGCTGCTTCTCCAACATTTTATGTGAACCATGTTCCACAAGTTGATCATTGCACATTGCACACCAATGCTAAGTTTTCTGTGTCACACCTTGCACTTCGTCACCTCTGCTGCCGATTTACTTCCGTTCTTGGTCATTATGACTCTCTCCTTACGATGCCCTCAGACACCCTTTCACCCGGAGCTACTTGGCACACTACCGTTCCCTTAGGAGGCGAACGAGTAAATGGATGTTGCTATGGACGTATCTCCACTCTTCATCTACATTGTTCCTATTTTCTTCAGCTCTCTCCACCAACCTTTCCTCCAGTTGTCATGATAGCCTCCTTGTTTTTAAGGAGTTCCTCTAAGTTCCATTTCTTGTTAACTCTTATGTTTCTCTTAACGCTCTTCAGTCTACATTGTGTATTTGCCACCAAAAGGTTATGGTCGGAATCGATATCTGCCCCTGGTAGTGTTTTCACATTTTTAATGCTATTTCTACATCTTTCATTGACTAGTATGTAATCTATTTGGTATCGTCTCCGGTATCCTGGGCTTCTCCATGTGTAAAGTCTCCGCTGGTGATGCTTAAACCATGTATAATTATAATCAGTCTATTTTTATGGCAGAATTCCACAAGTTTCTCCCCTCTTTCATTTCTCTTCCCTAGTCCATATTTTCCCACTATCTTATCTTCCTGTCCCTCTCCGACTACACTGTTCCAGTCTCCCATTACTATGGTGGTGATCCTTCCTTTTCCCTCCTCCCCCAATATCTCCGTAATCTGTTCATACATTTCATTTACTTCTTCGTCACCAACATTAGTTGTTTGCATATACACTTGAATTATAAGCATTTCCACTGGCTCCTTCTGAAGTTTTACGGCTATTAATCTATCATTAACTGTCACTACCTTGCTAATTCTTTCAGCTTTCTCTATTCTCATTATAATCCCCACTCCCCTTTCCTTTTTCTCTCCTCCCGAGTAAATAGTCTTAAATTCGTCTGAATTTATCTCGCCTTCTCCTTCCCACCGGACTTCACTAAGACCTTCTATGCCTACATTATTCCTTCTCATTTCCCTTTTTAAGTTCTCTAGTTTATCCCCTGAATTCATAGTCCTAACATTCTATGTGCCTGCCTATTCTTAATTTCTCACCACTTGCTTTCTTCTTATTAATGTTACATTTCCTCTGTGCATCCCCTAGGGTAGTCCCCACCCGGACATCCGATTGGGGGACCATTTTACCTCCGGAATATTTTATCCCAGAGAGATCCATAGAGGTATTTGCAGCTTTTCAGCCTATCATGGGAAATATAATGAGGTAGTTTCCCCTTGCTTTTCTCATCGCAGATTCACAAGAGTGATTACTCATCTGTAGCTGTTCAGATCCACATGATCGCCACCTACAGAGGTACTGTGCAAGCTGCTTCCGTTGCACAGGGGGATGTGAAACCGATTCCCGGTCATAGCAGACCTTTTTCTCGTTTCGAAATTATTCCCAACTTTACAGCTTATGCCTCTCTGCATAGGATCTTCGGATCACTTTATTCCGAGTTAATGACATTTTCATCACTACCGGAGAAAATCCTGAAAATTTAGACATTGAACCTAAATTTTCAGAAGCAGCAGTCCTTCGACAGCGAAAGAAAATAAGAAAATTTGATTATGAATCAACTGATGCAAAGCAAAATTTTAAAATACTTTACTTTTTTGAAATTTTAGATAACACAATTTCTTTTGTTCTTCTGTTATAGAAAGATTTACCCAGCTAGAGGATCATAACAAAACTTTTCATTTTTTATACGATTCCATAATTTTAATAAATTAAGCAAAGAAGATAAGCTGAAGTTTTGTACAGATTTCGAGATCAAACCGAATGATGCAACGAGAAATGAATTTGATATCAGCACAATAGATTTGTTGAATGAATCAGAAATATTGCAAATATTTTTGACCCCTTGCGTGAATATAATTGAGATTTTAGAGCCCATTGCGGTACTTTCTGCAAACATTTAAGGAACTTTGGGTGAAGTGGCCCAATGCGATAATTCCTATGGCAAAAAATTGTTACACAGGGTGTTATTAGTTGAACCACTTTTATTGCCCCCCTCAAAATAATCACATTGTTCATACCATATTCATAACCAAAAACGCAGACCTACATGCTTTAATCTAACACTTACAGTTTTTCTTATGTTCACTATTTCTGATGGTACAGCAAATCATGTTCTGTGGTTTATTTAATATAAATAATCACTATAAATTCACAGGCCACGCATCAAAGATCTTGCTAATTATCAATCAATATAGTAATTTGCTTTAGACTGCCCAATAAAATTTGCAAACGAAACGATATTTTTAATGTAAGAGTGAAATATCTTCCTATTTGAAATGTTATGTTGTCCATTATTACAATGTATTGGAGTCGTTTCTGACTTCAAGTTTCTTCGCTATGTTTAATTTATTTTATATTTACACGAAATGTTTTACATAAATTTTCAATCGGTTATTGTCCTTATGTGTTTGTTTTATTGTCAGCTTATTGCAAATGCACTTAAAAGCTCGAGTCCAACAATGCACATATCTGAGATCGACAATGCCAGCAACAATAGGAAACTCCTTTTTGGCAGAGGGATGGTAAGCGTGTCTAGCTCCCAATGCCAGGGTCGCGGGTTCGAATCCCGCCGAGGGCATGGTCGTATGTGCTTGTTGTATTTTATAACACATGTAATTTGGAGAAATCTGTTTGTGTTAAATAAATGATTGATTGATTGAAATGTTGAATAATCGGAGAAAATCTAATCTAAACTTAAAACATGAGCAAACGCGAATTAAACAAGAGAATCGAAGGTAAGCATAAGAATAATTATTTCCTTCTACGTGAAATAGTGTTAGATATCCAGTGAAAGTCTCGATCGTATATTATTTTAAAATGTTAAAGACTAAAGGTCTACACATCGCATTCAAGCAGATTATGTGTTAAACAAATGCAAAAACGAAAACTTTTCTGATATCGTATCGGTGCCCTTTCGGGATACGACTACCCGCTTAAAACCTGCAAGAGTTCGCGTCGAGTATTCAGGCGAAAGATTTGTCGAAATCGAGCCGACCGTTCTTGATTTATTTGCGTTTATGCTGGGAGGTGACGTCACTCGAGGCTTAATCTGTTTTTGACCTTCATGCGTTTCATTGTAAGCTTTGTGCAAATGCACTTGAAGCCTAAGTCTAACAATGCAAAAATCCGAGGTGAACAATGACGGCTAATCTAGCAACCTCCTTTTTGAAATTTCGAAAAACCGGAGAAAATCGAATATAAACTTAAAATATGAGCAATCACGAATTAAACAACAGAATCGGCGGCAATAATATATTAGATAGTAGAACATAATCTACCAACAACATTTCGAAACATCTCAGTGGCACTACGTATATTGTTGACCCTTCCTGTTTTCGTTGCGTCTGGAGAAAGGGATTTCTCTTAATTAAAAATAATAAAAAATTATTTACGATCATCCATGACGCAGAATAGGCTGTCATATTTATCTGTTATTTCAATAGAACATGAGCTTTGAGAGAATTTAGATATAGATGATGTCATAAAATGCTTTTCTAATCTTCAAGATCGCAAAGTAAATGTTAATTAAATATAAGTTTTTGGTAAACTGTAACCATGTAACCAAAAACAATGGAACTGTTTGTTGTATATGATAACATTTTAATTTTTTTCTCAGAATTGTTAAAAATATATTTAAATGTTAATAATATATACGTTAGTAACTAATAAATATGTTAATATAATTGTTATGAGTTTGTATTTATTTTTTCTCGAATTGCAATATTTTTTATAATTAGTTGGGGGCAGCAAATTCTACTTTGCACACGGGCGACATAATATACCCACGGCACGCCCTGATTGTGGCGCAATGAGACACACTATCCATACCAATGTCCGTGCATGGCTCTAATTATACATCCGACCCTTCTCTTCCATTGTGAACACTTTTTCGAATATGCTACTCAATAAATTAGCCTTTTTTTCTCGGTTTCGTTATTACGTCTCCATTTCTAGAACGGAGCGTTGGCATGATGGACCCTTCCAAAACGCTTTAGGGTTATCTTTCGGAATTTCTGCTAATTGCAGGGGTTTTCGGGGTATTTATTCAGATTTAGATATGCCGACTGCGGAAAAGCCCCGCTATTTCGAGAATTTAGGTCAATAATTCATGTTGAATCATAATATGAAATGATGGGATCTTATAATAAAAATCTGATGTGGCCACCGCATGACTTTCTCCACACCTGTAATATTTCTAAAAATTCCAAATAGGTTAAATGATAAATATTCTGAGGAACTGCGATAAAAATTCAAAGACTTTACAAAGAACAGAAATAAACTCAAACCCTAGCCATCTGACATTGGATATAATCACAAAGCTCTAACAATTAAGAAAAGAAAAAGGAGCGTTACTAAGACGTAACTAAGCGTCAGTTGTGAACAATAGTCGTCGGTAGGTGGCGTGGTGCTGGCAGATAAAAATATTAGATATCTCTTAAACAATGCATTATATGGATAAATGTTTCAAACACAGAAAATTAAATTTCCTACAACTTTATTCCGATAGATTTTTACATTTATCAAATATTAAAGTAAATATTTCAAAATAACGGATAAATGACAAGAGTAAACACCCACTTCCGGTTGACTGATTTTTACCAAAAACTAATAAGTTCTGACTTTTATAAAAATGTTAAATATAAAATTTCGCGTTGACCTGATTAATAGTTTTTGAGAGCACCCACAAAAAGCAATCCCACTCACGCGCACACAACGAGAGAGACAGACATCATCGAGAAAATGGTCAAAACGTGTTCAGGGGATCTCAAAACCTATAGTTCCGTTGAAATCTCGAAGTTGATTTTTTTCATGAATACAATACTTTCCCCTATAGTGTAGTATAGTACATCTACATCTACATTATACCCTGCAAGTCACATTTTCGGTGGATGGCAGGGGGTGCAGTGCACCAAGGGTCCATAGTTTTCCTACGTTATCTTTTTCTATTATGGTCTCTTATCGTCCTAGGGAAAAACGATCTTCTATATCGCTCCGTTCTACAGTCGATCTCGCGAATCTTATCCTCACTGTCCTGCCTTCCGATATACGTCGGGCTTCTGATAAGTCCTACTACCTCATTCGCTAGTCCCTCCGACATAAATTTTTCCAGTAGTTTAATTCTAGCCTGCAGCCTTCGTACCTCTAACGATGTCCATTTCAGATTTTCTATTAATGATGTTACGCTTTGTTTACTATCGTAATTCCTCTTTACAAATCTAGCTGCCCTGCGCTGAACCTTTTGTATCTCGTTAGTGAGTCCCTTTTCGTAAGGATCCCACACAGCTGAAGCATATTCGACCTGCGGTCGAACCAAGGATAAATAACATAATTCTTTCACTTTTTCGGAGCTATTTCGAACTATTCTCCCTATAAAGGCCAGCTTTTTGTTAGCGGCACCTATCAATCGGCGAATGTGGGTGTCCCACGAGAGATCACGATGGATCGTGACTCCAAGGTATTTAATCGAGTCTGAAACTGGAATCTCTACTCCGTCCAACGAATAATTATTATTCAACGAGATACTCTTAGTTCTCCAGAAGTTGATGACGCAGCTTTTCTTTTGGTTTATCTCTAACTGCCAGTCCTTACACCATGCAGAAATAGCTTCTAGGTCATTTTGGAGATACTGGTGGTCTTCCGGATTGCTTATTTCTCTATAGATGACGGTGTCGTCCGCGAAAAGCCTAGTAAAAGTTGTAGTAAATTTAATTATGTACAACCTTTGTTTGAAACACTTTGCAACAATGCGGCCGCTAAAAATTCGCAATTGTTTAAACAAATTTTCAAGGTTTATATATTTCCGCATGTGCTACTGAGTTGAAATTTTTTTATAAGTAGAATTCTTAAAAAAACGAAATAGGGATTATACAAATTTTGATATTTTAGTTTGTTTGGCAGTTAAAAATGCTTAAAGTTTAAACAAATAGATAACACGAAGATGGCTCAAAAAACTTTTGGCGTAAACTGAAGGAAAGTTAAAACTCCAGCCAAAAACAAGTGGTATTTGCCCGATGCATTTCGCCCACTAAGTGGGCATTTTCAAGGGTGACGTTCCTTCGACAGCGACCAAAGTCGACTGTGCCGGAGTGGAGAGACCAAGGGTGGAGAAAGGCCCTTGGTCTCTCCACTCCGGCACAGTCGACTTTGGTCGCTATCGAAGGAACGTCGCCCTTGAAAATGCCCACTTAGTGGGCGAAATGCATCGGGCTAATACCACTTGTTTTTGGCTGGAGTTTTAACTTTCCTTCAAATAAATAACTGTTTAGACATTACGGGATGAGCTAGGAAGCTGAAATTTTCAAGTTATGTAGAGAGTAGTACAATTGCACAAATAAACATTTGAATGTCTCCATAAACATATTGCGGCGGCCGTTAAAAATTTTTAAACCTTAAACAATTGGAAAAATATTATTTCACGTCTAGAAGTATTACAACTTTAAAATTTGGCATAAATGTGTAGCATTAGTACCCCATAATAGAGAAAGTATAAAATTCTTAAAATTGAAAAGTTTTGGGATTGTTTTAGTCTATTATTTTTACATAAGGGAAAAACGAAAATCGCTCCGGAGGTGAAATATTTAAAATTAAAAAAATATTTGTAATGATGAAATATGAAAAAAGAATGTTTTTTGTTGACGTGATATGCTTGCAGAATGCATTCACCTTCTACTCGTTACATATATGAAGAAAGTCATGTGGTGGCCACATCAGATTTTTTTATAATAGGGGCTTAGCATTGTGTTGCTGAAAATAATTCACATGTATAGGAACTTATCCAATTTCTTATCTATGATGCAGATTGTTTCTAGAATCCAGGTCAGACGACCGGTTGTGTTAACTCCAGAGAAGAAAACAGCTAGGTGGAAGAGATCAAATTCAGAGAGAACAAAACAGGTGAAAATAAGATAAGGAGAAATAGAGGCTCTCCATATGCGAGTGATAAAACTGGAAATCAGGTACCTGCTCGAAGTTGGGAACCAAAATGTGAGTGCAAAAATGAGTGCTGGAAGTTACTTGAAGGAGAAGAATAAAAAATTTTCAATTACTTCTGGAATATGAATGATTTTAACTCCCAAAATTCGTACTTATTTGCATGCTTCCCTTCTTCCCCAACAAAACGCAAATGAGTAAAAAAAGGAAGCATGCTGATGAATCGAGAAGACGTTTCTCTTACACATATCATGTCACTGTCAAAGGAAATAATGTGGCTGTCTGCCGGAATACATTTCTCTCCATCCATGGTCTGCAAGACAATAGGGGATGACTGCGAAACATCAAAAAAATGATAAACACTGAAGGAACAGTTAGAACTGATGGCAGAGGTAAACAGTGTAACAGGCCAAACAAATATTCTGAAGATGACATTGCCAATATACGAGCCTATATAAATGCCATTCCAAAATATCAGTTTCATTATTCCTGAAAGGAAAATCCATCTAAAGTATTTTTAAACTGTGATCTCACCATACAAAGCTTATATGAGAAGTATTATCTGCAGTGGTGCAAAGAAAGAGGTCTCAAACCTGCCACTTCTGACAAATACAGAAGAATATTTTGTGGGGAGTACAATATTGGGTTCAAGATGTCTCAATCAAATACCTCCAAAACTTGCGATCAGCTCATGGTTGCTATTGAAGATGCTTGCAAATCAGGAAGTTCATCTCTTGAAAGTGGAAGGAATGAAGGAAATCATGAAATCCAGAACAGAAGAAGCAAAACATAATACTGATATGCATGTAATCACAATGGACTTACAACAAGCTCTACCCACACCAATGCTGACAGTTGGTCCTGCTTTCTATAAACGAAAATTATGGACCTTCAACTTTGGGATTCACGACTGCATTTGTTTCTATGGAATGAAACCATTGCAAGGAGAGGGATTCGATGATGGGATTCGAAGCTGCATTTTGAAGTATTTGAAATACAAACCAGAAAAGTTATTGGTTGTTTTAAAAAGGTGATTTGATTTCAGTTATTACAACACAATTATATCATTTTATTGTAAATCAGTGTAGAAGAACTATCAGATTTATCATATCTTTATGAAGAATACCGATCATAAACTCAGTAGCAATAATGAGCTAAGCCACAATTTTTCTAGATGTAACAATTAATTTTTGTTATGTAAAATCTGAGATAGATTTGAGTTAACAAAGTCTTCTATAACATTAATTTAAGACTTGTAAACAAATTAGTAATGAATGTAAAATAAAGAAGTCATTGAAATGGATTATAACATTTTTTAAAACTAAAAATCCTTCTATCTCGGAACAGAGTAAATTTGGCATAGGACTTTCTCCTGCCAAGCCCTTCATTTACATAATATAATTATTCAGTAAACTAGGTGTGGCGTTTTAACGATTGACTAAAAGAAAAAATGTTTCTTTATTTAAATACTAGAATGTTAGCTTTTTCGTAAGTGAAAATCATTATATTCTACACATTTAATGTTTATTAACGCAAATTGGCCTACGAATCAGTTTACAGTTTGTTAATAAGGAAAATACGAGGTATCATTCGACATAATATACGCGTTTGGGCCCTATGACGGCGAACAGACAGACAGACGGACGGCATTGCGAAAACCACTTTTTTGGACTCGGGGACATCTAAAACGTATTTCCATCAAAATCTCGAAGTCGAATTTTTTCACTATTATAATACTTTCTCAATATACTACGTATGTGAGAAAGTGAAAATAAAATAAATAACGTAATAGTTTGAAAATACTCTCTAAGATGACTTGAAAACATTTATGCTTCTAACTGACTTAAAAAAATTTTGCTCGGGTACTTTTAGAATTATGTTGTAAGATTAATACAAATTAGGATCTGGTGCTTTCCCGGTGGATTGCTTGTAGAAACTTTTCTCGGGTACACAACCGGGTCAAAGTTTGATCTAGGATCGACGTTTCGACGGCTGACTCTGCCATCTTCATCAGGATGTCTAAGAACGTGTTTTGTCCGCTACATATACTAAATCTTAGGCCGTAACGGTCTGATACGCCCGCCCACCAATCAGGTTCCGTCTTTCTCCCACCAATCAGGTTCCGTCTTTCCGCCCACCAATCGCATTGCGTCTTCCTTCCCCGATTTTTTTGGAGGATCGGTTCCCAGGTTCTGCTGAGCGAGTAGCCCGAGTCCCTGTTCATTTTATTGTCCCCAAGTCGGATCTCAATGGATTCTTTGACCAACCGGTCCCAGAAACCTTTGGTATGCTGCAATCTTTTTGTTTTTTCCCAAAAGATCTTGTGATCGTGGCTGAGGCTGTGCTCTGCCACCGCGGATTTCTCGGGCTGTCCCAACCTTATGCACCTCATGTGCTCTTTTAACCGGGTTTCGATGGTGCGGCCAGTTTCCCCGATGTATGAGGCGCCGCACTCGCATGGTATACTGTAGACCCCCGGAGCCTTTAAACCGAGATCGTCCATAGCTCGGGCTAGTTGGTCTCTAAGTTTCCCTGGTGGTTTGTGCACTGTCTTAATACCATGCTTTCCCAGTATCCTTGAGATCTTGCCGGATATGGTAGAGACGTAGGGTAGACAGGCAGTGGCGTCAGGTTTTTCCTCTTCCTTCACGGCGTTTCCTTTTTTCATTCGGGCGTCGGCCCTTTTCAGGGCCATCGAGATGTCCCGTTCGTGATAACCATTCTGCCGTAGCGTTGTCCTCAGATGGTTTATCTCTTTGGGCAGATTCTCCTTGTCGGAGATGGAATGGGCTCGGAAGGCCAAAGTGGAGAGAACTGCCCTGCGTTGTGAGGGGTGGTGGTGACTGCTGGCATTAAGGTACAGGTCAGTGTTTGTTGGTTTCCTGTACACACTGTGTCCAAGGGTGCCATTGCTCTTGCGACGCACGAGGATGTCCAGAAATGGTAGACACCCATCTTTCTCCATCTCCATCGTAAACTTGATGTTGGGGTGGAGACTGTTGAGGTGCTCGAGGAACTGAGAGAGGGTGTCACGTCCATGTGGCCAAACTACAAAGGTGTCATCCACATAACGGAAGAAGCACTTTGGTCGTAAAGGGGCCGAATTGAGGGCTCTCTCTTCAAAGTCTTGCATGTAGAAGTTCGCTACCGCCGGGGAGAGGGGGGACCCCATGGCAACACCGTCATTTTGTTCGTAAAACTTTACCTTATAGAGGAAGTAAGTAGAAGTCAACGTGTGGTGAAAAAGTTCGACGGTTGGTTTATCGAACAGAGGTTGGAGGAGGAGCAAAGTGTCCTTAACTGGAACCCTCGTGAATAGAGAGACGACATCAAAGCTGACCATAATGTCGTTAGGTTGCAGATGTAGATGTGAAATGATGTCCACGAAGTTCCGTGAATTCTTGATGTGATGCTCGCAGTTTCCCACTAATGGTGCCAAAATGTTGGTTAAGTATCTGGCGATGTTGTATGTGGGTGAGCCTATGGCACTCACGATAGGCCTGAGAGGGATCCCTTCCTTGTGTATTTTTGGAAGACCATAGAGCCTAGGTGGGATGGCAGCCTGTGGTAAAAGACTCCTGTGGATATCCGGCGGAAAGTTAGCCTTCTTGATTAAGGCGGAAGTCCTCCTCATGATAGCTTCGGTGGGGTCCCGGGGCAGAGCTCGATAAGCCGGGTCGTTGAGAATATGTCCGATTTTCCGATGGTATTCTTCTGAGGTCATCAGCACCGTAGCATTCCCTTTGTCGGCAGGTAGCACAGTGATGTTGGTGTTGTTGCGTAATGCACAGATTTAGTATATATAGTGGACAAAACACGTTCTTAGACATCCTGATGAAGATGGCAGAGACAGCCGTCGAAACGTTGAGCCTAGATCAAACTTTGACCCGGTTGTGTACCCGAGAAAAGTTTCTATAATACAAATTAATTTCAAGCATAGCTGCAATGGGCTGCGAGTCTCTTAAGCGATGTATTATATGTGAAAGTATTTCGAACAAAAATTGTAGAAAATTAAATTTCCTACAACTTATATTCAGGAAATTGATGGAATGAAATGATCCAAAGCAGAAAGTCATTAGGTGAAAAGTTTGGGATAATTCTGATATGAGAAAAAATAGTTGTGAACGAGAATCAAACCCGGGTCTTTCACTTGCCAGGCGGATTTTCTACTACTGAACTATCGTAGCAGAGTAGCAGATAAAGAGAATTAATCTCCTACGAAACCAGTAGTAATAGTATATGGAGAAAGTGAAAATTTGATGGTTGGCTGAAAAAAAAATGCAAATGAAGAGTATTGATGAAACGATGTAGATTTATATGTTGCTATACTTACACTCAATTATATATTTATAATATCTTAAGTAAAAGGAAAGGTAGTGATGAGGGTGGCAACATGGTGTTAAAGGAAACCCAGTGGACACATAGGAAGTTGGCAGGCTGCTGGGGGTGTCGAAGTGAAAACCGAAAACAACACAAAGAAATGAAAGCTTTTCGGATTTTGCCCATCGTCAGCGATGGAGAGAGAGTAACTCATATATATATATATATATATATATATATATATATATATATATATATATATATATATATATATATATATGCTTGCGCAAGAGGTAAGGTAAATGGGATAAATGGATAGCAACAAGTTCTTGGCATAAGGAAGCTCAGTGAGCACTCACCAATAAGATGACTTCACGTTGGCGAGCTGCTGGGGTGTCGAAGTGACACACGTAAAAAAACAACAAAAACAAAAAAATTGAAGCTTTCGGGGGTAATCCCTTCATCAGCACAGGAGAGAGACAACTGATGGCGGTGACACTGGGTGGAGGCATGGGGATGAGAAGTCGGGGATTGCAAGAAACGGAGGAAGTTGGGGAATGGCAGAAAAGGTGTGAAATGCCAGCGAAGGTTGATGCCAGGGGGGTTGAAGGTGTTTAGAAGGTGTGCAATGTACCACTGACGGAGTTGGAGAGCCGAAGCATTATTAGGGAGAGCGCGAATGGCCCTCACCGTGAAGACATTATTAAATTTTAGGTTGTGATTGTTCGCATGAATGGCCACAGGGAGCGGTTGTTTAAAAATGACGCTGTTGTGGTGGCCAATCATTCGAATGTTGAGGGGACTTCTGGTGAGGCCAACATAAAAAGCGGGACATTGGGTGCATTTCAGGAGGTAAATGATATTGCGGGTGGTGCAGTTGGTGGGAGAAGTGTAGTGTTGGTGATGTTAGTTGTGGACCTTGAGAAGGAATTGTAGGGTGGGTTTATTTGGTATGTGAGACACTGGGGTCTACAGCAGGGGTGAGATCCGGCAGGGTGCAGCGGAGTGAGTGCTGGGGGTTCTGTTTTCCTTAAAAGGTTTGCCAGATTAGGGGGTCCTCACATCCTCCCCCAAACGGGTTCCATTTCCTAGACTTTTCGCCGACCCCTCAATATATAGCCGGAAACAAATGATGTTGGCTAGGTCTGTATCCAATACAGCTGTAGGCGGGATCGGGACGATTTGAACGGCTACAGCACTGCGATATTGAAAGTAAGAGGGAAACTACCACATTACAACAGCGGATCTCAGGGCGGAGACTGCCTTGAGGAAAACATTTCTCGAAAGTAATTTACGAATTGTCACTTGGAACATAAGAACTATGGGAAAGGCAGGAATGCTACAGAACTTGAAAGAAGAAATGAGAAAAAATAGAGTTCACATTATAGTACTGAGCGAAACTAGATGGGTAGGAGAGGGACAATGCGACTCGGAAGAGTTCACGGTAGCTTACACTGGAGGAAATAGTAGGGGAAAGGTGAGTAACTCTGATACTTAGGAAAGATATGATGAAAAGCATGACAAAGATAATAGCAACGAACGATAGATCTATGGCAATAAAGCTAAAAGCAGTGGGCATGCTGATATTCCAGCTATATATGCCAGCGTCAGCTCATGAAGATGAAGAAATCAAGGAGATTTATGAGCAAATTAATGACATTTACGAAGAAGACGGAAGAGGAATGGTAAACTGCATAATAATGGTAGATTGGAACAGCATAGTTGGAGAAGGACAGGAAGAAAATGTTGTCGGGCAATACGGACTTGGGAAGAGAAACGGAGAAGGGGGAAAACTGGTAGAGTTCTGCATCAATAATGATCTTGTAGTGACTAATACATTGTTCAAAAACCATAAACGAAGGTTTTACACATGGAGAAGCCCAAAAGATAGAATGAGATGCCAAATAGGCTACATTTTAATAAAACAAAGATTCAGCATCAGTATAAAGACAGCCAAGGCATTACCAGGAGCAGACATTGATTCAGATCACAGCCTTCTAATAGTTGACGTAAGTACAAAACTCAAACAAATAAGAAAAACGAGAAGATAATAACAGACTTGGGACCTAGAAAAACTGAAAGAAAGGCAGGATGTAGTCAGGATGAAATTAGAAGATCGCCTAAGTAATTAAGAAAACCAACCAGAGACCGTGGATATATAATGGGAAGAAATTAAAATCAGTATAAACCTTGGATAAAGAGATTGGAAAACAAGAGAATAAAATCAGAAAACCATGAATCTCTAAGGAAATGCTGGAGAAAATAGACGAAAATGATAAAACGTTAACAGCGAAGAAAGTACAGGCAAATATAGATATATAAACAATGAGTTGAGAAGGGTAACAGATAAAGCTAGAAAAAATTTGATAAAAGAAAATTTGATGAAATACAACAAATGGAGAAGTTAGGATGGTACGATATGATGATCGCTATGGCAGTGGAATTAGAAGATAAGACGTCTAATGTAATTCGTGGTAAAGGAATTATGAATACGGATGAGAAGCTTGTCTCAGAAAGAAAGGATGTAGCACAGGTATGGGAAGAATACATTAAGGAACTATACATCAAGCAGGCAAGATCGGCAAAAATAGAACTGAAAGATGAGGAAAACATTGAAGAAGACAAATTAGGACCAAGTATTACGGAGAGCGAAGTAGAAAAAGCGCTAGTGGAACTAATGAAAGGGAAAATCATAGGCAGCGATGGAATACCGGCTGAGGTACTTAGTCATGGGATCAGAAGAACTAAAAGCGATCACGAAATTAATTAATAAGATTTACCACGCTGGAGAGTGGGTTCGGGATTTCCTAGTAGTTACAATGCACCCTCTAAAGAAGAAGCCAAAGGCAATGCAGTGTAAAGACTACAGAACGATAAGCCTTCTTTAGTACACTTCGAAGATCATCACGAGGATTTTTAATAAAAGGCTGGAGAAAAAGGCAGAAGAAATGCTATGCCAGGTTTCATATATCTTTGCGTGTGAGAGAGCGAAGAAGAGAGCTTTTCAGCACGTGATCTTACGGGAACCAATAGAAATGAAATAGGCGGAGCCTCCCCCGTCGAAAGCTCATTCTCTCTCTGGACTCCGTTGTGCGTACATTGAATGTATTAGTGCTGTGTTGCCACGTGCTTAGCGCCTTAGATTTTGCTTTTTCATTCGTGTGCTTCCTGCCTGCGCAGTGAGGAGAAAGTTGCTCCAACATAGCCCTGAGCTCGCGTCACGTGACTTGAAGCAAGGGCCGGATTTGTTCCATCCATTCCTATATGCAGTGTCGCTTAAGTATTTGGATTAAGAAGTTTAAAAATAGATTCTGTTCCAAATCAAAATAAATAAGAAATCTAATGCTTGTGTTTCAAGTAAACATTCAAGATAATGAACAAATAGGAATTTTAAATACTTTCTTCTGTCAAGTTTGTGACGGACGCATGCACATTTCATTCTTAATATATATAATAGATTTTGTGATCCCATGCAATTACGATGATAAACAAAATAAAACCTTTCTATGCGACTTCTTAATTTTTTAGTTGGAAATTCATATGCAAGCGTAGAATTTAATACTTTTATCACATTAAATCATAAGTTCATTTTTATTATTGAAATTAGATTTTTAAAATTTAGATCTGATGTATTGCCAATTTTATAATTGTGAGATGTACATGAATTGTTTGAATGCGAAGTATAATCGAATACCAAAAGAATAACGTATATTCTTCTGCAACATTCATTTAGGGTTGCCAGACAGGTCCGGTTTTCCGGGTGGGATTTTAAACGCCTGTCCGGAATTTCATTATTTCCTTCAATTGTACGTTTTTTGTTATTTACGTTAATTTTTGTGAAATATATTTAGAATTAGTAGTAACATTTAAAAAATCGTCTCCACAATTTGGGTCGGTATTGCAGTTTGTGATGTTAACGTTTTATCCCTAATTATATCGACAGATGTTAAATATCATTTTTTACGCTTTACTCAATCATTATGCTTTAAATTCACAAATAAGTCGTTCCGAAAACCGCGGTAATAATATGTCATATTATTATTCTTTAATAATGTGTTTTTTTTATTTCAAAGTTAATTGGTAAACTTAGGTTTAGAGTTTATATTTTTGTATATATTATTCAAGATATGTATAAAAAGTTGTAATTCCTATATATTATTTACATATTTATTCTGCATCGTCAGAATTATTGTTTTGGATAACAAGTCATAACAACGCATGGCATTTTAAAGTATTATTGCATTTTATGATATTTTTATGCGCAAATGCTTAAGTAATAAACACATTCACCTTCGACAATTTAGTGTTATAATATTTCCTTTATTGACATAAACGCCACAGTACAGTTTTTGTGCTTAAAAAGTTAAATTTTAAGAGTCCGGGTTTTGCCCGGATTTTTGTATTCTGTTGTCCAGGGTGCAAGATTAAAAATATGGTAATCCTATATTTACTAAGAATTGCACGCGAAAATGAATAGAAGTTACTAACATGGAATATGGTCGACAGATATATTTTCATGCAAACTTATTTTGACTTTGATATTTTGATTTTTTACGCTACTTAGGCCCGGTTGCATAAAGATTACGTTATGGAACCGATAAGTATGAGATCCATAAATTTATGGAACTCATAACTCAATTCGGGTTTCTAGACTCTTTTCTCTCCATAACTTATGTCTCAATAGTAATTGGTCCAATAACGTGCTTCTCGTATAGCCGCTAGATCGTTACACATGTCATATAGCAGAAAATGAATAGATTTGGGAATATCGATCGTCACTTTTTTCGTTGTTTACTAAACGTGATACACAGTGATTGTGAAAATCTGTAGAATCTCCGAGAAAAATCTCTCGCCTAATTATAGAATCTTTAGAAATATCTGTACAAGTCATATTTGAATGCTAAATTCTGTTTCAGCTATTCATATTCAAGGAATACTAGAAATAGTAATTCTATTTTTTAAACTAAATGATAACATATTAGAATTTTTGGAAATAGTAAAAATTTATTGATGCAAACCAAAGGCGTACATAAATGTAATTGTGAGGTATTTGTTATTATTAATCAAATGAAATATTTAAGGAAAATGAATATTTAATCAGTGGTGTCTTCATATGAACACGATGTTTAATAAAGTTTAAGTAATCACTTCATTTTCTTTCATAAAATTTAATTTCAATAAATCATAATAGGGAAATGTTATAAACAATGTGCACACAATGTGAAGTTTTTAAATCGAACATATACAAATCTTGGACGAAATATAAAGGAAAACATCTACTCACATATTACATTAAATGGAAATATGGAAACCATTATATAACTTGAAGATGAGCAATTCCTCACTGCAGCCTTAGAATGAGCTTCTTCTTGGTTCATACCAGAATGGACTTCTAGGCTCTCTAAAGAGTTTTTTAATAGCCTCCATTCACTATCAATTTTTTTAATTTCTGAATGTGCCAAATGTTCAAAAGATGAAATGAAATTAACTAAAGAAGGATTTCTTTTGCAAAAACAACTTTAGGATTAGACCTTTCTAAAGATTTTAAAGCTTCTAATCCAAAGGATTATCTTTTATAAATTTGTGAATCACATGCTATGAAAAACTCCAAACAATTTTTTCAGAAGTCACTCATCTCTTCACCTTCAATTGAGTTAGCATTTAGCAGTTCCATTTGCACTTTTATTCTATGATACATTTCCTCCATTGGTTTAAAATTATTTTGATCCCTATGTTTAATCACTTTTTAATGGTGTTACTTTGAGGTAATCATCTTTATGTAGCACTCCAGAATTGTTTTCAGCGTCATACTAATTGAAGTGTGCAAGGTGTGGTCTTGAGTTGACTGAGACTGCATTTGCTTGTTTAAGTTTTTGAACACTGGTAAGATGAAATCAGGGAACATAAGATAAAGCTTTGTTACAGGAGAATTCATTCTTTGCAGTATTATTTCAAGTGCTACAAGTGTATCATTCAATACAGCATTTATAAAGTATAATATCAGTGCATTATATTGTTCAAGTAATCGACACTCATAGTTTTGTTAGCTAGGTACTAGTGGGTACTAGATACAACGTTACGCAATAAACACAATAGCGCAAAAATTTATATACTAATAACCCAAAAGCAATAACTTTGCTAGAAATAGAATACCGAACAAAACGTAACCTATATAGAAATTATATGAGACAAACGGCAAAATAAATAAATAACAATAATTTATAAAGTTGACATTAAAATAACCTAACCAATTAACTAAAACAAACGTAATTTATAATAAAGTAAATAACACACTAATGTAAATAATCATTTGCCTGCTATTTCAGCATAGTATATCTCAAATTGTATGATTCTTACCTAACCAAAATCCTACTATTGATTGTAATGTTGTAATTACATTATTTCTGTTATTATGAACACTGTATAAACGACATTACAACTAACAAACCAGTGGCGGCTCGTAGCTAAAATTGGTGGGGTGCTGCTCCAGAAAATTTTTAGCCTTTATTTTAAAATTGTGTAAAAGGAAAAAAAACATGTATAAAAAGAAAATTGATTCAGGAACTTGATAAAATCTTAACAAAAAAAACCAAACATTTTTTACTTTAACTTAAATTGTTACAGTTCAAGCTTGATCTATTCATTTAAAAATGAAATCCATTCTTCTTGTTTTAATTTGCGCAAAAAGTTCAATAATTTTCTCCATTGAAAGTACTGCAAGCGCATTTAGTCTTTCCGAATTCATAGTGCTTCTTAAAAAAGTTTTTATTCTTTTCAATGTTGAAAAGCAGCGCTCTGCCTCTGATGTAGTCATGGGAATTGTCAAGAGGATTTTTATCAGTTTCGTAATTTCACTAAAAACATCATCTAGATTATTTTCCAAGGTAAATTTCAGCAGCTCAATTAATTTGCAATATTCATGAATATCAGTCCTACAATAGAATACTTTTAGTTCAGTTTCAAGCTTTTCTTTGTCAATCATGGGATAAGCTTCAGTGGTCAATACTATCTCTTTTGTGGGATGTTCATTCTTAAATCTAGTGAAGCATTTCTTGTTGAACAATTTAGCAGCTACTAAGTGTTTAGTGGAAGAATATCTGTCCATTATATCAACACATATATAGTCACACACTTCCTTAGCTTCTGCCATGATTGTCTTTGAAGGATTCTCACAGTACTTTGAGTTTCTCAATTCTAAAATAGCAGTTTTGAAATTTGTTATATATTCATTAACTTTAAACACACTAATTTCTCGAGATTGCATTTGGTTGTAAATTATTTCAACATGAGGCATAATCTGATGAAAAAGCTCTAACCAAAACTTGAAATTATCATCATTCAGGTATTTTAAAATTCCTGCTGCTTCTGCAATGGTTTGATCTGCATTTGATGTGACTGAATTTCAGTAAGGCAGTTTTTTAAAGGTTGCAAATTTTCATGAACTCTGTTTATGGTCCGTATGTTGAAATTCCACCTTGTAGAGGATGGACGTGGAATGCTGACGTCCATACGTTTCTTGAGAATGGACACACGTTGTGGTGATCTTGAGAAGAATGTTGGAATAGCCAGAATGTTAGAGAAAAATATTCTTGCGTTTCGTGTAATACTTGCTGCATTTCTCATTATTAAATTAAGTTGATGTGCATAACAGTGAATGAAATGTGCATTACTATAAACTGCTTTTATTTTTGCTTGAACTGCTTTTTTGCCTTTTATGACATTTGCACCATCAAATGTCTGAGCTATCAGTTTTTGTCCATTTCCTTGAAGGATTATGTCCAATTGTTCTAAAATACGTATTGATATGCCATCTGCAGTTTGATTTTCTGGAATAAATAATCCCCAAAAACGCTCAAATATTTCTTCATTCAATACGTACCGTAGAACAAGGACCATTTGAGTGTGTTCCGAAACATCTGTTGTGTCATCAGCCATGACAGCTACAAAGGAAGCTTTTCTAATTTCCGTCCTTATCTCCTCATGGTATATTTGTAGCAGGCAGTCAAGTATCTCATTCTGAATGGTCTTAGAAACACCTTTGAAGACTGCACTGGTTTCTAAGTGATTCTTCAAATCTGAATCTAATTTAGTTGCAAAATTTACTAATCCTCTAAATACCCCTGGATTTACTGAATCGTCTTTTTCATCATGTCCACGTAAGGGAGTTTCAAAGTTTCCACAAAAGTAAATGCAGTCTATTATTTTGAACAAAATTTCACGGTTCTTTTTAACTTTTATATTATGCTCATTGATTGAAAGTCTGTATGCCTCACTAAGTTTCTCCTTAATACTTACGGTTCCTAAAAGTGACAGTGAAACAACATAATCAACGTGTTTCTTTGACTTCTCATGCTTTTCAGTTTTTTCTTTCATTTTGTTTATATTTCTAAAACCATCTTTTGTCCATGGTACATCACCTCCAAACAGCAAACACGGGAAGCAAAACAGCGCATTTTTTACTTCATAGCCGCAAAGCCAACTTTTCCGTTGGTACCATTCATAATTACAGCTACGAATATATTTCTCGTTGTTGCTTTTGCCTGGCTGAGATATTAGAATATCAGGTGTTGAACGACCTCCTTTCTTAACTGTAACTTTCTCATGGAGAGATAGCTGTGAAAACTTAAGCTGTTGAAGTTCACTTACAGTCACAGAACTTATTTCTTGGGGATGCAAGGCCATGGTTAAAGTTTTCTGTTAAATAAAGGAACCGAAAAAAAAAATGAATCAAATAGAATAGCTGGAAGCAGAATAATAATCTAATTCTACACTCTTCTACACTTTATCACATTCAAGAATATGGTACACTGTTTTTAAGCACAACAAACGCTGAGTAAAAGAAAACTCCCTTCCACCATCACGCCAGAGCCGGCACTACGAGAGCAACAGTGCTCTCTCTACCTGGCAGTCCCGCCTTCCTCCCCACCCCCCCCTCCTATGTGCGCATGCGCACAACAGTCAAACACCACGTCGCTGGCACTGTGAAGCGCACAGTTCCATACAAAGATTTTTGTATCTTTTTCATAAACTGGGGGATGGCTACTGAAGTACTGACATTAAGCTTAAGGAATATATATTGTACTACAAAAATAAAGAAAGAATTAAAGAAAAAAGGACTCATTATATTAAATGTTATCGATAATATCAAGTGGAAATAGGGGGTGCTGCAGTTCCGCAGTGCCTATACACGAGCCACCACTGAACAAAACACTAGGAAGGCCTATCATTTCATAAAATATCCGCCATCTTAGATTTTTGTGGAACTCATAATCTTTTAACCGTACGCTTATGTATCGATAAGTTATGGAATGACTTATGGAACCAGTAACTGCTATTGAACGTTTTAGAAACGGTTTTTAAGAATTTTTCGTAACTTATTGACTACATAGGCATATTGATTCCATAACTCGCGTTCAAGAAACCGGGCATTAGCAATGCAATATTCAAATACAGAACATTTCATAGCTTTCAGATTAAATTAATTCATAAATTTAACTTTTGGAAGCAGAGGATTTCATAACTTAATTTTTTCCACATCTTCAATAAATTATATCAGGTGTCATTACACTACTAATTATTTCGTACAGTAAATTTACATTTGATTTTTCCTATTTAAAGACAAGAAATACAAATTTAAATATGAAATGATGCACTTTTAATTATTAGTCGCTAGTTACTATGGAACATGGAAATAAATAACATTAACAATGTTATACAATGTCAAAAATATTATTATAACAATTTCTTACATTTAATTTCTCCTTAAATAAAACCTTAAAAACTTCATTGGTACGAAAATTTTATAAAATAATAACTTCATAAATAAACGATTCGACGTCATTTACCTAAATCTTCAATAGTAAATAAATCTCCAAGTACTCATCCGCGTAACGCGTGGGTTTTGTTTTTTACACATTAACACATGCATTTTAAAGAACCGGTAACATATTAATTAAGTTATTATACAATTATAGTATTTTAAAATGTGGTATTATAAGAACAAAATTAAGATCCATACGTCAATATTTTTCAGCAAGGTTATATACTATTCGTACGTACTTCATATTCTGATATTAATATTATAACGAAAACACGATTATCCATTAAAAGTGCTGGATTATACAATATTACATCCGAAAACTGCGTCAATACAACTTATTTTGAGAATCTCAACCTGAAACGTCTCAGATATTTATCTTTCTCATTAAAGATACCTATGGATTGTAATCGGTCCTCCTTTCAAATATCTTTCTTTGCAATTATACGCATAACATGAAAGCAACCATATTGCGTTATATGTAGTGCTTAAATAACTCAAAAAATGCAAAACTCAACACCAGAAACAACAAACTCAACCACAACTTACGCGATGATTCAGCAGCTTGCCTCAAGTCACGTGGTCACCGGTTTCCAATGTTGGAGCCATGCGCAGTAGATCAACATCGCTCCACCTATATCATTACTCTATGGCCCGAACAGTCAAACTCCCCCGTCCCGGTAGCTCACCGCTGGCAGTTTTCTCCGCAGCGTATTTTAGTATTAGTAGTGATGCTTGCATACTGCAAGCATTTCATCTCACCTTGAAAAAACCTTCATTTTTCAAACAGACATTTTATCATTACAAATATTCTTTTAATTCTCAAGATTTCAACGTCGCAGTGATTTTTGTTTTTCCCACATGTAAAAATAATATATTTAAAAAATCCCCAAATGTTGCAATTTTAAAAATTTTATACTTTCTCCTTTATGGGGTACTAATGCTACATATTTTAGCCAAATTTTAAAGTTGTAGCACTTCTAGAAGTAAAATAATAGTTTTCTAATTGTTTAAATTTAAATAATTTTTAACGGCCGCCGCAATTCATATATGGTAAAATTGAAATGTTTATTTATGCAAGTTTACTACTCTGTAAATAATCTGAAAATTTCAGCTTCCTAGCTCATCCCGTAGTACATAAACAGTTATCTATTTGTTTAAACATTAAGAATTTTTAACTGCCAAACAAATTAAAATATCAAAATTTGTATATTCCCTATTTCGTTATTTTAGGAATTCTACTTACAAAAAAAAAATTTCAACTCCGTAGCACATTCGGAAATACATAAACCATGAAAATTTGTTTAAACAATTGCGAATTTTTAGCGGCCGCATTGCTGCACTTTTTCAAAATTTTCGTTTTTTCTAGTCGGTTTTGCACAAAATCCTACCTAAGAAAAAAATTTCGAATCTCCAGCTCATCTGGAAGTGCATAAACATTAGTATCCTCCTCCTCTATAAGAGTCGTCGATATATAATGACTAGTAGTTGGTGCTTGCATACTGCAAGCATTTCATCTCACATTAAAAGAACATTCATTTTTCAGACAGACATTACATCATTACAAATAGTCTTTTAATTCTAAAGATTTCACCTCCGCAGTGATTTTCGTTTTTCCCGCATGTAAAAATAATAGTTTAAAACAATACCCAAATGTTGCAATTTTAAAAATTTTACACTTTCTTCATTATAAGGTTCTAATGCTACACATTTTAGCCTAATTTTAAAGCTGTAGCACTTCTATAAGAAAAATAATATTTTTCTAATTGTATAAATTTAAATAATTTATAACGGCCGCCGAAATTCATATATTGTAAAATTGAAATGTTTATTTGTGCAAGTTTACTACTCTGTAAATAATTTGAAAATTTCAGCTTCCTAGCTCATCCCTTAGTACCTAAACAGTTATCCAATGGGTTAAATTTTAAGAATTTTTAACTGCCAAACAAATTACAATATCAAAATTTGTATAATCCCTATTTCTTTTATTGAAGAATTCTACTTATAAAAAAAATTTCAACTCCGTAGCACATGCGAAAATACATAAACCATGAAAATTTGTTTATACAATTGCGAATTTTTAGCGGCCGAATTGTTGCACTTTTTCAAGATTTTCGTTTTTTCTGGTCGGTTTTGCACAAAATCCTAGCTAAGAAAAAAATTTCGAATCTCCAGCTCATCTGAAAGTGCCTAAACATTCGTATCCTCCTGTTATATATCATTATATATCGACGACTCTTACAGAGGAGGATATAACATACTAGTAGTTGGTGCTTGCATACTGCAAGCATTTCATCTCAACATAAAAAAACATTCATTATTCATATTTCATCATTACACATATATTTTTAATTCTAAATATTTCACCTCCGCAGCGATTTTCGTTTTTCTCACATGTAAAAATAATAGTTCAAACAATCCCCAAATGTTGCAATTTTAAAAATTTTACACATTCTTCATTATGGGGTACTGATGCTACACATTTTAGCCAAATTTTAAAGTTGTAGCACTCCTAGAAGTAAAATAATATTTTTGTAATTGTTTAAATTTAAATCTTTTTTAACGGCCGCTGCATATCGTATGTGGTAAAATTGAAATGTTTATTTATGCAAATTTACTACTGTGTAAATAATTTGAAAATTTCAGCTTCCTAGCTCATCCCGTAGTATCTAAACAGTTATCCAATTGTTTAAACTTTAAGAATTTTTAACTGCCAAACAAATTAAAATATCAAAATTTGTATAATCCCTATTTCGTTTTTTTAAGAATTCTACTTACAAAAAAATTTCAACTCCGCAGCACATGCGGAAATACATAAACCATGAAAATTTGTTTAAACAATTGCGAATTTTTATCGGCCGCATTGTTGCACTTTTTCAAGATTATCGTTTTTTCTAGTTGGTTTTGCACAAAATCCTACCTAAGAAAAAAAATTTCGAATCTCCAGCCTATCTGGAAGTGCCTAAACATTAGTATCCTCCTGTTATCATTATATATCGACGACTCTTACAGAGGAGGAGGATATAACATACATATAACAGGAGGATACTAATGTTTAGGCACTTCCAGATGAGCTGGAGATTCGAAATTTTTTTCTTAGCTAGAATTTTTTGCAAAACCGACCAGAAAAAACGAAAATCTTGAAAAAGTGCAACAATGCGTTCGCTAAAAATTCGCAATTGTTTAAACAAATTTTCATGGTTTATGTATTTTCGCATGTGCTACGGAGTTGAAATTTTTTTTATAAGTAGAATTCTTCAATAAAAGAAATAGGGATTATACAAATTTTGATATTGTAATTTGTTTGGCAGTTAAAAATTCTTAAAATTTAACCCATTGGATAACTGTTTAGGGACTACGGGATGAGCTAGGAAGCTGAAATTTTCAAATTATTTACAGAGTAGTAAATTTGCATAAATAAACATTTCAATTTTACCAAATATGAATTGCGGCGGCCGTTAAAAATTATTTAAATTTAAACATTTAGAAAAATATTATTTTACTTCTAGGAGGGCTACAACTTAAAAATTTGGCTAAAATGTGTAGCATTAGTACCCTATAATGGAGAAAGTGTAAAATTTTTAAAATTGCAACATTTGGGGATTGTTTAAAATATTATTTTTACATGTGGAAAAAACGAAAATCGCTGCGGAGGTGAAATATTTAGAATTAAAAATATATGTGTAAAGATGAAATATGAATAATGAATGTTTTTTTATGTTGAGATGAAATGCTTGCATTATGCAAGCACCAACTACTAGTATGTTATATCCTCCTCTGTAAGAGTCGTCGATATATAATGATATATAACATATAACAGGAGGATACTAATGTTTAGGCACTTCCAGATGTGCTGGAGATTCGAAATTTTTTTCATAGGTAGGATTTTGTGCAAAACCGACTAGAAAAAACGAAAATTTTGAAAAAGTGCAGCAATGCGGCCGCTAAAAATTCGCAATTGTTTAAACAAATTTTCATGGTTTATGTATTTCCGAATGTGCTACGGAGTTGAAATTTTTTTTTGTAAGTAGAATTCCTAAAAGAACGAAATAGGGAATATACAAATTTTGATATTTTAATTTGTTTGGCAGTTAAAAATTCTTAAAGTTTAAACAAATGGATAACTGTTTAGGAACTACGGGATGAGCTAGGAAGCTGAAATTTTCAAATTATTTAGAGAATAGTAAATTTGCACAAATAAACATTTCAATTTTACCATATATGAATTGTGGCGGCCGTTAATAATTATTTAAATTTAAACAATTATAAAAATATTATTATACTTCTAGAAATGCTACAACTTTAAAATTTGGCTAAAATGTGTAGCATTAGTACCCCATAATGGAGAGAGTGTATAATGTTAAAAATTGCAACATTTGGGGATTGTTTTAAACTATTATTTTTACATGTGGGAAAAACGGAAATCGCTGCGGAGGTTAAATATTTAGAATTAAAAGAATATTTGTAATGATGAAATATCTGTCGGAAAAATGAGTGTTTTTTCAAGGTGAGATGAAATGCTTGCTGTATGCAAGCACCAACTACTAGTATGTTATATCCTCCTCTGTAAGAGTCGTCGATATATAATGACAGTAGACAT
Source organism: Tanypteryx hageni (assembly GCA_028673005.1). NCBI lineage: Eukaryota > Metazoa > Arthropoda > Insecta > Odonata > Petaluridae > Tanypteryx > Tanypteryx hageni. The sequence continues at coordinate 114,004,983 of CM054117.1, read as the reverse complement.
GGCAGCGCCGTGTTCTGCAGCTAGGAGGGGACAATGGCCCTCTACTTCATAGCAGCGGAAACACACGAGCGGCCCCGAGTACGTACGAAATGTCAGTCGCAAAGATAAATGAAATGGCATATAGGGGAAGATCAATTTGGTTTTAGAAAAGGACGAGGAACTATATAGAGATGCTATAGGGGTAGTTAGAATCATATTAGAAAGGGCAATAGAGTACAGCCAAGATATCTGCGTATGTTTCGTAAATAGGCAGAAGGCCTTTGATAGAGTAAATTGTGTAACGTTGATGAAGTTATTAAAGGATATAGATGTAGACTGGGAAGTCAGGAGACTGATCAGGAATCTATATGAGAATCAAGTTGTAAAGGTCAGGTTGTAGAATGCGGACACCTACGGAGTAAATATCGGTAGAGGAGTAAGACGGTTGCTGCCTATCGCCGACCCTATTCATTATATATGGAGAAAGTTTAACGCAAGAAGCGTTAGAAGGCACAGGATATTTAAGAATTGGAGGAAGGATTATAAGAACAGTAAAATACGTGGATGATCAAATACTTCCAGCAAGAAAGAAAGAGAAACTCCCGAAAATGATAAATCGACTAGTAATAACAGGCAGAAAATACGGCATGTAAATAAATACTGAAAAAAATTCATTGTCTGTCGAATATCGGCCAAAGAAGAGAATCTGAACATAAGTATTGAACGGACAGACTACCTATGATGATGATAATAGTGTAAAGCGAGGAGAGATGACACATCTCTAGTTTACATAGTCATAGACAGGGGGCAGCAGCTACGGTCAGTGGTGTGAACTGTGCAAGAGGAATTACACGTAAAATCATTTATTGTGCAATTTTTTGTGTGATTTACAAGGGAATTTCATTCACAGCTGTAGTTAGTAAGTGCCTGAATTTTCATTTATCATTTCTATTATTTTCATTTCGCATGTTTATCGCGGTATTAATGATAGACTTGTTTTTTTCGGTGCTGGGACAATTCGGCAACGGGACAATTTGCCTCCGGGACGATTCGGCACCCCAGGTTGGTTTCCATTTTCCTACCCCGGGTTGGTTTATGTGTTTGGGCGTTTTATTCTTTCCATTTTACTCCCCCAGGTTGGGTTAAGTGGTTGGGAGCTTGGGTCGTTCCATTTTCATCTCCCGGCTTGGGTTATAGTTTGGTTCGTGCTATTTGTTCCCCCGAAATTGGTTTTGTGTTTGTGCGTTTGGTTCGTTCCATTTTTCTGCCACTGGTTAGGTTAAGTGCTTGGGGGTTTGGTTCGTTCCATTTCTTCTCCCGGGTTAGGTTAAATGTTTGGGGGAATACAATTATGTTCAACCTTTTCGTGCATTTAATTTAAAAGTTTTCTTTAAAATACTGCCATTTCATTTAAATATTACTATATCAGTTGATAGCCAACATTGCCAAATTAACTAATAGTTGTAATAGCTTTTCACTATCCACCAATCCCGTCAAATATTGCTTTTACTGTGCTGAGCGTAATCCTGCTGGCGTCTAACTCTCCTGTCGCCAAATCGTCCCTTGAGAAAAAACAGCCCTACTACTTAAAAGAAACAAGATGACAAAACATACCGCATAAATGGGAATCACATTTTGAAAGGCCTTCGTAATAGAATTTACTTACAAAATTGTCGCGAATTTTGCTCTTCTAAGCTAAAAATCGTAATTATATCCTCTCGTGGACTTTTTTTATAGTAAATGTTGACCTCTATCCGAATAATTTTTTTATCGATACCTTACAGAGTATATAAGATGTTGGGGGAGAGAGAAATATGACATTGAATTGTTTGCCGATAGAAACGTCGTAGCGACTGTTGTAAACATAATATGTGATGTTAAGCTCTCGAATTTGTAATGTCAAATATTATAAATCGTAATTATGTGGTGTCGCAGATTTTTGTCGTAAATGTTGTTCTCTATGCGAATTAATTTTCAAATCGTTACCTTACAGAGCTTGCGTGAGAAAATTTGGCCGTTAATAGTTGCTTAACGGATGCCATTTAACAAGACACGAGTGTAAGTATATTTAAGTAAAGTGGAAGTTCTAATTGACGGATACAGTTGAAGTCATAATTCGGCGATACATTTTAATAAGGATCACTCATACTTAATCAAAACCCGTCAAGCGGTTCAATAGATGAAAATTTCTACGAACAGACGGGCGACATGCGCTCATATTGCGATCCACTACTGGCGCTTCTCTAATAAAAAACGCCTAAAAAACTCATAGTTAACTATAAATTTAGGACTTAAATAGCTAAAAGCGGGAAATTTCCTCATAAATACAGAAAATTTTCGGAATAATGGCTCGATGAAATCAAGGTTTGAGAGCCCCGATTAGTGTAATTTTCCTTAAAAATGAACAGTTCGTTAATGTTTTTAACTAAATGAATTAAGAAATGTTTTAAGTACGATATAAATTAATCGAATAATAATGGAATTACTTCCACTGACGTACTAATTGATGTAAGGACGCAAGGCCTTTAGGTTATGAATAACATATGTTACGTAATTGATAAGCTACATATTTCCCGGAATCCCTATTACAGATTTTCAAAGACAGGCGTCAGAACTAATTGAAAATTATTAGTTGATAATTCAGAAAGAAAACATAACAAGATGATCCAAACGGAACTCATGATATCTACTTTCCGCATAATTATTTATTTAATACTTATATTGGCTCTAATAGCTTTCAAATCACTGCTTATGAGTTGCTCTTTGAGTTCCTAAATTTCATAATTTACCGTTATAAAATATTAAAAATATATTCGAACGAAAAACTAAATTCTTCTCGCAACCTGTAGTCTGCGACAGGCGTCCACGGGGGTCCGCAGACCTACATCACCGCAAAACATACTATCGTTGTGTATAGTCTTAGATATATATATATTAATTTAAGGAAAAGAAAAGGTAGTGATGAGGGTGGCAACAAGGTGTTGAGGGAAGCCCAGCGGACACTCACCAAGTTGAGGACCAAGCTGGCAGGCTGCTGGGGGCGTCGAAGAGACACGTAAAACACACGAACACAATATATATATATATATATATATATATATATATATATATATATATATATATATATATATATATTAACTAAAGGAAAAGAAAAGGTAGTGATGAGGGTGGCAAGAAGGTGTTGAGGGAAGCCCAGCGGACACTCACCAAGTTGAGGACCAAGCTGGCAGGCTGCTGGGGGCGTCGAAGAGACACGTAAAACACACGAACACAAATATATATATATATATATATATATATATATATATATATATATATATATATATATATATATTAACTAAAGGAAAAGAAAAGGTAGTGATGAGGGTGGCAACAAGGTGTTGAGGGAAGCCCAGCGGACACTCACCAAGTTGAGGACCAAGCTGGCAGGCTGCTGGGGGCGTCGAAGAGACACGTAAAACACACGAACACAAAAACACACGCAAGCTTATCGGGCCTATGCCATTCTTCAGCGAAAGAGTAACGTAAAGTGACACACTGGGCGGGGAATGACAGGGTGATGTGGGAAGGTTGATGATTGGAGGAGGTGGGGAGTAGGAGGGGTGGATAGCCAATAAAGAGGGAGTGTGATGAGGTAGAGTGCGAATAGTTACAAAGTAACAAGGAGACATTGTAAGGGGGCTAATAGGGTTAGCGGAGGTTGAGGCCAGGCGGAGAGAAAGAGTCGAGAAGATGGATATGTGCTAGTTCCCAGTGTCGGAGAAGGGGGGCAGGAGTGTCATAGGGTAAAGCGCGAATAATCCTACAGAGTGAGCTCTCTGTAGCTGAAGAAGGAGTAGTTCCGAAAGCTTTACGATTGTGATGTTTCTGTGTTTTTGTGTTATTTTACGTGTGTCGCTTCGACATCCCCGGGGCCTCGCCAACCTGAAGTCGTCTGATTGGTGAGTGCTCACTGGGTTTCCTCATCCCAACACCTTGTTGACATCCATATATATATATATATATATATATATATATATATATATATATATCCTCCCATCCTTAACTCTCTTTCACCCACCAATCCTCTACCTCCCACATCACATTCCTGGATGTCGATCTTTACCTCCAAGACAGCAAAATCCGCACCTGTGTTCATATCAAACCCACCAACAGCCTCCAATACCTCCACTTTGATAGCTGCCATACCCTTCATACCAAAACCTCTATCCCCTATGCCCTTGCTCGTCGAGGATGGAGGCTTTGTTCTGATAGAGCTTCCCTTCTACAATACTACTCTGTCCTCGAGGACGCTCTCCTCAAACGTGGCTACCCTCCAGTCTTGGTCCGCGAACAGATCCATAGGGCGATGACGCCTACCCACCATGGATCCCTTCCACACATACCTACTATCCCTGTATCAACCCCTCCACTCACTCTTACTACACTTTTCCTTCCTGGTATCCACGAAGCCCTCAAAACAATCCTCCATGCTGCCCACTCAATTCTTACCTCTTCCTCCCCGCTCCTCTCCTTCCGCCGGCCCCCAATTTGGGAAATATCTTGTGGATGAAGGAACTTCCCACTTCTTCTACGCCTCTTGCAATAGGGTCTCACCCCTGCGGCAAACCTCGCTGCCTCACTTGCCCTATCCACCTACCATCATCTTCTTTCTCGAGTCCCTCCACCAATATCACCTACCCAATCACCTCTAGAAGCAACTGCACTACCCGAAACGTCATTTACCTCCTTACCTGCACTCTTTGTCCCGCGTCTTATGTAGGCCTCACCAGCAATCGGTTAAATATCCGCATGAACGGTCACCGGAATAGCGTCTCTCTCAGACGCCCCCTCCCAGTTGCATTACAAGCCAATGCCCACAATGTCCCCTTCAACAGTTGCCTTACCCAATGACACTCCTGCCCCCCTTCTCCGACACTGGGAACTTGCACACATACATCTTCTTGACTCTTTCTCTCCGCCTGGCCTCAACCTCCGCTAACCCTATTAGCCCCCTTACAATGTCTCCTCTGTTACATTGTAGCTATTTGCACTTTTCCTTACCACACTCCCTCCTTATTGGCTATCCACCCTTCCTACTCCCCGCCTCCTCCGTTCATCAACCTCCCCACATCACCCTGTCATTCCGCGCCCAGTGTGTCACTCTCATTTACTCTATCGCTGAAGAAGGGCACAGGCCCGATAAGCTTGCGAGTGTTTTTTTTTTCTTTTTGTGTTCGTGTGTTCAACGTGTCTCTTTGACGCCCCCAGCAGCCTGCCAACTTGGTCTCCGACTTGGTAAGTGTCCGCTGGGCTTCCTTCAACACCTTGTTGCCACCCTCATCACTACCTTTTCATTTCCTTAAGTCCATATATATATATATATAGAATTGAAAGTGTGTATATATAAATGTTTGCTTTTAACTAAAGAACGAATACACGGATGCGAAAACATTATTTATTCATTGATATAAGTTTCCTAATCTAATACACTAAAAAATTGCATTACACCTCGAATTTATAGCGTCTTTTCATTATTTGGCGAAGAACTGCCATGTCGAATTCCATTGTTGCTCTGGCATATATAGAACAATTTTACGCATAAACAAGTTATTAATCTTTTATTATTGTTCGTTTATTGATCTTACCGTACGAAAGTAATTAAGTTTTCACAAATGACAACGATCAGACATTACTTCTGATCAGGGAACCTTGTGATTGATTGATTTAAATTCGGAGTAATGGAAAGGTTTGAAAAGAAATCTCTCCGGATATAAAAATTAAGCTCCGCCCCTTTCGTACAGATTTATCTGGCGACAACGGTAGTTGCATATAAATTTAAACTACTTTTTAATTTGTTTAGTCAATCACCATCGAGCGGTAAATTATGTCACTATTTGTCGGAAGTACTAACAATTGACTGAGCTATTGACATTTGTATTGCTTACATTTTTGTGTTTATTTTACAGTAAATAGTGAATCTTTGCTATAAACTTACAATATTTTAGTGATGTTTATATATTCTGGAAAAGAGTTACAATTTTATGGTAGGGTGGATCGAAAATTTTTTTTTCTGGCGAGAATGCTTGGGGTGTCAAAAGTTGTGGTTTGGCATGCTTATCACTTGTGCAAAATCTCAGATCGTTAGGTCGATATCTTAAGTCTGCGCATCGGAGTCAAAGTTTCATTAATTTGTTGAAAATCAGCCATTTCATGCTTATAAAATGAAATCTAGGTGTCACTTCAAAATCACTTCCGGTCACCTCACTTGGCGTCAATGGGTTGTGCGAAGACTCCGAAAGTGGCAAAGAACGAAACATGTGTCTCTGGAGCCGTGGGTACACTGTTAAAAATAGTGGACTTTGATGGAAATGGACTGTTTCTCCTTGGAAATGTGTGGCTGTCGAAGGTCATCGTGGTTTTTTATTTGCAGCTCTTAGCTAATTTCTACGGTAACTACCCAGGACTCACGGCGGTGAGGTGGCTGCATTTCGAGTCCCACCCGTTCCCAACCCAACCAGCCTTTCTTTGTTGATCAAAATTCAAGAATTTTTTCAGTTCTTTGTAATGAAATGAAAAGTGATTATCGTCAGCTTCTTCTACACACAGAATTTCTTTGGCGCGTCTTTTTGAATTACGAAATGAAGTACGCATTTTTTTACTTTAATCAAATTTTCAATATACTGATTGCTTTAATGACTTTTGTTGGCTAGCGAAATTAGCATACCTAGCTGATATATTTAGTTCAGTAAATACACTCAGCTAATCCCTTCAAGGAAAAGATGTAAATTTATTCAAAGTTCAAGGTAAATTGAAGCTATGATTAAGAAGTTAAGTCTGTGGACTCGTAGATTAATCTAGTCAAATTATGAATCATTTTCAAATCTTTCGGATTTCATTTCTACATCAAAAATAGAGCTTTCAGATCATATAAAATCTGCTTTGATGGAACACCTACATAGCTTACAAGTTAATTTACCAGAGTATTTTCCAGTTATTGAGACGAAGTATGAGTGGATTAGAAATCTTTGTACTTTCCGACAAAAATAACACCTCTGACTTATCGGCAAAAGAAGAAGACAGCTTAGTGGAGTTGCCATGTGATAACCCCTTAAAATTGGTCTTAAATGAAAAAAACATTATCTGAGTTTTGGTTACATATTCGTACTGAATATCCAGAGATTTATGAGAGGACTGTAAAATATCTGATGCCCTTTGCTACGACTTATGCCTGTGAAACTGGCTTTTCTGCACATAGGGGTCCCCGAAATTTCTTGGCAGAAAAAAGGGGTCCGTGTGTGGAAAAAGGTTGGGAACCACTGGACTAGACTATACTGAATCCGAGTCCAACAATATGTAGTCTTTGCGACGGCAACACTCTGAGTCAGCGGTTTCCAAAGTTTAGAAAGCCGCGCCCCCCCCCCCCTCCCCCCCCACCGAAGAGAAATATCTTCGCGCCCCCCCTCTATACCATTTTCAATTACAATTCATAAACAATTCCTATTAGGATGGTTAAACAGACATAAGAGAAACCTTTTGCGTCTCACTGTTTGGAAACCACTGCTCTGAGTGATTGGTGATAAAAACAGTATTTACGCGAAATTAGAAGAAATACGATCGATAAGTAAAGTTCTACGATAAAAGTTAGAATCTCCATTCCTTTTCTCAGAGAATAGTACAAATCCCTATCAGATATTACAATTCTAAGATATTTCAATGTGGAAGAGAAAATTACCCTGCACGGTAGATTCCAGATTTCCCTCGTAAATCAAATGGGAGGGATAGTTCCTGGAATTCAACCGGGGAGTCTAATTTTCGCAACAAAAACTATCCTCGGGAGCTCGGCCTCAATAGCAAGAGATTACCACCAAGTGTCATTAAAGTCGGTCCATTGGTTCAAAAGTTAATACGGGGAGACGGACAGACAGACAGGCAGACACACCGACGAATGGAATTCATAAACTACCTGAAGCTTTGGTTGACGTGAAACTTGGCAGAAAACCTGTTTTGAACGAACAACTTGAAGCAAGTTTGGTCGAGTATCGCTTACAGATGTACAAACGTTTTTACGGATTAAGGCGATCAGATGTAAAACGAATGGCTTTCGATCTTGCAATACGGAACGGTACCAAACATCCGTTTTCAATGGCAAGGGGCGCCGCAGGAAGAAAATGGCTGAACAGCTTTTTAAATCGCCGCAAAAATCTGTCCGTTCGAACTCTTCAAGGAGTTTCCTATGCAAGAATTAAAGGTTTCACGCCTGAGAATGTTGCCAAATTTTTTAATTTGTACGAAAAAGCTTTCGATGAAGTTGGTTAAAAAGCTAACAGAGTCTATAACGTAGACGAAACCAGTTTAACGGTGGTTCAACATAAAACTACAAAAGTTATTTCAGCAAAAGGTAAAAAGGAGGTTGGAAGTCTCACGTCAGCCGAGAGAAGGAGTCTTATCACTGTAGTAACCTGCATGAATGCTGTCAGCTCTTTTGTGCCTCCTCTGATCGTTTTGCCAAGAAAAAATATGAAAACTGAATTGATGGATGAAACACCGGTAGGAAGTATTTCTGCGTGTGATGTTTCTGATTGGATTCAGAGCGATATCTTCTGCATGTGGTTTGATCATTTTGTTAAATTTACCAAACCTACGGAAAATGACCCTGTTCTACTTGTCCTTGACGGTCATAATTCTCATGTCAGGAATATTGACATCATTAACAAAGCTAGAGAAAAGCATGTGATTATCATTTGCCTTCCCCCCCACAGCACCCATAAAATGCAACCGCTTGATGTTGAATTCATGAAATCATTAAAGAGCTACTATGCTACTGAAATAGAGACATGGTTGCACAACAATCCCTTGCGAACCGTGACACCTTATGTTATTGGTAAACTGTTTGGCAACGCCTACAACAAAGCTGCTACAATGCAGACCTCAATTAACGGCTTTAGTTTGTTTCGTTTAATAATAACATTTTTGAAGATTATGAATTTCCAATTCACGATCAAGAACAAGATCAGCCTGCTGACGAAGGCGCTCCAAATGATAATGCAGTTTCTCCAGTTGACATCAGACCTCTCCCTCAGTTTCATAAGAAAACAGATGAAACAAGTAAAGGAAAGGGAGGCAAGGCTTGCATCATAACAGAATCGCCTTATAAAGCAGAACTTGAGAAGAGTTCGAAGAGAATTTAAGACAAAAAGAAAAAAAAGATAACCGGAAAGAAGAAAGGAAACGTTGCTAAGAAGTTGTTTGGAAAAAAGAAGAAAGCTGGTACATCAAAGAAAATAGACGAAGAATTGGAAGAGGAAGAAGAAGATGTTGACAAAGATGAAGAAATGGCAGAACCAATAAATTGCGACATCTCAGACATGGAGATTAACGACAATGATGCCGAATGTTTATTCTGCTCCTGCCTCTATTCTGAAGGTAAGGGGGGAGAAGAGTGGGTGCAGTGCACCAAATGTTACCGGTGGGCTCATGAGTACTGTGGGGCGACTTATATTAACTTTGTGTGCCCTCCTTGCCTTAGAAAAAAAACAAAAAATATATTAAAAAACAAAACAATTAAGAAGTCTCATATTAGGATCACTTTTTTCAAACCCCGATTTTCATTATTTTTAGTTTTTGTAAGTTTTCGTGTATTAAATTTTATTTTTTAAAAAATCAAGTATTGCACCTTAAAGCTTAATAAATTTCTGACAATTTCGTTGCTGGTAATTTATTTTTTCATTCTTCTATTCCAAGTTGTATAGCTTTAAAAAGGTGGCGTCTCATATTCGGCGCTCTTACCTTATCCTTTCTGCAAAGTAAGCTAAAAATATCATAGAGCTAACTGAGCGAGCTTTTGCTTACAGGAAGACAATTTCATGGGATTAAGCAAAAATAAATCTATCGAATGTTTTCCAGTGGAAGAAGCCCCACCGTTTCCATCCATATTGAATAATACGTATCAACCAACCCAACCCAATGCAACCAAACCAAATAATAAGAATCGTGACTGTTTTGATGGGCCCTCACTGCATCTCACCTATCTCCTGACCGCGTGACTCGTCGTTCTATAACGATGGAATCCACACAGGTCGCATATCCCGGATAAACGAAGAAATAGAATCTAACCGTTTTTCAAGAAGCACTGCTCATTGTTCGACTCGTCCCCTCATCAGACGAAGAAACGCTAAGGGGAAGCCTTCTTGCGCTAATCGCTTGAAGCTCCAGTAATGCGCGGAAAGAGCAGGACACGCAAATGCAAATCACATTACACCAAATTGACTTGCCATCTGCTTTCTCTACTTGATACTAATGTTCGGCTAGGTATATTGTCACGAATGAAATTCAGTAGCGAAAAGAAAGATGAACGTACTTTAACAATTTCAATTTAATTAGCTAATGCATGCCTCATATTTTAAGCAAATCACAGAAATAAATGTTGTCTGAACCATTTAAAAATATACAAAGTTGATGGATGTTCAGCCTATGTTGAAAAATATGTATTCCTGATTTCGTGATGTTAATAACACATAATAATTTCGTTTTCTTTTTATCAATTTTCATCATGACTGACTGCCTTTGGATTTTCACTTCAGGAGCTAACTAGCATCTGTAAGCGCTCTTTTGAATAGCTAACTCATACGTTGTCATGTGTAACTCTAACTGATTGAATAGGATACATATTATCCCTCCTCCTACATATTTCCGTTCATGTCATAGACATAAATACTAAACAATGCTGGTGAGTGTGAGTAACCCTTTCTTCCTTACATTTCCCAATCTTATTCTACCTCTGCTACTCTTACCTGCTTCTATCTCTCCAATACATCCCTATTTTCCTAAACAACTCCATTACCTTAGAACAGTGGTTTCCAAACTTTACCAAGTCGCGCCCTCCATTCACCAAGGAAAGCTGTCTTAGGGCCCCCCGTATCATGTTCGATAACAATCATTTAATAAAACTTATTTGACATACAATTTTGATGTAGCTTATATATAATAATATTAAATGGTATAACAAAAATGTAATAAAATTTAATGAAACTAACAATTTGCTAGTGGGATGCGTGTGCTTGTTTTTGGTATCTGGGTGTCATTGATGAGATGGCAACTCGCAGTTCATTTTCAATTATTAGCCGAGAGCGATTCTTGGTCTTCATGGCAGCAACAGCGGAAAATTCAGTTTCACAGAAGTATGAAGTCACAAACGGAATATTAATGGCTTTCTCTGATAGAACAAGGTATTCTCTTTCAGCCAAAACTGAGGACGTTTTTCAGGATCGAATACATGACGGAACAAATTATCACTCGATAAATCTATCGGTTGTTCCTGCTCTCGAGTCGACAGTCCAGAGGTGGGGCTAACAAAAGGATTTCGTATCCATTCAAATCTTTCAACTTGCAAGTCTTTGAAGTATACTGCAAACTGCGGCTGTAACTCACTTAGGTGCTTCATGAATAGTTTTATATTAGCTTCAATTTCACTACTACAAAGAAATTTTTCTAAAACAGGAAACATGTCAAAACATTTATATTCTCTAAACTTCTTTTCCATAAATCCGGTTTTCCGATGAATGCATTTATTTTATGTTTCTGGTTGAGTATATTCATTTGAAGTCCTTGCAAAGAAGAATTGGAATTGTTTAGTTTTTTATAAATGTCTACTAAGTACGATAATTTTTTATTAGAATGTTCATCATACATTAAACTTGCATCCGCATTTTTTCATTTCCTGAGAAAAACTCCAATTTCCTTCCTCAGTTCAAGAACTCTCTGAAGCACTTTTCCACGAGATAACCAGCGAGATTCATGATAATAGAGCTGAATATTGTGCTCTACGTCTATTTCATGGTACAACTTAGCAAAAATTCTTACTTTCAACGGACTACTTTTTATATAATGTATTATTCGTACGACATCTTCAAATACTGCCCTTAATTCCTCACTTATGTTTTTAGACGCAAGAGCCTGTCTGTGAAGCATACAATGAGTCCAGAGAGCAAGTGGAGCCTTTTTTCTCACCAGGGCTTGAAGTTATGCATTTTGGCCTGACATAGACTGAGCTCCGTCTGTACACATCCCAACACAATTTTCCCACTTAATATCATTTTCAAGCAGAAATTCGTCAATTATTTTAAATATTTTTACAGATGTAGGTCTATCTTCAATTTGTTTTAAAAACAAAAAGTCCTCTTTAATTTCATTGCCTGTGATATATCTCACATAAGCAATTAAGTGACCATCTATCGCGAAATCAGTTGCCTCATCTACTTGCAGGGTAAAGCGAGTGTTCTTAATGTTATCAATTAATTGTTCGCAAAGATCTTCAGATATCTCTGAAATTCTTCTTCCTACACTGCAAGCGGAATGCTGCATAACTGATTTGATTATAATTCGCCTAGCATTTCTCCCACCATATCAATAGCAGAAGGCAATAGCAAGGTTTCTCCAACTGAATGAGGCTTCTTACATCTAACAATTCTATAAGAAACTTTGTAAGGGGCGAGCAATGATTTTCAGACAATAGTTTTCGTTTTAGTCAACACTTTTCTTTGCTTATGTAAACTTTCTAATTTTCTCTCGAAGAAATCCGTTCTTTTGCCAATATAATTACTATGCTGCGTTTCAAAATGTCGTTTCAATTTATTAGACTTCATGCTATCTGCAGCCTAGATATTCCTGCATAACACACACAGGCCTCTCTTCTCCATTGATGTTAGTACTCGTGAAGCTAAGAGGTAGATATTTTTGTCGTATTTTCTGATTTGTACATGCTTACTCGCCTGTACTGGAACTTTGGTCGCTATTTTTCCTCTAACCTGTCAAGAACTTATCCATTTTTCAAGGGCGAAAAAGTTTTTCTCGAGAGTCGAAGCAATCACTTTCAAATTAATCAATTTCCAAACTTAACAGTGAACAGTAAAAGTATAAAAAAATTGTAAAATCTAGTTACACTAACACTAGAAGCTGGAAAGTAACTGCTATAACACAACATACGTCACTCCACAAATTATAATTTTACAATTACAATTCACTCTGTAATTCTAGCCTGTAGGTATTTCCTTGTGTCTGTTATACTACGTTTTGTTCCATTTCACTGTATCCTTTTAAATGGTCACCATATTCTCTACGTTTAAATCCACATGAACCGGGAGATATAGTAAACGCATGAGAGCCAAAATAGAACTGATGAAATCCGAAGCTATGGGAACTCGAGGGTGAAAAATTATAAACACAGACATCTAGAAACCACATAGCCAATAAAGTATACACGAATTAATTAGGGACATGGAAAGATGTAGCTGCTCTCTTAAGCTCAAGAGCCAAGAGGGATATTAAACTGGCTCAACGCGATACTCTAAGTGAAGGGGTTAAATGAGAAAGTCTCATCGTAAAGAAAATTATCTTGGAGCTGTGGAATTATATGTTGACGTCCGCCAGAGAAGTACCCACTTTGTCTGTATGGAGTTATAAATGCAACGGTATTCTGTGATAATTACGAGTAAAATAAAAGAAAAATCACTCTCCTATGTTGAAAAATAAACTTTTTATTGAATATTAAAGATGGCATTTAAAAACAGTGTTTTGAGAAAATTGAAGCCAAAATCACGACATTAAAAATAGGTTCTACTCGTACTTAATTTATGGATATAATTCCTAGATACGGTTATTCTTAATAAACCAGAGAATCCTTCTATGCACTTTTCTAGACATCGATATTTTCTACCCTTTTTCACAAAAATGCTGTTATCTCCGAAACTAGAATCGTCAAAGTGGGCCCTTCTCTGGCAGACGTCCACATATGGCACTATAGTAGGAGAATGGTATCGGTCTCAAGATAAAGACCTAAACGATATTTCCAAACCACTCAAGAACTAAATTAGAAAGCCGCATAGCGAGGTCTCACAATAAGGGCTAAGCAGACATTGAATCTGCCAAACCTTTCGCAACCCCTGCTCTCTTCGTCGCGCCCCACTGTTTGGAAACGACTGCCTTAGGACATAAAACTGTCAAAAAGCTATTCTAAATCTACAAAGATCCTGGTTTGATTCTTCCTACCAAAATCGTTAGTATCATCCGAATCGCTAACTAATACTTTGTCATCTGTAACTGATTTAATTAGGCGCCCTTCTAATTTTACCCACGATTCAATGCATTAAAAATGCTTATCATTGCTACGGCATAAATGTTAAACAGGGCTCTACAAATCCCACGAATTAATCTTGTTGGTATTCTACGTTTATTTCCGCCGAAGTTCTCAACACCCTTTCGGCTTCTCTGGTGTCACATTCTTTCCGAAAGCCGTACTGTCCAAACATATATAGTTATTTGCTTTTGATTTTAGCCTCCAGTTCTAAATCCTGAGAATAGCTTTGGCTGCATGTGACATTAAACTTATCGCTTTCTTATCAAGACACTCACTTGATTTATACTTTTTCTTCAAGTGAATTATAACTGACGCAGTCCTTTGGCCACTCTTCCCCTTCATATATTTTACGGCCCAATTTATAAAAGCTCTCTTTTCCTTTTTTTTCTAATTCCTTCAACATTTCGATGCGAAGGTCATCATTCTCTACTGCTTTTTTATTTGGAAGAGACTTTTCAAACAGATTAATCAATATTGTCGGACCAACACTGTCAGTCTGCAGCTTCTCCCCTCTCGATATCGATAGATTCTGCCTTCAAATATTTAGCTTGTAATTCCTCAATATACTATTTCCATCTATTCATCATATCTCCTGGCACATACTGTTTACCGTTTTTGTGTTTTATTTTGGCCAACGCATTTCCCTTCCTTCAATTTTACATAAAATAAATTTATTCTCCCTTGTCTCTCGCTTTTGTAGTTTCCCTCTTAATCTTATTTTACAACTCTCTGTACATTATCCTTTCATATTTTATATTAACCTCTTTCACATCAAATCAAATGTGATCAAAGCCTTCATCTGCCCCCGGAAACTATATCTATAATGGAAATGGTCGGTAGGATGAAGACTACCTACGATTTTTGAGGGAGGCAGGTACGTAGTGTAAGGGCAATGTCGAGAGATGCGCGGCCAGAGTCCAGGATATTTCTGCTGCGGGTGATGGAATTCACAGGCGTAGTCTTTTTTCGAGTTTTGAGAAGATTATATTGTCAAAGGCCAAGACCAACTATAAAATGTTCTATGAAATTTTATTCTTAACATTACCTTCACTCGTAGAATTCCACTCAATAGGCAGATTAACGTTCCCTAGGAGAATTAAGCGATTTAACAAACACATAACAGAAATAAAATAATTATCTAAAATGTCAGGTTTACTATTGGGTGAAAACAGCCAATGAATGCTTTGTTTTGCGATGAACAAATACCTCCGTAAACAAAAGTTCGCGGTATCTCTTGAAATTGATGTAGCGCTTAACTGGAAGAGAATTATCAGCGGCGACCTATACCTCTGCTCAAACGATCGCGACTTAAAATGTTGCGGAACACCGAAAAAAGCAAAAATCATCGTCACTTCGTAATTTCCAGCGCGGCTTTCCGGAGCATGCGCAACTGCGAATGTGACCCGCCATGCAGGAAAGGCTGCCGACCAATGCTTCGAAGGATTTGCGTGTGAACCAGTCTTGGGAAATTCTCGAATATTTACCTTCGAATACATATTTTAATCGATGTCTTATGGTCCTAAATTTAGTAGGGTTTTGTAAGTCTTTTCGAGCCGAAGGTCACCGTGGCATTTCTTTTTCTCCGCGAAAATATTCCAAAAATTAAATGCGAGAGAAGAGAGAATCGTAAAATGGGTCGCTTCGTTTCTTTCAGATAGAACCCAGCGAGTAGTTCTCGACGACGTTGCATCAGACGTCGTCAAAGTGATTTTCGGAGTACCGCAGGGAAGTGTAATTGAACCTCTGTCGCTCTCGCTGTACGTTGATGGTTTGGGAGATAACACAGAAATAAGACGAGCCGCTTCGCGGACGTCGCTCATGCGCGCAGAGCAATGGAAAGGGCCATTGGAAGGCGACATTCAGACTGTTGCGAGGACCCGAATTAGCAAAAATCATCGTCGCTTGCGAAAATTCCTTTACTTGTAAACCACTATGCGGGAGTTTATTTTTAATTCTGCGGACATTGTTATAGTAAATTTTTAAAGACGTTATAATGGCTCGGGTTGACAAAACACGCTTATTTATTTCAGTATCCCCATTGACACATAAACAAAGAAGTCTATTTCGTGCGATGGATCCTTGAGGGTTGGACGATACGCTGAACGCCGATACGGCCGGGTTGGTTGTCGCCAGCACCGCTGACCATGACGTAGAACAGAAAAGTGGCACTCGGAAGTCAACATGCCACTTTACAACGCAGTCTGACTGAATCAATATTGGGGAGCACCGATAGAACTAGCTAACGCCACATTTGCGGATGATCGGATAGTTCTAACCACTGTAAAAACTCGGAGCGCTATAGCACCTGAAACACGCGGTCGCCATCTTGAAATACAGTAGACTTTCTCCATTTCCTCCTTGCTGTGTACACTAGTTTTCGCAAATATTCTTGTATAATCATTAGTTTAACTAGTTCTGCCTTAACTACTGCTAACATCATATGTAACAACTGTATAAAATGATTGAAAATATTTAGACGGCCTTTACGGCTCCTTGCAGAACTCCATTAAATCTTTCATAATCTAGGAGCGTTGAAAGGTTTATTCTGAAGTTGTCTGTAAAAAAAGAAACAAGTAGTTCTAGAAAGAACTAATCCGCCTACGTTCCTTACAATACAATTTTAATATATAAAAATTCAAGATCAACAAAAACCAAAAACAAAATTCTCTCACCAAATATGTCGAAAAATTACGCAAGAAGAAGCGCCGTTTTGTTTACAAAGTCGGTATGGTTACTGACAAGAATATATAGTTTCATATTTTTCGCTGCGATTCCGATAAGTATGAATCGACATAAGGGTCGCTTGTTACCTCGATAGCTATGAATCGAAACACGGCTGGAATGTGCACTTGGCTATGCTCCAGCTGAGTTGGGCAATAATCATCACCATAGCAACAAATCGAAAGAATGGCTTTCAAAATGCCGAATCGAAAGTTTTTGAGAGAAATTCATACAAATACGATTGAAAATAAAAATTGTATTATAAGAATAAGAATCTTCACCTTTTTCCCCTTAGAACAGTACAAATCTCACTCCGATATCGGAATTCTAAAATGTTTTCAAATGCAAAAGAAAAACTCTGTGCACGACGGATTTTAGATTAAACATGTCAATTAAATGGGGAAAGAACTCAAAATCCCAGGATAGATAGTTCTACATTAGAGATACATATAGCATATGGTGGGACTAGGATTAGCTGCTAGGAAATAATCGGAAACATCGCTAAAAGCGCATGCTGCTACAAATGTAGGATACGAGCAATGCATAGCATCTGCGATTCTTTACTCCTTTGAAAAGATAACAGTCGGTGAAAAAAATAGCGTTATGTTATTTGCTCTGCACACCATTTTTCAGAAGATCCCCAACAGAAAATGGACTTAGAAGGGATCCAGTGCACCAGAAATTGATTACATACTAAGAACCTGCTTGTCAGTAAGTCATGTGGTATAAGACTTTTCTGTCCTCAATCAGCTAAAAAGCTGTAAGCTACCCTCGATTGGTAAGGTGCAGAATAAAGTTCAATTCAAAGTTGGAAAGACAGAAGCTTGTAAAGAATCGCAAATCTATTATCAAAACAAGTGGGAAAAGTACTGAAAGAAGAACTTCAGCTTGGACATCAATATCGCTTCGGTGTACTGGAAGACCAATAAGCAGATTAAAAGTTATCAGAGGTACTCTGATTAACCGCACTAGAAACGATCGGGACTGTTAAAGTTATGCCTGATTAAAATTTATCTGAAAAACTCAACTACTGGTGAAGAATAGAAGAAAAAAGGAAAATAAGGCGGGGGGTGCCGGTGGGGTAGTGGTTAGGACGCTGTCTGCTACCTGCCCGATGCTTGAAAAAGTCATCGGGTACGAATCCTGCGCGAGTAGGATTTTTCTCAAGGTCACCCGGCCCCCTGTTTGCGTAGTTTGAGGAGACCGCGCAAATTCAGCTGTTGGCCCCCCTGGTGTTCTTCGTAAGAGCAGGCAAATGCCGGCACCGGGTTTCCCTCCTCCCTCCCCGGTTATTCATTGCAATACCTCTGAGATACCCATTTGTGCTGTAAGAGAGGCGAATTGAATTCAAACAAACAAACAAACAAAGGAAAATGACTAGTGACCCCCAAAGAAATGATCCACTTCGTAGAACTAAACAAAACTTAAAGAAGATGCGAAGGAATATAATTATGAATTAATCGAGAAAACGATGGAGAACATTAGAAATTATAAGAAAATGAAGAGACATATATCTCGATTGGTAAGAGAGCTGGTGACAATGATGCTAGAAGACGCTTCGATTGCCCATAGCAGGAAATCAGTTCTAAAACGCGTACAAGAATGCTGCAGCAAATTGTGTGAAGATCAGCTAGACAGTGAATAAGTAAATGATGAAGGAATCACAGAAATGTCTCGCTTAGTGCAAGGGATGCGTTCCGAAGGATCTTTGCGCTATCGACATTTGCGCAAAGCAAGCAGTTTGTAAAGTAATCACCAAGTTGATTTTTAATAGCCAGAAAGTTTACTAGTTTTACGTCGCAACTTATGTGTTGATATGTAATTTTACATACTGTCGTAAATATAGGAAAATTAAGTTTATAATGATTACAGTAACCTCTCGTTAACACGAACTCTAAAGGAGAATAAAATCATGTGTTTGTGTTACCCGAATTCGTGATAACCGATTATATATAAAATAGTAAAAATATTATAATGTTCCACTAAAATATATGTACATACATATAAATAATGTAATTGGGGTAACCTGTTTGTGTTAAATATATGATTATTAAAAACACCGCAAATGCACGATTTTGACTAATATTGAACTGATCGTATGCATTCTCGAAACGAAGTAGCATTGATCAATGCTTGCTTGTGGTGGATGTATTCACACGGTAAATGAAGACTTAAATTTAGTTAAACATCTTGGGTTCTAGGATTTTCCAATAGCCTACAATGTTAATAAGTGTGCCTATCCATTTTTAACCTACACTCGGCATATAAGGACTTATGATCTCGTATTCCATCTTCAATGGTGACTTTGTTTATTCTTTCTGGGGCGTTAGTTGCTAATAAATCTAATATGTTTACCGATCGCTTTGTTTTTCTGACTAATTGAAGGAGAGAGTCCGCGCAGAATGTTTCGGTTAATGCCTAACAGGATTTGCGTTCGTTACCTCTAGATTCGAAACATAGATTTTACCAATCCTTTGAGGGTAAGTTAAAGTCTCCACTGACTATAATAATTCCATCTTGATTAAGTTTTGATAGTTGCTTCTCGAGATTTAAAATACGATCTACACCAGCGTTAGGTGGCCTGTAAAACGAGCACAAGAACACCTTTTTGGAGCCATCTTTACCTATGCGGCAAAAAACATTCTCGATATCCTCGTCACTTATAGGGATCTCACTGCTATCGTACTTATCGCTAATCACTATGAAAAACCCGCCATATTTTCTATACGCACGATAGCCTCTAGAAAATATCTCTTGAATCTCATCCGTTAACAACTTTCTGTGCCTATCACGACATCAGCGTGCAGACTACCAATAATATGCTCTAACTCGGCAATTTTCCTACAGATGCTGCGGCAGTTCAGCACGACGTTTAATTTATCACTATTACCACCCTTGGCTATCGCTTCCGCTCTACAACTTAACGCGCTCCCATCACAAGAGTTCCCACGACTGTCGGGCATTTTATCAAAATTGGAATCGCGATCCATCCCACCCTTTACGGAACATTTTATCGATGAATTATCTGGAGAGCGATGCTACATGTAATTATGATTTCCCTCTTTATCTTTCGTATTACGTGTATTTATCTTACGCTCTGAGTATATGGTACCATTACATAATGTCGCGTGATTCTTATTTTTTGCCGACGCATCGGTTATCGCCTTACCCAAAACTGACCTACACCCTGCCCTACTCTCTAACCTAAAAGATCCCTAATGTGCTAAAAAATGCTACTATACTATGTGTAGCTGCATCGTACTCATGATATATCAGATATCACACAAGTAGTTAGTGATTGCATTCTGCAAGCATTTCATCTCATCTTGAGAAACGTTAAATTTTTAGACAGATTTTTCTTTGTTAGAAATGTTTTTAATTCAAAATTTTACGCCTCTGCACCAATTTTTGTTCTTTCCTTATAGGACAGTATTGGAGTAAAAGCAATCCCTAAAATTTTTGCGTGTTTTACGTGTCATTTCGACAACACCAGCAGCTCGCCAACATGAAGTCATCTTATTGGTGAGTGCTCACTGGGCTTCCTTACCCCAACAACTTGTTGCCATCCATTTATCCCATTTACCTTTCCTTTACCATAGGCATATATATATATATATATATATATATATATATATATATATATATATATATATATATATATATATATACTTAAGGAAAAGGAAAGGTAGTGATGAGGGTGGCAATAAGGTGTTGAAGGAAGCCCAGCGGACACTTTCCAAGTTGAGGATCAAGTTGGCAGGCTGCTGAGGGCGTAGTTGGGGACTGAGTATGGAGATGGCCTAAGAATTTGGAAAGCAAACCAAAGACAGTGGATATAGAAAGGGAAGAAATTAAAACCATTATTAAGGATACCTTGGATAAAGAGATAGGAAAACGAGAAGAAAATAAAAAAAAACCATAGATCATTAAGGAAATGCTGGAGAAAATGAATGAGACGAAAATGGAAAAACGTTAACTGTGAAGAAGGTAGAGCCAACTACAGACGTATAAACAATGAGTTGAGAAGGTTAACAGATAAAGCTAGAGAAAAATGGATAAAAGAAGAATGTGATGAAATACAACAAATGGAGAAGATGGGATATGATGTACGCTAGGGCACTGGATTTAGGAGATAAGAAGTATAATGGAATTCGTTGTATAGGAATTATGAATACGGATGGAATGATAGTCTCAGAAATAAAGGATGTAGCACAGGTACGGGAAGAATACATTAAGGAACTGTACAACAAGCAGGCAGGATCGGCCAAAATAGAACTGGAAGATTAGGGAAACATCGAAGAAGATAACTTAGGAACAAGTATTATGAAGAGCGAGGTAGAAAAAGCGATAGTGGAACTAAAGAAAGGGAAAACCACAGGCAGCGATTGAATACCGGCTGAGGTCAAAGCGATCACGAAATTAATTAATAAGATTTACGACACGGGAGAGTGGGTTCGGGATTTGCTAGAAGGAACAATGATCCCTCTAAAGAAGAAGCCAAAGGATATGCAGTGTAAAGACTACAGAACGATAAGCCTTCTGTCACACACATCGAAGATCATCACGAAGATTCTTAATAAAAGGCTGGAGAAAATGCAGAAGAAATGCTAGGGGAAGATCAATTCGGTTTCAGAAATGGATGAGGAACTAGAGATGTTATAGGGGTAGTTAGAATTATATCAGAAAAAGCAATAGAGTACAGTCTAGATATCTGCGTATGTTTCGTAGATAAGCAGAAGGCCTTTGATAGAGTAAATTTGGTAATGTTGATGAAGATATCAAAGGATATACGTGTAGACTGGGAAGTCAGAAGACTGATCAGGATTTTATATGTGAATCAAGTTGTAAAGGTCAGGTTGGACACCTACGTAGTAAATATCTGTAGAGGAGTAGGACAGGGCTGCTGCCTATCGCCGACCCTATTCAATATATATGGAGAAATTCCAATGCAAGAAGCGTTAGATTTCAAAATTGGAATAAAGATTATAAGAAGAGTAAATACTTGGTTGAAGCAAGAAAGGAAGAGGAACTACAGAAAATGGTGACTAGACTATTAATAACAGGTAGAAAATACGTTATGGAAATAAATACAGAAAAATCCAAGGTCATTCGAATATCGGGCAAAGAGAAAAATCTGAACATATGTATTGGAGGAAAAACTCTAGAACAAGTTTCAGACTCTAAATACCTTGGAAGCATCATAACAAGAGAAGCAAAATAAACGGATGAGATCGAGACTAGAATAAGAAAAGCAAAAGCGGCTTTCAGAAGAAAGAAACACACTTACGTGGAATATAAGGAAAGATATCCGCAACAAGTTCATATAATGCTATGATTGGAGTACATCTTTGTACGGGGCTGACACATGGACGCTAAGGAGAAATGACATGAAATACTTGGAAAGCTTTGAAATGTGAACTTGTAGGAGAATGCTGAAGATAAAATGGACAGATAGGATAAACAACGATGAAGTGCTACGAATAGTAGGAGAGAAGTGAATAGAGTAAATCATTAAACTGACGGCCCGTATCTACTATTTTTCGCTTGTTTGGTGTCTCCCAATTTAATGAAGCCATCTTTTTTAAAGGGTGCATTATTTTAGAATTATATATTTTTGAAGCAGTCTGAAAAGAAAGAAATTACTATTGTGTATTTATTTAATAAAATAATTTAATTTATAATGATGTAAAAGGTAATTAACATACCGCGCATTAAATCTGCCTCAACCTTTTCGATTTCGATGCGTGTGCGCAAGCGCGCACGTTGTGGAAAGCTTTTCTGCAACAACACTCACGTGGTCATACAAACAAAATTGAGTCCGCATAAAACAAGGGGTTTGGCACAAACCAGAATTTATGTTAGTTTCTACTACTGCTGCAGAACCTATCGCAAAATCAATTTTATATCAATTTCCATAATTACAGTGATACCACTATAGTTCTATTGTGGGAGTTTATGTACACAACTTACATCATATCAAACACATCACTAGTGGTTTTCCGTACGTCATTTGCACAAAAAATAATGCTTACCTCGGTTTGGACTCGTAAAATGTTGAAATTTGGTTACCTCCATCTATAACCACTTAATCACCAAATACACTTCAAAATTAACTGGTAAAAGTAACAAAAGCAACAGAACGTCGACAAATCACCCGCACCGAGACACAAGACACTGGGGAAGAAGACTCGGCGAAACACGTCTGACAGATGTCTCGATGGGCACTGACTGGAGGCGGCGGGATATTAGTGCCCGTTGCTATTCCGTGCATCCTTTTTATATACTTTTATTGTATATACTATTAGCTATGAATACAGTGTTTCACTTGTGTTGAGAGCGGGTGCCAATCTGAATTAGATTTTCCCCCTCCCAGCTATCAAACGTCTAGATAGAAAAAGAACTTACTACAAGACGACGCTGTCAAACGTGTATAAAACGTTACAAAAAAGATTTAGTTTCTGGGAGACCAAGGGCTGCACAGAACTGACTCGGGGGCCCGAGTTGGGGACCCCTGGCCTATACTCTTCCAGTTTTCCCTATCAACTGCCTCCCTTCTCCATAAGAACTTCACTAGCTCTCTGTCCCATCTTTCATTCTTCTTTTCGGTCTCTTGATGTTTCTTGGGATCCATTCGATGACACTAGACGTCCTACGCCGATCATTTCTTTTAGCTATATGACACGCCCACTACCACTTCAGCGCCTTTACTCTTCTAAATACGTCAAAGACTCCCGTCTTCTTTCTTACCCAGTCTCTTCCTGGGGTCTCTTCGGGTGATCCCAAGCATACATATCTCCATGTTCCTCTGTTGTTTGCAGGCAGGACTATTCTGTCATTCATGATCCATATTCCGCATCCATAGGTGAAAACAGGCAGAACACATTGGTCATACAATCTCCTTTTCAGAAAGACTGCGATACTTGATTTAAAGATTCCTGCCAAAAGCTCTCCATGCCATCTTCACTCTCCGGTTGATCCGGTGATCCGTCGGTAGTAATGAGTTGACCCATGTAAAGTTAATTTGTCACTTCATCGAGTTCTGCTCCGTTGGTCGGTATCTTCTCGGGATTTGTGAACGAGTTGAACATGACCTTTGTTTTATTAAGATTAACTCAGAAGCTCAGCTTCTTGGCATGCCTACTCTAGTCTCCCAGTTCTTCTAATGAGCTCTTCTGGGGTTTCTGCGAACAGTATGATGTCATCAGCGCATCGCAAGTGACTCAGATATTCTCCATTTACCTTTATACCCTTTTCTTCCCAGTCTAGCGTTTTGAATACTTCCTCTAGAGATGCTGTGAATAAGAAACATGGTATCTCCTTGCCTCTCCCCCTTTTAGGTCTTAACGGCACTTGTTTCTTCATGCAGCTTGACAGACGATGTCTCTTTTATATATATTCTTGAATAAATAATGTACGTTTCTTCTACTCGTTGTTTCTTCAGTGCCTTTAGCACCGACGACGTTCGAATAGAATCAAATGCTTTCTCGTAGTCGATGAAGCACATACAGAGCGGCAACTCCTACTCATTATTGCGACTAATAACCTCTCTGACAACTTGAATGTGGTCTATCTTATTACATCCACGGCGAAATCCAGCTTGTTCTCTGGGTTGGGCGCGTAGTGAGAATCTCTGTGAATATTTTGTAGACTGCTGGGAGCAGGCTTATTGGCCGATAATTATTCAAATGTTGGTGAGGGTCTTGTCCATACAGTGACCAGCCGGAGATGGTGGTTAAGATGGCCTGTCAATTGAATAGTCGGGGTTCCAGTGGAACTAACAGTCGGCTGGAGAAGAATACTTTCTTTATGGATCTTCGGTAAGCCATAGAGATGTGGCGGTCTTGAAGCAGAGGGCATTAGTCTCCTTTATTCTTATTTTGGTATGCAGAAGTTCTTAATGAGATTCCTAATTTGAGTATTGAGTATGTAGAGTCGTCTAGCAATATACATATTTTTTCCTCGCAGTCAATCTTGGATATTATTGCTGTTGCAATGCCTTTACCAACGTATAAGATGAGGACATCGCGGTTTGATTTTAAGTTGGATAATGCCTGTCATTCCGAAGAGGAGATGTTAGTGGCTGGAGGTTTAGACTTTAAAATAACTCTTTCAACTTCCTGAGATATTTCCTCAGATTTACCGGATGAAAAATTACGTATACACACTATATACCCGTCATTAGGTCTTCTTTAGGAAGATGACGAAACTTAGTCCCTAGGCTGGACTTGGCTGCTTCATCGAGCTGTAGGTCTGTGAGGTTGCGAATTGTTTTGGTTCTTTCTGTTGGAACCTTAGGGCGTTGCTTCTTGTGTAGATGCTCGAAGTTTTTTATCTGCTTATTGGTTGATGACAGAAGAATCAAGTTGGATGAGAGAGTGTTTATGTGATCATTATCGTTCCAATCCTCTTTAGTCAGTATATTCGAAATCTCCAGATGAAGTTAATATAGCTCCTCGGTGCAGTGATGGAGGGCTTAGCGGATGAAATGCACGCGTTCCCGTAGGCGTGCCTGGCAAGTGCGGTGAAATGTCATTTTGACACATCTAGAGATTGTGTCCGAGGAAAGCTGCGCTACAACTTTACATAGATGACGGGTGGAAATATAGCGAAACGTGGAAACGACTGTTTCAACGGCCAGGAGAGAAGATGGGAACCGCCAAAAGATTTGGAAAAAGGAATATTGACTTCACGAGTGAAGGCGAGGGAAGAGGGAACTCTGCAGAGACCAATGGCGGAGCAGGTGGAAACTGTCCCCTCGGCTATAAATACGTGGCATATTCAAAACAATTTCACTTCGCCCTGCAACGGTCGTGAAACGTCACACACATCATGTTTCGCAAGTGGCACCGAAAAACGCTATGAGCATAAAGTATCAAGTATTATTATTATTCACATAAACGCTGCGATTGGGAGCAGATCCCGGTGGCAACGGGTCCCCATCACCACTCAATGCATAATACCCAAATTACATAATAAAATTGGGTTTACTTAATACAAAAATATAAGCTTTTTGATACTATTTCCTATACACTTTATACAACTTCTTGACTTCGAGTATTCCAAACCAACTGTCTTGCGCGTTGTTATCACTGCTGACTGAATGTCAGAACTACCACGTCTCTTTTGGCACAAATTAGTCATTTTAAAATTAAAACACAAACAAATTAGTCCAGACACTTTTCAACCAAGTCCACGCTGAGCGCCGTGCGCGACAGAGATACGCTCGCGAGCAGAGCCGAACGGCGTAAAAGCGAATTTGCGGCGACGTTAAAATTATAAAGAGTGCTTAGGGAATGGCGGCAAGGTGAAACGACTTCCGTCTCTTCATTCCACTGCTTCCCGAAGTTTGGCTTATTTACATTCTCTTGATGTTCCTTCCACCCTATGATGTTTAAAAATACAATGCTGCTATTTATTATTGCAGTGATAGATACCCACCGCTAACTGATCGATATTATATCCGGCCGTTTCTTTCATTGTCTCTTCCTTAGGATGTATCTCTCCATACCCTCCTGCTTTGTTAGCACCAATTGGAATATTTGGGCAGAGGCAAGTGGTCATACAAGGTGCATTTCAAGCAAACTGGAACGATTCATTGGAAGGTATAGTCATTATATCAGAATTCACTCTTTTCATTAACCCTTCTGTTGGTAATTCCAAATATCTATCTGTGGCATTGATTAGACCTAAATATACATGAATCTTTCAAGAGTTCTGCTCTACTGCTTTATTTCTTCTGAAGAACGTGTACATGTTCTTCTTTTTACTGTGATTCGGTTTTATGTCTTTCTAATTGCAAACTATAGTCACCCAGTTATTTTGCGGAATCAATTCAGGGATAAATTACAATGCTATCAGGAAAAAATATGGCTAAAATACTTGCTTTAATATATTTTTTCTGCCATTCTAATTTTTAGAATAATTCTTCTGTATAGCTGTAAATTATTTAGGAGACATTTTGTCTGCTGAAATTAACTCTTCGTTAATCTTTAAACGCAATTCTTATTGGAGTTGGGCAGATGATATTCAATTCTCATTGACAATTTCTATGATTATGTAAGTTTCGTATCTATCACATAGTACAGAGCATTTATTAAAGCTGAGGTTTGAATGCGATTGAAAGCATTTTCGTAATTGAAGAAGCACCCGCAGAGTAGTAACTAATACTTGAATATGTTATGAAAGCAGCGGACGGCGGAATAACAATATAAGTAGTATTTTTGGAAAGCATTCGACACCATTTTCTACGCGAAAATAACACAGTGAAAAGCTTACTCAATCGACGAGAAAATCGAAAATAGTATTGCATCGTTCTATTCGGATTGAACCGCGAGTAGTTCTGAGGGCGTTGCATTTGACGTCGTCAAAGTGACTTCCGGAGTGCCGCAGGAAAGTGTAATTTGGCCTGTTGTTCTTGATATACATAAGTGATTTAGAAGATAATAAGAAGATTAAGGTAAGACCCTTCTCAAATGACACCCTTAGTCATAGAAAAATCAACTCGGGGAACTACCAGGCGACATTGCGAGGAGACCTTCACGCTATTACGAAGTGGTGTAAGGATTAAGAACTTCACTTGAATATTGAGAAATATGTTGCTATGAAATTGACGCGTTCCAGGATTTTCATACGTTAATTATACGAAATATCGGGATTAAAATAAAAATAATTGAACTACTACAAATACTTAGGAGTTACACTCAGTAGCAACACGTCCAGTAGGGTGCACGTCAAAAGCGTTATGGAATCGGCAAACAGGGTTCAAGGGATTTCCTCCGGAGCCCTACGAGGATGCCACTCGATTGTGAAGGAAATCGCATACTTTTGCAAAACCGACCTGTCATAGAATATTGCTGCGCAGTCTGCGATCCTTTTGAAGAAGGCTTATCTAGTGACCTCGAAATAATCCAGCGTAGAGCGGCTAGATTCGTAATGGGAGAGTGTCGATACGATTCATGTGTATCATAGGCTTTGATAGACTCGAAATGGCAGACAATGAAGAACGGAATAACAGCCGAAATTATTTTATGAGCTCAGTGTCTCCGAATTCGTTGAGGACTTGCACGGCATAGTCGTGCCCATCGATGCAGGTGAGCCTAGTTTAGACTAAAGCAAACCAGAAAATATGTAGAAATATTAGCTAGACAGAGAAATACTACAGATCATTCTTTCCAGATAAGACATGTCAATAGAGGCTTTAGTTACAGTTTATGTTGGTGAAGTGACATCCCTGGCCAAACCTTTCTGGCGGCTTGTAGGGTATTTATGTAAATTTATTTTGTAAAACAATATTGTTCTGGCAATTATACCTAGGTATGACAAATCTGAAATGTTTCATTCTTCGTATTTAACCCGCAGCATAATCTCGCTTATACTCTTGGTTAGGCTGAATCTAATATTAATTACAATAATTACCCGTCATTTATGTTGGGTATTCCTGAATTGTAATCTAAAAACCTGAAATTTTGTTTGTTTGTTTGCCCGATATAACTTTGAATATATCCTCACGAAACTTAGCAGTGGTATATAATTTTACACAGCGAATAATTAAGGTCGTATAACAGTAAAATATTTTGGTGGGTGGGTGCTATACAATAAGCGCACAGTGCATTACGCTACAATAGACGTTAGCGCGATCGGATATAAGCAGCTTGCACTACACCCGGCGGTGGCTTGAAATGGTCTCGAGAAAGGCCTAGTAAAGTATAAAAAGAGAAATAATGCATTTCCTCATCTTCCTTCCTCTCTCCCCATCCCTCCTTTCCATTCTCTCTCTCCATCTCATTCTCTCCCTCCCTCTCATTCACTCCCTCCCTTTCCATTCTCTCCATCCCTCCCAATCTCTCCCTTTCCATTCTCTCCCTCCCTTCCATTCTCTCCCTCCCTCTCATTCTTTCCGTCCCTCTCATTCTCTCCCTCCCTATCATTCTCACACTCCCTCTCTTTCACTCCCTCCCTCTCATTCCCTCCCTCTCATTCCCTCCCTCTCATTCCCTCCCTCCACCTCATTCACTCCCTCCCTCTCATTCTCTCCCTCCCTCCCATTCTCTCCCTCCCTCCCTCCCATTTTCTCCCTCCCTCCCATTCTCTCCCTCCCTCCCATTCTCTCCCTCCCTCCCAATCTCTCCCTTCCTTTCCATGATCTCCCTCCCTCTCATTCTCTCCCTCCCTTTCCATTCTCTACCTCTACAAATATTTACATAGATCACGTCGTAAAGGAGATATTTGAAAGAAATAGTGAAAAAGTATCCAGGTTACATAAACGTCTATTTTCTTTGTAAAAGAGAAGAATTGTTTTCGTGAAAAAAAAATGAATTCGAGATTCAACGGAAACACACGTTATATGTACCCTGAGTACATTTTCACAGTTTTTTTAAATATCTCCTTTATGGCGTAATTTATGTAAATATTTGTTATTGTTAAATTACTAAGTAATATTATTTCTATTAGTTTTGTAACACATTCAGGTGGAGTTTATTTTTAAAGAGATATTTCGATTGTTTTTTGAATTTGTTATGTGTCGGAAAGTGATACCTTAGTTTCCATTGCTATGATAAAATGTTTTGTTGATAGTGATGCCTACGCTGACAAGGATAACATTAATTGCGGTCAACATTGTCCCAATGCCAATGTAAAGAATATTTCTTATAAATATTGCCAGCAATACCAGAGCTGTCAATGATAATTTTAATCACGCATCGTAATTAACAAATAACACATTTGGGTACTTATTGTGTTTTCCCTGTAAAGATTATTCCAAGTGTTTAAAGGTTTCTCACGAGTGTAATTGCCGATAATTATCCTAGAGGACGCTGATGTCGAGAGGAGCTTCTCATTATTATTGCACTCATATTCAGTACTCTGAATGGAGAAAACCATGTGCTGGACACATCAGCTTTATTTTAAATTTATTTTACCAACATAGTTCACACATACCCTTCAGTTTTTACTAGTGAATTTAATTTGTCGCTACTGAAGCCTTTTAGACAAGTTTGCACCTTGGAGATAGTGCTTAAGAAGTGCCTCTGCGCAATTCCTTCTTTATAGATTTTGGATGGTCACCCATTGCATTCGGTTTATTCTCACTTTTTCTACAGGAGTGGGCGTTTTATTTAAAACACAAAAATCTTCTGAATTTCTTAAGGGCATTCCGAGCAGTTTTCTCGAACCTCGAAGATGGGTGAAGCAGTGGGAAAGGGAAGTTTAGGATTCGGTAGGGAGGGAGAGGAGAGACACCGAGGAGAAGAGGTTGAGTGGAGCAGAATCAACAGCTGCGGAGAGCTCAAGTGCCACTGGATCTCCGAATGTGAAATTGGCGAAAACGAGCTCGAGGGATCGTTGGGAAGGACGGGATGCTTTGCTCGCGACTCACAGCCGAGGAAGGAGTTCATAGGAGGGAGAGGGAGGGAGAGAGGGAGTGAGAGAAGGGGAAGAGAGGGGAGAGAGATGAGTGAGAAGGGGAGTGGGAAAGAGAGAGAGGAGAGAGAAGGGGAGTGGGAAAGAGAGAGAGGAGAGAGAAGGGGATTGGGGGAGAGAGAAGGGGAGTGGGAGGGAGGAGAGGGGGAGAGAGAGAGATGGGGGGAAGGGAGAGAGAAACCGCAGTTTGGTGGGATAAAGGAGAGTGATACGGAGGATGTGAGAGGAAGAACTAAGGGTTTATTGATTCTAGTAGTAGCACTCTTCCCCCATTTCTCGGCCACCTCCCACCCTGGCTTCTCTCTCCTAATGCCCTCTGCCTTTAACCTTAGTTCGGAATGAAATTGCTTACCTCTCCGATGGCACTACCCGTCCCTCCGCCGACCATCCTTCCTCTCTTATCTCCTACGATACCCATTTTCTTGCACCATTTATCTCCCCGCCATCGCCTACCTCTCCAGCATTTTATTCTTCAGCTGCATATCCTAAGTACGAGAGAGGGAGTGAGAGAGAGATAGGGAGAGAGATAAACAGACAGACAAACGACTTTATTAGGGCGAAATTGAGACTATGTAGTCTCTTCTTACATTTAACCCTTTCGTCATATAAGTAATTACATTATTTACAAGATAAGAGAAATTAATTACATACAGATTTCAACAAAATACATATTAATTACAAGTTAATATATTTGTTAGTAGATAACAGAGCATTACCAAAGAATGTTAGTTTTGTGGGTCATAAAAAACTGTGTATCGATTATGTTTTAACATAGAAAAAATTCCCACTGCGGAAAACACCTACGAAGAGAAGAGAGGTGTGAAAAACCGCGAAAATTTCTAAAATAGTTCAGGGGAAGGAAAAAATACAATAATATGAGAAAAATAGAAAAAAATCATTCATAAATACAAACATATGTACATACATTTATATCCATATAAGGGAGGGAGGGGTGAGAGGGGAATAGGGATTGTAGGGTAAGATATGCCTGGTTGATTACAGAGTAATTATAATATAGGAGAGTAAATAAATAAATTAAGAAATTATGCACAATAATCGTACCCTTTGACAACCTGAAAGGGAAGATAGAGCATGGTTCATTGCATGGAGAGTGATAGGAGATGCTTGAAATACAAGCGTTTAAAAGTGCTTAGAGATAGAGAGTTTTTTATTAACGTTGGGAGGCCATTCCAAAGTTTACAAGCTGTGACGGTAAAGGATTTGTTGTAAATTTCTGTTCTATGAAGTGGAGTTAGTAGTTTATCACAACCTCTGGTATTGCAATGGTGAACTGAATTAATGGTGACAAAATTAGATGAAAGATAACAAGGGATGTTGTTATTTAGAATTTGATACAATAGAGAGAGAAGGTGAAGGTTTCTCCGGTAATCAAGTTTTAGCCAGGAGAGTCGACTGAAGTATTATGAGACATGGTCAGATTTTTTTAAGATTGAAGATGAATCTGATGCAGGTGTTATGAGAACGTTGTAGCTTAATGGCGAGTTCCTTTGATAAGTCCTGTAATACAACATCACAATAATCGAAGTGAGGAAGAATTAGGGAGGTCACTAGCTGTATTTTTAGTGACGAGGGAAGAATGTTAATGAGAGGCCTTAGAGTGTGTAAGGAGGAGTTTACCGTCTTGCAGATTTTTATTATATGATTATTCTAGGTGAGCGTTTCATTAATTAGAATCCCGAGATTTTTTATGATTTTGCAATAGGGTATAACTGAGCCGTTCAAAGACAGAGGAACTGATTCCGCAAGGTTTATAGAAGCCAGTAGTTTCGGATAACCGATTAAAATGGCTTGAGATTTCAAGGGGTTTATGTTGAGAAGATTATCGTAGCTCCATTCTTGAAGTTGAGCCAAGTCATGATTTATGTTGGCTATGGAAAGAGATAAGTTATTGGGTTTGGTGTCTAAGTAGATTTGGAGATCATCGGCGTACAAATGATGCTTAGAGCAAGTTAAGTATTGAGAACAATCATTAATGAATAAAAAGAACAATAGAGGACCTAAAATTGAGCCATGTGGAACGCCTTGGTTAACATTTAGCCAAGAGGACGAGGAATCGTTGGAGATGACTTGTTGGAAACGGTTGCTAAGGTACGAAGAGAACCAATTTATTGAAGGTGAAGAGAATTCCATGCGGCGGAGTGTTGCTAGGAGTATGTCTTTATCTGTCAAACGCTTTACTAAAATCAAGCAATATTAGTACTGTAAGTTTTCTGTCATCCATGTTTCTGCGTATATCATCAGTAATTTTAATTAGCGCGGTGGTGGTGCTATGTGACTTCCGAAAGCCAGATTGATGTGGGTCAAGTAGATGATTAACGTTGAGAAAATCTGCTACCTGTTCATGCGCAAGTCGCTCCAGGGCTTTTGATAAAGTGGGAATAAAGCTAATCGGTCGATAATCATTGTTTGCGGTGAGAGATTTCTTAGGGATTGGGCGGACTAACGCGTGTTTCCATTGCGATGGGAATTTTCCCTGTAATAAGGAGTTGTTGAAAATGTTAGTAAGTACGGGGAGTAATAGATGTATTAATGTAGGACCCTAAAGCGTTTTGGTCCTATGTGAGAGAGGTCCAAGGTAGAGGCCCTACAATACCTTCCCTGCGTAATGACTCGGGTGCCGTTATTCATGATAGCGTAGAGAAAGCCAACCTGTTAAACGGTCATTTTGTAAAAGCATTCACAGCCGTCAGCGACCATTGCGTACATTATGCACCCGCAATAAGGGGGGGACCTGATGGACGATATAGTATTTTCTGAGGTGGGAATAGCAAAGCAATTAAGTTCCATCAGACATAACAAAGCCACTGGCCACGAAGAAATTCCTGCTCGCGTTTTAAAAGAATTAGCTGAAGAAATAGAACCTTTTCTTCTGATAATCTTCGAGAAATCCATTTCTCGCGCAGAGGTCCCTAGCGACTGGAGGTTAGCGCACGTTACCCCAATTCATAAGGGCGGTGACAAGGAGAACCCAGAAAATTACAGGCCGATTTCTTTAACTTCGATATCGTGTAAGATTCACGAGCATATACTCGTTAGCAACATAATGCGATTTCTTGATAGTAATTTATTGTTAGATGATCGTCAACACGGCTTCAGGAAAGGTAGGTCATGTGATACTCAGCTAGGTCTTTTTGTTAATTGTTTACTGAGAAGCGGAGAAAAGAATACGCAGGTCGATGCCATCTTCTTAGATTTTAGGAAAACCTTTGATAAGGTATCTCACAGGAAGTTAATAACGAAATTAGAAACCTTAGGCGTTAATTCTAAAATCGTTAGTTGGATCCGTGAATTTTTAAATCATAGGAAGCAGATGGTTGTTATAGATGGGAAATCTTTGAACTTAGTGGAGGTTGTCTCTGGCGTTCCACAGGGTAGTGTAATTGGTCCGTTATTATTTCTAATTTATATAAACGATATCAGCTCAGTAGTTAGAAGTAAAATTAGGCTATTCACGGACGACACCGTCATCTATAGAGAAATAAGCAATCCGGAAGACCACCAGTATCTCCGAAATGGCCTAGAAGCTATTTCTGCATGGTGTAAGGAAAGGCAGTTAGAGATAAACCAAAAGAAAAGCTGCGTCATCAACTTCTGGAGAACCAAGAGTATCTCGTTGAATAATAATTATTCGTTGGACGGAGTAGAGATTCCAGTTTCAGACTCGATTAAATACCTTGGAGTCACGATCCATCGTGATCTCTCGTGGGACACCCACATTCGCCGATTGATAGGTGCCGCTAACAAAAAGCTGGCCTTTATAGGGAGAATAGTTCGAAATAGCTCCGAAAAGGTGAAAGAATTATGTTATTTATCCTTGGTTCGACCGCAGGTAGAATATGCTTCAGCTGTGTGGGATCCTTACGAAAAGCGACTCACTAACGAGATAGAAAAGGTTCAGCGCAGGGCAGCTAGATTTGTAAAGAAAAATTACGATAGTAAATAAAGCGTAACATCATTAATAGAAAATCTGAAATGGACATCGTTAGAGGAACGTAGGCTGTAAGCTAGAATTAAACTACTGGAAAAATTTATGTCGGAGGGACTAGCGAATGAGGTAATTGGACTTATCAGAAGTCCTACGTATCTCGGAAGGCAGGACAGTGAGGATAAGATTCGCGAGATCGACTGTAGAACGGAGCGATATAGAAGATCGTTTTTCCCTAGGACGATAAGAGACCATAATAGAAAAAGATAACGTAGGAAAACTATGGACCCTTGGTGCACTGCACCCCCTGCCATCCACCAAAAAGGTGACTTGCAGGGTATAATGTAGATGTAGTGATATCTTTGAAGGTAAGGAAGAATCCTTGGACTTGCCAATTCCAAGCTGTCGCAGATTGTTCCATAAGGCGGATGTTGTTACATTGGAG
This sequence comes from Tanypteryx hageni, assembly GCA_028673005.1. Taxonomy (NCBI): domain Eukaryota; kingdom Metazoa; phylum Arthropoda; class Insecta; order Odonata; family Petaluridae; genus Tanypteryx; species Tanypteryx hageni. Next base: position 113,970,363 of record CM054117.1, on the reverse strand, counting down.
CCATATATAGAATAAGCGAATTTTATTTTGGCATTTCTAATCTGTTGCTTGGTTTTGTTTCTAATATTTTTGTTGGTATTGAACGTATTTGGGCATTTATTTGATTTGAAGAGACGAAAAATTGAATCGTGTCGAGTCATCAATAGTTTTAAATCGACCGTTATCCACGGGGCGCGAGGTTTAGAGACACGTGTGGTTTTGATGGGTGCGTATTTATCGAGTATATGTCAAAGAAAATTGTTAAGTGCTTCAAATTTTGCGTCTATGTCGTCTACATATTCAATAGTGTGCCACGGAAGACACGCAGCTTCGGATATTAAACTATCATAGTCAAGGTTTTTAAAATTTCGTTGAGAGATGAATTTCTGCTTAAATTTTGGAGAGTTTAGGGAGTAGGCTAGAAAAATAAGGTCATGGGATGAAATTCCCGGGGCAGGTAGTTGACCATGTGTGCAAACTTTATCTGTGTTAGCAGTAACTAATGTATCAATCCAAGTGGAAGAATTTTTAGTGTTATTTGTGGGTTTTAAAGGTAGTATGCTGAGGTTGTGCGAGGCAAAAGAGTTTTTAAAAAGACGGCATCGGAGGAGCTTGAGACAAAATTTGCATTAAAGTCACCAGATATGATTAAGTGCTCATAATCGTGTCTTAAGTTGGCAATGATCTCGTCAATGTCAGATAGATAACAAATTTTTGGAGGACGATAAACGATTCCTAGCAATATTTTTTTCTTGAATTGACGACTACTTCAAAGAATAGGTATTCAGGTCTTCGGGAGTATTGTGCGTCGCTGGTGGCGATTACTTACCAAGCAAGGTCTTTACGGACGTAGATTCCTACTCCCCCTCCTCCTTTGCCTATCCTATTATTGCGAAACAAGTTATAGCCAGGTATTTCAACAGAATAGTTCGAGTTAGCGGGTTTCAGCCACGTCTCGGAAATGGTAATATCATGTAGATCGTTGGGCGGGAGTTATGAGCGCAGTTCGTCGAAGTGTGGGACAAGGCTTTTGGCGTTAAGATAGATAAGGTGGAAGGATCGAGGAAAAGGTTTAAGTTCTTCTGTAAGAAGACAATATGTTGGAACTGGGAGTGGTAGGGGAAAGCCATTATGGGGTGGGGGTGGACGGTTGGTGGTAAGATGAGGAGTGTGATAATGAGTTCGTCTGTGGATGGTTTGTCTGATCAGTGGGAAAAATTCAGGGGCGTTAGGGTTTAGGTATGGCACCCTGCGGTGTGACGGGGCGAAAGCAAGTGCATTTGGGTTGAGAGTAGAATTAGGCTGAAGAGAAGCTTTGGTGGAAGGCTCAATGACAGACATTTTGCATGAAAGGGGTCCTCAGATTACTCAGGTTTAAGAAACGATGGTCTAGAACATTCTGAGAAGTTTTCGGAGCTTTCCGCTTAGTGGAAATTGAAACGTAAATCGGAATATTTCCAAATACATACGGAATCATCTAGAAAAGCGTTTCTCAACCGTCGATCTGCGGTCCAGTATTGGCCGGTCCGCGATATTTCATTTTTCTTGTAAATGTTTTATAATGTAAGGCTTGTGTTTTCAGTTGTCAAAGTGTAACATTGTCAAATGATTGACGAGTTTCAACGGTTCGGGTTATCTCCAATCCTCATCGGAGGAAGCCAACAGAAAACGGACAAATTCTAAGAAAACGTACTTCCCTCTTCTCCTTCAGCGAGGATGTCCTACTTGTTTCTTTTAAGATAGCGTAGTTAAAAAATGGACGTTGATGCGGATTTGAGAATGCGCGCAAAAATACCTATTTCTCAACAGTTATAAAAAAAATGAAAAGAACAGCTCCACAAAAGAATAGTCGTACTACCCGCGGACGGGAAAAGATTAAAAGGCTTAAGACCTTCTGTACGACCGTTCCATGGGGACCCCTCGAAATCGTGAAATTTGGATCGACCCTACATTACGATCCTTGCCCCCGTAGACCGATTTTATCCATTTTAAGCTCGGAAATGTATCTCATCAAAACATTGATATTATTGGAGAATCGGTCAATGGGTTGCTGATATATCTTTAAAAAAACCGGCATTTGGACCAACAATGGGGACCCTCGGGCCTCCGTCGTTCGATTTAAATTATTTTTGGCACTGCAACTCTCAGGATCAACATGAAGCTTCTGCCAAATTTTGAAGCTCCTACGTTTATTTTCTGAAGAGTTATGGCTGCCACAGACAGACAGACATTTTCTTTTATTTATAGGATTTAATCTTTAAATAAATAAATAACCAATATATTATAATTGAATCGGGTCTATTAAACAGGGCTAATACAATATCAAGGAGAGAATTTTTCTGTAACTATGAATTTGAAAGCTATTGGCTGAACAGTTATCAAATTACCCCCTACCATCCACCAAAAAGGTGATTTGCAGGGTATAATGTAGATGTAGAAATAAATTTCATGTAGGGCGAGTATAGAATGGCTAAACGAAATGAATATGTTTAGAACGGATCAAAAAAGCAGGGCTACCAAAATACAAGGAAAAATAATTTTCTGATTTCAAAGCTAATTCATTAGTATACGATTATACTACGGCGAATTTGATGAAAAGTACTTCTGTACCACGGTAAACCTGTGTACACCCCTACTTGTTATATATTAAAATTATATTGAAAGGAAAGTAGGCGGATTAGTTCTTTCGAGAACTACTTGTTTAGTTTAATACATGCAATTTACGTTTGTATGAGCGGATCTACAGGACGCTGGTCTGTTTTAATGAAATTCATAAGTAAGCTAACATTAAAACCTTTGAGTGAAACCAGATTGGAAATTAAAATAGATGCAATCAGACTATTTAGATTTATTAATTCTGGTGAAATTTACGAGTCTCTCTATGAAATAAGTCTAGATTCATCCTACGATCCAATTGCTCGACATGAAGCAGAATCATTGGTAAATCGAATGAATGATTTTCGGTTTTTATGCTGTGTTGTTATTTGGAACAATATTTAAATGTAATTAATATAGCATATAGCAAATATTCATTTATATTGCCTTTCGCAAGTTGTCGGAATTTTCAGAGAAACATTAATACAATTTGAGAAGTGTCGCTCTGACACTGTATTTAATAAAATTTTAAAAGTTGTTAGAAAATTGACATTGATATGAATGTTGAGCCAATATTTTCTAGATACAATTGCATTCATCCACGATAAAAATCAAATTCTCCTCCCGATGAGCCTCTAACCTATCTAGAGACACGATTTACAGTAGAGTTCTTTTATTGCATACTATATGATGCAGCAATTGTCTATTGAAGAAAGACGCAATTACATGGTCACAGTAATGTGTTTAATTTATATACGATGTAAATAGTATAACAATAACTGTAAAGAGGAGCTTTTGAAAACTTGCATGGATCTGCAAGAAGCACTGACAAATTCAAAGGATATCAACGAGACCGATTTGGACGGTTTAGAAATGTATGAGGTACTGACATCATTGTCTGTTTTAATAAAGCTGATTCAACGCCATTAGAAGTGTTGCAATGCATTTTACAGAATGCATTTCCTCTCAATGTCGCGATTGCGCTACGTATTATGTTAACTCTCCCAATAACGGTAGCTTCAAGCGAAAGGAGTTTCTTCAAATTAAAAATCACTTCGGATCAACGATGTCTTAAGAGTGGTTTGGGTGGACTGGCAACGATCTCGATAAAGCACGATGTTTAAAAAAAATTGAAGATCTACTACATGGTTTTGCTCACTCATAAGCTCGGAAACAAACGTTTTTGTAAAATGGGTACAGTTACATTTTTTTCTGTAAATATAGGCTGTTTTTAATACTTTTATTTTATAAAACGTTTTGTGTAATTTCGTATTTATTTTTCTGTAAATATACGGCGTTTTTTATTTAATTTTTAATTCATTCATAAACAAAATGAATGCAACATTAGGATAATTATATCCCATGAAAATACTAAACAATCAATTTTTAATTCATGTGCAATATGGAATGTACGTATCCAAAATTGAAAACTGCTTCAGACACCAAAATATCCTGGGGTAAAGATAGTGCTCTTAAGTACAAATGTCGACAAATTGCCATTTTTACGTACCATATCTGCTCCTCAATGGCCATGTTGGCTGCCTTCCTGAAGACAGAAACCCTCGAGCTAATTTGAATTCCCGCGTCGCGAAGCGGTGTTGTCAAGTCATAATCACTCCGATATATATAGGTGAAGCGCGGTTTCCTTAAAAAATATTGTAGGAACGCCAATAAAAAACTATTTCGGTGTAGTTTTTCACAGGGAATACGAATAATTCATCAAAGAATACATATCTTAATCGATTATACTGAAATAAAATTGAGGCAGTCTTCCTTGACCTGAAATCATACCTCCCGCTGAGAGGGTTGCCTTCGAGCCGACTCTTCGCGAGCGAAGGGTCGAAACTAGGGTTGCCAACTAGAGCCCTGCACGGGTATGATATTTTCCACTCGTACCCGACCCGTACCCACAGACTGCTAACCCGTAACCGACCCGTACCCGCAGAATATTAACCCGCACCCGACCCGTACCCACAGGCTCGCACCCGCACAGAAGGCCTACTTGTGCCACCCGACCCATATTTTTTAACTGTCTGGTTCTTGTGACACAAATCCGTAGCAAGAAATCGTGAAAAAATAATATTTCTGAGTCAGTCATTTATTTTGTATAAATTAAAATGAAATGCAATTGTACATTAACTTTCATTTTTAAGATCTAAAAAATGTATTTAAAGTATCTACGATTAATTTTACAAAAATTACAAATTTTATAAAATAATTTACTTAAAATAAGGAAACATTAATTAATAGTATCTACCCTGAGATTTAAAATGACTATTTTAAAATAGGGCATCATCCACGTTTGCGGAACCTAAACTGTTTCTTTTTTCACTAACAACATGTCCCGCCAATCAAAAACACCTCTCTGATGGAGCACTGGTCGCTGGTATTGCAAAAATACGATTCGCTAAAATACTTAAATTTTGCTTATCCCACCATTCCATCAAATCAAAATTATTAGTAATGTCGTCAGTTTTAAATCAATATATGCAGTCAAATCGTCTGGAGAAATATGATCATTTACTGTGTCTGTATCCATAAACTGAACTAAGGTGTCTGACATTTTATACCTTTTCATCGGTTTCTCCACAAGCGTACACGGATTTGGTGTCACGGATTAGATTTCATGTCCCTTCTCCTTTTTAATGTCATCAATGCTTTAACTTTCTCATAATTTCATACTTTTCTTCAGTTTTTAACATTTTCACACTCTTTAGAAGGGAAAATAAGTAAAGATGGAGATTACGGCGAAATTGATGTTAAATAGAAATTAACTCCTTAACCGTAAAATTCAATTTTACGGTTAAGGAGTTAATTTCTATTTAACATCTTTAAAAGGTGGTGAAGAAAAACAGAAATTTTATAAATTTTTAAACCCATCTACTGACACTATCTCGAAAGGTCTCAAATCTCTAACTACAAGTTCGACACAGCCATCGAAAACCTTTTTTTTACTTTTCAGCTGATAATTTTGGTAAATAGCATTTTTTCGGCAAAAGAAAATTGGTAATTTTAGACACGCCTTCTTTGTTATTTTCACACTTGTGTCGCAATAAACTTGATGTTCCTAGCTTCTTATTATAATAACGGTAAACATTTTATAAGTACTGCAAGCGATTATCTTTGAAATCAGTTCTCCGTTTTCATTTAAATTTCACAGAACGTTTCCCAAAATTTTGATTAGGTATTTTCTTTTCTTCTTATTGTTAGAGTGCGCTCTAAACTCAAAAGCTTCCTTCTTATCTGATCAGTATTCATTGTTCTAATCTGAAGAGCAGATAAAGTAATATTTCGATTATAAATTTGATTTATAATTGAATGATGCATTTACTTATAACTGACAATTTTACATACCGTTCAATCAGCTGGTATTGGTTCCTTTAAAGGATGTGGTAGATTGATATTCTGTCACAAAAGGCGAGATCACATATAACACACCAGTGTAATTTTATAAAATAACTGCCGTTCCTTTCTCTCGCAAACAAAGTATAAAATAATAAAACTCACACGCGATTATTTGACGAAAAAATACTATATATTTCAACGTTAAATAACATATAAAGAATGCACTCAAATATGTAACCACGTCTCTTCAAAAGCGAATTCACAAAGATAGATGTTACTTGCATGGATGGGCAAAACCAACTGTTTAAAAGGAAGAGTTCTCCCACAAACTAATCCGTCATAATTACATTGTGCTACATAATTCCCCTATTCACTCTTTCTCACCCCCCTCCTTAGATTCTCTTCTACTAAACGTAATCGACAATCGTTTGTCAATTGCAACTTTGTATCTATTTAGATAATAAAAGGAATCGTTTTTTCGTCAGACACTTTTCTTGTCACATGATACACAAAGCCTGCTATCTGCCGACCTGCATAAATTGCAAATTTGTATCTTCCTATATAACGCTACTTCCGACCGCGAGGGTGTGCTTTACTAGCAGTAAAAGGCACGTGAAGAGTTCCTGTGCCTACATGGGCGAGGCAAATTGAATTGGAATTAAAACTAGTTTTCGTACCCGCTCTTTATTTGTTTGTTTGAGTGCCCAGTCAATTCGCCTCTCTTACAGCACAAATGGGTATCTCAGAGGTAGTGCAATGAATAACCGGGGAGGGAGGAGGGAAACCCGGTGCCGGCATTTGCCTGCTCTTACGAAGAACACCAGGGGGGCCAACAGCTTAACGTCCCTTCCGAAGGACGGAACGGCTGAATTTGCGCGGTCTCCTCAAACTACGCAAACAGGGGGCCGGGTGACCTTGAGAAAAATCCTACTCGCGCAGGATTCGTACCCGATGACTTTTTCAAGCATCGGGCGAGTAGCAGCCAGCGTCCTAACCACTACACCACCGGCACCCCACCCCGCTCTTTACCTGCACTGGTGCCTTTTGTGTCCGAATCCGACCCGTACCCGCACGGAAGCATTCTATACACGATCCGATCCGCAACTTTCGCTCCGGGTACCCACGGGTCGGGTAAACTGCGGGTATGCAGGCCTGTATTGCCAACCCTCCTGGATTCGCTGGGAGTCTCCCGGAATAGGACAAGATTCCAGAGATTCTCCCGGATTGAGGCCTTTTTCTCCCGTTTTCACTTAACAAGGTGCTCGCCATGCGGGTTGTATACTTGACAAAGCTGTTGAAGAGTTGGCAACATTACCAAGGGGCCGGGTTGGTCTCATGCACCTTTATATTTACATCGATTGAATATGTGGTGTTGGCTAGCGTCTATACAGTACTATAAAAATCTGACTTTCTCCATAATTATACAGTATTTAATTGTATTATTATATTATTTAATTACGTATAAAAGAGAAAATAAATCCGCAAAAATGCAATTCATGATAAAGAATAAAAATTTTCATCAGAAAATAACGTTGAATTTCTACGTTCAAAATAAATTTGTAGCAAGAACCGAAACGGATTCAAAAATCGATGATAGGAAAGTGAAATATCATTGATTCATGCGTCCTATGGTTCAAGTGCTAAATTCGTACGATTATTGCAAATAATTTTAAAATGCTGTAAGTTTATAATACGTAACATCTATATTTATGAAGATTTGAAATAGTTATTAGCCAAAAACGAAACAATAACAACAGTAAACATCCAAATCCCGTTAACCGATTACAGCCAAAAATTATAATAAAAATTACAAATATAAATTTTGTGTTACTCTTACCATTAGTTTATGATTTAGAGCGCTCACAGAAAAAACTATCACACACATGTACACGCCGACATCATTGAGAAAATAGTCAAAACGTGCTCAGGGGACCGTGTATTTCAGTTCATTTCTCGAACTCGATTTTTTTCACGAAAGCAATACTTTCTCTGCACTACGCATATGGAGAGAGTAAAAACAAAATTAAGATTAACTGTTCGTTATATGTTTTCTCGTCAATATAAGTATACAATATCATGGCTCGCTTAAGCGTTTTTTACCTTTGAGAAACCTTCCGGATGCTCCCGAAATTCCCTGCTCATGGAGCGGAAATCTCCCGGAATCAACTCCTCACGAGTTGGCAACCCTATTCGAAACCCTCTCCGCGAGTATCTATTGCGCTTGAAAAACTGGGCATAGTCCCCTCGAGCCAGTTATTTTTTTTTATCTGCACCAACACAGAAGGGCTTTTGCCGATTAAACACTTCAAGGTATCTATCGTTGATACACAGCTACATAATATCGTACATTTCACCATAGTAGCGGTAACAGAGTATGCACTGCTTCCAATTCTCTAACAAATCTCACCTGCGAGTCTAAAGAGGAGACCAACTGCCTAGAAACCGCATTGTGGAACCAATAATGCTATGCTCTTAGATTATAAAGATGTTACAGGTATACCTCGGTTAGTGATTACTCAGGCAACAAAGCACCGTTATAGCGAAGTCCACCCTCCCCATATTTTACTTTCCCCATGCGTAGTACGGGAGAAAGCATTGAGTCGGTGAAAAATCGAATTCGAGATTTTCACGAAAATACACGTTCTTAGGTCCTTACTACTTTCTCGATGACGCCTGTGTGACTGGAATTTTGTGGACTCAAAAACTAATTAGCAGAACGGCACAAAACTTTATGTTAAAGAGTTTTATTATTAATTCAAGGTCTGAACAGGTTTTAGTTGAAAATGGTCAACCGGAAGTGAAGGTTTACTCCAAGTCATTTTTCCATTATTTTCAAATATCTCCTTTAAGACTTAGGTGATTTATATAAATATTTGTTATTATTAACGTTATAGGCAATGAATTCCTCAAGTGGCAGGGTAAAATTGTTTCATAGCTGTTGGGTGGGTTAAAATTACCCAATGAAAAAGCATAGCCAAATAAAATATTTATTATAAGATATTTGAAGTTTGTTCTACATAATACACAAATCAATTTAGAATCATATTACAATAACAAGTTTTCACGATCATTAATGCAAAAACATAAGTAGCAGAATAAAAAATTATATATTTTTTAACTAATTCAGAACTAAAGTTGTGTATAGAAGCATCATAATATGACAATTATGATCTTGAATATATTATATTCAAGATCATAATTGTCAACAAATAAAATATGTCAGTATTGCTCGTCGGCGACGCGTTAGAGGGGAAGGGAAAGACTTGGGAGTGGAACCTTTAAGGGGAAAGTCGACGTCATAGCCATGCGCATTACCACATTTTGTGTTCGGACTAATAGTTCGGAGAATATGTCACGCAGCTTTTGCCCACGGCTAAACATGGCCTCCCCTATAAGCGGTCCCGCCTCAAGGATGGACACGTCCTTCCGTGAGAGTGCCTTCTACGCACCGCCACTATTAAACGAACATGCTTTACAAACACTCTTGGCAAACTTTCTTGCGCAGCTTGTACATAAAAGTTTTTTTTCACCTCGCAAACTGTTCATGCCTTCGTATCACTTCCGCGAGGGCACGATGCATAACGCTTTCTTTTTGATGCATTCCAGTGACTTCCCTCTTCCAGTTCTTCATAAGCAGATAATCCACTTAGGTATACGATCATTTGTTGCAGTTCACCAGGGAATTCCTTTACCATACTTCTTCTTGCGAGTTCGGTTTGTATAAGTGGTTTTTCGAGATTTATTATGAAGTCAAATCTTGGAATGGATGTGTTCATTTGAAGAATGTCAAGATTGATTGTGGCTATGTCCAACATTGCAAAGGATTGGCCATCGCATTACCAAAACTCATGGGAGATTTTATCATAAGTCTTTGCACTGCCTAGATGACCACCAATAGGAGAAGAATGAAAATATTGGAAGATCATCTCTTGTAAAGCAAGAGGGATTACAACACGAGGCTTCTTAGAACCCAGGGAATGGTGACGTAGTAAGTCACCTTGCAAAGAATAATTCGGAATGGTTTTCCCTGATCTGATTGGCTCTATTATTTTGCACAAGTCTCTGTCCGAAGCCTGATGATGGAGAATATTAGTAAACGACAATGGAACATGTTGCAATAAACAGGAAATTTGAACGGGGGTTGGATCGGAATGGTGATCCAAGATTCTAACCCGAGACAAGCAATCAGCAGCCCTATTACTAGAAGCAGAAACATGGTGAATTGTGAAATGGAAACAAAACAATTTTAAAACCATACGACCAATTTTCCCTAATTGTTTGGGGTGATTAAAAAGCCAAGTGAGAGCCGCATGATCAGTATACAAATGAAACGGTCTTGCCTGCAGGTATGGCTTAAATTTTTGAGTTGCAATGCAACAGGCCAATTCATAAGTGGACAGACGAGACTCTTGAGCATGAAGTGTTTTGCTAGCATAAGCCACCGGTTTAAAACTACCATCGATCAGCTGATTGTGAGTGGCTCCCAAAGCAATATTGCTAGCATCCACAAAGAGATGTAAATCTGCATTAAAATTAGGCAAATGAAGAACTGGAGGAGAGGACAAGACATTTTTAAGTTTCATAAAAGAATCGGAATGGGAATTGGTCCAATGAAAAGTGACATTCTTTCTTCTCAAGGCATTTAAGGGAGCGGCCAATTTAGCAAAATTAGGAATAAACTTGGAATAAAAACCTGACATACCAAGGAAGGAAAAAACCTGTTTCAGTGAAGTAGGCACCGGAAAATTCATTATGGGCTTCACCCTTTCAGGATCTATCTGCAGGGTACCACATGTTATCTACATCTACATATTACCCTGCAAATCACCTTGACGTTGGATGGCAGGGGGTGCCGCGCACCAAGTTCCTAACTAATTATTATTCACAGTTATCTATTGTGGTCACGGTTATCTGATGTCCCAAGAAGTTAACAGCTGATTGAGCAACTTTCATTTTATCTGGTTGGGCAGTGAAACCTGCATGGCGGAGTCTCTGCAGTACCTTGCCGATGTGGTCCAGGTGTTCCTCATAAGATTTAGAATAGATAGAGATTGATTTTTTCAGGCTTTCTGCAATGGTGCAGGTTGGAGGAAGAGCAGCTGAAACTTCCCCTAGCTGAGCTCGTACATTGTTGATGGACATTCATTTTCCTTGAAATACTCATAATATGACCTGGGAATTATTTAAAAGATGCAAGATTACAAACAATATAAGGCAACTATGAAGAATTCTGATAATACCAAGGAGATCACTACAATGACAATCTCCAGTTTAGAATAATCTTCGACTTGCTTTTCTCCAACAAAAATATCAGTCCAAAATTTTGTGAACCCTATAAATACATAAATTATGGAAAATGTGAAAAAAAAATATTACATTCTCTGATGAACAAGCGATGAAGGAAGGCTGATCGATTAAGTAAAATGAAGTTGGCTAATAAAACACTAACATTTCAAAGCTGTGCAATTATTTAGTTTAAATGAATGTATAATGTTTCATGTAATACAGGTCAAATATATAAATTCTGTAAGTAATGATAGGTACCCACTGCTTTAGCCAGGTATTTAATTTGGAAGAATTTCAGATACCTGTTACACCCTCTCGCCACGCTGAGGCAGCAATTAGGATTTGAGAGGGAACATGCAGTTATGTTTCATGCCATGCGATTTAAATTATTATCAAACTTTATGCTACCTTACGATATTGTCATTAACTCTCTAGAGTATCACAGAAATACTTTATACTAGAACTTACACATGAAAATTCATCATTATTTTGCTAATTAGTTAATCTGAGGCGAAAAGGAAATTATATAAAATTTAATTTATTTTTTTAAATTATAAACTATGTTAGTTAATCTGAGGGCAAAGATACACCTGTTACACCCTCTCGCCATGCTGAGGCAGCAGTTAGGATTTGAGAGGGAACATGCAGTTATGTCTCATGCCATGCAGTTTACATTAATATCAAACTTTATTCTACCTTACAGTATTCTTTAACTGAAAATACACTTAGCATGCTCAAATAACAAACCCGCTACCTTCTTCGCAGCCTCGGGGGTGTAGTGTACATCCGAGGCGTTGAGGGATACCCGACATGAGTCAAGGGCCGGCATCAGGTCAACATAGTCGACTCCTTGGGACTTACATAGGTCCCGCAGTCTACCGTTCAATCCCACTACCCGGCACCAGACCATAGTACCACAATCCGTGCGTGGGACAATGCTGGAAATGCTAAGACGTAGATCCGCCTCTGAATCCTCCCGGACACTGGACACCTCGGATATCAAGTTTTCGAAAGAGCTGATAATTTCCTCAGACCCGCGTCTAGAGGCGTCGCTGGTACCCAGATGTGCAACGACATTCAACGAAGAGCAACCCGTGATCAAGATCGATGCCTTCAACTCCCTCGTCACCTGGGGTATCGTGCCTCCAGGTATACACTTGGAGAACACCCTCTTCTGAATACCCTCCCGGCGGGCCCGTAACATCAAAGGTGCCATCAAACGCCGGACATTCGAGCTTCCTATCAATAACAGACCCCTCTTCTCCCGGCCCACCTTGGGACCGGCCTCCGCCGACGAAGAGCTAGGTATTAATAAAGAGAGAAACCACAAGCAGAGCTAAGGCGTTTACATTCAGTAAATAATAACATGGGTCACATTTAAGTCCTGAAAAAAGCCCGAATAGAATCGACCACCTAGCCCGAGAGAGGCACTCCTCCGGCCAACCTACCTCTCAGTCCGCCGAGTGCGGTGGACATGGGTCCCTTTCTCACGAGACTGCTTCAGTTTTGGAAGCCCTGATCGCACAACTCATCTTTTAAAATATTTCGTTTTGATTATTCGCTAAATCATTCTTTAACATTATTCCGTAAAATCATTCGATAGGAGAGTATTAAAATTCTTTGTGTTTTTAAGACGATTCGTTTTCCTGAATGTTTTAAAAATATCTCAAAAAAGAAGTTGGACTTGGTAATAGTTGAACGCATATGTCTAGTTAAACAATAAATTTTTATTAATACGGAGGTATTAGAACAAACAGTTTTATGAAGTTAAGTAATCTTCGCTTAAATGTATTTAGAATCATTTTTCATTTGTCATGAGGAGTTTATCGGATTGCGTGAGTAAGTCGTCGAACTCGGCTAGATTATTAGGCCTCCCGACGAAAAGGAATGTAGACTGCGTCAGTGGATTGACACTATAGAGTACGAGTTCCACAATCTCTAACTCCAAATAATTAAGACACAACACCGCGATTGCCGCCTTGACGGACTGAAGGAGCATTAGCGGTGACTCATCTGGAGATTGGAATCGCTTGACTTTCAGCGAGACAAGGCGTTCGAATTCTCTCTTCGAGAAAAACGTTTGCCAGACCTTTGAAATGACCTGTTCCCAAGATAGATTCCGCGAAATAGCGTTAAACCAGAAATCCCTAAGCGTAACCGGGATTTTAGTAAGGGCGATAATCAAAAGATAATTATCAGCAACGAACTTTAGTTCGCGAACATAACGTAATTCAGACAGAAAAGCGAAGGTGGGTTCGGCTGAAAGGTATACGAAGGAAGGAAGCTTAGACATGAGAACATTGACCACTTGAGTAAGATCAGACGGCGAAGGAGAGAAAATCACATGTGGATTGTCATTCGACCCGTTCTCTGTGCGAGACCGCATTCTTTCACCCCTATCTGATGCAGTGGTGGAATACTGTTTTTCGTAAGCATCCTTAGACGTTGCCATAGTGAAAATGAAACAGCATGAAACCAAAGAACAAAGTGAAATGGACAAGACAAGTTTATAATCATCATCATCATCATGCTTCTGTCCGAAGACAGGTTTTAACTGAATCGCTGCCTCCATTTCTCTCTCTCCCTAGAAGCCTCTTTTATATCTCTGTAAGTATTATATCCCTGCTTTATATTTTCTAATATTCCTATTCTTTTTCTCTCTCTTCCTCTTCTTCCACTAATTTTTCCTTCTAAGATCGTCCTTTGTAAACACTGTCTTCTCAATATGTGCCCTATCCAATTTGCTTTTCTTTTCCTGATTGTTTTTATTAGCATCCTTTCTTCTCCCACCATTTCTAATACTTCTTAATTTCTCTTCCTCTCTGTCCATTTCACTTTCATCATTCTCCTCCATACCCACATCTCAAAACTTTCTAAATATTTTTCCTCCTTTCTCCTTATCGTCCACGTCTCTGCACCATAAAGAGCTATGCTCCATATGTAGCATTTTGCTAATTTCTTCCTTGTTTCTAAATTTATTTTCTTGCTTTTGAGAAGCTCCTTCTTCTCGTTAAATGCTGCTTTTGCCATTGCAATCCTACTTCTGATATCCTGTGTACTACTTCCATCCTGCGCTAAAATACTGCCAAGATATTTAAACTACATACTTGTTCCAATTTTTGTCCCTTTACCATTATATTTAATTCTTTATGTTCCTTTGAAACCACCATGACTTTCGTTTTTTCAGCATTGATCTTCATTCCATATTGTTGGCCAACCTCCACTAGTCTGTCTGTCATCCTCTGAAGCTTTTTCTCGTCTTCTGCTATTAATCCCTGATCATCTGCATATTTAATGGTGGTAATACTTTCACCTCCTATCTTAAATCCTTTCTCTTCCATCAACGCTTCTTCTGTTATTGTATCTGCATAAATATTAAATATCGCTGGTGAAATAGGACATCCCTGCCTCACTCCCCTCCCTATTGAAGTACTTTCTGTTTCTTCTCCTTCAACCCTGACTCTAATCTTTTGATCAAAGTAAAGGTTTTTCAGCAGTCTTTTATCTTTCCAATCTATTCCAATTTTGTTTAAAATACCCAGCATTTTATCCCATTTCACTCGGTCAAAAGCTTTCTCCCAATCTACAAAACAAAAATACATATATTTATTGTCTTCTAGCGCTCTTTCTATCATCATCCTCATACATCCTATAGCATCTCTAGTCCCTCTTCCTCTTCTGAAACCAAACTGATTATCTTGCAGCTCCTTTTCTATTTTACATTCAATTCTTTTTGTTATTATTCTAGTTAGAACTTTAGCTGTATGAGAAATTAAACTAATTGTTCTGTAATCCTTACAACATTTTGCATTGTTCTTTTTCTCCAGTGGTACCATAACAACATCTAAAAAATCTTCAGGCCATATGCCAGTATCATATACTTGGTTAAAAAATTTTGTTAGTTGCTTAACAGCTTTCGACCCCAAAACCTTAAAAACGTCCACGGGTATATCATCACTCCCAACAGCCTTCCTTCTTTTCATGTCATCAATTGCTCTTTTAACTTCAGACTCGAGATTACTTGGTCCTAGCTGATCTTTTTCCACATCCTCTTTTTCATTTAATTCAATATTCCTTGGCTTTCCTTCTTTGTCATACAGCACCTCAATGTATTCTTTCCAGACATTCTTTACATTGTCTGGCTCCAATACTATTTTACCACTTTTGTTCATGATTCCTTTACGTCCTATCTTTCTTGCTTTTTTCTTGAATAGTTCCCTTGCTTTGCTATACATGAGGTCTGTTCTACAAATTCTTTCAAACTCGACAATCTCCTCGCATTTCTCATTTATCCACTGTTCTCTGGCTTTATCTGTTCCCTTCTTAAAGCATTATTTAACTCCTTGTACTTTCTTTGGCCTTCTTCAGTGTTTATGTTCTTCCACTTTCTCCGCTCTTCCATTTTTTGCAGCATGGCTGCTGTGATCCAGGGTTTTTTGTTTTTTTCACCCGTTATCTTTCTTACCTTCTTTTCCATTACATCTTTAATGTTGCTATGGACGTATCTCCACTCCTCATCTACATTCTTCCTATTTTCTTCAGCTCTCTCCCCCAACCTTTCCTCCAGCTCTATCATGATAGCCTCCTTGTTTTTAAGGAGTTCCTCTAAGTTCCATTTCTTGTTAACTCTTATGTTTCTCTTAATGCTCTTCAGTCTACATTGTGTATTTGCCACCAAAAGGTTGTGGTCGGAATCGATATCTGCCCCTGGTAATGTTTTCACATTTTTAATGCTATTTCTAAATCTTTCATTGACTAGTATGTAATCTATCTGGTATCGTCTCTGGTCTCCTGGGCTTCTCCATGTGTAATGTCTCCGCTAGTGATGCTTAAACCATGTATTAGTTACAATCAATCTATTTCTATGGCAGAATTCCACAAGTTTCTCCCCTCTTTCATTTCTCTTTCCTAGTCCATATTTTACCACTATGTTATCTTCCTGTCCCTCTCCGACTACACTGTTCCAGTCTCCCATTACTATGGTGTTGACCCTTCCTTTTCCATCCTCCTCTAATATCTACATAATCTGTTCATACATTTCATCTACTTCGTCGACGCCAGCATTAGTCGTTGGCATATACACTTGAATTATAATCATTTCCACTGGCTCCATCTGAAGTTTTACGGCTATTAATCTATCATTAACTGTCACTACCTTGCTAATTCTTTCAGCTATCTCTTTTCTCATTATAATCTCCACTCCCCTTTCCTTTTTCTCTCCTCCCGAGTAAATAATTTTAAATTCGTCTGAATTTATCTCGCCTTCTCCTTCCCACCGAACTTCACTAAGACCTACTATACCTACATTATTCCTTCTCATTTCCCTTTTTAAGTTTTCTAGTTTACCCCCTGAATTCATAGTCCTAACATTCCATGTGCCTATTCTTAATTTCTCACCACTTGCTTTCCTATTAATGTTATATTTCCTCTGTGCATCCCCTAGGGTAGTCCCCACCCGGAGATTCGATTGGGGGACTATTTTACCTCCGGGATATTTTACCCCAGAGAGATCCATAGAGGTATTTGCAGCTTTTCAGCCTATCATGGGATATATAATGAGGTAGTTTCCCCTTGCTTTCCTCATCGCAGTTTCACAGAGTGATTACCCATCTGTAGCTGTTCAGATCCACATGATCACCACCTACAGAGGTACTGTGCAAGCTGCTGCCCTTGCGCAGGGGGATGTAAAACCCCCAAGACTGCTTCTCAGTCTGACTCTTCCCCTCAGACCTTTCCGGCTTGGATGATCCTACCAGGAGAATTATCTCCCGCCGGCATAGCTCTTTGGTTCATAAGAGTACACAAACCCTCCCACCTCTGTAAGGTTATGCAGTCCTTAGGGAGGGAAGTTTACAATAATGGAGATCTATTCAGCACGCTGGAATGGGTAAGGGACGACTGCGAAATGCTTTGCATTTAACTACTTCATAAGAATCGCAAGAAGGCATTGGATATTATAGGAGTATACAGGAAACCAAATGATGGCATGGTTACGCTTGAGGTTCTGGCAGATAAATGCTCAGAAAGACCAGGTAGTTATACCCTAATAGCGGGGGACCTAAACCTCCCGAACGTTCTGTGGGATAGGGACGCACTGGGGGATGGGAGGGCACAAAGCATTGCTAATCGTCTAACTCAAGAGGAGGGGTTCACGCAGTTGGTAAACGAACCAACAAGGAAAGTAAATATTCTTGATGTCTTTCTTTTAAGGCCGTATATACAAAACATATGCCCTGAGACCATGCCAGGTTTAAGTGACCATGCGGCAGTGCTTATAGAATTAGAATGGCTCACGACCAAAGCAACTAAATCGAGCAAAAATTTTATTTGGAATTATAGAAGAGGAAATAGTGAAGGTTTTAGAAACAACTTTAGGGACCATCTCCCTATGTGGGCAGGTGAAGGGGGAGTAATACTGATATATGGAATGCATTCAAGGACATCATTTATGAAGGGCTAGTAAAGTATGTTCCACAAAAAATGCTTATAAATAATAGCGACCCCGAATACTATAATTCAAACATACGGAGGCTAAAGAGAATAGTTAGAATTGCGCATAAAGAGAAACACTTAGGACCTGAGTACCTGGAAAAATACAAAACACTACTTAGTAATTTAAATAGAGAAAAAGCGAAAGCCAGTGATGATTATTTACTAAATATATTAGACAAGAAGAATACAAACAAATTCTTCAAATATATTAAAAGGAAAAAGGATAATCGCGAGGATATAGTAGCCATTGAATCCAACGAGGGTATTGTGATACCGGACGACGTGGGCAAAGCAAACGAACTGAATAACTGGTACGCCATTGTTTTTAAGAGAAGTGATGGTACAAGTAGAATTGTGGATACCTCAAACAATAGAAGGGATTCGCCGTCAAAGAAATTTGAGGAAGACGCAAACAAAATGGACTATATAAAGGTAAAAGATGGTGAAATACTGAAAGTCATTAGTGAGCAACCAAAAAATAAGTCGATGGGGCCTGATAATATTTCGATTGATGAATTGAAGTTGGGTGCGGAAGCAATAGTTCCATACATAAGGACATTGTTCTACATAACCCTAAATAACCATGACTTACCATCTGATTGGAAAAAAGCAAATGTTATTCCTATATACAAGGGAGAGAAAAAACTAAGGTTGAAAACTATAAACCAGTAAGCTTAACGTCGGTCGTGTGCAAGTTGTTGGAAAAAATAATTCCGAAATATATTCGAAAATTTTGGGATAAAAGTAACTGGCTCTATAGGAACCAACATGGATTTCGAAAAGGATATTCGTGTGAGACTCAGCTTTTAGGACTCTGTCAAGATATTGCTGACACCTTAGACAATGGGGAGGAAACTGACGCAATAGTTATAGACTTCAAAAAAGCATTCGATAGTATACCCCACGACCGTTTACACGAGAAAGTTAAGAAGCTAAATATTGACAAAATAATAAGCTGGATAAAAGGATTCCTCACCGGGAGGACACAAAGGGTCAGAGTAGGACAAGCATACTCAAAAGAAGTACCTGTCACATCAGGGGTCCCCCAGTGGAGTGTCTTAGGCCCCCTATTGTTCCTCATGTATATCAATGATCTTCATGAGGAAGTAACTTCAGAAATACGTCTTTTTGCTGATGACTGTATAATATATAGGAAAATAAGAAGTCAGAATGATAGGATCAACTTACAAGAGGACTTAGTGAAGGTGCATACCTGGATAACAATTAATAAAATGGACATAAATGTTGGGAAAAGTAAGCTTATAACTTTTACCAAAAGAAGAGTTAAGGAATGTTGGCAATATCAGCTAATGGGTGACTACATACCTAAAAGTGACTACTGTAAATACTTAAGAATGATCATTTCAGTACATTTTGGGTGGGGTCAGCATATTGACCATGTGATAGGAAAGGCATATAAATCCCTACATTGGGTGATGAGGAACCTTGAGGGTAGCGGTACAGCCACAAAGGAGTTAGCGTATAAAGCCATTATTAGACCAATTTTGGAATACTCTACGAATGTATGGGATCCGTATGAAGTGGGGCAGATAAATAAGTTAGAAAAAGTCCAATGAAAGGCTGCCAGATACGTGATGGGGAAACATAAGAAGACTGAAAGTGTAACGGAAATGATAAGTGGTTGGGAATCGTTGGAAAATAGAAGGAAACTCAATAGGCTATGTGGGATTTTAAAAATATTAAATAATAAAGGGGCACGGGAAAATTTATCATCTGGGATCGAAAAACCTCACTACATAGAAAAAAACGACCACAAATATAAAATTAAATACAGGCCGCAGAAGACCGACGTCGCCAAAAACTTTTTTTTTAATAGAGGAATCTGTGAATGGAATGAGCTACCTGAGGAAATCTTTAAGCCCTTTCCTAAATCGCTTAAGCAATTTAAGTCAAAATGTAAAGGTTTTCTTTTTTTTTAGAGGGGGACGAGTGAGCCGGAGGAACTAGAGTGAATACTTGGTAGGGTGAAGTACGGTGGGGACTTCGTGGGCCCCGGGACCGCTACGGTAACCGTGAAGGCCTACCATGAACCTCGAAAACTTCGGTTCCGATTAAAGCCAAGGGAAAAGTAATTGTATTATAAGTATTTAATCCAAAACTGTATTATTTTTATAAAATTAATAATTTTATTCTGTTAAAGTTTGGACAAGTGACTTGATCACGCAGTAAGTTATATGATGTGAAATTTATTGACAGTGAGTCATGTAATGTTGCCACCTGGCATGTAGCCAAATTGCAACTCATTTAGTAAATAAATAATAATGAACTTTAGATTACAAGAGTACGAAATACAAGAATAGACAATAACGAACCTATTTTCGGATCTCGGTGGGACCTCCAATAATGAGACACAACTGTCTCATTTTACATTAATCTCTCGTAATCCTTCAAGTACTTGAAAATTGTTTAACGATACGATACCCCTTTGGTGACACTGCTGCTGCCAACAGGAAATCAAATACAAAACACTGGAAAAATGACAAGAAATATACTAACAATTATATTAGAGTGACATGATACAAAGCAGAAATATAATAAGATACTTAATAGAAATGTCCACTTGAGGAATCACAAACGATACGAGAAGAATTCGACTCGCAGGGTAGTCCTCCGCAGGCCGCAGCTCAGGCGTGGCCGTCTCTTATTCCTTTCTCGTTCTCTCCTCACTCCATCTCTCTCCGTTGTCGAATCGGAAGTCCCTTTGTTCGCACTGCACTCGCGAACGATTATTGGCTGTGGCCTGTCGATTGTGGCGATTTCTTCTGGGCTAATGTCTGTTGCTATAAAAGGCGGAACTCTGTACGTGCGCGCAAAGCCGAAGTACTCGCGTTTGTTCGTCGTTTGATTGAGTTCGAACACAAAAACCTCTGGCGAACACGAAAAACTGATGGGGAACTCGATAAATTGTCATAAAGGCAAAAATGCTGCAGCTACCTTACTTAAGCCCTATGACGTCACGACTCGGCTGCAATCCACTCAAAATCTTACTACAGCCTATAGGGTTAAACTAAATCGAATGATATCTTATATCTGTGGATAATATCATTAATAATAGACACTTTGAAGGGTACTATGTAATTTGACTCCCGGTAAATTCGTTCCCGGGCAGTTTCACTCCAGATAAATTCACTCCCACTGACTTCATCATTTTTGTAAATCAGCACTAAATGTAACACTGCTTTAAAACTATTGTATGATAGGCATAAATATTAATCGCGCAGCCTATACTCTGAATTTGTTAAAAGTATTGATTAACGTAGGTTAAAAGTAGAACGGATATTGCAGAAAATTCATCTGATGGTAAATTCGTCGCATGGCAAATTCGTCGCATGGCAAATTCGTCGCATGAAAAATTCGTCACATGGATAATTCGTCGCAAGACAAATTCGTCACAAATTCAGAAATCGTTGAGAAAATAAGAAATATTTACATTTTCAAAAGGATCGAGGGAGTTTGGTTACGTACACTTTGTGTATTAAAATCGAACGATTATTGGAGTTGTTATATCAAATCAATATTGACTTTTTAAAAAAATCAGATGTGGCCACCACATAACTTTCTCCGTATCTGTAATATTTCTAAAATATCCAAATAGGCTACATAATAATACATATTTTAAGAAACTGCGAGAAAATTTTAGACTTTACAAAGAACAGAAATATACTCAAACCATAGCCTTCTAATATTGGATATAGCCACCAAGCTCCAACAATCAAGAAAAGAAAAAGGAGCGTTACTAACGTAAGACCTAACTAAGCGTCAATTGTTAACAATAGTCGGGTAGGTGGCGTGGTGGTGGCAGCTAAGAATATAAGATATCTCTTAAACAATGCATTATATGGAAATATGTTTCAAACAAAGGTTGTGGAAAATTAAATTTCCTACAACTTTTATTCCAATAAGAGTAAACACCCATTTCCGGTTGACCGATTTTTACCAAAAACTAATCAGTTCTTGTGACTTTTATAAAAATGTTAAATATAAACTTTCGCGTTGACCTGATTAATAGTGTTTGAGTTAGAGCACCCACAAAAAAGCTATCTCACACACAGACATCATCGAGAAAATGGTCAAAACGTGTTCAGGGGTCCTCAAAACGTTGAAATCTCGAAGTCGATTTTTTTCATGAATACAATACTTTCCCCTATACTACGTATATGGGGAAGTAATAAAAACTTTTCTTTGATCTAGTTAAATGCTTCCAACCCATTTAAACTCAATTACACACATTACTAATTAATAAAATAAGACTAACGCAGTGTTGCTAGGATCACGGTGATAACACTATTAAACTATTAAAAAAATTAATTTCAACTAACATCATCATTTTACTATATGAGTTGTTATCCCAATCCACCTGTCTTTCCTTAGTTGCTGTGGAAGAACGATTACTCTGGTTTTCAAAGTGCTTCAGTATAATCCTGAATTCATGATAACTTGTTACAGGTTAGTACTTCTCCATATATATATTTGTGAAATTAAAACCACATTTTATTTTATCTTATTTATTTTGTTTCTTATATTATGCTATTTTTTTATTATTTCAGTTTATTTTATTTTATTTTTAGAATCTCTTTTCCACCATATCGCACATCATTAAAAGCATCAGGGTAAGGGAAAAACTTGAGGACATGCATTATATTTACGATGCACAGGAAAAAATTAGATGAACGAAAGCATACTGGAAATGCGAAATGAAGTCTTGCAAGGCTCGAGTGCACACTTGGACGAATAATAAAAATTAAGCCATTATAAAACGTGTTGGTAAACATTATCATAGTTCCTCTGATGCTAAACCAAAGATTTACAAAACTTTAGATAACTTGAATGCTGCTGCAATCTCTTCCCACGTATCATCTCGGTCATTAATTTCTGCAGCTACTGCAAACCTGGAAGAGGAGGGAAATGTCGGAGCTACCGTCTACTTCGCAATTTAATCGAAATATAAGAAATTGGCGGCAGTGTGTGTCCCTCCTATCCCTCAGAATAGGACACTGCGAAATTCCTGGTGAATTCAAATTTCTAAATACTGGCGAACTCTTCTTACAATTTGACAGTGATGATGAAAATAGATTACTTGTGTTTGCAACAGAAAAGGGGTAGGACGACCTAGAACAAATAAAACATTGGGCAGGTGACGGAACTTTTAAGTGCTGTCCAATTCATAACATCAGTTGTACGTTCTTAACGTCCAGGTTGGGTCATTGAGCATTCCAAGATTATTTGCACTTCTTCCAAACAAGAGAAAAGAGACGTACACTCGACTCTTCAGAAAGTAATTAGAACTACGTCCAGAGGTGAATCCTGAAATTTTGATGATGGACTTCGAAAAATCCCATATAAACGGATTTTTCTCAATTTTACCGACTGCTTCAGTGTCTTGTTGCCTGTTTCACCTTACCCAGAATATTTACCGGAAAGTGGTTGATATAGGTTTAAAGGAAAAATACCATCAAGTTACAGATTTTAGCTTAAAAGTTATATGCTTTATATCTCTAACATTCTTACCTATTGAAGGTGTTATAGATGGATTTGAGGAGCTTGTTGATGACGATGATCTTCCTCAAGAGCTAATGACATTTCGAAATGAATTATATTGGGTGCGAAAGAGGTTGAGGTGATAGAAGAAGAAGAATAACTCCAATTTTCCAGTAGACATTTGGAATGCCCGTACAAGTACTGAACAATATATACCACGAACGAACAACAATGTGGAGGGATACCACAAGGCATTCCAAAGTTCCGTATCCTGCATGCATCCGAATATATAGAAATTAATTTAAACTTTGAAGAAAGAAAAATTTCAATTTAATCGGGGTGAAGTGAACGAAAAGAAGAAATACAAGGATGTGAACAAACGGCTTTTAGTGCAAATTGAAAAGTACGATCCGAATAAGAAAATGGACTTTTTAAGAGGCATTGCAGATAATTTGCATCGATTTAAATAGTGTTGCTTAAATGATACTTCTAAACCTGCTTAGTAAATTTTATTTATAATGACAGTACGTTCGTAATTAATATACATGCGTTCTTTAAGCTGATTTGTGAATTTCACATTCAATGTTGGATACATCTCCAAATAAATGTCATTTTTAAAGATAATTATAGTCCATTTCAGCATTTCGTGCGGGTGAGGCGTGTCTACAGTTAGACCCGTGGGGTGAGGGGAAGAAAATACCAGCCAATAAGAGGTCGTAAATTTCCCTCTCCGTTCAGAAATTCTTGACAAGCGCTGTTGACATGATTGCTCACACTTTCCAGTCGCATTTCGGCGACGGCGGAAAGCATGAACGTGCTTCATCCGGGTATATTGGAGCATAGGACTTCACTCGTCAGCAGCTACCGATGAACTGAGCGAAATTGGAAACTTGGCAACATCGCGTCGAAGCCAAAGCGAAATAGCCCGAACGCGAGCTGCATACTTCGAGTCCCAGCCGCGCGCGAACAGTAGAAACAGATTATAGTGTGTCTTTCATTCAATGATTGCAACTTCCATAAATAAATGATTCTTTGAGATGTTGTGTTTTTAATTGGAACATTCTTTAATAAATATATTTATTTAAACAGATTAGTGTATTCATCATATCAATGATTGCAACTTCCCTGAGTAAATGCATCTCTTTTGCCTGATTTATGTATTTATCAGTCGATGACAGCAATTTCTTTTAAAAAAAGGTATGGAAAGGTGTACCTCATGTCAGAGTTTCATTAATATACATCTAGTGGTTCCCGAGTTGAAAAAGATGCACATTGTAAAATACAAGTAGGTCTTCATGTAAAGTGGTCGTTATTGTAGACTGGTTTTAATCAAAATTGGAATCTGTTAACCAATTTTAGTAAAACTTCCTAATACCAAATTTCATCAAAATACGTCAAGCGGTTCCCTAGTTGAAAACGGGGTAAAGTTGTAATCTACATAAAGTCTTCATGTAAAGTGGGCGTTATTGTAGTCTGATTTTAACCAAAATTGGAATCAGTCGACCAATTTTAGTAAAATTCCCAAATACCAAATTACATTTAATACGCCAAGCGGTTCCCGAGTTTCAACTTGCGGACGGACGGACGGACGGAAACTACCTCCCCTATACGCGTTCACTTCGTGCAAAGAACGCATAAAAGGTAACATTCAAAATGTTAAATTAAAGCACCTACTCGCGAATCACTACTAAATTTCCATGCGAAAAAATCGGATTGTAAAAATTTAAAGCTTAACCAAATCAATAATAATTGTCTTTTCAAGTTTTCTACTTTTAAATTACGTTAATCAATACTTTTAACAAATTCAGATTAAGGGCAATTAGTATGATTAGTATTTACGCGTATGATGTACTAGTTTTAAATAAATGTTACATTTAATGCTGATTTGCAAAAATAATGAAGTCAGTGGGAGCGAATTTACCGGGAGTGAAAATGACTGGGAGTCACATTGCCGGGAGTCAAATTACCGGAGTGAAAATGAATGGGAGTGAAATTACCGGGAGTAAAATTATCGGTCACGCTTTGAAGAGATGAACGATATTGCTCAACAATGAAGGGTACTTGATTCTTGGATATTTTGAGAGAAAATTCGATTTAGTCAAAAATAGGTATAAGATTTTGATTAAAATCCATCCAATCGCTTCCAGTGTCACAAATGACACTGCCTAAGTCATGTGTAGTGAGACCAAACGTATATACGTATATGAAAAGGTGGTGCCGTTGGTACAGTGGTTAGGACGCCGGCTGCTAATCGCCTGCTGCTCGAACGGGCAGCGGACACGAGTCCTACGAAAGTAGGATTTTTTCCGTCGCCCGGGCCCTTGTTTGTGTGGTTTGAGGAGAGCGCACAAATTCAGCGCCCCGTTCTTCGAAAAGGACCTTAAGCAGTTGGCCCCATTGGTGTTTTTCGAAGAGTAGGCTAATGCCGGCACAGGGCTTGCCTCCCTTCTGTGTGAGTCAAGTTGATGACAGTGCAAATTGACCATGGCAGTTGACGCACTTAAAAATCAATTACTACTACTACGTATTTGAAAGTTTGTGCAATGTATATTGCGCCGTTCATTTTATTTTCTTCTGTGGACGAAGTTTCTGTAGTACAGTAAACCCTCCACATTCGCGAAATTCTCAAATTCGCGATGTACCGAATGTGTACGTACTCAACATTCGCGAGCCCTTGGCTTCGCAAATACGCGAGTTTGCCGCAAGACGATATCTTGGTACACTGGTACACGGCCGCGCAGGTGCGCGCTGCTCCTATTTTAGTCTCGGTCCCAGTGTTGCCAGATATAGCGCGAACACGCTCAGCATAGCGCATTGCATTTCTTCTCAAGTACATATCACATTTTGTAGTCTACATCTACATCTACAGTTTACCCTGCAAGCCACCGCAAGGTTGTGTGGCAAGGGGTGTATTAACACCAAGGGGAAAACTCCAAAATTAGGCCTTGGTTTACGCCCCTACGCGAGGTTACTTTTGATCTCAAGTTTTATTCTGCTCAGCTATCGTTCTAGGGAAAAATGAGCCTTTGTATCTCTCTGTCCTACAGGCTATCTCTCTTATTTTACGAGGATGGTCCATTCTACCGATATAGGTGGGAGTTCTTATTATTTCTTTGACGTCGCTGGAGAAAGTACTCGTTCTAAATCTTTCAAGAAGTTTTAACCTAGCACGTGATCGGCGCTCAGCTAGTGATTTCCATCCTAAGTCCTGTATCAAGCCTGTAACGCTTTTATTTCTATCATAACAATTTTTGACGAATCTAGCAGGTTTTCGCTGCACTTTCTCTAACTCGGCGATTAATCCTTTCTCGTACGGATCCCATATGCTCGACGCATACTCTAGCAGCGGTCTAACTAAAGAAAAGTAACATTTCTCTTTGACTTTTTCTTCGCTTTTACCTACTATCCGTTTGATGAATCCTAGTTTCTGCTTAGCTTTCCCGGATATATTTCGTATGTGTGTGTCCCACGAGAGGTTACTTGTTAAAATGACACCTAAGTATTTGACGGATTCGGCTAATTTTAGATGTACGCCTTCTATACTGTAAATCATCCCTCAATTTCTTTGTTTCTCCAGTATCTCATGACGGAACACTTACCTAAGTTCAGCTCTAATTGCCACTCTTTAAACCACTCGAGAATTGCGTGTAGGTCGTTAGAAAGTAATGCTTGATCAGCAGGACTGTTAATCTCCCTGTAAACTACCGTATCATCCGCGAATAACTTTATTTTACTTGTAATAACCTTATCTAAGTCATTTATGTATATGAGGAATAATAGGGGACCGATGACACTTCCCTGTGGAAAGCCGGAGGACACGCTGACCGAATCTGATTTAAATCCATCTATGACTACCATTTGTTCCCGATCATTGAGAAAGTCCCTGATCCACTCGATTATCTTTCGATTTATTCCACAGGCTTGTAATTTTTTCAGTAACTTAATATGAGGGACTTTATCGAATGCCTTCTTGAAGTCAAGAAAAACCGCGTCTAGATGGGTCTTTCGATCACCGGATCGTAGTATATCATGTGCAAACAGAGCGAGCTGAGTTTCACAAGATCTTGCCTTCCTAAAACCGTGCTGATATTTACTGAGCAAGTCCTGGCTATCTAAGAAGTCCATCACAGAACTAACGATGATGTGCTCTAGAATCTTGCAAGATATTGAGGTTAGCGAAATCGGCCTGTAGTTTTCTCGGTCGTATTTTTTCCCGACTTTATGTAGCGGAGTTATAAACGCTAATTTCCATTCGTTAGGTAAAACGGCATGACTAAGTGACTTACTGAAAACTGTTTCGAGATAAGGTGCTATTTCTAACGCTAATTCCTTTAATACTCTAGCTGGTATCTCTTCCGGTCCCGGGGATTTATTTGCATTGATGATTTTGAGCTATCCTGCTATACCTTTCGCTGATATAAGTATATCGTTCATCTTCTCTTCGCTTGGTTCGGGTGGGTCGTCCTTCCTTTTCTCCACTTCGGTCGTAAATACGCTTTGAAAAAATGAGTTTAACAAGTTTCCTTTATCAATGCTATCGTAAACTACCTCTCCTTTGTCGTTTCTTAATGGTGCTACGGTTGGGCGTCGATCTTGAACTTCTCTAACATAAGACCAAAAGATTTTGGGATTTTCGTTTAGATGTTCACAGAGAATCTTTTTCTTAAAGTTCATTAATGCCTTGCGCATAATATTTTTAGTCCAAGTCCGACAATTTCTGTACTTGTTTGAAATTGTATTTATTACCTCCTGTGACATATTATTTTTGGCGCATTTAAGTTTTGAGTGAAGCTTTCTTTGTCGCCTGAGAGCACATCTAACCTGCCGATTATACCACCTAGGTTCTCCATTATCGGTAATATATTATCTTGGTATGTACGTATTTATACCTGTTCTAATTACTGATAAGAAAGCTTTCCAAGTTTCCTCAACGTTCTTCGTGCTTGCTAAATTTCTGAAAGTTTCGAAATCTTTAATAAGTTTCTCTTTAAAGTCCGCAAAGTTAGCATTTTTAAATATGTACACTTTTCGCTTAGGCTTGCGATACTTTACGAATGCTATGTTCAAGAGAACTCGGACTACTCGGTGATCGCTGATTTCTTCTTCAATAACTACTTCAGAAACTCGTTCAGGGATATTAAGTGCTATTAAGTCTAATATATTGTCCTCTCTCGTGGGTTCTCTGACTACCTGAATAAGGGAATGTTTATTGAAGATATCTATTAGTGCTTCGCATGACTCACGATTTCTACCGGGTGGTGTGAAGCTGCAACTGCGCCAATTTATCGAGGGTAGATTGAAGTCTCCCCCTACTATAGTAAGACTTTTGCTATTTTCCATCTGTATTGAGTTGATTTGGGCCTCTAGCTCATAAATTTCTTCTGCGTTTGCACCTGGCGGCCTATAGCATGCACATACGTGGATGTTTCCTAAACCTCCCCTGCTGATTCTACACCAAATGCTTTCTATTCTGTTTTCCGTAAACTCAATTGGCGAACTGATAAGCGTGTCCTTCACCGCAATAAAAACTCCACCTCCGTTCCTATTTACCCTATCTCGTCTGTGAATATTATATCTTAAGGGGAAAATTTCTCGGTCGTGTATATCCGAAGTTAGCCAGCTCTCTGTGTCTATCACTATATCTGCCTCAGTTTCCTCTAATAAATTCTGAAATTCTGCTGTCTTATTCCTGATACTACGGCAGTTTATATTTAAAATTGTTAATGAGTCGCTTTCGGGCCGCTTCTGAATTTTTTTCTGTGTTATGGATGGTGCGACTTCTAAGAGCGGCGTTATCATTGTTATTGTTAGCGCAGAGTTTATTGAGTCCCAACGTCGACCTAGGTATTGACCTACTATCGGAGTTAATGAAGTTATTCTGATAATTAGTGCAGTTATTTGATGATCCCGAGATTGACCTACGCACTGGCCTACTCCCTAATCAAAAAAAGATCTACAATGCTCGTAGATTCTACCACCTACCTTCTGGGCTGCCACGGCAGTATAGTGAACTCCCTATCGGTTCAGGGGCACCCTACACGATTCGAGAACCGGCCTGAGTTCCACGAAATCTACTCCCATGCTCTCGCAAAACTTCCAGAGTCTCCGATTCAAGCCGATCACTCGGCTCCAAACCGTCGAACCCCGGTCGGTCCGCGGGACCATGCTGCATACGGTCAGGCGCATGTCGATACCCATGACCCGTCGGAGTCGGTGAACCTCAGAGCACAGATCCCCGAAGGAATCCAATATCTCCTCAGAACCCCGATTCTCAGCGTCATTGGTGGCTACATGCGCCACTATCCGCAGCTTGGAGCATCCCGTGCCACTTGCCGCCGCCCGAACCGCCTTCGTCACCTGTGGCACTGTTCCGCCTGGAATACACCAGGAGAACACCCTCTCATCTCCCTCCCGGCGGGCCCTTTCCCTCAACGGTGCCACTAAACGCCAGACGTTCGAGCTACCTATCACTAAGATTCCCCCTGTCCCAACCCGACCTCCCCTAGGTGCGTCATCCCTCTAGTCGGGGGGAGCGGATGCGGCCACAGAATTCGTCGTACCATCCTCCGATAGCGCTTCGAATCTGTTTTTGATGGGGATAGAGTCAGCTTCCGCCTTCCCGTCTCCCCGCCATGGCTGCCCCACTCTACCGCGACCTTTGGTATATAGCCACCTTCCACCCGTCGGGCTCGGAAGATGAAGCCACCCTTTCCGGGTTAGTGTCGGCTACGGCTTTCTCTTCGACGTCCCAGCCAGCCTTCGCTCTCGAGCTAGCTCGAGGTACCACCTTGGTACGGCAAGGCGACTCGGAGGTCCCCGCATCTTCACCCCCCTTCGGAGCAGCATCCAACTCCCTAACCTTAGAGAGGAGCTCCGCCACAATCCTCTCGAGTTCTGTGATGCGTGCTTGGAGCAGCTCACATTCAACAGAGCTTTTGAAAAGAGCAACAGAAGACCTATGGGAAGCCATACCTAACTAAGTTAATTGAATTTACCTAATGTGCGTACTTGAGAACTAAAAAGGAAATAGAAGCGCTAGGATTGGAAGTTACTCTTTATATATTAAAAAAGTTACTCTTTATATATTTAAAAAAGTTACTCTTTATATATGAAAAAAAAAGTTTCTCTTTATATAAAAAAAGCAAATCGGGTCGTGCTATGGTGCGAAAGTGGAATAGGTTACTTGGTTAGGCAAAATAAACGTTGACTTTTAGTAAACAAAGAAGGGAAAGAATTCGGCGATAAGAGTCCTAAGCTAGGCTAGCCACGCAGTAGGGGTCTTACTTGACGGGAGACAAACAACTTAGGGTTTCTCAACGTGCACGCTATGAGTCAAGGTCAACTAGGCTAAAAGGAAGTGAAAGGAGAGTGCTGAAACTACACAAATAGTAAACCTATTATTTATTATTATTTATATCCTATTTAGTGAGTTTTTATGTGTTCTTTATTCCAATGTTAAACGTTTCCTATCATTATGTTTTCAAAACGTCTTGAAATGAGACCGCCAGACCCACATTTATTGCTCTTTCGCGAGTTTGCCACTAATTATAGCATACGTATACTAAATGAACCAATGTGGACATGAGATGCACTTCACCGACACAGAGTAGGCATATCTCTGAAGTGATCACGCAGCTGAATGTTGGCCGCGTAGTGCGATCTGGTGACCGGGGAAGCGCTTAACCCTCACCTCATTCTCATACTCCGATGCAAGTGTCACATTAATCCTCTCACATTTCTTCTCAATTTTGTCATTTATTTTATTTATTTGCCCTTACCTGCCCTTAATCATGCATAAGCTAAAGCAAGTCGTACAAATGCTTCTACTCCAAAAAGGCTGAAGAAAGTGATGCACTTAATTGAGAAATTGACAGTGTTAGACAGACTGGCTACAGGTGAGAGTGCGTCCACAGTTTGCCTAAATTTTGTAATAATAAGTCTACAGTAAGGTTAATAAAGAGATATGCATGGGCGATCAGGGATAGTGTTTCAGATAGTGCTCCAATTAGTGCAAAACTGGTGTCACAAGTGCGAGATAAAACAACAGAACAAATGGAAAAAATACTTAATCTGTGGATTGAAGACCAAACCCAGAAGAATATTCCTGTGAGTGGCTCTATCATTCGTACTAAGGCAAATAGCCTATTTGGTCATTTTAAGGGGCAGAGGAGTGAGAACTCAGGACCATCCAGTGATTTTCAAGCCAGTAAGGGATGGTTCGGCAAATTTAAGAACAGACACAGCTTGCACAACGTGAAGCTAGTTGGTGAGTAAGCATCAGCAGACCACGAGACAGAGCAGAGGTATCCTGAGGAACTTCATAAGCATATTGAGGAAAGGGGGATGTGCCACAATAGGCCTTTAATGCTAATGAGACCAGGTTACTTTGAAAAAAAATGGCCAAAAGAACATTTGTTTCAAAAAGGGAACGGACTGCCCCTGGATTTAAGGCAGCAAAGAACCGTCTCTCGCTTCTCATCTCTGCTATATGGTGAAGAATATGCAGTTGTATCGCTCCTTGAACCCCCGTGCGCTGAAGGGCAAAAATAAGAATCAGATGCCCGTGATTTGGCATGCGAACAAGAAGGCATGGGTAACGGCAGCATTATTCTTGGAATGGTTCAACGACTGTTTCGTCAAAGTACTACTCTTCATGAGCTCCAGGGCATTCACTTGACATTAAGTTTGCATATCCTAACGTGGAGTTGGTTTTCCTTCCTCCTAATACAACCCCTATCATCCAACTCTTAGATCATTGCGGCATTCAAAGCATATTATACAAGACATCTTCAAGCGCATTTTGGATGCAATCGAGGGAGATACAACACTAGATTTTACATCCTTTTGGAAGATTTTCAACATAGCATACTGCATCACTGATATCCAAGAGTCGCTAAACGAGATGAAGCCGTTTATCATCAATGCCTGATGGAAGAAACTGTGGCCAGAGGTCGTCAATGATATCCCTGGATTCCCTTCCATTGCCAATGATCTTCAAGACATCGCTCAGCTAGCGCATCAAGTTGGAAGAGAAGGCTTTGAAGATATGCAGTCACAAGAGATAGAGGAGCTGATCATGTTCCACACCGAGGAGTTGACTGAAGAGGACCTAGATAAGCTCATGAATGAGGACAATAGTGAGGAAAAAGAGGAGGATGCTACAAGGTCTACTCTCAAGCTCAAAGCTCTTGCTGAAATAATAAACCTGCAGCGGGCGTTGATAGACAAAGTGGTGGAATGCGATCCTGTAATGGAGAGGAGCCTCAAATTTAAGAGGGAGATTGAGGTTTCATCCAGCTACTACCTCCAAATTCAAAAGGAACTGCAGAGAAGAGCAAAACAAATGACAATCACCAGGTTTTTTCAGTCCAAACTCTCTACCTCGACCAGCCACAACCCGC
Organism: Tanypteryx hageni; assembly: GCA_028673005.1. NCBI lineage: Eukaryota > Metazoa > Arthropoda > Insecta > Odonata > Petaluridae > Tanypteryx > Tanypteryx hageni. The sequence continues at coordinate 113,937,766 of CM054117.1, read as the reverse complement.
CCCAATCGCCCTCCTTGGAGGATTCGGATTGACTTTATCACCATATTATTATTAATATATCATTACTATTACTATATAATAAACAGTATACTTTTATTTAGTAATTTTTGTCTATGTTCTTATATAAAGGTTGGTTGCTTGGTTAACTTATGACTCGATTTTCATCAGTGAGACAACTCCTTCAGCCATAGAAATTTATTAAAAACCCGATGCATATCCCCCACTAAGTAGGCATCTTCAGGGGTGAACTTTTATCGACAGTTGACTTTCAGTCACTGTCGATACAAGTTCGCCCCTGAAGATGCCCACTTAGTGGGTGAAATGCATCGGGTTTTTAATAAATTTCTATGGCTGAAGGAGTTGTCTCACCGATTACAATATGTTTTTATATATTTATCTTTTCACTCAGTATTTTTTGTCATGCCATGAACCTAACCCCATTTTCCCCATTGAATTATGGTCTCAACATCCGCGAATTCCACATTCGTGAGAGTTTACATGAGCATAACCCTCGCGAACGTGGAGGGTTTACTGTATTTGCCTTTTGTTCTTTTTATGTGCTCCATATATGTAAGGCCTCTTTTTTGAAGTTTAATTTTGAGTTCAAAAGGTGTGAACCAATTATCATCTGTTATATTTATTGATGTTAGTAAGTTCCACTGGAGTGCCGTAGAACATGCTGTGTCGGTGCTGAAAATTTCTTTGTTTTGTGAGAACTCTTCCTTGCCGCTAAACACGTGAGCATTCACCAAATAGTGCGTTTTTGCATCTGCCAAAATCATTTTTATACCATACTTATTCGGCTTCTTAGGCATATGCAACCTGAATAGACATCGACCACTGAAAGCTGCAAGCATTTCGTCGGTTTTTAGATACTCACTTGGAATATAGTTTGCTTGACAGTTCGAAACAAGATTTTTAAAAATTCAGACAGCTGAAACCTTCTTTCTTTAATTTCTTGCCAAATTATCATCAAATCTTAGGAAGAGTAAAGACAATATGCTCTTCAGAGTCATTTTTGCTGGGAATATATCCCTGCCTGTTCCATCACGCGCATATAGTCTTTCGAGGTCTTCGTGTGCACTTTTGAAAGCCCCCACAAAAGACCTACGAATGCCTTTACATCTTTTTTGTTATTTATTTTAAGGACTTTTTCGGCATAGGAATATAAGGTCTTTTTCTTATCTATTTCCTTATTGGTATAATGACTATTAGCATTTAAGATTTCATCTGTGAATAGCAGTTTCCATGTAGTCTCTGGATCACTCTGAGATTGCAGATCAGGTCCATGCAGTCTAGGGATTGAGGTTATTAATTGTGACTCGAAGTGCGTCCCCAAATAGCAGAACTTGTACTTCAATTGAATCGATCATAAACAATGCTCGAATTCTGGACTGCGCTGTTATTTGTATTTTCATCTTCATCCGATGAGTCGTCATTCTGTTCGCTTGCAGTTTCATATTCACTTTCGATGGAAAAATCTTCGTCGATATCTTTTTCGCCTTCGTTGTTCATTTCCTCTAAAACTCTTTACATTGCTTCATCGTCTGACTCTCCATACATGGTACTCATGATGTCTCAGTAAGGAAATATAAAAAGTTTCTGTTTTGCACTCACTTTGTGAAAAACAATAATAAAGAGGAAAATAATTTTTTATAAAAACTAGCATTTAATGTAGGCTGGTGTCAATATGGCCTACAAACGAAATAAAAATTGTTACTGCCAAAAAATAGAAAACAGACTTTACATACGCTTCGCTCAACGTCCGGGAACTGAGAATATGGTACAGAAAATATCCGAGAGGCGGTAGCAATAAATATTTTGTTTCAGTAATTTGAACAATTAGTGTGGGTCTTTTTGGCCCTACACTACCAGTTGAGGGATGATTTTCTGCTACATTTGTTTGAAACATTTTTTCATAAAAAGGATTCTTTTAGTGATTTAGATTATCTATGTTATAGCACCCTGACGCCTGTTGTTGCATGGCCGAGCTGAGCATTTAGATTGGTTGCCGAGGAACAGTAGTCCTGCCTTTAGAGGCAAGGAATAGAACTATATTATATTAAACGACTGGAGAGCCTGTGAATAGCTTCGCAGTCAGAGCTGGGGCACGACTCAAAGGTCGTGCGGAGCCGCCTTCTTGTCAAACATTTTCTTTTTCTCCTTAAGCAATGAAGGAGAAAGAATTGTGTCTTTGAAAATATATATTTCTACAACTTTTGTTGTGATAACTTTGTTTCCGTTGCTATGATCAAAATGTTTAATGGTTGATAGTGATGCCTACGTTGTCATTTAATTGCGATCAAACCTATCCTCATGCCATCTGAAGCAAATTATGGCAGAAATTGTTCAACAAGACGTGGTGTTTCATTCTTGTAATTCTTCCAAATATCTTCTTTAGAACCAAATTTCTGTAAATACCGTATTTACCCTAATCTAAGACGAACCCTTTTTAGTAGAATATCAAAACAAAGATTTTATGACCTAATTACATATGGTTCCTGCAAATATTTAAAAATTTACAAAACTAGCAGGAATTTTTATTAGGTCTCATCTTAAATATCACAAGGGTCTGGGTTATATCAGTCATCATCACTCTCTATAGTCTCTTCACCACTGTACTCACTCTCCTTAACTTAATCACTCCAAACTTTGTCCATAGACTCACAGAAAACATCACCTTTGCTTCCATCCATGGTATTGGATAAGCAGCACTTCATAAATGCATTCAATATAATCTTTATTTATTGACGGCCTTGGTAGAGGGGTTGCTAGCGCGTCTGGTTCCCACGGATTCGTGTTCCGCGTTGGTTATGATTGTTTGTGACTGTCTTTTTATTGTTATATGGAGTTATTTATATACTGTTAATCGATCAGCTCGTACCTCATGCTGTAAGCCGATAAATAAAATAAATAAATCTCTTGCCACGATGCCATGATCCATTGGCAGAGCATTGCAACAGTAGGTTACTTTAGGTTTTCTTTTCAATCGGAACCCTTTAAATTGACTTTGAAAAGCTTGTTGACATCAACAAAAAACTTGAAGCTGTGCTCTCATTCCTCCAAGTATAATTACAAGGTTAATCTTTATCTTCAGGAATTACCTTTTGAATTCATGTAGTACAAGCTCCTGTCTTTTTTTTAATGCTGTGCCTGATCTTCTATTCTTTTGACACCTATACATTATCACGACATCTAACTATTATTCCAATAGGCATTTGTTCCTTGGGCATTGTTTTTCGGTTTAGGATAACATGTGATGGTAATTTTGCCCCATCTGCTAAACAGCCAACATTACGCTAACTCACATTTTTTCGTTATCTGGCGTTATTATCACAGATTTCGCCCTTTTTCATTGATAGTGTAATTATAAGGCATATCGAAGAAAACTGGAGTTTCCTCAGCATTGCTTATTTGACTCAAAAGTTCATTGTTGGTTTTTCTAAATACAATTACATGTTTTTGATGGGAAAGAAGTTCCCCACTGAATTCTGCAGGCAATTTTGGCACTGTGAAGTTCTTAGGCATCATGAAAAACCATTTCGTTGCATCATTCACACACACCAGCCATTACTGGCCATAAACTTCTATCGTAGGATATATAGTCCACATGCAATTTCTTGAGTTTTGAGTTTAATCGTTTCGCGGGAAACTGGCACTCTGCTCTGTTTCTGAATACGCCAAACTCAACTACTTTTTTCGTGTACTTTATCTTAACAGTTTAAAATTGGCATAACTACGCGTAATTCCTTTGGCTATACTTCCCTTTGATAGTGTACCTCTTATCTCTACATGATCAGCCATTTTAAAGTTGTGGGTGAAGCATTGAATTGGATTATATAACATAATTGCAATTAGGAAATTGATGGCTTATAACAGTTGGATAAGGGAATCCCGAATTACACGGTCATCTGTTTCTACATCTGTGAAATGTTATAAGCCAATTGAGAGGGGAAGGTTTGTTCACTTTTGGGAATCGCTCGCAAACTAATTTTCCACTGAACATCGTTCAAATATAAAACTCAGTAGTTCGCTAGTTCTTCAAGAAAAAATCATTTGTACGTATTCTGTGTATATTTCGAAGACACATATTCAGTATAGGTATAGTTCGTTCATTAATGGAAATGGTTGTTTACCAAGTTTTGTTTTAGAAAAAATAATTTTAAATGTAGATATTAAAAAAATAATCTTGTGTTAATTAAATCCGGACCCTAAGTTTGCAATGAAAAATTTCAGTACATACATTTATTTTATCTTGTTTAATTTGTTTAAGAACCATAGATTTAACTTCGTACTCTAATACCCTCTATTTTCGTTGGCTGAACGTATTTTCACCAAAAAACAACATAAATAACTTATGAACTTCAAAAAACTTATGACAATACAATAATTGAAAATATAATTCCCATTGCGATTTATAAGTGTATAAAACGATTATAACCGGACTTGCTCGAATGCTACTGCCTTATAAAGGGTTAAGAGATTTTTTTCGATTATCTGTATTATATTAATCTGGCAACCGGCGAATCCGAAACCGCAAATGACTGCTCTAGTACAACCCGGAAGCAGGAAATAAAACGAATCCAACCCCTAACCATTCAACCCAACAAAAAGTTATTGCTTTTTCCTCTAGGCGTCGAATCGTCCCGGCGCCGAATCGTCCCGTCGCTGAATTGTCCCGTCGCCGAATCGGTCGCGTCGAACTGCCCTGTACGTCTAGGACCGGCTCTGATTATATCTGTATGCATGCGTGTATAAATGTGTCTCTCCAAAGTATTAGCGGATCTCCTATTGGTGTGTGTGTGTATATATATATATATATATATATATATATATATATATATATATATATATAGATGTCAACAAGGTGTTGGGATGAGGAAACCCAGTGAGCACTCACCAATCAGACGACTTCAGGTTGGCGAGGCCCCGGGGATGTCGAAGCGACACACGTAAAATAACACAAAGACACAGAAACATCACAAACGTAGAAGCTTTCGGAACTACTCCTCCTACTCTTCTTCAGCTCTCTCTGTAGCTGAAGAAGGAGTAGTTCCGAAAGCTTCTACGTTTGTGATGTTTCTGTGTCTTTGTGTTATTTTACGTGTGTCGCTTCGACATCCCCGGGGCCTCGCCAACCTGAAGTCGTCTGATTGGTGAGTGCTCACTGGGTTTCCTCATCCCAACACCTTGTTGACATCCATATATCTATTTTACCTTTCCTTTTCCGTAAGTTGTTATATATATATATATATATATATATATATATATATATATATATATATATATGTATATATATATATATATATATATATTCGAGTTTTCGGTGCTTGCATACTGCATGCGCTTAAAAAAATATCGCCATACACCGATATCTAAGTGGAAGTGCAAGTGGAAGCCCCGGGTTCGATTCCCGGTCATAACAGACTTTTTCTCATTTCAAAATTATTCCCAACTTTACACCTTATGCCTGTCTGCATTGGATCTTCGGATCACATTATTCCATCAATTTCTCGCTTGGCAATCTCACCATTTGAGAGGGAGGAGTTTTCTTCGATGTATCTCTTCGAGGACATCCGTTGAGGCAGTTTGATACTAGCTTGGCTAGTTCCGCCCCAACCAAGAAAACATCCGCGTTCAGAAACAATAAAATTGATCTGCTGCGATAGTTCTGTGGTAGAATATCCCGGAAGACCCGGGTTCGATTCCCGGTCATAGCAGACTTTTTTCTCGTTTCAAAATTATTCCCAACTTTACAGCTTATGCCTGTCTGCATAGGATCTTCGGATCACATTATTCCATCAACTTTTATATAGTTAATACTACAATATGAATACACTCTATAATATAATTAGGATAACCTTTCTGCTTTCATGGGCGTAAAAAGTTGCAAAAGTGTTTACCAGCTGTTGAGTGTTGTTGGGGTCTCTCTATTTAACCTTTAATCTTTTTACAGTTGTGTGATTGGCAGACAGAAGTAGAGAACAGTAAGAATGTTTAGTATATAAGTAGTAATAAGTTTGATAGTATCTTTTGTTTCATTAATGAAAATACTGACTTGTCCATTCATATTGCGTAAAATCAACGGAAATATACTGCTAGTTCAGAGTAATTCAGCTTTAGATAGTAGTAGGAGTGAAACTGTTGAATATTTCATATTTTAGTCACCTAACATAAATGACGAAAATTATTTAATAATAATAATAAAATCATCGAAAGCTTACATGTAGCTTCATTTTCCAGACGTAATTCTTAATGAATCTCCCAGTTATCGCAACAATCTCAATTCACCAACGAGGTTTTCAATGGCCTTTTTCTAGGGAAAACAGTTTTCAGAATAATCTTAACTGAATAAAGATAAAAAGTTTATAAGATAAATAATAACCTAATATCTCATCAATAAACAGGAATGCTCGTATCAATACAAATCCACATTAAAATAAAGAGACTTCTATTACACCACGAATAGTTGGTTAAATCTCGTTGCTATAACGGACGTTTGTAATTTGTTCAGATTCGCTTCAACAATATAAATACAGAAAAAGAAACCTAAGGTTATATAATACAAATAATGTGATAACTGTTGTCGAAATTATTCAATTATAAAAATAAACAACTAAAAAGAATATTTTAATGAATACATAAATGTGAAAAATGCCACTAATACTATATCTATCTTCCCACGCAAATTCAAATTAACATTTATTGCAGCGCCAATGCGTATACCCGGTGAGCGAGGTGATTAAACAATGGTCTTACGCGATGATTATCTCAGGTGAGGTGGTTCGAGCCCTGCAAGCAGCTTTGGATTTTTCAGATTACACGGGGTCCAAAACATATATATATGTATATGTACAAGGTGCTTCTGAATAGCCTTAGGACAGTTGTTATAGTAACAACGCTACGAGCGCAATCTATCGGCCAACGTTGGGACTATTTAGTATCACCCTTCGACTAACACGTGGCCAAGTTTCATTAGTCTGCGATTAGCCTTTGTTGAGCTGTGACGTGTTTTGTAAATTGATTTTTTTGCGTTGTAACTGAAATTTTGGATGAACAAAGAGTAGCGATTATGTTTTGCGTAAAAACCGGTAAAAGAGCTCCAGAAACACTGCCAATGATCCAGAATGCATATGGCAGTAGTGCTGTCAGTCGTTCCAACGTTTGCCGATGCTACGCTCGTTTCCGTGAAGGGAGGGGGGAGGACGTGAAATACGACGCCAGGAGCGGACGCCCTTCAACCGCGCGCATCGATGAAAACATCGAAGCTGTTCGTCGCCCACCGATTGACGACCGTCGCATCTCCCTCCGAATGGTTGCAGAACGTCGGCGAGGATACCGTCGCACGATAGTGGAGCAAAATTTAGGGAAGAAAAAGGTGTGCGCAAGATTTGTTGCTCAAGCATTAACGATGGATGGAGCAGAAACAGGAACGGATTGCGTCGTGTCGTGTCTTCCCCAAACTCAAATTGGCACCGAAAGTTCGTCATTTCCAGTCGATTACGGAAATTCAAGATGCGGTTACAAAGGAATTGAACAGCATTCCGCAAGAGGCCTTCCTAGAAAGGATTAAAAAATTGTATGAATGTGCAAATAAGTGTATAAATCTAGAAGGAGTGTATAGACTGATCACGAACTCAAGTGCTGAGGTGCCTAGAAGCGCCAGAATAGAAATTCTGTTACCAAATCTAAAAAACAATTTGTTCAAAGAAAATTAATAATTTCGGGTGTTTTCGAAGGATAAAAATCTGGTAAAATGGGTTAAAATCCGAAAAATCTATACCCTAATTGAAATGTACCACGAATGTGGATTATGTGCAAAATATCAGCTCTGTAGCGTTTGTGGATCCAGAGATATAACGCATCAAAAATGTTGAACGATGACAACGCTGAAGCCAACTTCAATAAGAGTCGGAATCGGAACGCCCGATGCGTACCAAAACTTGATAGATTGAAATGTACCACGAATTTGGAGTATGTGCAAAATTTCAGCTCTTTAGCATTTGTGGATCCAGAGATATAACGCATCAGCGATGTTGAACGATGGCAGCACTCAAGCCAACTGCAATAAAAGTGTGTAAAAAGACTCATCTTTCGCTCCCTCTGCTTATGCTTGCCGAAAAATGGAACGAAATAAATAACGGTTTTTGTTTCGGTTCGTGTTCAAAAAAAAATTTATTTCGGTTTCACTCCAGCTAAAATAAGGTTTTTTTCGGTTCCGGTTCGATGCTCTTGTGCTGACGAATAGTTGACGCGAGTATAAAGTTCAAACAAATAAGAAAAACGAAAAGAGAAAGACAGACATGGGACCTAGAAAAACTGAAAGAAAGGCAGGATGTAGTCAGGATGAAGTTGGATGATCGCCTAAGAAATTAAGAAAACCAACCAAAGACCGTGGATATATAATCGGAAGAAATTAAAATCAGTATAAACCTTGGATAAAGAGATTGGAAAACAATAGAATAAAATCAGAAAACCATGAATCACTAAGGAAACGAAAATGGAAAAACGTTAACAGCTAAGAAAGTAGAGCCAAATATAGACGTATAAACAATGAGTTGAGAAGGGTGACAGATAAAGCTAGAGAAATTTTGATAAAAGAAAATATGATGAAAGACAACAAATAAAAAAGTTAGGACGGTACGATATGATGTACGCTAGGGCACTGGAATTAGAAGATAAGAAGTCTAATGGAATTCATGGTAAAGGAATTATGAATACGGATGGGATGTTAGTCTCAGAAACAAAGGATGAAGCACAGGTATGGGAAGAATACATAAAGGAACTATACAGCAAGCAGGCAGAATCGGCAAAAATAGAACTGGAAGATGAGGAAACATCAAAGAAGATAACTCAGGAACAAATATTATGGAGAGCGAAGTAGAAAAAGCGATAGTGGAGCTAAAGAAAGGGAAAGCCACAGTCTGCGATGGAATACCGGCTGATGTACTAAAAAGTCATAGGATTAGAAGGACTAAAAGCGATCACGAAATTAATTAATAAGATTTATGTCACGGGAGATTGGGCTCGGGATTTCCTAGAAGAAGAAGCCAAAGGCAATGCAGTGTAAAGACTACAGAACGATAAGCCTTCTGTCACACACTTCGAAGACCATCACGAAGATTCTTAATAAAAGGCTAGAGAAAAGGACAGAAGAAAGGCTAGGGGAAGATCAATTCGGTTTCAGAAAAGGACGAGGAACTAGAGATGCTATAGGGGTAGTTAGCATCATATCAGAAAGAGCATTAAAGTACTGGCAAGATATCTGCGTAAGTTTCGTTGACTGGCAGAATGCTTTTGATAGAGAAAATTATTTTAGAGTAAATTGGGTAATGTTGATGAAAATTTCCAGTCTAAACTACCTATGATGATTATGATGTAAGTTAATAAGCCCGTCGAAGGGCATTGAAAACAAACTTTACAAATTAAAAATGAATTTAAATATGTAATTATTTTATTTTGAATCCCTCTTAATCCTCCAGGGACCCAAATCTCGGGTTTCGAACTTCATTTGAAACAATTAACCTCGAAGATCTACCTTTAAGACCACTTTTTAGTTGAAAATTTCAATTTTTCTTCTTGTTGAATATCTTCAAATACTTTGCTGACGTATAGGTGTCTATGAGAGATGATGTCTTATTCGGGTTTTATTGTTTTACTTTGTCGAATTATTTTCCTTGGCTTTTGTTGATGGTCATTTCTAACGTTTGTCTATCAGAAAATGGAAGTTTTCTAGGATCAAACTGTGGTGCATTACAATAATTCGGAACTTTTCTAGGGGATAAAATAATGTCTCCTTGATAAGGCTTTTCAATTATTAGTGCTCGAAAAACATTACTGTAGAATCCTATTATGCGTTGGAAATTTGAAATAATTTATTTAAAAATGATTTAATGAGCATATTCCCGAATATCGGAATATCACTAAGAATACCTTGAACCATCCCACTTACTGTTGTGACTGGAGAACGAATTTTTTCAAAACTTAAATTGATATACATTTATCTACGCCCCTCTATGTCACAAGATAGGCTATCGAATTTATGGACACTCTCAATAGAACATCAAATATTGAACGATGTAGATATACATTCAATAGTTGAAAAATTAGCTTCTGCGAAAGCAAGAAAGGTTCATTTTCTATAAATTATATTCTATTCTTTTTTATAATAGCGTTGTAACGTCTTATGTGTAGGACAACTAATTTATTTAATAAATAATTTTAAAATATATTTCGTTTATTATTTTCATTTTTGGTACAATACAAACAATTATCTCACACACATGTAGAAATACCATTTAGAATATATCAAATTGATAAAACAATTGCTACAAATTTAGAATTATATTGGTGGGGAACCGAAATTATGTATTTTGCACAAGGGCGCCAGAACACCATGGCACGGGCTTAGAGTGGGCGACGATTTAACCGCTTCTTAAAAATTGTTTGCTTTCGGAAAATCACCGATCAATATTTACGCTTCGTTTAAATGCATATATAACATTGGGGCACAACCTAAATTGAATAACGAAAAAGTATCCAAATGGCCATGACGTCCTGAAATGTGGACAGAAATAGGAAGCGTAGGAGTGGAGAGGAATATAGAAGTTTGATTGTGTGTCGCATTCGAGGAAGGAACGGAGAAAAACTGAAAAAATAAAAACATTGGAGAGAAGAGGAGCGATGAGAAAAAGGAAAACAGAAAGGAGAGAGAGGAAAGAGGGGAATAGGAAAGCGGAAGAGAGAGTGAGAGAGAGAGGGGGATAAGGGGGGGAGAGATGGGGGAGGGGGAGAGGGTAGGGGGAGGGGAGGAGGGAGAGGGAGGGAGAGCGGGAGAAGGAGGGAGAGTAAGGGTAATAGAAAGAGGGAGAAATAGAGGAGATGGTATACTCGCAGGCGAATGAGACGATCCTTGGCACACTATCGGCGATAAAATACTTTCCTTTCTCAAATCCTTCCTGACGCCATTCTTGTGCACATTCTATTCTGCTCTGGCTCGGAAAAATCCTTCCCATCGTAATTCATCGGAGGATTTTTTTTCGCAGTTTCAGAGCTATGTTTTTGAGAGAAGCTCATCGCATTGTGCTAACGTTGGAAAAGAACTCGCGCACGCGTGATTAGAGAGGAAAACAGAACACGGTTTCAGGAATGGAATGGAGAGCGCTAAAAGGGAGAGGGAAGGAGTGAGAGATGGAGGGAGTGAGAGATGGAGGGAGGGAGGAGGAGAGGGAGGGGAGAGTGAGGGATTGAGAGGGAGGAATTGAGAGAGGGATTGAGTGAGGGATAGAGATGGAGGGAGGGGGAGAGAGGAGGAGAGGGAGAGGAGATAAGAGGGAGGAGTAAGAGAAGGAGAGGGGGTATGAGGAGATGGAGCGAGAGAGGGAGAGATATGGTGGGTGGTGGAGGTGGAGTGGGGGAGAGGGAGTGAGGGGGAGGGAGTGAGGGAGAGCGAAGGAGAGGGCGTGAGCGAAAGAGAGGAGTAGTGGGCGAAGTAGAGAGTGAGTGGGAGGGAGAGAGTAAGGAAGAGAGGGAATGTGAGGGGATGAGGCTTCTCATTCGAAAAGGAGCAGAATGGATATATATAAATATAACGCCGTGTTGGCATTTTTAGAAGCTAGATGCCCGCATCTGTATCAGAGAAAGAGGATATACTACCAGGGTGGAATGAGAGGACGATGACGAGAGAGAGAGAGTTAGAAGGCCGTTGATGCATCATTTACACTGCAAATCTAAAATTTTCACGGATTCTATTTTCAACATTTTTTACGCGTTCGGTCGCTTTTTAATTTTCCGAAGTCGTGCGTCGTGTCATCGTTTCCTCTACACTATTCCGTTACCGTTCAGTCTTACTCCCACTAGCGTTTATTTAAATAAATTTCAAAACAAAACACGATTATTATTTATTTATTTTTAGCTGTCCTAATCACTAAAATCTCCGAATTCACAATCACTGCCCTCACTGTTTTCAAATAGTTCATGCGCGACTTTGTGTTCACGCTCATTCTACTTCGTAAATGGCATCGCCGAGAACGTCGTCTTCATCCGCCTTATCCACTTCAGCAAAATCATCATCCCATACTATGTCGTCTTCGGAACCATCCATGGCGTACATCTAATATATAAAAGGCAAAAATCGAAAACCTCCTTCTAACCAGAATGTCTCCGTAAAAAAACCAACCGATTTTAGGAGATAGGGCAGGCCCCAAAGTAGGTTTGGATACCACTCTTAACCCCCTCCATTCTTGCGCAGCACAGCCCTGGTGAGAAATTCGTTTCTATCTGTAACTATGTTCCCTTATAACTCGAGAATGGCTGAACCGATTTGCAGCATTCTTTCACTAATTATTTCAGCATTACAACGAACAGGTTTACTTAAAAAATACAATATACAGCGTGTTTAAGGCAGTTAACTTTTTTACCTATGGTGTAAATACGCTTCACGTACAAAAAACATATGAATATACCGTCTTATCCAAAGTTGACATTTTTTCAACAAAATACCTCTCTGTAGGTGATGTTTAGAAGCAACGCTTTGTATGTTGAATTTTTTAATTTGAATGCCCGGCCGATTTGCCTCTTTCCTGCGCACAGTGGGTATCTCAGAGGTAGTGCAATGAATAGCCGGGGAAGGGAGGAGGGAAACCCGGTGCCGGCATTTGCCTGCTCTTACGAATAACACCAGGGGGGCCAACGGCTTAACGGCCCTTCCGAAGCACGGAACAACTGAATTTGCGCGGTCTCCTCAAACCACACAAACGGGGCCGGGCGACCTTGGAAAAATCCTACTTGCGCAGGATTCGTACCCGATGACATTTTCAAGCATCGGGCGAGTAGCAGCCGGCGTCCTAACCACTACACCACCGGCACCCCAATTGTATGTTGAGCGCACGGGCTGGGGGTATATAAGTTGCGGCGTCGGCGGGCAACGCCGTGTCACACAGCTACAATTTTAATACATTGTGTCCATCTTTAATAAGTGAGCCGGAACGTAACATCCTCGCAAACTCTCTCGCACGTATATCACTTGGCGTCAAAGACAGAACTGTATCGATACTGCTAATAATCTAGTGAATAGCTACACTGATATTGAAATTTGAACTTTGAGAAGGAGAAAAAATCCTGTACTTGACCTGGAATCGAACCCGGGTCTCCCCATTTGCCGGATAGGTGCTTTAACCAACTAAGATATCAAGCCAGAATGATTCTCCACTCTCGAATTGGGGTATTTACGGTGAAGAAGGGCTAACAGAGCAGTAAACCTTCTCAACACCTTTGTTTCTCACGTAAAAAGCGACTTTTTAAAGTGTAGGCTTTTATTCTTTTGGAAATTAAAATAAGAAAGAAATGACTTACGATCTTCATATTTAAACTGGTTTAGGAAATTTAATGAAGTTTTTATTCTATTCGTCTTTTTTCGCCTACCGTTCCAAATCTCTCATATTAAACATTGAAATAACATATTTTGGGAAAATATCGGCTTTTAAAGGAGATTTTGCCTCGCCGACCACGTCATTGTTAAACTTCGAGAATCACTTGTTATCTCAACCCGCATACATGTCATATATACGAGTGTATCTTATATTATACTAGCTGAATCTTACTTAATATTCACATGGTAGATGCACCGAAGCCTTTAAATCAGCAATAAAATTATGTGTATTATGTTAATACTATTATCCAAAACGTAAACAATAAACAACATCTTGGTTACCAAACAAATGTAAGTATATGTATCTATTTATGATGCGATCTTTCAACGTTAATGGCAAAGGATAACAATATTCTAATATTCCTTAAAAATCATTCGACTCGCTTTAAAAGTATTCTTAGACTATATTTAGGTATTAATCCATTTGTACCCTGTATCTTGGCGTTGGCTATTCTTCCTTCACGGCGCACCACTGCGTGGATTTTCCTTACATTAATCTTTACGTAGCTATATCCCTTTGAAGAGGACAACAATTAAGAAATTTAGCTTTCTTGCTGCCTGGAAAATGATAATCTAAACCGATAAATTTTGCGCTTAAATTTCGAGCAATTGAGCATGTAATACGACAAAATATGAACAGAATGAAAATACTCAGTCGACGCGGAGAGAAAATACTCGGGGCGATGCCGTATTCATTGACTTCAGGAAGGCGTTCGATAAAGCATCTCATAAGAAATTAATTCTGAAGTTAGGACAACGTGGTATCAATCCGAAAATTGTCCTTTGGGTGAGAGACTTCCTCTCCAATAGAGAAGAGATAGTTGTCATCGATGGTAAATACTCGTCTCCCGTTAAAGTTGCGTCGGATGTTCCTCAGGGAAGTGTATTGGACCCTCTACTTAATTTATGTGAATGATATCTGCTCGGTAGTTTGTAGTAAAATTAGACTTTTCCGATGATACCGTTCTATATAAAAAAATAAAAAACCAGGAGGACCATCAGTCGCTGCGTAAAGACTTAAGAGCCATTTCAGCGTGGTGCAAAGAATGGCAAATTGAAATTAATTACACTAAATGTCCCGCAATTGCGTTCTGGAAAAGTAAGAACACAGAAGTAGGATTCGAGTATAAAATAGATCAAATAAATAATGAGACGCAACTTTCTCATTTTACATTAATCTCTCGTAATCGTCAAAGTACATGAAAATAGATAAACGATACGATACCCTTTCGGTGACACTGCTGCTGCCAGCAGACAATCAAATATAATACACTGGAAAAATGACAAGAAATATACTAACAACTATATTGGAGTGACATAATACAAAGCAGAAATATAGTAAGATACTTAATAGAAATATTCACTTGGAGGGATAATCAAACGATACGAAAAGTATCCGACTCGCAGGGTATTCTTCCGCAGGCCCAGTTAAGGTGTGCCCGTCTCTGAGTCCTTCCTCGTTCTCTCTCCTCACTCCGTCTATCACAATCTCTCGGCTGCTCGTGGCGACGTTGTCGGATCGGAAGTCTCCTAGTTCGCACTGTATTTCAAATAGAAAGCACTGCACTTGGGAAAGACTATTAGTTCTGGCCCGTCGATCGTGGCGTTCTCTTCTGGGCTAATGTCTGTTGCTACAAAAGGGGAAACTCTGTACGTACGCGCAAAGCCGAAGTACTCGCGTTTGCCGAAGTACTCGCGTTTGTTCTTCGTTTGATTGAGTTCGAACACAAAAACTTCTGGCGAACACGAAAAACTGATTGGAAACTCGATAAATTGTCAAAAGGGAAAAATGCTGCAATATTCAAGCAGCCGATTATGTAAAATATTTAGCAGTAACCATTTGTTTAGGTTTTTCGTGAAACATGCACATTCGTCGAGTTATAGACGCGGCCAACAAGAAAATGGCTTTCATAGGCAGAAGAGTTCGGAACACTACAGAAAAAGTACGTGAAACATGTTTTTTATCACTGGTTAGACCACAAGTGGAATACGCCTCATGCATATGGGATCCGTACGAGAAGGGACATATAGTTCATTTAGAAAGAGTGCAGCGCATAGCAGCCAGATGCGTAAAACAAAAGTACGAACATAGGAAAGCGTCATGTCATTATTGAGGGATTTGAACTGAGTACCACTAGAGGATCGTAGATTTAACTCAAGGTTGCGGCTTCTGGAGAAATATAGATCGGAATGTCTAAAAGACGAGGTTGTAGGTATAATTGAAACACCAACGTATATAGGTAGGAACGACCGTGACGATAAGATACGTGAGATTAGGTATTGAAGTAACGGTAAACCGGTTTACCGGTAAATGACCTGAGAGACTTTACTAAATAAACCGGTAATTCGTTTTTGCCGGTAATTCGGTAAAAGAAAAACGTATTAAATGTACATTTTAATAATTTTACCTGTTAATTATCTTTGTAAAATATATTTTTAAATAGCTCTAAATATCTAAATAATAATTTTTTATGTTCAATAAAGAGGTTGAATACATATTATGGTCTTGATGCTTTAGAGGTACTGTATGACGAATCCATTGATTCTCACTTAAATACTATACAAAACGGTCAGATCAGTTCTGTGATAGCCAAGATACGAATAGTGGTTAAAAAGTTCCGCAGGTCACCAACAAAAAACGATTATTCACTCCAAAAACATGTAAAGGAGGAATTTGGCAAGGAACTTTCATTGATATTGGACTCTAAAACTATATGGAATAGTTTACTGGTCATTTTGGAGCGCTTCACAATGTTAAAAAATTGTATTAGAAAGAGTCTCATAGATACAAAATCAGAAATCAATTTGACAGAAAATGAACTTCAATTGGCCTCTAATACAATATTAGCATTGGAACCGATAAAAGTTGCAGTAGAGGCACTATGTAACAAAAATGTAAATCTGTATATCGCTGATGTTACGTTAAAATTTATGTTCGATGAACTAACAAATCAAAACACACTTTTAAGCAATGAACTTAAAATAACATTGATTGCCCGTATAAAGGAAAGGCGTACAATTTATTCTGATGTTCTACAGTACCTTTATGATCCCACGAAATCGAATGACGTAGATTACGGAAGTTTTAATAAAACTAGCTCATTCACAACAATGAAGAGAATCGGGGAGCTACTTGAACGCGTTCCTAATAAAAAGGAAACAGATAATACAAATGAGTCAACTGAAGTCATTGAGTCCAATGTTGCAACGTCTGTTCCGTCGTCATCGTCTGCATTGTCGATGAAGGAAAAACTTCAATTGGCGATAAAGAAAAAACTGATGTACCTAGCCTATGAAGATCTAACTCAAAAACAAAAAAAAATACGAAAGACATAAAACATGTCGTGAGAAAGGAAATGATGTATTTTCAAGAAGAAAAAATAAGTGGAAAATATTTTTAAATGGCTTTCGATTTCCTAATGACTGTTCCACCAACGAGTGTCGAATCAGAAAGAGCGTTTTCTACGGCTGGGTTGATATGCACAAAAATCAGGTCGCGGTTAGGAGACAAAAGTCTGGATAAATTGTTTTCTGCGAGCCTATTTTAACAACCAAAGAGACATAAAATAAAAGAGAATCATCGGCAATAATTTTTTTAAATTATTATATTATATTTTATTTTTAATATTTGTATATGTTACGGTAAAAGTTGAATTTGTGTACATTTCCCGGACTACACACATTGCTCATAACATATATTTATCGTTTTATAATAATAATTAGCATTGTTCTGAAAATATCGAAAATTACCGGTTTACCGGTAATTGGAAAAACATTTACCGAATTACCCAATAGAAAATTTCAACCTGCGATAGACAATCTTTAGGTAGGTTTTGATGCATTGCATCCCCTGCCACCCACCAATTAGGTGAATTTCAGGGTAACATGTAGATGTAGAAGTATATGAGAATGTTTTTGCAATGTATATTACGCCGTTAGTTTTATTTTTACTATGGTGAGAGGCCTCAAAATCTTGAAATGGTCCGGGCCTCTCTGTCTCTCGGAGGGAAAAACGTTATAACACCCATGGATCCCTTCTCTCTCTCTCTCCCTCAATCTCAATTCTGACCACATTGACAAATGTTGAATGTATGTCGCCTTTGTTCTATTGCTGACACGATCAAAACGCACTTATATATATATATATATATATATATATATATATATATATATATATATATATATATATATAGACTGCAATGTATTTAATAGAATAGATTCTATCCCTGACAGTCTAGCCATTCAGCGTGCTATTAATTCTATTTCTCACAGGTGCTCACGATGGAATACGAATCAGAATCAACACCGTTTAAAGTTACGACATGTAATTTTTTATTACATTTAACCATGAATGTACAATTTATGTGAAAAATCAGAAAAGTTTGATTAATTAACTGTATCTGAAATCCGCATTATTTTAAATTCACATCATTATTTCGGAGCACAGAATATTTACATATACATACAGGTAAATTATCTAATCGAAAAAATGTGCGTGTTCATTTGGTAGATATTATGATGCTGTCTTTTATCATATGTTTAGGTGTGTGGCCTTTTCTATTTGGTTCTGATCAGCTTTTTTTCTTCTCTCTCTCTCTTCTCTTCCTCTCTCTTTCTCTCTATTCTCGTTCCCTTGGAAGGAGTGTCCGGAAGGTGTGGTGCATGAGGATGCCTTCAAGGACATCTACGCCAAGTTTTTCCCCCATGGAAGTGAGTACACAATACACTCCTCTCCCCCTCCTCTCTCTTCTCTCTCTCTCTCACTCTTTCCTTCAATGTCTCACCTTAACGCCTCTCTTTCTCTTTCTCCCAATACCAGGGATGGCAAATGTTTTTGTCGCGTGCCAAGGATATAATGTGAATCATCAAATATTTTTCGCGTGTCCCAAGTTTACTCCTCTAAGAAACAATATTTGATACAGAAAATGCAAGCCTACGCGTGCCAAGTAAAATCTCACGCGTGCCACGTATTTGCCATCCCTGCCCTATATCTTCTCCATTTCCCGTATTTTAATTCATTTCCGCTTTCGCTACTGGATTTTCCATTTAATTCTCATTCTCGATGGATCTTTTAATTTGCTTAATATTGTAAGTGTGATGCTTTAATAAAGATATATTGTTGCCAACATTTCTTAACCTTGTTTGAAAAATTATACTTTCAGTTATGAGTATTTATATTTTTGCGGAGTAATTAGTCGAAATATTTCAGTCAAGTTATATTTTTTTCGTTTTGCTCATCTTTGTGTATTTTTCGAAATATTCCCAACTTCTGCATGCTCAAGCTTGATCCGCGATATCTATTAAAACTGTGGAGATAAGAAAAAGCGGAAAGGCCTTTGTAATGGAATTTTAAAATGTGGTTCACCTACAGGCCATTATGCATGTGATATCTTCATCATTACTCGGTCGAATTTCTTCAATCCTTGCATTCGGAATTTTAGTTGGATTAATCCAAACGCAGTGAAATCTCACTTATCGTTATTGCATCTTCTCCCAAGATAACCTCCACCTACTTTTTCTAACTAATATATTGTTGTAAAAATATGAATGGCGTTTAAGTTTTCATTAATAAGGTGAAACTTTTGCATAATAATACCAATTAGCGCTAATCTCCGCTTTTTACTGTTTTCATACTTCTCAATATTTTCATAAAAACGAGTCTGGTTTCTGCTCGCTACAAGTGCTTATCGCCCGATTTTCTGGCTTGTTATTCTATTATTCTCAATTTTGCTGTCCTTTGTTTTCTAAAAATGAGCCAGATAATGAAAACGGTAGTGTTGCCCATAGAAAAGAAATTAATAACATTGGCAAGACTTGATAAAATTTGCTCTTGAAAATGTGAAATACTAATAGAGTTGATTATTCTTTTCAAATGCGTATAAGTAATAAATAATAAAAAAATTAGCACATATATAACTAATTTTCATTGATTTCTTTGCGAGAAAAGCTGCAACGTACATCCTAGTTGTAACGAGATGGAAACGTTGACTCCATAACTGGAGTACACAAAGAGATTGCAAAGGCGTTCTTAAAATGGGAGATACGTATGAAACGGTAACGAAAGATTGGGCGGTTCTCGAATTTTTATCTCAGAAACTATAACTGGTAATTATGCGGTCTCGCGGACGTTTTTATAGCGAATGAAGTTCTCTATCGGAATAATTTTTTAAATCTATACCTCGCGTCATATAAGCTTGGGAGAGAGGAATGTGGTTTTATATTTTTTGTTTGCTTATAGAACCGTCTTATCGATCGATGTAAACAAAATTTGTGATTTTTATGCTTGGAACTTTTCTCCAAGTTTTGTCTCCGAAACTATAAGTCGTAATTATGCGCTCCTGCGGACTTCCATGTTGTAAATTCGAATTAAATTTTTAATCTATACCTCGCATAAGTATGGGAGAGAAATACAGGTATTCTCGCTTATAACGAACTCGGCTGTAACGAATCCCCGGATATAACGGCCTCCATTAGTTGGTCCGGCAAGACTTATGGAATTTCTTCGAGAAATTACCCTATTATAACGAACGCCACCTCGGATATAACGGCTTCGTAGAGGCTGGCTCACACTTGAAAGAAGCGTGGCCCGAACCTTCACGATGATTCCCGATCTCCAGGGAATACCCCAATAACTTCACAGTGATCGCACAAAACTTCTGCTCGTGACGTCAGGCGAAGCGAAGAAATGTTCTCCCCAAGAAATTCTTTTCGCTTCTCCGCGCTTCCGTTCTCTTCGCCGCGTGTAAGTGCGCGTGTGAGCGGGTGCATTTAACTCTTCGGTAAGAATATTTTTGTTGTAGCCGCGCTTCTCTTCGTTTCGCCTCGTCGTTGGAAAATCGAAACATCCCCGCTGCTTCAAAAAGGTTCTCTCTTTCCGTCTAACAAAAAAGCGTGGATGAGGTCTGATATTTTTGGTCAACACTTGAGAGGCTGGGATGCAGACTTTCGTAGAAAGAAAAGTAAGATCCTATTGCTCATCTCAGGATGGAGTTGACCAACATCTCTTTGGTTCACCTACCTACTACTCCTTCTTCAGCTACAGAGAGAGAACTCTTCTCTCTCTGTAGCTGAAGGAGTAGTTCCGAAAGCTTTACGTTTGTGATGTTTCTGTGTTTTTGTGTTATTTTACGTGTGTCGCTTCGACATCCCCGGGGCCTCGCCAACCTGAAGTCGTCTGATTGGTGAGTGCTCACTGGGTTTCCTCATCCCAACACCTTGTTGACATCCATATATCTATTTTACCTTTCCTTTTCCGTAAGTTGTTATATATATATATATATATATATATATATATATATATATATATATATATATATATATATATATATATCTCCCTCCCTCTCTGTCTCTCTTTCATTTCTTCCTCTCTCTCCTCGCTCGTATTAAAGCATTCAAAGAATGCGTTCCTTACGCATATAGTATAAGGATTAAGATGGCAATGCAATCTCGAGGTTGATGACACGGTCGACAAGGCAATATAAAGTTTTCCAATAAATATGATTTAAATGTAAAACTTGAGCGATTTTGTATTGTAGACAAAATGCGACGATAAGAATAAAAAGTGTTGTTTATTTTTCTTTAGAATAGTCCGAAGATCGCAGGTCTTTTTTTTCTAGTTTTAATTTGCAAAAGAGTAAAAGACTAAGTCCAAAAATCGATTTTTACGTGTTACCTTATGGGAAATAGAAATTATCTATTTGAGTGTAACCCGGGCCTTTTTTAGTGATTTTGTTTCGTAAATCGCTTTTATTATAAGAGACAAACATTTCTACCAAATTTCAATCTTCTACCTACTCGGAAAGTTTGTTAAAAATAGCATTATAGTCAGTCATAAATGATGTTGTTGCAGACAGAGCAAGAGAAATATATATATATGGATTTAATTATTGTTTTCCGATAGAATCCTCGTATCGACCGATGTAAACAAAATATGCTATTTTTTGCTCGGGATTTTCTTGAATCTTGATCTCCGATACTAAAACTCGTAATTATGTGGTCTCTCGAACCTCTTTGTGGTTTTTATTATATTCACCTTACAGACCATATAAGAGCTAGGGTATTTAATTGTTTCTTGAAGAATGCCATTTAACGAGATACGAGTGTAATTTTATTAAAGTAATTATGTGAAGTTGAAGTTCTTATTGACGGATTCAGTTCAAGATCAAAATTATGGGGTAAATTTTAATAATGATCACTTCTACTTGATTTAATAAAATCCGTCCATCGGTTTAGGAGATAAAATTTACAGCAGACGGGCGAACAAGACGTGGCCATAAGGCTTTCTGGTACTACATCTTCCCTGGTAATGAACGCCTAATATAACAAGATGGAAAAGTATACTCCATAAATGGAATACATAGATTTAATGGCGTTCTTTACAGTAAACTAGCGTAACCAGGGCCGGCGCGTGCGCGGGTGCAACGTGTGCGCCGCACACGGGTGCCGACAATTGGGACGGCCGACGAGAGTTTAGGCGCTTCCTCCGACAAATTGAGTGGCGGTTCGACTGGTGCTGAATTGGGTTTAGTAATGTCTTAGCACATAAGGCGCATGAAAAATCAGAAGAAGGTATTTTGCTCACATTTAGGGCATATGATTCAAAATGAAATTATGAATCTCAATTCAGAGAAAATTATTGAAGTAATTTTAGACATGCGTAGAAAAGTGAGGTATTTTTCAATAATCCTTGACTCAACGCTGGATGTAAGCCATATGGAACACATTACCGTAGTAATCCGTTTTGTAGTAATTAATACCGAAATCAGAAGATCTGAAATCCACGAGCACTCCCTTGGGCTATACCCAATTACGGAATCAACTGGAGAGGAATTAACCCTATTTTTTTTTAAAATGTTGAGAGATATAAATTTAAATGTTCAGGATATCAGAGATCAGGGTTACGACAATGCTACCATGGTTTTCATGTTTTATCACTATATGTCCAACATTATCAGTTATTATTACGTGGTAAAGACCCCAGTGGTGCCCGTCCTAATCTTGGACCTGATCTTTTGCTAATTTCTGAATGACATTCCTCCTGAATGTTTTCACTCTCACCTTTTATCAGAGCTACGGCTAGGTATGATCGAAAGTCAGCTTGAGAAATATTCTCATCAGATGCGATCCGGTAGATCTTCCATGCGTTCACTATCGCACTATCAATTATGTTGGTGAAAAGTGGCCACCACCATTTTTTTCCTCTCTGGATACGATTATTTGCAACAGCATTAATCTGCCCCTCCCATGTGCTTATTGCATTCAGAAATCATTAGTGGTTGTGGAATGGAAACTTCTTTCTTTTCTTTACGACTATGTCTTTTTGTATTCACCAATGGAAAAATCTCAATGTTATTACTTACTGCTGTGACTACAGAATTGTCGTTCCATCTCACAGCAATCATTTTTGAATGGTCATCATAAGCATAGTCAAATGTACCCTTTTCCTTATTTCTGATAATTTTAACGTCTTCCAAGGGGCATTTTCCAATGCGGTTATCTCGAATTGTCCCAGTGGCAAAAATTCCTCTTATTTAGAATTTGAAAAAGGGTATGAGAGAAGAAAAAGTTGTCAAAAAATACTCTTTGTTCTGAGGGAATCCTTACTACATTTAGCAAATCAAGGACAACACCTGCAGCCAAACCATATTTTATTTTTTCTTCCAAAAAAGACTGAGCGCCACCATAAGGATTGAACTGATATACATACCCATTTGATGAGCATAAGCACCATAACTTAAAACCAAACCGGACAGGCTTTCCCATTATAAACATTTTTGCTGAGTGCAGACCATAGGAAGGCACCATCTGCTCATCTATTGAAAGGTTGTGAGAAAATATTTCCGAATTGCAAATAATTCTCATTTAGCATTTCAAAAATTTGGCGCAATTCGGAAAATCGGTCATTCTTGTCCAACTGAGCATTATCAGACAAATTAATGTTTTGCTTAATGCTACGGAATCTATTGCGGCTCATGCAGTTTCTCACTAAAGGTAAACCTTTGTCCTCATCAATAGACAAATACATATCACACTGTGGCAGCGTATGGTATCCTGATAAAATTAAAATTCACAAAAAAGTTTAAGATCACTATCTGAAACTCATAATCATGCCTATTGTGTTCTACGGCATCTTTTTTCGTCAACTGTACAATTTGAACTTTGTCACTGAATAAAAGCGTGAATACTTCCATTGGTGACTTACCCCCTAAGACTGTTTTCATCTTTTCACGGTGATCGTCTTCTTTGCAATTCGGCACATTGATGAACCTTGCCCTTTTCATTTTTTCCACACGGTAGCACTTTTCAATATTATCCTTTATTTTCCTTTTCGCCTTTTGCCTTTTGTGTTTCTGTTTGTCCTCTTCCTCAATTCCCTTATCAATGTCACTAAACACTTTTGATCCTTTGTGCACTTTGACTGTTCCTGCTACATCATTCTGATTACTCTCCTCGCACTCAATATTGTCATCCACGTCTTCTTCATCTGTTAACTCGTCAACGGCCGGTGGGATGTAAACTGCGTCAATTTCTTCGTCACCGGAGCTGTTCGATTCTTCCAGAGCTGCCAATATTTCAGGAATAGTCTTCATTTGACTATTTTTTCGCTCATCTGGTGATAACATAATATATTATATATATTATGTTTAAAAATACACAAAAGATACATAACTTTTTCAATAAAAAATAAATAAATGTTTCTCACCTCTAATATAATGAATACAAACTAATATTCCGATCAAAAAGCACTCCACCCCTTTCTTCGAAGACAGAATCCTCACTGCTGTAAATCAATTCCTCCGGAGATACTGCTGTGATAATGTTTGCTCCTGTTTCGCTCAAAAGCCTACGAATGATGTTGTTGCTCCGGTTTATATACTAACTGAAGCCCATTAAGACCAGGGGGTCGTTTTCATCCCATCGATGTTTACAATGTTCTTGGCGTCACCTGAGTCATGCCGATGCTGGGTAAGCTGTGAATCGCAGGTATGAGTCGTTGCTACAATTTGTTCGACTGTCGCTTCAATAGATTTCAATATATCTTAGCGCGCTCACTAAGTAAACACAAAATTCAAAACGTAACAATGTGATTGAATGTGAAATAAAATGTTATTAACTTGCTTTTGCAACCAGCTAACAGCATTTATTCCATACGCCGGTCTCACACGAAACTTAACACTTCCAGTCAATGGTGCGTAAACGCGCCATTAAGTTTAACGTCCGATAAGTCTCCAACAATGGAAATTTTGAATCGACTGTTTATCTAGTATAAATAAAGCATTCTTTTTCTTTCTCATTATAACATAAAATTACAACAAATAAGCAACTTTTTTTGTAAATGTGCCTTATGTGTAGTGCGTCACATAACCTCAAATATTCCCGAATTTAATCCATTTTTTTTAATTATAAATATATTAAAAATGCGCTATAATAATATGAATAGTTAGTAACAGAGCTAAATATTATCCATGATGGTAAATTTTCTTTATAAATGGGTTAAATGTGCCTATAAATTAGTATTCTAAATGAGAAGCACGTATTTAAGGTGGATACGTTTGATTGAACATGATTAGAGTAAATATCCACTTCTGGTTGAGCGATTGTTCCCAAAACCTAATCAGCTCTTCATTACATAGTATTATTTCTAAATGTAAAGCTTGGTATTGATAAAGTGTAAGTTTTTTAGTTAGAGCGCCCAAAAAAATCCTATCACATACAGACAGACACACAGACATCATCGAGAAAATAGTCAAAACGTGTTCAGGGGACCTTATAACATGTATTTCCGTTGAAATATCGCATTCGATTTTTTCATGAAAACAATACTTTAACTATACTTCGTATATGGAGAAAGTAAAAATGTGCTCCATATAAAATAGAAAATACATGCATTAGAAATAGAAAATAATTAGGTCGTTTAAAACTTTCTTTTACAGATGTAAATAATAAGATAACAAAAATATATAAGAAATAAGGGTTAGATCAAATAAGAAGAGAAATATATGAGAAGAATGAAATACTAAAAATGAATGAATGAAGAACCCAGAAAGAAATAATTCCTCTGGAATCAAACCCAGACACCTCATCATGCGAATCCTTCCCGCTAAACACTCACCCAATCAATAGCAATTCATTTAACTTTTACTTAAGAGGCTACCGGATAGGCGAAAAATTCCAGTGCTGACCATGGCGCTACGGGCATTCACGGCTAGTATCAGAACTACTTTCAGGGCTCAAAATGCCCATCCTCTATGACCCGGGTTCCCAACCTGTGGGTCGCGACCCCCGAGGGGGTCGCAAAGCGTTTTCTGGGGGGTCACCGCGGTTATTTTTAGTTGCAATTATTTTTATAGGAAATTTCACCACGAAGGTTTTCAACACTTATTTATTTCAATATGGCTACACTCCAATATTCTACTAGTGGTTGTAACACGGATTTTTGATAAATTAAAGGAAGTGACTTAAGGTCCACTGCGGCGGATACTTAAAAAATGTTAAAGGCCCGCCCTGTTCATAAACATTAAACATTTTATATTATTTTAATTATTTGCTATGGCGGACCTTTAATATTTTTTCAAATTTCCGCCGCGACGGACCTTTATTCACTCCATAACCCTAAAATATACAAATGCAGTGTTATCATTAGAATAAAATTCTGTTACAAATAGAAAACTGAAAAAAATATTTACTATGATGCAAAATTCAATATCAAAATTCATTTTTAATCGGTGTCTCGATGTTTGAATAACAGACTGTAGAATACGGACCATCGAATAAAGATGAGTTGCTCTCTTAACGCAGTTGAAGATCACCCCGTATGTTTTGCTGATGCCGCCATGTTTGCAATTATGTAATTCAATTATGTCCGCGATGGGCTGTCTAATGCAAACTGGCACGAACTTAGTTCGCTAATAGTCAACCACCTTTAGTTGGCCACTCGCAGTCGAGCGCAGGTTAGCTACTGCTTGCACTTCCTAAAATCTAAAGAGCGTCAGTAGGTCGCCATCAGTCCATGCTGTCCGTCGGCTTTCTGCATCGCTATTATCTTTTCCCGACGGAAAACAATTTCTTTGGGTAATTATTTATTTATATTTTTATTGTTATATTATTAGTATTAATAGGTGTATTATTTTAATAAAATAGTGAGCTAAGTGACTAATGCTAAACATTATTAAACATTTATTTTTAAAAAATATTACAAATGACAAAATTCGTGAAACGAGAATAAATAATAAAAATACAAAAAGAAATTTTTTTTCTCAAAAAAGAACTAATTTATATTTATATTTTCAGAAATCCGTACCCATGGAGAAGAAACGTAAATATTCAGAAGACTATCGAAAATTTGGCTTTATCACCTTGATCAGCAATGGCATAGAGAAGCCACAATGCGTTTTGTGCAATGTTGTTCTCAGTGTTGAATCTATGAAACCTTCAAAACTCAAACTTCACTTAGAGACAAAGCATTCAGAACATACTAAAAAGGATTTGGAGTTCTTTCGACGCCATGAAACTGGTCTCAGACGTCAGAGACTTGATCCTACAGGAATTTTTCAGCAACAGAGCACAGCAGCAGTGCAAGAATCATATGAAGTCGCATTGGAAATTGCCAAACAAAAAAAACATTACATGATTGGAGAAACGCTCATCAAACCCTGCATGTTGAAGATGGTAAAGTTAATTCTTGGGGAAGCCAGCGAGATAAAGAAGCGACAAATATCTCTGTCCAATACCACTATTCAGAGGCGCATTTCAGATATGTCCGTAGATGTGAAAGAGCAGGTTTTGAATGAAATCAAAGTTTCTCCATTGTTTTCTTTTCAAGTTGATGAAACAACGGATGTAAGTTCATGTTCTCAGTTGTTTGTCTTCGTGAAATATATTCATTCAGATGACATCAAAAAAGAGTTCCTGTTTAGTAGTGCACTTGAAACTACTACAAAAGGTGAAGATATTATGGAGAAGATAAATACCTTTTTGAAACTGGGGGACTACAGTGGAAAAACGTCTGTGGGGTTTGTATAGATGGAGCACCAGCTACACTAGGGTCAAAGTCGGGCTTTCAGACAAAAGTGAAAGAACTTGCTCCCCAAGCAAAGGGCATTTACTGCATGATTCACCAATATGCTCTTGCCAGTAAGACTCTATCAGCTCCTCTGCAAGAGGTACTTGATTCTCTGATCAAAATTGTGAATTACATCAAATCTGGAGCCCTCAACACCCGTCTGTTTAAAGAACTCTGTAAAGACATGAATTCTGATCACGAAGTTCTTCTTTTCTACACTGCTGTGTGCTGGTTATCAAAAGGAAACGTTGTCAATCGTGTCTTTGAGTTGAAAGATGAAATCAAGTTGTTCCTGGAAGTGCAAGGGAAACATGACCTTGTGGCTTACTTTAATGATGAAGCTTGGAAGAAAAGAGTTGCTTGCTTAGCAGACATTTTAGACCAGCTAAATAAGCTGAACCTGAAACTTCAGGGAAAGGAAACACACATTATCCAATTTCAAGACAATCTTCAGGCATTTGTATCCAAGCTGCAAAACTGGCGTCGGAAAGTAAATCTTGGAAACATTGCCATGTTTGAAAAACTTTGCAGTGTGGTAGAGGAATCTGAAGGTGAACTGGATGAGAATCTGAAAGAGGAGATTACTGGGCACCTTGAATCCCTTGAAAAGGAATTTCAGCGGTACCTCCCTGAGCTTACAGAAGAAGAAGCTGCACTGGTACGAAACCCATTCTCTGCTTCCCTGAGTGTAGCCAGCATTCCTGATGAAGTACAGGATGAATTCTTGGACCTGCGGAACGATTCCTCGGCACGTAATTTGTTTTATGAAAAATTGCTGACTCAGTTCTGGTGTGCTATGTGTCAGTCATATCCAAATGTCACCATGCTTGCCTTTCGAGTTTTACTTCCATTTGCCTCTACATGGATTTTCAACGCTTCTTCGTATCAAAACAATGGCAAGAAACAGACTGAATATTGAGGATGACATGAAGTTGGCTTTTACAAACACTCAGCCGCGTATTTTGAAGCTGGTTGCCCAGATGCAAGTACAACCATCGTATTAAATATTAGGTTAGAATTATATTCCGAAAAATTTATTTTTAATGTGTTTTCTTTACCCTATTAAAAATGCCTTTATATGCAAATGTGGCGGGGGTCGCAGGTTACTTGGCTATTATAAAAGGGGGTCACGACTCGAAAAAGGTTGGGAAACACTGCTTTGTAAGCTACTCAAGGGTCACGACTCCACCATAACTCGGCCGAGGTTTGTTTACATTTCTGCAGTAGGGTTTGGCTCGGGCTGTTTTCTTCGTTATACTTTGGCAGAGCGAGAAAGCTGGGGCGGAGGGGAAAATCTTGGTGGCCAGTTCTCAGTGCCGTCTTTATGTTTTTGACAGATTGCAGTATATAATCAAGTTTCCTTAAAATAGTAAACAAATATGTAACGTTAAATAGTTGATAAATAAATTTTACTTGGATGATTAATAAAAATTAACAGAAAAATCGTTCATGAAAAAAGATAAACGAGTACCAAATCTATGAGTACATATTAGAATCTATAATTATACTTACGAGTGAACAAACATTGCTTATAGAAAAAACAACAAATCATTCGTAAAACAAAAAACACGGAGATTTCCGCACAACGGTCTGTCGTGCCGTCTAATTGTAAGAAAAATGTCCGAACTCAAAGAATAACCATAGGATAGTTGTTTTTTATGCTCAAATGGTTGAAGGGTTGAAGGGACAAGGCACTCCAGCTACTGAAGGGTAGAAGTCATAAAACTTAACAGTAAAGGAACCCTGTCATAAAACATAGGACTGGGGTGTCTACAGCACCTCATGCAACCGCTCCCGTGTTTATTAGCTTAAAAATAGAACAGCTAAAATAAAAAACTAAGTGTAACAAGATAAATTCTACATACAAGACCAGAAAATAAGTTGTATTTTGTTCTGTACGATCTTTTTGCCCAGCTGCCGTCAGCAACTTCAGGAATGAGAGGGACTCCGTCGTCATCAATATCTCCCATTTCCATAGCAAGTCGTGCCTCTTCTTTCGCCGAGTTTTCCATTTCAACTAAAGCAGTGGACTATAAAATGTTCGCCAATTTGTGCTCGTATCGAATGTAAGTTTTGGATGACATTGGAGGAATATTCATCGCTCCGAAAACTTCCTCCAGTTGAGCATGACCACCGCCAGTGCTCAGAAACCCGGACACCGATGCTGTATTTATGTTGAGCTTCGGCGGTTATTTCTTTTCATCGGTTCATATTAATCCTTTGAATTGGCACATCTTACATTCAAAGGTGAGACAACTTCGAAGACCTTCAATTTTTTCACCCGTTACTACCATGTCCACCAATCTGCAACCAAATGGTTCACGATTTTCCATTGCCTGCAATTGTTGCAAAAAATATTGTAGGTCCACGATCCTTCGTCCTGTGTGATTGAATACTGTTGAGGCACCTTGTTTGGATGAACTATCTAATGTGTACGATCCACACGGTTTTTTTTTTCTTGAGCCGTTTCCGTTTCTATGTTCTCAAGAGATGATACGCACGGTGTTGAGGGTTCCGAAGCGGACTCAATTCTCGACGCATGCTGACATTTGCACCACAGTCGTTATCGCTCACCACCACGGTTTTTTCTTCTTTTATCAGAAAGCCTTTGCCCGTGCTTGTGATCTTTACTATCCATATTGATTGTGAAGAAGACAAATACAACGTAGAACACGATTACAATACTGTCTCAATATACTACGTATATGAGAAAGTAAAAAAGCGAAATACGTAACTAAGACAAAAAACTATACCGAATAGGGCCATCTGGAGAACAGATGCTTCCTCCCTTTTCTCTAGACCAGGGGTTCCCAACCTTTTTGGTCTCCGTACCCCCTTGGCTTTTAGTAAATTATCTGGTACCCCCTATTCATTATAATATGAAATAAATTCTTAAATTTACCATGCAGATTCAAAGAATATAAGAAATAAACAGTAATTAAGTTTTCATGAAAGCTTTATTCGGTAAATTAATTAATTACATTATCATAAAATTTTAAAATCTTTATTAAACATCAGTAAAATGGACTAGTGAGACCCTTGATTCTGTTTCTTATCCACCAGCAGTTTTATTCTTGGTACAGTTTTTGAAATAGATACCCGCATATAATGTTTCTTGTTTTGGACTTGATTGAAATCAGAACTGAGAATCCTGATTCACATTGATAAGTTGTTATAAATGGAATTATAGCCATGTAAGCACATTTGGTGAAAATGGGATATGCTTCTCCAAGTGTACACCAAAAATTTTGTAACTTCATTGATTGGAATTCAATTTGGAGTTTCTTGTTATTGCGGAGATCAATTAGCTCGTCTTTCACTGGGTTGTTGTCACCGATTTTTTCTAAATCAATATGAAAAGGGTTACGTATCCAAACTTCATTCATTTGGTCAAGAGGAATTATTCTTGCAACTGCCTCTTTCAAAGTTTTTAAATGCTATATAATGCTATCATGAACTTCCTGTTTTAGTTCATATGCCGGATCTGAAGTGATTTCATCAAGAGATTTGAAATTGGCAAAGTTACCTAACTCCACCCTTCTTCCCCAGAGAGTCAATTTTTCTTGAAACGATTGTATCTTTTCTTATGCCTCCGCGAGAATGACATCTGTACCTTGCAGTGAAATGTTCACAGAATTAAGAATTCCAAATACATCAGAAAAATAAGCCAGAGAAATCTCAAAGTTTGAATCTTTGAAATATGTGGCAAAAGCAGATACTTTTCCAACTTAAAAAATTTCAATTAAATTTCTAAGTTCAAAAACCCTTCCTAAAACATTTCTTCTGGATAACCATCATACTTCTGTATGAAGCAGCAGTCCAATATGATCTGCTCCAACCTCTTCACACAAAGATTTAAACACACGGTGATTCAATGCTTTTGCTTTGATAAAATTCACAACTTAAACAACAACATCCAAAACGGCTTTCAAATTATGTGGAAGTTTTTTAGATGCTAAAGCATACCGGTGAAGGATGCAATGGCTTGTAAAAATATTTGGGTTGATTTCTTTAACTAAAGTGGTGAAACCTGATTTTTTCCCCAACATAGCGGGAGAACCATCAGTACAAATAGATTCTACTAATTCCCATGAAAGGCCATTTGAATCAAAAAAATTATTCACCACATTTAAAATGTCCACTGCCTTTGTTGTTTCTTTCAAGGGTTTACAAAAAAGAAATTCCTCTTTTATTTCATTTTGATGTATGTATCTAGTAAAAACAAGAAGCTGTGCGCAGTTAGAAACATCAGTTGATTCATCCAACTGTAAACTAATTCTTCCCAGACTTTTCTTGATTTCCTCCACTACCTGTACACGTATGTCTTCTGACATTTCTCGAATCCGATCACAAATTGTATTATTTGATAATGGTATTTGTGCAATTTTCTCTTTTGCTTCTTTACCACACATCAACTCAACCATGTCCATAGCACACGGCTTCACTAATGTCTCAGCAATTGTATGTGGTTTCTTTTCTTTGGCGACCATCAATGCGACACGATAACTGGCCTCCAGTGCTAGCTTCTTTGGGGTAGTAAATCCATGGTCATGAAGTGTGATATTCTTACCAAATCGTGCTTGTTTTATTCTAAATGAGGACTCTGACTCGTTAGAATGTTCGGGATGAACATTCTGAAGATGCTCTCTCAATTTTGATGGCTTCATACAGCCATTGCTGAATATCTTGGAGCAAATGAAGCACTGCAGCTTTTGCACACCTTCTTTGTCAAGCACAAAAGTAAAACAATATTGCACATATGAATCTTGGTAACAACATTTCTTTGGCATCATCATTCCTTGGGTCTGCAAAAATAATATTTTTTTGTATATAAATCCTGATCTAACCTTTCATTTAAAAAATAAGCTAAAAAATAAATAATATTTTAATGTATTTAAATCTTGATCTATCCTTTCATTTTTAGAATAGGCTAAAAATAAACTGTAAGCTACTTGCGATTAGATTAAAATTTAGTCAGCAAAAGTAATTTAGCTAACCTATGTTTATCATTAAAACATGTGTACCAGGGGTGGGAAACACAAGGAAAATTTCATGGCCCCTTGTTTGCTTCTTCCTTTAAGTTCACGGGACACCTCATAGGCGGCGCTGCCAGTCATTAGAATCGAAATAGTTCCACAGGAAACCGATAGATGGCGCTGTTACTAGTACAGGTATCGTAGCCCCCTCCCCCCTTTCCATCGATATTTTTTTAAAACCTTTTTTGCGTTATTTATCGGCTTCCTTATATTTATTACTGGGATATATGCAATAAATAAATAAGAAAACAATATGGAGTAACTATTTTTGGAATATATTAATAGCATAATATACTTATTTACCTGCTATTCACCGTACCCCCTGGACAAGCTTCCCGTACCCCCTGGGGGTATGGGTACCCCAGGTTGGGAACCCCTGTTCTAGACGGTCAAGTTAAAAGTCCTCCCCGTCTTCTAGTAGGGACTTGAACCCTAGCGGGCGGGCCGTGAGAATGATCTCAGAACTATAGTGGCGCGATCAGTCTACAGATCTGCGAACTATTAGAAGCAAAAATGACATTATTTACAACTTCTACTGATTTCTTTGTTGAAAATTAAGCTATATTTACAATTTATACATAATTTAAAAGGAAAAAATACGAACTTTCCGGTGTGAGAGATTTTCTTTAATTTTTGTTTTCCCTTAAAAGATATTTAACACTATAGAAGCCTTCGAAAAAACAATAACCAAATTTTTAAAAAGTTAGAAACGTGCCGGATTTGTATTGGTTTAAGGATTCTAAATACGAAATTTCTGCCCTTTATGTTGAACGGATTCCGAGAATTCAATCGACGAATATTCGGGTGGAAAACCCTCTGTCCAGTAGCCTCTTAACTCGCAAACGCGGATCTTCCTAGTTCAAAAAGTCGGCAATAATTGGATATACATGATAACCATAAGTTTTCGATTAAAAATGTTGAAATTTTGCTGTTTAAAGTGTAATTTAGGATCTCTTTGGTCCGTATTTGAAATTCAACGGTAGGGAAATAAAACTTGATTCATTTCTGCGTTCCTGGATTCAACTCTGGAACTCGCATTTGTGTTATTAGTAATTTTAAAGTCCAAATTAAAATTTGTCTACACTCATTCCTTTGTTATTCGAATGGGAAAAATTTAGAGGAGAAAATATTTTTTAAAATTAAAAGGATCAATCAAATTGGTTTGACACCTCTACTACACCACCTTTTTATGTACTGTGATTAAAATGATACCTTTCTCTTCCTTCTACATTCTGTAGTTCTCTAGTTATAGAATCAAACACATACAAACACTTTTATAGATATATAAGATGAGATTATATTTAAAATTAAAGATTACAAAATTTATTAACCCTGCAGTGGTAACGCAATGCGCGGGACAGTCCCACGCAACAAAGAATTGTCCCGTGCCCCGCAAGGCTTTCAAATGTCCCGATAAACCATTTTGAAACTAAAGATTTAACATCTGCCCACTATAATTAGAAAGCTTTAGTGCATTGCTATATAGTCATATTGAAAGCTTTTGTCGCATAGTTGCTCTAAAAGTCATGTGATTTAGGAGAAGGCCGTTATGGAGAGGTAAGCTTAAGGTGAAGTGAAACATTGTCGCAATAGAGAATGACTGATTTATTCACCCCCGCGCAGTTCGCTTTTCGAGAAAGAACTCGTTTACAGTTGTAACTAGACTGTGAAAACGCTCTGTTCCCTTACCACCTGGAGAATATACCCTAATTGAATACTCTCAGCATCGACTACTTGGGTTGTAAAATTTGTGATTGTTGTAATTTTACTCTCAAGCTGTAAACCACATATAAACTGCATAAGCAGAGCTGCAAATTATATTTCAGTTCACTTCACTGCTCAAGTTGTGCCTCTATAAAAGTTATTGTTCAAGGAAAGTAAACTAAAGATATGAATATACATTATTGCCCAGAATACAATGCGATTCCTTTCCAAAATATGAAATTTTAAAAGTAGTACTTGCATTATATTCAAGTGCTGGTATTTATAAAAATCCTGTTTCAAACGAACCATTCATTTTGTTCTTATTATGCATGTGACTTTTTGTTTGTGGCATTTTGGGAGAAAAATTAAAACTTTAACACATATTACAAATTTAATACTGAAAATGAAAATAAACTATTAATGCCAATTTTTATGTTTGAGCTTGCTATATCATATAGGATTATAATGAAAAATATATAGAATTCTCCATTTACGGAGTAGGTATTTAAGTAGTTCAAACAAATTATTTTTTTAGGTTGAACCCTCAGTAATATGTCTACAAACTAAAATATCGACAACAATTTAGATTCTGAATCTGAAACAAGAACACCAGAAAAAAAAAATCGGAAAGACTTGCATGTTTTAACAAAAACTGTACTTCAAAATACAACTGGATTCGGCCTGGAAGAGGCGAATTTACGGCAAGATGTTCAACTTGCAACAACTTCACGTTTACAATATATTATGGTGAGGAAAACGATGTAGAAAATCAAAATCTCATACCGCAAACAGCAAAGCAGTAGCAGGTTCATCAAATATTTTTTTTAAATTTTACGGTGAAACATAAAAAATTCGAATATGATGCAGCATCCAGTTATCAGTCGGCGATGCATTCCCATAGCTATGTATCAGTATATATCAGTATGTTCAAGTTCCTTGTTCTACGGAATGTTAGCAGACTAGACTACAGCGGCTAAATATTTCTGTGGAAAAGCAAATATTTCTCTAATTATAACAAAAGTTCTCGGCCCTGCTTCCAAGGAACTAGTTTTAAAGAGATTAGAGAACGACTACCTGTTTTCTATTAGTACTGATGCATCTAACAAAGGAAATATTAAAACATTTCCAATTATAGTACATTTCAATGTCTACAAAGGAATTCAAACCTCATTGATATCATATCATTAGGGGCAGAAGATTCTGCAACAATTTCCATTGCACTAAACCAACATTTTATTCAAAATAAATTCCTTTGGAAAAATGTTACAGCTTATGGAGCAGATAATACAAATGTTAACTTTGGAAATAAAAATAGCGTGTACACGTTGAAAGAAAAAATGAAGAATACTATGGGGCGATTGCTCATCAAATTTTACAAAAGTGCGCTAAAAGTGACTCTGTGAAAAGGTTTAAAATTGACACCAATAATTTCTTTGATAATGCGATTGTATATATTGAGAAGTGGTTCAACTTCAACTACAAAAAAATTAAAATTTTAAGTCCTTTAAGTTTGCAATCAATTCCACTATTTAACGAACTGTCAGATAATGTTTCAATTTATAAAATTACAATCAATGAAGATTTGCTATTTGAAGAATATATTTATTTGAAGAACTTTATCAGTGAATTAAAAGATGAAGTAAAACAATTAACCTGTGATGTAAAATGGGTAATGTATTTTAAGAAGTTCCAATCCCCAAATTTGTTAAAAATTATTCAATATATATTTTCAACACCGCACTCAAATGCACCAGCAGAAAGAATTTTTAGCCTCATGAATACTGCTTGGCGCAAAGTGAGAAACAGATTGGTGATATAAAATTTAGAGGTAGTGTTAATAGTTAAGCAAAATTTTGGAATGAGTTGCAAAGAATTTCAGTTATTTTTAAGAAGTGATGGCACTAATTTTTTAAAAAAGATAAGTCAAATGAAAAGTATAACAATAAATAAAAGTCAAAGTACTGATCTACGCTTATGTATACCTTTTAATTTTGTTGTTTTTAAATATTCTTTAAGATATACGTACTTATGGAAATTTGCTATTTATCCTTAGAGAGAATGTGACGAAAATAGGAATAGACGGTTGCTTTACTGTTTTATATGTGTTTTTGGCGTTATACTCGTATTATCATATTTTGTTATTTTTCTAAAACTTGATTATTGTCAAGCTTGTGGTTGTACTACGTAATACTGATTGTCAATAAATAAATATTTTCACTTTCAAAAGTAAGGTATTGGTATAATTTCAACATTCTTCTGTTTCGGTAATATTTTATTACTTTTTTGCCGACGCGTAAAAATGTCCCGCACAGTAGTTCCAGAAATCTGGCAACCCTGGACCCAACACCATCTGTTTTTGTATTTTTGAACTAGATCGGTTTGAGTTGCAACATTCTCCATTAGAGTACCCTCCTATCAAATACTCATGAGACGGTCATGGGACGGCACGTGCCCCAGCTTTTAGTTTATGAACAGTTGTCAAAGGGTGAAGTGTTATGTGGGTCTGATAGACCCTACGTTACCACTCGTGAAGGTTTTTTCGTGTGGTGGCTTCTACGTCTTCCAAGAAATTCTTTGATCTGAGTAATGAGGAATAAATGAGAGACGTAGACTGGACAATCTGGCACCTATACGACAATTATTTGAAGCATTTGTTGCAAACTGTTCGAAGTCGAACTCTGTTGGAGATTACCTAACACTTGATGAAATGCTTCCAGCATTCCGCATTAGGTGTCCCTTTAAAGTACACATGGCAAAAAAACCAAGCTGACATGGAATTAAAATATATACCTTGGTCGATGCTAGAATGACTTATACTTTGAATTTGGAAATATATACCGGAAACCAGCCGTCAGAAGTTTTAAAAGTAAGCAACAAACCGGACGATGTTGTAGAACTGATGTGCAGGCCTGTGTACAATACAGGAAGAAACATTACTATGGATAACTGGTTTACCAGCTATGCTATAGTGAAAAAATGATGAAAGACTATAATTTAACGGTTGTAGGAACTGTAAAGAGGAATAAGGCTGAGTTGCCTACTGAATTCACAAATCCTAAAAATCGTAATATTTGCACAAGTTTGTTTGGGTTTCAAGAGGACATGACGATAGTTTCCTACATTCCAAAAAAGAATAAGGTTGTTATCCTGTTTTCAAGTATGCACCATGATGCAAAATTAGACACAGAAACGGGAGACATAAAAAAACCCGAGATTATCACATTCTACAATGCTACCAAAGGAGGCGTAGATGTGGTGGATGCCATGTGCGCTGACTACAATGTGTCAATAAATTCGAGAAGGTGGCCTTGGACTATTTTATTCACTTTGTTGAATATTGATGCCATCAATGCACACAATATTCAAAGCAAACAACAATTCAGTTGAAGAGCGAAGATTTTTTATAAAAAATATTGGTAAGAACTCATTTATATTTTTTGAATTGATATTTCTGGTGGTTAAGGTGTGTGTCAAGGCATTAAATAGAATTTTTTTCAGGAAAACGTTTAATTGAAGAGTACTTAAAGAATAGATCGACGAACATGTATTTATCTAAAGATGTGAGGCTGCTTGCTCAAAAGTATTCAGGCTACCAAGTTCAGCAACATCTACCAATGCAACCAAATAAGAGAGGAAGATGCATTTATTGTAAAGACTCTAAATCAAAGTATTACTGCCAAAAGTGTTTGAAATATATCATCAATGATGTGCAGTGATTGCATTGATAACAATTGAATTTCTGTGCGATTTTTTTTTAAATTCATGTTACATTTTTGGAATTTTTGCATAAGATCTGTTTTGAAGGCAATTTTTTTGTTTTTTTTAAAGAAACTTTTATATTAGATATATATGTATTGAAGTATAACAAAGAGCAAATTTCATGCTGTATTCTCTAAAGCTTCATATTTTACAAGCCATTTTGTTACCTGGGTCCCTTGGACCCAACGTTACCACTGGCGGGATTAAATCTCATGTTAACACTGAAGGGTTAACCCGAATATTTTCTTCCTGTCAATTTCATTGGTAATTGCATTAGTATATACAAATTTTGACAATGAGGGACAAATACTATCTATTTACAATATACTGATTTTTAAAACAATACAAAAACTTACATTTTCTTTCTTAAACCATACTAAAATTATGTATAATTAAATTTTATATACATAATATAAAAGTCACAGTAGTTCTTCTTAATAGTCTAATATTAAAATGAAATGGGATGAACATAAAAAATATAAAATCTACTAAAAGGAAAAAACATTACCACAAGCAACCATAGTTAGCTCTAATTAGCTGAATATCTTCTAGTGTACTTTCACTCAGGCCATCCCTATTATCCCGCAAGCTAAATTTTAATGCTAAAAAAGCCCTCTCCACACTGACTTGAGTAGATGGTACACCAAAAACAGCGGTGGTTATTTCATACAAATATGGGTATTTAAAGCGATTTTCTTCCCAAAATTCCAGCACTCCTTTTTTCCTTTCTAATCTTTTCACCCCATCAAAACTAGACAAAATATTATCAATGTCAATATTAGCTACATTAGACCGTACTTTAATATCGTTTTTCTTCTTTTTCCCATTTTTCCTAAATAAGAAAATACATTCATTTTTTCAAGACAATGAAATTAATTTATATCCAATAATTTATTTTAGCTTTTATAACCAAATAGGAGTAGAGATATAATTAATATAGTAAAAAGTTTTAGAGTGAAAAAAGTTATTATCATTTTTAAATACATAATTTTTATTTTCGTGTTATTTTTGGTAAACAATACAGTCATGTCTATGTATACAAAAAACAGAAAAACAAAATATTCAACGGAAAATATAAATGAGGACATTGAAACTGGCTTCATTGAATCATAGTTAAATTTTTCGTGCGTTCATGCTAGAAAATTCATCGATTAGTTTATCGATTCTCAACTTTTCACATACATCATTTTCTATAGCTGTCATAGTAAGATACGCTCTTGTGACATGCTTGAGCGTAAATAATTTTTTATAAGCTTAAGCCTAGAAAAAGACCTTTCCCCACTTGCCACAGATACAGGTAGAGTTAATAAAATTCTAAACGAAACAATTAAATTAGCAAAGATAGATTCAAGATTATTTTAATACATATATTCTAGTATGCTTAATGGATTTTGATATTTTTCCATATCAATAAAATCTTTTAACGCTTTTAATTAGTCGAATAGTTCTATTGCGTTAATGTCTTTCTCTTAACCATCGATTAAAATACTTTCTAAATCTTTGCACTGTTTGAGCAGAGTTTTATTGCTCATTTTTTTATTTTGTTGAAGTAGAGAAAGTTAAACGTGTCGTGATTTTTAATAGCTCAAATCTGTCTTGTAACGAATTAGATACAGAATCTCAAATTGCATTAAATAATATACTCTAAATTTCTGCTCAGTGCTCTGTGGTGTTTCATTTACACTTTCGTAGTCGCAAAGCCTTTTTTCGTACGTTTTCATACCTCGGATTTAGTTTTAAACTCAGGAGATACTTTTAATGTGATTGACAGTTCCTTTGCCTCTTCCAACATTTTCTTAAATCTCTCGTCTGCACTATGCTCTTTAACATGTATATTAATTTTTCTATGGATTCCACGGAATGCTGAATATTCTGGTCGACACTTTGAAACATTTTGCTTACTACATTTACTTTATTTAAAATGCCATGCCACAACACTAATGATCACAGAAATTGATACTCTCGATTTTTAGAAGCTATAACTTGGGCCTCATATTTGGTCATATTATCTCGTTCCACATCCTCGCTAATTTCCATCATCCTCCTATCTGATACCGTAATGGCCGAAGAGCATCAATCTTAGATTCCCCTCTCGTGTTTGATAAAGGTTTTAGTATCAAATGTGAATATCTTTTCAAAATATCCCGACGTTTTGTTGAGGCGAAGAAAAATTGTACAATTTTTGAACAATTCCTAAAACACTTATAGTCTCGGAATTAATTTTGGCGGCATCATTTACCACTAAATTTAAAGTATGCACTGAACACGGAACAAAAAATGCTCTGGGGTTCAGATCAAAAATATGTTCTGGACACCGTTCTTTTTGCCTCGTGAGGCAAAAAGAACGGTGTCTCCATTATCGTATCCCTGGTCACGCAAATTTTTACGTCTAATTGAAAACTTTGCAGCTTTCGTATTAAATATTTAGATAACCCCTCTCCGTTTATATCGGAAACTCCAACAGAACCTAGGAAATGTTCTTCTATACTAATACATTTCAGAGAATCTACTGTTGCTTCCTGGTTAACATTCACAAAACGTGCTGTAATCGACATTTGTTCAGTGCGACTGATATCAGGCGTACAATCTAGAATTATAGAGAAATATTTAGCTTTTTTAATTTGTGCTAAAATAAAATTCAAAATGTGGGTTGAAATCAAATTTACAATTCCATTTTGTATATTTTTGCCCAAATAATTTACTATATTGTTTTTCTTTGATGATCTTTGCACGTGGTTTACCATCACCATGTCAAACTTTGAAAGAAGCTCAACTAATTTTTTTTAATGCCATTGTTTCGTTGAAACAGTTTATCCGACGAGCCTCGAATAGCTCAACACTATGCGCCAAGGTATTTAATAATTTCAAATATTCTTTCCGTGACGGAACGCCAATGAAGCTTCTTTTTATCAAACATTTTCTCTGTTTCACGGTAAATTATACAATTTAAATTTAAATTTCTTTTAAGATCAATCCTTTTTCTAAAATTTTTTCAAATGAACAAAGGAAATCACGTGAGCACATAACGTCTTTGACAAGTTTTGCCAATTGGAATAACCATCAAAAATTATTTGACCAATAGTATTCTTATTTCCCATAGAAAAAAGTTTACAGCAATAACAAAACGTGATTGCTCTTAACAGAATATACAAGCCATTTCCTTGGCATTGTCTGTTTGTTACTAAGTTTTTTAAAATAATAATTAATGCTCAATTTTCTATCACTTTCATCTTCTG
This sequence comes from Tanypteryx hageni, assembly GCA_028673005.1. Taxonomy (NCBI): domain Eukaryota; kingdom Metazoa; phylum Arthropoda; class Insecta; order Odonata; family Petaluridae; genus Tanypteryx; species Tanypteryx hageni. The sequence goes on along the minus strand of CM054117.1, from coordinate 113,896,540 downwards.
GAAATAGGAAATCTTTAATCTGTTCAGGATCTTGCTCAATGATAATTTTTCTAACTTTATCGTCAATTTTAGACCAAGTTGCTGGATCACTTAGTGTAAACACGCTAGATAAGGGGAAACAGATAGATGCAATTCTCATAGATTTTTCCAAGGCCTTTGACAGAGTAAACCATAGGTTACTTATGGATAAAATATCTGGAATGGGAATGGACAAAAGAGTGGTTAGATGGATTGGGGAATTTTTATCAAAACGTAAGCAAAAGGTTCGAGTAGGCGGTGAACTTTCGAATGATGCGGATATCACTTCGGGCGTTCCTCAGGGAAGTGTCCTCGGAGCGTTGTTGTTTTTTATATTCATAAACGACCTAACTGAGTCTTTGGGGTGTAATGTTAGGTTATTTGCGGATGACTGTTTAATTTACAGATTAATCGAGAGTACTGAAGATTGCGGATCATTACAAAATAACTTAGATGAACTTGTACGTTGGGCAGAAGTAAATAAAATGAAAATAAATGCAGAAAAAACAAAACTAATACGTTTCTGTAGAGGAAGAAGTGCATTTAACTGGGAGTACGTTTTAGAGGGTAGCGTCCTAACGGAGGACGATGAGTGTAAGTATCTAGGGGTAACTTTCACGAAGGACCTTCAGTGGGGACCGCAGATAGACAGAGTTGTAGCCAAAGCTTACGGAGCACTGCATTTTATAATTAGGGTCTTAGGAAAGAGTAGTCCCGCAACAAAGGAAATGGCTTATAAATCGTTAGTTAGGCCTATTCTGGAATATGCTGCAATAGTGTGGGATCCTCACTCAGTGGGTCAGATAAAGCAGCTTGAGATGGTGCAGAGAACTGCAGCGCGCTATGTCTTAGGAGATTTTAGAAGACCCGAGAGCGTAACAGAAATGTTAAAAAAACTAGAGTGGGAATCGCTAGAACATAGAAGAAGCATAGCAAGGCTAGGGGGACTTTTTAATGCATATACGGAAAAGCCAGCTTGGGCAGATATTTGTGATAGGATTAAAAAACCTTCTTATCATGGACGCTGGGATCATGAGCACAAGATGGAGCCTCCTCCACAAAAAACAAACTGGGGAAAATTCTCGTTTCTTAATAGAGGGATTGAGCATTGGAACGCATTACCTGCAGAGGTCTTCAAGCCATTCCCTTCCCGCGTAGGTCTCTTTAAAGCGAAGTTAGATACCATTTAAAATGCATAATAATTATGGGTAATTCTAAAGACGAGCTTTTGAGTGATACGTGATGTTTCCATTTGTGTACCCTTCCCTAGAAATGTTAAAACCTTTAAATCAAGAGAAAAAAATATCACTGGGAACGATTTTCATTACTTTTAGTTAATTTATTGTTAAATAATATTGTCAGATGAATTAATTAACGAAGGAGCTCGAACTCGAAGCTCCTAACAGGAAAAATATATGAATAGAATATTGTATGTGGTATATGAAAAATTGTAAACTGAATCTTCTGAATATGTTTTTATATGTTTTAAATATGTTTTTTTTATATGTTAATTTTGTAACCTTGCCACCGGGCCAGGCGCCCACTTGCATTGTATATTGAAATAATAATAATAATAAACTGAGAGCGATTGTCATTGGCAAATGAATTTTTTGACTCGTACTGAAACTCCAAACTTTGAACAGGGCTATTAAGGCAGGAACCGTCTTCCTTATATTCTTCTGACTCTTCATCTTCCAGTCGAGAAGCACGAGTTTCACCCACAGCATTAAAATATTTATTCAATCCGCCTTTCTGTTTTTCTATTTAAAATTCTTTCTCAGCTTTTCTCTTCCTATTTTGAAAACCTGACGATTTATTTTCATTATCCATTGTTGCTTAGGTTTAAAATAAAACTTCTAAAATCTGCAACAGAAATAAAAACACGAAATTTTAACCTCAACCGAACATTAATCCCAAACCATTACGAGCATTTTAGATTATATAGATAGATAATCGTCTTTATTCGGGCGAAATTTAGACCATAAGGTCCATTCTTACATTTAACCCTTATATAGAGAAAATATTACAAATTACTATTGTTTCACATGGTTATTAATAAATATATACAAAAATATTAATTATTATGGACAAAAATATTAATAAATATAGACAGAAATATTAATAAATATAAACAAAAATATTAATAAATCGAACCGTATTTTTTTTCGCTCGTTTTCGTTCCTGTTCACACAAAACACAAAATTTCTTTTTGAGAAAATTCTCCATCTCATCATCAGAATCTACATCAGAAATTACGACTTCCCCTGACTTTCTCTCTGTTTCTCCTTCCTTTACATTTTCAATCATTCCCCAAAGCTATTTCAAATGCAATATAGTCTTTATTTTTTGTTGAGGATTCAGTAAAATTTGATAGCGTGGATCTAGATAAACTGCGGCTAACATGCATCCATGGTCCATGATAACTTTTTCTCTGATCTGTACTTGATAAACCGAAAGTCAAGCTAATATATTTGTTAAATTTTGCAATTTAATTTTAGTTTCAATCCACATACCAAAAAAATTTGTCATAGTTAGCTTTTCAGATTGTAATCTTAACGTCACTTCCTTTAAAGGCTTTAAATCTTCAAAAATAACTTTCAGTTTGGTCAATTGATCATTTGAAAAAGAATAATCCAAATTATTATCAGCTATTATAATGCAGAAATTTCGGCACGCTAACAATGTTTCTAGGATGACATACGTACTATTCCATCTTGTTGGGCAATCCAAGACAGGTTTCTTTAAATTATTTTCGTACCAGTTCACGACTATCATTTTAAAAAATTCCAATTTCGGCTTCCTTCATTGCATCTTTGATTGCCAATTGAAGTGCGTGCGATGCACACTTTACTCCAATAAGTCGATTCCTGGAGACAAGGCCGCTTTCATCGGAGAAATTGATCTCATCAAAATATTCTTTTTCCTAGGTAGCTTCATAATCATATTCATTATCCCTTACTAGCAATTGGACAAACTTAATCATGTTGGACCCATTATCAGTGGTTACTGAGTAAATCTGTTGAATGCCAATTTATATAAAATTTGCAGCACTATATTTTTATACACATTCCTGTGTGCCTGTCTTTCAATTCTTTCATACCCAAAGTAAACAAGTGTATTTTTCCTTCTTACACAAATTGAGCATTCACTCCTAAGAAAGACCAGCTTAACCTTGTGGCAACATCTACTTTCAAAGAAACGGGTCTTTTTTCCATTTTAAGACGCATTATTGCAACTATTTTCGAAGACATTTCTGGTAACATTTGCCTTATATTCTTCGCGTTGACTGAAACATTCTGACCTATTGCAGCAGTCATGGGATTTAAAATTTTACGGAAACCTGAGTATTTCATTATCTCAAATGCGCAAAGCGCACACATGCCTCAACGACCGTTTTTTTATCTAATTTTACTTTGAAATATTCTGGTGCAACGAATTTGTCTATGGTTTGCTGTGGTTTATGTTCAAATTGCTTATCGTTTTCTTCTAGCGTTTTAATTTTCTTCTGTTGGACTTCATCAAATTCCTGTTTATAATGTCCGTTCAAATGCCTCTCTAAATTTTACAATGTTCTTATTTTCCAGCTTGTTGAAATTGAAGAGCCTTCTACACGGATTTACTCTATCTCGTCGCATGCTTTATTATAAGGGTTAAAAGTTGTATATAAAATTTAGAAATGATAAATAATTGCAATAAATAACTACAAGCTATAAATGCGCTGTAAATAATTTCAACAAGTTAGGAAAGTGAAAAGTGAGTTACAGTTAAGCATGTTTCGTGCGATAGAAAATTCTAAACTTATAATGTTAGTAAACCATCACATTTTCTAATTTACTGTGCTCAGACAGATCGAAACTAAAACTGGAAGGTTTAATAACGACATTAATATTTTATATTCACAAAAAGATAAGAGACCAAGTTGTTTCAATAACGCCAGTAAGTTAAATAAAACGTGATGTTATTTTCATTAACAATTTGCAGAACACGTGCAGTACTTATAATAAAAAGGGTAGATGCACAGTTTCATTTTTTGTTCAGAGATCATGTAAATATGCATGAAAAAATGGATAAAATTTTTATGAGAAAAAGCTTGCACAAATTGAGGGTCCGAGGATCCAGAAAGGTAGAGAAATGTTTATTGACAAGATTCAAATTTACTATGACTGAATATTTTTAATCACTTAAGTAGTGTGAGAAATTAAAAGTTCATTGTTGCATGAAATTGACATGATAAGTACCGTCCGAAAAATCTTGAGTTTGCGAAAGCATGTGATTAGCATCCCGCAACAAATAAAAACTTTTGCGTACATGTACAAATTACTCTGAAATTCACCAAGTTTTATTGTCAAGAGTACTCCTCCAATTGTGATTCCTGATCCACGTAATTTACTTACATACACATGCGAATGAATATAATGTTTTTGCTATCTATCAATATACCGAAAAATGCATATCCCCCTTTACATTTTACTTTCCTAGGACAATGAGGGACCAGTGATATTGTTATGTGGGATAGCAGTTAGAAAAAATTCCGTGCATCACACCTCCTGCCCCCCACCAATTGCAAGATAATATTTAAATGTAAAAAAATCGCCCTCTCAAAATGAAATCAAAAAGAGTTAAATTGTCGGATAATATTATTTTCAAGTAACGTTTTGAGAATCGGGAGAAAAGAGGAAAAGGCCACCCGGAATCGAAGACTAGCCCTTAACGTACAATGCGTGCACAATAACCGCCCAACTAAACCGACGGTTAGGAACAATGCTACAAATAATCATTATTATATGCGACGTGCGATGTTTTGCATATTTATGACGCTGACTTCTCGGAACCAGGGACATTCACATTAACTCGGAGACATTTATTTCTTTGTTTCGTCCAAACGCTTAATCCGAAATTCGTAGCGTCTACTTTTCATTATACCTCTATAAACATCATAACCGTAAATTTATAGCTTAGATAATTGAAAAATGAACGAAAGAATTTTTGCCTCTGGTGGATTATCCGCCCAATTTATTTATTTGAAATTATTAAATTAAACATTTCAGTGAAGAAGAAACATCTCGATTAATATTGTTTCATGGTTCTATAGAATTACAAAACTGCTTTAAAACATTGAAACAAAAAATAACATTTCCTAACATTTTTGTTATCGAAAATGTTTATTTTTTCAAGATTCCAATTATCTTTAGATTTAATCGCTATTCTGATATCTAAATGTAAATTTTCATATTTTCAGTCCGAAGAAACGTTGTTCGTTGGTAATCTTACAATTGGCGTTTTTACGGAGATCCCAAGTATGCTTACTGCTATGAAGTACGGGCAAAAAAGAGCACAAGAGCATTCGGATATTTTTCAGTTTATGTTCACATATGTTTACAATTTATGCAGATTAAATTATAACTTCAACCTTACGAGTTTGCAGCGTTGATCTCAAATAAGAGCATTGAATCAAAAGAGGATATTAATTAACAAATTATTAAGACACGCACAATTACCTTTTTCTGCCAAATACGTTATTCATTGGTCACTATATTCCTTGCCTTCGTATAACTTGATCCATTTTGTGGTTATTAAATTACTTTTACAGCAAGAGAAGTGAATAGGGTGTGTATTAAATGTAGAAATCGTAAAATCCACATATAAAATAGCGGAATCTGAACAGTGATCATCCTTTTACAATTAAAAATATCAAAGGAAGAATGAAAGAGTAAACGGCGCCAGTTGACCGTAAAATAATTAAATTAATAATTATAAATAAATGAAAAGTTGTACCACATCAGGATTGTCATAATGCATACTTAAATCGTTAGATCCATTGATCAAAGAAGACTTATTTAATCGATGGTTGCATCATAAACGTACTTCGATATAAAACGTTGATACAAATGATTTTCGTTAAAAAATTGAGTAAAAAATTAAGACTCTCAAAGCTGGATGGCAGGCCCTTTCTCTGCTGGCAAAGATGTTATTCCACTCGGCTAAATATTTATACTAAGAAATAAATATGGATTAATCTTCCATTTCACTTTTGGCAATTTGGATGTACAGGCACTATTCCATAGATTACGCTCTTATCCAAGCACAAGCTGTAGAAAGGGCTTTAAGTGATACATTCAGCAACCTCCGTACCTATGAATAATAATAATAGTAATTTATTTAACAAACAGATTTCTCCAATTACATGTGTTATCATTCTATATAGACGTTTCTTACAGAGGAGGATATAACATACATATATATAGGAGGATACTAATGTTTAGGCACTTCTAGATGAGCTGGAGATTCGAAATTTTTTTCTTAGGTAGGATTTTGTCCAAAACCGACTAGAAAAAACGAAAATCTTGACAAAGTGCAACAATGCGGCCGCTGAAAATTCGCAATTGTTTAAACAAATTTTCAAGGTTTATGTATTTCCGAATGTGCTACGGAGTTGAAATTTTTTTATAAGTAGAATTCTTAAAAAAAAAACGAAATAGAGATTAAATTAATTTTGATATTTTAATTTGTTTGGCAGTTAAAAATTCCTAAAATTTAAACAAATAGATAACTGTTTAGGTACTACGGGATGAGCAAGGAATCTGAAATTTCCAAATTATTTACAGAGTAGTGAATTTGCACAAATAAACATTTGAATAACTCCATAAACATATTGAGGCGGCCGTTAAAAATGTTTAAAATTTAAACAATTGGAAAAATATTATTTCACATCTAGAAGTAGTACAACTTTAAACTTTGGGAGAAATGTGTAGCATTACTACCCCATAATGGAGGATGTATAAAATTCTTAAAATTGCAAAGATTTGGGATTGTTTTAATCTATTATTTTTACATAAGGGAAAAACGAAAATCGCTCCGAATGTGAAATATTTAGAATTAAAAAAATATTTGAAATGATGAAATATGTTTTTTTATGTTGAGATGATATGCTTGCAGAATGCAAGCGCCAACTACTAGTAATAGATATAGAACAAGCGCATACGACCATGTCCTCAGCAGGATTCGAACCCGCGACCCTTGCTTTGGGAGCTAGACATGCTAACCACCCATCTACCTAGTTCTTCTATTTTTCGTTGTACGGTATGATTGCTCAAAGCTATATCTCGAAACAATTTGTATTGAGGTTGAATTCTCCGTCTGAAAAGGGTTCCTTTCCAATTACCCTACGTAAAATTAATAAACAATGTACTGTGCTTACCAAATTATGTTCAATAGAACCCCTCAGTTACATTTATTTACGTAGTCCAGATTTTTCTGTTATAAATTATTATTACTTTCACCAGCATTTGTTACCAATCATATCACTTTATCTTAAAATATCAATCAAATATCCGTAATTTTTACCGGTGACAGTCGCAATTACGCTAACCCGCAATCGTCACGACAGCAGGAGCAAATTCTATAGAATTACTCTCTAACTACTAGGTATTGAGAAGACTTTATAAATAAGTATAATGTAAATAAATAGAAATTAAGTCTTCATAACGAATACCAAGTCCAAATTTAACCCTGTAACAAGTCACATTACCGTATTTACTACGAAAATTTAAATAGAAATAGTAAATACACCTTCAATCTTCAGTGATTACCATACAAATCTACTCCACATCCTGTATAAAATATTCTCCACACTCACTGCTTTAAATTGATATGCGACAATGTGGGAGACCTGCCTGTAACAAACATTGTTGTATGATAAAATCTAATCGTCGGCCGAAATATTAGCGAGGATACCTCGTAGATCACATTGGCGCACTTTGTTTGTTTGTTTGAATGCCCAGCCAATTCGCCTCTCTTACAGCACAAATGGGTATCTCAGAGGTAGTGCAATGAATAGCCGGGGAAAGGAGGAGGGAAACCCGGTGCCGGCATTTGCCTGCTCTTACGAAGAACGCCAGGGGGGCCAACGTCTTAACGTCCCTTCCGAAGGACGGAACAGCTGAATTTGCGCGGTCTCCTCAAACCACACAAACAGGGGGCCGGGTCACCTTGGAAAAATCCTACTTGCGTATGATTCGTACCCGATGACTTTTTCAAGCATCGGGCAAGTAGCAGCCAGCGTCCTAACCACTACACCACCGGCACCCCCCTTGGCGCACTGCGACGAAGTGGATAGACAGGAAATCTAGGAACATGTACCATTTTGGAACCGTGCCTTATTCCGCAACAGGAACATTTCCGTTCCGCTTTAAATTGAATAATTTAACTAGGTCTAATATTAAAATCCTAAAAAAATTAACCCAAAAATATTGTCATTTTTGCGCCATTAAAATATTTAATCTCTTTAAATATTCCAATAATATTGTTTTCCTGAAGCGTTTAATCGCAAAATAATTTATGGATCTAATTTGGGGAGGTACCATATTGTGTACACCCTGTGCTTGAGAAGCGTAACTAATAGAACAGATGACGTTGTTCCTTATAAACACCTTAGAAACGGTCAGTTGCCCGTTAATAGCTTTCCGTGGTGGTAATTGTGTTTTGGTGTGCTGTGAAAGTTTTGCGTGTTCATATATTGTGGCTCATAAATAGTTCAAGATGAATTGTATTTTTAAATTTGTTTACTGTTTAAATTCTCTCTTAAGTGTAGATTTTAACCGTTGTTTTAGATTTTCAGTAGGATTAAGACTTTTTGTTTGATTCAGCCATTTTCTTGAGTTCGTGTTTTCGCCTATCATGGGGAGGTCTCATACGTCTAATACAGAGCTCCCCATATTAGGAAATCAGTTATCCAATGACTGATTTATTGTTGGTTATTGGCGATTAAAGATGGCTCCAAGGAAAAATCGGAGATTGAAAACATGAAGGCAGCTATTGAGGATATGAGGAAATGGGCAGCTACAAGGCATCATGGGTTTTCACAGTACCACAAACAACACTAGAACGTTACGTAAAAGACCTGCAGAAAATCTCAAGTGAAGCCATAAATACAAAACTGGGTAGAAAACAAACTCTTCCTCCTGAAGTAGAAAATGATCTGACTGATGGAAAGAATTTTTCGGCTTGTCAATGGCAGACGTCAGGCGTCTGGCTAACCAACTTGCTGCATTAAGTGGAATCAAAAACCAGTTTTCCAAGAAAAAAGAAAAAGCTGAAACCAAATGGTTGAATAATTTGAATAATCAGCCATCTTGCAGCCCTGCACATTTTCCGCCATACACTTCTTCTGAGCTTGTCATTGCCTTATGGCAAGCCTGCGTAATTCATATCGCATCTAGATTTTCGTTCTTTTTGGGTGAAATATTAATCAATATTGTGAAAATGTGGAATTGCAGTCTGCGTATTAATCATTTCGTGCTGAAAATTTTGTCGGTGGCCGCAGGAAAATGTTCCGGTGGCCGCACTCGAGAAACGCTGCTCTAGATATTTGGTCAACGATATTCTTAAATCAGGAGGTTTGGTCGTGATATGGACATGGAAAACTCAATTGGTGGAATGTTTATAGATTAATTAATTAGAGCTATCTAATTCAAAAAGAACTTTCCTAATATTTCCAGTAGTTTGACAACTATACCATTTCAAAGTTTTGAATTTTTGGAATATGAAGCCATCTAGCGGAAAATCTGTGAACTACCGTAAAAGTTCAATTGCTGGAATTGCGATGGATTTGTAAGAGCTAATTCAGAAATAATTTTCCAGATATATCTTAAAACAAAAAAAATGTTAGTCCACGGATGGACAGACAATGATCGCATGAGCGCGCTTTTATGCGTTCTTTTCAAGAAGTGAACGCATATAGGGGAGGTCGTCCGTCCGTCCGTCCGTCCCCATGTTTCAATTCGGGAACTGCTGGACGTACGCGTATTTTGTTGAAATATGGTATTGGGGAGTTTTACTAAAATTTGTCGACCGATACCAATTTTGGTTAAAATCGGACGATAACAACGACCACTTTACACCCCACTTAAGTGGTTGTGATATAATTTTAGGTTCACGTTTATTCATATAGTTTACAGAATCAGGCATAATATTTATTTTCACTTAACGCTATGGATACACGGAAAAATTAACGTATTTATCAATTGTGGAATATGATGGCAATTTACTGGTTTATACTATGAAAAAATTTCTGGACTGTGCCTAATAAAAAAACGATTATATTTTGTCTACATCATTTCAATCTCGAAAATTATTTGGAACATATCTCACTTTAATTTAATGGCTATTATGTAGTCTTGAGGTTCCCGTTTATTCAGAAAGCTAACAGAATCAAGTATAACTTTGTGTAAAAGCATGGTTATGAGTGCTTTTATTGACATATTTAGCACGAGAAGTAAAAAAACGTTTTTACTTTCATTTCTTCGCCTTAGATAATCCATTTTTAGGCGAGTTTCGCGTCCAGCGTCAGCGCCTATTAGCTGAGTACGTCTTCACTATTTTCACCATGATGTCTGTGTGTGATTGGAATTTTTTTGCGCTCTCTAACCCAAGAATTACTTATCGTATCATATTTAAGATGTATATTAATTATTAAAGATCTTATATGATTTTGGCTAACACAGTTCAACCGGAAATGGAGGTTTACTCTATTCATTTTTTCAAATGTAACTAATCGCCAAAATCAAGCGACATTTTGTCTTTAGTACTTGAAAATAGCCAGCATGGCTGACATAACATTTACTAAGTTTAGGAGAAAAACAAAGCCACGTTCTCTGTATTTTTACTCCTGCTTTAGATGTTGGTTCATAATGCGTTTAAGAAAACCCACGGCCAGTACTATTTTTAGGGAATGGCCCGTTTGGTCTACAAGGACCCTGGTTAATTATTAATGATTTATCTGCAGAGGAAAGTGTTTCACTAAAATTAATTTTATCTGAGGGACATTCAGAGACTAAAGTTGTTACTAACATTAATGATTTCATTTACGTGGTCCTGTTCTACTAATTGCAATTTGTCTATTATTTTATTTTCAGAAATATTCCCAATATCAGGTTCACTATGAACATTTGAGTTGACATAGGATAACCAAGTTTCATTTTAAAAATCAGTACAAATAATATTATTATGATATTCATCAGAAACATTGGCGTTGGATTGTATAGTTGAGAAAACTGAAGAATTAATAGATGCGGTAGTTTTTGGATTTTTTTCATTATTGGTGTACTTTCGCTTTCGCTTAGCTGCTCCACTTTTATGTTTGTACATTTAAAGGATATGATTATTCAATTTTTACAAATCCGAATAAATCAATAAATTTTCACAGTCGTGTTATTGTTTTTGCTCGCCAGTCGACAGCATTCACAAAAGCAGATTGTTGATTCTCTCAAGGACAGTTTATAATTCGATTATGAAAAACATCAATTTTAAGCTAAAGCAATATAAATTTGTTCAGGCAATCAATAAAAAACAAGTTCCCAAGTAGGTTATATAAAAAATTGACGCGAGAATTTAAAGCGGATTTCTTGTAAGACTCCTTTTTACTGTAATTAGTTTTTATATATATATATATATATATATATATATATATATATATATATATTAAATTCCACAATCCAAAAGTAAGATTTCTTCTAAATCACACGAAATCAGTGATCAGCTCTGCACGGCCACTATCCAGTTAAACTGACGGGAAAAGCACAATTCACACTATAGAAAGAAGAAGAAGTATAAAAGGAGAATAACAAAATTGGTTCAGCTCGTGAAAATTTAACGCGGATTTTGTGTGACACTCCTCTTCACTGAAATTAGCTAATGCTCTTATATAAAAATGTCTTACCTTTTGAATTAAAAGAGCTGCTCTGTTTCTGCGAAATGCATTGGCTTTACCAATAAATTTATGGCTGAAGGAGTGGTTAATACCTTGATTGAGTAGCCATAAGAACTAAGCCTCCAATCAACATTCTGTATCCTTGTCAAGAGTCACACTGCTCTAGAATATCGGAACTCGAGTGAGGCTCGCGGCGAAGAAAGAGCGGAAGAAAATCCAAGGCTGCTGACGCCAGTGTCTCAACACCAACTCGATTTTATTTTTTTATTTTGTAATTGCGCTTTCCGGTTATGAATGAGTATTTATGTATACTGAATTTAACATATCTCATGTCCTACAAACTCAGATGGACTAAATATTCATTTGAGAATGTGAAATTTGTTTATTAGAATTTGGACTTTTCTTTTTCCAGATTCAACGCTCTATGCCCACTATGTGTTCAAGGCTTTCGATGTCAACAGTAACGGCGCAATAAGCTTCAGGGTAAGTGGAGTATCTCTCTATCTTTTTCCACATGTACGTGCCTGCCTTGTTTTTCAAAACTTTGGTAAATTAAGGTTTGACTTGCTGTTGAATGTTTAACGCCGTTTAGATATCATAACGGGAAAGTTAGAAAAATAGGGAATTTCTGCGATCTTTGATTAACATTGTATGTTTTGTTGGGTAAGTAGGAACTTGCTTTTTGCTGCGACGACGATGCAAAAAGTTCTGTGAATAGAGGTAATTACAATGAGTTTTCAATGTTTCTGAAAGATTGCGATGCTAATCTCACAATCAGCGAATATTTTAACAATTCTAATGTTTTTAAAGACCTCTCATAACATATTCAAATGACTTAATCGAGTCTATCGGAACTGTTATCCTAAATGAAATCAAATTTGAAATTATTGCGTCAAATTTTGTTTGATGAAAATACAGACGTTACTAATATGCCCCAATTGTAAGCTGTGTTCGATATTGTAACATAGATGGTGGCGTATTAGAGTGTTTTGTGGGGTTTACTGATGTGAGTGCTAATAGGAAGGCAAACGCTCTGTTGGTTCATGTTGAAAATCAACTACGTTTGTTTCGTTGTGGTGAAAAATTGGAGAGTCAGGGCTAGGATGGCGCTTCTGTGATGGCAGGAGAGCTCAATGGCCTGCAGGCAAATGTAAGCGAGAAATACCCTTGTGCTTTATGCATTGTTCGGCGCATCGTCTCAACCTGATCCTTACGCAAGTGTTCAAGCCAATTTGCGCATACAGATTTTTTCTTGTCATTAAATAGCTATGCAGCATCCTTCCCTCATTCTGCTAAAAGAACTCAGTTTTTCGATCTAGTCGTTAGCAAGCGACTTCTCCGCATCATCACGGTGCGTTGGTGGTTCCAATCTCGAGTTGTAAACACTACGCATGTCTACCGCGAATCGTTGAATAAGCTATTTGATAATAATTCGAGACAATCCTTATGAATGGGATGATGAATCCGTTACTATGTGCCGGAGGTTACTTCATAATTTAGCAGACCTTGATTTTTTTATTTCAATTGGAAATTCAGGATGTTTGACGTGCTTCAGAAGCGTTGTGTGGATATTGCGTAGTGTATTGTAAGATTTGAAAATGCGATTAGATTCATGCAACAACAGAGAAGTAATTATGAAACAGTGTATGAACGTTCAAGTAAAATCAATTTAAAAAATATACTCGCCTCAGGTAACCCCAATAACCAAACTAGATTTAAAATAACATATGCACATTTCGGCTACAAAACAGCCGTCTTCGGTGGTAATTCACCGAAAATATACCCTAAAAGAAACTGAAGTTACCTGTGTCAAGTATATTTTTAAAATTGCTTGTTCTTGAATTTATTTCTTCCATAAAACGAACTCGATAGTTCACTGTTGAATTATCGTATGAACGTGTTATTTATCAAAAGATTTGGAATCTGCATTTGAAGAGACACACAAGCTCTGTATTAGATCTTAGGTTTCCATGTACAACAGCTAGCGTCGGATGGATGTAGGGAGCGGAGATTAGATTTTACATAAATGTAAAGGTCTGTTATATTTATTTTATAAATTTTTAAAATGACATTTTTGTATTAATTTTATTCAGTTTCCCACCGTCGATTATTAAATACGTGTCGAACCTGTCAACAGATTTGTTTTGAACACGAAAATTTCTAGTATTTTTCGGGTTAATCTTTCGTCGTCAAGGGAAATCGCATTGTTGGTGCTTTCGGCACCGCTTAAAGGTTGCTTTCTACTCCACCCCCGGCTCTGTCATTCTCCCTACCGTCCAATTTTCGAACTACTACTTTTTCGTAATGAAATCGACATTGTAATATTTGTTATAAATAAATTATTAAAGAGAGCATTGCGCTAAGAATTATATCGATAAAATTTCGATCTCATGGTGGAGAGATTCTGTGATAACTGTTGTGATTAAAAGACAAGAAGGAAAAGTGTACTCCACAAATGGAATACACATATTTCAAAGGCGTTCTTTATGGGAAATGCGTGTGAAAGGTATCGATTTATCGGGCGATTCTCGAAATTGTATCTCCGAAACTATAACTCGTAAATCTGTGGTCTCGCGGACGTTTCTGTGGAAAGCATTTTTCGAAAACCAAGAAACGTAGAGACTTTAAAATTAGTACACTTATTAATGGGACCATGAGGATGTACACCTCTAGGCCAGAATTTTGATTTTTGCGGGGAGGGGGAAGTGGAGGGGAGTGCCGTCAGATAAGGCGTTAAATCGATATTTCGACTTACAGGCTTTTACTCTTTTGCAAATTAAAATTAGAAAGAATTGACCTACGATCATCGAACCTGGACCGTTTTAAAGAAAAATAAATAAAGTATCTCATTCCTATCGTCACATTTTGCCTACGATACAAAATCGCTCAAGTTCTACGTTTAAATCGTATTTATTGGAAAAATTTAAGCTCGGCGAGTTGAATTCCTCTGCTTCCGATGTGCAACCCTGAACATCCTCATTTCCACCTATTTTTAAGGTAGAAAATGAAATTTAGCCCTATGTTCGGTCTTCTCTCTCCCTTCTTCCTATTCCCCTTCCTCTCTCCCCCCATCTCTCCCTATCTCTCCCTCTCTCTACCTCCCTCTCTACTTCCCTATATCCCTACCTCCCACCAAACCTCCCGCTTTCCCAACTTCCGCTTCCCCTCATACTCTCCCTCCCCTTTCCTTCTCTCTCTCTCTCTCTCTCCTTCCTTCTCTCTTTCACTCTTTCTTTTCCTCACATTCCCGTCTTCCTCCGTTTTCTCAATAGGATCCTATATAATTTTATGAGTACGGCAACAATGCTGTTTGTTCTTGGGAACGAAATGTTTTATTCACGAAAAACTTAAAATTTTCGTCTTCAAAACCATTTTCTGAGTGAATTTGAATCGTATTTGAAAATCTACGGTAGGAAAATAAATTTTCGTCCTTTTGCACGTACTACGGTTTAAGTGTCTAATTTCTACAATTATAAGTAATTTTAAAAAGCGGACATGATGGCAACAATCTTCCAATGTTAATCTTTTGGGAATTTCTCGAATAAAAAAGTTGGGGCTCTTGAACGTAAAACTTGACGTTTTCGCAAATTTCCTCTGTTTTTAAGTCATTAATAATCAGTCTGAATTTTTTCAATGTTGCATAAATTAAAAATAATTTTGGGCGTATAAGACTTGTATAGCGTAATGTATTTCTTTGTCATACAATTTCTATTGGCCGAAAACTATTTAACTCTCTGAAACTCTCAATTGTGTGAATTTTATATTTATTGCTTACGTTTAAGCGCATTTAAAAGTAGGTTTCATTAATTTTTATTTCAATTTTAACTTAGTACTTAATTCACGCATACCCGTCACATTTGACGGGCAGTTACGCTAGTGCTAGTGGAAGTTATAATCGACGGATGCAGTTCGGAATCACAATTGAGCGATAAATTTGAATAAGGAACACTTATACTTTATTTAGTTAAAATCCGCCCTGTAGTTTCGGAGATGAAACATGCGGACGGACGGACGGACGGAGGCGACGTGCCCATATTTCGGAAACGGTACGCCGGAGAAAGAAAACCATATCAGCCATAAATATGCGTCTTAATAGGAGCTATCCATATTTTTATGTAAGATTTATGTTTATATATAATTATGACCCGCGATGCAACGTTAACGTAGCTATGAAACCTTTCTAATTTAAACGCTAACCTCACCTTCACGTGATACCCCCGTTATAAACCAGCGATGCTCTAGTGACCGAATATATGTCGGTATAACCACATGAACAGCAAAAAAACGTTAATTTTATCCATGTTCATGGATAACACTACTTGTTTAGACATGGTAACATAAATATACCTTTCCATTCTTGTTTAATTTAAAACCAACGGATGCAGCATTGACGTGGTGGAACTCCATATTCAGGAGAAAAAATGAATGTAGGACTTTGTAAATTTTTATTAAAATGGATTCTTTACTAAGTGCTACATTCATTTTTTCCCTTGTTTAATCTAGTTTCACTTTAGAATATAGAATACATTTAGTAATTTAGAGCAATTTATTACGGAAACAAACTCACTTGTTTCGTGGTTTGCAAGAATTAAATGTTCACGGTGCGTGTAGTGCTTCAGTGTAGTACTGCGTGTAGGGCTTCAATGTCGATTTCTCTGTTCTTTAGTCGTATTTTCTTATCTTGAACCGTTTTGTTTTCTTGTCTCACAGTTCTAAGAAAATAGTTGAAGTATTTAATCTTGTAATTTGGAATTAAATTTTATCATTTTAAATTTGGTTATGACGCTGTAAATCTGTATTATTGTTCTGAAACTCGGCATTTCGTCTTTATATCATTACCTTTAATTAAAGCCTGAATAATTAAATATCAGATTTTCTTCTGGTCCAAAAATAAATTCTCTTTAGCTGTTAAATATCATTTCCGTTATTCCGTATAGACAGTCGTATCTTCTCATGATGCAATTTCGCGAAGCGCACATAGAGGGGAGTTTTGCCAAATCCGGAAGCAGAAATACGAAAACGAAGAAAAGAAACTCAATTGGGTTGATTCCCTTCGTTGATCCCATATTGTCGGCCTTGGTGATTAGCGTATCTGCTGTTTGTGCTTCTCATGCCGGAATAGATGTAAGAATGGACTAGACTGTCTAAATGACGTCCTTAAATAAAGATGGATTAACGTATGGAAAGGTATCTTTCAATAGAGAGTGACTCGTGGGTGCAGGCGGACGACGGTGGACGGGAGAGCGAGTTTTATGCGGCGTTTTCTGTTTGAGATTGGGAATGAGGGGGAAAATAACCCTTATTCACTTAGCAGGAAGGTCCTCCGCAACTGGCAATAAATGTCGGCGAGTCATCCCTGAGGAGAGTTAGAAGAAATGAGGAAATAGGGGTGAGACTGAATGCTAAGCGATGAGTTTTGCGTGGGTCCGAAAGGGGTAGAAGAGAGGGATGGGGTGGGGGCGGAAAGCAGCTCTCAAGTATTGACCCAAAACCCTTCTCTCCGACCCGCACTCTACGGAGTTTTCGCCGCACCATTTGAAGGGAGAAATCCGCCGCTGGAACGCTTTGGCCGAACGAAGTCCCTTGATGTGAGTAGATGTTTTCTCGATGAATTGCTGCTGATGGAGTGCTAAAGTTGAGCCAGCGCTTGAACTTAATATGGGCTCCATGGAGAGGCGTAAGGCCATTCGATGAGAAGCTCTCTTTATTGGTTAAATGCTGTAAAAATCTCTGCAGCCATCATAGTGAAAGCATCGCATTCGTCGCAAAGGCCAGAAATGACGGATGCACTACTTGCATTTCTGCGACCACATCATCTGACAGCGGATCTAGAAACTTCCCAAGGGGGGGGGGGGGGCGATTACGGACCATTTACCCACGTGAGTGGGGAATATTTTAATAATTACCCTAAATTTTGTCAAAATTACTGTATTTCTTTATTTTTAAAATAATTTACCATTGTAAATGTTACAATATTGTGATAACTATAATAAACAAATTGTGCATATTATATATGAAATATATTTCCTTATTTTAAAAATAATTTACCATTGTAAATGTTATAATATTGTGATAACTATCATAAACAAATTGTATATATTATATATGAAATGTATTTTGCTAACAACATTTAGTTTAGGTTCCTCGTCATAACTTCTATTATGTGAAATTATCATATTATATATTTTTATTTTTATCGTAAGGCAAAAAACACTAAAATCTACAATAGCTAAGAAATACATTTTATTAATTTTATATTGTAACAAATATGATTGTATGAATTTCAAATTTGGAATTTAATCTAAGTACTTGAATATAATACTGCCATCCACAAACCAGTGCTCTCCTGTACATTTTGATATAAATTATTATCTTACAATGTAAAATCGACCCGTCGATTGCCAGAATTTGCAAATCGATCTAAAATCTCTTCCGGGTTCAGGTGAATATCCTGATGGATATGAAGCAACGCCAAACCCAAAAGCCTGTCTTCACTCATTCGGCTACGCATCCAGGTTTTTAGTCGTCGCAGAGCAGAAAAGCTCCGTTCAGAGCTAGCGACGCTTATAGGGAGAGTTAGTAACATGTTCAGTAAAATTTTGCAGTATGGATAGATTTCTTCGTCGCACAAACTGTAAACTTCGCATGCATCCAAGTCAATTTTACATGGTTGCACGTAGATTCACGTTCCCATTTGGTTCTCCACATATTTAATTCGCTTAGAAAAACATCAAATGAATTTAAAACACTCAATTCGTTCAACAAAGCAGAATACTTGGCCCATAACGATGAAGCTGTATTTAGAAAATCGTCTCCATTCAAACAAGGTAACTTTTTCGGCAATATATTCCCTAAATAGAATGATTTCAATGTTTCAGCACAAAAACGGCTTTGGAAATCAGCTAAGAGAGTATCGATCATAGGGGCAAGTACATTGCGCCCGTAGTATTCCTCAGCCGTTTCAGAACTGGTAATTTTTGCATATCGTCCAGTTGCATACCGGAGCTTTATTAGTTTGAATCCCAACGTATCACCCAATTTATTAGCACTCTTCCAAATTCCACGAAATACTTTTTCAGCCCTTTTCCTTTCTAAATCTAATAAACAAACAAGGTCTTCAATGCATTTTATAGCAGAAATCAGGTCTAGGGATTCTTTTTGGAGTGACTTACTAATCGGGAGGGTTAGTGAAAATATAAATGTTACGCATTTCATTGATACAACGAATTCGCTGGTCATGATGGCATTAAGGAATATACCTGCCTTTGTGGAAGATGTGATATCATCCCAACTACTGATAATTTTCAAAACCTCGGTAATTGAAAAAATTATTATCAATTATTAAATGTGCACCCAGCGTGTCTCGCACAAGCTACTCAACTGTTTCCCCAAATTTCTCTTTAAAACAAAACTTCTCTTAGCAGATGCATGAAAGAAATTTATTACCTCACCCATTACTCCAAAATATTTTCTAATAGGTAGAATTTCAGAGGATTTCGACAAAGTCAAGTTAAATAAATGCCTTTGACAGGGAACCCTGACCGCATGCGGAGCAACCTTAGGAAGTTCTGAAACAGCGCCACGCTGCTCGGAAGCCAGGGCACGACAGCTGTCGGTACAGATACCGACGCAGTTTTCCACTTCTAAATTATTTACATTTCCACTCAATTTTGGTTCGATTTCTTCACAAATGCCTGATCCGAAATTTGTCTCATGCAAGTCCACAAAACCAAGGAAATCCTTTCGTATTTTATTATCATAAACATACCTAATAATAATGCTTAACTGTGACACTAGAGATATATCTGTTGTTTAATAAAATAAAATGGAATAATACTTTCCTTCACTCACAAATCCTTGAATATTTTTCAAAATTTCATCGCCGCAACACTGAATGACTGAGTTCTGAGTCATTTTTAAGATGTAAGTAGCATTTGCGCTAGAGGATTTAAGGTAATTTTCAAGCTCCTTATCTCCTCCTCGGATACGTAATTTTAATATAGCGCGAAAGTTCCCCTCGTTAGTTATGCTTTCATTGCATTCAGGTACGTCTGACAAACAACCGTCATCTCTATGGCCTCGAAGTGGTATATTTTGTCGACCTAGAGTGATTATCTTATCAATAATGGGCAAAAGGCGCTTTCGATTATCTTGAACTTGTTTTAATCGGGCTAAAATCAACATGTTTTGAACTTCAAATTGGGGCTTTCCAAAATTCCTTAAAAGGTCTTTTGCCGACTCTGCAGCACGTTTGTGATAGACATTGCCTTGGTGTTTTCCAAGAATACCATCTTTCTCCAAAAGTTTGGAAAATGCAGTGGTTGGCTTTGATACCCCACTCCCATATTTACAGTATATTTTTTCTTATGGGATTTTCTGAAAGATATGGTCTATGGTCAGCAGCCACGAAGTCTTCAAGAATTAAAGATTGCAATATCCTTTGCAATAGAAGAAATTGGTGTTGATATTTGCAGAAATGTTGGCCGATCTGTAACCGAAAGATTTCGGATGTGTATTAATAATGACGGAGGACATTTTGAAAATTTTAGAACATAAATCATGGACACTTTTCATATTCCATCATTTATTTAGTCTTTTTACTTTTGTTACACCCTGTGTGTGTGTTTGTGTATATATATATATATATATATATATATATATATATATATATATATATATATATTAACTAAAGGAAAAGAAAAGGTAGTGATGAGGGTGGCAACAAGGTGTTGAGGGAAGCCCAGCGGACACTTACCAAGTTGAGGACCAAGCTGGCAGGCTGCTGGGGGCGTCGAAGAGACACGCAAAACACACGAACACAAAAACACACGCAAACGTGATCGGCGCTCAGCTAGTGATTCCCATCCTAATTCCTGTATCAAGCCTGTAACACTTTTATTTCTATCGTAACAATTTTTTCCGAATCTAGCTGCTTTTAGCTGCACTCTATCTAACTCTGAGGTTGACCCTTTCTCGTATGGATCCCATATACTCGACGCATACTCTAACAGAGGTCTTACTAAGGAGAAGTAACATGTCTCTTTCACTTTTTCGTCACTTTTACCTATTATGCGTTTGATGAATCCTAGTTTCTGTTTAACCTTCCCGCATATATTTCGTATGTGCATATCCCATGACAGGCTACTTGTGAAAGTAACGCCTAAGTATTTGACGGAATCGACTAGTTTTAGCTGGAAGTCTTCAACAATGTAATTTGTCGCGGCAATTTTTTTGTTTCTCCAGAATCTCATAGCTGAACACTTTTCTAAGTTCAGTTCTAACTGCCACTCTTTGCACCACTCTAGAATTGCATTTAAGACTTTGGAAAATAATCTTTGATCATTAGGACTGTTTATCTCTCTGTAAACTACTGTGTCATCCGCAAATAACTTTATTTTACTTTTAATAACATTATCTATGTCATTTATGTAAATAAGGAATAGAATAAGATATTGAGGTGAGCGAAATTGGCCTGTAATTTTCTTTGTCATCCTTTTTCTCACCTTTATGTAACGGTGTTATAAAAGCTAATTTCCATTCCTTAGGTACTACCCCGTTACTAAGCGACTTACTGAAAACGGTTTCTAGATAAGGTGCTATTTCCAGTGCTAACTCTTTGAGTACTCTAGCTGGTATTTCTTCAGGACCCGGAGATTTTTTTGCCTTGATATTTTTAAGCTGTTGAGCTATCCCTTTCGCTGATATGAGTATAACATTCATTTCCCCCCACTTGGTTCGGGCGACACGTCCTTCACTCTCACATCTTCGGTCGTAAATACGCTCTGAAAGAACGAGTTTAACAAAATTCCTTTATCTGTGCTATCGCAAACTAACTCTCTTTTATCGTTTATCAACGGTGCTACGGTTGGGCGTCGATCTTGAACTTCCCTAACATATGACCAAAAGATTCTTGGATTTTCGTTTAGATGTTCACTAAGAATCTTTTTCTTAAACTCCGTTAATGCTTTTCGCATAACATTTTTGGTTCTAGTCCGAGAATCTCTATACTGGTTTAAAATTGAAATTATTCATCCTTTGACTTACTGTTTTTGAAGCGTTTAAGTTTGGAATGAAGATTTCTTTGGCGCCTAAGAGCACACATAACCTCCCGATTATACCACCTTGGTTCCCCATTATCGCTAATATATTTACTTGGTATATACGTATTAATACCTGTTCTTATTACCGATAGGAATGCTTTCCAAGTTTCCTCAACGTGTTTCGCGCTTGTTGATTCGCTAAAGTCGCCGTAATCTTTGATGAGTTTCACTTTAAAATCCGCAAAGTTAGCATTTTTATATATGTACACTTTTCGCTTGGGCTTACGATACTTTGCGATAGCTAAGTCCAAAAGTACTCGAACTACTCGGTGATCGCTGACTCCTTCTTCAATAGCTACTTCGGAAACACGCTCGGGGACATTAACTGCTAGTAAATCTAATACTTTTTCCACTCTTGTGGGTTTCCTGACTACCTGGCTAAGAGAATGTTTATTGAAGATGTCTATTAGTGCTTCGCAAGACTCACGATTTCTACCGGATGGCATGAAGCTACAACTGCGCCAATTTATCGAGGGTAGATTGAAGTCTCCTACTATGATAAAGCTTTTGCTAATCTTCTTTTGTAGTGAATTTATTTGCGATTCTAGATCGTATATTTCGTCTGCGTCTGAATTTGGTAGTCTGTAATATGCACATACATGAATATTTCTTACATCTCCGCTGTTTATAGTACACCAAGTGCTTTCTATATTGTTTTCCGTAAATTTAACAGGAGAACTGATAAGTGTATTCTTCACCGCGATAAACACCCCTCCACCTCTACTATGCGTGTTACGAAGTACTGGAACCTATCCCCATTTGCTACATGTTAAATCTACGTCTGGCAACGAAGTTTCCGAGAATGAAGTTGATGCTAGGAACGCATCTATTTCAATATGGGAGGTATGCCTGTATATATGCATATATGCATATATGCATATATATATATATATATATATATATATATATATATATATATATATATATATATATATATATATGGATTTCAACAAGGTGTTGGGATGAGGAAACCCAGTGAAAACTCACTAATCAGACGACTTCAGGTTGGCGAAGCCCCGGGGATGTCGAAGCGACACACGTAAAAGAACACATCCCCGGGGCCTCGCCAACCTGAAGTCGTCTGATTGGTGAGTTTTCACTGGGTTTCCTCATCCCAACACCTTGTTGACATCCATATATCTATTTTACCTTTCCTTTTCCGTAAGCTGTTATATATATATATATATATATATATATATATATATATATATATATACGTGTAGGCTTAAAAAAAATCACCATACATCAAGATCTAAACTCGTAAATAAACCAACGCGATCTCCAGGGCAACAGTACTTCAGTCATGTGGAGCCTATATGTGTTAAATAATAAATTCCATGAGTAATAGCAGTATATTTATAATTTTCCGTGAAATTGAGGCAACTATCCGTAATTTCCCAATTCTCTGGCAATCGGCTCGTGTCCAAGTTTTCGTATTTCAAGTTTCGTGACTCGGATCGCACTGCATGAGCAATAAGAATAATCATCATTAAGACAATACCCTATGCATTATATTTATGGAAGAATTAGGATATTTTCTGTTAAGATTATGGCGTCATAATTCATGCCTTTAGCACGTAATTGGAATTAAAAATTTCGAAATAGGTATGACGCCTTTATATTTAACAATTAAAAAGAGTTAAAATTTCTCGAAAAACTACGAAACAGAAAATTAAAATACTTTTCACGTTTTACAGTCACTGCTATCAGGGCTGCTTCTCCTATTGTAATCCCTTATAGCCCTAGATAAAAACAAACCTATTCGCTCCTTCCTACAGTCGATAACCGAAATTTAATTGTCAACCTATGTGCTTTCAGTAATACGTGAGAATTGCAATTATCTATGATACCCTCAATCACAGTGCGTAATGCAATTGGTGTTTTGGATAGAGTCAAATCTTACATATTATAAAAATATTGGTGATGATGTTTTCATAATATGTCTGAAATTGAAAATTAGAGTTATATGCTTATGGGAATAAACTTTATGTTAATTCATTTAAAGAAAAATGAAAATAATATATATCCGTAAATCGAATTTTACTATAACTCGAATAATTTTAGCTTTCCCTTGAGATTCGAATTATAAAAGTTCCACTGTATATATACAAATATTTAAAAACATTTCGATAACTTTCATTTTCTATTACTCGAATAATTATTACTTTTCCTTGAGATTCGAGTTATGGAAGTTCAACTGTAATTCGTTATGACGGCGTTAATTTCCATTTTAAGCATCAAATCACTGCAATCGTAACGTATAATATCAGATCCCTTTAAAAGCATTGAGGTCGTTGCCATAGTATTTAAAGTTTTCCATTGTTGAAAAGAGGAAAAAATTCACACTTTTTTCCGATTAAAAGCAGATATTTACGCTAATTCGTTAAGTATTTGAATTATACTTACAAAACTTAAGATCTGCGTTCTTTTTGATGGACAACTGTTCTTTTTCAATTTCATATCTCAATTTAAAGTAATTTAAAAATGCATTTTTAGAAAGCCTTGCACTGAATCCCATGTGTTTCTTATGGGGTATTGAAATGAAACATTGGAGTTAAAAAGACCCCTTAAATATAAACCTTTTTGTGATTTTCGATTTTTCTCGTTGGTGTATCACTCGACCTACCAACATATCAATTTTCAGATTTTTTTTCCTTTCTAGAAGTACCTTAGAGTTTTGTGTCAGTGAGTGAGGCACAAGTAACTATATTATTATAGATATGTACATAATAAATATTATTATTTGGTTAAAATTGATGCAGACAGCTCAACACAAATAATTGTAAAAAAGATTTCATTACTTTTATTATGGCAGCCCTGATTTCAATATCCTATAAATCTTAATTTTGTTTTTTTATGTTGCACAACTCCTTCATACAAAATTTTGTTGAGATAGGTAAGGCCAATTCCTTTCAAATTCATAATTACCGAAAAGATTAACTTTGAAATTATGGCACCCCTACTTAGTTAATCGGGTCGAAATATGTCATTTTGGTCATGAATTTATGAAAAATTCTATGTACCAAATTTTGTTGAAATCCGTTTTCCCAATTCCTTCCAAAAGCATAATTACCGAAAAGATTTTTTTGCAATTGTGGCACCCCTGCTCGATCTATCCGGTCCAAATATGTCATTTGGTCATAAATTTATGTGAAAATTCTATTAACCAAATTTGGTTGAAATCGGTTCGGCCAATTCCTTCCAAAAGCATATATACCGTCAAGTTTTATTTTGCATTGTGGCACCCCTGCTTGGCGGATCCGGTCAAAATATGTCATTTTCGTCATGTATTTATGTGAATAGTCTATGTACCTACCAAATTTGGTTTAAATCGGTTCATCCAGTTCTTCCCTGGTATATGCCTACGGACGGACGGACATTGCCGAAATTGGGACAGACGGTTTGGCACCTCTGTTTGGCTGATCCGTTCCAAATATGACATTGAGGTTTTGTATTATGTGTAATTTATAAACAATAAATTTGGTTAAAATTGATCGGGGCAGTTCAACACAAATACTTGTAAAAATAAATGCTTTTATTTCACTTATTGTGGCAGCCCTGCTTTCTATGTCTATACTAAAAATCTTGATTTGGTTTTATGTCGCGCACTTCCTTCATACGACATTTCGCTGAAATCGGATTGGCCAATTCCATTCCAAATTCATAATTTCCTGAAAGTCTTATTTTGCAATTGTAACACCCCTGCTGATTGTGTATCGATCTCATCCAAATATGTCATTTTGGTCATTTGTTTATGTGAGTATTCAGCGTGTCAAAGTTGGTCGATATCGGGTTAGTCAATTCTTCCCTGATATATGCGTACGGATGAACGGACGGATATCACAAAGATAATAGCGCTTTTCAGCAATGACGAAAGGCACTAACAAGATGGAAAAGTGTAATCCATAAATCGCATATGAAGAGATTTTTAAGACGTTCTCAATGGGAAATACGTATGGAACGGTATCGAAAGATTGGGTGATTCTCGAATTTTTATCCCCGAAACTATAGTCTCTATCCAAATAATTTTTTAAATCTATATCTCACGAATAATATAAGAGAATGGGAGAGAAATGTATAGATTTTTAATTGCTGTTTGCTGAGAGAACCGTCTTCGCGATCGACGTAAACAAAATGTGATGTTTTGCTCGGGATTTTCTCGAATTTTTATCTCCGAAACTATAACTCGTAATTGTGGCCTCGTGGGCATTCTTTTAGTAAATGTTGTTCTCTATCCGAATAATGCTTTTAATCTATACCTTACAGATCATATAACAGCTAGGGAGATAAAAGTTTGATATTTCATTGTTGCTTGACGGATGCCATTTAACGAGATATGAGTATAAGTTTATTGAAGTAATTATGTAAAGTGGAAGTTCTAAATTGACAGATTCAGTTGAAAATCACAATTGGGCGATAAATTTTAATAAAGATCACTCACACGTAATTAAATTAATACCCGTCCAGCGGTTTAGGAGATGAAAGTTAAGACGGACGGACGGACCAAACGTTCCCATAAGGCGTTCCGCTATTACCGCTTCGTTGGTAAAGAACGCCTAAAAACGGATAAGTGACCTGAGTAAACACTCTCTTTTGATTGACCGATATTTATCAAAAACTAATAAACTCTTGTAACTTCCATAAAAATGTTAAATATAAAATTTCGCGTTGATTTGATAAATAGTTTTTGAGTTAGAGCGCCCAAAAAATGCTTATCTCACACACACAGACATCATCGAGAAAATGGTCACAACGTGTTCAGGGGACCTCAAAACGTGTATTTCCGTTGAAATCTCGAAGTCGATTTTTTTTTCATTAATACAATACTTTCTCATACAACTTATGGAGAAAGTAATAAAATTGGTTTGGTTAGCTGTAACTTTTAGGTGTTCCATTTCTTAAAATGAAAGAAAGGAACATTATTGTATAAACACCATCTCTACCATAAATATTTTGCAGAATTTGTTTGATTGTTTGTGCATTTATAACGCAACAACTACAGAACGTAGAAGCAAAATGAAGGTGCCATTTTAACCGCAATAAAAAGTTAAGCAAAAGGGGAGGGTTTTTAAAGCGGTTTGAACTGCATTTTTCATTTAAAGAATGTTTTTCTCTTTTAATTGTTTTCCATTTAAATAACACGGGAATGAACTTATTGTTGAATTAACAATCTACTTGAAAACCATTATAGACAATACCTAATCTTTACTATAAATCATAAAGTTTGTTGGTTTGTATGTTTGTCCGGCTATACAAATCCACACGGTTGATCCTAGAGCCACCAACCTTGGCATGCTATCTAATAGGACCAAAAGGAAGAGCTTGAAGCCCGTGGGGCCCACAGAATAGCATTTCCATAACATTAACACGGGAGTAATACGGGAATAGGTGTAGTCATTTTGTAATTTGAACATTAAAATATGAATTAATTGAACTAGAGTTGTAAAATTCATATTGATTTACTCCTAATAGTATAAGTAATATTATTCAGGTCATACAATTTCGTCTCTTGATCGAAAACGATCAAAAATTACATTTGATTACGAAAATTGCATGGATTTTTAGGCATTTTCACAGAATATCACCATAGTTACTTCTAATTGTTGGGGTTAGTTTGTTTTCATTTTAATAGTAATACTTAAATGGTTTTTAGATTTGCAATGCCACCAAAAAAGGTTTAAGTGGCGGCGCAAAGAAAGACTGCTTCGAGAGCATCAGAACTCCCAGAGAAACGCATAGAAAAACAGAGATTACGACAAGAAGCAGTTCGAAACTCTTTTTCAAACGAGAACAGATAGAAGCTTAGCATGTTTTAGCTAGACTATTATTATAAATTTAAAAATAATATTTATAACCCTCTAATGTGTACATCCCCCTACCCCGCGCAACGCCGTGTAATTCTGCTAGTTTTATAATAAAGTGGTTATTTTTACGACGTTTTTTTTCCGTTCTTTCATTGTGAAAGATACAAAATAATTCTTTAGTATATTAACTGACTAAATTTATGCAGAAAAACTTTTTGGCGCACAGCCATGGCAATGAGAGAATCTGCCTGCGCCGCTAAATTTTATGCAGACATTAATTGGATCCGACATCCTTTGTAGTTGTTAAAAGGCATTTCCTTCGGTGATTACAAAATTTGGAGATTAACTAAACAATTGATTTGTTGAGGTGTTCGCACAATTTTATTTTATTTTATTGTGCATTTGATAAGTTTATGTTTAAAAAAATTATTTTCTTTTTTTATTTATTAATTACATTTGAAGATGACAGTTCACCAGAATGGGATATAACAAGGGAAAACTTCCGCGGAATTTTTAGTGAAGTACTATTGAACTCCTCTATTATCTCTTTTCCGAAATAGCGGAATGAGATTTTCTATTTCACTGTGCTTTTTCTATCATAGCAGCAGGGCCAATCAGAGAGGATATTGGAGGGCCCTCAAAATTAAAGGGGGGCCAAAATTTGACATTTGTTAATATTTGTTACGTATTACATTTCACTAAATGGATTAAGAGTGACCCGATCAGACCTTCCCTTGTTCGTAAGAGTATTAATTTTGATTTCATGATAATTTTTTTCAATTTCTACGCGTGCAGGAAACATTTCGTAAGCGGAAGAAGTGGATTATCTACGACGAAGAAAATAAATTAAACGTAAATATTACAACTGCTGAACTCAAGCGAGGTATACTTTAAATAATTTTTGATTGTTTGGTTGATTAAAACTGGTTAGAAAATAAATCGGTAAATAAAAATTGAATATTTCCCTTGCATAATTTCCGATATAGAGTTTTGCAGTATTTAGTTATTAAAACTATGGAATGTTTCTTAATGCACCAACTCAGGAGAGAAGTGGAAGAAATGTTCAGTAAACAGATATAATCGGGTCGTGGTGTTTTGTTGTTTTATGGTGTGCGTTCGTTCAAATTATACCGTTTCGTTTCAAATACTCCATCGCACGAAAAGCGCCTATTTGTGGTACACTGTACACTTTCCTAACATGTTATTCCATGTTTCAAATAGATCACTATGAGGAGGTGATTTGAAAGTGATGCAAGCAAGAGACGGCAGAAACAATTAAGTGTAGCTCGAGCAGGCCTTGCTTAACAAACAATACTTTAGAATATGAAAATTTCGTAACTCCAATTGGTGACATTTCAATGCCAATGCCTGAACAATAAGAATTGAAGAAGGAGATGTGCCAACAGTGACTGATGCAGCAAAAGAACCTTGGTACGATTAAAAAACTCAACAGCAGCATCATGCACAGCAATAGCAAGAATATTTTAATAGCACAGGTTTCACCGTGGCTGATATTGGAATTATACACACAAGCAATGCTGCCCAAATGCACTCATATCTTAAAATTAATTGTTTTGAAATTCGAAGTAACATTCCATAATCATGCTATCGCTACTCGTCAGCTGACAAAAACTCTTTCACATTGTGAGATCTCCACAAGAGACCGGTTATGCTGGAATATGTATTGGGAATAATTGAGGCTCCAACCTACATAGGTAGAAACGATCATGATGATAAGATATGTGAGATCGATTGTAATTATCGACGCTCGTTCTTTCCTATAATGATAGAAGACCATAACAGAAAATTCAGGTCTGAGAGTAAAAACTGTTAGGTAGGCCTCGGTGCATTGCATCCCATGCTACTCACCATGTTGGTGAATTGCAGCGTAGCTTTTAGATGCAGATGGAAGAACAATCTCTGCGCAGTGTGCACTTTCATTTTGAGCGGAAGTGCTGCAAATGCATCGATCGTCTCTGACCAAACATTTACAGCGGTTGGAGGAAATTGAAAGATCGAATAATACCACACGAAAGTTAAACATCGGATTAAGAAAGACATTTTACATGGAAATCAGTCAGTAGAGCAGCATAAGCTAAAAGTTCAATTAAGAATTTTCTCTTGGCTGAACTACCTACAGAAACTAATAATTGGAATAAACTTCTTGACTGCATCATGAGCGTCATCCTTTTTCTATCTGATCGGATATTGCCTTTCCTTAGCGTCAGTCAACGTATTGATAAGCTTGAAAATGAAAACTCCCTTGGCATAGTTACTCAGTCACATAGATACTCAGCAAATATGATTCACATTTATAAGAAAATCTTAAACGTGTTCGTGAATGGCGAGAGATTCAAAAGCGCTTGCAATTCCATGCGTACAAAACGACTTTATTGACAAACAACAATTCTTGGTGAGATTCGAAATGCCTGGTACTTTTCCATCATTATAGAATAAATCCCAGGTTGTTCTCACAAGAAACAGACTACTGTTGTTTTTCGATATGTTATGAATATACAACTCAAAATTTCCAATTGATGGACGGCTTTTTTGTTTGATAATTTCACGAAAAAAAAACTGAAAAAGGGATTGCTGCTTTAGTAGTAGAAATTCTAGAAGTTTTTAATCTGCATTGGTCGTTCCTATAAAAACGGATTTAATATTACTTGGAAATACGTTGGTGTACGATTTGTTCTGGTTAAGCATAAGCCAAGCTATATTTTCTACAACTGTGGAAAACACACTAAGGCTTGTAGATGTGCACTAGGATGGTCCTTATTTTTGATGTTTCACATTTCTAAAGTCGCACTCCCCATTTTTCCCCTTTTGTCAAGAAAATAAAACCGAAAATTTCAGCTCGATCGGATGTCAGGAACCCGTGCCTGATGGATCTTATGTTTTTTAGGTAAGTCGGTAATTTTGTTTGAAAACATCTTACGGTAATGTCATAATTTAGCTGAGATAAAACTTTTTCATTTTTCTGTGACGAATGAGAATAGTCGGCGAAATGTGATAAAAAGAGTTGCAGCACGTATGAGACCGAGAAAACTGGGGGTACCACGTTCTAAGTTGAGTTACATTGTATGTAGGCGTTCGGCGTTCGACTGTGTCGTGTTCAGTCAGTCATCCCAGTTGATGGCGTGTGGATGTAAATTGTTCCATTCTTCTTGCGTTAAAATTAAAAAATGTTGCGCAAAAGTAGTTATCGGAATGAAAATTATTTAATTGGGAGTGATAGTAATTAAATATTAGTCAGTAAATTGCCGTCAATTAAACAAGTTTTGAGTGTATTATTTTACAGTATACAAAGTGTGAAACTGAATTTAAGAGAAAGTGTGAAAAAATATTTCTGTTTAGAATTCAATTTCATCTAAAAACATGAAAAAATGGACTGTGTGACGTATGCGTTTTTCTCGTCTGATTATATATTAAAACTTTGTTTTGTGCGGCCATTGCTGCTGAAGCACCTCACCAAGATCTCCATTTCCTAAATAGCCTTTATGCTTATGAAAGAATAAACCCTGATGTATCTCAAGTGACGCTAAAAAGGTTTTGCGGCCACTTTTGATACTTAACCGAAGAAGCAGGGGCGTTGTCATTCTTCTATGAAAAAATTAACTTGGAATCAAAAAGACTAATTACAGAAGCAATAAATAACCATGGAGATTCTTATGATACAAACAAAAGACGGTGTGCGTGTGCAAGAAGTAAATCTGTTTTCGAAGGAAGAAATAAGTGATTTTATATCCAAAAACTCAAAGAAGTATTTTTAACAGTTCAGATTTTCAACTGGCGTTCTGGAATGTGATTTTTCTACCTGGTAGTGTCGCGATGACTTTCTTCAAGGGCTGAAACTCAAGTTGTCAATAACTCAGCGGAAAGGGGAATAAAACTTATGGAAGATTATAACAATATATTAACGAAAAACGAGGAAAAAAGCAATTCGTTTTACAGGTGCTGAAAGACTATCGTCGTTGATTTCCAGTCAGTGAAAAAATAGTTTTATCAAAAAAATTATTATGAATAAAAGCTAAACTTTGAGATATCAATGGAAATATACGTTTTGAGGTCCCTTGAACACGATTTCGCCATTTTCTCGATGCTGTGCCTTTGTGTGTGTGTGCGCGCGCGCGCGCACGTGTGTGTGTGTGTGAAAGATAGGAATTTTGTAGGCGCTTTAACTTAAAAACTATTAATTATATGAACACGAAATTGAACATTTCATATTTATATTAAAGGTACAATAACTGATTAATCTATGGTTAAAACGGATAACCGGAAAAGAGACTATACTCTGGGTTTCCGTTATTGCCGATTTTCTCCAATAAAACAACATTAATTAAAATAACATTAAATTCAAAATTTGTAGATAATGTAATTCTGTACAAATTTTGTGGGAAACTCTTCCTACAATGTATCGTTTAGGTATTGTTTTTATTAATTCGGTTTTTGTTAAATATCTCCTTGAAGACTTCATTATAAAAAATGTCTTACTCTCTACATTTCTCTAACTCATTCTATTAACCTCTCCCTCTTTCTCTTTTCATCTCTCCCTCTTTCCCCTTAATCAGTCCATCTTCCTCCCTTCATCTTTCCCTCTATCTCCCTTCATCTCTACCTCTTTCTTCATATCTTTCTCTTTCTCCATTCATCTCTCTCACTCATTCTCCCTTCATCTCTCTCTCACATTCTATTAATCTCTCTCCCTCTTTCTCCCTTAATCTCTCACTCATTCTATTCTCCTCTTTCCCTGTCTCACTTCATCTTTCACGCATTCTCCCTTCATCTCTCCCTCTTTCTCCCTTCATCACTTCCTTCTCCCTTTATCTCTCCCTCTTTCTTTCTTCATCCCTTCCTCCATCTCTTCCGCGTTTTCCCTTCATCTCTTTCTCCTTCTCCCTTCATCGCATCCTCTTTTTCCCTTGATCTCTTTCTCCATTCATCTCTCATTCATTCTCCCTTCATCTCTCTCACATTCTATTCCCCTGCCCCTTTCTCCCTTCATCCCTCACTTTTTCTCCCATCATCTCTCTCACTCATTCTATTCCCCTCTCTCCCTCTTTCTATTCCCATGCCTCCCTCTTTCTCCAATCATCTCTCACTTTCTTCCTTCATCTCTCTCACTCATTCTCCATTCATCACTTCCTCTTTCTCCCTTCATTTGTGACTCTTTCTCCCTTCATCTCTGACTCTTTCTCCCTTCATCTCTCTCACTCATTCTATTCCACATTCCCGATCATATATCACTGTTTCTCCATTCATCTCTCCCTCTTTCTCTCTCTCACACATTCTAAACCCCCCTCTCCCTCATTCTCCATTCATCACTCACTCTTTCTCCCCACATCTCTCTCACTCACTATTCCACTCGCACCCTCTTTCTCCCTTTATCTCCTTCTTTCTCACTTCATCTCCCACTAATTCTAACTTTATCACTCTTTATTTCTCCCTTCATTAATCCCTCATTCTCCCTTCATCGAGGGATGAAGGGAGAATGAGGGATTCTCCCTTCATCTCTCTCACTCATTCTATACCCCTCTCCCCCTCATTCTACCTTCATCTCTCACTCATTCTTCCTTCATCACTCCCTCTTTCTCCCTTCATCTCTCACTCTTTCTCCCTTCATTTATCTTACTCATTCTATTCCCATCTCCCTTTTTCACCTTTCATCTCTCAATCTTTATTCATCAATATCTATCACTCATTTTCCATTCAGTTCTCACTCATTCTCACTTCATCTCTCACTCATTCTCCCTTCATCACTTCCTCTTTCTCCCTTCATCTCTCTCCCTCCTCCTTTCATCTCTCACTCATTCTCCCTTCATCACTCCCTCTTTCTCCCTTCATCTCTCCCTCTTTCTGCCTTCATCTCTCACTCCTCCCTTCATCACTCCCTCTTTCTCCCTTCATCTCTCTCACTCAATCTATTCCCCTCTATTCCTCTTTCGCCGTTCATTACCCTTTCTTTCTCCCTTCATATCTCTCACTCATTCTTCCTTCATCTTTCTCACTCATTCACCCTTCATGTCTCTCACCCATTCTCCCTTCATCTCTCTAAATCATTCTCCCTTCATCTTTCTCACTCATTCTCCCTTC
This sequence comes from Tanypteryx hageni, assembly GCA_028673005.1. NCBI lineage: Eukaryota > Metazoa > Arthropoda > Insecta > Odonata > Petaluridae > Tanypteryx > Tanypteryx hageni. The sequence continues at coordinate 113,862,818 of CM054117.1, read as the reverse complement.
ATGTCTCTCACTCATTCTCCCTTCATGTCTCTCACTCATTCTCCCTTCATCTCTGTCACTTATTCTACCTTCATCTCTCTTACGCAATCTCCCTTCATCTCTCTAAATCATTCTCCCTTCATTTTTCTCACTCGTTCTCCCTTCACCTCTCTCTTTCATTCTTCCTTCATCTCTCTTACTCATTCTGCTTTCATCTCTCTCACTCATTCTAATCCCCTCTCTCAATCTTTCTCCCTCTATATCTCTTACTCATTCTCCCTGCATTTTTCACTCATTCTCCCTTCATCTCCCACTCATTCGCCCTTCATCACTCCCTTTTTCTCACATCATCTCTTACTCTTTCTCCCTTCATCTCTCTCACTCCTTCTATTCTCCTATCTCCTTTCTCCCTTCATCTCTTACTCTCTTTTTTCATCTCTCACTCCTCCATTCATCTCTCTCACTCATTCTATTCTCCTTTTTGCCTTCATCACGCACTCATTCTCCCTTCTTCACTTCCTCTTTCTCCCTTCATCACTCCATCTTTCTCCCTTCATCAGTCCCTCTTTCTCCTTTCATCTCTCTCTTTCTCCCTTCATCCCTCTCACTGAATCTATTCCCCTCTATTCCTCTTTCGCCCTTCATCTCTTCCTTTTTCTCCCTTCATTACCCTTTCTTTCTCCCTTCATCTTTCTCACTCATTCTCCCTTCATGTCTCTCACTCATTCTCCCTTCATGTCTCTCACTCATTCTCCCTTCATCTCTGTCACTTATTCTACCTTCATCTCTCTTACGCAATCTCCCTTCATCTCTCTAAATCATTCTCCCATCATTTCTCTCACTCATTCTCCCTTCATGTCTCTTACTCAATCTCCCTTCCAGCCTCTCAATCATTCTCCCTCCATCTCCCTCACTCGTTCTCCCTTCATCTCCCTCACTCATTCGTACTTCATCACTCTTACTCATTCTCCTTTCACCTCTCTCATTCATTCTAATTCCCTCTCTCCCTCTTTTTCCCTTTATCTGTCTCTCGCTCGCCCTGGCTTAATGACGATTTTAAAAGAATGATGGCGCATCGCGATTCGGTTTTTCGTTTGTTAAAAAGAACTAAAGACGAAAATATTTTCGACAAATATAAACGCATTAAAAACAAAACGAAACAGCTAATCAGAAATGCAAAAATTAGATTCATTCATTCAATAGCTAGTCCGAACGAAGACCCTCGATTATTTGGAAAAAAACTTATGTCGATTGGTATTGTCAAACAAAATGACTTTAAACTGCCTACATATATATCATTTGAGTCGTTGAATTCTAAATTCTCTACCCCTCCCCCCCCTCCCCTCCCTCTTCCCCCCGAATGGCATTAATGATAGAATAAAAAGGGAAGGTATTAATTCGATTACTGTCACAATGGAAAATCAAACAAGGATTTTAACCCGTTCAAGTTCATCTCGGTCACCCTATTCCAAGTGCTCCATGTATTTCGATAAATTAAATCTAATGCTCAAGAGTCAGATGGTATTCCTACTATCTTCCTCAATCAATTCATAAATCTATAAATATTATTCTACCAATAATAACTAATATGTTTAACTGCTTCGTATCTCAAGAGAAATTTCCACTGCAATGGAAACGCGCTTTCATAAGGCAATTACCAAAGAATTCGAAATCGCCTGAAATCAACGATTTTCGCTTAATTAACGTTTTGCCTACCTTATCAAAGGCCTTAGAAAAATGAGCACATGAACAATTCACGCTCTTTCTTAACGAAAATCAATTGTTTGATTCCTTTCAATCTGGCTTTCGTAAATCTCACAGCACCACCACTATTCTTGTAAAAATCACCGATGACATTCGCCGCGCAATGGACAAAGGGGAAGTTACAGTCCTAGTGCTACTGGGTTTCGGTAAAGCTTTTGACTCGATAGACAAAGACCTTCTGCTGTCTAAACTGCTCGCAATGAATGTTTTGCCGTCAGCCATAAATTAGATATCTTATTTAAGCGATCGTTCCCAACAAGTGATTTCCATTAATTTTTCCTCTGATTGGCTTATCAACGGAAGAAGCGTCCCACAGGGCTCAATTTTGGTTCCCTACTATTTTCTTTGAACTGCTCCTTTTCCCTTAAATACTGCAATCATCACCTTTATGAGCATGACTTGCAAATATACTCAAGTTCTACCGCAAACGATTTCACGAGAACCCTAAAAATTATCAATAAGGACTTAGAAATGCTAGAGATCTGGAGCAATATAAACTTTCTTATTATCAATCCAGAAATATCACCGGGTTTCTTAATTGGTTACCCTAAGATATTAGTCGCTATTCATCAATCCCAAAGAATACCATAGCAAACTCAACTATACCTTATTGTAAAGTGTTAAAGAATCTAGGTTTACTTATTGATGAAATCTTATCATGGTCCCCATATGTTATAAATGTGTGCCGAACAGTAAACTCATCTCTTCACTCACTTAGAAAGTTAAGTAGCAGTACTCCGATTTCTCTAAAGAGGCATCTGGTAACTTCACTCATGACTCCGCATTTTCACTATGTTGATCTCGCATACCAGGCTTTTTCTCAAGAGTTGACGTTCAAGGTTCAGAGAACACATAACGCGTGCATTAGATATATTTTTAATCTGAAGAAATCAGACCACATCTCCGATTCACTCGTGAAACTAAACTGGCTAAATTTGGAATCCCGAATACGCCTCCACTTGCTCTCTTTACTATATGAATTACTTACTTTTAACAATCCACATTGTCTTGCATGGAATTCAAGAGTATAGACGCTGTGAACAACTGTAATACAAGAGGGAGCCATATACTCCTTATTCCTCATCACAGAACAGTAATATTCAACAAATGCTTCGTTGTAACCGCTTGCAGACTATGGAACGAACTTCCCCAACCAATAAAACATTTGCACTCACTCTCAACATTCAAACGACACTGCTATCAGTCTCTCTTATCCTTTCAAAGGAGCAGTTAAACAGGCTTAAGAGGCTACCGGAGAGGCGAAAAATTCCAGTGCTGACCGTGGCGCTATGGGCATTCACGGCTAGTATCAGAACTACGTTCAGGGCTCAAAATGACCATCCTCTGTAAGCTATTCAAGGGTCACGACTCGACCATAACTCGACGCTGACATTTGCGCCGCAATTGTAGTCGCTCACCACCACGGTTTTTTCTTCTTTTATCGGAAAGTCTTAGCCACTGCTTGCGATCTTGACTATCCATAATGATTGTGAAGAGGACAAATACAACGTAGAACACGATTACAATACTGTCTCAATATACTACGGATATGAGAAAAAAAGCGAAATACGTAACTAAGACAAAACTATATCGAATAGGGCCATCTGGAGAACAGATGATTCCTCCCTTTTCTCTAGACGGTCAAGTTAAAAGTCCTCCCCGTCTCCTAGTAGGGACTTGAACCCAAGCGGGCGGGCCGTGAGAGTGACGCCAGAACTATGGTGGCGCGATCTTCAATGATCTATTCGTATTGTACCAAATTTTCCCTGATGTATAGCTTTAATTTTTCCATATATATATATGATGACTTTTTCATCATCGGGTACGAATCCTGCGCGAGTAGGATTTTTCTCAAGGTCGCCCGGCCCCCTGTCTGTGTGGTTTGAGGAGACCGCGCAAATTCAGCTGTTCCGTCCTTCGGAAGGGACGTTAAGCGACTCATATAATTTCCGTGATGTTTTTGCCATTACATTACCTGTTGACCGCCATTCCTTTTCATTAATACTTTTTTACTATTTTCATTAATCAGTGTTCACTGAAGTGTTAATTTATTTAACCGCTATATATATTTTTTCTTAGTGTGTTGTTACTCTCGTTTTGTCATGTCGCTTGAATCACCACATAAAGTATCTCATAAGAAATTAATTGCGAAGTTAGGACAATATGGTATCAATCCGAAAGTTGTCAGTTGGGTGAGAGATATCCTCTCAAATTGAGAACGGATAGTTGTCACCGATGGGAAATACTCGTCCCCCGTTAAAGTTGCGTCGGGTGTTCCTCAGGGAAGTGTATTGGGCCCTCTACTTTTCTTAATCTATGTGAATGATATCTGCTCGGTAGTTCGTAGTAAAATTAGGCTTTTCGCCGATGACACCGTTCTGTATAAAGAAATAAAAAACCAGGAGGACCATCAATCGCTGCGTGAAGACTTAGAGCCATTTCAACGTGGTGCAAAGAATGGCAAATTGAAATTAATTACATTAAATGTGCCGCAGTTACGTTCTGGAAAAGTAAGAACATAAAAGCAGGTTTCGAGTATAAAATAGATGGAATAAATATTCAAGCAGCCGAGTATGTAAAATATTTAGGAGTAACCGTTTGTCGAGATCTTTCGTTGGACATGCACATGAACATAAGGAAAGGGTCACCTCATTATTGAGGGATTTGAACTGGGTACCACAGGAGGATCGTAGATTGAACTCAAGGTTGTGGCCTCTGGCGAAATATAGATCAGAATGTCCAAAAGACGAGGTTGTAGTAATAATTGAAGCACCTATATAGGTAGAAACGACCGTGACGATAAAATACGTGAGATCGATTGTAGGACGGAGCGTTATCTAGGCTCGTTCTTTCCGAGGACAATACGAGATCACATTAGAAAATTTCAACCTGCGATAGACAATCTTTAGGTAGATTTTGGTGCATTGCACCCCCTGCCACCCACCAATTAGGTGAATTTCAGGGTAACATGTAGATGTAGATACCTCATACCAAACACATTATCTCTTTCCTTCACCTCTCTCAATCCCAATGCACCAGTGTCTGTGCCAGTTACCCACTTTTCGCCACATGACGAGCTTAGAGGGTCACTCCTTAACACTCGCGCCCCAGATTTTATATCTGGCGCCCCTAAAAATTCCTGTTTTTCTAATCAGCCCCCACTTAAAGCTCCCAGTTCAAGGCTATTTCCTCGTAATAACATCCCTGACATTTTTTCCTCTGAACAACTGCTTTCTTCTAATTTCAAGCCATTTCCTCGAGCCTTTCAGCTGATTTATTTCAACGTTCAAAGCCTCAAAGCGCATTTAGATGAATTGCGTTCCATCCTTCCCGCTAATGACGTCCATGCCATATTCCTAGCGGAAACTTGGCTCAAACTATCTATTTCTTCTTCTACAGTCGAGTTACCTGGGTACTGTCTGTATCGTAATGATCGCTTAGGCAAAGGTGGTGGTGGTGTAGGTTTTTATGTACGAAAGGCTTTGAAATGTAAAGTGATAGCAACAAGTGAACCTGAATTCGCCAGAAGGCCGGAATTCCTCTTCTTAAAAACTTTTGCTCGGAACAATTTATCGACCTCCTAAAATAGCCCATCTATGACATATTTTCCAATATTGCTACTAACTACGAGCATATTATAATCACCAGTGATTTTAATGCCAATTTCTCTGTTAGCGCCCATGATACTGATTATTTAAAACATTCCTTTACCTCGCATGGTCTCAATATCGTTCCGCTGAATCCGACTAATAACACCCAAACAGCCTCAACCTGGATCGACTTAGCCATTACGACAAACCTTGAAAAAGTAATAACTCAATTGCCAGTCCCAGGAATTTCTTCTAATGACCTAATCTTCTTAGCATACTCACTCAATTCGCCGAAATTCAAACAAACTTTTATGCGTCACCGAGATATAAAAGGGATAAATGATATTGATTTAATAAACGATGCTTCTACTCTTCCGTGGTATTGTGTTGAATTTATAGAGGATATTGATAAAAAAGTTGAATCATTGAACACTTTATTAATGCAATTGCTTGACCACTTCGCTCCCGAAAATACCATAGCTTATTGGCAATATTAAAAGAATGATGGCGCATTGCGATTCGGTCTTTCGTTTGTTCAAAAAAACTAAGGATGATAACATTTTCGACAAATATAAAAGCGTTAGAAACAAAACGAAACAACTAATCAGAAATGCAAAAATTAGATTCATTCATTCAATAGCTAGTCCGAAAGAATCACCCTCGATTATTTGAAAAAAACTTAGGTCGATTGGTATTGGCAAACAAAATGATTTTATACTGCCTCTATACATATCATTAGACGCGTTGAATTCTAAATTTTCTACACCCCCGAATGTAATTGATGATAAAATAAAAAGGCAAACTATTAATTCGATCACTGTCGCAGCGGAAAAATCAAATAAGGATTTTAACCCGTTTAAGTTCATTCCTGTCACTCAATTACAAGTGCTCCATGCATTTAGTAAAATTACATCTAAAGCTCAAGGTAATATCCTTATCAAGAAATTGATAAATATTATTCTACCAATAATAACTAATATATTTAATTGTTCCCTATCTCAAGAAAAATTTCCATTGCAATGGAAACGTTCATAAGGCCATTACCAAAGAAATCGAAATCAACTGAAATCAACGATTTTCGTCCAATAAGCTTTTTACCTATCTTATCAAAATGCTTAGAAAAATTAGCGCATTCTTAACAAAAACCAATTGTTAGATCCCTTCCAATCTGGCTTTCGTAAATCTCACAGCACCACCACTACTCTTGCAAATATCACCATTGACATTCGCCGCGCTATGGATAAAAGGGAAGTTACAATCCTAGTGCTATTGTACTTCAGTAAAGCTTTTGACTCGATAGACAAAGATGTTCTGCTTTCTAAACTGCTAACAATGAACTTCTCGCGTTCAGCCATAAATTGGATCTCTTCTTATTTAAGCGATCGTTCCCAACAAGTTATTTCCATTGATTCTTCATCTAATTGGCTTATAAATGGAAGAGGTGTCCCACAGGGCTCAATTTTGGGTCCCATACTATTTTCTTTAAACATAAATGACTGCTCTGTGTCACTTAAATACTGCAATCATCACCTTTATGCAGATGACTTTCAATTATACCCAAGTTCTACCGCAAACGATCTCGCAAAAACCCTAAAACAACAAAGACTTAGAAATGTTACAGGCCTGGAGTAATAAAAACTTTCTTAGTATCAATCCAGAAAAATCACAGGATATCTTAATTGGTTATCCTAAGATATTAGCAACTATTAATCAATCCCAAATAATCCTGATCAACATAGCAAATTCAACTATACCTTCTTGTAGAGTGGTAAAGAATCTTGGTTTGCTTATAGATGAAACCCTCTCTTGGGCCCCGCATGTTATAAATGTGTGTAAAACAGTAAACTCATCTCTTCACTCACTCAAGAAGTTAAGTAGCAGTACTCCGGTTTCTCTAAAAAAGCATCTGGTAACTTCATTAATTATTCCGCATTTTGACTATACATATATAGTTTACCAAGATTTATCTCAAGAGCTTTCGTTAAAAATTCAGATAACACATAACGCGTGCATCAGATATATATTTAATCTGAAGAAATCAGACCACATTTCTGAGTCACTCGTCAAACTAAACTGGCTAAACCTACCTACTAAACCTACTAAACCTGGCTAAACCTACATTTGCTTTCCTTGCTATACCAATTACTTAATTCCAACAGTCTGCATTATCTTGCCGCAGAATTTAGAAGTATAGACTCTGTACATAACCGTAATACCAGAGGGAGCCATAAACTCTTTATTCCTCATCACAGAACAGTAATTTTCAACAAGTCCTTTATTGTAACTGCTTGCAGACTATGGAACGACCTTCCTCAAACAATAAAAAATTCGCACTCGCTCTCCTCATTCAAGTGACACTGCTATAAATCTCTCTTATCCTTGCAAATGATCAGTTAAACGCGCTTACTGCATCAATTGACTGATTGATTGATTGATTTTTTATTATTTTTTAATATCTTGATTTTGACAAAACAATATTTATTGTAAATGTTTGTGTTTTACTGATTTATTTGTATTTTTTCTTCTTTCCATTTTGTTCAGACACACCAATGTTAATATCTATCCATTTTGATATTTTTATGTTTGTTTTATCAATAATCTATTCGTGTTGTTCCAATTTATTTTTCTTTATCTCTTTATGATTTTAACATACTTATAACTTGTTCTAAATCTGATTAATGTGATGTCTTTAGTGAATCACAGTAGGTTTCGCCGGTTTTTCAAACCCCCCTTCTTGTGTGGGTGTTTTCCTGCAGTGTGTTTTTTTACATGAATTCCATTATTCAGCAGTGCATATTTTTTCCCACAAAATCACATCTTTTCTTTTCAAATACTTGTGTTTTTATTGTTACCTGTATTTACATTGTTAATGTTTTATGTATTACTATATGTTTCACGTCGAGGGATTAGGTGGAATATGGGGCTTACTGGTCTCAATCTCGCATCAAATAAAGACCAAATAAATCAATCAATCCCTTCATCTCTCTCAGTCATTCTATTCTACACTCTTCTTTCCTTCATCTCTCACTCTTACTCCCTTCATCTCTCAATCTTTCTCCCTTCTTCTCACTCTTTCTCCTTTCTCACACTCTTTCTCCCTTCATCACTCCCTCTTATTCCCTTCATCCCTCACTCTTTCTCTCTACATCTGTCACTCTTTCTCCCTTCATCTATAACTCCTTCTCCCTTTCTCTCTCTCACTCATTTTAGTCCCATCTCTCCCTTTTTATCCCTTCATCACTACCTCTTTCTCCCTTCATATCTTCCTCCTCCGTTTATATCTCCCTCACTCCCTCTTTCTCACTTCATCTCTCTCATTCTTTCTCCCTTCATCTCTCTCACTCCTTTCTATTTCACTCATTCTATTCCCCCCTCTACCTCCTCCCTTCATCTCTCCCTCATTATCTCTTCATCACTACCTTTTTCTCCCATCATCACTCCCTATGTGTCCCTTCATCACTCCCTCATTCTCCCTTCATTACTCCCTCTTTCTCCCTTCATCTCTCTCACTATACTCCATTCATCTCTCATTCATTCTGCCTTCATCTCTCACACTCATTCTCCGTTCATTTCTCCCTCTTTCTCGCTTCGTCTCTCCCTCTTTCTCCCAGTATCACTCCCTTTTTCCCCCTTCATCTCTTCCTCTTTCCTCCTTCATCTCTTCATCATTCTCCCTTCATCGCTTCCTCTTTCTCCATTCATCTCTAACTCTTTCTCCCACCATCTCTCTCACTCATTCTCCCTTCATCTCTCTCACTCGTTCTCCAGTCATCTCTCTCACTCATTCTATTCCCCTCTCTTTCTCCGTTCATCACTCCGTCCTCCATCCATTCATCACTCTCTTCTCCCTTCATCTCTCCCTCTGTCTCTCTTCATCATTCCCTCTTTCTCCCTTCATCTCTCTCGCTATTCTCCATTCAGCTCTTTTAATCATTCTGCCTTCATCTCTCTCACCCATTCTCTTTCATTATTCCCTCTTTCTCCCGTCATCACACCCTCTCTCCCAGTATCACTCCCTCTTTCTACTTTCATCACTCCCTTTTTCTTACTTCATCTCTCTCACTATTCTCCATTCATCTCTCTCATTCATTCAGCCTTCATCTCTCTCACTTATTCTCATTTCATTTCTCAGTCTTTCTCGCTTTGTCTTTCCCTCTTTTTCCCAGCATCACTCCCTCTTTCTCCCTTCATCTCTATCGCCACTCTCATTCATTCTCCCTTCATCTGTCACTCATTCTCCATTCATCTCTCTTACCCATTCTCCCTTCATCTCACACTCTTTCTTCCTTCAGCTCTCTCACTCATTCTCCATTCATCTCTCTCACTCATTCTCCCTTTATCTCTCACTCATTCTATTCCCCTCTCACTCTTTCTCCCTTCATCTCTCCCTCTTTCTCACTTCATCACTCACTCTTTCTCCTTTCCTCTCTTCCTGTTTCTCCCTTCTTCTCTTCCTGTTTCTCCCTTCATCTATATCATTTCCTCTATTCCACTCATTCTATTCCTCTCTTCCTCTTTCTCCCTACATCTCTCCCTCTTTCTCCCATCATCCGTACCTCTTTTTCCGTTCATCTCTCTCACTCATTCTACCTTCATCTCTCTCATTCATTCTCCCTTCATCTCCGTCACTCATTCTCCATTCATTTCTCTCACTAATTCTCCCTTCATCTCTATCCCTCACTCTCCATTCATCTCTCTCACTCATTATATTCCTCTCTTCCACTTTCTCCCTTCATCACTCCCTCTTTCTCCTAGCATCACTCCCTCTTTCTCCCTTGATCTCAACCTCTTTCTCCCTTCGTCACTCTCATTCATTCTCCCTTCATCACTCTCATTCATTCTCCCTTCATCTCTCTCACTCATTCTCCCTTTATCTCTGTCTCCCTTCATCACTGCATCCTTCTCCCTTTATCACTCCCTCTTTCTCCCTTCATCTCTCACTATTCTCCATTCATTTCTCTCATTCATTCTGCCTTCATCTCTCTCACTCATTCTCCTTCCATTTCCCCCTCTCTCTCCCAGCATCACTCCCTCTTTCTCCCTTCATCTCTCCCTCTTTCTCCCTTCATCTTTCCTTCCTCCCTTCATCACCCTTTTCTCCCTTCATCTCTTCCTCTTTCTCCCTTCATCTATTTCTCTTTCTCCCTTCATCTATTCCTCTTTCTCCCTTCATCTCTTTCACTCCTTTCTATTTCACTCATTCTATTCCCCTCTCTTCCTTCTCCCTTCATCTCTTTCTCTTTATCCCCTCATCACTCTTTCTCTCTTCATCACTCGCATTCATTCTCCCTTCATCTCTATCGCTCATTATATTCCTCTCCACCTCTTTCTCCCTTCATCACTCCCACTTGAATCCCGATTTTAAACATTCAAATCGGGAGGAGGATAAATCTCTCGGAGGACGCGTCTCATCATTGGAGACCAAAACGGACGTCCTCTTTGAGAAATTGGACGACCTCGATCCGAATTGCCGACGTTATTGTCTCCTCATCCACGGGACCCACGAGAAGGAGAGGGATAATCCCGCCAAATTTGCCGAAATCTTTCTGGCGAGTAACCTCAATATTGAACTTCAACCGCGTATGATTTCACGCGTTCACCCTGTTTGAGCCAGGCCACCAGAATCCAGCAGACCACGACCGTTAATGGTACATTTCAGAGTCTTTTTGGACCTAGTCGCTGTGTGGAAACTGAAAAAGTCACTCAAGTCGAGTAATCTAAATACCGAGTCCCTCACTCCCATGCGAGTGAGGTTACTCAGCGATGCCAAAGGTTCGTTTTGAGTGAACAACGTTTGAACTGAGGAGGGTAAGATTGTTATTCTCAAAGACAGCAAAAAACGTTATATCACTAAGCATAGTGAACTTGCTATAGTGCTTTTCATTTGAGTCGGCGAGTCAGATTTCTGCCGTACTTGGGACTGCTCGTATGTCTCCGCTGCTAAGAGATGGAGTAGTTCCTCCTAGCAGAAAGCTCATGCTAGACGTTGCCAACTCTACACCGGAATACATGTAACGGTTGGCGGGCATTTAAAAAAATTCGCGAATGTGGCAACACAGCACAGTCGGACGCGATGTTTCCACTAGGGAGACTCGATGGAGAATGAGCTTTCAAATGCTTAGGTTCCCTCTCATTCTTTCCTATTGGTTCGCTCAGCGTCTCGCCCCCGTCTACTTTTTCTTTTACCTCACTCGTCATCTCATCTGAAAAGCACTATAGGCTTAATAAATAAGTATCTCTCATATGGTCATCAATAAGTGGGTCTTAGGGGAACTTATTCCCAATCGCTGTGTTATTATTATTTTAATTTATTTTTAACTTTTTTATACTTTATTAATACCTAATTTTTAAATAAAGAGTGAATTTATCCATTGTCTTCCCTTGCAGGAATAATTGTCTTAGCTCGTCCTGTGTTTTGCTTTATTATCTTGTAGGTGTGCTTTTCCCGTTGTATTTAATTATTCTTTTATTTATTTAGCTTATTTGATTTTAAATATTTCCTTTATGAAATCATTATTTTAATATCTAACTTATTCGTCGCATTGTATTTATAGATAGTACAGATTAGTTAAGAGGATAGGATGGCTGCTCTGAGAACTCCTGTTTCCCCCTTGAGCGACACTGATTGCGAGGCCATGAGTTCTCGGATCACAGAGCTGGAGAGGGTGGTCGCGGACATCTGTCAGAGGGTGGAAAGGTCGGAGGCAGCCTTGGCGTTTTGGGAGAGGTGCGGGTTCGTCCCTGAGAGCAAACCGCGCCAAAATGGCGGCTCGGGATCGCCTGGGTGCGGAAGTCGGCAGAGCGATCGGGCAGGCGCCTGGCTCCTCTTCGCGGGTCGAGGGTCCTCCTGTCCGGAAGCCCGATGAGTGGTGTGTGGTGTACACTCGAGGGGAACGTGGGGTGGTACTGCGGAGCCAGGGAATTGGGAACGCTTCGATGGACCTCTTCTTGTTTGTAATCGGTTTACGGTGTTATCGGAGGACGACTCCACTGCCGTTACGCCCGCACTCGCTCCCGTCTCCTCGGTGGGGGCCGGGCCCAAGGGGAGCTCGGGGGGAAAGAGGGGGATGTTAGTGATAGGGAGCTCCAACGTCCGGCGTGTGGTGGCGCCTTTACTGTCAAGGGCCCGCCGGGAAGGAGTTCATGAGCGGGTGTTCTCCAGGTGTATACCAGGAGGTTCGGTGCCCCAGGAGACGAATGAGTTCAGGGCGCCGGTATTGGGCACGGGTTGCTCCTCGCTGCGGGTGGTGGCCCATGTTGGTACCAACGACGCTTCGATGCGCGGCTCCGAGGAGGTCTTAAGCTCTTTTAAGGACTTGGCCGCTGAGGTTGCTCGTCTCCGAGAGGAGTCGGGTGCTGATGTGCGGCTTACTATTTGTAGCATTGTTCCGCGGACGGACTGCGGTGCTATGGTTTGGAGCCGAGTGGTCGGGCTGAACCGTAGGCTGCGGGACTTCTGTAGGGGCAATGGAGTGGACTTCGTTGACATGAGGCCGGTCCTGGACTCATGTAGGGCATCCATAAACGGTTCTGGTGTGCACTACACTGCCGAGGCTGCGGAGGCGGTAGCGCGTAGGGTGTTGGAGCATGCTAGGGCTTTTTTAGGTTAGATTTAAAGAATGGTAATTATTCACCAAGCGTTGAGATGCACGCCAATAGTAGAAATACGTTCGACCGTAATCCCACTATAAACGCGATGTTAATTAACTGTATAATACATTCTAAGCGAGTATTGAAAGATTTAGCTTATGAAATCGCGCCGTATTCGAAAATTATATTCGATAAATCCATTACGGAAGGTGTCGTTCCTAAAGATTGGAAAGTGGCACATGGTACGCCCATCCATAAGGGCGGCGACAAAGAGAACCCCAAAAATTATAGGCTAATTTCCTTATCGTGCAAGATACTTGAGCACATAGTCTTTAGCTCTGTAATTCCAGCACTTATTCCGGAGTGGTAGATCATGCGAAACGCAGCTCGGCCTGTTCGTGGACCATTTTTTGCGATGCGAGAAATACTCAGGTCAATCCCATATTCATTGACTTCAGGAAGGCGTTTGATAAAGTATCTCATAAGAAATTAATTGCGAGGTTAGGACAATATGGTATCAATCAAAAAGTTGTCATTTCGGTGAGAGACTTCCTCTCGAACAAAGAACAGATACTTCTCATCGATGATGGTGTTCCTCAGGGAGGTTTATTGGACCCTCTACTTTTCTTAATTTATGTGAATGATATCTGCTCGGTAGTTCGTAGTAAAATTAGATTTTTGCCAATGATACCGTTCTATACTAAGAAATAAAATACCAGGAGGGCCATCAGTCGCTGCGTAAAGACTTAGAGCCATTTCAGAGTGGTGCAAAAATGGGAAATTGAAATTAATCACATTAAATGTGCCGCAGTTACGTTCTGGAAAAGTAAGAACATAAAAGTAGGTTTCGAGTATAAAATAGATGAATAAATATTAAAGCAGCCGAGTATGTAAAATATTTAGGAGTAACCGTTTGTCGAGATCTTTCGTTGGACATGCACATTCGTCGAGTTATAGGCGCGGCTAACAAGTAACTGGCTTTCATATGTAGAACAGTACAGAACAGTGACGTGAAACATTTTTCTTATCACTGGTTAGACCACAAGTGGAATACGCCTCATGCATATGGGATCTGTACGAGAAGGGACATATAGTTCATTTAGAAAGAGTGCAGCGCAGAGCAGCCAGATTCGTAAAACAAAAGTACGAATATAAGGAAAGGGTCACCTCATTATTGAGGGATTTGAACTCCCTCTTTCTTCATTCATATCCTTCCATTCGACATCCCTCTCTCCCTCTTTCTCTCTTCATATCCTTCCATTCTATTCCCTTCTCTAACTCTTTCTCCCTTCATATCCTTTCATTCTATTCCCCTCTCTCCCTCTTTCTCCCTTCATATCCTTCCATTCTATTCCCCTCTCTCCCTATTTCTCCCTTAATATCCTTCCATTCTACTCCCCACTCACCCTCTCTCCCTTCATATCCTTAAAATCTACTCCCATCTCTCCCTCTTTGTCCCTTTATATCCTTCCATTCTAATTCCCTCTTTCTCCCTTCATATCCTTCAATTCTACTCCTCACTCTCCCTCATTGTCCCTTCATATACTTCCATTCTATTCCCCTGTCTCCATCTTTCTCCCTTCATATCCTTCCATTCTATTCCCCTCTTTCTCTCTTTCTCCCTTCATATCCTTCAATTCTACTCCTCACTCTCCCTCTTTGTCCCTTCATATCCTTCCATTCTAATTCCCTCTCTCCCTCTTTCTCCCTTCATATCCTTCCATTCTACCCCTCTCTCTCCTTTCTCTCTTCATCTCTCCCTTTTTCTTTCTTCATCTCTCTCTTCCTCTCTCTCTCACTCATTCTACTCCCCTCTCCCTCTTTCTCCTTTCTTGTCTCTCACTCTCTTCCTGTCTCACTCATTTTCTTCCTCTCTCTCACTCATTCTTTTTCCCTTGCTCCTTTCATCTCTCCCTTTTTTTCCCTTCATCTCTCTCTCTCATTCTCTTCCTCTCTCTCTCTCTCTCATTCTGAGATGAAACTGTCTCATTTTACATTAATCTCATAATACTAAAAGTACTTGAAAATAGTTAAACGATACGATACCCCTTGGTGACACTGCTGCTGCCAACCACAAATCAAATACAATACACTGGCTAAATAACACGAAATATACTAATAATTATATAGCAGTGGCATAATACAAGGCACAAATATAGTACAATACTTAATAGAACTGTCCAATCGAGGAATCACAAATGATACGGAAAAAGTTCGACTCGCAGGTAATCTTTCTGCAAACGCCATAGGTCAGCTGTGTCCGCCTCTCTCTCCGTCGATTGCGATGATAAGAATCATTAGAGAAAATAGGTCGTATGGTTTTAAAGCTGTCTTGTTTTCATTTCACAATTCATCATGTATCTGCTTCTAAAAATAGGGCTGCTGATTGCTTGTCATGGGTTAGAATCTTGGATCACCATTCTGATCCAACCCCCATTGAAATTTCCTGTTTATTGCAACATGTTCCATTGTCCTTCACTAATATTCGCCATCATCAGGCTTCGGACAGAGACTTGTGCAAAATAATAGAGCAAATCAGATCAGGGAAAAACATTAAGAATTATTCTTTGCAAGGAGACTTATTACGTCACCATTCCCTGGGCTCTAAGAAGCCTCGAGTTGTAATCCCTCTTGCTTTAAGAGAGATGATCTTCCAATATTTTCATTCTTCTCCTATTGGTGGTCATCTAGACAGTGCAAAGACTTGTGATAAAATCTCCCGTGAATTTTGGTGGTTGGATATGAGAGCAGATGTTTCAAAAAGGGTTAAAAGCTGTCATGATTATCAAATAACTAAACCCAGAAATGGTTTATCGCCTGGTCATCATTCAGCTAAATTCTCAACTTATCCCTGGGAAAGAATATTTATTGATTTTGTTGGTCCATTGCCTAAGAGTAAATTTGGTCATGCCTATGCCTTAACCATAATTGATGGTTTTAGTAAATTTGTAATTATTCAACCGGTTAGAAACTCAGCAAGCAACACCCATTGTCACTTCAATGGGATTTGCCAAATGAGTTGGCATCAGCTGATTGTAATTCAGCTTCAGGGCAGCAACTTTGGAATAAGGTGCTAAGTAATTTAGCCAAGTCACAACAGTGTGTTGCTAGCAAACATAATGCTAGACATTCACCACAAGCCTTTTCACCAGGTGAACAGGTTGTGTTCAGAGCTGTGCCTAAAGTTTCCAAACTTAATAAAATGTCTGCCAAAATTTCTCCTCTATGGGAAGGACCCTTTGTGGTTGACAGGATAATCACTCCTGTAACTCTGTCTTTAAGTAAGCCAGACAACCCAAATTATTTTCGAATAGCAAATGTTAGTCAAGTTAAGAAATATTTTCCTTCAGGTAGATAATAATGTGTTATTTTTTAAGATCATGTGTCAGTGTTCTTTATATTATGTAATACTTTGGTGACCAAAGGTAACATTGGTCATTCTCTCTTATCACATACTATTGTTAATCAATTTAAGAAACTTTATGTGGGTATCTGATAACAGTTTGACATTTTTTTGGCTTTGAAAAATGAATCACCCATTGTATTTTAATGTTCAGAATTACTTTGTTTTGTGAGCTTGTTTAGATA
Source organism: Tanypteryx hageni (assembly GCA_028673005.1). NCBI lineage: Eukaryota > Metazoa > Arthropoda > Insecta > Odonata > Petaluridae > Tanypteryx > Tanypteryx hageni. The sequence continues at coordinate 113,846,307 of CM054117.1, read as the reverse complement.
GACAAGCAAGAGAGTGTCTTTGGGTGATTGCATTTTGGGTCTTGTTTTTCATTTTCACTTGGAGGTGTTTTTTTCCTGTCCTGTTGACAGAGTCACTGATTCCTATGAATCATTATTGTTCTTTGGTAATGTCCGGCATAGAGAATTAGCGACCTCATCGCCCGTTGATTTATAATCATCGCAATCAGTTCCAGATGCAAATCTGGTAAAATAAATTGATATCTGCTTGGCCAATTGCCACAATACTGCTCGGTGCAGTCAATTTTCAGACATCATAGATCAGGGGTCGGCAACCTTTTCACCTACGAGGGCGCAATTTATATTACTGAGGACCTGAAGGGCACATAAGCAAGATCAGTTGATATCTCTCTGTATCAGTGGTCGGCAACCTCTTTATCTATGAGGGCGCAACTTTTATTACGGTGTGCGTGAAGTAAGCAACAATAGTAGATGTTTGATAGTAGATAGTAGATGTGTTCCAATATTTATTAAAATGATATTTTTGTGTATATAGGAGAAAAACTATTAGAGAATTTATTATAAAAACATGAAAAATAAATCAATGTGAAACTTGGGAGTGCATATCTTCAGCCAACTTGCTATAATTTGGCACATAACTCGAGATACCTAATCTTAGGCAGTTGTCTAAATTGTAATCAGTGAGTCTCAATTGGTACTTGGATTTCAAGTGTTTCTTGCTTGAAAAAATGGACTTGCAAGTGTATGTTGAAGCACAGTAAGAATATATTTTTAGGGCACATTTTCTTAATAATGGATAGCGATTTTTGTCAACTAAATTCCAAAAGTTTTCATCATTTTTATGTGACTTTAAAACAATATCATTCTGCATATTTATTACTTCCATTTCTAAGTCCTCGGTGTTAACGATATTAAAGTAAGCTCCAATATTATCAGACATATCATTGTCCATAAAATTGAACGGATTAGCAAAGAATGTAATTATGGGTTCCACTTAAGAAAACTGACGAAACCTAAAATTAAATTCCTTCAGGATAGTTTCAATGTGTTGTGAAAATGGTTCAGTGGTAAAATTTTCATCAGTCAGACTCTCAATAATACATTTTAAATTCGGGAAATGTGATAATGAATTTCTCTCTAGGTGAGACTTCCACAATGCCAATTTACATTTGAATGCATCTACTGCACTTATCATTTTTGCAATGTGTTGATTTTTCCCTTGCATCTCCATATTCAGTTCGTTCAATTTTATAGTTATATCAGCAAGAAATCCGAAATCCATCATCCAAGCTTTGTCATCCAACTGTGCATAATATTCATTTCTTGGCATGAGAAATTCCTTTACCTCCTTTATGAGATTTATAAACCTCACAAGTATTTCGCCTCTGCTGAGCCATCTAACTTCGGTATGTAAAAGTAGATCATCAAATTCGGCATCTTCACCTTGTAAAAGCAGTTTAAACAATCGGTTTTGCATTGGTACGGCTCTTATAGAATTTATTATTTTTGTTACTGTTTTCATGACATGTTGAAAATGAAGAACTTTTGCGCATAACATTTCTTGGTGTATAATGCAGTGATATGAAATAAATTTTGGAAAGAGAGTCTTCTTTACATAGAGCAATGAATCCATTTTTACAACCTGTCATCCAAGATGCATCATCTGTAGTAATTGCGGTCAACTTCATTAATGGTATAATACTTTCTTGGACATATTTTTTAAAAGCTGAAAAAATGTCTTCACCTCTTGTTCGTCCCTTTAATGGAAGAATTTTAAGAAATTCCTTCTTTCCAGAAAAATCATTAAACACCATCTTCACAACCATAGCCATTTGAGAAGTGTCTGATATGTCTGTTGACTCATCCAGTTGCAACGAGAAGAAAATACATTTTTGTAAATCATTTGCCAACTCTTTCTCCATATTGGTTGCAATAACTTCAATTCTTCTTGTAACTGTTCTTGCTGATAACTGAATCGTGTTGATTGCTGAGGTAATTTCATTTTTATTTTTAAAATCTTCGAAAAGTGAATCAGCAGTTGCTAACATGGCTTCTTTTACAATCTCACCATCTTCAAAAGGCTTTTTCCTCTTGGCCAACAAATGCGAAATTTTATGTGATGTAATCGTTACTCTTTTTGATTGCTGCACTGGTCTGGTAAAAATGCTCGGCTGTTTAGTTAAAATAGATTTTATATCAGAAATTTTCTTTTTCCTGATCTCAGAGTTTAACGGATAACTAGTATTAAAATTTCCGTGGACCGTATTAAAATGTCTTTCAACATTACTTTTCTTTGAAAGTGCGACACAAGCATTGCACAATAAACAAACACACTTTCCTTTCAAATCAATAAAACAGAATTGTTCTTCCCAATCAACATTGAAGTAATATGTCCTTTGCCTCTTATTACTCATAATGGGGATGAAATTTTCTACAAATGAATTAATAAACACAACACACTGAATATCGGGAAAATATCAGAAATATTGTGAACCTTTGGTCAATTTAAATTGATTTATGTGTAATCAAGGAAGAGGGAAATGAGCTATATGGCTGATATTGTAAGAAATGAAGAAAAATCTCCCAAACCCTGTACTTTGTATACTAAGCTAAGAGTGGAACTCCGAAACCAACGACTCACAACAATAACTCGAGCCAAGTTATGCTACAAGACAAAGTACAGAACTTCGAAACCAATGACTTTCAACAATAACTCGAGGCAAGTTATGCTACAAGACGGAGGACAGAACTCCAAAACCAATGACTTTTTACAAGAACTTGGGGGTTTTACACGACATAGAGAAATAGTTTTTCCGTATCGAGCACCTACCTCTGAATAGCCTTAACCAGCTAACGGAGCTATAGTACATGACGGGTTGAGAACAAGGATCTAAGTTAGCCTTGCACCCATAATAGCGATTGAAGGCGACAGGACACCTTCACCTAGAATAAACTAGGGTCGGAGAATTCCCTATCTTTTCGTACAGTTCGTACTAGAACGTTTGTATGAATTGTCAGCACAGGCATGGCAATCACACAAACACGATAGCGGCTTCTCCTACTCTCGGCGAGTAATCATGAAAAGAACTCTGTTAATGACAACAATGTCTTTATCCAACAATGTATGTCCCCATTCTTTTCGCTTATAAGTCCTAACCTAAACGATGTTATTTTGTAACAGACATACGATTCGGCTTGGTGTGTCCCAGTCCATGGAAAAACGGTCTGAAGGACCTATCGTTTGCCGTCTCATGTAAGATGTTGGTTACAAAGTTCTATTCTTCATCTTGTTCCGCAACTTATTGGTCTTCTGAGAGTTCTCCGTAATTGTTTAACTTGAGTTCTCTTTTTGGCTGGCGGGCGACACACAAATGTCTTGCGAGCGACACACAAATGTCTTGCGAGCGACACACAAATGTCTTGCGGGCGACATGGCGCCCGTGGTCGCCGCGTTGCCGACCTCTGTCATAGATGGTTCCAGACATCTATGCATGTCTCATGGCACAAAATTTTTTAAATAACCTTGCCATGTTATATCCGTTGGTACTATTTACCACGGTTAGTGTACTCCAGCCCCAATTGAGCTAGGATACTTTAAAATGTTTATCTATGTACTACCTTTCACAGTGATTTTTTTATATTTTTTTTATATACTGTAAATTTCTTGCCGCTCTACTTAAACAATGTGAGGCAAGTTTAATCTATTTACTGGTTGTCCGATTATTAAATCTTTTTGTCGGACAATGTCAGGGTTGGCACTCCTTTTTTTCTCGTTCTCATCTAATAGTTGCTATTAATTTTCAATTTTGCCCTGTTGGCAAATAATATTTTCTTATTAATTTGTAACTTTGTAATAATAATATTGTGTTAATGTACCGTGGAACTTTTGTGATTATTTTGTAAGCTCTGGAGTGTGATTTTGTTTGCTGAACTAAACAGTGAGTGAACTCATCGAAAGTGGGGGGGGGATGCAGCATTTTTCTATTTTTGACAATTTATCGAGTTCCCCATCAGTTTTTCGTGTTCGCCAGAAGTTTTTGTGTTCGAACTCTATTAAACGATGAACTCCAGCAAATGACGAACCCCTGCATACGCACGCACCCTGGAGTACTACAACTTTTTCATGTACGTAAAGTTTTTTATAAGTAATCTGACCAAAGGACATCTTGAAAGAAAATTTCCATTTTTAATTAAAACATTTTCCGCTTTTTTGTTTTTCTTCTTGTCCTACTTTTTAGGTTCATCTTATTGAAATTGCATTTTTATTTTCTCCATACGTAGTATAGGGGAGAGTATTGTTTCTGTGAAAAAAGTCAACTTCAAGATTTCAACGGAAATACACGTTTAAGGTCCCCTGAACACGTTTTGACCATTTTATCGATGTCTGTGTGTGTGTGGTAGCTTTTTGTGGGTGTTCTAACTGAAAAATAATTAATCAGGTCAACGCAAAATTTTATATTTAACATTTTTATAAAAGTCGAAAGAACTGTTTGTTTTTGGTAAAAATCGGTCAACCAGAAGTGGGTGTTTACTCCTGTCACATCCGTTATTTTAAAATATTTGCTTTAATATTTCATAATTGTAAAAATGTATTGGAATAACAGTTGTAGGAAATTTAATTTTCTACAACCTTTGTTTGAAACATTTTTCTATATAATGCATTGTTTAAGAGATATCTCATTTTTTTAGCTGCCTCCATCACGCCACCTACCGACAACTATTGCTAACAGTTGATGCTTAGTTACATCTTAGTAACTCTCTTTTTTCTTTTCTTAATTGTTGGAGCTTTGTGGCTATATCCAATATCAGAAAGCTATGGTTTGATTTTATTTCTATTCTTTGTAGTCTAAAATTTTCTCCCAGTTTCTTAAAATATTTATTATTATTTAAACTATTTGCAATTTTTAGAAATATTACAGGTATGGAGAAAGTCATGTGGTGGTCACATTAGATTTTATTACGCTTTAAACTGATTTATTCGTCCAAGGATGTTTATATATTTCAGTATACATTTGCGTAAGTTCAGTTATACATATTCCAGACGGTTGGCTATATAAATATCAGGCATTTTCAGGTGAGCCTCTATGACAGGTGAACAACCTTAAGTTAATAGGAGGCCACATTCGCAATCGTAAGGCTCTCAGTGGGCCATATTTAAACAAACTAAAGCATCATCGGCCCACATTAAACTTAAATATAGAAAAATATTGACTCATTTTCCGTAGAATAATGCAACAAGCATTAGAAACTCGAGAAAAGGGCAGGATTTCATCCCTTTGCATGGCAACCACTTTAAAATCCTAATATTCTTAGAAGTCTTACCGCAGACCGGATTAATATGAGCAAAGGGTTATAGAAATATAATAGAATAAGAATGGCATCAAATAATACCCTGTTATTAGCCGTGAAATGAAGAGAACGCGAGTTGTGTTAGCATTCGCACATTACATTTTTGTTTTGTTATTAATATTAAATGAAATTTCATTGTATTAAAAATGAGGAAAAGTATACGACATTGATAGATTTCAATGGTATTCTTTATGGTAAATGCGTATAAATATATCGAATGATTGAGCGATTCTTGAATTTTTATCTCCGAAACTTAAGGTTGCAATTATATGGTCTTGCGGACATTTTGTCCCCTTACTGAATAAAGTTTTTAATCTATTCCTCACAGATCATATAACAGCTTGGGAGAGAAAAATATGGGTTTTAATTGTTGTTTGCTGATGAAATCGTCATATGCAAACAAAATATGCGATGCAATGCTTAGGATTTTCTCTAATTTTTATCTCCTAATCTGTAAGTCGTAATTATGTGGTCCCGCAGACTTTTTTGTGGTAAATGTTGTGCTTTGTTCGAAAAAACTTTTTAATCTAGTCGAATTAATGAACATTATTAGCATTAATGAGGAATAAATTGGAAATGGTGATATTTAACAAAATATGAAAAATATAATCCAAGCAATATTTATAAATCATTTTAAATTTTCATTAATTGCATTACATAAGATTATTTTCAAAATTAATCCAAAAATGTTCTCAACCAGAATTAATAATACAAACAGGTTATTCTCAATATCCATATCAATAGAAAATTTACTATTAAAAATCTGCAAATGAGGTTTTTAAATAAATTTCAGCTTCATACCGATTCTGAATTTTGTCATTTTAAGCAGGATGTAACTGACTTTTGATAAAAATGCCATTTCTTATGCACTGCTCATTAAATTAATCTCAATATATTTTTCGAAGTACATGTCATTTGACATTTTTGATGTACTTTTTACAATATGAGTAATATATTTTTACCCTCATCACTGTCTCTTGTCCTGAAGGATTTGCTGGTGACCCTATCCACCCTCCTCCGTGGCTCCATTTACGAGAAGCTCCGATGGACCTTCAAAATGTATGACATCAACGGTGATGGGTGCATAACAAGATCGGAGCTATGCGATGTGGTGGTCGCGGTGCATGAGTTGATGGGAAGGAGAGCGCACCAGGTGAATGAGACAATAAGGGCATTTGGAAGCATCTTGAGGCAATCTCAATCACCCTCAGCAAGGTTGGCGTGGGTTAACTTTCTTGTGAGACTGAAATCAGCAAACACATTCTTGCACTCCCTTCATGCATTTAAAAGGATTTCCTAACTATATTTGCTTTAAAAGATGCTCATTTGTGCAAGGCAAGAATGGTAAAATCCAAATGAATATCTTTGGACACCATCATTATAAAATTGCAAAATTTTGTCGTTTGTCATTATTTTCAAACGCCGCTTGGGAAGGCTCGACATCGTGGAAAGATTCCATAATATAAATGAAGACAGCAATTGTAATTTCCACTAAACATGAATTAAATCAACCGGTTTTGCCAGTTGCAGCGCCATCAGGTGACAGAAGAAAGCGATTGACTAAATTCATGTTTAGTGGAAATTACAATATTTGCCTTTATTTATATTGCCATTACTTTTGTTCATAAAGAAAATTTTCAGAAAAATTAGGTACAATTGGTTTTCATTTAATATTATATCGTGCTCCCTCATTGCACCTATCTGTCTCAACTTACGTGGAGTATTGACTGCTTCTTTTCTTTTAAATGCAATTTCCAACTTCCTTTTTTACAGGCCATAAGATATCTATGATAAAATATTTAGATGATTTTGAAATTCATCCTTTAGTGAAGCATTGTACGGAGAATTATTAGTTTAATTTTTATTTGATCACTAAACTGGTTTTATTTTTAATGATTGACATTATATACACTTCTTAAAACTTATGCATTAAGTAGGTCTTCTCGTCTTTAGGGTTATGTCGAATTCAACACTTGGTTCAGGCATATCCCTGATCCCATATCTGTTTATTTGGTCTCTGTTCTATTCTCTTCTGTCTCCGTTCTATACAACTTCCAAATGATTCATTATTCGACTATTTTTGGGGCGATTTTGTAATATATCTAGGGTAAAGCGAGGAGAAATGACGCACAAGGGGGACTGTCATATATTGGGAATTACTGAAAATTTTATGAAGTTGTATTGTATGGCTATTGTTATAGGCAAATATAAAGTATTTTTGTTAAATTTTTAACTGATATTTATAATACTCAAAGATGGCTCAAAAAAAAACTTTTGGCGTAAATTGAAGGAAAGATAAAACTCCAGCCAAAAACAAGTGGTATTAGCCCGATGCATTTTGCCCACTTCTGATATTTATAAAAAAACTATTTAAAACAGACGAGTCAATGCTGAACCCAATCACATCCGATTGGTAGCCAAAGTTTGCCGAGTGCTTAGTGACGTCAGTACATGCCATGAGCATGCTAGCCATGCTAGAAGCCATTGTGCTGATATAGAAGTATTAGCTTGAAAGACATAATTCTGTTGTTTTCCTCTATCCGCCATCTTAAAAGAAATATTGCTAGAAGTACTACACCTTCCTGCATGAATTTCGCTTTGTTTTGCAAAATGGCATCTGAAGGGTTTTGTGTAGCCAGATCTGATAATTTGCCAAACGTTGATTCGTACATGTTTTTGCGGTACATTGGAAGTCGTAGGGAGCAATATTCAGATGTTGAAATGCATGGAGTGAAGGCGGATAGGTTTGTATTACATTTAATTGATAAAACAAGTTCGATGTAGCGCTTTTATTTTCAGTTATTGTAATAGTACTATTATTTTGACTGAAACGCAGAAGATATGTAAAAGATAGATTGAAGTCTTAAAGCAGCTTTCCCATATTAAATGAATAAAACAACTCTAGTTTTAACTAATATTATAGAATATTTATTTATGTATTGTTTCCCATGTTCTAGTATCTAGTAAATAAAATATAGTTAGATAAGTATACAAAAGGTAATGTATGAGGCCGAGACTTTGTGGAATTCCACAATAAAATAACATAATGATAGATCAGGGTTGTCCAACATATGGCCCGCGGGCCAGAATGCATCTCGCCGGAGGTTTTCATGCGTCCCGCGAGAGGCTTTCATCCATTCAGCAAACTTTTTGTAACTAATGCATACAAATTAAATTTACAAAAGCTTTTAAGTGGTTCTTTATTAAGGATATGCAATGTGCCTGTGCTGAGGTGCATTTTCTCAATAATCAGTCTGATTATTTAAAAGTTCCTTCTTCATCGCGATTCCTGATACTGCAGTCTCAACCGCAGGGCCACCGAGAGGGCAGGGATACCGGGGCGAAATCCCCGAGGTGCAGGCCTCTGGGAGCCGGTCTTATGAGCGGACACAATACTTTCCTATCATAAAATGCGGGTGCAAGGAATGCCGTCAACCGATTTCAAGGGGCGGCGTTTCGTCCCTTCCCACTTTCCTTTTCTTGGCCCTCGACTTGGGTTTTCCCCACTCTGCCCACTGCTTTTCTATCTTCCCTTAGCGCCGTATGCCATCTCCCCACTTCTCTCATTTTCCTACCCTTGCGGCCATTAGCTCGTCATAAAATGCTACGAGAATGAAATTTTCCTGAGCGTCGGCAACAGGGATTTGTGAAGGCGAGAAAGGATGTTAAGGTTCTCTCTTCCATGATCGTAGCATAAAATAACAAGCTGCATATGGTGACAGGGTCCCAACAATGCATCCTTTTAGCATTCTTCACTAAATTATCCTTCTTTTCGATTGGGTTGTCTTTAGTGGTTTGTTAGTACTAGCCGCCCTTTCTTTGCCTGCAATGAGAACGGGGGATGGTAAACCGTTATGTTCCTACACATTGGAGAACTCGCATAGTTCTCTCTCCTACCCCTTCATCCACCAATTTTGCATTTGGGAATTTCACGAAATACGTTAGCTCTTCTCTCCCGTCAGTTCTACAAAGCATTTTGTCAAAGAAGCATCAGTCGAGTGAGTTTGGTCTTCTTGCAGCTGTGTCAGGATATTGAATGTATAACAGGTCTGTGTTTTCATTTATAATTATTTAATAATATTTTGTTGTCTTTCTTGGCAGTTTATATCAATATTGACTTTTACTGTTTTTGCATTTACAAATGCAGGTGTTACTTAGCGACTTATGGACATAGCAAATTAAAATCAGTGCGGCAGAGGTAAGTTTCGATTTATATTTAAAAATTTTGCCGAAATCCGCTTCTTCCACTTTCAAGTATTTTTACATGACTGAGGTCTCAAAAATACTTCCTGCTAGAATAATAGTCTCAATTTAATCGTTTCTTAATTTAAAATGCATGTGACGATCCTTTTAAATTTTGGCCTCATAGAGCAGTGTTTTTCAAAAACCTCATGAATAGAATATTTTGGGAGATTTTTTATAGGTTAAAAAAACAACTTATGTGAACAATGAAACTTCCTTTATTTATTGATTATAAAACACTGCTTTTTCAACTTTAATTTTATTGTTATAATATGGTATAAGTATAGAGCCTGTGACATGCATCGCAATCACATTGAATTGATTTTGTATATAAGTTTCCATTTGGTCATTTATAAGAAAATTTCGTGCCCCATATTGGCAGTTAAAACTATTCTTTTACTCCTTTTCTTTTCCTACCTCTCTACCCCCTTCCCTCTCTCTCTCTCCATCCCTCACCCCCTCTACCCATTCCACTCTCCCTCCATACCACCTTCTTTCCCTACACATTAGAGAAATTGTACCTACAGCTTTGTATGTACACTGTGCTTCCCATAGTTTGAATTTTGCTATTTGCAATGCTTGTGATATCGCCCCCTTATGTAATTGCATGGGAACTGTGGGTAAAGTGTATGTTTTTTCAATACATACCTCGAAAAGGCAGGTTGTATTAAAATCAGTAATTGCGAATAATATTGAGCTTTCTGCAAATTGCGAAAAATTAAAAGAATTGTGTGCCACAAGATGGATAGAAAGACATAATTCCGTGACAGCTTTTGTAGAAATACTTGATTTGTTTTAGAATCTTTAAATATTATCACGGAGTAGCGTAATAGGGACACTTTGTCCAATGCTAAACTATACTTTGTGCACTTAACCAAATTGAGTTTTTTTTTATCATTATTTATAGTAAAAAAAATGTTTCAGCTTATCATTGTCGCTCTGCAAAACTTTGCAAGAAAAAATTTAGATCAGATACAGGTTAACTTAGCAGATGACGTAAATGAGGAATTAAGAAGTTTCCAGATAAATTGTGATTATGAATTTGGTATCATTTTTAAAGAAGAGGCCTGAGTTTGAATCTTGAAGCACTTTTCTCAACTTGTGTAACACAGGAATGATTGACATGTAATTTTTTTAACCAAAATTAAAATATCTTAAAAATACGACATTGGACATTTTTATTTTCGTAATGTCGAAATAAGAATCTCATTCTATATCGCTCATAAATGCGTATTAATTGCATAGGACTTAGGATCAATCGACCCATGTTATTACAGCAGAAATTATTAAAATAGCTTCGGTTGTTGACTGGGAAGAATTGCATTGATTTTTTCTTAAGCTTTGATTTTCCTTTTTATTTCGTTATTTTATTGTGTATTTTCCCTTTATTTTGCAATAAGAACTTAATATCAGATATTAATTTATTACTATATTATTTTGAAATTTAATTCTTATTAAGCACATAAATATGCAGAGATTGTTGTTTTTCATTGAAATTAACTTGGTTATAATAAAATAAATATTTATAGGTAAACATGCATTCAGTCGAGAAAAGAAAAATTGATAGTGAATGTAGTATCTTCAAAGTGTCGTGGACCCATGACTTCTTTGTTATTGAACATAATGATGGCATACTATATCTTATATGTCACGAGAAGATAGCTGTTATTAAAGAATACAATGTCAAGCAACATTATTCTACAAAACACTCCGGTAAATTTGACAGCCTCATGGGTCAAGTGAGAATCGACAAAATTACCTCGATGAAATAGAATATTATTGGACAACAATCTTTTTTCAAAGCTGCAAAGGAGAATTCTGAGGAGGCAACCAGGATCAGTTTCTTGATAGCCGAAACATTAGCGAAGAGAGGAAAACCATTTTCTGATGGGGAATTCATAAAAGATTGCCTGGACATTTTTACATCTGTTGCATGCCCTGATAAAAAGTCGTTAGTCCAAAAATTAGACTTTCGCATCAAACAATTGCTAGAAGAGTAGTTGAGCTGGCATCTAACATTAAAAATACTTTGGTAAAAAGAATTAAGGCATGCAAGTTTTACAGTTTAGCTGTTGATGAGAGTACAGATGTGCGCAATACAGCTCAATTGGCAGTCTTTGTACGAGGTGTCACTGACAGATATGAAATAATTGAGAAACTTCTTGAACTTTGTCAAATGAAAGGCACAACAAAGGGACAAGACATTTACGATGAAGTAAAACATCCGTTGATAAAATTTAGACTCCAAGTCTAACAGCTGATGGAGCTCCTGCGATGACAGGGAAGCTAATTGAGTTTGTAAATCTAATGCAAAAATCATTGTCACATGAAATTATCACATATCATTGCATCATTCACCAGGAGCAAATTTGTGCAAAGACACTGCAGCTGAAGCATGTGATGGATGTTGTTGTTTCCACAATTAATTTTATTAAGTCACGAGGGCTCAATCATCGGCAGTTCCAAGCCTTTCTTGCAGAATTAGGATCAGACTATGGCGATGTAATTTACTTCAGTTACGTACGTTGGCTTAGTAGGGCGAACAGATTGGCTCGCTTCTACTCTCTGCTAGAAGAAATAAAGGTATTTATGAGAAACATAGGAAAGGATGTGAGTATCATGGACAATGAGGATTGACTGAATGACCTTGCTTTCTTAGTTGACACAACCAAATATCTTGCAGAATTGAATATAAAGCTACAAGGAAAGGGTCAGTTTGTCAATGCATTATATGAGCATTTTACAGCCTTTTCCAAGAAGTTAAAACTGTTTCAAAAGCAGTTACTTGTTAAAAAAAACTGACCACTTCACAACACTTTTGTGGAGAATGACATTCACACATTTTATAGGAAATAGGTTAACAAAGAATCCTTTCCAAATCTTTCAAAACATGCCATTCGGTTTATTGCACTGTTTGGTAGCACATATTGTTGTGAACGACTTTTTTCACTTATGAAAAATGTAAATTCAAAGTTGAGGTCATTATTGACAGATGAACATTTATGCAATGTACTTCATATTTCCATGTCAAGTGTATGGGGGGACATTGATTTTTTGTGCAAGCAAAAACAATGTCAAATATCTCACTAAATCCTTGTAATTGTAAAATTGTAATTTGCCTATTTGTATATTGAATAAATAATAATCTTTGTGAATCTTGTAATTTTATTCTATGAACTTCAATAATTTTAATGATAAAAAAGAAAACATCAAGCGTAAATGATAGCCTTGAATGGCCTATATGGTATAGACATCAGCCCGCCTAATCGAATCCTTAACAAAAAAAAGGTCATATGTTTTGGCCCGAAGGGGACTGGCCCTTCACTGAAAAAGGTTGGATAACCCTGTGCTAGATAGTATTTTTTATTTATATTAAACTTTTGCTAATCTCCACAAAATATATGAAGTAAAACACAGCCGGTTTTGTGAATAATCACCATCATCTGCCTTTACATAATCATCAGGTCAAATATTGACAAATATTATACAAAATTAATGTGAATAAACTTAGTTTCCGTGTGTCTTGTCTATGAGAAATGTGGTGAAGTTTGTTGTTTTAAGTGTCTATCTGCCTTAGTTATTATCTATACTTGTGAAAAGAAAAACTGTAGAAGTGTTTGTAATAACTGCATGTCTCTTTTGTATATGTTGCAAATTTCATTGTTGCTTTTTTGGCTTTTTTCTCCCTTTGAGGTCAATGATGAATGACTATGTTAGTAATGCTGTTGGATTTGTTAAACTGAGGCAAGAAGAAAAAATTTGTATTGTTAAAGGCAAGATTTGCCCTGAACACAATAAGATAAAAGTGAGTGTAATTGTAGATGAAGAAGAGGATTTAGTCACGTCTGTAGTGTGTCATGACTGCCCTTATTTAGCAATACATGGTCCTTCAAAATACAATGCTGTCGTGGATATTGTGGGTACAAATTTATTAAAATATTTAAATTACAGAACTAACTTAATATGTAACATTTTTAAAAGTATTTGCTTAAAAACTTGGTACTTAAATATATGCACTGCAACAGTAATTATTTTCTTAATAAACCCATAGCCCAACGATTTCCGTAAATTTGATCTTATGTATTTAGAATGTCGTGGATATTGTGGGTACAAATTTATTAAAATATTTAAATTACAGAACTAACTTAATATGTAACATTTTTAAAAGTATTTGCTTAAAAACTTGGTACTTAAATATATGCACTGCAACAGTAATTATTTTCTTAATAAACCCATAGCCCAACGATTTCCGTAAATTTGATCTTATGTATTTAGAATGGAGGTTTTGTTAAAATATATATGCTAATCTTTGAAACAAAACTATAATTTACTCTTTCAACATCGTTCTCCAGAAATATATGCATCATGTCAATGAAATGCCGACATAAGTCATAAACTAAAATACGAAGCAATAAAATTACATACATACATATAACTAGTACTTACATTAAAATGATCTTTGCAGACAAATGCAGTTGTACGTTCCAATATATCAGATGCGTATCTCCTCATGGCTTTCAACCACAATATTCTCCGCTTCTTATTTCTTCCCAAGGAGCTCAGTAGCGTGAAGAACGATTTTCTCGGGGATTTAAACATTGTATTTAAGCTCTGGTGTACCAGACAATACTTGTAACCTTAACTTTCATATTCTCCATTTTAACTATGGTATCAGGAAAAGCAACAGGATGAAGTAGCAAAACAACGTGATTTCAGTTCGGTCATACAGTCGTACGTTTAAACGAGTGGCATACGATGATGTCACATACCCCTTATTACTCTCTCTCCAACCAGGAGGCCATTTTCATGGGATATTTAAAAGAGTTATTTTAATTTTTTTTGCATAAGACGATTTAACAAATAAATATTCACAGGGAGTAACTAAGGTAATTATGAAGAATTTTTAAAAAACAATTAAATATTTTGACAGTCCCCCATTCAACAAAAAATCGTAGATTTTAGAATATGTGAGAAATCATGAGATCGCTGATAATAATGCATTCTACAGTTATTAGATATATTAGGAAAAATAGAAATAGTTTTTTTAAAAGGCTTCAAATATGATTTTAAGCTATTTTTCAAAACCCCGTTTTTTGCTATCTCTTCTCCTGGGGTAGGTAAGAAGACACACTGTGGGTAGGAGAGATGACTTATGGGAATATACGTGTTGGTAAACCGAAAAGCACGATCTACTTAAGATACCAAAATTTTTTATATTTCATATTTATTACAAAAGTATCGACATGAGCGTAAATAATAAGTTCAAGAAGTGTAAAAATGAGAGGTAACTTTTAAAAATTGGTCCCCTTGATTGTTACCTGCAAGGACAGACACAGCTCCCCCAAAGTTCAGAAAATACACAAAAATAGACAATAATTCAAAGTAATAAGACAGCAAGGATGTAAAAGACCTTGAAAAGTAGTATTCTCTGAAAAACAAAATAATGAGAATGAAATATAGTGAACATTGGATACAAAAATCGAAAGGTTCCAAGAGAAAACGTAACAAACTTAAGCAATAAAATGAACTTAATTTACTTATATTTTCTTTTCTCTTTTCATTTCTACCACACAAAGCACACATGTCAGAGTAGATAGAACAGGTATCGTGTAACCATCTGCCATACACTTTACACCGATTCCAGTCTGATGTAGACTGTTAAAGTTTTAAGGCACTCAACACATTAATCTACGTCGTAGTCTTCAGATTGATCATCAAACAGGAGTATTGGTTCTTCATCATCTTCTGATGGGGACGACCCAAACACCATGGCACACCGTCTTGACCTCTTTCCCCGCTTAACAGTTAGATGAGATGTTTGTTTTTATTGATTTTCTTCTGTTATACCTTTCAGCCTTATTTTCTTTGCTATTTCTTGTAACTCCAACAGCAATTTTTCTTTCTTCTAGCTTTTGTCATAATTCCTCTGCGCTTGAGTACTATTTTTCTTCGTCTTTTCTGCGATGTATGCTGAATCGATAATGTTAGCAGCAGATTGGTTCTGCAAGAAGATACTTTTTATTTTATTATTATACTATCAATAGTTCATGAGATACGTACATTTATTCAGAAACAGGCAAAAAAATTTAAATACCGCAATTTAAATAAGGCAGCCAGACCCTACAGGCGAGATTTAAATCCGGCGAACAAAGGTTAAGTATCTGAGAAAGTAAAACAGCATCTTCTATCCTGCAAGCAGCCATCTCTCCTAAAATATTAGGATAGATGACATACCCTTCTCCTCCAGACAAAATGTGGCAGAACAGTATTCAAGTAATATGCCATGGTATCCACCTACCCAACTTAATCTACAGAAAACAAGTTTTTCATTATTGCCATGATAAACATGCAAAATGAAAATAATATAAATGATATATGAAAATTCAAACATTTACCAACAACAGCTGTGATTGAAATTTGTTTGTAAATCACACAAAAAACTGCACATTAAAGAATGAATTTGTCAACGTGTACTTTCTCCTTCACTGTTCACACTGCACTGACCACCATTGCTGCCCCCTGTCTATGACTATGGAAACTAGAGATGCGTCATTTCTCCTACCCATCATCTCTCCTCGCTTTACCCCATATTTTCAACTACATAAACTGAGAAAATTGTATAATAAGTATTTGTATTACAATAAATCCTCTATATAGTTAACCTTCGCATATCGTATACCTCTGTATTTCATAATATCTTTTTGGTCCCACTCAAACCATGTAACTGTATAGGCAAATGTCTTAATATTATTATATACATAATATCCTTATTCTGTCCTTCTGTTGGTCCGCCAGAACGCTCTATACAAATCCCCATAAGAGAATACTTAAAAATCCAATTTTTGACTTGCAGACTTTTATTCTTTTGCAAAATTAAATTAGAAGTAACTAACCTACAATCTTTGGACCTGGAACATATTAAAGAAAAATAAATAGGTTTCTTATTTTTATTGTCATATTTCATCTACGATTTGAAATCGCTCAAGTTATACGTTTAAATCACATTTATTGGAAAATTTAAACCTTTTAAGAATATCTTGCCTGCTTTGAATGCTTGAGTACGAGATAGAATGTGCTCAATTTTTTTATAATTAAAAAGGAGCTGCAGTAAAAAATAACAATAATAAATTATAATTGATTATCAAAAATTTTATACAATCGAATCATGCGCCATTGCCAAATGGAGGGAATTTATAAAACTAAATATTATAACGTAATTTTCAATAGATTTCTTTAAATGATAATACAACAAATAATTCGAACCGAATTTCTAAGAGTATTGAAAAAAATAACATTTTATGACTTTTATTTAATTAACTACTATATGTAGTTAAAAGAAAATTGCGATCTTAAAATTTAGCGAAAACTCATTGCAGTTCAGGTAAGTATCTAGTTTATAGTAAGTTACTACTCATTTTTCCTTTGATAGTAAATTGACTGTTCATTCACATTTTAATCTGTTTTTACATGTTAATAAGAGTAAACTATTCAATTATTAAGTTAAATTCTATACATTTTAAATAACTTAAAAATTGCTGAAATATTTCAAGTAAATTTCTGCAAATTCTTTATGCTTTGTATCTTATTATTTCGATTTTCCTTTTATTTTCAACAAGTATTTAGATAATATTTTGACCTCTCTTATAATAATTATTTAAACAATATAATTAAAACAAAGATAACTTTCAAAAACGGTGATGTGATTGTGCATGAAAGCCAAACCAGATCATAGGACTCGACATTTTTTTGTCAATAGGATTATGTGCAAAACCAACTAGAAAAAACGAAAATCTTGAAAAAGTTCAACAATGCGGCCGCTAAAAATTCGCAATTGTTAAAACAATTTTTCAAGGTTTATGTATTTCCGAATGTGCTATGGAGCTGAAATTATTTTTAGAGGTAGGATTTGTAAAAAAACGAAATAGGGATTATAGAAATTTTGATGTTTTAATTTGTTTGGTGGTTAAAAAAATAGGTAAATATTTAGACACTACGCGGCGAGTTATGGAGCCGAAATTTTAAAATTATTTAGAGTTTAGTCTATATAAACGAATAAACATTGCAATGTATCCATGAAATCGTTATTGCGGCCGTTAAAAATTATTTAAATTTAAAGAATTAGATAAATGTTATTTCACTTTTAATTGTGCTATAAATTTAAAATTTGGCAGAAATGTGTGGCATTATTAACCTAATGTGGGAAAAGTATAATATTCCTTAAATTTCAAAAATTAGTGATTGTTTTACTCCATTATTGTTTCATAACGAAAAAACGAATATCGGTCTCTAGGAGAAATCTTGAGAATTAAAGAAATATTTCTCATGATGAAAAATCTCTCTGAAAAATATTATTTTTCAAGGTGAGGGGAAATGCTTGCAGTATGCAAGCACCTTTTACTAGTATATATATATATATATATATATATATATATATATATATATATATATATATATATATATATATATAAACGCCGAGCGTTCTCCGCAGAACTCCTCTTAGGGTTCTCAACGGATCGGGTCGGTTCGGTGTCATTCGACGCCTATTCACGGCGCGGATTGCACAATTCAGTAAAATCTCTGAAAAAATGTACACGAGGTCTGATAATGGCCGAAAACCATGTCCCAGAGGCGCTTATGCCCGCCCGATTAGGTCACGCGACCTGCGCTACTCTCGCCGAATTGGCTGGCCGGCCACCTTAGTGAACCGCACCCATTGACTGTTACACGTTTTCCAAACCGAACATGAAAGTAATTATAAAGTGTATGATTGGGCGATATGTTGCGGGAGTTAGATAGAAGAATGTAGGACTTGAGTAGCATTTGTAATTTCGTTTTTTTTTTTTCAATTTCTTTACATAGCAATGGAGCTTTGGTTTGAAGACACAATCAGTTAACATATGAGTTTTAGCAAAAAATATGCATTGTACTTGAATTCTAAGAAACCGGTAAATGGGTTTTAATTTCTTTAGTCATGCCTGCCCATCATTTTGACGGGCAGTTCCACTAATAGATATTAAAAGACTAGCAAGGAAAAGGAAGGAAGAGGGATGGAGAATGGGAGGAAGGAAGAGAGAGAGGGAGGGAGAATGATGGAAAGGAAGAGAGGGAGAGAATGAGAGGAAGGGAAAGAGAGAGGGAGAGAGAATGGGAGGAAGGGAGAGAGAGTATGGGAAGAAGTAAGAGAGAGTGAGAGAATGCGATAGATAGATTAATGTCTTCATTCGGGCAAAATGTAAACCATAAGAGAGAGAGGGAGAGAGAATGAGAGGAAGAGATAGAGAGAGAATAGGAGTAAGTGAGAGAGAAAGAATTTGAGGAAGAAAGAGACAGAAGGAAGGGAGAGAGAGGGAGGGAGAATGGGGGAAGGAAAGGAGAGAAAGAATGGAAAGAAGAGAGGGGGAGAGAATCGGAGTAAGGAAGAGAGAATGGGAGTAAGGAAGAGAGATTGAGAGGGAGAGAGAATGGGAGGAAGAAAGAGAGAGAGGGAGAGATAATGGAAGGTAGAGAGAGATGGAGAGAGAATTGGAGGAAGAGAGAGAGGGGAGAAATAATAGAAGGAAGGGGAGAGAGAGAATGGGAGGAAGGAACAGAGAGAGAAAAACGACTTTTTTTAGGGAGAGGGAATGGAAAGAAGAGAGAGAATTGGAGGAAGGAAGAGAGTGAGAGAGAATAGGAGGAAGGGAGCCAGAATGGGAGAAAGGAAGAGAGAGAGAGAATGGAAGGAATGAATAGAGAAGGGAGAGAGAATGTGAGGAAGGATGTGATAGAGGGATAGAGAATGCGAGGAACAAAGTGAGAGAATTGAAGGAAGGAAGAGAGGGATAGAGAATAGAAGGAAGGGGAGAGAGAGGTAGAGAGAATGGAAGGAAGAGAGAGAGGGAGAGAATAGGAGGAAGGGAGAGAGACTGGGAGGAAGGAAGAGAGTGAGAGAGAATAGGAGGAAGGGAGACAAAATGGGAAGAAGGAAGAGAGAGAGAGAATGGCAGGAATGAAGAGATAGAGGGAGGGAGAATAGACTGGAGAGAGAATGGGAGGAAGAAATAGAGGGCGAGAGAATGGAAAAGACACAAAAACGACTTTATTTAGGGAGAGAGAAAGTAAATGGGAGGAAGGGAGAGAGAGGAGAAAACAAGGAGAGGTGTAAAATGTATGTATTTGTTGACTGAATGATTTGACACACCATCGACCTTTGACTATTCTTTTTCTCTTTGCTCTTCGTTTGTTATTGCTTTTATCATTTTTGTTCATGGTTTTATCTTTGTTCTTATTTGATTGTTCCTCATCTTCCCACTCTCTCCCGATGTTTGATTCTTCTTTTCTGTTCGTTCTTCGTTTATTGTAATATTTTTTGGCGTTTTTCAAAATGTCCCGCATTAGTACTGCAGGCTCTCTACTAGTATTACTGATTTTTCATGTCGGAATCAATTGCCTTTGGAATACGTTTAAGATAGGGTGACCATATTAAAAAAAGGCGAAAGCGGGACATTTCCCGAAATTTACAAAAAAAAAACGGGACAAAATTTTCGCAGGATTTTTAAAATGGAAGTTTGGTTTATTTGAAAGAATTGTAACAATTCTGTTGGCAGAAAAAACATCGAAACAAAAAAAAAATATTTAGGTAATGATGTGTGGAGTTAAAATGAGCTTTTGTCACTATCACTGCTTTGATGTTTCCAACTAGGAAACGGTTCTTTTCGTCTGTTCACAGCATTTGTAATAGAAAACATTCTTTCCAAGGCCGAACTTATACCGAGAATAGCTGAAGCAAGTTCAAAAATCATTTGAATGCTTTTAACGAAATTCTGTCACCTTGCAAAAGTGTCTTCGTCTATAACTTTCATGATATGTGTAGGATTATTTTCCATGTAACTTTGTATATTAAATGGCCCTCGAGGAAAACGGAACTATTGGCGGGACAACGGGACGCTTAACTAAAAAATCTGATATGGCCATCACATGACTTTCTCCATACCCGTATTACTTCTAAAAATTCCAAATAGGGTACATGATAATAAATATTTTAAGGAATTGGGAGAAAAATTGAAAGACTTAAAAAATAACAGGAATAAAATCAAACCATAGCCTTCTGATATTTGATATATCCACGAAGCTCCAACAATTAAGAATCTATAAAGGATCGCTACTAAGACGTAACTAAGCGTCAATTGTTAACAATAGTTTTCGGTAGGTGGCGTGGTGGTGGTAGCGAAAATATTTAGTTTTAAAAATATCTCTTAAACAATGCATTATATGGGAAAATATTTCAAACAAAGGTTGTAGATAATTAGATTTCCTACAACTTTTACTATAGTACTTTTTTACATATATCGAATATTAAAGCAAATATTTCAAAATAAAGGATAAGTGACAAGAGTAAACACCCACTTTTGGTTGACCGATTTTTACCAAAGACTAATCAGTTCTTGTGACTGTCATAAAAATGTTAAATATAAAATTTCGCTTTGACCTGATTAATAGTTTTTCAGTTAGGGCACCCACATAACAACTGCCACATACACACAGACATCATCGAGAAAATGGTCAAAACTTGTTCAGTGGACCTCAAAACGTGTATTTCCGTTGAAAGTCTGGCAAAAGGTCTTCCGTTGATTCTTATCACCCAATTTCCCTTCTTCCTGTACTGTCTACTGTTTGCGTATGCATCATCCATCAGCGTCGTCTTTCCTTCACTCTCCCTTTCATTTCTAGTGAGCAGCATGGTTTTCTCCCAGGCTCCTCAACTTTAAGTAACCTTTTAGTCTTGCATGCACATATCACCGATTCCTTTGAATGTTCCTTGCAGTTGGATATATGCTATATAGACTTTGCCAAAGCCTTCGACACCATTAACCATCAACTTCTAATCTTTAAATTTGGCTAACAGATACAATATACATGGCTATTTCCTTTCCCTTTTGGCTTCATTCTTAACAAATAGACAACAACGCGTAGTTCTTAACGGCTTTTCATCTTCAGTTGCTCCCATCTCATCCGGCGTTCCCCATGGTAGTGTTGTTGATCCTTTACTTTTTGCGTTTTTTGTTGATGATTTGGTCGAAACTAGTTCTTCCACATCCTGCAACATCCTCCTATATGTAGACGACTGTAAAATTTTCAGACAAATTAACTCAGATAAGGATTCCACTGCCCTTCAAAACGCTCTTGATGCGCTCCTTTCGTGGTCCAATCACTGGCGCCTTTGAATTAACCCGTCTAAATCCACAGTACTGTCATACACACTCCGCAGATCTCCTCTTAACTATCCATACTGGCTCTCTAGTCAAGTAATCCCCTCTGTCACCAACCAAAAGGACTTGGGAGTAATCTTCGACTTTAAGCTTCTTTTCCAAGATCATGTTAAAAGTATTTCCTCCCGTGCTATGTCGTTAGTTGGTTTCATTTATCGTTATACAGAAATAACTGACATTTTCGCTCTTCGTGCCTTTTTCTTTAGCTGCGTTCTCCCCATTCTTGATTACTGCTCCCCAATTTGGTGCACTGCTTCGCCTTCTACTCTCAAGCTCCTTGACCGACCCATGAATTTCTTTCTGTCTGTAATTCGCTTTCGTCACCCTCCTCTCCATAACTCTTCACTCAGTGCCATACGAACCTCTCTAGGGATTCCATCCCTTACTGATCGACGCACTCACACTGACATTAAAGTATTTTCAAAAATTATTAATGGCAATTTTAGGTCACATGAGCTTCTTTCTCTATTTCCACTCCGAGTCCCCGCTCGTTCTACTCGCTTGAATGAGCTTTTTCACTGCCCTACCCCTCGCCTCTCAATCACTAAACGCTCCTTTCTCTATCGCCTTCCTGATCTTTGTAATAGTTTGCTGAAGCGCTTCCCTGACTATGACCCCTTCACTAAGTCTCCTAACTTCCAATTTAAACCTAATATTTGATTTGTTTTGTTGCCTATTTTCCTTTCCCTTTCTCCCAATTTATTTGACTTTCTATTTGCTCCTTACCCTGATTTTGTGTGATTGATGTAGTATGTATGTCTTTTGTGTATTCATTGCTAGAGTTTTAGTTATTTTGTTTGATAGTTTTATTTTTTGTTTTATTCTTGTTACTTCATTGTTATGTGTCCAATGTAATTGGCCTTGTGCTGTTTTTGGGTTTTTTCAAATAAATAAATAAATAAAAAAGTAAAAACGGGACGATCCCATTAAAAACGGGAGATATGGTCAACGTAGTTTAACCCCTTAACTGGGGAGGAAAATTTTGTTATCCAGTCGCATGGTGAGGAGTTCTATTTTAGTGCCTACGTTAACAAAACCTTTGATATAGCATCTTTTAAATGATTATAATCCTGAATCACATTTAAAAAAATTTTAAAAATGTTTAAACATTTTTTTGTTAAAACAATTGTTTATGGGTTTTTCCATGCCACATGTTCAAACTTGCTTGCATTACATAATACAAAAAATATAAAAAACTCACCATAATATGTTTTCCTTCTGCACTCTCCAGTGTTGATAGCTGTTGTTGTTTCCTCTATATATGTACACTATTTACAATATAAACAAGATAGACTTTTCAATAGTCCTGCTGCGTGTGGTATGCCCGGAAGCATGGGACGGGACAAAGGGTGACCTTGCAGTCCTTGCATTGATAGATGGTTTCCTTTCGCACCTTTTGTGATAAACACACCACGCATCGTTTATGGGCAAATTTCTTTGATGCTGAGGGAGAATTTAGTTCCGGGAAATGCCTGCCAGTAAGTCTTATGGGAGTGTGCGTCGATGATATCTTTTTTCTTTCTACTGAAGACTTATCTGTTGTAGAATCTCCATAATTTTTGAAGATGGAGTTTATAAGATCCAACCTAAACTGCAGATTTGTGTACTTTCCTCCGTTTTTTCTGTAAATTACAAAAGAATTGAATACGCACAAGTCAAGAAAATGACGGAAAATTTTTTGGTAATACTTCTTCATTCTCTTCCTTGCCGTACTGTACGTAATCATGTATTGATCAGATAGATCAACTCCACCCATAGCATCATTATAATGGATGCAAACGTTTGGCTTCAGCTTTGTTCCATCTTTCCTGTCCTTTACACTTTTCATGGAAGCGTCATGAATGCTACTAAGCATACAAACCTCCCGTTTATCTTTCCACTTCAATGCCATCAATTTCTTACGAAATGCTGCTGCAACTTCTCCTTGCTTCAGCTTCTTACTCATTACATTTTTAGGAAGCTCCTTGCGATTACGTCGAACTGTGCCAACTGCATCCGTTTCCACTGAATTTAGTTACTCAAATAATTCTGGACTATTGTAAAAATTGTCTAACCCTACCAAATACCCTTTCTTCAGGAGTTTCTTTGCTAAATTGATTACAATTTTAGTTGATTTTGTATAATTACTGAGATCGATTCCTTCAAATTCTGTTTTCAAGTCAGTATCTTTACCAGTATAAATGATCATATTCCACACGTATCCTGTTTTAGATTCACACAATTTGAAAGATTCCATTCCGAACCTGGATCTATTTTTTGGAATGAAAACTTTCCAAGACAACCGCCCCTTCCACAATAATAGACTTTCATCTATGGAAATCTCGCCATCAGGTTT
Source organism: Tanypteryx hageni (assembly GCA_028673005.1). Lineage (NCBI taxonomy): Eukaryota > Metazoa > Arthropoda > Insecta > Odonata > Petaluridae > Tanypteryx > Tanypteryx hageni. The sequence continues at coordinate 113,822,154 of CM054117.1, read as the reverse complement.
ATAACTCCGAAAAAAAATTTTCAGACATTCAAGCCAAGGTTTTATTTTGAGCAATTTTGCTGAGACCTGATCTAACCTACTGTATGCTTCATTGTCAGCAAAATGCAAAAATTTCAGCAAAAGAAAACACCGTTTTTTAGTCATTACCTCATGAAAAATTGGTGTTTCCCATAATCTATTTCGTGAAAAATAGCTACTAAATGTGGGTTTTTGCACAAGTCCTTGCAGCAGGAGTATACCAAAAAATAATCTAAGTTCATCTTTATCAGTCTCCACCCAGTCTTTATCACAGCTTCTCCTTCTCATTTTGCAGAGCAGACTTTTCTCATTCATTTTTTTGGTTGGCATATAAATTTGTCTGTGCAGTTATGTATTCCATTATTTCTTCGTCTAAAAAAATGTTCAAATATTTTTAGTGGCTGTACATTACCAATCAGTCCTCCTTTAGGTCCAGGAACAAACTTTGCAGGAAAGTGAGATCTCTCTTCACCAATATCTACCCACTCAGTATCTTGAGTTGCAGAAATATCATCTCCGTCACCGCCATCATCTTCACTGCTTTCGCTTACCGATTCACTTTCAAGCGAGTCTTCCTGAATTTTATGTATTCGCTTGGTAAATGCAGATGCTGTACCACTTGTTCCTGCTACATCACCGACAGATACACTTTCCACTTCATTTTCGGAACTAGAGTCACTGGAGTATTTCTCCTCCTCGCTGAGTGCTAAAATTTCTTTTATGCAAAATCTAATAAATTTCCCTTCCTTTTTACATTGCAATGAAGGGTTCTAAAAGCTAATTTATGAATAAAAACTGTAGAATAAACAAAAATGTATTTTAAGAATTTGCGTTTTCACACTAAGTATAACACATGGAAAATTTTCAGAACTATTGGTAAAATAGTTCAAATAGGCGGAAAAAGTATATAAAACTATCTACAGATACAAATAACTCCTATAGAATACAATAAAAATAAATAAAAATACGAGAAAAAAATAATAGTTCGCAGAAGCCGAAACACTGAACGGATTCTTCTAAACACAAAAGAAAGGCCTCTTTAAAACAGTAAGCGATTTTTAATACGATGTCTGCACTTATCAATGGAAAAATAGAGACTAAGGGCTAAAGGGTATAAGGATAAGAATTTTCCATTAGGGGATTACCCCCAATTCTCCCCAGCTGTCACAGATGTAAAGGCATTTCAAATCAAAAACAAAGTGACCACGAAGTTAGCCATATTCACAGTAGATGTCAGGACCTGATAGACAAGCGCACAGAAAGATTCTCGTCAAGAAACGCTTTCCCCAACGTGGAATAGATATTTACCTGAAGCGCGTCTACGGACGCTCCCCCCATACGGCGAGCGGCTAAGATGCGCATCCATGGATGCTTACCCCACTTAAGAGGTTAAGACGCTTTCAAAGGAGAGAGAGGGAATAAGAGACAAAATTAAATTTCCCTTAAATTAAAAATTGCTTTGAGCATATAAGAATTTTAAAGCGTAACGGATTTATATTCGCCCAAACTATTTTTACTCAGTGTAACACTAAATTATGTGAATTTTATATTTATTGTTTACTTTTTAGTGTATATACAAGTTGGTTTAATTAATTTTTTATTTTAACTTTATACTTAATTCATGCATACTCGTCATTTTTGATGGGCAATTACGCTAGTATCTCCATATTTTCGTAATTCTCCAAATTTCTTAATGGGAAACTGTACTCCTGATAAAAGAACTACCCCCACATAATTAAACAATGTATTCCTCTTTACAGATAAAATACATGCAGTAACAATTCACATGTGAATAGCCAATAATAATAATAATTTATTGGTCACAAAGATCAAAGTAAATTGATATAGGACAAGTCAGAATGAAAGAAAAGAAAACAAACAAGACAGTACATAGTAAAATTGCAATCAGCATATTATTGCACAGATAATGGATCCTTCATATAGTCACTGAGGCTATAATAAAGTTTATTTTGCAGAAAAATCCTTAACTCATGCTTGAAATCAGAAATTTCTCTGATGTTTTTCAGTTCATGAGGGAGGTGATTGTATAAATGCAATCAGTGATGGATTTATGCCTCATGGGGCCCCTATTGCTAAACATTTTGGGGCCCCTGTTGCTAAACATTTGGGGCCCCTGGCGCTAAGCAGTTAGGGGCCTATAATCTAAATATATTGTGGAACCGCTCCTAATGGCTGCCCTCCTTTGTAGCACGTCTTAATCATCGTTTTTCTATGGACTCATAGAGAGGTTCCACTGATTTTTTTAATTGAGACATTTTATATTTCTGAGATTATATACACGAACATTTTTTCGGGGCTCCTTACTTCACCCTGGTGTGTGCCATGTGCGACCCCCCTTAAATCCGCCACTGAATGCAATCCCATCACTTTAGGGCCAAGAGCAGTTGCTCAAGTACAAACATAGGGAACATGTAAATCACTATGCTGTCTAGTATTATAGCTGTGAATAATTGAATTTTCCTCATATTCATTTAAATTCATTCTAGTATGAATCGAAGCTATCATAATGTATATGCATGGTAATGGAAAAATATTTAATTTTTTGAAAATAGGTTGGCATGTAGCATCATAAAGTGCATGAGAAATCAGCTGAGAAACCCTTTTTTGAATCCTAAATATATATATAGCAGGCAAGGAAGAGCCCCAAAAAACTATACTATATACTAAATGTGAGTGAAACTCACCATAATATAAAGTTAAAAGAACATCATCAGACAGAGTGGATCTAATAGCCCTTATAAGGAAGCAGATAGAACTAAGCTTACTAGCTAATTTACGAATATGAACTTCCCATGAAATATGAGAATCAATACAGACTCCCAAGAAATCTGTTCTTCCCACCTGGGGAATAGCTTTCTCATTAATATCAACAGAAAGTATTTTACAAGGTTAATTTGCATACAAAAAATAAATCAGCTGTATTTTTCAACATTGAGGGTTAAAAAGCTATTTTGACACCAATTATTCAAAAACTGAGCATTATTTAACAGACCATCAAAACAAGATGAGGAGGAAATAAAAATTGTATCATCAGCATAATGTATAGGGTTAATATCATTACCAAGAGGGGTACAGTTTGGGAGGCCATTAACATATAATAAAAAAGTACAGGGCCTAACCCAGAACCCTGAGGAAAACCATGAGTTACAACCATTACTGGAGAGACATTTTTTGCCATTATTTGAAATTATTACATGCTGACATCTATTGCATAAGTAAGACTCAATCCACTTATTGGATAAACCTTGTATGCCAAACCGATGGAGTTTTTTCGATAGGAGCTGATGATCCACTCTATCAAATGCTTTGGAAAAGTCAAAAAGCATTCTCATAACTTCCATCTTATTGTCAAGTGCAGTCAATATATGATCAATTATTTGGTAGATAGTGGTTGAAGTAGACCTATTTTGCCTAAAGCCATGCTGAAATGTAGATACCATTCTACATGATTCTAAGTAGGAGAGTAACCTTATGTAAAAAACCTTTTCAAATATTTTTCCAAATTGATCGATAACAGATATAGGTCGATAAGAATTGAAATCATGCATACTACCTTTTTCTTAAATAGAGGAATAACCTTAGAAGCCTTAAGTGGTTCTGAAAAGATACCCATTAATAAGAAACAAAAGAGGAGACAATAAATTTAAATGAAAGATGAATGATATAGTTAGGTATTTCATCAATACCAGAACTAAACTTGGAGCCTAGATTCTGAACAATATTTTTGAGCTCCATTTCATAACTGGGAGAAAGAAAGAATGATTTTGAAGAGTTAAAAATATTGAGATAATCAGCAGAATCTATGGGAGTAGTAGGTACTGGTAAATGGGTAAAATGCTCATTGAAACTGGATGTTAAACGTAATAAATTCACCTGAGTGATCCATGAGTTTCAGTGGTGAATTGGAGTATCTATGATTTTTTGAGCTATTTATAATTTTCCAGGTTTCCTTAATTTTGTTATCAACATTTAGAATTCTTCTATTATTACGGGTACATTTAGCAGCATTGATAAAGTTATGATATTGTCTTTTTAGGGATTTATATTGAGTTAGTGCTGCAGCATCGTTGCTTAAATTACAATAAAGGGAGAAATCCTTCAGATAAGTAGATAGTTGATGAATTTCATTATTAATTCAGTTCTTTTTCGAATGACTTGGAAATACTCTTCTATCAGTAAGGGAGAAGGAAACATTAAAGTAAAATAAAATTTTTCTATAAAAAATACTGAAACTATCATTAAATTCATTTACATTATAAACATTACACCAATTCTCAGCTTCAAGTAAATGTAAAAAAGTACAATATTAAGTTTAAAGAAGGAGCGACTGCTCGATGGTAGGTATATGCATATGTACAAGGGTGTCCCATTGAAGCAACTACCACAGTGACCTCTGGAAAGAACCACCAAAATAGAACTATATTGTTACAAAGATACATCATTAAAACGTTTTTTGACTTGAAGTTAAGTTACGTAGTTTATTTCCTAAGCCGGGCTCTTCTGGGTAAATTCCCTCCGACTTATGTTTCATTTCTTTAAAAAAAATGGCAAGCGCCAACCGTCAATTCTTCGATTTTCAGATTACACAACACTGCTTCGTACATATCAATTTTACCACCTCTGGAAAGAACCGCGAAAATACGACTACAATGTTGTCATGACCTAGCATGTGAAAGTTGACATAGGGTCACAAAGATGTCTTGCTCGGTAAACCACGTCTGGAATGCACCCCAGTTTACATATTGTGAACTTATCAGTGCTTACGCTTGCACACTACAAAGAGGTTTCTTTAATTACTGATTATTCCACCTTGATTCGTTTCATTGAGCACTTTATGTCATTACAAATAATAATATTTTTCAACTTTATTTTTGCCCTAAATCGTGTACGTATCTTATCTTTTATTGGACATTAGTGTGGGTCAAAAAACTTTTTTTTTGAAATGTGAAACGTTACCCTGCTCAAAAGTTGTGTTTTGGTGCATATAATACATGGTTAAAATTACAGCCATATGTGACAACGTCTTGAGTTTCCGCAATGGCCTTGAATTTTCGGAATACCAGTAAGAAAATACTAAGTTTTTGAAACTGCTCATATTTATTTCTTTACGGACTTTTGATGCAAAAATGGGTCAAATCGTTTTTTTCTCCACTGGGATCAGAAAGATTATGCCATCGCATAACAGTGACATGAATTGACGAGACAGGGATGCCAAAATCCATTAATTTCATCACAGTTGTAGAGCACTAGAAATAACGTGCTAATGCGCATCTCTTTGGTAGTTAGATACTACCCAAAACTCACCACGGGGAGGTGGCTGCGTATCGAGTCCCACCCATGCCCACCCAACCATCCAGCATCACATAGCATTGCAAAAAGAAGGTTCTCAGGATGTGCAAAATATGCATTTTCTTTAATGACTTTGTGCACAACTTCCCGGAGATCATTTTTTAGATATTGTGAAGAAAATATAGTACGCTAGAGGTGTTTGGGGGCATCTTTGCATTTTGGGTGGCATGTAATTGTAAACCACATGGGAGCGTAGACACTCATTATGAATGTAGTTAATTTCTGTAGCTGTTGAGATGGAATAGGCATTGCCACGTAAAGCCGGAGAATTCTGTTTGTAGTTGTTAGCCAGCAAGTGTACCAAGGTCTCTGAATCCCATTTGGCTAGGCTCTGAGGAAAAATACCAAGGGAAACTGCGTGACAAATTTTCAATAAGTATTTTTGATCTGTACTTAATTTTTCCATGTAAACTGAGGGAAAGTCACATTCAACTGCCTCAAATTTGCAAGTGCTAAGGCTCTTTCCAATTTGGCCAGAGAACCCAACAGGCCCTGAAGTATTGCCATCCAATGTATGTAGCATATGACGGAAAGGCAATTCATTGAAATGCAACATGCATATAAGCCACTGCAAAGGTCTTTGGAGTTTCTACTCAAGGCGACGGATGACACCTTTATGATTTCCAGTGTTTGTCGGTTTCCCATCACTACCAGTGCAGGTTAGTTCAGATTAGTCAAATTCTTTTCCTGGTGAAAGTCATCTATGCCACTGCTTATGTTCTTTGCAGACTAGACTGACGTGCCCTGTATAAGATGATCCAGGTTCTTGCACTAAAGAAATGTGCTCCTCCCACCGTTTTCTTCAGTGTGAATTGCCGTCTCCATTTTTACAAATATTCAAGGTTTCATCTCTTCTGTCATAGAAGTAAATAGCATGAAGTTTGTTACTTTCTGGATAATGATGCTCTTGGATTACTGTATGGCTCTTTCTGCATTCTCTTATCAATGACTGGAACCATTTCCTTCTGAAGACCACCTTCAACTTTTGCAGCAACGACATTTACAATATCGGCAACAGAAGGGTCCTTTCAATTGCCTTCTTCCTTCATAGTATTACTTACAAAATAGTAGTAATGCATGATTTCTTGGTAAGTTGGCATCGTATTCACATTCATCTCCTGGTAACTCCCTAATATTGGACAGTCAATCTGTTTTGGTGTTTGGGCCATTTTAACAAACTAATCACAACTAAAAACTCTAGCACAACACCAGGCAGCAACATGATAGATGGTTGGAGAGGAATCGAATGGGGATGTGCAAAGGCTAAATAATGTTGCCATGTTGACTCTATCCGTAATGTATAGACTGTTTACTGTAAAGAGAGTACGCGTCCCATGTAAAACAACAAAATTTTTATTTTACGTCAACACTCAATATTAATGGCTTTGTGAAATGTCTAAGAAATGTAAAAATATATGCCAGTAGTGATGCCAAGGAAATATTGAATTTTTGATTCACCAACTTATTCCCTAGTCAGTAGTAATTAATAAAACAGTGGACATTTATTCAAATCTTACCTCACTCGAATAGCAGTAATACATTTGTTATGTTCACATTCATTTCTCAGTCGTAAATTACCAATTTCTTTTCACTTACAAATGCAGTGTACGTAAAAAAAATAGATGTATTTACGTTCATTTCTTCATCGTAAATAATCCATTTTTGGGATTCCGATGTTGTGTACGCATGAAAGAAAATTAAACTAATTAGTAATTTGTAGCAGATATTGTTTACTTCAGTTTCCACGAGGATTGTTTTTGTTAACAACAATTAAAAAACGGGAAAAATTTTCCAAGTTCAAAGTGAATTACGACCTTCTCATTTGATTTTCTTGAAATCAGCCAAATCTTTCAATTAGATAAAAATGTACTTAACAAAACATATGCTATTTGACTAGATCTACAATTTTGTATGAAGGCTTTTTTGTTATAAGTGATATTTTACGAAATATATAGAAAAGCCCTCCTTATGAACTACATAACCTTACAGAGGTGGGAGGGTTTGTGTACTCTTATAAACCAGACCTATGCCGGCGGGAGATAATTCTCCTGGTAGGACCATCCAAGCCGGAAAGGTCTGAGGGGAAGAGTCAGACTAAGAAGCAGTCTTGGAAGTTTTACATCCCCCTGTGCAAGGGCAACAGCTTGCACAGTACCTCTGTAGGTGGTGATCATGTGGATCTGAACAGCTACAGATGGGTAATCACTCTGTGAAACTGCGATGAGGAAAGCAAGGGAAAACTACCTCATTATATTTTCCATGATAGGCTGAAAAGCTGCAAATACCTCTATGGATCTCTCTGGGGTAAAATATTCCGGAGGTAAAATAGTCCCCCAATCAGATCTCCGGGTGGGGACTACCCTAGGGGATGCACAGAGGAAATGTAACATTATTAAGAAGAAAGCAAGTAGTAAGAAATTAAGAATAGGCACATGGAATGTTAGGACTATGAATTCAGGGGGTAAACTAGAGAACTTAAAATGGGATATGGGAAGGAATAAACTTCAGATGGAGCCAGTGGAAATGCTTATAATTCAAGTGTATATGCCAGCAACTAATGCTGGCGACGACGAAGTAGATGAAATATATGAACAGATTATGGAGATATTGGAGGAGGAGGGAAAAGGAAGGATCACCACCTTAGTAATAGGTGACTGGAACAGTGTAGTCGGAGAGGGACAGGAAGATAACATAGTGGGAAAATATGGACTAGGGAAGAGAAATGAAAGAGGGGAGAAACTTGTGGAATTCTGCCGTAGAAATAGATTGATTGTAACTAATACATGGTTTAAGTATCACCAGCGGAGACTTTACACATGGAGAAGCCCAGGAGACAAGAGGCAATACCAGATACATTACATATTAGTCAATGAAAGATTTAGAAATAGCATTAAAAATGTGGAAACACTACCGGGGGCAGATATCGATTCTGACCGCAACCTTTTGTTGGCAAATACAGAATGTAGACTGAAGAGCATTAAGAGAAACATAAGAGTTAACAAGAAATGGAACTTAACTTAACTTCACATCAACTTCCATTGAAAGGCATTGTTGTCTTTGCTATGGTAGTTTATATTTTTCATTCTTGAAAACCTAAAAACTTTTCATAATTTTATGATTAAAATAGAATTATTGCACAAATTCAGCATAGATTTGAATTTTGTCTTCAAGATAAATAAACTCCATTCTTTCATCCATAGAAAAGTTCATATCCCTACATTGTATGTTAATTGAAATAATTTAAAAAAGAAATTTTATATAACCCTGCACCGTTTTCAATGCATTTCTTCTGGGTGTTTAAAATTGGAAATTGGGGTCATCAATTCCTCTTCAGTATAATGTTTTCCAGTATTTAAGGTTATTTCCAGAGGTTGTACCCAATGATCTATCTTCATGCCAAATTTCAGCTCTGTTGCACTTTTGGAATTACCTTTGGTATATACATATCATCATCATAGGTAGTCCGTCCGTAGACAGGTTTGTGATTATTCATCATTAAACCTGGTTCTCCATATACTCCTATTTTTCGCTGTCCTCTTCATATCTTGATAACTCGCTTTCCCTTTCTAATCATCTATCAGCTGAAACATTTTCCTATCTCTTTCCCCTTTTCCATTTAGTTTTCCTTCTAACATGTCTTAAATCATACACTCTCCTCAGGTAATGTCCAACCCAGTTTGCCTTCCTCTTTCTGATAGTCTGTATAATCATTCTTCGTAGCACTTCATCGTTTTTCATCCTATCCGTCCATTTTATCTTCAACATTCTCCTCCAAGTCCACATTTCAAAGCTTTCCAAGTATTTGATGTCATTTTTCCTTAGCGTCCATGTTTCTGCCCCTTACAAAGCTATGCTCCATTCATAGCATTTTATGAACTTCCTGCGGATATCTTCCCTTATATTCCCTGTAAGTAGGTGTTTCTTTCTCCTGAAAACTGCTTTTGCTTTTCCCATTTTAGTCCTGTTCTCATTCATACATTTTGCTCCTCTTGTTATGATGCTTCCAAGGTATTTATAGTATACGAATTCCATTAGACTTCTTATCTTCTAATTCCAGTGCCCTAGCATACATCATATCATACCGTCCTAACTTCTCCATTTGTTGTATTTCATCACATTTTTCTTTTATCCAGTTTTCTCTAGCTTTATCTGTTACCCTTCTCAACTCATTGTTTATACGTCTATAGTTGGTACTACCTTCTTCACTGTTAACGTTTTTTCCATTTTCGTCTCTCATCTGTTTTCTCCAGCACTTCTTTAGTGATCCATGGTTTTCTGATTTTCTTCTCTTGTTTTCCAATTTCTTTATCCATGATATCTTTGATACTGGTTTTAATTTCTTCCCATTCTATATCCACGGACTTTGGTTTGTTTTCCAAGTGTAGGCGATCTTCCCACTTCATGCTGGCTACATCCTGCCTTTCTTTCAGTTTTTTAGGTCCCATGTATGTCTTTCTCTTCTCATTTTTCTTATTTGTTTGAGCTTTGTAGTGACATCAACTATTAGAAGGCTGTGATCTGAATCAATGCCTGCTCCTGGTAATGCCTTGGCAGTCTTTATGCTGTTCCTGAATCTTTGTTTTACTAGGATGTAGTCTATTTGGCATCTCATTATATCTCCTGGGCTTTTCCATATAGCCTTTGTTTATTGTTTTTGAACCATGTATTAGTCACTGCAAGGTCATTATTGATACAGAATTCTGCCAGTTTTCCCCCCCTCGGTTCTCTTCCCAAGTCCCTATTGCCTGACAATATTTTCTTCCTGTATATATATGTCTCATATAGTTATATTGTAGCTATTCATGCTTTACCTTACCACACTCCCTTCTTATTGCCTATCCACCCTTCCCACTCCCCGTCTCCTCCAATCATCAACATTCTCACATCACCCTGTCATTCCCCGCTCAGTGTGTCACCTTCAGTTACTCTCTCTCCATCGCTGATGAAGGGCATATGCCCGAAAAGCTTTCGTGTTTTATGTGTGTGTATTGTACGTGTCTCTTCGACCCCCCCCCCCCTCCCCATCAGCCTGCCAACTTGATTCTCAACTTGGTAAGTGTCTGCTGGGCTTCCTTGAACACCTTGTTGCCACCCTCATCACTACCATTCCTTTTCCTTAAGTTTATATATATGTATATATATATTCATTCGTGTTCTGTTTTACGACAGGTCCTACCAATTCAATGATTTGTTTTTGACTAGGAAATATACAGGTAGGAGGGAAACCTGGTGCCGGAATTTGCTTAATCTTTGCGAAGAGCACCAAGGGGGCCATTGTTTAACGTTCCTTCCGAAGGACGGAACGCCGAGTTTGAGCGGTCTCCTAAGACCACACAAACATGGTGCCGGGTGACCTTGGAGAAATTCTACTTGCGCAGGATTCGTGCCCACTGCCTTTTCAAGCAGCAGACGAGTAGCAGCCAGTGTCCTAACCACTACACCCCCAGCACCCATATATATATATATATATATATATATATATATATATATATATATATATATATATATATATATATATATATATATATATGGTGAGCTGTGAATTTTTTAAAATGCGCTCGACTTTTTTTCGACCCTCCCTCTCTTAGGTGCATTTTGCTTTCAGCATAAGCACCTATTAGCATCGGTTTTTCCGTCTGACCCTCCGCATGTTCATTCTCAGCTTCTACTGAACGGATTTTTATGAAATTTCATATTAAGTACTGACAGTCAACGGCAATAGGAAAATCACAAAAATGTATCATGTAAGCCAATCAGGGCACCACTTTACTGGTGACAAAAAATAACTTTCCGTTTTATCTCGTAAATTTTTGGTCAAATTAAAATTGAAGAGGAAATGTAGAAAAATGAAATACTCTACATCACTAGTTCTACAAGTTTATAATTAAACTATTTTAATTTGACCAAAAATTAACAAGATATAATGGAAAAGTTCATTTTTTGTCATCAGTAAAGTGCTACCCGATTGACTTAAGTGATTTATTTTCTTATTGTCTTTGAGTCTCAGACCTTAATATCAAATTTCATAAAAATCCGTTCTGTAGAAGCCAAGAACGAACGGACAAACTGACGCTAATATGTGCTTTTGCTGAAAGCAAAACAAGCCTAACAAAATGGAAAACTATAACTCCACAAATGGAATACACAGAGATTTCAAAGGTGTTCTCAATAGTAAAATACGTATGAAAGGATATCAAAAGATTGGCGATTCTCGAATTTTTATCCCCGAAACTATAAGTCGTAACTATTTAGTCTCAGGGACTATCATTTAGAAAATGTTGTTCTCTCCAAATAATTTTTTTAATTTATACCTCACATCATATAATAGCATAGGAGAAAAATGTATGGATTTTTAATTGTTTTTTGGTCAGAGAACCGCCTTCGCGATCGATGTAAACAAAATATGCGATATCTAACAAACATAAAAGCCTACTTCTGTCCCTTTGTGGCTTCCTCTGTCACGTTATAAAAATGCGAATAACTCAATAAAAGATGGAGACATATTTTTGAAATTTGGCAGGAATGCCTAATTTGCATATTTTAAGGTAATGACGAAAAACAATCTCGAAAGATGTCCTGGGTATGACTCCAAGGAAAAAAATTCCTTTTCCCATAAAATAACACGTAAAAATCGACTTTTCAACATGCAGGCTTTTATTCTTTTTGAGATATAAATTAGAAAGAATTAACGTACGATCTTCAGATCTGAACCATTTTAAAGAAAAAATTATTGTTTCTTATTCTGTTAATTTTTTCGCCTACGGTTCGAAATTTCTCATATTAAACATTTTATTCACATATTTTGTGGAAATCTTACCATTTTAATGGAATGTTGCCTTGCCAATTACATTTTAAACCTTGAAATCCTATTGTTACTTGAAAGCTGATTGCTTTTAATACGAGAGAGAGATATAAGGAAGGAGAGGGAAATGATTTTCATAACAACGAATGTAAACAACATACGAGAAGGAATACATTTGAATGTAGAACATTAATCATTCGCATATAAAAATTACTAGAATCTTGGTAGGAGTTCAAGGCTTGAAACTACGAACGCCTAAAAGAACGAAAGTTTTTTTCCTGTTATCCATTTTTAATACGTGTCGATTCCATCCATAGATCAGCTTTTAATGCAAGAATTTGGCACATTCTTAGTGATTCGCATTGTTGCTGGTTTCGTGTAATTGGGTATCATTGACTTGGATAATAGCTTCGCGTCGCATCTATTCATGCAATTTCATGAAAACAACTATCCCGTTGAATTTCAATGGCATCTTCCTAGCCATTAAGAAACTCAGGCTCAACCTTGCGGAATTTGCTCATTATGAGACGTAATGAAATAACTTTGACACTTTCACATTATTTAATAGATGTAAACAAAGTATCCGATGTTTTGCACAGGATTTTCTAGAATTTCTATCTCCGAAACTATAACTTGTAAGTATGTGGTCTTGTGGACTTTCTTGTAGTAAATGTTTTTCTCTATCCGAATAAATTTTTTAATCTATATCTTACTGATCATATAAGACCTAGGGAGAGAAAAGTTTGGTATTTCATTGTTGCTTGACGTATGCCAGTTAACGAGATATGAGTATAAGTTTATTAAGGTAATTATGTAAAGTGGAAGTTCTAATTGACTGATTCAGTTCAACATCACAATTGGGCAATAAATTGAATCACTAATTGGAAAAAGGGAATGAGTCCATTACCCATTACTTTTCAAAATTCAATAAAAACATTCTAGAGACTTGATTTGTATTCCAATATCTTCAACGTCCATTGTTGATTTTTACATTACTTTAAAATGAGTTTATACCTATGTTCAATTGTTCATTTTAGTTACTAATTTTCTTACAACTTCAAATTAAAACCCATGGACTCATTCCTTTTTTCCAATCATTCATAATTTTGTTGGTTTAAGTTTTGGTTTCTGAAAGGAATAATGGTAGATTTGAACATTTTAATTGAAAACATTATGTTCATTTACAACACAGTACATCACAGATTTCTTCATTAATATCATATTAACAGTCATCATTGTCATTTTCATCGCTTGTGTTTTGTGGCCACTGCAGGATGATGTTGTAGAACTCCTTATTTTATGAATGATGTACTGAATGATTTATTTTTAATTATTAATCTTCTTATAATGTAGTAGATTTTATTTTACATTCCAGTTCTTCACAAACCGAACAAACATCTACTTGCGGCCTACCAAACCAATATCCAAAATTCTCATTGAAATAGCGAAGATAGTATTCATTAAGTAAAAGAGAGCGAACTACACTGGCAAATATATAAAATATAAGCAAAGGAAATTCTCCAAAGCCAGTCAAACTGATAAAACCCGGTTAAAAGACCGGATAAAAACAGATGAACCCGGATAAAAACCGGATATCACAAAAAATTTTAATAACATTGAGTATCATTTCTTTAATGAATACTTTCAAAAGTTGAAAGAGGTTAACCAACATAAAATTCAAACCAAACTCAGAGGCATAAATTCGAAAATTAAATCTCTTCAGAAGCTTAGTCCTACCAGGTCTCCAGATAATCAACTCACCCTCTTATAAAATCGCCAAATGGCTCACTAAGGAATTAAAATGTATAGGCATTGAAGAAACATACGGCGTTAAAAACACCCAAAATTTCTTGGAACATATTAGAAACAAAAAAATACACAAAGATGAAATACTGGTGTCATTTGACGTAGAACAACTCTTCCCCAGTGTTCCCATTGACGTCGCGCTCGAAAACCTCCAGGACTGGCTACTAAGTAAACAAGTTGAGGAAAACAAAATTCTAGAAATTCTCATATTGACAAACTTATGCATGGAACAAAATTACTTCGTTTTTAACAATAAGTTCTATAAACAAATTAATGGAACATCAATGGGCAATCCTCTCTCACCACTTATAGCAAATATTTTTCTTTATTCTTTTGAGCAACACTGTAAAAATACGTTAAACTATTTCCCCAACACATGGTGCAGGTACGTTGATGACATTTTTGCCATTTTTGATACAAAACTCTATAACATTAACACCTTCGTCCAAGAACTCAACTCATTTCACAACTCTATAAACTTCACCTTCGAAATCGAAGAAAACAAGTCTTTACCTTTTCTTGACATTATGATCATTAATAATAATGGACGATTAGAATTTGATGTGTACAGGAAACCGACCCATACCAACAATTATATTAAGAAAGACTCCAATCACCCTTACAAACAAAAGATCGCGGCTTTCAACCATATGGTACATAGACTATTGACGACACCGCTAAATAAAAAACGTTTCGACAAAGAAGTCAAATATATTATAAACGCGGCCCTGGAAAACGGGTACACACACGCACTGATTGTCAACATTATTAACAAGCAATCCAAAACATTAGACAAGAAGACAAGTACTACGCTTGCTCTAAGTGACGATAGGAAGAAAAAATTTATTTCACTCCCCTTCCATCCAACCCTAAACAAAGGGCTAACAAAAATCTTTCATTACGCAAATTATACATTAACGTTTCACAATACAAATAACATTAAAAATTTATTAGGGGATCCTAAAGACAAAATACCCACATTAGAAAAATCCGGCACATATCAAGTGTTGTGCCTCACATGCGACATGTCTTACATTGGCCAAACCAAAAGAAATATTTCCATCAGATTCAAAGAACATTTAGCGCACTACAGACATGGACGCTTTGAAAAATCGGCCGTCGCGAAACACATTTTGGAATATAACCACCCATTAGACACAAATAGCCTCAAACTGCTTAAACAAGTCCCAAATACCAAACTCGACGTGACAGAAAGCTTACACATTCATAAATACAGACACACCCTGATGAATAATGAGTTAGGGGTAATAAACAGCGTTCTTTTTAAACTGACCTCTCCCCCTTTTTCTCCCATCACCTAGGTCATCTAGGTCCCCCCCTTTTTCTTCTCCCCCCCTGTCCACCAACCAGGTATAAATACACACACACAGCCCTGGACATCCACATGAGAGCGTGCCACTGGTCTTGGTTTCAGTCGCCCTCTCTCAAGTCCCCCCTTCCCCTTTTTTTAACCCCTGATGATGGTTACTTTGTAGCCGAAATACGTATTGGGTTTTTATCCGGGTTCATCTGTTTTTATCCGGCCTTTTAACCGGGTTTTATCAGTTTGACTGGCTTTGGAGAATTTCCTTCGCTTATATTTTATAGTATTCATATTTAACAATATTTTTCAATTAAGGAAATTTAATACAAAAAATTTCATACATTTTTTTACTGTAAGACTTTAATCTAGATAAGTAACTGTTTTATTGCTGTAATGTAATGTTTTAGTTAAATATAGATTTATGTGTTCATCTATTTCAGCAATAACCTCAGGTTTGAGGGTGGTTCCTCGATTCTGGTGATTACCTCACTTATCAACTGGTAATTCATTATTCATAATGAGCTGTGTTAATCTAAACACCAGTTTGTTTCATACAGCATATAGGCTTAGGAAAGCCTTTTTGCATACTTGCATGCGTTCACCTTTATAGAATGCAAAATATTTCAAATTGGACATTCTCGCTTTAACATTGCCAACCTTTCTTGGTTTTCTTCTCGGTACATCTACCTTTTCCAATAACCCCATCAGATATGTTTCTTTTTCATTCTTTGGTTATGCATTATACAGAGTTTGTAACAGAGCTGTTCTATCTTAATTAGAGAAAACTTCCATACATTTATTCCTGCATCTTGAGATGCAACTGTCTCATTTTATATTAATCTCTCGTAATCCGCAAAGTACTTGAAAATAGAAAAATGATACGATACTTCTTCGGTGACACTGCTGCTGCCACCATGAAATCAAATATAATACACTGGCAAAATGACAAGGAAATGCTTACAACTATATTAGAGTGACATTATACAAAGCAGAAATATAGTAAGATACTTAATATAAATGTCCACTTGGAGGGATAATAAACAATACAAAAAGTAATCGACTGTCAGGAAAATATTCCACAGCCGGTTCAAGGCACGTCTCTCTCCAAGTCCTTCCTCGTTCTCTCTCCCTCTCTCAGGTTTGAAATTCCGTCACTCTCCGGCTGCCCGTCCACGACGTTGTCAGATTGGAGGTCAGCTAGTTTGCACTGTATTGCGGGAAGAGGGCACACCACTCGCGAAAGTCTATTGGTCAAATCGCACGATGGTAGCGTTCTCTTCTGGGCTAATGTCTGTTGCTATAAAAGGAGAAACTGTATGTATGCGCAAAGCCGATGTACTCACGTTTGCCGAAGTACTCGTGTTTGCCGAAGTGCATACGTTTGCAGGGGTGCGTCATTTTCTGAAAAACTGATGAGGAACTCGATATATATATATATATATATATATATATATATATATATATATATATATATACTAGTAGAAGGTGCTTGCATACTGCAAGCATTTCATCTCACCTTGAAAAATCATTCATTTTTCAGACAGATATTTCATCATGAGAAATATTTCTTTAATTCTAAAGATTTCTCCTCGGGACAGGTTTTCGTTTTTTCATTATGGAAAAATAATGGAGTTAAACTATCGCTAATTTTTGCAATTTTAGGAATATTATAATTTTCCCAAATTGAGTTTATAATGCCACAAATTTCTGCCAAATTTTAAATTTATAGTACAATTAGAAGTGAAATAACATTTATCTGATTGTTTAAATTTAAATATTTTTAACGGCCAATATAACAATTTTATGGATAAATTGAAATCTTTATTCGTTTACATAGGCTAACCACTAAGAGATTTAAAAATATCAGCTCCCTAACTTGCGTCGTAGTGTCTAAGCATCTACCAATTTGTTTAAACTTTAAGAATTTTTAACTGCCAAACAAAGAGAAATATCAAATTTTCTATAATCCCTATTTCGTTATTTTACATATCCTACCTCTAAAAAAAATTTCAGCTTCGTAGCACATTTGGAAATACATAAACATTGAAAATTTGTTTAAACAATTGCGAATTTTTAACGGCCGCATTGTTGCACTTTTTAGAGATTTTCGTTTTTTATGGTCGGTTTTGCACATAATCCTACCTAAGAAAAAAATTTCGAATCTCCAGCTCATCTGGAAGTGCCTATTAGTAAACATTAATATCCTCCTATCATTATATATCGACGACTCTTACAGAGGAGGATATATATAACATACTAGTAGTTGGTGCTTGCATTCTGCAAGCATATCGTCTCAACATAAAAAAAACATTCATTTTTCATATTTCATTATTACAAATATTTTTTTAATTCTAAAAATTTCACTGCCGGAGCGATTTTCGTTTTTCCCTTATGTAAAACATTAGACTAAAACAATCCCAAAACTTTGCAATTTTAACAATTTTATACTTTCTCCATTATGGGGTACTAATGTTACACATTTCTGACAAATTTTAAAGTTCTAGTACTTCTAGAATTACAGTAATATTTTTCCAATTGTTTAAATTTTAAACATTTTTAACGGCCGCCGCAATATGTTTATGGAGAGACGAAAATTTTTATTAGTTCAAATGCACTATTCTGTACATAACTTGAAAATTTCAGCTTCCTAGCTCATCCCATAGTACATAAAAAATTATTAAACTTTAATGTTCATATGGGGTTAAAACGACCCCTAGAATTTACAATTTTAAGATTTTCGATTTTTATAGTTGGTGATGATAAAAGTTCTATAATCTTGCCAAATTTCAGTTTCCTAAACTTATTAGATTGGTCTACACACTGGATTACGTTTTCCCATGCTAACTTATGGGAGATATTCCGGTGTCTCTGGAGTCGAACCCAAGACACTCTAAGCAAAAGTGACAATAATTTCTAATAGATATTGCAGCTCTCTAGCAACACTGAAAGTTTCATTTTTCTAGCTTCCCAGCAAGTGCCCATAATTAATTTACAAAAATGGTGCAATGCTTTTCTTATGGGAAAAAACGCAACTTTCGGAATTTCTGGAGTCGAACTCATGTCACTTAGGTAAGAAGTCTCATTTTATCTGTAGGTTTCTCCATCATATCTACAAAAACTAAAACCTTCAGCTCTCTAGCTCTTGTAGTTTGGGCTGGACATTAGTATCCTCCTGTTATCATTCTATATAGACGTTCTTTACAGAGGAGGAGGATATAACATACTAGTAGTTGCTGCTTGCATGCTGCAAGCATTTCATATCACCTTCAAAAAGCATTCATTTTTCAGACAGACATTTCATCATTACAAATATTCTTTTAATTCTAAAGATTTCACCTCCGCAGCGATTTCCGTTTTCCCCAAATGTAAAAATAAAACTTTTAAACAATCCCCAAATGTTGCAATTTAAAATTTTTTACACTTTCTCCACTATGGGGTACTAATGCTACACACTTTAGCAAAATTTTAAAGTTGTAGCACCTCTAGAAGTCAAATAATATTTTCTAATTGTTTAAATTTAAATAATTTTTAACGGCCGCTGAAATTTATGTATGGTAAAATTGAAATGTTTTTTTGTGTTAGTTTACCAATTTGTACATAACTTGAAAATTTCAGCTCCTAGCTTATCCCGTAATGTCTAAACAGTTATCTATTTGTTTAAACTTTAAGAATTTTTAACTGCCAAACAAACTAAAATATCAAAATTTGTATAATCCCGATTTCGTTTTTTAATAATTTCTACTTATAAGAAAAATTTCAACTCTGTAGCCCATGCAGAAATACATAATCCATGAAAATTTGTTTAAACAATTGCGAATTTTTAGCGGCCGCGTTGTTGCACTTTTTCAAGATTTTCGTCTTTTCTAGTCGGTTTTGCACAAAGTCCTATCTATGAAAAAAATTTCGAATCTCCAGCACATCTGGAAGTGCCTAAAAATTAGTATCCTCCTGTCATATATCTATTATATATCGACGACTCATACAGAGGAGGAGGATATAACATACTAGTAGTTGGTGCTTGCATACTGCAAGCATTTCATCTCAACATAAAAAAACATTCATTATTCATCTTTCATCATTACACATATATTTTTAATTCTAAATATTTCACCTCCGCAGCGATTTCCGTTTTTCCCACATGTCAAAATAATAGTTTAAAACCATCCCCAAATGTTGCAATTTTAAAATTTTACACTTTCTACATAATGGGGTACTAATGCTACACATTTTAGCCAAATTTTAAAGTTGTAGCACTTCTAGAAGTAAAATAATATTTTTCTAATTGTTTAAATTTAAATAATTTTTAACGGCCGCCGCAATTCATATATGGTAAAATTGAAATGTTTATTTGTGCAAATTTACTACTCTGTAAATAATTTGAAAATTTCAGCTTCCTAGCTCATACCTTAGTACCTACACAGTTATCTATTTGTTTAAACTTTAAGAATTTTTAACTGCCAAACAAATTAAAATATCAAAATTTGTATAATCCCTATTTCGTTTTTTAAGAAATTCTACTTATAAAAAAAAATTCAACTCCGTGGCACATTCGGAAATATATAAACCTTGAAAATTTGTTTAAACAATTGCGAATTTTTAGCGGCCGTATTGTTGCACTTTTTCAAGATTTTCATTTTTTCTAGTCGGTTTTGCACAAAATGCTACCTAAAAAATTTCAAATCTCCAGCTTATCTGGAAGTGCCTAAACATTAGTATCCTCCTATCTATTATATATCGACGACTCTTACAGAGGAGGATATAACATACTAGTAGTTGGTGCTTGCATTCTGCTAGCATTTCATCTCAACATTTAAAAAAATTCATTTTTCAGACAGACATTTCATCATTACAAATATTCTTTTAATTCTAAAAATTTCACCTCCGCAGCGATTTCCGTTTTTCCCACATGTAAAAATAATAGTTTAAAACTATCCCCAAATGTTGCAATTTTAAAATTTTACACTTTCTACATTATAGGGTACTAATGCTACACATTTTAGCCAAATTTTAAAGTTGTAGCACTTCTAGAAGTAAAATAATATTTTTCTAATTGTTTAAAATTAAATAATTTTTAACGGACGCTGCACTTCATATATGGTAAAATTGAAATGTTTATTCGTTAAAATACACTACTCTGTAAATAATTTGAAAATTTCAGCTTCCTAGGTTATCCCGTAGTACAAAAACAGTTATCTATTTGTTTAAACTTTAAGAATTTTTAACTGCCAAACAAATTAAAATATCAAAATTTGTATAATCTTTATTTCGTTTTTTTAAGAAATTCTACTTATAAAAAAAAATTTCAACTTCGTGGCATATTCGGAAATATATAAACCTTGAAAATTTGTTTAAATAATTGCGAATTTTTAGCGGCCGCATTGTTGCACTTTTTCAAGATTTTCGTTTTTTCTAGTCGGTTTTGCACAAAATCCTACCTAAGAAAAAAATTTCGAATCTCCAGCTCATCTGGAAGTGCCTAAACATTAGTATCCTCCTATATATATATATCATTCTATATAGACGTTCCTTACAGAGGAGGAGGAGGATATATTTGTAACGAGGAAATGTCAAATAGATAACTGATTGGACAATACGGGATGAGTTAGGAAGCTGAAATTTTCAAATTATTTACAGAATAGTGAATTTGCACAAATAAACATTTCAATTTTACCATATATGAATTGCGGCGGCCGTTAAAAATTACTTAAATTTAAACAATTAGAAAATTATTATTTCACTTCTAGAAGTGTTACAACTTTAAAATTTGGCTGAAATGTGTAGCATTAGTACCCCATAATGGAGAAAGTGTAAAATGTTTAAAATTGCAACATTTGGCGATTTTTTAAAACTATTATTTTTACATGCGGGAAAAACGAAAATCGCTGCGGAGTTGAAATCTTTAGAATTAAAAGAATATTTGTAATGATGAAATGCCTGTCTGAAAAATGAATGTTTTTTCAAGGTGAGATGAAATGCTTGCAGTATGCAAGCACCAATTACTAGTATGTTATATACTCTGTAAGAGTCGTCGATATATAATGATAGGAGGATACTAATGTTTAGGCACTTCCAGATGAGCTGGAGATTCGAAATTTTTTCTTAGGTAGGATTTTGTGCAAAACCGACTAGAAAAAACGAAAATCTTGAAAAACTGCAACAATGCGGCCGCTAAGAATTCGCAATTGTTTAAACAAATTTTCATGGTTTATGTATTTCCGCATGTGCTACGGAGTTGAAATTTTTTTTGTAAGTAGAATTCTTAAAAAAACGAAATAGGGATTATACAAATTTTGATATTTCAATTTGTTTGGCATTTAAAAATTCTTAAATTTTAAACAATTGGATAACTGTTTAGGTACTACAGGATAAGCTAGGAAGCTGAAATTTTCAAATTATTTACAGAGTAGTAAATTTGCACAAATAAACATTTCAATTTTACCATATATGAATTGTGGCGACCGTTAAAAATTATTTAAATTTAAAAAATTAGAAAATATTATTTGACTTCTAGAAGTGCTACAACTTTAAAATTTTGTAATTGTGTAGCATTAGTACCCCATAATGGAGAAAGTTTAAATAATTTTAAATTGCAACATTTAGGGATTGTTTAAAACTATTATTTTTACATTCAGGAAAACGGAAATCGCTACGGAGGTGAAATCTTTAGAATTAAAAGAATATTTGTAATGATGAAATGTCTGTCTGAAAAATGAATGTTTTTTTCAAGGTGAGATGAAATGCTTGCAGTATGCAAGCACCAATTACTAGCATGTTATATCCTCCTCCTCTGTAAGGAACGTCTTTATAGAATTATATCCCGGTATATCTCCCATAAGTTACCATGGGAAAAAGTTTTCCCAGTGTGTAGACCAATGTACTTGGTTTAGGAAGCTGAAATTTTGCAGGTTTATAGAGCATTTGTCATAACCAATTATAAAAGTCGAAATTTTAAAATTGAAAATTTTAGGGGTTGTTTTAGCCCCATTCAAACATTAAATTTTAATAATTTTTTATGTACTACGGGATGAGCTAGGAAGCTGCAATTTTCAAATTATTTACAGAACAGTGCATTACACAAATAAACATTTCAATCTCTCCATATATATTGCGGCAACCGTTAAAAAAGTTTAAATTTTAAACATAGAAAAATATTATTTTACTTCTAGAGGTGCTACAACTTTAAAATTTGGCTCAAATGTGTAGCATTAGTACCCCATAATGGAGAAAGTGTAAAATGTTTAAAATTGCAACATTTCGGGATTGTTTTAAACAATTATTTTTAGGTGTGGGAAAAACGAAAATCGATGCAGAGGTGAAATCTTTAGAATTAATAGAATATTTGTAATGATGAAATATCAGTCTGAAAAATTAATGTTTTTTCAAGGTGAAATGAAATGCTTGCAAAATGCAAGCACCATCTACTAGTATGTTATATCCTCCTCCTCTGTAAGGAACATCTATATAGAATGATATCCTCCTCTGTAAGGAATGTCTATATAGATCGATGTTATATGATGTTATATCCTCCTCTGTAAGAGTCGTCGATATATAATGATAACATATAACAGGAAAAGGAAGAGGAGAAGGCCGCATTGTTGCACTTTTTCAAGATTTCGCTTTTTCTAGTCGGTTTTGCGCAAAGTTCTACCTATGAAAAAAATTTCGAATCTCCAGCTCATCTGGAAGTGCCTAAACATTAGTATCCTCCTATATATATATCATTCTATATAGACGTTCCTTACAGAGGAGGAGGAGGATATAACATACTAGTAGTTGGTGCTTGCATTCTGCTAGCATTTCATTTCACTTTGAAAAAACATTAATTTTTCAGACAGACATTTCATCATTACAAATAGTCATTTAATTTTAAATATTTCACCTCCGCAGCGATTTTCGTTTTTCCCACATGTAAAAATAATAGTTTAAAACTCCCCAAATGTTGCAAATTTAAAAATTTTACACTATCTTCATTATGGAGTACTAATGCTACACCTACCTAAATTTTAAAATAATATTTTTCTAATTGTTTAAATTAAAATAATTTTTAACGGCCGCCGCAATTCATATACGGTAAAATTGAAATGTTTATTTGTTCAAATTTACTACTCTGTAAATAATCTGAAAATTTCAGCTTCCTAGCTCATCCCGTAGTACCTAAACAGTTATCCAATTGTTTAAACTTTAAGAATTTTTAACTGCCAAAAAAATTAAAATATCAAAATTTGTTTAATCCTTATTTCGTTTTTTTTTTAAGAATTCTACTTATTAAAAAAATTTCAACTCCGTAGCACATTTGGAAATACATATACCTTGAAAATTTGTTTAAATAATTGCGAATTTTTAGCGGCGGCATTGTTGAACTTTTTCATGATTTTCGTGTTTTCTAGTCGGTTTTGCACAAAATCCTACCTAACAAAAAAATTTCGAATCTCCAGCTCATCTGGAAGTGCCTAAACATTAGTATCCTCCTATATGTTATATATTATGTTATATCCTCCTCTGTAAGAGTCGTCGATATATAATGATAAATATTTTTTTAATTTAATAGATTTCTCCTCAAGGTGAGATGAAATTCTTACATAATGCAAGCACTTTCTACTAGTATAATATATGTTACTTCTCCTATGTAAGGAACGTCTATATATATATATATATATATTGATAAAATACAGGAGAATAGTAATGTTTGGAGAATAGTAATGTTTAGGCACTTCCATAAAAGCGGCAGTCTCGAAAAAAAATTTGTTGGTTGGATTATGTACCAAACGGACTAGCAAAAACGAAAATCTTGTAAAAGTTCAGCAATGCGGCCGCTAAAAATTCGAAATTGTTTAAACAAATATTCAGTGTTTATGTATTTCTGTATGTTCTATGGAGCTAAAATTTGTTTATAGGTAGAATTTGTAAAAAACGAAATAGGGATTATACAACATTTGATATTATAATTTCTTTGGTAGTTAAAAATTCTTAAAATTTAAACAAATAGGTAAATGTTTACATACTATGGGGTGAGATAGGAAGCTGAAATTTTAAAGTTATTTAGAGAATAGTCTATGCAAAGGAAAATTTAAAATTTGGCAGAAATGTGTGGCATTATTAACCCAATGTGGAAAAAGTATAATATTCCTAAAATAGCATTATTTTTCCATAAGGAAAAAACGAAAATCGGTCCAGAGGAGAAATCTTATGAATTAAAACTAATGTTTAGTCACCTCCAGAAAACCAGCAGAATCGAAATTTTTTGTGGGTAGAATTATGTGCTAAACCGACTAAGAAAACGAAAATCTTAAAAAAGTTCTACAATGCAGCTGCTAAAAATTCGAAATTGTTAAAACAAATTTTCATGGTTTGTATATTTCCGATTGTGTTACAGAACAACTTTTATTATTGGTAGAATCGGTGAAGAAACTTGACAGTGATTATAGAAATTTCTATATTTTAATTTGTTTGGCAGTTAAAAATTCCTACATTTCAAACAAATAAGTAAATGTTTAGATACTATGGGGCGAGATAGGGAGCTGAAATTTTAGTTATTTAGAGATTAGTCTATGCAAATGAATAAACATTTCAATGTATCCACGATATTGTTATTGTGGCCGTTAAATATTAATTAATTTTAAACAATTAGATAAATGTGATTTCACTTTCAATATTAAAATTTGACAGAAATGTGTGGCATTATTAACCCTATGTAGAAAAATTATAATATTCCTAAAATTGCCAATAGTGATTGTATTACTCCATTATTGTTCCATAAGGTTAAAACGAAAATTGGTGCAGAGGAGAAATCTTTTGATTTAAATAAATATTTCCCATGATGGAATATCTCTCTGAAAAATTAATATTTTTTCAAAGTGAGATGAAATGCTTGCAATGCGAGCACCTACTAATATATATATATATATATATATATATATATATATATATATATATATATATATATATATATATATATATATATTTTCCATATTTTAGATCTGCTTACTTCGAAAGTTCAGTTGTGAATAAAAATAAAAGTAGATCTGAAAAGGATTTATAGAAATAAATATGAATAACGTTGTATCTGAAATAATTAGAATTTCTCATGCATTTTAAACTGTGCTGTAGTTCAAAAATTAATTTATTGATATGACAATAACTATCGCTATAGTACAAATTACATATAGACATTGAAATATTTCTCCTCTATTTAAACAGGTTTTTTAATCAAACAAATGGCTGAGATATTGATTGTCTTATGGGAGATTTAAATCACCCTCTGTAGTCGAACCTGGGACCTTTTACTTTCTCCATATACGAAGTATAGAGAAAGTATTGTTTTCATGAAAAAAATCGAATTCGAGTTTTCAACGGAAATACATGTTTTGAGGTCAACTGAACACGTTTTGACTATTTTCTCAATGATGTATGTGGGTGTGTGTGTGTGCATGCGTTCGTGTCTGTATGTCTGTGACCGGGATTTTGTGGGTGCTCTAACTCAAAAACTATTAATCTGATCAACACGAAATTTGATATTTGACATTTCTGTTAAAGGGAAAAGAACTGATTAGGTTTTGGTAAATACCGGTTAACCGAAAGTTGGTGTTTATTCTTATCACATCCGTTTTTTGGAATATTTGCTTTACTATTTGATAAATCCAAAAATGTACTGTAATACATGTTGTAGGAAATTTAATTTTCTACAATTTTTGTTTGAAACATTTTCCCATATAATGCATTGTTGATCAGATATCGTAAAAATTATATTTTTAGCTGCCATCATCACACCATCAACCAGAGCCTATTGCAAACAATTTACGCTTAGTTACATCTTAGTAATGCTCCTTTTTATTTTTGCAATTGCTGGAGTTTCTCAGCTACATCCAATATCAGAAGGCTATGGTTTGAATGTATTTTTGTTCTTTGTAGTCTAAATTTTTTTCGCAGTTCCTTAAAATATTTATTATTATGTAACCTATTTGGAATTTTTAGAAATTTGACAGGTATGGAGAAAGTCATGTGGTGACCACATTAGATTTTATTGCAAAATTATGTTATTTGGTATGTGATCCTACCAAATTTGGTTGCGTGGATTAAGCATTAAATTTAAGGCACTTTCCATTCTTCGTCCTTTTCTCTCTTCCTCTCTTCAATCCTCTGCCCTCCCATTATCCCACCCTCCCCCCCTCTCTCTCTGGAAAAATATATTTCCTAGTCTCAATCTCACCCTAATAAAGAACATTATCCATCTATCTCTCCCTCTACCTTTTTCTGTCTCTCTCTCCCCCCCCCCCCATCTCTCTCCTTCTTTCTTCCTCTCTTCCCTTCTCTGTCACCTCTTAAAACATTAAAAGCAAGCTTTCCTTATGCATATATGTAGTATAAGGGTTGAGACGACAATACAATCTCGAGGTCTAACAATGACACGGTCGTCAAGATAACATATCGTTAAAAAGTTTAAAATTTTCCAATAAACATGATTTAAACATAGAAACTGCGATTTTGTATCGTAAGCAAAATATGTCGATAAGAATAAGAAACAGTATTTATTTTTCTTTAAAACGGTCCAGGTCCGAAGCTCGTAGGGCAATTATTTCTAATTTTAATTTGCAAAAGAGTAAAGGCCTTGATGTCGAAAAATCGATTTTTACGTGTTATCTTATGGGAAATTGAAATTACTCTCTGGAGTCGAACCGAGGATCTTTTTGGAAATTTTTATCTCATTCGCGACTGGTACAGTCACGAGCATAGATACAGGACGTCCAGCATCCCACATTACCACAATGCGACCTCGGGTAACCTCTGAACTGTAGGCCATCGTGATGTTGTGCTGAATGCTTGTTCTGTTTCAAACCACTGGACACGTGGATAACATTACTTGACCTTCCTCAGCCACCTTCTCTCCTTCACCCACCATACCGCCCTCAGCAACCTTCCCTCCCTCCTAGTATACCATGACCTGACCGTCACACCCCTTCCCACACTCCAGCCAGACTACTGTATGTATGGAATCGTCGAGTTAACAGCCACCATCGCAAAGTCAGACTTAGATTATCTATGCTCACGACTGTATGTGATCAATCCAATCCTACCAAATTTGGTTGAACTGGCTAAAGAAAGAACTGAGATATTGAGCGTTATGGGCATAATGACCAAGTGACCAAGAGAATTAGCATTTCACATTATAGTATTGCTTATGCTGTAATGTTTATCACTCCAATATATATAAATGAGTTAAATTTAATCAAAATCGTTTGAGTCTAAATACGAAACATCATTCGATTTATTTGAATCCTTAATGCTCTAGAGCAGGGATCAGCGACCTACGGCCCGCATGTGGCCCTAAGAGCGTTTTATGCAGCCCATGATGTTATGATTAAAAAGTGATCGGTGAAATTCAACAATATAATCTCTAGGTAACTTCCGATTTAACACTCCTCTGGTCCGCCGAAGTTCTCGTGACTTCCAATGCAGCCCTGCGAAGCATTCACAGCTATGGTTGTGGGCCACCATGCAGAAAAGTTTGCCGACTCCCGCTCTAGACAGTTAGACAGACGGACAATCAGATGGCAAAAACTACATTTTTGCACTTAGGGACACTTAAAACATATATTTGTCCTATAATCTCGGAGCCCATGTTTTCGCGATTACAATAGGTATTTCTCTATAAATTATACTACGTGTATAAGAAAGCAACATCTGTTGCGTCCAGCGCACGACGTTTTCCATACAGAGTAAAGAATGTGATTAATGACAAGTAACTCTCGATATCAGCATTCTCAATAATAATTTTTTGCCAATACACTCGTGAATAACTTTTAAATGCTTTGAATCGTTTTCATGTTGAAGTACTTTAAATCCCTTTTTTACAATAAAAAACAATAAGTACTCTTTCGTGCATATATTAGGATTGAGAAAACTATAGAAACGATAAATTTGAAAGATTTCAATTTGATGACAAAATTGGACGATAAGAATAAGAAACTTGATTTATTCTTCTTTAAAACCCTCTCGGTCTGAAGATCTATGGCCAATTTTTTCTAATTTTTATTTGCAAAAGAATGAAATTATAGATCAGGGGTGGACAAACCCTCAGAGCCGCATGTGATCGTCTTCCATAGTTCGGGAGCCGCAAGACACATTCAGAACAAAAATGTATTAACAGCAAACATAACTTGTCTTCGAAGCAATACAGAGAGAATGCATTTCCCTTATGCATCTCCAAAACGTCTTAGTCACATCGCGTTATTGCATTCTGACATGAGAAGCTGTGACACACATCCTCGAATGTAAATGATTAAGAGCCGCATGTGGTTCGCTAGCCGTGGTTTGGCCACCCCTGTTATAGATATTACCATTTTTGTTTTATTTCTTCTGATGCATCATGAAATGTTTTGATCATGCTATATGTGATTTTTTTATGATTGATAATCATAGGTCTCCTACCAATCATTGGCTTGCCATAAAATTCACACTTGGCTCAAACAAACTAACTTTGGTCTTCAGGTGGAGGAGGACAGGAAAGCAAGAGAGCAGGTGGACCGGGTGTTCAAGAAGCTGGACCTTAACCAAGATGGAGTGATAACCATTGAGGAGTTCATAGAGTCCTGCCTTAAGGTTAGTGAATATGTATGTAGAGATTATAATCTTGTTAATGTAAACTTCGAGAGAAAATTACATTTTTGTTTCACTGGAGTTTATTTTACGCTGTAAAATTGAAATTGAAGTAACTTTGTAATGGTTTCACTATAATAAATGACTTTAATCACCTGAAGATGTTACAATTCAAGGAAACCTGGATTTGGATAAACTAAGTAAGTATTTATCAATATGGCTAAAAATGTCAAGAATCTTAAGTTCTATAATAGAGATACAATGAACTCCTTTTTTGGGATGTAACATAGGGGGGAGCAGGGTAATTTGGATAATTTCACTCTTAAATGCAATTTAAACAATACTTTCTCTATAATTCATATATGAAGAAAGTAAAAATAAGAGCATTAATAACCTACTTTATTAATATATCAGCTGATAGCTAAATGTATTGTTTTAATACATAAAAAAGAGAATGAGAATTACAATTTTAAAAAATAATGGAGCTTCGAATAACACTAATTTATACTTTTAAATGTCTTTTTACAAGCAACGTCAACAAGTGAACTGTTTTTCTCCCTTCAGCACACACACATATCTCATGAAACCACCCTTTGCATTTCTGGCACTATATCCAGTCACCTTTAACAAGCGATTTAAAAAAATAGTAGTTCGGCTCACAGAAGCCACATATTGACCCCCCCCCTTTTCACCGCTAGCGCTGCTGCTGCTTTCCTCTGCACTGTAAGATGGCATTGGAAGAGAGAGTTTACGTTTATTCTTTTTTTTTCAGGCGTTTGTTTTTAGATGTGAGAAATTTATTTTGGCCGTTTTTAGCATTCAACGGTGAGATATTTTCTGGTGAGGTCGAATGAGTAGCCAAATGTTTCTGTCGTGACGTTGTTTCCCTAATTACCTTTGCGGAGATGGGAAGAATTTCTCTACTTTTTAAAAGGTAAGAAGTTGATTTCAGAGGCGTTTGAGGTGACTTAGAAGTACTGGGGAGATTATCAGAAGAAGTGTAGGCTTGTTCGTTTTGACTCTTGTCGCCTGCAGATTTTGAACACTTTGTACTGCAGTTGAAAATGTATTGGAGAAAGAGAGAAGCGCGATTCGTCGATAACTTCAGGACGAAATGGAAATATACCTGTGCACGAGAAACCATTAACAGCTAAGCCAACAGATGCTGTACGCTTCCAGGCTTAATTGAACAAGGCTCCAAATTGTATTTCTGTAATATTTGAACCTGGGTTTCTGTGCAACCATGATGTTGCTTCCTGATGGTAGTTTGCTTTCAGAGATTTGAAAACACACTGATCAAGCGGCTGCAGGACATGTGTTGTGTGGCGAGGCAAGCATAACAATTCTATATCGTGGTCCCTACAAAACTCCAAACAATGAAGAGAAGCGTGCGAGCTATATCCATCCAGAATCAAAAGGACTTTCCCAGAAACCCGGCTAGCTTGAAAGTGCTGGAGCCAGCACAGAAACACATCTTCATTAATATACAAACGGCGGATCCATGTGGATTGTTTTTAAACTCTGGGCGTTGCCTTAAAAATTATCAGTGGCAGAATGTAAGTCCCAACAGCGTTGCAGCATACAACAACTGTGATATTTTCTCCCATTTCAACGCTGGTTAGAGACAACCTCCTTTTTTCCTTTCTCTGCCGGAATCTTCAGAGGCCTATTGTTGAGAGGAAGCCCCCTTTCATCCATGTTATATGCATACGGGTGTCCCAGGAGGAAAGGTCAATATTCTGGGAGGTGATAGTATCGGTCATACTAAGAAAAAAGTTCGTATGGACAAGTGTCCTATTCCAAACAGTTTCCGAGATAGAGCTATTTGAATGTACAGCTGCAAAATTATTGATAAGAAAGAGATATTACGTACTGTTGCTAATATTTATTGTTCGAGTGAAAAATTTGTTACAGTTTATAATAAATTTTTGAAAATTTCACCGTCAACATTGATGCACTTTTCAACTCGTTCGAGAACATGGCACGTTGCTCGTCTGAGTTCATCTTGACGTTCCTTTACCAAGATCTCTAGACCTAACCCCGTTAGATTTTTGTTTAAGTGGTTGGATGAAGAGTGAAGTGTACACAAGAAAAGTGGATACATGAGACGAACTGCTCGATCGCATAATGGGTGCTATTGCCCGCGTAAAGGAACGTCAAGATGAACTCAGCCAAGCAACACGCCATGTTCTCACACAAGTTGAAGAGTGTATTAATGTTGACGGTGACATTTTCGAAAATTTATTATATACTGTAACAAAGTTTTTACTCGAACAATAAATATTAGCAACAGTACGTAATATCTCTTTCTTATCAATAATTTTGCAACTGTACATTCAAATAGCTCTATCTCGGAAACTGTTTGGAATAGGACACTTGTCCATAAGAACTTTTTTTCTTAGAATGATCGATACTATCACCTCCCAGAATATTGACCTTTCCTCCTGGAACACCCTATATCTATATATATATATATATATAATACCTCTGTAAGTATTATATCCCTGCTTTATATTCTCTAATATTCCTATTCTTTTTCTCCCTCTTCCTCTACTTCCACTAATTTTTCCTTCTAAGATCGTCCTTTGTAAACACTGTCTTCTCAATATGTGCCCTATCCAATTTGCTTTTCTTTTCCTGATTGTTTTTATTAGCATCCTTTCTTCTCCCACCATTTCTAATACTTCTTCGTTTCTCTTCCTCTCTGTCCATTTCACTTTCATCATTCTCCTCCATACCCACATCTCAAAACTTTCTAAATATTTTTCCTCCTTTCTCCTTACCATCCATGTCTCTGCACCATAAAGAGCTATGCTCCATATCTAGCATTTTGCTAATTTCTTCCTTGTTTCTAAATTTATTTTCTTTATTGACTTCTAGTGCTCTTTCTATCATCATCCTCATACATCCTATAGCATCTCTAGTTCCCCTTCCTCTTCTGAAACCAAACTGATTATCTTGCAGCTCCTTTTCTATTTTACCTTCAATTCTTTTGGTTATTATTCTGGTTAGAACTTTAGCTGTATGAGAAATTAAACTAATAGTTCTGTAATCCGTACAACTTTTTGCATTGTTCTTTTTCTCCAGTGGTACCATTACAACATCTAAAAAATCTTCAGGCCATATGCCAGTATCATATACTTGGTTAAAAAATTTTGTTAGTTGCTTAACTGCTTTCGACCCCAAAACCTTAACACTTTGTGGTCCGCTCACGTATTAGTACGTGTTTTTGTCACCAGTATCAGGTGGCCGCTCACGTATTAATACGTGTTCATCTAGTCTCCGGTTTTTCACGCCACGGTGGATTTATTTGGAACTATTAGGAGCTATTTCTTTGATCGTACTCAGTCTAGAAGCTTTACACATTGTTTTGGTGAAAGTGTAAGGTGATTTATGAGAGATATTACAGTTTTTTTAACCTGTGACATTTATTGTTACCATTACGCAATCATGGCTGCTGAGAACAGAAGGGGAATGTGCAAAAATGAAATTTTAAATGAAGTTTTTGCCGATAATTTGTCTGATGTCCTAAGTTGTGAAGGAACTGATGGAAGTTCTGAGGAAAACGATAATGAAATGCCAAGTGACAGTGATGAAGATATAATAATTACCAAGAAAACTGTTCGTGCTCTACCTTTGCAGTATTCCAGCGATTCTGAAGTTGATGACAGTAATGGTGTGACTAACATGACGAGTGGCGATGTTTTATTTTGGTCAGACAACGACATTATTCCTGCTTTAGAAACATTTGCTGGCACACCAGGTGTGAAAATTACTCCACATGATCCAAAAAATGTGAGTGACGTAGTTAGTTTGTTTATTGGGGATGACCTCTTTTCGATGATGGTGGAGGAATCAAATCGTTATCATGAGCAAAATGCCCATAAATACAAAGAATCACCTAAAAGTTTGAAGTGGCACGATATAACCATTGGAGAAATGAAAAAATTTTTAGGTTTGGTTATCCTTATGGGGCAGGTGCACAAAGACAGAATAAGTGATTACTGGACACTGGACCCTCTAACAGAAACTCCTATATTTTCAAAGGTAATGAGTAAAAACAGGTTCCGCCAAATATGGCAGGCATATAATGAAGATGTCCCAGAAAATTCAGGGAGGATATTCAAGGTTTTACCAGTTTTGAACAACCTTCTAAAGAAATTTACAATTGTCTACAAACCTAGGCAGGAACTGTCACTTGACGAGGGTGTGATACCATGGTGAGGGCGACTATCTTTTCGTACATACAACCCTGCCAAGCTGACAAAATATGGAATATTAGTGGGTATGGTATGTGAAGCGATCACTGGATATATTTGCAATTTGCAAATTTATACCGGTGAGGGTAATAAGTTGGAAGATACAATTCTGTCAGTTTTAGGGACAAATACAGGTTTGTGGCACCATGTTTACATGGATAACTATTATAATAGTGTAAGCATTGCCGAAAAACTTCTCCAAAACAGAACAAGAATCTGTGGCACAGTCAGAGGTCTTCCTGAATGTCTGAAATCCGTGAAACTACAGAAAGGCCAGTCAGCATTCCGAAGAAAAAAAGATGTTCTCGTGCAAATTTGGAAAGACAAGCGGGAGGTTCGCATGATCTCTACCATTCATTCTTCACGGCTCCTAGAATCTGAGAAGAGGGACAGTAAAACTGGAGAGAGAATAAGGAAGCCGGATTCCATCTTGGAATACAACAAGTATATGAAGGGAGTAGACCGTGCGGACCAATATCTGTCATATTGCACAATAATGAGAAAGACCACGAAGTGGTCAAAGAAGACAGTACTGTATTTGTTGAACTGTGCCCTATTCAATTCCTTTAGGGTGTATGTAGAGCTCAATGGAAAACAAATTATGTATAAAAAATTCCTGCATGGAGTAGCCAGAAACTGGGTGAGCCCATCTCAGACACACTAGCCCATCTCATTGCCAGGCACGATCCCAGAAGAGCCCATCTCAGACACACGAGAGAAAAACATTCACATTTCTCCTACAAGGCATGCACCTAAGATGGACCCACCAGGAAGACTTTCAATGGACATGAAAAAGCATAAAGTAGAGAAAATAGTTAGCGCTGGGAGCAAGAAAATTCCTCAGAGACCATGTAGAGTATGTGCAACCAAGAAAAACAGAAGTGAAACCCGCTTTATTTGTGGATTTTGTTGTGTTCCACTCCATAGAGGGACATGTTTTGAACAATACCACACTCTAATTGATTACTCTGGTATATAATCTCTATGCATTTAAAATTTCATTAAAATATATCCAGTAGTTCAGGAGTTGTGTGTGTTTTATTGAATGCTTATACCATTCATGCGGTGGCACAGAAAATGGCCGGCCCCAAGGGCTGGTAAATTTAAAGGGCACCGGCACACAAAGTGTTAAGAACGTCCACTGGTATATCATCACTCCCAACAGCCTTCCTTCTTTTCATGTCATCAATTGCCCTTTTAACTTCAGACTCGAGAATACTTGGTCCTAACTGATCTTTTTCCACATCCTCTTTTTCATTTAATTCAATATTTCTTGGCTTTCCTTCTTTGTCATACAGCACCTCAATGTATTCTTTCCAGACATTCTTTACATTGTCTGGCTCTGAGACTATTTTACCACTTTTGTTCATGATTCCTTTACGTCCTATCTTTCTTGCCTTTTTCTTGAATAGTTCCCTGGCTTTGCTATACATGAGGTCTATTCTACAAATTCTTTCACACTCGACAATCTCCTCGCATTTCTCATTTATCCACTGTTCTCTAGCTTTATCTGTTTCCCTTCTTAAAGCATTATTTAACTCCTTGTATTTTCTTTGGCCTTCTTCAGTGTTTATGTTCTTCCACTTTCTCCGCTCTTCCATTTTTTACAGCATGGCTGCTGTGATCCAGGGTTTTTTGTTTCTTTCACCCGTTATCTTTCCTACCTTCTTTTCCATTACATCTTTAATGTTGCTACGGATGTATCTCCACTCCTCATCTACATTCTTCCTATTTTCTTCAGATCTCTCCCCCAACCTTTCCTCCAGCTCAGTCATGATAGCCTACTTGTTTTTAAGGAGTTCCTCTAAGTTCCATTTCTTGTTAACTCTTATGTTTCTTTTAACGCTCTTCAGTCTACATTGTGTATTTGCCACCAAAAGGTTGTGGTCGGAATCGATATCTGCTCCTGGTAATGTTTCCACATTTTTAATGCTATTATTATTATTAATGCTTTTTCTCTCCTACCGAGTAAATAATCTTAAATTCGTCTGAATTTACTATACCTACATTATTCCTTCTCATTTCCCTTTTTAAGTTCTCTAGTTTACCCCCTGAATTCATAGTCCTAACATTCCATGTGCCTATTCTTAATTTCTTACTACTTGCTTTCTTCTTAATAATGTTACATTTCCTCTGTGCATCCCCTAGGGTAGTCCCCACCCGGAGATCTGATTGGGGGACTATTTTACCTCCGGAATATTTTACCCCAGAGAGATCCATAGAGGTATTTGCAGCTTTTCAGCCTATCATGGAAAATATAATGAGGTAGTTTCCCCTTGCTTTCCTCATCGCAGTTTCACAGAGTGATTACCCATCTGTAGCTGTTCAGATCCACATGATCACCACCTACAGAGGTACTGTGCAAGCTGTTGCCCTTGCACAGGGGGATGTAAAACTTCCAAGACTGCTTCTTAGTCTGACTCTTCCCCTCAGACCTTTCCGGCTTGGAT
Organism: Tanypteryx hageni; assembly: GCA_028673005.1. Taxonomy (NCBI): domain Eukaryota; kingdom Metazoa; phylum Arthropoda; class Insecta; order Odonata; family Petaluridae; genus Tanypteryx; species Tanypteryx hageni. The sequence goes on along the minus strand of CM054117.1, from coordinate 113,786,532 downwards.
GGTCCTACCAGGAGAATTATCTCCCGCCAGCATAGCTCTTTGGTTCATAAGAGTACACAACCCCTCCCACCTCTGTAAGGTTATGCAGTCCTTAGGGAGGGAAGTGCATGTAAATAATCTATAAGAACATCTATAAAGAATTCGACACAATTGTTTGCTAAAAAGGTAAGGAAAACCAGAAATCCAATGGTGGAAAGAGTCGAACAATTGCTGATGGAACGGATTGAGGACAATAACCAAAAGCGTATCGGAATGGACTCAATATTCATCAGAGCAAAGGTCAAAAAGATATACGACCATCTAATGCAGGAAAAAGAATCACCTGATGTGGAGGAATTTAGTGCCATCAAAGGATGGTTTAACAAATTTAAAGAACGCCACAGCCTTCATAATATCGCATTCAAAGGTGGAGCCGCTAGTGCAGATCACGTTGCTGCTGCACAGTTCCAAAATGACTTTAAAGCTATGACAGAGGTATATATGCCGCAGCAAATATTTAATGCAGATGAAATGGGTCTCCTGTGAAAACGTATGCCGAGGCGAACATTCATATCTAAGGACTCGCTCCTTCCTCCTCGCTAGTTTCCCAAACAATGCTGTCTTCGCTACCGTCCGATTTATATGTGATGCAGCATTTCGTGAAGCTTTAACTCTCTCCTCTTCAATTAGGTTCCAAGATGGGATGGTCCATTCGCATATCTGCTTCAATCCTGGCTTCCTTATCCTACCCGTCGGCGTAGTTTCATGAACAGTACTCGCCATCCATTCCGTGTATTGCCTCTTCATACGATTTTTGAAAGGACGATTTATGCAAACATCCAGTAGCTGAAGCACGGACGTCATTCCTGATGGAATGATTACCTGGTCAGTTTTTCTTTTTAAGGAGTTCCTTCACGTCAGGTGGCCACGAAAACTGTCCAGCAACAACATATTGGGGAGATTGAGAAGGGCACCTGGATGACATTCCCACACACACTTTATCCAGTCTAAAACTAGGTCACTGTTCATCCAACCCTTTTCATGTGTCCTTACTAAAATTCCTGTTGGGAATTTTTCATTTTTCGGGAGAGTTTTTTCTTTTGAATATGACGTATGGTGGTAGTTTCTTTCCATCCGCCGACACTGCAAGCATGACAGTGCATCGTTGTCTTTCTCCTCCACCAGTGATCACTTGAACCGTTTTTGTACCCATATCAGCAACTGTCATATCATATGGCATTTCGAAATACACAGGTGTTTGATCAGCGTTTCCTATTTGGCCTAATGAGTACTTTTCTCGCAGGCGTATAACATATCGCTGAAAACTTAACAGTTTCGGGGAGGAGTTGAAAAATCGTTGTCCTCCTTATCGAAAGGCCATTCCGACGAAAAAACTTATGCGCCCATCCCTTGCTAGCTTTAAACTCAGCTTGACTAACACCTAAATCTCTGGCTATCTGTAGCGCTTTTATGACACACATTTCTGTCGACACTGCATAGCCAAATTGCCGTCTTATGTACTCGACTAGTTGTTCTTCTATGACAGGATATCTGGCGGATTGTCCCCTAAAGGCTCTTCTGTCCCTGTTTGTAGTGAGAAGTTGATCCATTTTCTTCCTCCAATCCCTTATGCATGATTCTGACACATCATACTTTCGTCCTGTAATACGGTTTCCTATATATTTTGCATCTCTGATCACTTTTAGCTTTTCGCTTGCAGTAAAAGATCGCAATCTTTTATTACTATTCATTTTAGGGGCTATAAGGCAAGAGGAGATAACCTGAATTTGTGGCCACCAGCAAAAGCAAATGGTACGCGCTCGCACAAACCAAATACGACGTACTGAGTAAAATGAGCGAATGGTGCAAAGGAAACAGGAACAGAGATTTTGTATCTTCTTAACTGATACGTGTACTGTTTCAGAGGACAGGCATTATCGTTTATAAATTTGATCTGGCAGTGCCAATCATTCGAAAGGTAACTACTATGTAGGTATGTGCTTTCAACGTATCGTATAACCTACTCAATCTAGCTTTTACGTAGTTTCAATGAAATCGACGAAGTCAGAATTTTGTAGCTATTTCGTTGGTACCTTTTTCCGGTATTTTAAGTAATAATCAACACCAACTGCATCATTGTCATACCGAAACACGATTTCAGCTAAGTTTGTATAATACATCGCGTTTCAATGCCTAAGATGAAATACTCGTATAAGACGCGCACCCAGTTTTTTGACGGGAATTTAAGGGAAAAAAGGTGCGCGTGGTGCACGTGAACGTACGGTAATATTATTATCTATTTCTAATTATTCTTCTTTAATTTCTGTATGAGGAACCCCAACCTTACTTGAGACAAACCGGAACGAATGTAATTGATGAAATATTCTTCAAATTCATTTAGGTAAGTAATATTATCTAGTTCATATCATATCTTTCTGTGTGCTTGCACAGTTATAATAAATGTGGTGCAGCACATTTATCATTTGCATTTTAAAATCATTTAAAATTGCGATATGAACATGGGACTTGCAGAAAACGACTCTTAAAAGAATGGATATTTTTTTTCCTGCCATTGATTTTCGAATTCGCGTCGAATGGTTCTACAATTTCGTTATTAACACTAAAATTTGGCTAAATTAAAGGAAAAAAACGTCGTGAAAGGCGACGTAATTGTTGCTGATCCAGCAAAATTACGTCTATATCGGAAAGCATTGACATAAACTTTAATATTGTGTTTGCAATCAAATGTTAAAACTTATAATGTAAACATAAGACCCAGTATCCGCGACGTTTTTGCAGAACTTATCCCTCGCGTATATCGGGGGAGTAGTGTACATTAATTCCTTACGCGTGCATGGCAGATGGATTATCTACAGCGAAGAAAAGAACATAAACATAAATATTACAACTACTGAACTCAAGTGAGGTATGTTTTAAATAATTTTCGATTGTTTGGTTGATAAAAACTGATTAGAAAATAAATCACTTAATAGAAATTGAACATTTCTCTGTAATCATTTCTGACATCGTTTTGCAGTATTTATTCATTAAAAGTACATGATATGTTTATTGATGCACCAACTAAGGGGGGAGAAGAAATTTTTAATAATAATAATTCTTAATTTGGTGTTATTTATATAGGAGGATGCGCAGGGAATGCATGCATTGAATGCTTTAATACGAGAGAGAGATAAGGAGAGAGACAGAGGGAGAGAGAGACAAAATTAAATGTTACAAAGATTAAAAATAATTTTTGGCGTATAAGAATTGTATAGCGTAATGTATTTCTTTGTCAAACAATTTCTATTCTTCCAAAACCATTTTAACTCTCTGGAACAAACAATTATGTGAATTTTATATTTATTGCTTACTTTTTAGTGTATATAAAAGTTGGTTTCATTAATTATTAATTCAATTTGAACTTAACACTTAATTCACGCATACCCGTCATATATGACAGACAATTACGCTAGTATTAGATAAATATACATTTTTAGCAGGCTTTAAAATCAGCAACGTAAATTGAAAGAATGTGTACCATCAAGTAATCATTTAAGTACTTCCTCAGAGTGAAATCTAGACCTTAAAATGGCTGAAGATGGACTTAATGTACAGTGAATGTTAAGTGCTCTCAGAAAAAAAAAATTTTGAAGAAATATTTTATCTAACGAGTAATAGACGTTTATGGGGAAAAACAAGGAGGCTTTTGTTTGTCATTACAAATGAATAAAAATTCTTCTATCTCATATTTTTTAAATATAAAGATGTAATCAATAACGCTGACACAATAATTATTTTTTTGCGAATTTTTTGCACGGGTTTCGCTAGTTATAAAATAATTACCATAATTCCCCGTTTTGTGGCGACTTTAGAAGTTACTGGCTTTGTGGTGAGTGAGCGAAACATTGCAGATAAGGCAAACAGGTTTCCCGCCACCAGTGAATGCACAATTTACCTTCCATTCATCTTTAAGACTTCGGTTTCCTTCTTCATACTTTAATTTCGTTTCCATTTCTACATAGGGTTTAAGTTAAACTTGAACTTTATAATAGTAAAAATAGTTCTCAAAAACATTTGCCAACTAGTTACATACAGCACAATGTCTCGTGCCGCACTTCGTGATTGAAATAGCGGCGATTCCGCCATCGTGTAATCCCCGCACTCGTTCTACAGCTGAATTTCTGGGAAAAATTAAGATCCCTGAAATACCAATGTACTCGCAGTGGAATCTTTGAATACATATTAATATCATAAGGCCACTTCTGTGGAATAATCTAACAGGAGCAGAATATGATGACACAATTAGGAAAAAATCTCTTCAATTACTGCACCTCGTATTTTCACGTTTTTTTCGAGAAAAAAGTGCGGGCATTACATGAAAAAATACGGCATTTTGTTAAAACAAAGGCGAGTCGTTCTAATTTCCTTGATGTCCAGCGAAGGAGTTTCTTTTGCTTCAAAGTGTCCTGCGGAAGTGAAGGATTAGCCACAGAAAATTGATTTCTTTTCCAAGACCTGCGAATTATGTGTGAAAGAGCCGCGATTTGGCCGCCTTGGTTATAATGTGTAATTTTAATTTGAAAAATTAAAACTATGCTAAATTCACTTGTTATATCATACAGGATGGCATCTGAAGGTCTTACCGATAAAGAAACTGAACTGCTTCTCCAGGAAGATGTTATCAACCCCTAATATAGGAGTGATGTAGAAGACCTGTTGATGGGAGGCTAAGGCAATAGTCAATATGTGATGGAAACTGACGAGGAGGACCATACTGAAGAACATGCTGAGTGCAGTGATGAAATTGATGTTTCATCTACTTCAGAAACTGAGGAATTCGACTTAGATAGTAAAGAAATGTGCTTCAATGCAAAGTCAGAATCTGTTTGGAATTCAAAACCACCTCGAAGCTGCTAAAGAATGGTAAGGAACATTGCGAATGCATGGTCAGGTCTTACCAGTGACAGTTCTGGACTTGAGTCTTTGAGGGACTCATTCTTGGTGTTTTTAAGGCTAGACACATTGTCTGCATTGCGACTAATAGAGAGGCATCTGTAGTTTATTCCCAGTATAATTCTGATCATCACACCAGCAAAAAAGAATGGAAAAAATGATGTGCATTTATCGGAATTATAATAACTGTCGGGAAATTTCACGGTCGGAAATTTTCACTGTCGTAAAAATAGATGGGATTATGGCTTCACCATCCGTGCCTTTTATTTATATGTTTAATTTATTTATATGTTTTATTTATTTATTTGTTCATATAATTCCACATGCAGCGCATGCCATTTAACAGTGAAATATTGTAATGAAATAAATTAACAATACAATACATAATCACTTAATAGTAAATAACAATGTGGGAGAAACAAAAATAACACCGAGTATGAAGGCGAAGGAAGATTGAGGTTTGAAAGATGAGATAAATATCCGAGGTGACTGACGAAAAGCATCCGGGTTTAGGAACAGTGAATTAAGGAGAGGCGGGAGGTGGTGAAATAAAGAGCGCTGTATAATTGAAAGTCTTGGGAGTATGCGGTAGAGGGGAGAGGCAGGTAGACCAAGTTGGAATACGGAAACCGAAAAGAGAAAGAAATTCAGGGCAGTCGACTTTAGCATTGAGGATATTATAGAGAAATTAAAGATCTTATTTTGCACCGAGTCACACAAGTGGTTCAAGAGAGAAGGAAGACAAAATTTTGTTTTATGTGGGATTTTGAAGAGAAGGAACTTGAATTTTTGCTATCTTTATAAAGAAATTCAAGATACCAGCCAGATAGGCTAGGTTAGAGGAAACTGTCATGGCCAAAATGGGGGAACAATAAGAAATAACAGGAAGGGCAATCCCATAGAAGTAGTTGCAAAGGGCAAAGGGATCCTTGATGTCTGTTAATCTATATAAAAGTCCCAGAAGAGACATAGGTTTGTTCTTTATTTTAGACAATTGGGGACAGAAAGTAAGCTTACTATCAATGATAACCCCGAGGTCCTTTTGATTCTCTACCCTTGATAGGTGTTTACTGTTTAGTTGATAACTATGGATGATAGGGTTAGGGCGAAAGGTGAAAGTTAGGGTACTGCTTTTGGAGTGATTCAGTCTCCAAGAAGCACACCAGCTAGATATTGAGTCCAGCAAGTCCTGTAGTGCAAGACAATCTGAAACAATCAAGTTCCCTAAGAATTTTGCAGTCATCTGCGTACAGTTATGTTTGGGATTTGCGAAAGAAATCCATGCTGTTTTAGGGATAGGTGAGGAGAAGTGAAACGATACACATGTTAGGAGTATTCCCTTGCATACTGAGAAAATCAGAGGAAGTAAAGATATGGACTATTGAAAAACAAAATTATTTGCCAGATTTAAGAATCTGCATGGTATTGGCACATTGGCATGCACAAATACCAGTGGAGAAGGACTGATTAAATATGGCGGATAGAGGAAGAGAGTGCAAGTCAGTACATTTTCGGTGGAAGGAGAAGGTTTTGAGAGAAATAACTGGACTTCTTGAGGTGATTCTTGCAGACATAAAAGAGTGAAATTGCATGCAAACGCTAGTGAAAAGTGCTCCTGGAGGTTAATGAGTGTTGAGGAAGAAAAAATATCAGGGCATCGTAGAAAGATATGCTGAAAAGGTTAAGTCGATGTGGTCCGGCTGCACAGGAGTTTTTTTATGGAATTCTGTCATGATTTCTTCAAGTAATGTCAAGGGACCAAAACTTTCTGGGGTAAAACGTGACGGATGACGAGAATTCAGACAAGCAATCGCTACAGTCTCGTCGCAGCAGTACAGGCATCGCAGAACTTGGTGGCACTTGCGCAGAAGACCCTTTTCAGTGGAAGGGTTCATTGTCTAAAAACTTCCTCGACGCGGGGGAGAAAGGCAGTCTCCACATGTGTCCACCATGGTACCTGCGGTCGCATTCCTTCGTTGCCAAATTTAAAATGCTCTCTCACTCACTCCACTCAAAAAGACCACGCACCCTCTCCAGGGTTAATGCGAGTATTTTGGCAGCTCTGCCAAGACCGTCTCGAAATACAGGCCTGCTACTAGGATTTGTGACGTCACGCGAGTGATCTGACTAAGCGGGAATATGGCGGCACGATCATCCAAATATAGTACATATTCTAGCGTTTATCACAACATATACCAGAAGTCTTTAATTATTTTCAGAACACAGGATAAAAACTGATTAATAATTTCGTAAATAAAAATCACAAAAATAAGCAATGAGTGTACTTAACTTACGTTTAGTGCCACTCTTTTCCCTCTTTATTGCATCAGTTTTATTTTTACCAGCTTTTTAATTGGCACTCCACAACTACAAACACTTGACATATCTAGGCACATATTTTCCATTTTGAACATCAACAAATTTACCAAATTTTTTTTTATTGTTACAATCAATAAATTTTGTTTCGTATTCCTCACTAATTAACAATGCAAAAACACCAAATGTAATAAGACAAATATCCACAACAAATTTCGAAGGCCACATTAGTCCTCCTCTGTCTAAAAACTCCAAATATTCGGAATATCCCTCACATTGCATCTCTACAACCATTTCTCTATCAATGCAGAACACTGATTTGCATTCACAACAATTAATTTTCTTCTTTATCTGTTTGAAAACATAACCAGCTATGAACACCATCACTTGCATTGAGTCCTCAGATGGTGTCTCACCCTCTTTCATAAGAATATCAGAAAAAAATCTGGAAATTCTTCATTTACATCATCAGAGCACTGAACCAAAAATGTTTTTAATGGTAACTCACCAAGCATAGCAGATTTCATTTTTAGAATACTAATGATTTTCAGTTTTTTTTTTCAGTTTCTAATACTTGCTTTATACCAACATTATAGTTCCCACCATTCATGCTGCGATATTGGCCAAACCTGGATTCCAGCTGATCAGTCTGGAATTTCCCCAATAGAACATATTTAGCAGGAAAATTAAGAAGCAAATGGCAGGAGATAGCTATCAAACATTGGCTGGTATGCCTCAGTGCTATATATGTATCATTAGACAATTTTCCAAGACAAGAAGATCCCAGACGGGATTCCTTGGCATGCCACTCATCTAACCACAAACAAAACTTTTTAAGAAATTCTAAACTTGAATCATCAACACTGTGAATTGGATGGCAAAATGTTTCTCTTAAGTGAACACCTTTGAAAGGATGTTTGACATTCACTATTTTACACCAGCACAATATAATCTCCATAAAGCTTTTTGTTTCAAGGAAACCATCCCCAAATTCACTTGAAAAATGTTCCAAAGCAGCAATATTCTTTTCATCAAAAAACTTAACTGTAGCATTTACATTCTGCCTTTCCAAAGGGGATGGATATAAAACTTTCTGAGATAAGGCAGGAGCAGTTTTTATATTTTCACCCAACTCTTTATTATAAACCATTTTAAGATGTTGCACAGTTGGCTTCAATAACTGAGTGGCATCATTAAAAGATGGAACATAAAATGTTTGATTTGTTTTCCACTGATTAAGCCAGTTATTTCTAATCGATTTCAAAAGGTGGACAGTGTCAAATACAATGAATACCTTATGATCCTTATCCATAAGATTTACAAAGCTTGTACCTAAAGTCCCTCCACACAACATCTGATACATGGTTCTATTTACTCTATTATTATCTGAGATTAATGATACAATTCTATAACCAATCTTGCCCACAATCTGCAACACTTCTGTTACCAATTCCTTTAAATGGTGTGCTGTAAGTTTTTTTACAGGATAGACAGCTATTACATCCTTATTTTTAGAGAGCACAGATGACAGCATAAAGCACGGAAGTGTTGTTGCTTCACCTTGATTGTCAGATGCTTTGCCCAAAACTTTCCCTCCAACATAAGACAGGCCTGGCTTCGCATAAATTTCATCTAACATGATGGAGATAAGGTGCTCACTAGCATCAAGCAGTTTGAATTTTTCAGATAAATAACTTACATGTGCATTGTTTTTCCCAACTTTTCCAACCCCCAAGTTTGAACCCAATTATCTCATGTAAGAAACAGATGGAAGAAGAATGACTTTTGACTGGCAGATGAAATTGTAAGCAGCTGGATAACAAAAATAAACAGTGCAGCACCAGACTAAAAAAGGGAAGAATATTTCGGCTTTTTAGAATTTAAAAGCTGCAATTTTTCTATACAAAATTTCAAATTGGAATTTTTATCTGAAAACTCTTCCACAGATGAAATTAATAACTGTAAAGCCATTTCAATCTTTGTAGATGCATCATTATATGAAAATAAATGACTTAGCAAAGACTCAAATTTTGTCCACCTATCACATAAGGAAGATTTCCCCAAAACCCAGTCTAATTTCATTTTAGGCAGACGAACATTATTATGCCAAACAGATACACTTAAATCATGAAAAAATTTAACACTTAAAATTATTTTAGGATAATCAACGAAACACATTTTTCCTAAAATTAAGCAATCACTTTCATTAAGGACTAACCAACCTGAAGTTAAACGCATTTTATAGCCATTCTGTAAAAATGCAAATGACTTAATGGTGTCTTCTTCACACCACTGGCTAAATTTCCTTTCTTCAGCCAGTTTTGCTTCAGCTACCCTGTCTTCTGGGCGTCGTCTGGGTTGACTTGGTTCTGAAGATAAATATGATGGCTGACCTTCGAAAATTGAAGGGTAAGCATCATTCTTCAAAGCTAAGTGTTTCCTAGGAACAACAAGCTCACTGCCGTCATCCCGTTTCATCTTGTCTTCGCGAATAACAAAGTTCTCCGAAAAATGTTTTACACAAACAACAGCTGTGTTACTAGGACTGAAGTCCTTTCTATGGATGTTGTGTAACCACTTGGCTCTTCGCACTGGATCTTTCGGAAAAGAGAAGCAAGGAGTATAAGCCTGTCCATCATAGTAAGACACATCCAGGCACACAGCATTTCCTTCCCATCTGAAATTTTGAGCAAATACTACATTATTCTTTTTCAACTCTTAAATGTCCTTAAAAATATTACATTAAGCATATATAATATACATTACATTAATCATATTCTAATTATATTATGCATCCACGCAAAAATCAAAAAGAGAAACATCTAGTCAACGGAATCTAATTCAAATAATATTAACTTGAATTACTTACCGTTCAGTATTTATTCCTTAATTGTAATTCTTCTCGAACTGGTGGCCAATATGGATCCAAAAATAGGAACAACTTACAACTTGTCACAGTAAACCACCAAAATTACCTTAAGCACGCCACTTAGCTATATACACGCGTTCTCCTTCAAAAGGCTTTGAAAGCATTGGTGAAACAAATGCGAGTCTGCTTGCGTTCAGATTTCTCTCGTGACGTCAGCGGGCTTTAGAGCCGCCAGTGGGAGGCCTGTACTTCGAGACGGCATTGGCTCTGCCTGACATGCGCTCTCCCCTCCGCTCCCTCTGCCTAACCCTTCCACGCACGCTTTCCCCTCCCTGACGTCACGCTTCGCGCAGGCGAGTGCCACCAAGTTCTGCGATGCCTGTAACTTTATGTATGATTATTTAGAATCTGTGCTGGGGAAGGATTTCCATAACATCCACACGTACCTCTGGTTTTTAAGACAAAGGATTGTATCTGGTTTATACCACGGGGGGAATCTCCTCCTCGTCCTGGGCCTAAAAGAAACTCTTGTCGGCGAGCAGCGCATCGTAGAAAAAATTTAGTGCATCAGCAAGATTCACGCCATATTTTTCTAGCTTCACTATTAATTTCTGATTAGTTACTTTATCCTTACTGAAGTCAATGAAAAAGATATCCATCTGAGTATCTTTCTCTCCTCATCGCAAAAAATCGTTCACGAAATGGCCGAGCTGCGTTTCACATGATCTGTCTTTCCGGATTCCGTGCTGGCATCTGCTAAGCCATGGTTTCCCAAACTGGGCTGCGCGTACTCCTACTAGGGGTACTTTGATAGGTACGAGAAAAATTTACGTAATGGCAGATGGTTAAATTATTTTTATTAAAATTCAGTTTCTTTGTGATTAAAAGTTCCACTAACTCATAAAATCCCCTATAATTAACATTTCGCAATCTTGAATTGTTTTTCGGCTCACAGATGTTTTAAACTCCAAATTGCAATGTATGCTCCATTATTTCTACTTTCAGGAAATACTTAGTAAAATTGGCAGTAATTCTCAGTAATGTACTTCTTACAGCAGTAGGAAGATAATACTGGAGAAAATACTACAACAGAAACCAAACCTTTGTATGACAGTATCATTCTTAACCCTCCAGTGGGCGCACCCTATTTTCGGACACGAGCGGGAGCGGGGTAGCAAATTTGCTACCATGCCTTTTTCCTCGATTTTTGTCGTATTATACATGTTTTTAGGGCAGTGAGTTTTTATTATTAAAAATGATCAAGTTTACGAAATAAAATTTTATATTTGCATTAAAAAAATATAATCTTTTAAAGCATTTGAAAAAAATAATAATTTCTTGAACGTCTGCTGTGCCGGTAAAAAAAATTAACAAAACATAAAAGCAACAAAAGGTAAATATATGTATGGCTACATCATGATTGTTGGACGATAAATATGAAATTGCAACATTAATGACAAAAATGTTACATTGCCTTTCAAATAAAATGTCTGTTTTCCTGACTAGTTATTTTTCTTCACTTTGTCATAAAAAAATTTAAAAACCCTTAAGGTAATATTAAGTTGGTAAAAAAGTAGGTAGCACGTGTTGTATACATGGTAAAAATAACAAAGACACAATTTAATTCATAGTTTAAAAATATTAATAAATGAATAAGACGAAAGCAATTTAGTTTAGGTACATTGAAACACAAGTTGGAGCCAGATTCAGAAAAATTATTTGTTGATTCACATTTTGTACATGTAGTAACTGTATATAGTTTATAAATCAATTCAATAAAGTTAAGAAAATAATGCTTTACCAACTACAGTATAACGTTATATAATAAAAATACTTACATGGCCGGCCGCCGTACCAATACTTTATAAAATATTATTAAGGACTTAGGTCTGCACTAAGCGTGGGGATAAATGCCAATGAATGACAATTATGAAGACTAGAAGAGATAGGAGCCAGAGTAAACAAGCGGCAATCACGTGCAATTTGTTTATTTTGTATCAAATTTCAGTGGTGGAGCAGATTCGCACCAGCGCGCCCGCCCGCTCGAGGGTTGAGCACAAGGCTCAAAATATAAATTATTACTTTTAACGATTTATATCAAAAACCTTAAGTTAAGAGCATATAGCGATTAAACTTCACATTCCTTCGATAAATTGAGTAGTGGAATACGCCAAAGGGCTAACAATCTTGGCACAAAACTAACACTTAACTACAGGATAGTTACACAGCAAATGAAACTGAGAAAAGAGTTCCACCACAAATTATCATGAAAAGTGGAAGTGCGTGACACTTAGGAACATTTTGTCTAATATGTTATCATGTAGGGTAGGGGTTGTTCTCAATCTTTTCCCCTATTCTAGTAAGAGGACGAATATTAATTCTGAAAAATAACATTAATTTGACGTATATAACTTGTGGAAATTTTTAAGGAGGTACTTCATTTTATTGATAAAGCGCATTGGAATACGCGACGAAAAAGTTTGTAATCCTTTCAATTTTAGGATTGGTGCAGTGTTATTGAGTGAGGGCATGAGAGCGTGTGGCAGCAGTTCACTACCCCTAAACCTGATTAGCCGTAAGGTGCTTTTTCTTTCTTTTTTGCCTTTTTTCTGTCCATCATTCACCTTTTTATCATTTTTTCCTATTATGTCTTTAAACATTTGATTTTGTACTGTTAAGGAGTCTCTTCACAACTTTTAAAATCATCTTCACCCTAGTCTCCATTGTCATTTATTTAAAATGTCTCTACGTGAAACATTACATGTAGCCCACTAGGACCTACTATTATTTTAAAAAATTAAGAGATTTTGTTTTTGAATTTTGGGCATTCTGCATGTGGTTCGATATCTTCGGTGTTGATTGATTTGTGTATTAGGAAGTTATCAATTTCTTTTGACGCTAGATATAATTTGCAATGTTCTATATACTAACACTCAGAATTTACTTCTAAAATTAAATTACTGAAATAAAAACAACAATTCATCTAATATTTACTCTTCCGTGTGTGACGATACATACACACTCATTCGTCGATAAGGCAACCCGGGGGTGTAACGCGCCACAGCAGTGTGCCGCCAGAAATGAACTGGTGTGCCGCGGTATTTTGTGCGAAGTGGGAGAACTACTTCTATAATAAAAGGGGAGTGGTGTGCCGTCGATTTTTTTTGAGTAATTGTGCCATCGAATGAAAATGTTTGGGAAAAACTGCTCTAGGCATAGCAAATGGGTTGTAACAGGTAAGGGGGAGTTTTTAATGTTTGGTAATGGGATTCTGTCGAGAGTCGAGGAAAACGTGGCTCAGAGAAATGGACGAGAGTCAATCTCCTCCAACTAGTAATCGGCATATAGGCACGGCGCTCATTCCCTCTCTCTCTCTCTATATCTATCCAGGACGAGATCATCACCAGGTCTCTCCAAGTGTTCGACTCGGCGCTATGATCCAAGGCCACCGACGCCCCCCGCAGCGAGGCCCAAATGGCCCCTCGAAGAGCTGGGGCGTCAGCAGAGTTCGAGTGGAGGATAAGGGAAGGGGTGGCAGGAGGCAGAAGGGTCGTTCTTTCTGTTTCTCCGCCCCTCTCCGGAGCCGTCCCGGGAGCCGGGAGAACCGTCGGAGGCGGCGGGGCGGCGGGTGCCTTCGCCGCACGCCTAGAAGAACTGCTGCGTTCGGAGTGGGCCTCTTCGCTATGCCTCCTGGGGGCGGGATGAGGCGGTACACGGGCCGGCGGTGCCTCGTTCCGCGGGGGCTGGATCGTCCGGGGGCCGATTAGCCATCTGCGGCCTCTATTCGCGCGGTCCTCGTCGATAGGAGCGGTGGAAGGCGTAGCCGAGAAGTCGGCCCTTGCCCCGGCCCTTGTTGCCCCGCTGCCACGTCCCAATCGGACGCCTTTCGAACGCCAGTCACCGGAGCGCGATCGGTAGAAAGATTGCTGAAATGCGAAGCAAAAGAGAGCGTAATAGCAAGAACTAGTCGGCGTAGAAATTATTTTCGCAAATAGCGAGAAAAGAGAGCGGCGTGGCGCAGTTAACGCATTACTAGGTGCTTCTTCTTTGTGGCATTTCGATGGTATAGGCGAATCGCGTAAAGCAGTTTTAGAAACATTCGATTAAAAATTGCAGCGGAGGGATTTCGACCGCGAGACGTCGCCGAGAGGTGGTGCAGCGGTGTAAATATATTTTCTTTCCTTCCGTTTCTCCCCCTCACTCAACCATCGAAAGGAGAGCGACGTGTGCCTCCGGATGGGAATCCGATGGCCTGGGACGGGAGTCGTATTTTGGTGGCATCCACCGAGGCAAGACGGAGGGCGTTTGGCCGTTCGGAACTAACATGCCTCGATGAAACGGTGGGTTCTCTGTCTGCCGTCGTGGAGGAACACGGGCGCCACTGCGATAACGATGCGGAGGAATGTTTGATCAAAGTAAACAAAGGATGTTAGCATGTGCAGTCCGGAGGGAGAAGATCTTGGCTAAGAAGTGAAAATGGCGAGTGACGTTCAAGTTAAAATGAAATGCGACTCTATGGAACGATTACAAAACTGCGAAAATCAACAGTTAATTACTAGTTCGATGTGTGTGTGTGCCTGCGTGCTAGAGAATCTGGAGTGAAAGACCCGATGGATGCCCGTGTGTCGACATACGTACCAGGAAAGGCTTTGAGCGTTTGTTCTGCCGTTATCGCGAAGATTAGATATTTCGAAAACCAGCCGGATCGTTTTGAGATGCATAAACCAAAATGGAAGAGATTAAGTATGTTTCCAATTTTTATTTTCGGTGAAAAAGGTCGTTTACCTAGCCAATAACGAAGTTTCGCCTCGTTTTGAAATTACGTAGAAGACTGCATATACAGCGAAAGGAAACCTTTGCGGCATTCGCTTCGAAGCAGCTTTCGTGGACACTTATTTGTGCACTGCCACTCTTCTCTACGCTTTTAAAAGGACCGGAAAGCGTCCCGTCTTTCGGATTAATCTTTGATCGACCGAGAGTTTGGAACACTGCGCGCGAAAACGGACGTATCTTCAGCACTCGATGAATCTTATGAGACAACGTTCGATTTAAAGAACGTCCAGTCCAGGATTCTGACTGCGAGTGGAGAAATTTCGCTGGAAAATATTAGTTATGTTTTAGGTATGTTTTTGTAGCCATGTCGAAGAAATAAGCGAGCGTAAGAGCCTTCCTTTATAAATTGTTCGCATGTCGCTGGGGTGTGCCACGAAGGACTTTTTACCAAAGGAAAAAATTAGGAGTTCATGTGCATTTCTTATGTGCCCTTTTCTCTAATTTTGAGAGTTATGAGTGTTTTCATTTAAATGGTCGTTTGTGACCAGGCTTTCCGAAGATTTTGAAGTAAATGTAGCAGTTTATTCGAGAAAATTGTATTTTCGCCAATATAAGTCGATGGGTGAGAAAGATGTCTCCCACAACGAAATCTTCCATTTGCGAGTTAAGATATCGCGCATAAATATCTGATTTTAAAGAATTTTAACGGTTATGCTGGAATTCGATTATTGCGAACACATTTCCTGTACGCTGAAAAGCGCTAAAATAGCCTTTACTTTATATAACTGGCGCACATGAATAGTTCCCATTCATAGCAGCAAATTCGTTGGAAATATTTAGTATATATCTTATCATTTATAATAAAACCAAATTGCAGAATCATACTGGTTTGAGAGGTTAGTTGGAACGCGGACGCAAAGTGAGAGTGGCCAATTTCACAATGTTTCTCACTCTCTTCTTTGAAAAAAGTCTCCAAAAAAACAAAGAGCACATATTTCCAGTGAATCTTTCTCCTAAGGCATGCGTGACAGTAAACTATTGGTACATTTTTGGTTCATCTTTTTAAGTTGATTTTCTTTACTAAAGATTACTCTTACATTAATTAGCGCATTTGTCCTTTGGTTTTTAGGTGTGTACTTAATGTTTAGAATTTAATGCGCTTTATGAAAATTGAAGTCATTAGTCAAATTAGGGTACTGATTTCAAAAACCACGGTATGATTTATAAAATACATTTGAAGATGACTATTGTCATCGTACATCTTGTGGCAACTTTCGTTCGCAAATAGTCGATTTCCACAATTGATAAGGAAAACATGAAAGGGATCTCGTTGGTGGAATTACAAACTGAGGGGCTTCATAAGTTCACTTTGCGTTTTTTGTGCAAATGAAAGTAATTACCTATAGAGAAGAAATAGAGTTGTATAGGAAGTTATAATAAGTTCATTTTCCACTATTGTTATTCAATTCTATTTGAAGTGGGTAATGTTGTAGAAATTGCCTGTTTTATACAAGGATCTTATATATTATAAACCATAGATGGTCATTGCAATGAAAATGTAAATCTTAATTAGTATTTTTTCGAACATCAGCCGCTATTTTATGATCATAAAATAATGTTTCACATGTGGAACTACTGGCATTTTTCAGTAAAATGCAAAGACTATACATAACAGGAATACTTTTCCTTTGCAGAGATAATCGCGAGTTGAAATGGAGTGGGCTGCCTCGCAACCATAGCATCTATTCATTTATTGTGAGACAAATGCAGTCGGCTTCACCGAATTGTGGAGTGAAATGTCACCAGTCTCTCCAACATTTCAGTGATTTCATTTTTCATTTCTCGTTAGTTTTGATAGCTAATCGCTGTTAGTTTCACATTTACTTCTTCGTTACCTCAGTAGTCAGAGAAAAATAATCAATTGGTAAGACGTTCTAACAATTAGAAAATTGAGTATCAGTAAAAATTAACTAGAACCAGTTTGTCCAATTTAGAACATTTGAGGAGCACCTCATGAGACAAATATATCTAAGTATATCACGGTAGACACTTTGGCCTTTCCAAAATTACGCTGTTCATTCCTAATGCCATACTGAGGGAGCTATTTTGTCACACTTTTAATTCCTCCCCATTCAACCTACACATTTTGATTCATTTCTTCAGCAATCCAAACATAATCAGAATCTGAGTTTGAAGGCCAAGATTTTGCAGGTACATTCCGGAGTTTTTAATTACAAATACTCCAGATTACTTTTCCGTTATTTCGTCTGTTCAAAACATTTACACAAATAAATTTACATCTCGTTTATTCCAAGTAATTATGTAACAGTAACGTAATGCAAAATATCGTGTATGTTTATAGCCGCTTGTAATGAATAACAGATAAGAAAATCCCTCGTGCATAGTTGAAGTGAAAAGTTACCATCAAATCTATTCTGGGTTCTTGAGGACTTCAGAACATTGTCACAGCTTCGTAATGGTTTTGGTGTGACAAACAAGCGGTACTTTGCTGTTGAGCTTATCAGGAGGATAGTTTCTCTAGGGTTGGCAGTTTTGTTTTTGGTATTGTAGTACCGAAGTCTCTTAGATTACATCCCATTTGATCTGTAGACTAGAGCAATGCAATTTTGTGAAGATCATTTCAGTTTATTTTATAATAATAAAATGGCAGTATCTTTGCTTATTTATTACATGGCTACGAAGAAATTTCTCCGTAATTGGATGCATTTCCAAGAATTTTGATCTCCCTTTCATCTGGGAAATTCGATTTCATTCATTTCAAAGAAAAATAATTAGTCCGATAACTCGCAATAATTGGGAATTGTAAATATTAATTTAATGGTTCAAAACACCAATGGAGGTATGTAGCGGCAGAAAAGAGGCACATATATTATTTCGTTAATAATGAAGAAAAGAACACCAAATAATATTTCATTGGTTTAAAGAAACATTTTCGTGGAAAGTTTTTCAATGAGTCCATTTCCAGGCCTTATTTACAGGATTTATATTGTTACATTGAAGAAATAAGAATAATGAAATGATATGGGTATTTAGTCCTTATTTCGCAAAATTCTTACATGAAACTACAGGGGTAAAATTTCATGGTAAGGATAATGGCATAAGATTGTTTCCAACACAATTTTACTTCAAATAACAGATCTTAAGTAAATCATTAACTTTACTTCTTTCTTTTAATTCAATATTCTTCTTGCTAAAATTAAAGATATTTTAAAATGAATTTCCGATTCAAATTAGTCGAATTTCTGAATGTTATTATATAACTATTAATGGGTCTTCAGTCATTAATGCATATATCGTTTAAATGTGAAAATTATAATTTTCATCATTTAAAATCTATAATAATCCAATATAATTTAAAGGAAAATTCCCTATAACAATAAATGATAATCGACCGAGTAATTACTTAGATAATGTTTTTGGATTAGGTTTTGTTGGTGACACTTTGGAAAGCATGTGAAATTGTTTCTAATGTTTAAAAATCTTGAAATCACATATTTGTACAAATATCTATGTCAGATATTTAGATGAAGTCAATTTCACGTTATAATGTGTAGTTTTCTGTCTGCTTAGGCTCAGAATTTCAGATTATTAAATCAATACGTCAAATTACTTGAACATTCCAGCGATTCACTTCAAGGATATGAAAATAACAACGATACCCTGTATTTATCGTGAAAATACGAAATTCTAAAATTTATTTGTTCCTTTATCGAAGGTGGTATTTGAGGCTATTCGATGATATTAACAGATCATTAGGCATCCTTCCTGATGTTAAGATCATCCAACACGATAAAATATTTAAGTGTAGAAAAATAAGCGGGAGCTCTATATTCAACACTAATAATAATGTCATCTTAAAAATATTTTTAGAACATCACTAACGACGCCAAATCCGTTGATCAGAAATAAGGTGCATCTATCTGCGTAAATCTATCTATATTTTGCTATATTCTCTTTAAGTAATTTAGTTGTCCTCTATAAGAAAATGAGATTTGGTTAATCAATTATAATCGGTTATATTTTTGCATGTCGAAAATGACTTAATGACCAAAAGACGTTCCTCCGATTAACACCATAATTATTAATTAATAATTAAATAATAATTAATTTGTTCGGCCTTGCCAGCAATATGCTATCATTCTCTTCTCAGCCTTTTTTATTTCTGCAGAATTACTGCTGTCAAAAATGAAGATCACGCTAATCTTCACTTCCCACGTACATTGTATACTCAATCGTGTTTTCGGCTTGGAATAAGATGGCCAAGGTTTTGCATCACAATTACTTTCAGTCGGGTAAGTGACTGATGGAAAAATCAAATCGTTGATTTTTAAGAGTATCTTGAGCATAAATATTATCTTATGATGAATTTTCCCTGTGTTTAAATACTGTTACATGAGCGATCATTTAGCTAGAACTGTTTGTATAACACAATGCCCTTAGGATATAGATCTACATTGACGTGAGAAAATGTAGCTACGGTGGGTTATTGCAGTCATCATGCAAAGATGTTTCCAGCAGTCACCCGCTCCCACAGTCGAACGAAAGCATATTACAAGAAAGCGTCTGGCATCCCTCACGTCTCCATATTGTCCTCATCAACATTAAAAGGGACGCTCTTCAGCTGTGATTTGTATAAATTAAATGATGCCATGTTGGAGCAGATGCTGAAACAATTTCTGCCCTTCGACCAGCATTATTTATTGCCGAAGAACATAAAATAAAAACGCTTTCGAGTGCCATTTCGAAGTTCGCCCCATCCCAAACTAAACTTATTCACCATCGGCAGACCTATTTGATTCGACTTGTTCTATCCCTTCCCCTCGGGCACCACGCTTTGGTAATTCAGCCGTTAGATGTCATAATGTGACACGATGGCTTCTGATCCGAGGAAGTGAGTATCTCCCATGCTCGCAAAAGAGTGGAATTCCAACATTAGAAATAGGTCGCTGTTGCAGCTCAATAAGCTTGAGGAAAGATAGGGAAGTGAACACAATTATCGGGGAAAGAAACTATGAATAATTACATTCAGTAAGGAGTGATTGGACTCAAGAAAAATGAAAAAATATGAAAATATTGACAATGAGCGTTCGCATCAAATGTTTGTTGGGATATGAAAGAAGAGAATAATACGAGGAAGAGATACAAGAAAGAGAAATTATTTGTGTATGTGTGTGTTTGTATATATATATATATATATATATATATATATATATATATATATATATATATATATATATATATATATATATATATATATATATATATATAGTAATCAATTTCATGTCAAGATGGTTCTAAAATTAATTTTGTTTTTGAACTCTTGTTTCATTTACGGCATCATGCGACTTATTTGCTGTTTTTTATTCCACAAAAATGTACATAACTTATGGGTAAAAAACAAACTTTGCATTCAGGCAATAAGAGTAATAAATCTAAAATAATGTTAATAATGATAATACCTCTCTCTGTGAGAAGAAATTAACGCTAAGTGCAATAAATAGTGTTCTTGTTTTATTTTAGTATATTAATTTGTCCCCATCCATGGGTATGGCATGTCAACACTTGGGTTTGAATTCTCCATCAATTTTATTAGACAGAAACCTATAAAAGTATATTTAGGAATGCCTGTTTTAATAAATAAATTTATGTTCTAAGAAGCGAAATTACAAATCAACATGCATGTATTATTTACTTCACATATGTAAGTTTTTAAACGATTTTAATATGCGATAGGATGTGGCCTGTGTAAAACTCTCCTATCCAATTTTTATATATTATAAGATTTTAGCGACAATAATAGGCTCTTTTACAGCCTTGTGGTAATTTTATTTATTTTATTATTGTCAAGAGACCCTTATACAGTCTCGCCGACATTTTATTTCACCGATTGTGGGAGGCCCTTTTACAGTCTCTCTCAATCTGTTTTTAAATAATGTTTTTTATTATTCATTTATTGCACCAGATGAGACACGTGACAAGATATGTTTTGTGTTGTCTCATCTAGAGCATTTGTATTAGGCACTCAGACTTTCTTGAAAATGAATGAGTTATGTGAGTAAAAGGGTATAGTGATAATAGTCCTTGAGGCTGATTCGCTATCTAACACACACACGTGTATTAAAACATATCATATGCACTTCTTTGAAATATTAAACATTCTAATGTTTGCTGTAATAGATTAACTTTTGATACTATACCAGAGTTTCGAAGATCTGCTTTGTCATGTGTTCAGTCTTTATAAATACAAAGGCAAACACCCACATTATCTTGTTCTAAATTGTTGAAATCTGCAGAAGATAAAGCAGAGCTAAGCAAAATGAGAGCACAATATGCAATGATATCCAAAGATATAGGAATATGCAGATTCCTCTTCGCCTCAGATTCATAATAGCAGATTTTCTCTTTTTGACTTCATTAAGGTTTAACATTTGGGCATTTCCCAAGTTCATCAATCATTCACCACTTAAATTTAAACCCTATGGAGAGTTCGTGTTTTGTGAATGGTACATTTTTTACAATCGGATTATTGCAGCTATTTCTTTAAATGTGGGTCTAAGAAGAGAGAGAGAGAAAGACACACACACACATAAAGATGGTAGCTCTCTTACCTTTCTTCCACACATCCTCTCCCACTAAAAAATATAATCTCTGGTGTAATGGTTTTTCACCCCTTTTCATAATTTTTCCTTCTATTGCAAGCATATAATTGATACTACCCTGAATATTGTTGACAATAAATTTTACAGCCTTTGATCAGTAAAATACTGCCGAGGGTGGCTGCATTTGTTTGTTCAAAATATGCACTGATCTTTTCAACGATTCCATGGTAAATGGAATTCACATGATTTACAATGAATGAAAATGGTTGTTTTATTGCATGTCCACCATCTTGAGAGGGATGTTCATGTTTTTAGGATTCCTTTGTGTGTTAAATACTGATATCAAACTATTTTAATGATTTTTTAATGTGTAGTATGCAGCCAGCATAAGGAACAAACAACCAAAAAGTATGTTCCATTGGTTCAAAAACAACATTATCCTTCAGTGAGCTACTTTCTGAAATTAATCCATTTTGATTCTCAAAAAAGCGACTGGCTCTATCGAAAAAGTGGAACCACTCAATTTCATTTTTCATTGTTTTATTTTTATTTCATGTAAAGGAATATAAATATTTCTATGGAAGCAATAGTAAGTAAACAGAACTCATTATGAATGATAATGAATTAAACGCAGTAATTTTTATGGAACTCTTGGAAATAAAACTGAATGAATGAATTCTTCCACCACCGTAGCCTCAATTTTATTTTCAGAAAAATCGTATTATAGAATATACACAGTAACTTAACAGTTTTGCAACTTGTAATACTGTAGCTTTGGTTAACATTAATAACTTATAATAAACAGATTTGGTGCATTTCGGCCTGTTCATTGGCAAAAACATATTTATTCCATTCCCTCCAAATTGAAAGAAATTCGGTTACCGTCCAGATCTTGGAACACATGTTCTGCTCTCCCATTCGCAGTATAGTCCTTCAGAGCAACCACAGAATATTTCGTGGACGTTAGTGAGGTGTAACTGGTCTCCATTAGGATATCCTACTGTTTTGTTGTAAGAGTTTTCTGAGTCACGGCGACACATCTGCCCCTCCTTCCTCATCGGCTCACACGAGGGTGAACTGTAGCGGTTCATTCCTGCAGCAAATACAAATATTAATTGCATGCTATTACAGAAAATATTTTTGTTCACAGGGTATTTTAAGGCTTGCATTTGTTACTAAAAGACAAAAAAATAAATGATTCATTTATAACATTTTCTCTTTATTAAACATCTTTATTGAAATTCCCATAGAAATTAGAAATCCTTCATGTGCATTTTCAAGATTTTTTTAGTTATTTTTACTATTTATATCTCGGTTTAGTTTGTTTCAAAGTCTGGTGGTAATGATGAGGAAAATGACCTACTCAAATAATTACAAATTCGATTTGCATCCATCCAAAATCTATGTTAAATATAATTGTTAAATTACAATGAAAGTTTTATATGCAACTAAATGCTTTACAGATTTCCACAAATTTCCAGCATATATTTTTGGAGACCACACAGAAAAAATGAAGTATGTAATTTAGTAAATTACCTAGTTTTATGTTTCAATTCTTGCAACCTCCATTTAAGGTTTTCCTTGATTTAGGGCACAAAACGCATGCCTCCCAGACAAATGTTAAATAGGGATTCCAATGTATGCATTTTCCGGTTTTATTTGACACCATTTTAGGCATGGTGTTAGATAACTGATTTTAAAAAATCTCACCCAAGACACAGCAAAAACCAGGATTACATTCGGAGTTGGATACACATTCCACATAGGATGGACGAGCGCCGACAGATGGTAGCAAAATAGCCACTGCAACACTTGCAACAAAGGTGCCGAAAATGAGCATCTCCCTTATTCGAATCTCTGCTCGCTGACTGGTGTTCATTTTCACTTTTTCAGTTTCCACAAATTCAACAGATTTATCTGTAAAATTAATTTAAAGTACATGAATGCATATAAGCATGAGAGATGAAATCATATGGTATGAGTACTACAAATTTATTTTGTTGTTGTTAGGAAATTCCAATGAAATGATATATTCCAATGAAACAACTATGTCGCTGACGACTGCTGCGGTGGTGACACAGACATCTATCATTATAAATGGTTGCTTCTTACATATCTATATTATATAGTTGCTTCTTACTTATAATATAACATACTAGTAAAATGTGCTTGCATTCTGCAAGCATTTCAGATCGCTTTGTTTATTTTAGATAATAATATTTATCATAGAAGATAAGAACTCCAATGGAATTTGTGGTACAGGAATTATGAATATGGATGGGATGATTGTCTCAGAAACAAATGATGTAGCACAGGTATGGGAAGAATACATTCAGGAACTTTACAGCAAGCAGGCAGGATCGGCAAAAATAGAACTAGAAGATGAGGAAAACATTGAAGAAGACAACTTAGGACCAAGTATTATGGAAAGCAGAGTAGAAAAAGCAATAGTGGAACTAATGAAAGGAAATGCCACAGGCAGCGATAGAATACTGGCTGAGGTACTTAAACCTTCTGTCACACACTTTGCAGATCATCACGAGGATTCTTAATAAAAGACTGGAGAAAAAGGCAGAGAGAAATGCTAGGGGAAGATCAATTCAGTTTCAGAAAAGGACGAGGAACTAGATATGGTAGTTAGAATCATATCAGAAACGGGAATAGAGTACAGTCAAGATATCTGCGTATGTTTAGTAGATTGGCAGAAGGCCTTTGATAGAGTAAATTGGGTAATGTTGAAGATATTATAGGATATAGGTGTAGACTGGAAAGACAGGAGATTGATCAGGAATCTATATGTGAATCAAATTGTAAAGGTCAGGGTGGAGAATGCAGACACCTGCAGAGTAAATATCGGTACAAGAGTAAGACAAAGCTGCTGTCTTTCGCTGACCCTATTCAATATATATGGAGAAAGTCTAACGCAAGAAGCGCTAGAAGGCACAGGAGATTTCAAAATTGGAGGAAGGATTATAAGAACAGTAAAGTAGGCGGATGATCAAGTACATCTAGCAAGAAAGGAAGAGAAACTCTAGAAAATGATAAATAGACTAGTAATAACAGGTAAAAAATGCGGTATGAAAATAAATACAGAAAAATCCAAGTTCATTCGAATATCGGGCAAAGAAGAGAATCTGAACATAAGTATTGGAGGAATGCCTTTAGAACAAGTTTCCGACTATAAATACCTTGGAAGCAGCATAACAAGAGAATCAAAATGTACAGATGGGATCAGGACTAGAATAGGAAAAGCAAAAGTGGCTTTCAGAAGAAAGAAACACCTACTTACGGGGAATATAAGGGAGGATATCTGCAAGAAGTTCATAAAATGCTATGAATGGAGTATAGTTTTGTATGGGGCAGAAACATGGACGCTAAGGAAAAATGACATCAAATACTTAGAAAGCTTTGAAATGTGGGCTTGGAGGAAAATGCTGAGGATAAAATGAACAGATAGGATGAAAAATGATGAAGTTCTACGAAGAGTAGGAGAGAATGATTATACAGACTATTAGAAAGAGGAAGACAATCTGGTTTGGACATTACCTGAGGAGAGAGTATGATTAAAGACGTGTTAGAAGGAAAACTAGATGGAAAAAGGGAACGAGGTAGGAAAAGTTTTCATTTGATAGACGATTTGAAAGCAAAAGAGAATTATCAAGATATGAAGAGGACAGTGGAAAATAGGAGTATATGAACCAGGTTTAACCATAAATAATCACGAACCTATCTACAGACAGATTACCTATTATGATGATGATTTATCATATTAAAATTTTGTACCTCTTCACCGATTTTCATTCTTTCCTTATGGGACAATATTGGTGTCAAAGAAATCCATAAAATTTGCAATTTTTAGATTATTATACTTTTTCCATTGTTTAGTACTTATGCCACACATCTCTGCAAATTTTTATGTTGTAGCACATCTAGAACTGAAATAATATTAACTATTTGTTTAAATTAAAAAAATAAACGGCCGCAATAACAACTTCATGGAGATTTTCAAAGGTTAATGTGTTCCTTTGCACCATGCTCTAAATGACTGAAAATTTTCAGCTCGGTAGCTTTTCCCATAGTGTCTAAACATCTATTTGTTTCAAATTTAAGAATTTCTATCAGCCAAATAAATATATCAAATATAAATAAATATATATATATATATCAAAATTTCTATAATCCCTATTCTGTTATTTTACAAATTCACCATTTAAAAAAATTCATTTTTGTAACATTCAAAAATACATAAACCTTAAAAATTTGTTTAAACATTTTCGAATTTATAGAGACCGAAATATTTCATTTTTTAGTTTTTTTTACTTTTTTAGTGGGTTATGCTCGAAATCCTGCTCACAAAAAATTTCAAGTCTCTAGCTCAGAGGTTCCCAACGCACTGCCAGCAAAGGTTCGCTGTGGCGCCCGCTGGGGTTTGTTCAGGTGTCCATCATAAGGCTTTTAGCTCTTTTGACTTATTGTGTTGAGCGTCCACAGAATCTAGAAAGTACCAATCTAACAAGATGGAAACGTTTACTCCATAAATGGAAGACAGAGAGATTTCAAAGGCTTTCTTAATGGGAAATACGTATGAAACGGTATCGAAAGATTGGGCGTTTCTTGAATTTTTATCTCCGAAACTGTAAGTCGTAATTATGTGATCTTGCAAACTATCGTGTATTAAATACTATTCTCTATAGGAATAAATTTTTTAATCTATACCTCATAGATCATATAAGAGAATGGGACAGAAATATATGGATCTTTAATTGTTGTTTGCCGAGAGAACCGTATTAGCCATTGATGTAAACAAAATATGCTATAATGAAAACAAGAACTTAGTTACTTCCACAAATTTAATTTTAAACGACCGGTTTGACTACGATCGTAGCATCATCAGGTAAATTCCACAGGGTTGAGCCTGACCTCATTATTGATAAAATATGCTATGTTTTTCTGGAGATTTTCTCGAATTTTTATCTCCGATAGTAGAACTCGTAGTTATGTGGTCCAGCGAACTTTCTTGTAATAAATGTTGATCTCTATCCTAATAAATATTTTAATTTATACTTTAGAGGTCATATAAGAGCTAGGGAGAGAAATATATGGTATTTAATTGTTTCGTGACGGATGCCATTTAACGAGATACGAGTATAAGTTTATTAAAGTAATTATGTAAAGTGGAGGTTCTAATTGACAGTTTCAGTTCAAAATCACAATTGGGCGTTAAATTTTAACAACAATCACTCGCATTTAATTTAGTAAAAATCCATCCAGAGGTTTAGGAGATGAAAGTTACGACAGACGGACAAGACGTGCCAATAAGGCGTTCCGCTAATACCGCTTCGCTAGTAAAGAACGCCTAAAAATGAATGACACTATAATACAAAATGTATATATAACGTATCTACGCACGTATGTATTTATGTCAAAGCAGGTGCGGAGCTTATTTAAGTAAAGTCTTAAATTAATCGTATAATTTAATTTTGATTTATTGTTAAATGGAAATTTAGATATTTTATAAAGTTTGTATTTTTAATTTTTATAAAAAATGGTTTTTAAGGGTAAAATTAATTTTCCTATTAACAATATTTAAAATAGATTATAAATATACATATTGCTACTGACAGAACTGTAAGTGTTGGGCGGGGGGAGGGAAGGAAATGTTAAAAGAATTGGCGCCCGCCGCTTTCGCTTTAAGTCAAAGGCACCCTTGCCAACATAAAGGCTGGGAACTCCTGCCCTAGCTCATCTAGATGTACCTGAACATAATATCCTCCTATATATTTGATATATGATACGATTTATATATACTAGCTAAGAAGCCGGCGTTGCCCGGGTAAAGCCATCACTTCATTTCTGTAAAACTGGAAAACTTTATTTTTATGCTTTCCTATAAGTTACCTATCTTGGGTGTAGCATAAGTTCAACTCAAGAGCGTCATTTTATCCGTTAGAATATAGCGGGAAAGTTCATGTTGCTTACATCGGATGCTAAGAAGATTATTTGTGTGGACAACAATTATGAATCCATATTTTTATCTCCCTTGCTCTTAAATGCTCTGTGAAGCATCGATTAGAAAATATATTCGGTGAAAGTACAATTGCCACAATAAAGTCAGCTGGATCACGTAATTACAACTTATACTTTCGGAGACAGAAATTCAAGAAAGGACCAAACATGCAATTACGTATTTTGATTACATCGATTGAGACGAAGATTCTTTTGTTAAGAAAAATTATAAAACTCTATTTTCTTCTCCACATGTCTTATATGATTCGTGAGATGCCGATAAAAAATCTATTCACTGATAAAAATTTGTAAATTTTCAACAAGCAAGTCCCACAAACGAAGAAAAATTGCCCATGGACTGGAACCCTCGGAGAGAAATAAATGCCTCGTCGTCCTTCAGATTGAAACAGAACGGTACCAAATTTTGGCTTGTTCAAGAAAACGTCGAATTTTCGCGTTATTAACAAATTTGCGTATCGATTTGATGCTTCTCCGTAATCGACATCATGAAAAATAATACATTCTCTTATGCGTTTTTTGGTTCATGGTCCCAGCTTCTACTATGATAATAAGTAAATTTAAGATGCAAATGAAAAATACGATGTAGTCATTTGTAAAAGTCTGTGGGCAAGCTCGGTCGCGCCGCTCACGGCCAAACAGTGAAGTTAAAATATATGTTGGCACTACGTGATTCGCAGTGATAGAGGGGAAGGGTGGTGTGGGATATATGTTTTGGAAGTTCGAGCGAATTCAAATTCAAATTTATTGGTCCGGGGATCATACATTCAGATGATATAGGACAATATACAGTAAAATAACGCTAAAAGTAAAAAAGTAAAAAATGCAATAAAAAAAGATAATATAAAGTTAGCTGTCATACATAATTACAATGACCTATCATTTAAATATTCATTAACAGAATAGTACATATTTCCTTGTAAAAACCTTTTCACCTTTATCTTAAAGGAATCATAGTTTTGGATAAGTTTAAGTTGTGGAGGAAGTTTATTAAAAAGTCTGATTCCCATTTCTCTAGGTCCTAATTTTATGGTTTTGGTCCTTATTAAATTAAGATGCAAATCAGATTGTCCTCTAGTGAGGTAGTGATGATGGTCCGAATTAACTGTGAAATCATTTAAGTTATTTTTCACAAACAGTACTACTGACAGAATATAAATACATGGGAGGGGAAGAAGCTTCAAAGTCATAAAAATGGGCCTTGATGGAGAGTCATATGGTTTCCATGAGATTATTCTAACTGCTCTTTTCTGGATCTTGAAAATTTTGATGGAATGAGATGAAGAACCCCAGAAGATAATATTGTGTGTGATATGGGAATAGAATGTGCCATAATATAGATTCAAGAGGACGTCTCTACTAACTGTTTCTCTCAGTTGCCTAATCAGGTAACATGTAGAGCTTAGCTTATGGGATAAAATGTCGATGTGTGATTCCCAAGAGATATTAGCATTTAGGTGAACACCAAGAAATTTGCTAGTAGAGACTTGTTGGATAGATTTTTGATCAATTTTTATTAACAGACTTTCTGTTGACTTTTTGCTATGTGAGAAATGGATCATTTGGGATTTTTGTACATTACGATTTAGGAGGTTATCTTGACACCAGTTGCTAAGATGGAGACTAACTAGTTTTGAGTTGTGTACAAGGCTGTTGCGTGATGAGGCAGAAAGTATAATGTTGGTATCATCAGCATATAAAAGCAATTTTGCACCTTCTATTTCATTAAAAGTGAGTGCAAGATCGTTAATATATATTAAGAATAGGACGGGCCCCAAAATAGATCCTTGGGGAACACCTAATGAGTTAGTTTTATAGTTGGAGGAATATTTTATGCCTTTCACGTTGAGAGTTACAGCTTGGGAACGGTTTTGTAGGTAGGATCTTATCCAATTATTGGGGACCCCTCTGACTCCAATTCTTTCTAGTTTAACCATGAGATGACTATGATTGACATGATCAAATGCTTTTGAAAAATCAAAAAATAAGCCTAGGGTTTCTTGCTTTCGATCAATTGATGACAGAATATAGTCAATAGCGTGATATATTGCTGATGTAGTTGATCTTCCTTGTCTGAAACCATGCTGACATGTGGACAGCAGGTGGTGTTTTTCCAGGAAGAAGATTAGTTGTTTATAAAAGACTTTTTCAATAACTTTGGAGAAAATATTCAGTATTGTTATGGGCCTGTAATTATTCATGTCATTTGTACATCCTTTGTTTTTATAAATGGGAACTATTTTAGAAACTTTTAGAGAGGAGGGAAATATACCAAGTTTTAATGATTCATTTATCAGAAATAAAAGAGGAAGTTTTATGAAGTCATAGCAACGAAAGATAATTTTTCCTGGTATTTCATCAGGGCCAGCACTATTTTTTTGGTCTAATTTAGAAATAATTAATTTTAATTCGGATTCTAGGCAGGGTCGAATAAAGAATGAGTTAAGAGTGTTTGGGAGAGAACCGGTATAAGTACTTAAAATTGGAGATGGTGTGGAATCTATTGTGAAAAATTGATTGAAATAATTGGCAAGTGTTGAATAATTTTGAAGGGAGTTATTTGAGGGGTCCTTAATTTTTGGTAGAGGATGAACTGGGGATTTTCCTTTGCCTGCATTAATAATTTCCCATGAGGCCTTGGACTTATTGTCCGCTGCAAGTATCCTGTTATTGTTGTAAGTTTTTTTTGTTGTTGCTAGGAGTTTCCGATATTGCTTTTTAAGAGTTTTGTATTGGTCCTGTAATTCAGCATCATTGGATAGTTTGACCGATACAGCAAGGTCTTTGAGGAAGGAGGAAAAGCTGCGTATTTCATTTGAGATCCATGGTTTACTCTTTGCTTTACATTGGGTTTTCGTAAGTGTTAAGGGAAAGACTAGATTAAAATAATACTGAAAGCAGCTGTGAAATTGTTGGAAGCTATCATCAAAAGAGACAGCATTATAAACATTTGACCAGGTTTCGGATTGGAGCATTGATTGAAGCTTACGCACATTTCTTTCTGAAAAAACACGTTTATAATAAGATTTGACTGCTGGTGTTAAGTCAGGTTTGATGGTAGATATTATAGGGAGATGGTCAGAAATATCAGAGCTAATGACTTTTGTGTTGATATTACTGATATTGGTAAGTATGTTGTCAATTAAAGTTTGGGATTTTGAGGAAATCCTTGTAGGCTCAAAGGCCGTTATTTTCACATTAAATGAGTTAATGAGGTCAATAAACTCATTTTTAGCATTAGAATTTTCAAGAAGATTACAGTTAAAATCACCAGTAATAATAATATTTGGACTGTGTATTGAGTTATGAATTAATTCCAAAAGGCAGGTAAGTCTGTCTAGGAACACCTTGAAATCACCAAGTGGGGAGCGGTATATGGATAGGACTAAAAAAGATAAGTGAGTGACAGTGACACTGGTAACACAAGATTCAAACACTTTATCTTCATTTAGGAATTTGTATGAGAAGTTGATGGGATCATGACTTAAGTTACAACTAAAAAAAATTACAACACCACCATTCTTAAACTTAGAGCGAAAAAATATTTCAGCAATATAATAACCTGGAAGACATATTGAATTTAGTTCTACGGGCTTTAACCAATGTTCATTTACACACAAAATATCAGGCTTATAAAAATTCGTTAACAGTTCTAATTCTAGTATCTTATTTCTTAAACATTGGATATTAATATGTAAAATAGTTAAGTCAGAGTATTTGGTGAGGGGAAACAAGAAATGGCCGTAGAATTGCAGGCTACCGGGGTCGAATTGAGACCGCACCTCGCCCCTGAGGAAAGGTCTCGAAATTGAGACCCAAAGACGGAAAAGCGTTTTCCATGCTCATGTCAGACCCGGCTACGATTCAGCGCAAATCCTCCACGTCTCTGATATGGTTCACCAAGGATTTGGTTTTCTATTTTCGCCGATATACCGAGAGTGTTTGGAATGGAGAGGGAAGTGAAGGAAGAGGATTACGAGAAATGAGGTTAATGAAATTTACCAAGGGCTTGTTTAGCATCCAGCCGCATAACGTCAAATTAAGAATTATATTAATCCTTCAATTTAACTTTAATTTGTATAACTCACGGATTGTATGTGGAAAGAATGAGTTGGAAACCTCGTGAAAATGAAAGCTATTAAATTCTCTAATACGTTTAAATATGTTTTTCTTATAACAAATTATTACTATTTTGGTTTAGTATTAACGGTTTAGTAGACCTGCTGTTTTGCTCAGTTTCTAACTTCTTTTGTCAAGTAGGTTTTTAAACGGGTGGATTGGGCTGCGGGGGCATTGGACAAAGTTCCGGTGGGCCGATGGTCTGTGAACCTGTGGTGCTGCCTTGGCCAATAGGTTGGTAGCCTGAGTGTTACCAAAATGAGCCAGAGGCGGGCTTTTTTTTGGTCCGTTTCCCACTTCCAATTCGCCCCTAGTTATACGCTCGCAATTAGCATTCATCGGGCATTGGAAATGGATCGAGCTCCGTTTGCTGAGACTTCGCCTGCGGTCAGAGGAGAGATTGTGGGGATGGTGGCTGCTGGACATTCGGTCGCCGAAGTAGCAAAGCAGTTCGGTGTGCACCGAAATTGCGTGTACAGATTGGTCAAACGTAGCAACGATGGGGACCGTGATCTAAAAAATAAACCGCGAACGGTCCGGCCCAGATTCACGACTGAAGATCAAGATTTGGCGATTCGGCAGCATGTAGCAGAGCATCCTCTCACAAGGCGTGGATTGGCTTCGGTGCAACGAGATTTCGGTTATGATCTATAGGGCTAGAGCGCTTGAGGCTGGACTGTGCCACCATAAGCCACAGCTTACAGCAGGACATAAGACATCCCGCTTATTCTTTGTGGAAACATATGCGTAAATGGGCCAGGCCTTCTGGGATCTCGTCATATTTGCCGATGAAAAATCATTTCGGAGTGATGAGGATGGCAGGGTACAGTTGTGGCGTCCCCGAGGAACAAGGACATCACAATTTTTTTTCTTTTTTTTTTACTTCTCGCAAGATTTTGTGCTCTGCTATAAATCTGTAAATATTATCACCAGAAATTTTTGATATGAAAGAAAGTTTTCCTGAAATATGTGTTTTCAGGTACGAGCCGAAAATATGGTTCGCACTAAAAAGTCAGGGCACGTAAGTGTAGGTTTTTGGGGTGCGATGACTGCAGCTGGACCCGATCCTTTGGTGAGAATCCCGCCTAGAATTACGGCAAGAATTTACAGTGATATTCTTCGCGAGCACCTCCTGCCTTATGCGAAGGAAATCGTCCCTGAAGGCGAGGAAGTCGTATTTACTCAGGACAATAGCCCGATACATACGGCACGCATTACAAGGGATTTTTTAAATAATCGTCCCGAAATACGAATTCTTCCCTGGCCTGCGCGTTCTTCATATTTTAACCCTATTGAAAACCAAAGGGGCATCGTTGTTCAGGAGTGGTTCGCAGAATACGAGCGCACTCCTGAATCTCTGGAAGAACAAATCAGGGAGATATGGACTTCTCTTGGGCGGCGTCCGTAAATATTCCAAAATGTAGTGGGGTCCATGGGACGGTGACTACGTAGCGTAAGGGAAGTTCATGGAGATATCACAGAATATTAAACTTGTTAACATTTCTATGTATTTTATTTATCTAAATACCCGCTAAAAATGACATTTTCCTTATGCATAGGGGAGACTGGGGCTAGTTGTTACACTTTTCACTAATTATTTTTTCTCTTTTATACCTGAGATGAATTGACAAAAGACTTTCCTTGCTATGTTATAATTTTGCTTTATAAATTATATTTTTATGCGCTATTTGCGTAGTGGCTGATTCCAAATTCAAAAATCGTAGCGACAAATTTTTAAAAAACGTAATATCTTAATGAACCCTCGAGGGAGAGGATTTTTTGTATTAGTGAAAGATTGGTAACAAATTTGTTACAATTCTTCATATTCTTCCGATATGCACTAATTTAGGACATTTAAAAAACTGATAAAAAACGCAATGAAAATGCATTTTGCTTATAAAATAATTCAGTTCTATTTAATGTATTTGTTGAAAAGAACTTCTCAACGTTCTCTGGCAATGGTAAAAATTTGATTAAGTGAAACATAATTTTAATAATGCAACAAAATATACTACAATTTGCGTCTATTATGTATTTCTAGTGCCAAAGTCGACTTAATGTTTGCTTCCAGTAAACTGGAATACTTGTTCGAATGACAGATATTACTATATCTATTGTTATTAAAACTTACAATATTCTGCAGTATAAAATCATCTTTTCTGTTTTTATTAAAAATAACTCTAAAAATACAATCTCAATTCCATGAAATAAGCGAAAATTTAAATTAAAAATTTTGTATTAACGCACGCGTCCACATCCTTTACTCCGTTGTCGGTTCAAGTCCCTAGCGATCACAGTAACGCAGCCAGTGTTAGTCCAGCGGAAATGGAAAGCCATATCCTTCGGTGAACCATTTCAGACGTGGAATATCCTCGAGGATTTGGGCTGTCGTAATGAGCATGGAAAACACTTTTCCGTCTTTGGGTCTCAATTTCGAGACCTTTCCTCAGGGGCGAGGTGCGGTCTCAATTCGACCCCGGTAGCCTGCAATTCTACGGCCATTTCTTGATTCCCCTCATTCGCTTGAACTTCCAAAACATATACCCCACACCACCCTTCCCCTCTCTCACTACGAATCACGTAATGCCAACATATATTTTAACTTCACTTTTTGGCCGTGAGCGGCGCGACCGAGCTTGCCCACAGACTTTTACAAATGACTGTACTCATTACCATGCTATTTTTATGGGAAAAAATAAAAGTTCTTGGAATCGGACTTGAGGATTGGGAGTCAACTCCCTCTATCTTCTCCCGGGTGAGGGCAGTTTCCATGCAAAATTTGGCAGCACTGGCTCTCGCCAGCGGTGTCCGAATGTAAGGAGGACAGACAGACAAACAATCAGACACTCTTATTTATATAGTAGATACGGAAAATTCCGCCCAATACGGGGCCGTTGGCAACCCTGATTTAGGTGCATAAGGTGTTCTACCCTCACACACCAAAGGCAGCTCGCTTTGGTGTTTTAAAAACCTGACCATGTTTCTATTACAAGGTTTGAGTAAATTCATAATTTTATTATTATTCTAGATCCATCTTCCATTTACAATCAAACTATGAGATCATAAATGTTCACCTTTTATCGGAATCAGGATAAAGAATGCTTTCGAGGAATCCGTTATTGAGGGACTGATGAAAAGCATTAAGAAAGTCCATTTTACCTAAAAGTTTTCTCCAAGAGCAAAGTTTTAGCCCAGCTATAAAACACAGACTAGTAATCGCAAACCTTAGCTTTCCGGTCAATGGAATAGCGTTCGCTCGCGTTCATGTCGTGAATGCCTTTCCGCGTTACATACCCTTAACAGGATCTTTGAAGAGGTCGACGTCTCCTCTGTCCTTTGTGCCTCTTGCTCTCTGCCTCTCTCTCTTCTATCTCACCCTTGAGAAAGCGTGACTGATTGTGAGTTACGGACAGAACCTCTTCGTCTTATAGTTGCCCCCCTCCTCCACACCCCTCTCCAATGTTGCCTCTTTGCGACCTATCGAAGGAACACCGACACATTGGCGACCATGCCACGGAAATCATTAAAATGCAACAAAGGCAAGTGATATTTCCCGTTTCCGTTTGAGAGCTACTTTTGAAGAACTAGCGATAAGAATTGCGCGTGAATGCGACTTCTTTCGCTTTGCGAATAGTAGTAGGTTCGAATTGGTACGCGGGAAAATTGAAACAAATGCGATGTAGTCATTAAAATGTGAAATGCGATTTCGTCGCTCAATTGTCCGCGAAATGAGAACTTGAGGTTAAACATTTACAACGGAAAATGACAGACGCTATAAAAGTTTATTTTCTATTATACTACCCGCAAAACGCTCGTATTATGATTTTTTAAATGCCATAAAGGCTTTATTTCGAAAAAATTTCTAAAAAAAACTTCTTTATAGGAAACTAAGAAAAACATTCGCCTTCAGAAACGAATGAATTAATCTACCTCCCATAACTCAGAGGTAGAATATCCGTCCGGCAAGTGAAAAACCCAGTTTCGATTCCTGGGCATAGAAGAATTTATTCTCGTTTCAAAAATATTCCCAACTTATCAGCTTATGAATATCTTAATAGGATATTATGATAAATTTATTCCATCAATTTCTATAGAAAATAATTTACGTTCTGTTAAATGAACTTGCTGCTAGTGCAAAGTCACATTCGATGGGCGCTAAATTTTATATATAAGATTTGTACAACTTACCGCAATGAAATCAAGATGTTTAATAAAGCAGAGCTAAAGAGCAGAACTACCACAGTAAAAAGTAAAATATTTCTTTTACACTTATTATTAGAGAACTGACAGCATGGATATTAACCAAATATGGCATATATAATCTTCATATAAATAAATAACCAAAATAGCATATTTCAACCGGGTCGACTAAACGGTACTACCACAATATCAAGGTTAGAATATTCTGTAACTTTGAATTTGGAAGGTATACGAAAAGCACTTCTGTACCACGGGAAACCCGTGTACACCCCTACTTGTTTTTGTGACTGCCGCCCCTATACGATCTTGTAAATTTTGCTGATTTTCGATACACTTCCAACTTCATAAATCTACATGCAAAAAATCCAAATGTGTTGAATCCGGAGATTGAGGTGCCCAGGGGCTGTTGTCACCGCGTTCGATTCAGCGATTTGGAATATGTTTATTAAGGTACTCCAGAATAATGTTTGCACAATGACAAAAAGCCCCATCTTGCTGAAGTGTTCAAAAGATGACACACGTCATACTATTACGCAGGGCGGCGGCATGTGAAGTTCCCTCTCGAAGTACTGAAACGCTGCTGGCTGTTTAGAGTGTCCGATATATTTAACAGATAAGACATTACAAAACATTTAAACAAAAAGAATTAACAAAGATCCTGTCATTCTATTCTTCGGTGAGCACGCAGTCCCTGCTGAGGTCCTTGTGGCGCGTTAGTTTTCTTTTAGTCCATGAGTGGCACTTTTCCTTAGCTGAGGTCGCCTTGAGTCACCGGAGCTGGACTGGGTTCCGCCGGGTCTTCTCCTTCCGAGGTAAACTCTCCTCGTCACGGCGAAACGAAAATCACTACTTCCCCCCTCTTTCGGCCAGGCCGTGAACTCCCGCACCGCGGACATTACAATGTGCCGCATATACTCGGCACATACTCCTCCCTCCAAACAGCATCCACGCCCTGCCTTTCAGTTCCGCGCTTCAGCAGCTTTCCACTCGCCGGAAATTCTCCCGTTTGAAATGAGTAAGAACATCACCCTTCTTTCCATGAAAGGTAAAAAGGTCAGTATAAGGTGCTCGGACATAGCTTAAGCTGAGAAGCCTTTCGATAGTACTTTCCATCGGCAACATTTAACAGCGACACCGTAACAGGAGTGAGGAAACGTGAAATCGTGTACGGCCCTTTCCATCGTTGCATAAGTTTTGCTGCCCACTTGTCTGCGGCTTTACTAATTGGATGTGAACGCACTACCACTAAATCCCCCACCCGAAATGGGTTCTCCACTCTGCCTTGGTTGTAGCGCCTCTCTGATCTCGCATGTGCTATTGTAAGGTTCTTCTTAGCCTCTCTCCACCTTTTTTGACATGCGTACATGGCCCGCTTGGCTTGGCAATAGTTCGTCTATGTGCCACCTAAGAGAGAGAGGACAATTAGGCTTAAACCCAAACATCAATTCAAATGGAATTCCTCGATGAGTCTCGTGCTTCTGCAGCATTTCCAATAATGAGACGAAATTGTCTCACTTCGCAGTGTTAAAGGCAAGTTGAAGCCAGATAAGATTTTCGTCCTATTCCGTCTGCGATTCTGAATGGAAACCGATAAGTGCCGATTTTAAATTCCGGTTGAAACGTTCGGCCAGCGACGGTTGCGAGTAATACGGGGTGGTCGTGATGTGCTCAATTCCATAAGAAAAACACATCCTCTTAAACGCCTCCGACGTGAACTGCCTTCCGTTATCTGAGATGAAGCGTTTAGGAGGTCCGAATTCCGAATTATGTTCTGGTGTACCGCTCCTATTAAAGACTGTTCAGTAGCCTCGCGGAGAGGAACTATCCAGCAATATTTGGAAAAGGCATCCACGCCGACTAGTATCATCGTATTTCCCCTTTTGCTACGCGGAAGCTTTCCAACGAAATCCAGGAAAATATCCTGCATTGACTTATCCGCTACCGAGGAACTCAATGCCCCGAAATTACTTTTCTGTGCTGGCTTACTCAAGATGCACGTTTTACATTGTTTCACTCTCTCCGCTATCTCCCTATCCATTCCTTTCCATACGTATTTTTCCCGTATTTTCTGTATTGTTTTATATATTCCTAAGTGACCCCCGAAGCAGGATTCATGGTAATAAGCGAAAAGTACGGGCTTCAAAACTTGGGGCACCACGACTTTGACTTTTCCTTTGCCTTTGTAGCATAGGGTTCCCTTTGACAATACATATCCCGACACTGTCTCCCCAGCGCTCAGCTTCGCCATGAGAGGGGCCAATTCGGGGTCCGTACCTTGGTGTACCGCTATTTCCTGGAAAGCGAGAGGGAAATCAGTACTCATGCCTTCCGCGGTGTATTCATTCGGCCTTCCTTCTTCTTTCCCTTCCCCATACATGCGGGACAACGTGTCCGCTACCACATTTTGAGTTCCTTTAATATGCTGAACTCTGAATTTCAATGACGAAATTTGAATTACCAATCTCCCAATTTTTCCTAATTGTCTAGAATGTGCCAGCATCCAGGATAACGCTTGATTATAAGTTTCTAAAAGGAATTCTGCATGCTCTATATAGTTACGGAATTTTTGAACAGCGAATACTATTGCTAGGCATTCTCGCTCATATGCGCTATATTTCTTTTCAGCGTTCGAAAGAGAACGACTTGCGTATGCTACTGGTTGCCGGAGGCCGTCTACCTCTTGGCACAATACCGCTCCAACGGCAACTGAACTTGCATCCGTTTGTAAAATGAACTCCTTCGAGAAGTCCGCCATACGTAATACCGGAGGGTTTATAATGCACTCCTTCAAGTTCTGAAATGCCTCCTCCTGTTCTTTTCCCCAAATGAACTGGACCTTCTTTCCCCGTAGCGCATTCAAAGGGGCTGTCTTCTCCGCCAGATTAGGAATAAATCTTCCCAAAATAATTTATCATTCCCACGAAACGCGCTATCCCCTTTGAATCTTTCGGTTCTTTAAACTCTCTAATGGCCTTCGTTCTTTCGGGGTCAATTTTAACTCCTTGTGCCGATACTATGTGCCCAAGGAAAGAAATCTCACTCACTCCAAAATTTACCTTTTGCGGATTGACAGTTAAACCCTCTGCCCTAAGACGATTTAAAACTTCTCGAATATGTTTTACATGGTCAGCGAAATTATTCGAGAAAATTACCACATCGTCAATGTAATTAAACACGTATACGAACTTAATGTCGTGAAATATATGATCAAGCAATCGCGTCAGTACTTGTGCACCGGTGGCAAGTCCGAAGGGCACTCTTTTAAATTGATAGAGATTCCACCCAGTGCAAAAGGCCGTAATGGGTCTGCAAGATTTGGAGAGAGGAATTTGGTAATATGCCGCATTCAAATCAATTGTGGTAAAATACTTGGCCTGAACAAACCAATTGAACGCTGAATGAATGTCCGGAATGGGAATCGATTCTATTTCTATCTTCGAATTCAACTTCCGATAATCTACTACCATCCGTGTCGTCCCATTACTCTTGGGAACTACAAAACAGGGTGACGAATATGGTGAAATTGACGTTTCAATCACGCCCAATTTCATTAACTCATCTATTTGTTTGCTCAGCTCGGACAGTTTTAGAGGGCTCAAATGATATGGATGACTTTTTACGGTTGTCTTATCTGTAAGGCGAATATTGTACTCGATAAGATCAATTAACCCTAAACGCTCGTTCAGCACGTCGGGAAAACACTCAATAATTTGGATAATTTCTTCCCGTTGTTTGGAACTCAAATGTGCTAAATCATACCCCTTTTCTCTAACAACCTCGTCCTCCGCCCCCACATTTGCTACGCACTCCGATTCCTTTTCTATGGGACCCAATTCAAAACGCTGGTTGCGATTAAACTTAAAATAACAACAGTTATCTGCTATATTCAACACAAGACCTGTGTCCGCCATGAAGTCTGTTCCTAAGATAATTCTCCTTGACAAGTTGTCACATACCCAAAACCAGTATGTCCATGTAAAATATCCTAGTTTAACTTTAATCCTTGCTGACAAGAAAATATCCAACGGTTCCCGAGAGGCCGTATAGCAAACAAAATGATCTGTCTTTTGTCCTTTAACCAAATCTTTCCCTAGCAGTTCTTTAAACAACTCCCCTGAGATTAGACTGCGTACTGATCCAGAGTCAATCAAAGCTTTTGACCTTTTACCCCCTATTATTACCTCTACGACAGATACGTTTCCCACCACGGAATACCTTGTCTTTGTGGCTAAATTCGTTTTTTCGGAGGCTTATTTTCTATTGCCGCGGAGCCTGCCACCCTTTTCTCCGGGCTGTACTAGTTAAAAGTATTTGGTCTATTGGGACAGGCTCGCCTAATATGCCCCTGCCCATTGCAATTGAAGCAACGTCTGGCTCTTCCCCTTTCACCTTCTGATCGAAACTGAGCTAATCTTACGTCACCCGAAGGTCGGCTGCTATCCCCCACTGAACCCTGATACCCAAATTCTGCACTAATGAATTCGTTGATTTTAACAGGAGGCCTATAGAACTTGCATCGCTCTATCCTATATTCAACCTGGCCCCCAAAATTCAATAGTTCGGAAAAACTATTTACACCTTCGAACGGAAAATTCTCCAAATATATCGGATGGAGGTTGTCACATGCAAGCTCCAATAATTCTGATTCGTTGAGGGGCCTTTCGAGCCTCCTATTCATGGTGCGTATAATGGTTATAAAATCACTCATCCGTTCCCTCTCTCCTTGGGTCCTAGAAAACATTTCCCGCTTCAATCTAATGTCGTACCCAACGGGGAGAATAGCTTTCCAGAGTTCTACTACGAAATTATCCCATGATGAAACATGAAACCTATTTGTCTGAAACCATTGTAGCGCCCTTTTCCCTAAAAGTTCGGGTAATAAATTTCACATCTCCGTTTTTGAAACCTCCCGAGTCTCCCGAAACATTTCCACCTTCTCCAAAAAAAGGTTAACACTCTCACCTTGGTTCCCTTCGAACTTAAGTCCCCATCGTACGAGATCTTTCCCGAGCTCCTGCACTGCCTTTCGCTTCGCCCAAAGCTCCGATTCTCCCACTATTGGATTTGCCTCTATTCCGTTGCGGTATTGACTCTCCCTTGTCCCGGCTCCCCCTCGGGCCTGCTGTTTTTAATGTGTTCTCTCAACCTCTTACGCACCTCGTCTAATGCGCCCGTATCGTCGAGCCCCAACTCCTTCGCAGCGGACACGGACTCCTCCTTAGATAATCCGTTAATCCAACTCGCCCCCCCCTAAATGCTAAACGCCATCTCCAGTCGACCTAATTATTTAAAAAAAAAACTAGCACAAAAGGATAGAAGGATGGGAAAACAACAAAAATCTTCTCGCCCAGAGGTCCGGCAGGGCATTCAAAGTTTTACAGGATGGACCGTGGCAAGGGAAACAAAGGACCAGAAAACAACAGCTAACCCAAACTTGCCTGACTGACTGGAGATGCACGCCGTAGAGGTAACCACGCTCTGCTACCATTTGAAACGCTGCTAGCTGTTTAGAGTGTCCGATATATTTAACAGATAAGACATTACAAAACATTTAAACAAAAAGAATTAACAAAGATCCTGTCATTCTATTCTTCGGTGAGCACGCAGTCCCTGCTGAGGTCCTTGTGGCGCGTTAGTTTTCTTTTAGTCCATGAGTGGCACTTTTCCTTAGCTGAGGTCGCCTTGAGTCACCGGAGCTGGACTGGGTTCCGCCGGGTCTTCTCCTTCCGAGGTAAACTCTCCTCGTCACGGCGAAACGAAAATCACTACTTCCCCCTCTTTCGGCCAGGCCGTGAACTCCCGCACCGCGGACATTACAATGTGCCGCATATACTCGGCACAGTACTATTACGTATGACGGCTTTTAGGGGTAAAACATGGTGTCACCGGCAGTGGCGGATCCAAGGGCGGGCGATGGGGGTGATCGCCCTCCCCTTGGAGGACCCCATTGCCCTCCACTAGGTGCATTCTTAAATTCATTCTGCGCAACATTCATTGTTTCTACACGGAAGTTTAAGTCTGTATGACAAGGGAAAGAAAGATTCTGGTGGGGGTAGGGATTTTTAAAATGTATGGTTGTCGGCAGAGTAGGAATCAAGACGGGAGAGGGGTAATTGGGGCGATAGCCAACTCCTTGGGAAGGTTCTGGATCCGCCCCTGGTCATCGGTCATTTCACCGCTTTCTCCACTTATTAGGCATTTTGTTACTTTTAAATGTTCCCTGTTGAATTGCCTCCAAAAATTTTCCAACCTCTCCTCCGCAACCACCGAAGTCATTCGAATCCAGCATACAAATGTTTAGGCACTTCCAGATTTGCTGGAGATTCTAATTTTTTTCATAGGTAGGATTTTGTGCAAAACTGACTAGAAAAGTCGAAAATCGTGAAAAAGTGCTACAATGCGGCCGCTAAAAATTGGCAATTGTTTTAACAAATTTTCAAGGTTTATGTATTTCCGCATTTGCTACGGAGTTGAATTTTTTTAATAAATAGAATTCTTAAAAAAACGAAATAAGGATTATAAAAATTTTGATATTTTAATTTGTTGGCAGTTAAAAATTCTTAAAATTTAAACAAATAGATAACTATTTAGGTACTACGGGATAAGCTAGGAAGCTGAAATTTTCAAGTTATGTACAGAATAGTACATTTGCACAAATAAACATTTGAATCTCTCCATAAAAATATTTCGGCGGACGTTAAAAATGTTTAAAATTTAAACAATTGGAAAAATATTATTTCACTTCTATAAGTACTACAACTTTAAAATTTGGCAGAAATGTGTAGCATTAGTACCCCATAATGGAGAAGATTTAAATTCTTAAAATTGCAAAGTTTTGGGATTGTTTTAGTCTATTATTTTTACATAAGGGAAAAACGAAAATCGCTCCGGAGGTGAAAATATTTCTAATGATGAAATATGAAAAATTAATGTTTTTTATGTTGAGATGATATGCTTGCAGAATGCAAGCACCAACTACTAGTAACATAGATATATATATATAACATATAAGAGGATACTAATATTTAGCCCAAACTACAAGAGCTAGAGACCTGAAAGTTTCAGTTTTTGTAGATATGATGGAGAAACCTATAGATAAAATGAGACTTCTCACCTAAGTGACATGAGTTCGACTCCAGAAATTCCGAAATTTCCGTTTTTCCCATAAGAAAAGCATTGCGCCATTTTTGTAAATTAATTATGGGCACTTGCCGGTAAGCTAGAAAAATAAAATTTTCAGTGTTGCTAGATGGCCGCAATATCTATTAGGAATTATTGCCACTTTTGCTTACAGTGTCTTGGGTTCGACTCCGGAGACACCGGAATATCTCCCATAAGTTAGCATGGGAAAAAAATATCCAAGTGTGTAGACAAATCTATTAAGTTTAGGAAGCTGAAATTTTGCAGGTCTATAGAAGTTTTTCATAACCAACTATAAAAATCGAAAAATTCAAAATTGTTCATTTTTAAGGGTTGTTTTAACCCCATTTGTACATTAAAGTTTTATAATTTTTATCTTGGAAACTATATGCTGTAGGTTTGAGTATTTGAAATCATTTTGTAGAAAATTATACAGAAAAAAATGAAATTTTGAAAAAGTTAAAAAATTCGACCACTAATAATTCGCAATTGTTTAAACATATTTTTGAGGTTTATGTATTACCGAATGTGCTACGGTGCTAAAAATTTTTTAGGAGTAGTGTTTGTAAAAAAACGAATTGAGGATCATAGAAATTTTGATATTTTAATTTGTTTGGCAGTTAAAAATTCTTAAAGTTTAATCAAATAGGTATATGTTTAGATACTACGGGTTGAGTTAGAAAGCTGAAAGTTTTAAGTTATTTAGAGTTTAATCTATGAAAACGAATAAACGTTTTAATGTAACCATGAAATTAAAAGTTATTTAAATTTTAACAATTACATAAATGTTATTTCACTTCTAGAAGTGCTTTAAAATTTGGCAAAAATGTCATTAGTACCCCATAATGGAGACAGTATAAAATTCTAAAATTGCAAATTTTGGGGATTGTTTTAATCTATTATTTTTACATAGGGGAAAAACGAAAATCGCTGTGGAGGTGAAATATTTAAATTTTAAAAATATTTGTAATTATGAAATATAAAAAATGAATGTTTTTTTATGTTGAGATGATATGTTTGTAGAATGCAAGCACCAACTACTAGTATGTTATATCCTCCTCTGTAACAAACGTCGATATATAATGATAAGAGGAGGATACTAATGTCCAGGCCAAACTACAAGAGATAGAGAGCTGAAAGTTTTAGATTTTATATATATATGATGGAGAAATCTACAGATAAAATGAGACTTCTTACCTAAGTGACATGAGTTCGACTCCAGAAATTCCGAAAGTTGCGTTTTTTACCATAAGAAAAGCATTGCGCCATTTTTTTAAATTAATTTTAGGCACTTTCCGGTAAGCTAGAAAAATGAAATTTTCAGTGTTGCTATAGGGCTACAATATCTATAAGGAATTATTGTCACTTTTGTTTACTGTGTATTTGGTTCGACTCCAGAGACCCCGGAATATCTCCCATAAGTTAGCATGGGAAAACGAAATCCAGTGTGTAGACCAATCTAATGAGTTTAGGAAGCTGGAATTTTGCAAGATTATAGAATTTTTCTCAAAACCAACTTCAAAAATAAAAGATTTTAAATTGTTAATTTTAGGGGTTGTTTTAACCCCATTTAAACATTAAAGTATAATAATTTTTATCTTGAAAACTATATGCTGTTCGAGTTTTTGAAATCATTTTGTGTAGAATTATATATAAATATAAATATATATATATATAAATTATACATATAAAAAAAGAAAATTTTGAAAAAGT
Source organism: Tanypteryx hageni (assembly GCA_028673005.1). Taxonomy (NCBI): domain Eukaryota; kingdom Metazoa; phylum Arthropoda; class Insecta; order Odonata; family Petaluridae; genus Tanypteryx; species Tanypteryx hageni. Next base: position 113,741,826 of record CM054117.1, on the reverse strand, counting down.
TCCAAAATTCGACCACTAATAATTCGCAATTGTTTAAACATATTTTTGAGGTTTATGTATTATCGAATGTGCTACAAAGCTGAAATTTTTTTAGAGGTAGTGTTTGTAAAAATACGAAATAGGGATTATACAAATTTTGATATTTTAACTTGTTTGGCAATTATAAATACTTAAAGTTTAAACAAATAGGTATATGTTTAGGTACTTCGAGCAAGCTAGGAAGCTGAGATTTTAAAGTTAAGTAGAGCTCATTGCATTTAAACTAACAAACATTTGAAAAGCTCCAACAAAGTGTTATTGCGGCCGCATTAAACTTTTGAAATTTAAACAATTAAATAAATATTATTTCACTTCTAGATGTGCTATAACATCAAATTTGACAAAAATGTGTGGAATTAGCGCCTTACATTTGATAAAATATAATATTCTTAAAATTGCAAATTTAAGGCATTGTTTTAATCAAATGTTGTTCAATAAGGAAAGATAGAAATTTGGTGCAGAGGTGCAATATGTTAAATTAAAAAAATATTTCTAATAATGCCATATCTCTCTGAAATATTAATGTATATCAGGATCAGATGAAATGCTTGCAGAATGCAAGCACCAACTACTTGTATGTTATATCCTCTGTAAGAAACGTCGATATATAATGATAACATATAAATAGGAGGATACTAATGTTTAGGCACTTCTAGATGAGCTGGAGATTCGAAATTTTTTTCTTAGGTAGGATTTTGTGCAAAACCGACTAGAAAAAACGAAAATCTTGAAAAAGTGCAACAATGCGGACGCTTAAAAATTCGCAATTGTTTAAACAAATTTTCAAGGTTTATGTATTTCCGCATGTGCTACGGAGTTGAAATTTTTTTTATAAGTAGAATTTGTAAAAAAAAACGAAATAGAGATTATACAAATTTTTATATTTTAATTTGTTTGGCAGTTAAAAATTCTTAAAATTTAAAAAATAGATAACTGTTTAGGTACTACGGTATGAGCTAGGAAGCTGAAATTTTTAAATTATTTACAGAGTAGTGAATTTGCACAAATAAACATTTCAATTTTACCATATGTGAATTTCGGCGGCCGTTAAAAATTATGTAAATTTAAACAATTAGAAAAATATTATTTTACTTCTAGAAGTGCTACAACTTTTAAATTTGGCTAAAATGTGTAGAATTAGTACCCCATAACTAAGAAAGTGTAAAAATTTTAAAATTGCAACATTTGGGGATTGTTTTCAACTTTTATTTTTACATGTTGGAAAAACGAAAATCGCTGCGGAGTTGAAATCTTTAGAATTAAAAGAATATTTGTAATGATGAAATGTCTGTCTGAAAAATTAATGTTTTTTCAAGGTGATATGAAATGCTTGCAGTATGCAAGCACCAACTACTAGTATGTTATATCCTCCTCCTCTGTAAGGAACATCTATATATAATGATAGGCACTTGCCCGTAAGCTAGAAAAATGAAAATTTCAGTGTTGCTAGACGGCCACAATATCTATTAAGAATTATTGTTAGTTTTACTTACAGTGTCCTGGGTTCGACTCCAGATACCCCGGAATATCTCCCATAATTTAGCATGGGGAAAAGTTATCCCAGTGTGTAGACCATTCTAATAGGTTTAAGAAGCTGAAATTTTGCAGGTTTATAGAACTTTTCCCATAACCAACGACAAAAATCGAAAATATCAAAATTGTTAATTTTTGGGGTTGTTTTAACTCCATTTGAACGTTAAAGTTTAATAATTTTTTTCTTAAAAACTTAATGCTGCAGGTCTGAGTTTTTAAAATCATTTTGTAGCAAATTAAACACAGAAAAAAAGAAAATTTTGAAAAAGTTAAAAAATTCGACCACTAATAATTCGCAATTGTTTAAACATATTTTTGAGGTTTATGTATTACCGAATGTGCTACGGTGCTGAAATTTTTTTAGGAGTAGTGTTTGTAAAAAAAACCAATTGGGGATCATAGAAATTTTGATATTTTAATTTGTTTGGCAGTTAAAAATTCTGAAAGTTTAATCAAATAGGTATATGTTTAGATACTACGGGGTGAGTTAGAAAGCTGAAATTTTCAAATTATGTACAGAATAGTACATTTGCACAAATAAACATTTGAATCTCTCCATAAACATATTGCGGCGGCCGTTTAAAATGTTTAAAATTTAAACTATTGGAAAAATATTATTTCGAAAATTTTAAAATTGTAAATTTTAGGGGTTGTTTTAACCACATTTGAACATTAAAGTTTAATAATTTTTTAGGTACTTCGGGATGAGCTAGGAAGCTGCAATTTTCAAATTATTTACAGAACAGTGCATTTGCACAAATAAACATTTCAATCTCTTCATATATATATTTCGGTGGCCGTTAAAAATGTTAAAATTTTAAACAATTAGAAAAATATTATTTTATTTCTAGAAGTGCTACAACTTTAAAATTTGGCTCAAATGTATAGCATTAGTACCCCATAATGGAGAAAGTGTAAAATGTTTAAAATTGCAACATTTGGGGATTGTTTTAAACTATTATTTTTACATGTGGGAAAAACGAAAATCGCTGCGGAGGTGAAATCTTTAGAATTAATAGAATATTTGTAATGATGAAATATCTGTCTGAAAAATTAATGTTTTTTCAAGGTGAGATGAAATGCTTGCAATATGCAAGCACCTTCTACTAGTATGTTATATCCTACTCCTACTCTCTAAGAAACGTCGATATATAATTATAACATATAACATATATGAGGATACTAATGTTTAGGCACTTCCAAATGTGCTGGAGATTCGAAATTTTTTTCATAGGTAGGATTTTGTGCAAAACCGACAAGAAAAAACGAAAAATCATGAAAAAGTGCAACAATGCGGCCGCTAAAAATTCGCAATTGTTTAAACAAATTGTAAGGTTTATGTATTTTCGCATGTGCTACGGAGTTGAAATTTTTTTTATAAGCAGAATTTGTAAAAAAATACGAAATAGAGATTATACAAATTTTGATATTTTAATTTGTTTGGCAGTTAAAAATTCTTAAAGTTTAAACAAATGGATAACTGTTTAGATACTACGCGGCGAGTTATAGAGCTGAAATTTTCAAGTTATTTAGAGTTTAGTCTATTTGAACGAATAAATATTTCATTGTATTTATGAAATTCTTATTGCGGCCGTTAAAAATTATTTAAATTTAAACAATTAGATAAATGTTATTTCACTTCTAAATGTGCTACTAATTTAAAATATGACATATATATGTGGAATTATTAATCCAATGTGGAAAACGTATAATATTCATAAAATAGCAAAAATTATCAATTGTTTTACTACATTTTTGTTCCAGAATGAAAAAACGAAAACCTGTCCAGAGGAGAAATCTTTAGAATTAAAGAAATATTTCTCATGATGAAATATCTGACTGAAAAATAAATGATTTTCAATGTTATATGAAATGCTTGCAATAAGCAAGCACCTTTTACTAGTCATTATATATCGACGTTTCTTACAGAGGAGGAGGAGGATATAACATATAGGAAGATACTAATGTTTAGGCACTTACAGATTAGCTGAAAATTCGAAATTTTTTTCTTAGATAGGGTTTTGTGCAAAACCGACCAGAAAAAACGAAAATCTTGAAAAAGTGCAACAATGCGGACGCTAAAAATTCGCAATTGTTTCAACAAATTTTCAAGGTTTATGTATTTCCGCATGTGCTACGAAGTTTAAATTTTTTTATAAGTAGAATTCATAAAAAAACGAAATAGGGATTATACAAATTTTGATATTTTAATTTGTTTGGCAGTTAAAAATTCTTAAAGTTTAAACAAATAGATAACTGTTTAGACATAACGGGATGAGCTAGGACGCTGAAATTTTCAAGTTCTCTACAGAGTAGTGAATTTGCACAAATAAACATTTGAATCTCTCCATAAATATATTGCGGCGGCCGTTAAATATCTTTAAATTTTAAACAATTAGAAAAATATTAGTTTACTTCTAGAAGTGCTACAACTTTAAAATTTGGCAGAAATGTGTAGCATTAGTATCACCTATTAGAGAAAGTATAAGATTCTTAAAATTGCAAAGTTTGGGAATTGTTTTAATATATTGTTTTTACATAAGGGAAAAACGAGGTTTCAAGGTGAAATGATACGCTTGCAGAATGCAAGCACCTACTACTAGTATATATAAAGCGAAGTTAATATAAAAGTTGGTAATAATAAAAGCAACTTTTGTCCCTTTGTGGCTCCCTATGTCACGTTATAAAAATGCGAATAATTCGATAATAGAACGGCATTCATTTTATGTATTTGGCAGAAATGATCGATTCACATTTTGTAAGATGATGACTAAAGGAAATGTCGAAAAAAGTCCTAGGTTGGACTACAAGGCATTTCCATTTCCCATATAGTAACACGTAAAAATCTACTTTTTGACTTTCAGGCTTTTATTCTTTTTGAGATCTAAATTAGAAAGAATTCACCTATGACCTTTGGATCTAGCACATTTTAAAGAAAAAATCTAATTTGGCCACCACATGACTTTCTCCATATCTGTAATATTTCTAAAAATTCCAAATAGGTTACATATTAATAAATATTTTAAGAAACCGAGAAAATTTTAGACTTGACAAAGAACAGAAATATACTCAAACCATAGCCTTCTGATATTGGATATAGCCACAAAGCTCCAACATTTAAGAAAAGAAAAAGAAGCGTTACTAAGACGTAGCTAAGCGTCAATTGTTAACAATATCCATCGGTAGGTGGCGTGGTGGTGGCAGCTAAAAATATAAGATATTTCTTAAACAATGTATTATATGGGAAAATGTTTTATACAAAGGTTGTAGAAAATTAAATTTCATACAACGTTTATTCCAAAACATTTTTACATTTATGAAATATTAAGGCAAATATTTCATGATAACTTATAAGTGACAAGAGCAAACACTCACTTTCGCTAGACCGATCTTTACCAAAAACTAATCAGTTTTTCTGAATTTTATAAAATTGATAAATTTAAAATTACGCGTTGACCTGATTAATAGTTTTTGAGTTAGAGCACCCACAAAAAGCTATCACATACACACACTAACACACACACATCATCGAGAAAATGGTTAAAACGTGTATTTTCGTTGAAATCTCGAAGTCGATTTATTTCATAAATACAATACTTTCCCCTATACTACGTATATGGAGAAAGTAAAAACTATGAAGCTTCTTATTCTGTTCAGATTTTCCCGCCTGCAATTCGAAATTCCTCGAGTGAAACTTTTAATTGACATATTTTAGGGGAAATCTTGCCATTTTAACGGGATGTTGCCATGCCAACCCGTTACATTGTTGAACCTCGAAATCCTATTGTTATTTCAATCCTTATGGGTGAAAGCGTGCTTTGAATGCTCTTACAATTAGTACGAGAGAGAGGGAGAACGAGAGAAAAATTCTTTTCATAGCAACCAATGTAAACAACACTCGTTGCGTTATTTCCGAGTAGTACATTTGAATGTAGAATATTAATCATTCGCATATTAAAATTAGGTACTTAGAATAATCGTAGGAGCTAGAAACTTGAAACAACGAACGCCTAAAAGAACGAAAGTTTGTTTTCTTGTCATCCAAAGAAAGTCAAGGCATATTTATATTCATTTTTTATTTCACAAAAACCTTTCCCGTTGAATTTCAACGGGCATCTCCCTAGTAATAGTATAAAAATCTTTCGCAAGCATTTCTTTTGGGGGTTCAATCGACAACTATTTATTTCAACAATGTAAACATTATTTTAAAATGTCCAAATTATTGTTTATCGCTGTCAACAATACTTGTTTAGAATACTATAGTCCGCATATTAGAATAACCGATATACTATAGACCGCATATTTGAAGAATACCGAATACTCTATTGAGGTTTCTTCTGAAATTTGTTCAGAAGTTTCATAATTCAAATAACTTGGAAGAAATATTTCAAAATATGGTAATAGCAATTAGAATATTTTAATCTCCTCCTCTTACAGTAGCAAAGGCTGAGCGATCGTTTAGTAAATTAAAATTGATCAAATCATACTTGCGATCACCAACAATGTTACAGGAAAGGTTAAATGCTGGTGCAATATTATCAATTGAGAGGGAAACAACTGAAACGTGTACATTTTTAAATTTAATACAGAACTGAGCAGAATTCACCGCAAAGAAATAAATGAGAATATTGTGTGTAGTACCTGCGATTAGAAATAAGTTTTATAATTATATTATATTCAAACTGTATTTTACTTACAAACTGTAATAAAAAATGTCATTTTTCATTGTGTTCTTTGTATTTTCTTGTGATAAATCAAAATAAGAATTTAGAATTACAGATAATTTTATTTTAATTTAATAATAGTTTTTTTAAATAAATCAAGTAAATAAAATTATATACAAATATTTGGGCTTGTGGAGTGAGGTCCAAGAAAAAGCTTTGCACCCGTGCCCCAAGACATCATTACACGGCTATGGCAATATTATATAGATTATAAATTCGCATTGAATCTTTCCACATACTCACGAAATTTCGACGCTGTTTTGAAGGTTCGGTTACGATAAATAATACGACGGTTACGAAAATAAATAAAAAATGTTCCATTATTCACTGATATTGTGTTAATTAGTTTTTTCAAGTCAGATATGTTTGCTGACAATATTTTGCACATTTTTCTTTCTTCGATAAACATCTACGCTTCGGTATCCACACAGGTCTACAACTCTAAGGCTGTGCTGTTATAGATATGAGTCCAAGCCTTCAGCTGATTATACAAGTCGTCGACACCTGAGGGCCGTCTAGCGGAGCTCCGTCCAACGCCTGTTCACTTCCTTCTCAAGCCTTATTTGCCTTTAATCGCGCTGATTCTGGTTATTTTTGTCCATTAAGTAACAATTTAGTATTGGTGGCGCGAAAACCCTTTCCCTTCACCTGATTCGTTTTACTTCCTTCAAGCGTTTTATTGCAAGCTTAGTGCAAATTCACTTGAAGCACGAGATGAACAATGCCCCAGCAACCTCCTTCTTGAAATGTCGAAAAACCGGAGAATGTCGAATATAAGCTTAAAATATGAGCAAACACGAATTATAAAAAAAAACAGAATCGGAGGTAAGAATCTTAATTTCTTTCGAGTCAAAGTCTCGATCGTAAGATATTCTGAAATGTTAAAGAACAAAGATCTACACATCCTATTCTAGCCGATTACGTGTTAATCAAATGCAAAAACGAAAACTATCCACTTAAAACCTGCAAGAATTCGCGCCGAGTATTCAGGCGAAAGATTCGTCGAAATCCGCTACCGGTTTATTTTCGTTCATGTCAGAAGGTGACGTCACTCGAGGCTTCAGACGCAGGCGCGCACGCAGAGACGCAGGCAGAGCCATTAGATAAATGACGTCCTAACGAAATACAGCGGAACTTTCATAACTCGAATCTCAAGTGAAAGTAAAAACTATTCGTTATAGACAATTAAAAATACAGAAATATATTTTTTGTAAAAGTAGAATTTGTAAAAAAACTAAATAGGGATTATAGAAATTTTGATCTTTTAATTTGTTTGGCACGTAAAAATTCTTAAGGTTTAAACAAATAGGTAAATGTTTAGACACTACGTGACTAGTTAGGGAGCTGAAAGTTTTAAATTATTTCGAGTTTTGTCTGTATAAACGAATAGACATTTCAATGAAATTTCCATGAAATCGTTATTGCGGCCGTTTTAATTTAAATTTAAACAATTACATAAATGTTATTTCACTTCTAATTGTGCCATAAATTTAAAATTTGGCAGAAATGTGTGCATAAGTACTTCACTATGGAAAAAGTATAATATTATTAAAATTTTAAATTTTAGTGTTTGTTTTACTGCAATATTGTTGCATAAGTATGGAATGGAAATCGGTGAAGAGGTAAACTCTGCCGCCGCTAAAAATTCGAAATTGTTTAAAGAAATTTTCAATGTTTATGTATTTCCGAAAGTGCTACAGAACTGAAATTTTTTATATGTAGAATTTGTAAAAAACGTAATAGGCAGTGGTGGGATTCAGAAATTTTAGCTACCGGTTCTCTCTCACCTTACTGCCCTTTCATAGTGAAAAATAAAAACCTAAAATATTTTATTGAAATTATTTATTTACCTTCCTTAAAATATTTTCAAATCACTACTTGATTATCATCATACTTTTTTGTCGTCCATGTTTTTCACCCTGTTGTCATCAGCTGTGTAGTTAATTCTCAGCCATGTTTGAACTGAAGGAGTGGGGGTCCCAGGAGTCCAATCATATTAATTGTCATCAAATTTGCAACATTCTGAACTGTGAGGCGGCTTCTTTTATCTGAAGATATATTATTCTTTGTAGAAAACCCTCTTTCTGCCTCCACAGAACTAACAGCAATGGTATTGATAATATTTTTTGCCTTTTGTGCAGTACTTGGAATCTCATGGTTGTGTTGATTTTTTTGAACAATTCCCACATAGTCGCGGAATTCATAGATGTTGATTTCACACAGTTTTTCTTTGGTGGCTTTGCAAGGGACAACAACTTCATCAAAATTCCAATAATCTGGCTCTGGTGTGTTTACTAACTATTTCATGAATTTTACTATATTTTTTGTGCTTTATTTCCTGATTTTAAGTGATCACTGTACATCAACCTGGCTTCCATATTATTGATAACTTCTTCCAGTAGTTTTTGACGAGGAAGACTGACATATTTTTTGTTCTCAACAAAGTCAATATTTTTAAAAGCGTCAGAATTTATGGTAGGATCAACTTTCTTTTCAAAGTTTTCACGACTTTCTTTGAGCCTTTTAAATGCCATAATGGATCTTTGTATTAATTTTTCAGCTAAATTTAAATTTCTGTTTTGAAGGGCATTAGAAAGTAAGGAAATTTCTTGCAATATATCTATCAGTAATGCTAAATCGTCTATGAAGAATCTGTTGTGAAGACGGGAAGTCATTCCTGAATAATATGTGGAGAAAAATATTTGTATAAAGCTGGATAAGCACGCCATACAGCAAGTGTTGATCTTAAGCTGCAAGCAGCCCATCTTGGTCCCAAAACTCTACCAATCTTTGATATTCTAGTCCAAGTTCTTCAGAAATTTAGAAAAGTTCCATTTGATCTTTGTTTGATTGGTGAAAAATCGTGTAGATTTTATCTATGAACATTCTGAAGTGATCCACCTGTTTTATTTCAGCGATAGAATCACCTAAAACAAGTTGCAGATGGTGATTTAAACAATGCCAAATGATGATGCCTGAAAATCTTTTGTAAGTCTGGTGCTCACCCCTGATTTGCAGCCAAGCATTACACTTGCACCATCAGAACAAAATGCAACCAAATTATTTCTCAAATATCCAATATCAAATCCAACATCACACAAACTTTTTAACAAATTTTTGTGTATAGTATCAGCATCCTGTGCTTCCAACTCAATCAAATCAAGGAAAATTGTAGGTGATGTATGAGAATCTTCAACTTTTACAAAAATTATGATCACTGGTTTATTAGATATGGTTGAAGCTTCATCAATGATGACATGAAGTTTTATTTTTTTATTATTTTAGTAAATATGTTTTTAATTTCTCTTGCAATGTGATCAACTATTTTAACAGCAGTTTTCCGAGAATGGAGTTCCACTCCCATATCCAACCCATTTTTTACTTGCAGTTTGATCTCATCTTCAATGTCAGAAAATGGCCTATTTCTTTTTGCTATGCTGTAAACTGTATTGAAGACTTTACATGTAGAGCTGATATATTTTTGGTTAATTTTATCTATGCATTTGGTAATTACATCATCAATACGACCTTTCAGTTGTGCCACACATATACCATGTGCTTTTGATGAAAAGTGTTCGTTCATTTTTTTTCTGAGAGAAGCTTGCTGGACGACTTTATTTTTTCCTGATGCTTCAATACTGTAGCCTTTCCATTTCCATACATGAATTCCTTTCATGTTTAAGGAATCAAATTTTGCACAGTGATCACAACCCAGTTTCTTGTTGCGAACAGCCAAACCATCATATTTTTTCTGAAATTCCTCGACCTGCTTCATATTCCAGCAATCAGGAAGAGCAGCTGCTCCATCTTCATCTCTTGTATTGGAAGCAGATATTTCATCACCTCTTGGTGTTAGACGTTCACTGGGATCTTCATTCCAAATTGCAGATCTCGTTTTTTTCTTAAATAATCTAATAAAAGCTGCTGTGGCTTCATTTTTGGGGCTGAAATATGTACATTTTAAAACTATTAATTAATCAATTAATTTGTTCTGATATACTTATTATTAACCCTAGAATACCAAGGTCTACCTAAAACAACCTTGCAAGAGCTACAGGGCATGTACCGAATGCTACTGACTACCCATTTTGTGGAAATGCAGCCATACTGATTGCCTAAGCCTATCGTACTGCATATTTGGCAGCCGCCAAAATGTGGAGTGATGGATGCGAAGAGATTGGTGCGACATCATCCTCGCAGCGCAGAATTCGGATTCGGGCGATACGCTCAGCGGGCTGCAAAGGTGGCTATACAGCCAGCAGCATTCGGTACGCACCCACAATTTTAACTCGCAATAATGTAGCCGCTTCCTTACCCCTCCCTCTAGCTTGAATACATTGTAGTTTATGGTCTATGCCAATCAGCCATCATTCTTGCAAATTTTGACATTATTTCATGACAGTCTAAAGGCTGACAAGGTTCATTTTCAATTGAAACGATTGATATAATTTTTTTTTATCGCAGCATAAAGTACTTAGATTCTCTTACCTAATACTGCTAACCTCTGCGTAATTTCAAACGAATTATCCAGAAACAGTGAACATATAAGAAGTATAGCAACTGAAACTGTTGATATTCATTGAAGGAAAGATACATTAATTTTGTTAATAATAATTCAATTTTGACACTACTTCGAAATCACAATCGTGCTATTTACATTTCGCAACAATTCAGCTTCCGTCGCTGATACTTTGTTTTCATACCATAATAAATACGTAATCGAAATGAAAATGTAATGGAATGTGATAAGCGTACAAAGAATAAAGACTAAACAGGAATTCACAGGTAAAATGAGCATTTATCTCTATGAAAAGACGAGTGAACGACACGTTTGTTTATTTCCCATCATGTCGTCAGAATTCGAATTTGAATGCCCAGCCGATTCGCCTCCGTCGTACGCGCTGTGGTTATCTCTGACGTAGTGCAATGAATAGCCGGGGAAGGGAGGAGGGAAACCCGGTGCCGGCATTTGCCTGCTCTTACGAAGAACACCAGGGGGGGGGGGGGCAACAGCTTTACGTCCCTTCCGAAGGACGGAACAGCTGAATTTGCGCCGTCTCCTCAAACCACTCAAACAGGGGGCCTGGCGACCTTGGAAAAATCCTACTTGCGCAGGATTCGTACCCGCTACCTTTTCAGCAGCGGGCGAGTAGCAGCCAGCATCTTAACCACTACACCACCGGCACCCCCATATGTCTATAGTCCTTAATTATGTAACATATGTATAATTTATAAAAACATCAACTGGAAGTTTAAGTTACGTAAATATTAATTTCATATTGCTAATAATACGAAACGAATACTGTGAAAGTATCTATAGAATACATAAAAATATCAACTGGAAGTTTAAGATACGTAAATATTAATTTCATTTTGCTAATAATATGAAACAATTACTTTTTAAGTATCTATATGTCTCTTTAAAATGAATGAGATTCGTGAAAACACTGAATCATTCGTTTTTTTTAAAGAGTACTTGATTAAAGTTTGATAAAGAATAACTATCATGTCATCAACAAGCGGTGTTTAACACATTTATATTGCCGCTAATGCATTAATAAAGATAACTGACATATGTTATGAAAAATAAACATATACGTTGTTCTTTTTCTGGCCACGGTCTTCCACGTAAAACACAACTTATCCTTGTTTATTTCTTGTTTCTCATTATGCGTTTTCTTGTATTCATTGATGTTAACATAATTCTTCTATCTTTGTTTCACAACGTATTTAGAAGTATATGTTTTTCGATTTAGAAATTTAAATTTCCATATCAAAATTTTCCCTTGTTATTTTATTAATACACATAGATTTTAAATGGCCTTACTTTGACTGCTAAGAACACCCGATCGTTAGCAAATACAACTGTGCTTAGAATAAATTATAAATAAAAGTGAATATTTTGTAGTGCAATGTGATCTATGTGTTTCATTTTACAATTGGTAATGTGAACTTCATAGAAAAAGTCTTTATGAACTGCAAGGGGCCGTAAGTGCATTTGTCTTATTTTACATTTACTGCAACATTTGAAGCATGCCCATTGCCTCCTGCATTAATTTCATTAGGGTTAGCAGGTTTAATGATTGCCATTCTTAGAAATTAATTTTCATTCTTCTTACAGGTGGAACAGAAAGGAACTGTTCCAGGGACGAATAAATCATTTAGCCATAGATTTTTGGTTGATCCACAAATTCATTCTTAACGTGAAAGTTTGACGTTTTTCGTCGTCCACTTCATTTCCTTTGGAACAGGTGTGTTATTAGTCACCCAAGATTAAAACACGCCATTGCCACTGGAAACCTGTTTTTATTTACCGAGATTAGAAAGTAATAACGAGGGGTATAGAAAGATAATAATGAAACCCATTTTAGAAATATTGGAGGAATATAAAGAGAAAATAATCGAAAAAAAGGCTAATACCAAACATAAAAGGTAAGAGATGTTTGGGAGAAGAAGGAATACCGATATAGCCGATTGGAAGAAGAAGGATTTGAACACCTTACCGTTAACCACAGCATTACATTCAAAAACGAAGAAACAGTAGCACGCACAAATACAATAGAAAGCACCTGGCGCCACGTATAATCCAGACTACAACAGGAAATCTAACTTAATCAATTATTTGACCGAATATTGTTTCCGAAAGCTATTTAAATCAAGAAATCAACATGTAGTTAATGTATTCTTTGAAGTTGTAAGAGAAATAAGATGAAAAAAGAATAAAGGGAGCTGCTGCCCCCTTATATCCCCGCAAAAGAATAATACCATATAAATGAAATGTGCAAATAATAAATAAACATACGAATATTGTTGTCAAAACAAACATTAAATGATAATGGTAATCAGGTGGAGCTGAGGTCATGGGTGACTAATAACAGACCTAATCCTTTCCTTTAAATACGTTTTCATGCATAAAAGGTATTAACTTTATATAGTTACAATAATTTATTTTTATATCTGTATACCTCACTGTTATGTAATTTTATAATGACTTTGTACTCTCGCAATGCGTGATATACGGTAATAAATTTGATTTCTTAAATACATCATTCATTCATACTCCATTACTTCTGTCCGTCCAATTTATATTTGCTACGATTATTTTAAAACGGGAGGGGAAGGGGTGAGCCATCCCGTGATGACGTCACGATAGCCATCGTGAACACGTAGTTCCAAATTTTCCCGTAGACACATCTTCTTTCGCCTTCCGTGGAAAGCCAGGGCATCGTTAGATAGCATTAAGTTTCCGGTCTTTCAGCAGGGGTGGTAGTCTTTTGACCAGGGCGCGATGTTGCCAAGTCTAACAACAGAGCTCGTAAGGTAGAGACGGCATTGATTAAGAGAATAAAGTGTTAAAAATTGAGAGAGTTGGTCATCTGTACTCCAATTCTCAATTCGCGAAACATCTATTAAACGTTAATCACCACATTTCTTTTAACCCTAAATTCCTACACTTACAAGGGGAGGACCCGTACGTGGGGGTCACGGATTTTGCTGAAACTTGGTAGGTACGTAGCGCTAGAGGCCAGGATCACAACCAACACCCCTTCTGGGCGTATATGATCAGTAGTTTTTATGCAAATTGCGTTTAAAGTTCGCAATTTTGCGACGCGATCGATAAAGTAACTTACGACGGCACGGGTCTTAATTGATTTCCGTAGTCTAGCGCTAGGGAGCTGGTCAAGCGTTTTAAGGTCCGGAGTTCGCTACCATTTTCGGTCGCTTTTTTTCCTCGCGTATTTTATTATTCCTGTTTTCCTTTTTCGCGGTGAAGTTTTACTCGGTATCAACAATAATTTTTTCATTTTTTTCTTCACTACATTTTCGTTCTTGGAATTATTCACATTCTCTTGTTCACCACACGGCAGACATGTTAGAATTTACTGTCAGATCAGATCTTCTTTCATTTATCTCTGTATACGTTTTAACTAATATTTATATTCATAGTACATGGTAAAAAATCCATAAAATATTTTTGCGAACACTGTAATCGATGCTTTAAAAGATCCGTAATTGGCGAAAAATATATCAGCCATAGAATCATTGCCAATCTTTTAAGAATATCAATTGGTGAAGACAGTCCTAGATATATCCATTCATTTTCCTGATCCTTTGCTCATAATGTTCGTCATGCTTTCGTGATGATCTGCCTTGGATTCTTACGAGTGGACTGCGAAATAGGAGTTACGGATACATAGATAGATAGATTCGTGGTCAGGACAGACAAGCCAGGCCCTGTACGACGAACGATTTATAGATGAAAATAACGAGCCTACCTGTAACGTTAAGGTTATACCTCCTAAATGTACCTCCGTGTGCCAGCCTTGCGATGTCTACTTTTACCGTCAGGTAAAAATAATTATTTCACGGCTTCATAATGCAGCGCAATTGGTTCGTGAACGGAGGGAAATAACGAGCTGAATGGATGTGTAGCAGCCAGTGAGATTCAATTGTCTCACATAGTTCCGGAATCGGCCGCTACCGGACATGAGCGCAGAGAGTGTGGCCAGAAAGACATTAAGCCGTGCTGAGTGTATTATTAACCTTCATCAGCCTCCTGCTGCCGCTTCCACTTACGTTACAGCATCTGTCCATTGGCCACGTGTCGTACGATTCTTTCAGTAATGTATTGCCTACTTCAATAAAAGAGCGTGTTCACTTAATGAGTTTTTATGTTACCACGTCCCGCAACCAAAGTGGTGACCCCGACGTGATCTTCGGGTGATAGGTTACGGCCACGTGGTTTTTAAGTTTTCGTGTAGTGCGCTACCATAGCGTCCCCTCGTGCTTGCTGTTGTATTTATTTTTCTTCCCCGCGAGTGTTATGGTTGATAACGGGAGCCTCAATGTTGGCCGCGTGGCGATGCGCCTTTCTCCATTTTGGCCGGAAGATCCGGTACTCGGGTTCGCCCAGCTGGAAGGACAATTCAATTTGTGCGGTATTACACAGGACAGCACCAAATTTTGGTATGTTAGCAGCCAACTCGACAACCGCTACGCACAGGAGGTGAAGGACATCATTAAGAACCCCCCGGCAGAGAATAAATATGAGCGAATTAAGGAAGAACTCATACGACGGCTCTCGGTGTCGGAACAGCAGAGGCTACGGCAGCTCCTCAAGCATGAAGAGATGGGCGACAGGAAGCCATCTCAGTTCCTCAGGCACCTGTCTAATTTGGCTGGCGCCTCCGTTCCCGACGAGTTGATGCGATCGTTGTGGCTGAATCGTCTACCGCAGCATATGCACGCCATTTTGACGGCCCACGACGGACTCGACCTTGCCGTGTTGGCAGTCATCGCTGATAAGGTGAACGAGGTTTCACCACGTCCTCACGTCGCCAGCCTCACCCCAGACCCCATGGTGGTCACTTTATTACAGCGAGTGGAGGAGTTGACAGCGCAAGTCGCCGCCCTGTCTGCCAGGCGACCGGCGACGCGATATCGCGGTTGGTCTTGAAGCCAATCCCGCTCAAATTCCCGCGCGAACTCCCCTCACGGCGGTCAGGCCGGGGGTTTGTGTTAGTACCACCGGAGGTTTGGCAACGACGCCCGTAAATGCACCATGCCGTGCTCTTTCATCGTCCCGGTAAACGGCGTGGGCAGTCGGTAGACGCGGTCACCGATGATTGCCCGAAAGCGTGCCGCCTTTTTGTAACTGATTCGGCAACCAAGTGGAGATTTTTAGTGGACACAGGGTCCGATTTGTGTGTTTTCCCACGAACTATGGTGAAAGAGCCTAGGGCTAAATCGGCATACGAGTTGTTTGCGGCGAACAATACCGTAATTTCGACGTACGGGTGGACGACGCTGACGTTAAATTTCGGACTGCGCCGTGACTTTTCGTGGTGGCGGACGTCTCAAAACCCAACATCGGTGCCGATTTTCTCCGCTTTTACGGACTATTAGTCGATATGAGGCACCAGCGTCTCGTCGACGGCACGACGACGCTCCATGCCGACGGTAAGGTGGTGCGTGACACAGGGGGCCACATCAAATCAATTCTCGGTGGCACGGACTGCAGATTCCATCATCTTTTGGAACGTTTCCCGGAGGTTACGCGTCCGGCAGGAGCACCGAAGGCCCCAGCACATACCACGGTACATTACATACGCACCACTCCCGGACCTCCAGTTTCTTCGAAGCCGCGACGCCTGGCACCGGATAGATTCGCGGTGGCTAAGAGAGAGTTCGAGGCGATGCTGCGTCTTGGCACTGCGAGGCCATCGGAGAGCAGCTGGTCTTCCCCGCTCCACCTTGTTCCGAAGAGAGGGGACGAGTGGCGCCCCTGCGGCGACTACCGTGGTTTGAACGCACGAACGATACCTGACCGCTACCCCGTGCACCATATAGAGGATTTCAACCATAGCCTCCGTGGTAAGTCCGTATTCTCTACGATTGATTTAGTGAGAGCATACCAGCAAATTCCTATCCACTCGGCGGACATTGCTAAGACGGCCATAACTACGCCTTTTGGGCTATTCGAATTTCCCTATATGTGTTTTGGGCTGCGTAACGCCGCACAGACTTTTCAGCGGTTCATGGACGAAGTTTTAAGGGGCCTAGATTTTTGCTATGTGTATATTGACGACGTGTTAGTGGCTTCCACTTCGGAGGAGGAACACGAACGACATCTAAGTGTACTTTTTACTCGTCTCCGCGACTATGGTGTGCTGGTTAACTCCGCGAAGTGTACTTTTGGTCGACCTGAAGTGACATTTTTAGGGTATATCGTTTCCGGCGAAGGAATATCTCCTCCCCCTGAAAAAGTTGACGCGGTTTTTAACTTCCCGAAGCCTACCACCGTGAAAGCTTTAAGGCGTTTTCTTGGGATGGTAAACTTTTACAGGAGGTTCATGCCAAACGCAGCCGCCCTTCAGGCGCCGTTACATGGCGTGATGCAAGGCCCGAAAAGTAAGGGTAACGACCCCGTGTGTTGGACGCCGGAACTCGAGCGCGCCTTCGAAGGGTGCAAGCAGAGCCTTTCTCAAGCGGCGTTACTTGCCCACCCTAACCCTACAGTGCCCCTTGCTATTTTTACCGACGCCTCGGATTTCACTATGGGTGCCGCTTTACAGCAGCGTTCGAGAGACGGTTGGCAGCCGCTAGCGTTTTTCACCAAAAAGCTCTCCCAAGCCGAACGGAATTATAGCCCTTACGACCGGGAACTGTTAGCGGTGTATAAAGCTGTGTGTCACTTCCGGCACATGATTGAGGGAAGAGACTTTTCAATATATACGGACCATAAGCCATTAATTTACGCCTTCAAACAGAAGGTGGATAAGTGTTCGCCGAGGCAAATTCGGCATTTTGACTTTATTGCCCAATTTTCCACGGATATCCGCCACTTTTCAGGCAGTGATAACGTGGTCGCCAACGCCCTATCTCGCGTCGAGGCGGTCTCCACTGCCTTGGATTACGAGGCACTGGGACGCTCTCAATTACAGGACGAGGAACTGATGAACCTACTCGCCTCCGGTTGCGCGTTGGACCTGAAGAAGATGCGCATTCCGGACACAGAGGCGGAAATATATTGCGATGTGTCCACATTGAACGTCCGTCCATTTCTAACGGAGCCGTTTCGCAAGCAAGCTTTCGACTCGGTGCATCAGCTGTCTCACCCTGGGATCAAAGCTTCCGCTAAGTTGCTCGCCCAACGTTTTGTGTGGCCCTCGATCCGGAAAGATTGCCGGACTTGGGCACGCAGTTGCCTACCGTGCCAGCGAGCCAAGGTGTACCGCCATACGACGTCACCCATCGGGACCTTTACCAGCCCGACAGCACGGTTCGAGCATGTGCACCTGGACATCATTGGTCCTTTACCTCCCTCTGCTGATCAGCGATACTGCTTGACGTGCGTGGACCGCTTCAGTCGATGGCCGGAGGCCTTCCCGATGCCCGACGCAACGACTGAGGCAGTCGCCCGAGAATTCTTCCGCGGATGGATCTCTCGTTTCGGGGCGCCCCTGCGAGTAACAACCGACCAGGGCCGCCAGTTTGAGTCCTCTCTCTTCCGCAGCTTGTCTGTTTTTACAGGTGTGCAGCGAGTGCGGAGGACGGCCTACCACCCCGCCGCCAACGGCATGTTCGAGAGGTTCCACCGGCAACTCAAGGCAGCAATTATGTGCCACGGCGACGAACGATGGACGGATGCTCTCCAGGCAGTCCAGTTGGGGATACGGGCCGCATGGAAGGAGGACATGCGCTCTACGCCGGCAGAGATGGTTTATGGGGAGACCATCCGTCTACCAGGCGATTTTCTTAATTCTACGGCACAGCCCGAGGAATACACGGCAGATTTTTCCGCCCAGCAATTACGTCCCGTACCGAGCGCCTACCATGGAGCCAGAGCTGTCTTCGTGCACCGTGACTTGGTGTCATCGACCCATGTTTTTGTATGCTGCGACGTGGTGAGGTCTTCCCTGGAACCACCATACCAGGTGATCCGGACGGCACCGAAGCAGTACGTGTCCGAGTGAGAGACAAGGATGTGACGGTATCGCTCGATCGTCTCAAACCAGCATACATCCTTGCCGATGATGTGAGCATACCGCAGGCGCCACCACCATCTACAACTGGCGCCAACCAACCGGCAGCACCACCACAATCTACAACTGGCAGCACCGCCACCATCCTTGTCTGGCAGCAAACGGAATTTGCCTGTCAGAAGTATACCACCTGAGCCACAACAGACGACTCGCTCCGGCCGAAAATTCCATTTCCCACGTCACCTCTCTACGTATCGGACTTAGATCCGGCCTAGAGACTGCCAGGGGGGTGGTGTAGCAGCCAGTGAGATTCAATTGTCTCACATAGTTCCGGAATCGGCCGCTACCGGACATGAGCGCAGAGAGTGTGGCCAGAAAGACATTCAGCCGTGCTGAATGTATTATTAAGCTTCATCAGCCTCTTGCTGCCGCTTCCACTTACGTTACAGCATCTTTACATTGGCCACGTGTCGTACGATTCTTTCAGTAATGTATTGCCTACTTCAATAAAAAAGCGTGTTCATTTAATGAGTTTTTATGTTACCACGTCCCGCAACAAAAGATGCCATAAAAATCCACGCTTTAATAGAAAATCCGCTATCGGCTCCAGTATTTATAGAGGAGATTAGGTATGCGTGGTTTGCGGCCAAACTGTCTGGTACCCGTGAGGTATTTTGTAATGTAAAACAGGTAATATCCCCCGACGAGATTTTAAATTACACCTGCAGCTGCGGAGAGCAATGCTTTGCTAGATGTTCTTGGTGTAAAAATTATTACTGTTTTAAATGCTCCTTTGATTGTAGAAATCCACGAACGTGTGAAATCCATAACTAAAAATACTTCATAAATTGTCGAGTGTTGTATGTCAATTCACAGGAAACACTTCCTTTCCCATACTACCTATCCTGTTTATGGTTCCAGTGATGATTGGTGGCTATTGATTATTTCTATCTTGCAATTAATCAATCCACCGTATTTCTGAGGGATTAATAAAGAAAATAAATATTTTTAACATGCATTAACCAGCACGAGTGTGTGGTCCCTGTTCCTCGCTTCTGATCCTTAACTCCTATTTCGCAGTCCACTCGTAAGAATCCAAGGCAGATCATCACGAAAGCATGACGAACATTATGAGCAAAGGATCAGGAAAATGAATGGATATATCTAGGACTGTCTTCACCAATTGATATTCTTAAAAGATTGGCAATGATTCTATGGCTGATATATTTTTCGCCAATTACGGATCTTTTAAAGCATCGATTACAGTGTTCGCAAAAATATTTTATGGATTTTTTACCATGTACTATGAATATAAATATTAGTTAAAACGTATACAGAGATAAATGAAAGAAGATCTGATCTGACAGTAAATTCTAACATGTCTGCCGTGTGGTGAACAAGAGAATGTGAATAATTCCAAGAACGAAAATGTAGTGAAGAAAAAAATGAAAAAATTATTGTTGATACCGAGTAAAACTTCACCGCGAAAAAGGAAAACAGGAATAATAAAATACGCGAGGAAAAAAAGCGACCGAAAATGGTAGCGAACTCCGGACCTTAAAACGCTTGACCAGCTCCCTAGCGCTAGGCTACGGAAATCAATGAAGAACCATGCTGTCGTAAGTGACTTTATCGATTGCGTAGCAAAATTGCGAACTTTAAACGCAATTTGCATAAAAACTACTGATCATACACGCCCAGAAGGGGGGTTGGTTGTGATCCTGGCCTCTAGCGCTACGTACCTACCAAGTTTCAGCAAAATCCGTGACCCCACGTACGGGTCCTCCCCTTGTTAGAACTAAAAGGCCGCAAATTGGTTGCTCTAGAACAGCTAGAGATAATTTTAAGGATATTGTTCTCCTAAATGAATTAATTTTTTATAATCATTCTTCTCTGTTAAGTTGACCGAAAAATATTGTACTTACCTAGTTTGTAACTTTGTAGTCTTTGGCCTTTTTTACCAAAGAAATTTTTATATACACTTTTAACTTAGTTTTGCTTCCGCCTTCCATTTCCAACCCCTCTTTTTTCCTGTCTCTTTAATTACCATCCAATCGCTTTCTGTGTAATCCCTCCTTTCTCCCTATATATGGAACTGTTTTATACAACTTGTTACCTGATCGTAGCGAAACTGAACGTTTTTATGAAATGTGTGGAAGTGACTAAGTTTTTCATTACATCTCAGAGTGTTTTAAAAAATTTCATGCTCGAAAGAAAAATAGATAGATTTTAAATTATATAATTGTTTCGCATTTAAATACCTTATATTCCTCATAATTTTTTATGAATCATTTTTTGATACTTTACAATACGGTTGTTACTTTCGCCGACTATCGATATATATTAACTTTTTTTGTTCGATAATCATGTTGGTATTGCGGACTATTGATACATCGTGTACGATATATCGTTTATACTTCTTCGTGTCAAAATTTCCCGCTTAAAAGAGAGAGAGCAATACTGGTGAAGTTATACAATGAATTTATGGATTGATAAGTACCGCCCGTACTCTCTGAATAAGTTGGATTATCATAAAAGTCAAGCGATACAGCTCAAAAACATTGTAATTTCTGTTTTTAATGGTGTGTTTTAATAATATATGCAATAGTTAACAATATGGAAACTTTAGGTTCATCAAGGCGATTTTCCTCATTTGTTGGTGTTTGGGCCTCGAGGAGCTGGAAAGAAGACCAGGATATATTGCCTTTTAAGGCAGATATATGGAAATGGCGTAGATAAGATGAAGATAGAACATTTGTCATTTACGGTTGAAAGCATTTATCAGCGATGTTTATCTTAATCGACCATGTTTGTTAGTTATACTATATAGTGAAAATATTTGTGAATAAATTTATTCCGTTTTCAGACCCCTTCAAAGAAGAAAGTCGATATAACTACATTAAGCAGCAATTATCATACAGAAGTCAATCTTAGTGATGTAGGCATTTACGACAGAATCGTTGTACAGGAACTTATTAAAACGGTAGCGCAAGCCCACCAAGTAGATGTGTCAGGGCAGTGGGATTTTAAAGGTAATTCTATTAGGCATTTAATTGTGTTCTAAGATCTAGTCGCAGTTCATTACTCTGATTTTGTATGAAAACATTTGGTTAATTTTGAATTAAATTTGGTTTATTAGTTATTGTGCTGACCAATGTGGATATGCTTACGGCAGAAGCTCAACATGCGTTACGTCGAACAATGGAGAAATACGTTTCCACGTGTCGTCTTATTCTTTGCACAGAATCAACATCTCGTGTTTTACCTGCTATACGTAGCAGGTGCCTGCCGATAAGAGTTCCGGCTCCGAGTCACGAGGAGATTGTCTGTGTTCTTAAGGTATTTTTTTCTGTTTTCTGAAAATATCTGGAAGAATGGGTCTAGTGAATAAAAAATAAGCAAATGCTTATGCTTAAGATTTTATCATTTGTTTTTGCTAGACAATAAGCATTTGGTTATTTTTATGATTTTTCTTAACCCTAGATTACTAACTTTACTTATAATTTGCTTAAAATTATGTAAATAAAACCGAGCTTTTGCTTACTGCTTAAGCATATGTTTATATTTTTTAAGTGAGTGAAAGTGCTTGCTAAGATATTTATTTTCATGATAATTGACCCTAAATATATATTGATTTGGCAGAGTTTATAGTGGCACGGAAAGTTAAAAAAGACAAGTTTCAACAACCAACGGTTATAAAAATTTGTTTCATTTCTATGAAGAAAATGTTAAGTTTATTTAAAATCTGTTTTTTGGAGAATAACAATAGTCCATTTCCTGCAATAAATGCTTGTAATATTTGTTTTATGTTTGACTAATTGAATAAAAATATACCCATGATTTGTGATATTATCGAATTCACTTATAAAAGCAGTAGTTAAAGAAAAAATAATTAACATTTTTCAACCCATTATATTTGTTGCTAGTTGTACAGTGAACTAATACTTTAAATGTAAACAAACACACGAGGGAAGAATTGTGAAGTGCTTTTTTCTGTAAAATTTAGGCATTTGCATAAAACGGAGTAGCAAATGCTTACAAACAAAAGCTAACTTTTATTTACACGAAATGAAACAAATGCCTTTAGCATTTACTTATGCTTTTAGCAAATGCTTTTGCTTTTACTGTTTGCTTTAAGCATTTGCTTAATTTATATTCACTCGACCCAATGACTTATTAGATGGTTAATACTTGGACATATGTTGATACAGTAATTAAGAAGAGTGAGACTTGGGTGATAGTAGTTTTCATCTTATTTATTACATTCAATTATGAATAATAATTTTATATTTATAACAACCTATGGCCAAGTATTGTTGTAATTCAAACCAAGTATAGGACCTTTCTTTGTTTCAACTTATTTATTGGTTAAGTTCCCTTTAAGTTATATGGAGACGTTATAGTGAAGTCATATTATAACATGTCTGGAGATCAGGGCTGCTAAAGCTTTTCAGGAAGCAGGCCACACTGATAGTAGTCGCCAAACATAATGATAAATGTGCAGGAAAGTCTAAAATACAGGGTGAGGAGCTCAGAGCAATCAGAACCAAGCAAGTTGGTTTTCCCACGAAATTATACATAATTTATCTATTTCCCTACCTATTTATTTTAAAAAAAATGAACACAAGAGAACATTAAATTAAATGAACTTAACTGCGCTGCAAATATTTACTGGGGAGATGTGGAAGAGGGTAAAACCCTGGAGCAATGTGTGTCTGCAATTTGCTGCTCAGGTATTTGTCATCAGGCGGTTGACTTGAGGCGGCATCACACAGCTGATTACTCAGATTTTGATCAGTCAAGCTGCAGTGAAATTTTGTTTTTGCTTGATTCACTTTTGAGAAGAACTGATCACACGTATACGTAGAACCAAAAAGTGCAGTAATTTTCATTGCATGATCTCTGAGGGCAGGGAACTGACTGAGGCAAATGAGTTTTATAAAATTCAAGCAGTGAAACATCATGAAATTTAGATCGAAGTGAATAATGTTCTTGCAATTCAATGAGTTCCAGCTGGACTGCCGGTGGGGCTTCATTTGCACTCAGAGAAGGGAGTCTCAAAGAGAGTGAGTTCAGATTCATGACTTTTGATTTCTTGGAATCTGTAATCAAATTCTTCAATAAGAATCGAGCATTGTTCTGCATATTTTACGTAAGATTTCGGCTGTTAGGAGTGCAAGGTGAGAAAATAAACATCTTGACCGCTTGAAAGTTGGCACTCCCACAGTTTTTCTTGGCATGTGAGATGAGATTGATGAGCAGCTAATTATGCCCTTGCATTTTGAAATTGAGCTCCGACAGGTATTGTGACGTCGACTAGAAAAGCGAGGTCACAGCCATTCTGGATCACTGAGTTCCTTCACAG
The DNA here is from genome assembly GCA_028673005.1 of Tanypteryx hageni. Lineage (NCBI taxonomy): Eukaryota > Metazoa > Arthropoda > Insecta > Odonata > Petaluridae > Tanypteryx > Tanypteryx hageni. The sequence goes on along the minus strand of CM054117.1, from coordinate 113,717,680 downwards.
TTTTTCCCTTCATCTCCATAAAAAGCTCAACTTCATTGCGAAGCAGCCAAAAACATTTCAGGGTTTTTGCTCGACTTAGCGAATGTACTTCAGAATAATATGCTAAATCTCCCAATTCTGCTTCAATATCTACCAAAAATGATTAAATTCTCAAGAATTCAGCCCCTAACTTTTGACCAGGCTAATACACAACACCACTACAGACATTACATGTTTTAAGTTGCACATTGAGCACAGAGGTTCTCTTGGTGAATCAGACAATGGCAAAAGAAAACAGCTAGGATCGAGATTTTGCTCACATTTTTTTCTTAAGAAGGCCAACAAATCCGATGTTTTTTCCAACCATAGCTGGTGCACCATCAATCGAGATCCCCACCAAGTTATTAAGCACCAGATTGTTTTCTTGGAGATCAAATTTGACATTATGCATCAGGTTCTTCCCAGTGGTTGTTCCATGCATCGATTTTAATGAGAGAAGCTCAGTTACACGAAAATCAGCTTACATGCCTCAGATAAAAATTGCAAGCTGTGCTGTGTTAGTTCTGTCAGTCGACTCGTCCAGCGACAGCAAATAATACTTGAATTTCGAAGTGGTTTCTCGCAGGGATAATTCCAAATATTCTGCCATGTCTGAAATTCTATTACAGACAGTTTGCCGCAAGAGACTGACATTTTTGAAGAGCTGGGCTTGCTCTGGGACCAAAATCTCTGCTGCCGCCACCATGCATTCCTTCATAAACTCGCCCTCAGAGTGTGATTTCATCTCACGTGCAATCTGTTCAGTGATTAAATAGCTGACTTGTACAACGGCATCATTCTGCACCTTGGCTTTTTTGAAGTAATTTTGCCGAACCTGCAGAGAGTTTTGCAACTTGGTTATTTTCTTCTTCCTTCCCTCGTCTTGTAAATTATGTAAGCTTTTGTGCTTTGATAAATAATGCCTTTCGATGTTCAACTTTTTAACCACTGCAATTTTTTCCTGGCAAACAAGGCAACAGGCACGGCCACTAATTTCAATAAAAAAGTACTTCTCTGTCCATTTGGGATTAAAAGTCTTACCCTCTTCTTGTACAGAACGCTTCACTCCCTGCTTTGACATATTTGGATCACAAAAACATTCTTTTACGAATAAAATTATAAAAGAAAGACCTCAAGAGACACCAAGAAAACAAAATGGAAACTGCTTGGCTATTCCCTGAAAAATATAAACTACCCACAAGCTGAGCCTATCAGAGAAATAGTAAACTACGTCAATATAAGGGGGAAGTAGTCAAACTTATCAGTCTCGGTTATAGTCAAACAATGCTAAAAATTCTTTCGAACATTCCCAGAGGAATCACGACGACCAAATGACTAAAGTGGAGTGGTCTCCGATACCGATATGTCGGCTTCTGTGTGAAAGCACACATATACTTGCATGACTTACTTTGTGTCAGCCTGATACAATGTCGTCCGATTTATAGAGAATCATCCGACATGCACCTGGATGTCAGTGTTTGAACGATATTTTTATCGGATCGGTGATTGTGTGAAAGCAATACATTGAAACATAGCAACTAATGTATTTTAGTGCATCCGACACCAACATCGGTTTGAAACCTGACACTGTTCTTCATCCGACACCGACAATTTTGGACCATGTGAAAACGGCCTTAGAGTGGGCTTAAACTAGCCACGAGCGGAACTTGTCGAGAAATGGTAAATTACGTCAACATAAGAGAAGTTGTCAAACTTATTGGCAGAAACGTAAACAAAATTAGTTAGAATGAATATGAAATTAAAAATTTATCTCTGTATAATTTAAAGTTAAGTCTCTAAAATTTATCAATGTTCGGCGGGCCACATTAGGAGGGGCTGGAGCTTTTGCAGCCCTGCTTTATATAATGGTAAGTTTTCTACTTCTTAAGTACTTTAGGTTCCTAATGCAGTTGCCCAGCTAGTATTTGGTGAATTGTATATTTTTCGCTACTAAATACATTACAAGAAAAGAGTTATTTGGAATAATTATAAACTATCACTGAAGTACCTTACCTTAAATTATTAAATCCCGTCCAGAGTATGCTTATGTGTTTTCCTTTTTACTTTCTCCATATGCGAAGTATAGAGAAAGTATTGTTTTCATGAAAAAATCAAATTCGAGATTTCAACGGAAATACATGTTTTAAGGTCCACTGAACACATTTTGACTATTTTCCTGGTGATGTTTATGGGTGTCTGTGTGTGATAGGATTTTGTGGGCGCTCTAACTCAAAAACTTACACTCATATCAATACTAATTTTTTTATTTATAAAGAGTACTATATAATGAAGAGCTGATTAGGTTTTGGCAACAATCGCTCAACTGGAAGTGGATGTTTAATCTAGTCATGTTTTGGTTTTTTACAAATAACTTGAACCTATTTGGCATTTTTAGAAATATTACAGGTATGGAGAAAGTCATGTGGTGGCCACATCAGATTTTTTACTGTTACTAAACTCATTGTAAAAGGTCATCAATGGCAGTTTATAAGATAGTTAAATGAATATAAATAAATAATAGTTAATGTATGCATATCATAATGACCAGAAGGATATATTTACATTTCAGAGTAGTCAGGAAGTGTTTGAATATTTTGTAATAAAATATTTTACATTTTACTGGTCTCATCAAATCCTAGTAGTAATGATTTTCAAGAATAATTAATATGCAGCAGGTAAATGACCATTTGATGTTAGTGGAGGTTAACCCTTTCAGGACCATAAGCTTTCTGCAAGCAATGATTCTCCTGTATTCAAGAGGGTTTAGTTTTTTCTTTTCAGGATTGGATTCTTCCAACAAATCATTGTACACACAACAGGCATTGTTTAGAATATTATCAAAAAAATTGAAGAACGGGCAGAGATAGAATTTTGTCTGCGATTTTTCTGTCATATTCATATGTTACCTTCTTTTGATCCGTCAGATCTACATTGCCCATGAACTTATTGTACACCTCAATCATGCGAGGACGCTGGACATCTATCTTTTCTGCTGTACCTGCTTTTTCGCGCTTTACCATTACTTATATTACTTTCTTATTGGGCCAACGAGTATTAACCTATTGTTATTTAGGAGATGGATGGCGAGTGGAATAGAGCAGAACCAGTTATCTACAGTTACATTGCGACCGGATCCTGAAATTGGACATATCAATCTTTGCACAACCTTCTGCGGGCTGTTATCTACTTCGAAAGGACCATTAGGCTGTTTTCCTACATAAATCTCCATATTGAGAGTATAAAATATTCGTGCATCAGTAAGAGCAAATATCTTGATTCCATACCTGGCTGGCTTACTTTTCAAATATTGTCTAAATGCACACCTGCCACGAAAAGACTAACATTTTGTCTAGAGTCGCATATTCACCAATTGTGTAATGCTCAGAACAACGTTCAACAAAGTTAGAGAATATTTTGCGTATTGGAGTTAATTTATCCTGTTTCCTTCTCTCCTGTCTATCGTTTATATTGTCGAAATGCAGCACACGCAACAAAAACTTTAATCTTTTCAAAGACATGGTAACATGGAATTGCTCTATTCCTGTTCCGTCTACTGCCCACACGTCTTCAAGATTTTGGTGTGATGATCTCAAAACACCAGCCAAGTATAAAAGACCAAAATGTGCTTTGATTTCGACAAGATTAGTGTCATTACCATCCCTCTTATGAGAATTATTTGACTGATTTTTAGCAATACATATATTTGTGCATTCCACAATTTCCTCTATTACAGAGTCAGGAAAAAAGAATGCCGAAGATTCAATTGGAGATTTTGCGTTATGTGCAGATCCCTTTACTCCAGGATCTTGTGTCACAATATTTCTTCGTTTGATGCGAATTTGTCGGGGCGGTGGATGTGCACACCATTTACTTACATCGTCTTTTCCAATATAATACACACTGTCGCATTGTTCTATTTTGCCACCCTCACTCTCTTCATCTGCAGACACTTCGCTGCATGTATTATGGTCGCTTTCATCTAAACAGTCTACCTCTTCATCAGAATCACCAAATGAAATTATTTCCTCCTCTTCTGTCACACTTTCCAAGAGGTGTAAGATCCTTTCAACATCCCTTTCATCTACGTAACTCATTGTAATGGGTCGTGGCTATAAAAATACACAAAAACCTAAATTTTTTAAAAACAATTATAAGCACATACATATTGGAAATAAATACAATAAATAGCGGTATCAAACACCACACGGCACGCAGGATGGTTTTTCACATGAAGAAAAGTAGGTGATTTCTTCGTAGAATATTGGATTAATATTATTTCCCAACAAAAATAATGAAGATTGCGATATCAATTCTAAGCGGTCTCACACACACTCACTTGAAAAGGGCTGTGTAGTCGCCAACGTACGTTCTCAAACAGACAAAAGAGAGCAACTCTCTCTCTTAGACAGGAACAACTAGTTATTACTTTGCATATTCAATCGGGAAAGTTGTAAGAGGATGGCGCTTCTCCTTGCACATTTTTGAAGGAATTACAGGTGATATGACCACGTAAGAGAGCGTATGGAGCGCCATGCCGACACCGCTTGATTTCTCATAGGGAATACAAATGTAAACACAAATAATATTTACGACAGGAGTCTTCCTGACCAAAAAAATTATTTATAGTGAACTCGAGGTGAAATAAGGATGCCAAGAATTAGATATTACTGATGGAGAACCTGGTCTTTTAAACCATGCGTGACCTCTTTAGTATTTGATCACAAAAAACTGATGCGCAGTAGTGGAAAACCGCAATGTAAACAAATACAGCTTAATCAGAGAGCCCTTCGAATTTGTCATATGATACATAATGGACAAGAAACAAGGTACTTAGATGGCCAGAGATAAAGTGATGCTGAGAGGTTTGAAAATTTTAATAATTAAACCCACCCGGTCTTTTCAACCTTGCACGCCCTCTTAAGGGTTAACATAGAAATGGCATAAAATAAACAAATAGTACGAGATGACTTAATTTCAATGTGCCCAAAATAGGAAAGGGCTATATTTCACAATAGTATTTCTAGAGATTTGAAAAGAACTACATAATACCAATCCAGTGAAATGTACTCATATGATCTATAGGGAACGATGAGTTTTTACTAGAAAGGTTGTAGAGAGCCACGAACACTTCTGTAAGCGAATGTTCATGAGTTGACATTGCCAGAAAAGAAATGCAGCAAACAAATTATTCCTTCCACCAGTTACTGTATAATTAATTAAAATCTACCATAATAGAGGTAAATAACACATTTATTTAGTTGTTTTTATTGAATTGCGAGTTTCATTGGGCCCAAAGAAGGACAACTACTACATAAAGCCACAGCTGATACAAACAGTGTTGCCAGTTTTTTTTCAGTAAGTCGCTAGATCACTACTTGCTGGTTACTAGATCACTACTTGTTGGTCGCTAGAGAATGAACAGTAGTGCTCTCTGCATCTGAGTATGAAAACTTGTTACATTAGGCTATAGATTTTTTTGTAACTTTTGACTTTTTAACACGAAATGTGTGGCAAAAATAAAATTTTAGGACTTTTGAAAATATGACAATTATCTTACGACAAAATTTTTTCCTTATATGATATCAGGTCAGTGTTGTTCCAGCAAATTTTAGCCATAGAAATATAGTCGACATAATAGAGTAAGTAACTTGTGCTTTCTGACAAAAACTTTCTTTCCTTATTCATTAATCCCTACTTAATTATGAGCAAGCACTCTCTCTCTTCCTTTATGCTTATGGCCAACAATACCACCATTCCTGTAAATGATATCCACTGTTTCAATGTTGTAGTTAATAGCTCAAATTGCAAAAAGAAAAAATAAAGTGTAAGAGCCAAATGAAAAGAATATTCTGCTTATTTACATTATATTCATTTTCATTATTCAGTTTTCTTTTTTGTGTTTAGTATGAATGCAGATGCCATAATTTTAGCCAATAGCTAGAATTAACTAGATTGTTAAATCGATTTGCTAGTTTTGTAAATTGCTGCTATAGTATTATTTAGGCGCTAGATCAAACCTAAAGTCGCTATATCTAGCTACGAATTCGCTGGATTGATGACACTGGATGCAAGCGGCAATAAAATAGGGAGGCGTTAAACTCAAGTTACTCAAAAGTACAGAATAAATTCCAGTTTATAAATAAGGGCACTCAGCAGATCTTCCTCTCTGTACAACTCGCAAAGCTTTTGAGGTTTCTATTCATGGGGATTAAGATTATTTTAATGACTGCTGGGGAAGAAGAAGGCCATTACTACTACTTCTATTTGGACCCATTGCTACAAAATGTCACCATGCAAATAATACAAATTTAATAAAAATACATCAATCCAAAACATATTTCCCACTCAAATAATGCGATCCACTGCAACTGGAGAAGTGCTGCGCAACAGATGCGAGCGAGAGTCATGTACGCAATATTTTTTCTTGCCTTATTTAGGCGCTGAGTCAGGATGACATTAGCACGAATCATCGACGACGTTAAACTAATGAGAACAATAAAGTGTCTTTTATTTATTGTTTAGAAAACATATGAATATTTAACCTTAACCCCTTAAGTGGGCTAAGTGCATATATGCGTGCATCAAAGTTGCTCACCAGGTTGGGAGCACGTGCCACTAAAAAAATTCATCTCTTTGGGTTAAGTGCAAATATGTGTGCCTTCTCGGTCATGCTAGGAGGGAGTGTTCTGCCATCTAGTGATTTTTTTCAACTTGGCAGTCGCCTGCTAAGATGCAGTGTATGCATTCATAGAAGAGAAAGTTGGGTGATGTTTTGGTGCAGTTTACAAGCAATAAAACCCCTAATGGTACTTTTGGCTTGAGCTTCTTCAGTAGTGTTTGGTGAGTTTAGAGTGTGGTTGTTTTTTGCTCTAGTGAGAAAGTCTTTTTAGTCGTAAATATGTTTTATGCTATTCTTCGTCTGTGTCTATATAAAATAATTTTCTCGGATGATTTTTTTCTGTTGTTACCACTTCGCTATTTATGCGGTTGGACTTTTGTTTTTAGAGATAATTTTAGGAACAAGAAAGCTTCAAAATGTTTGTAGGATGGGTTACATATGGGTGCTAAAATATCCTAAGGTTACATCCCAGGTTGTGGATTGCTGGGGTAGGATAGGCAATCCCTCACTACAGGACAGTGGTTTACAATCTGGCGAATTTATCCACACAATCACGACTAAATTGCAATTAACAACTTGAAATATGAGCTCAAAAGATCCAACAAAACAAGAAAAAAATTTGAGGAGATGTGCCATCACATGCAATAGGAATAGCGAATAAAAATACGTGATGAAAAATTTTAAAAATCACTTTCAAATTGTTAATAAAATTGTTAATTTTTCAACGATCAATTTCATGATTTCCATATCATATAACTTGGTTTTCAATGGTACATCCAAATTTCACCCCTTAAATCAATCATATATAAATGCCCCACCTGGTGAGTGATTTGTGAAAATTTTGCACCCACAAAAGGGGTTAACGTGAAATCCCGTGTATATGATGCACTTCTTTCCAAATTTTCGTCTAGCACGGCACATAATATTTGACTTTTTTCTCTATGAAATTATTGTCAAAAAATTAAGATTAAACAGTTGAAAACTAATATTTAATAATCATCAAGTTTCTTATATTAAACTATTATCATTAAAACTTTTTAATATGAAAACATTGCACTTTTACAAACAAAAATCCAAGAAATTCCTGATCATTAGGCGACCCATCCTTGTACATGAGTACTAAACATTTATCGTTCTTTCTGTACAATTTTCCTAAAATCCATAAAATTCGCCATCAGCTGAGTCGTCTTTGGTAATATAGAATTGGTTGTGATCTGCATCCATTTCTAAATTTCCAGATTTGTCTGATTCTAATGTTACAGCCGTCGTGGGGTTGTCACCATCTTCCCATAATACGTTGTCTTCAGTTCCATCTAAAGCTTTACTTATGCAACATTTTTTGAATCCCTTATTTATTGTTTCTGAGTGGAGGTCATTCCTTGCATCCACGAACCACTGACAGATTGTTGTGATATCTACTTTATGAATAAGTCCCCCTTTGGTGAATGTTCACCATCCAATCGGCACACTTCTTCATTGCTGATTTAAATGGCCTATTAACAACAACGTCGATAGGTTGTAGGATTGATTTCATTTCCCCCCTGGATTATCACCAAATTATTTCAAGAAGTTTCTTTTTTACTTTGGGATGTGTGTGGCATCGGAATATATCTAACAAGGAACATTTGATTTGATTCAATTGTTTTACATTAAGAGTATATGGTGATTAAGTAGGATTTGTGAAATTATACCTGCCCTTGTGGCCCTATAAGCCGAATTATTTGCATTCAAATTTTGGTTGTTTTTACAACCTGGGCTCCTTTGCGCTCAAGATTGCCACTGTCACTTCTTTTGCCGGGATGGGATATCTGGCCGGAGCCGACTCGCCGCAAGACAAACTGGCCATGACCGGCTCGCTGCAGAGACAACTGGCCATGACCGGCTCGCCACAGACACAACTGGCTGCAGAGCCAACTCGCCACTAAAACATAAATAACTCAATCAAATATGCAGATATAAACTTGAAATTTGGCAGAAATAATCTATTCAGATATAAAAATACTGTGTCGAAGGAAAATTTACAACAAACGCCCAGGGTTCGACTCCAGGCGATTGTTTGCATTCACCATAAGATAACACGTAAAAATCAACCTTTGATATGCAGGATTTTCTTCTTTTGGGGATAGTAATAAAAAGCATTCCTATTCTGTTTGATTAACTAGGGAAGAGCTGGAACGTAGACTGCAACATTTATAAAGTGTGCCCATTGTGAGATGTGACTGTCTTTCTCTCATTTCCATACAAAAATTCATGTTTGTACTTAAAAAGTTGAGCATAAATAAAATACCTATTTTAAATTTCAATTATTGTTTTTTACAGATTAATACCACAATTTTCATGCCAAACTGCGGCATACATAAACTGCTATTGGCCTTTCGATTGCCTGCTCGCTGTGTACTAGTATAAATTTTAGTATGGTGATTATATTTCCTTTATTTGTGTTTAAAATCAAATCAACTTGACATCACTATGGTTTAAAATCATGCGCATGCATTCTAATAAACTAACTTTACAGCCTTTTAAATATTTCAATGAATAAGGAAGCTTTCAAAGGCTTGTATGCTTATTAAGTAAAGTTTATTACCCCCATTTTTATTGTGTGTTTTGCTGAATTTCACTTATCCTCTACCTTACCCTCCCCTTTCGTCACCCCCAACTCCCCTCCCAGTCTCCTTCTTCCCGATTCCTTTGTGTTTACGATAACGAGGCTACAGACTGGCCATCTTGAGAGCAAAGGGGCCCAGGTTGTAAAAACAACCAAAATTGGAATGTAAATAATTCCGCTCATAGGCCATGAGGACACGTATAATTTCACAAATCGCATTTAGGCACCATATACTCTTAATATAAAAAAAATTCAATCATATCGGATGGTTACACTTCATGAATGTTCCTTGTAAGACCAAGAGATATCTTTGACATACCAGACCTTTTCCAAACAGACTTGATCCAGTCACTTAAACCATGATGCCATGGGGAAATTTGCATTTCAGCATTGTTTTTCTTTTAAATTCACAGCTCGTAAGGGACTGAATAAGAGAGCTTACAAAAGGAAACGATTCATAAAAGGAAAAAAAGTATGGGAAAACCTTAGGTAAGATCTCCTGCATGTGGTAGTGGGTCAAAGAGGCGGACCCTTGAAATAGGGTCTCTTCACAAGAGACCTCCCCTTCCAGGTCTCTGACCTTGGCTTTGTTTTCTTCGGTAATAGAAGACATCTGGTGGCATGCTCTCTTCCCATTCCTACGACAAATACGACCTCTGTGAGCAGTCTTGGAACTGATCGAAATTTCGCATTACCATATGGTAACATTTGGCAGATAGTGGTTATGTTTCCTGTTACCATATGGTAACTTTCGGCATTTAAAGGTTAAAGAAAATTGTAACATTTGTGCCTTCAGTTTCAATATCCAACACAGCCTGCGAACATGTGGTCATACCATTAATGAATTGTTGTGTCAAGGTCAAAACAAATTAAGTGTAGATCATGTCAAGGCAGAAATTCAAGTATACACCAATTTTAATTGTTGTAAAGATTTCCATGCTTTTTTACCATCAAAACCAGATCTTTTGAAGACTGCTCTAAGTATTTCAAGATACAAATTCAAATCAAATAAATGAAGTATGGCTTTTGAAGTAATGCTATTTTTAAAGGTTATTATAATTTATAGAATAATGTTAAAACAAAATTACCATAAAAACCCATGCATAGGGCGCATCCGTGTATAGGAAACGGAGGTTTTTGGCATCAAATTCTGAGAATTTTCGATGTTCCCATGTGTTGGACGCAGGAATGTTTTTTTTTTATTCTAGGAATAGGTATTCAATAAATCACTATGAAAGATTCATATTCAGTATAATGGATAATTTCCAACAAATTTACCTTTTACTCAGTACGAGTTGATGATTTATCAAAGTATTTGTATTAAGAGAGTTTAAAATTGTACATCCTTCCTATTTCAATATGCATGATAACACCGATTTTGAAACTACATACTAAAGGATATAATAAAACACTTTGGAATGCAACATTGAAGATAAAATGTGGGAAATTTTCATGACTACTACCGATTCAAATTAAAAAATCAGTAAAAATGTCTACAATCGCCTGTGAAACTTGCCGTGAAAATAAATGTCTTGAGATTAAAAAAATAATGATTTAAATTATTTTTATAGATTACTCGAAAGTTCCAACCCTTAATATTGACTATAATTTTCATAGTGCTTGCAAATGATGCTTCAGTCGAAATAGAACATTGAATCATGTAGAAACAAAATGTTGAACTATTGGATGGTGTAGTTATTTCTCTTTGGAGTTACAGCAAATACCTATTTGTCATTTTGAAAATTAAAAATTACATAGACACTACTTTTGCGAAACCCAGCTAAATCAGAGGTAAATTTCTTCAAGTATGGCTACATGCATGAAATGAACTTATATTCCTAATTTTAAAATGCCAGCACGGATTATAATGGATTTTATTTTTATCCTTACCTATGATAGAAAAAATGAAGATTAAGAGACAAAGTTATGACGCTAAATTTAAATTAAGTATGCCAGTATGCTCAAGAACATGGTACTAGAGAGGCTGAACATGAATATTGGCCCAGTGAATGCCTTATAAGAAAATGGAGAAATGCTGAAGAAACAATAAAAAATATGCCGAAGACAAAAAAGGCGAACTGCAGTAGAAAAGCACATCATCCTGAAATAGAAGAACGCCCGATGCAATGGATAAGAGACCCAAGAAGGGACTGCCTGGGTGTTAGCATGTCAGCTGTTCATGAGCAAGCTTTGAGATTGTCCAAAGAATTAAACATTAATGACTTCAAATCATCTGTGCACTGGTGTCGGATCTACAATAGACAATTTATCAATCCACCTACGTACTACAATAAGTCAATGTTTATCTGAGAAATTAACAGCATACCAGTAATACAATTAAGAAAGGAATTCAATTTTCCATTTTGCCAAATAGGCAACACTGACCAAACGCCATCGATATTTGATATGCCATCTGATACAATGGTAAACAAGAAAAGAGCAAGAGCCGCCATGATGAGAAACACTGGAAATGAAAAGAATCAGTTCACTGTCATGCTTGCTTATATGGCTGATGGAACAAAACTGACCAAATATTTCTGAGGGAATAACTGTAAAAATTTACTGTTTTCCTTAGCCCTTCCCTGTTCCAAGTGTAGGTGGAACGTGTCTTCCTTTTACCACTGGTGCCCAAAAACTTTCTGAGTATTGGCTTCTCTCTAAACCTACGACTGAGCTAGCCAGTAGGGGGGAATTAGCGTTACATTTACCTACGGCAGCCATAACAGTTCTCACTTTTTAACATTGAGTATCAGGACAGGAGATCAATGTTTTGAGCTGCATAAAGCTGTCCCAACTATGTAAAAGCAGCGATTAATGCGCTGGGCTGGTTGCAAACCTTACAGGGGCAAGGAGTACATTCATTGGCCTATATCTCAGTAATGAGGCGACGCAGAGAACTCAGACTAACTTTTCGGTGCATAAGACAAACCCACCTACAAGTCCTAGAAGTTTGTTGGTGTTATTCTAAAACACCCTGTATAAGAAGTATTCTACCAAAATCTCAATTTGAGGCAAAAATATTAGTCAAGCTGAAAATTACATAATTATGAAGAGTTTTGGATCTCGGACAAGTTCTACCAGATTCCGGGAGAGATGTATATAAGGTGGGTTAATTCCAGACAGGCTATCAAACCACAATATTTAAGGGTTTGATTCGGGTTGAGGTTCATACATAAAATCAATTTTTTTTAAATATAACAAAATAAGCCTTTTATTTTTCAAAAAAAATTTCATTCAATTAGACCAGCAGAATATTTTCAATTTTGTCTCCAATATGTTGGCATGCTTTGGTGATAAAATAACTTTTAATGCTGAGAAAGCTCGCTCAACACTGACCTGTGTCGCTGGAACTCCTAAAGTGACATGGTACAAAATAGAACACAGGTTTTTATTTTCTTCCCAGAAGTTAAGAACTTTACTGCCATTTGGAAGCCTTTGAATATTCTCATAAACTTAAAATGCAAGTTCTAAATTATTTTGATTTTTATACAGGGCATCAAACTGGAACTGAACCGAAAAAAATATTTTACTGTACCCGAAACAAAACCAAAAACCATTAGTTAATTTGCTCCATTTTTTTCAGTTCTCATAAACAGTGGGAGCAAAAGAATGGTTTTTACCTTTTGCTTTAATGTCTTTTTTGAAAGCCTCACTTTTCAGCACCGAATAAGGCAAAGGCTAATGATTTTCTTGAGAATATTTGCTCCTAAGCCTTTGCAGAGATGCATCTTTGTGATAATATCTGTCAGTTCAATGGAGGGATTTTCCATGCGCATCTCAATACATAGAGGGTGAAGGATACGTCCTGCTGAGGTTTCCCAGAACCCTGTTAAATGAGGCTAATGGAATGGAACTTTGTGATACTTTAAAGACAGCCACTAATCATCTTGGTACCCTCCCCCTGAGCCTACCCCATGGAGTGTTCCAGGTAAAAATGTTTCATGATTCTGAACTTGGATTTTGCTTAAAGTTGGAGGTTATTGTCCCCATAAACTTTCATCCCTTCTCCATATGCATTGAATCCTTATATTCTGGTATTTTTTCTCTAAAACTTATCCAGGAAGGAACGCTCCACAGTTGTGTTTTTGAGGTATTCTGTTAAATGTTACTGTGTGTACATTAAGGGTGGTCGAAAAAAACTTTTTTTCGAAATCACTGACGCCTTAGTGAAAAAAAGTTGTTGCCTTGAGAGAATGTAAAATGTGCGAAATTTCACTGCAGTCTGACAACATCTTCAGGGTCCTAAGTGATCGAAAAAAGCTGTTTCCTCATGTTATGTGGATTTCATGCGATAATTCATGCAAATCTCGGTCCTGTTTGCCCTGTTGACATTGTGTTGTGATACAACTCACTTGGCAACACCCCAGCTAGTATTTGTGCCTACATTGTCACTCCGATCAACAGAGATTGCCAGCACTGATAAGCCGCACTGGCGGCCAGCGACAGGATTGATGCATCGTTCTGTGTCCTGCGATGTGAGTGGCGGTTCATATAGAATTGTTAGTGCATTTTTGATAGTGCCTACTTGTTGTTCTGTTCGTGTGCTCTTTACACAAGGGCCATTGGAAGCTAGATAGACATGCGAACCATGTCACATGTGAGAGTATCAAGTGAACTTGTCCTGTGTTTGGTCACTAAGACTCTGCCAAGTAGCTATCAGACAGACAGCCGCCGACATATTCTGATGTCATGAAGCACTTTCTGTGGTTAAGATACAAGTGGAAGAAGAAAAGTAATGCCGATCCTCCAGTTAGTAAGATTGCTGCAATTGTGGCAAAGTGTGTCGCTGCTATTTGGCAGGAAGAGTCCCTACCTGTTGTATTCCAACAATGCATTATAAAGATGATACGTGGCTATAATGACAAGTACAAAGAGATCAAGAAATATCTATATAAGAAAAGTGCAAGTGATCGTGTGAATAATTTTAAAGAACAAGCACATTCAACGTTGTTTGATATCATCATCATAGGTAGTCTGTCCGTAGACAGGTCCGTGATTATTCTTGGTTAAACCTGGTTCTCCATATACTCCTATTTTCCGCTGTCCTCTTTATATCTTGATAACTCTCTTTCCCTTTCAAATCGTCTATCAGCTGAAACCTTTTCCTACCTCTTTTTGATATATCTACATGCAAATGTAAGGACATGGCAAAATGCATGTGCAAGCTTCTCCGGAAGGTTTCTACAATGGAAGCCCCTTTTCTGGAAGATCAGAGAGGAAAACGAGCAATGACTATGACAAGAGTAGACCTCGCAACAACTGCGAAGAGACAAAAGAGAGAACAGAGGAAGCAGGCAACAAAAAATACTTGGAAAAGGGAAGCAGCAATCAAAGGATTATAATAATCCTGCAAGCCGCTCAACAACCACAACAGACTGACACAAATTCAGACAGTGGTTTCCCAGCTGAGACCTGGCATGATGCACAGGAACACCGATATAAGCCAAAATTTGAAGCTCTTGCTACAAATACTACAAAAATCTGACTCGGCAGCAGCTTTGCTTGCGAATGCTACCATGGAGGATCTTGGGATTCTGACTGCTGAGGACTCATCTAGTGCTGTAGATAAAAGTCGAGTAGGTCAGGTAAGGATATGAAAGACTCACAATGCATGTGAAAAGCAAAAATAAGACTTGAAAAAGTTGAGGGGCTTGTATTTCGACAGGCAAAAGGACAATTCCATGTTTTACGAGATCAAGAAAACAGTCTTCAGATATGAAGAGCATGTTGTTTTTTTTTTCAAGAACCAGGGTCGAATTACATCGATCATGTAACTCCAGATGGTTGCTCAACGGCTGAAATGATAGTTAATGCTATGTTGAATTATTTTAATAGAAAGGAAATTAGCGTGGAAAAACTGGTTGCGTTGGGATGTGACGGCACAGCTGAAAACACTGATGCAAGGCAAGGAATCATGAGATGCATTGAAGAGGCATGCGGAAGGCCCTTACATTGGTTTGTATACATGCTGCATGCAAATGAGCTCTCTCTCCATCATCTATTTAAATACTTGGATGGGAAAAGTAGAGGTCTTGGCCATTATTCTGGTCCAATAGGAAGACAACTAGAAACTTGTGAGACACTCCCTGTTATTTCTTTCAAGAAAATACCAGTCACACAGCCTGAAGTGGATGCTGCAAGTCGGAGCTCCAATCAGAGATACTTGCTTGACATCTGTGCAGCTGTGTCGAGTGGCAGTTGTCCTGCAAATCTTGCTGAACGAGTGCCAGAAAAATTAGCTCACTCTAGGTGGGTAATTACAGAAAGTCACATTTTATGACTATATAGCTGCAAAGAAGCCATGTACGACCCTTCAGATTTTAGTAGAGTTTGTCATGAAGGTATGCGCTATAGCCTTGTTCTCCATCAAGACCCACCTACGATGCGTGGATGGACCACGTCACATTTCACCATCAAAGAATCGCACTTTCTTCTCTGGAAAGTGAGAATGTCATAGATCCTGTCATTCAAAGAAATGGGTATTTTAGACACCCAGAAAATGTGTTACTGGCAATGCTTGCCGATAGTGAGGCAAATGTCAGGAAAATGGCTGTGGACTTGGAAATGAGGATCTGGAAGAAAGTTGCGAGCGAAACCTGTTCCTACATTAAAACTCCCTCAGTTCAACTTCAAATCTGCTGACTACACTCAGCTTATTCGCTGGCAAACATAGGAGATAACAGAACCCCCGATAACATCTAAGCTATTAGAGTCCGAGCTATGCAGTCTTGCTTCTGACGGTGATGAAGTGACAAAGCTCAACTTAAGCTTTCCGTGCCATACTCAAGCAGTTGAAAGACATGTGAAACTTGTTACAGAAGCATGCTCAGCCATGTGTGGTCAGGAAAAGAGACACGGATACATTTTGACCAAACTAGAATCCAGAAAGGAAATGTCCAAATTTAAGACAAAGAAACAGTACAAATTGTCAAAGAAATAAAGGAACGTGCCCAAGGTAGGGTGGTTGGATTGGGCACGGACGGGGTTTGATATGCAGCCGCCTCCTTGTGGCAGGCCCTGGGCAACTGTTTCAGCGTTAAGTACCCGAAACAGGGCGAGAGCTGCATGAATTATCGCATGAAATCAGGAAAAATGGTGAAACAGCTTTGTTCAATCACTTAGGCCCCTGGTGGAACCCGAAGATATTGCCCCACTGAAGTGAAATTTTGCACACGATACATTCTTCCAAGACGACAACTTTTTTTACTAAGACATCAGTGATTTTGAAAAAAAAAATTTCAACCACCCCTAGTGTACATATTTGTCATCTTGATAAAATTTATGCAATTATATATTGTATGGTACTTACTTGTAATATTAACATCTAAATTATTGTATTTAAAAAAATAGTTAAGTAGCTCTTCTTTGAACAACTCTTTATGAATTACATTCTACATTCAAATGTGAATCAATATTATTGTACCTGTTCAAGTACGTGCATGAGTACTGTTGGAGTAAATTCATTCATATAATGAGAGTATCTGCTTATATTGGAATCTGGAATTTTGGAATTGTAAAATCAAATAAATGTTGACTTATGAAAGAATAACAATGATTTTTCATAAAATAAAAGACTAAAAAATAAATAACAATTTTAGCTTTTATATGTGCTAAAAATGAAAAAAAATAAATTTTAAATTCCTATAGAACAGTATTAGATGTAGTCGTATAAAAGGAACAAAAATGTATTTATACAATGTTTTACTGTTCGATACATGGTGGGAGGAGGCACTTGCACCATGTTACATGCGGATATCTATTTTTGTCTTCTTGTGTTTTGATAGTGAAGATGTATTTGGTTTAAATAAAAAATAACATTAATTATTATCTAAAGATTATTTTAGAATTCTCTTGAAATTTTCCACAAAAAATTCTGTCAGAGAGAAAAATACCGGTTGGAACTGGTTCAATGGTGATTGCTGGAGCAAAACCAGAACAACCAAATTTTGTTTTGTGTGAACCGGAACAAAAACTGGATTGAAAAAAATTTAGGTTTTTATAGCCAGGTGTAAGATTTCTCGGTTTTTTCCAGAAACTGCTCTAGCAAGTCGTCATCTGCTGCAGAGACTGAAATACTTAATGCTGGTACAGAATGTTTCATATTTTCTTTCAAGCTGTCTGCAAGTCATATATTTTCCAGTAACTTGAGCGTTTTAGTAATTTGGATTTTTAGCTTTCTTTACTTTCTCTTCGTCTAAAGTCAATCTGTATCTAAGATCTAAATATGCAGCAGCAAACAAAAGATCATTATTTATAAAATTCTCCTCTCTTTGAAGTATATTTGAATGTAAAGCTTGTAAACATTGTTACAGAGGTCCAAGTTAAAACGAAGCTAATAACCGCCATTGATTCACAATGTGTGAGGAGATCAAGCAACAAATCAAATCTAAAAACAAGAGAAATGTTCTGCTTTTGAGAGATCTGAAAATTTGAGGCATAACATTCCTCTTGTCCACCAAACTTAAGTAAGAATTATTTTCTTTTCATTTGGTTATATACTTATACAGATTGTCTGGAAAATTTTGAATCCATTTTAAAACCGGTTCAGGTTCAAAGTAAAAAAAATCACGGTTTGGGCTCAGGTTCATGTTTGCAAAATGTAGTGGTTCATAGCGGCTTTTCGGTTCAGGTTTGATTTGGTTCAACACCCTGATTCCAGAAGACTCCCGGAATTCCAGGAGAGGTGGCAACCCTATGTGTAAGGTATAGATTAAAATATTTATTCAGGTTGAGGACATCATTTACCACAAAAAGTCGGGAAGACCACATAACAATTACAAGTTATAGTTTTGGGGATAAAAATTTGAGAATATCCCATCCATAACATTGCATATTTTGTTTACATCGATCTCTAATATGGTTTTATCGGCAAACTGCAGTTAAAAATTGATATTTTTCTCTCAGATAGAGGACAATATTTACCGCAAAAAATCGGGAAGACCACATAATTACAACTTATAGTTTTGGGGATAAAAATTTGAGAAAATCCTAAGAATAAAATTATATACAATGGAATTCCTATTTAAAGTTTGCCTGGGGGACAAGATTTGTGAACCTTAAATCAATGAATGGTCTAATAATGAAACACAAAATGGCAGTCTACTAAAGATTATCACTTTCAATATTAAAATAAACATCAGTTTACTTCTTGAAATAATCTAGGAGAGATGTCTGCTTTGTTGAGCACTTGCCAAGTATGAAGAGTAGCTCCCTTTCTAGCTGGACAAGTCGCATTATGCTGGCATTGTCAAGTTGGAATGAGAACATGAACCTTCTCATGGCTTTGAACCCAGCAACTGCCTCTCAAAATGTTGGAATTGGTTGTTCCTCATCCTCAGCTTCTTCCTCACTTCCTGCATCTTTGTCTTCACCTTCCTTCTCTACTGCTTATTTCTATTATTTAAGGAATTGGTATTACCAAGTTTTTCCCTGAGTAGACCTTGTTTTTTATTGTAGCCGTCTTAAACTTGAAGTCATCTTCCTTTCGGATTAATTCAGTACTTGGTAAATGGCTTCATTTATTAATAACTTGAATATAAACTTCAAAATTTATTACTTCTTTAGAAAAGTTATTTATAACAAAATGTTTTGTAAAACCATTACTTGTTATCTACTTCTGCAACTAATTATATCATCCATAGCAGTGGATACTATTTTCTCTATTTATTGTTAAAACATTTTTTTGTACAAAACTAGAACTTTGTTCTAAATTAACTTTTAATTTTATTGTAGCATTTGTGCAAATGTGAGGATGTTACTCTTCCTGATGGACTAGCTCGAAGGATTGCTGAGAAGTCTCGCAGAAATATGCGTGTAGCAATTCTTATGTGTGAGGCATGCAAAACAAAACAGTATGTATTTTTTAAGGCAGAAAGTAGCTAAGTTGATCATCTTAGTTCATGTCATGAATTCAAATACAGTAAAACCTCATTAGTTTGACATTGGATAATGTGGAATGTGGCTAATTTGAAGTTAGGATCACTCCCCAGTCAACATCATGGGGTCTTATGTGCTTTTCAATAAGGGTAATTAAAAGTTCATCTACAATGAAATTAGAAATTGGGATCAGGTCTGCTGACAACCCTTTAATGCCCAAGCGGCTGATATATCAATCACAGCTTCAAACTCTTATAACTATCAAATGGAAAGACTTTATGCATTACAAATGTTACGAAATGGAAGCTTAATTTTTTTATATTTCACGTATAATATTTTTATTTTGTTCAGAGTTTTTTCTATAGAATGATATTTCAGTCATCCCTCTATAACTATTTAGGCCACCAAATCATCAGTGAAATTTCAAAACTTACATAATCTACAGTTATTCTAAGAATGATAGATATAATGCTCATACCTTTCTATAATAATGATAATATTATTATTTATTTCACTGTTAGCAAATACATTTGCATGGTTTCATCACTGAATATTACAAAGTTAAGAGTGGAGGGAGGGAAACAAAACAAAAATGCAAGGATCAATAACATAAAAGGGAAAAGATCAAAAGATAAGAAAAAATTCACACATAATCATCAAGGTATTCACATACACTATAGTAAGTTTTCTTTTGAAGGAACTTTTTAATTTTTCTTTTGTATACTTGTTGGGTGAAACTGATTTTATATCCCCAGGTAATTTTTTTATAAATAGTGAGGGCCTCTTTGACAAAGTGCATTATTGTAGTCATTAATGTGAATGTCAAATGACGAGCGAGTGAAATGGCTATGGTATTCTGCATTTGTGGGGAAAAGTTGATGATTTGATCTAACAAAAGTTGCACAGCTCAAAATGTAAATGGATGGTAGAGCTAAGATATTGAGAGATGAAAATATGGGTTTTCCATGTGTATGGTAAGACACTCTACATAAAGCTTTCACAGCTTGTTTCTGTGAAGAAAAGACTTTACTAGCCGGTCTGCAATTATTCCAAAACAATATTCCATAGCCTATCAATTAATGCACTTTAGCATAGTAGAGAGATAATAAGCTTTCAATAGGATGTATCGTAGCCAATTTTCTTATCATAAAAATGCCAGAGGCAACTTTTTTAGTAACTCCATTGATTTGATCTAGCCAATCTAACTCTTTGTTAATAAGTAGCCCAAGGAAATTATTAGATGAGTTTCTAGAGATGCATTTAATTTTGATTTAAGAAGGGGGCTACTGGATGGGATAGTTTTTTGTGAAATAACAGGTAAGAGGTTTTATTGATATTTATAGCACGATTGTTTAGATTGACTCATTATATCATTTGGTTAACTAATCTAGTAGCAACCTCAGCCAGAAGTGGGAAACTATCAGTGGTTACCAGGCAGTATGTATCATCAGCATACAAGGTCAGAATGCAATATAAAAATTTGTTAGGGAGGTCATTCATGAAAATTATGAAGAGTAGAGATCAAAGAATTAATCCCCGAGAAACAACGATGTTAAGTTTTAGGGGTGTAGAATAAACAGTGATAGAGGCATTTCTAGCTCCTTGGGAATAGTTCACAATTTGATAGCAGTTACTTAGAAAAGAAATAATCCAATTTAGGTACCTGCCTCTTGCAAAGTTTCACCATAAGTATTTTGTGGTCAATTCTGTCAAAAGCTTTACTGAGGTCATAAAATATACCTTAAGTATGCTCGTTATTGAGAGCTTGGTTTATTCTGTTGATAAGGTTGAAGGCAGCAGTAGATGCATACGTCTCTTTCCTAAAGCCATGTTGATTAGGAGTTAACAAATTGAAGGAGTTGAGGAAAAGCGGTACGCAATTAAAAAATAATTTTTCAAATATTTTGGAAAATACAGAGGGTGAACCTTTTTGAGTGCCCCACCTTTTTGTACTTTTCAAATAATTGGTTCCAGAAAACTGATGCAAATTTGCAAAGTGCAAGTCCTATTTTGCCATAAGATGCAATGTAATAATGTACGGTTCCCAGTCAACCTAAAAAATTCATTTTTTTAACATAAATAATGCAGTTTAACAGAAAATAAAAGAAAACGTAACAACAAATGAAAACCTAGCATCATAAAGTAAAAAAAATTCTTTTTATCTTCAAAATGCGTAATCTCTACATAACATAAAAATGTAATGGATCATCATCATTATGTGTAATGCTGTCTTTGTCCCAACAGCATTACTTTTAATCACATTTAAAAATTAATTAGAATCATTGTACGAATATAGGATTTGTACCAAACAATGCCTAAGAATGAAAATTCAGTTTCCTACCATCGATTTTTAAATACACGATGAATTGGTCCACATTTTTTTTTAACGTGATAATTCAGCTTATTTTTTGGGTTAATCTTTTGTCATTATCAAAACATTTCATTCTTAGAAATTTTCCTTTTGTTAGATTGATTTTTAAATGATAGATTTTCAAGGCTTACTAGTAGGCTGTAAGGCAACTCTTGCCCAACCAGAGCTAGCAGTGGCCTTTTGCTATATAAACAAGCCAAAAATATGCTAGACCTATCTAATTTTTTTACTTTTAGGTTTCTGAACTAGTATATTGAAGTGAATATTGATAAATCATGGTGAATAAAAGAACTTTAACTACCAGTGGCTAGATGCTGCCCTACATCCAGACTTTGCATCATGACTGAGTGATGGGAAGAATGACAGTTGCAAAGCACATTGAAAAGTGCACTACAAAACATTTCAATTAAGTAACATGGGGAGGCAAGCAGTCCTTTCACATTCACAAGCCCCAACTCATGTAAAAAACTTGAAAGTCCGAATAATGAAATATTCATTATCAACGTTTTTCAGAGTGAATGAGAGTGAAACATATGGCACAACTTCATCAAACAACTCCACTGAATTGGATAAAACCCAACAAGAAGTTAAGTTGGAAAAGAAACAGAACTTGAATTTAGACTCGTGTATTGTGAAAGATGAAATCTGAGATTCTTTGGTCATTACAAGTTGTAACAAAAAAGCCTTAATTTGTGCAGTAATGTTGGTGTTCTGTTTAAAGTCATGTTTCCAGATAGTGCAATTGCCAGTAAGTTTACATTAGAAAATGGCAGTTGCTAATAAAATTTGTTATGGCTTAACTCCTTACTTTCAAGGTCAGTTAGTCATTTGTCTGAAATTGTATCTGAGTTTTGTGATTTGTTTTGAACAAAGTAGTGCAATGAGGGCAGATGGACCTCATTGTAAGATTCTGGGATTATGAAGAAGAGAAGGTTGCCTCTCGATATCTGAACAGTGTCTTTCTAACCTGTACTTCGGCTGATGATTTGCTTGAAAAACTTCTCCAAGGTATTCAGTCTTTACCTGTCGATCAATTATTGCAGGTGTCCATGGATGGACCCAATGTAAACTTAAAATTTTTGAGTAAACTTGAAGAACACACACAATCAGATTACCCAGACAGGAAACACTTGCTTAATCTTGGAACTTTTGGACATCATGTACCATATTTACTCGTGTAACACCCGCATGGGTGTCATGCCTGCACCTGTTTTTAGAACTAACAATCTGGAAAAACTGGAATTTGTGTAATGGCCGTACTTCCGAAATTTCGATGTTGATATTTTAGGGCAACATCAGTTGAATAATCTGTCTGAAGCCAAGTTTGATGATACAATTACCGCAAAAAGCAAATATTTAAGAAGTGACTTCTAAAAATGATTTTTAGTACTTTTTAACGTACGTAATCATGAAAAATTGGCATCCAATGCCATTATATTACACGGAGACAACTCAAAAACCTATTTTGGAGTTAAGCTCTTAAATCTCGCAGGAAGGTTCAATTTTGAGCTGTTGCACATTCTCAAGTTATTTAATTTAAAATGAGTAATTTTCACTAATTGAGCAAAATCATGCTAACTCAACCATTTTTTAACCTAGAAAAATAGCGAATTTTACGGAAATAAATGTTAACCGTTCATGCTCAAAATTAATCTTCCAGACATCACACAATGCCATAAATAAACGTGTCACTAGGCGCAAAACAACTCTCAGCTTTCAGAAAGTACAAACAAAACTCCAACAGCTATTTCGTGACACATTTCCATCGCAAGATTGTGTTCTTTGCTTTTATACAGAGTTATAAAAGTATATTCTTTTAGGATTGTATAACGTAAAAAGGAACCCAAAAAAAATGCCGTTATGGTAAAATGTGATTTGAGCCTGTCACAAATTACAAGACATTCTAACAGAATGCGTTTGTATTTTATGAAAAATATATGCAGTTCATTTGTTTATTTCTCTTACATCACCTTTGTCTATGAAAATGAACTGTCTGATATGTCTATTTACATAGAATATTTATGTGATTTTGGTTTACTACTGATACCTGGCAAATACTTTTTAAAATACCTGATAAATATCGTGCTTATTATATTATTCCAGGCATTTTTGAAAAATACCTTGGTTAAAAACTGAGGAAATAAAATGCATGGCATATTGCATCTACCGAAAAAACGTGTTCTCATGCCAGCCACGCAATATTGAGTAGGCATTTCGCGGGTGGCCTACCATCAGCAGATGAATGGGCAAATCTTGTGCAATGTCCACAGCCCCTTTTTTGATGGAAACTTTAGGAGAAAAAAGTGTGGGTATTACACGAGTAAATACAATAGTTCATGTCTCCATTAAAACTGGCTTGGGAGGTTGTTCCTACAATTTTGTGTCATATTTACTATTTGTTTGCCAATTCACTGGCTCGTTGAGCAATCTACACATCTTACAGGAAGCAAACCTTTCCCACTTTAGTTCTGAACAGTTTGATGGCTTGTAAATGTCAGGTGTTTGAAAGAGCTCTTGCAGTTTGGGAATTTATTTAAAAATTTGTGAAGAAGCCAAATTTTCTAACAACAAACCTGCTGCAAGTGTAAAGGAATCTGCCAAAGATCCATTTATGAAATGTAAGTTGGTATTCTGCAAGATGATTTCCAATGAATGTGAATCATTCCTTCTTGCTATAAGACCTCAAAACCTATTTCCCCTTTCTTGTTTGAAGAAGATCTTCATCAATTATTACTTGCTTTAATGAGTCAGTATATCAAAAAAATTCTTGGAAAGGCTTCGACATTGCCTAAGTTAATAGCTATTGACATGAAGGCAACTGAGAATCTTATGCTTGCACAGAATGTTGACATTGGTTTCGCTGCCAGACGGCTTCTAGGTGAAATTAAAAACAGTGATAGAGAAAGGTTAGATTTCCTTCTGGAATGTTCTTAAGTTCCTTACAGCTATGATTGGGAAGTTGGTAGAGAAATCCCCACTAATGTACAAGTTAGTGTATGGATTTTCTTCACTAGATCCATCAGTTGTAAAACGAACACCCAAGGTTGGTCAAGTTAGGTTTGATTGGTTACTTTAAGTCAGCGGTGCCCAAACTTTTCTAATGGCGGGCCACATTGGAAGTTGTCAATTCTTCGGCGCGCCGGATTAGAGTTTAAATCGGAAATTTTCTATATATTCTGAGATGCCATTAAGTGAAAATCATGTCTAAATAAGGTTTTCATGGCTAACATTTCAATATTTAAAGTTTTATTATGAAAATTTTCAAAAAATGTATAAATTTGTGTGTTAAATTTTTCGAATTGATTTTTCGCCTTAGCTTCGTGGGCCGAACAAAAACCCTTCGCGGGCCGTAGTTTGGGCACCGCTGCTTTAAGTCATGTACACTGCTAATCAAATAAGTGACAATGTAGCAGAAAATGCCAAAAAGCAGTATGCTCATCTTTGCGAAACAAGTAAAAATGAGTTAAAAGAAGTGTTTGTGATCCATTCTTCAACAGTGGCAGACGAAACTCGAATCGACACGTTCTATGCAAATTTCATGTCTAGAAGAGAGAACTATGAAGACCTTTGGAAAGTCATGAAACTGCTTCATTTTGTCACACAGTAATGCTATGGTGGAAAGTGGATTTTCCATCAACAAATCTATAGCTAGTAGAAAACATGCATGAACAAATGATAGTACATAAAAGACCTGTACGAGGAAGGATCAAAAAGTTCCCGGAATTCAGGCATAAATTTTAGTAAAAAGTATATGTAAAAAATAACCTAGTCACCCTTCAAAGTACTGCCTTCTTCACATACTCACTTGCTTCAGCAGTCCTACCATTGCTGGAAGCACCTCTGGAAGTCCTCTTCTGGTAGGAATCTGAGACCTGTTGTCTCGTTCTGTTGAATTTCTTTCACCAATGCAAAACAATGACCTTTGAGCCCCATCTTAAGTCTCAGTAAGAGCCAGAATATTATTTTTTACAATTAGATTATTTTAACCCGTATAATTCAAAAATGTCGATATTTTGCTCCTTTTATCTTCAACCTAATGAGGTTTTACTGTGTAGTATTCAATGAAAGTATATTTTCATCACCATTTGGCTATTAATTCTTAGTAAAAATCAGGATCATAATTAGCGCTGGTGTAGATAATAATCATAATATTATTACTTTTAAGCTATTGGTATCCTAAATACATCTTTTACAAAATCTCTGATTAAATTTTTGTTCGATTATTTCAAATTATGCAAATCTACTGATGATATGTAATTTTGATAGAAATAATTTCTGTTTCAAGAATTCCCTTGGTGTCAGACCAAGAAATACAAGATTCAGATTGGAGAGTATACATAGAAAATACAGCCAAAGAAATAATTAAAGAACAGTCTGCTCAGCAGCTACTTAAAGTTCGTGAAAGGATTTATGCTCTATATTCACAAGGTATTCCTGGAGAGGATATTATTAAGGTCAGTTTAAACAAAGTGATTAATTTTATTCTCGATTGTTCTTGCATGTTTTATGCATGATTTTAATAATCATTAGTCAAACTTTCTAAGCTTAAATGCACGTAAAGGATTACTTTATTTTTCATTATGCTGGAATGGAAAATTTTACATATTTATTTTATGCAGTTGAGGCTAATATAATTGGAACAAGTTCAGAATATAGTGACCATCTATTGTGGTGCCTCTCACTCTTATTTATTTTTATGGGACAAAACAGTTAACTAATTTACAAATAATTGATTTGTGTATTAGTAATTATATATGGTCACATGGGGTAAGAGAGGACTACAGTGATCATGCATTCCTGTTTTTCCAGGACATTCCTGGATTTTGGTTTGCTATCCCAGATTTTCTTAAGTCAGTCTTGTCTCCCAAACAGTCCAATTTGTTTATGTGAAATTGTAATTTTTCTGTTAATTTAAATAAATAATATACTGCACAGAGTTTATTTTGTAGTCACTCCTGAATAAATAACCAAAATTCTGAAAAAATGTCCTCTGGCCTCGTCTTGTCCCTAATAACGTCATATTTATGTTTTACCCAAAATTATCCATGTACAGTATAGAACCTTTTATCTGGCAAGCTTGGGATATAGGGAATTAGAATAAGCTATATTTTGGTAGGCCTTGATGGACAGGTGGGTAGAGTATCTGCTGACAGACACTATGGTCGCAAGCTCGAATCCTGGTGAGGATGTGGTGGTGGATGTTTGTGTTTGTCATACTGGGTTAATTGTAAGAATGGACTTGGTCTAAATCTCGCCCTTAAAATAAAAAGTCGTATTAATATTATTATTATGCAACATAGAAGCAATTTTTTCTCAATCTTAAATGCTTTTTAATTTGTCAATGTTGGGATTGAATTTTATCTCAAATGTCTAGAACACTTTTAATTAATGAATGGTAATGTTGAAAGTTTGTTTAATTCACTTTTGAACTGTAGTACTTCAAATTTATGTGATATGATTTATCTTAATGTAAATCGGGTTACATGTTTTGTGTTACTGTGATAAAATTATAGAGGCATTCGTTATTTTTTCTTTTCAGCTTACAGTATTTTTTTAAATGAACTATGTTGAATACTGTAAGCCTGTTGTACTGCATGGACTTTTTTACAACTATTATATTATTAAAATAAACATGAAATAACCCATGTAAATACCTATTTGCGTGGATTATTTCATGTTTTATCATCAAATTTGTCCTTTTTGTTAAAAATAACTGCATTTGCCCTCTCTTTTGGTAAAAAATTCTGGTCACCTTATTAATATGATTCATGAAATTGTGTCCCTTTAAGTTTGTGCTAACAAGGTTTTACTATATTTTTTAAAATTTTTCTTCAGACTATTATTCATACTCAGTCTATGTCGAAGCATTTTTTCACTTATGTAAATTAAAGAGTTATCAACTGATACTCCAACTCCCTCCCTCGACAGAATTTCATCTTCAGATCCATCCATGCTGCTCGAATTATAACATTCTTTAATGGCATGTGATTCTAACGAGGTGTTGCCCTTTGGAATTTTTATATTTTTTATTTGATGGTCATTTTGTATTTTTCCTGTTTGACCATTCACCAACAATAATCATACTCCATAAAATTTAAATAATCTTTGTTGAGCATCACATCAAGAACTTTGTTAAAATGGCCATTCTTCCATGTATGGACTACAAGGTCAGTGTACTAAAATTCAAGATTTCACATTTCCTGTAAGATGTTCTCAAAAGCTATCTTACATCAGATTTCTTCAATAGAGCTCCTGACCACATGTTCCTGAATTCTTTGAGCAATTTTATCATCAACTCATTGATCATCCAGCTTTTTTATTGCATTTAATGTGATGCCACAAGGCTGTTAATCATTGGGCATCATCTTTCTTCTCCCTAACATTTAAAAAGTTGGCTGTTATCTTCCATCAGCCAATATTTAAAGCATAACTGTGGATTTCAGTTTTCATTGCCTGTAGTATTCAATTATAGCATGAAATGTTGTTTCATTATTTAATGTCAGAGGAAATTCTGAAAAGGAGAAAAATTGTCTTGACTGAGAATTGAACCCAGATCTTCCACTTGCCAGGCAGATATTCTACTACTGAACTACCAGGGCAGACTAATCCTTCAGCTTCAGAGGCAGGTATTTCTCTCACATTGACATCAGACTAGCCATGCTAGTATCAGCCTTCCCCAATAGATGTCCTCCATGAGATATGCCCAGAGGAAACCCAATTATATCCCAAAGGTGAATGGCTATATAAACAAATGAAAGTTTTATGCTAAATTCTATGCATGCAGGCATATGCTGGACTAGAATCAATTATGGTAAGCAGGAAATTCTCCCTCAATTGAAGCTGGGTCTTCCACTTGGCAGGTGGATTTTCTCCTGCTTTCCAGAATTTCTTTTAATCCAGCATATGCCTACACGCATAGAATTTATCATCAATACTTTACTTTTTGTCAAACAATGTTGTTATTTCCAAGGCCTTCATACTTATTGTGTCTCATGTAATTGGCTGTCCATTTTATGTTTCTTCCAAACAAATACAATCACTTCTCCCTTTAATTCTTGTAATGACCTTCCTAAGGTCTATGAAATGTATCTCTCACAGAACCACAGTACCTAAGTTTCTCTTTTAACCTTAATTCTCCAGATTTAATGACCCCGCGTATGGTTTTGCTGAGGATTTTTTTTAGTTTTCTGGAAAAATCATGTATATCATGAACTATTGGGGATAAAATATTCAAATAAAAAGCATTTTACACTAAAAATATTGAATAATTACATGACCTTGTTTTATTAAGGAAATAAAAAGTCAAAGACATTTTGTCATACAAAGTTATCAACAAAAAATGCAAATACAATAATATTTACTTTTTGGTGACACGGTTCCTACTCACTCCCACATCTGACACAACCTCTGTATATACAAGGCTCGGGTTTACTTCTTTTTCTTGAGAATATAAGAGGGGAACCAAAGACAGCCATAATACTTGAAAGAGATAAGATTTCTGAAGTGTCAGTTTACATCTAAGATCTTACCTCTCCTGAGTTTCTTACTTTCCTCATTTTTGCCTCAACCTGCCAAGAGGTCATGCTTCTGGGGTGTTCTGTTCTTTCTAGGACAAATACAGTGGTCTTAGAACTAAGCAGAATATAATGGTATGTTAGGCAGCAAGCGAATACATTTGATGGAACAAAGATGTTCTGGATGATGTTACAAGCTTAATCTTTGTCAGCATCTTCAGTTTTGTTGAACTTTCATATTACGGTATGGTTATTAGTTTCTTTGTTGTGTTCTGCAACCTAGAGTTTCAAGTTCACATCATAACTACAATACATAAATTTTTATATTTGTTACACAATAAGAACTATCTTTTCAATATGATTGCCCATATTTGTTGGTAAACTTTTGGAAATTTATGAACAAAATGTTGTATGTATTGAATTTATACCTGTTTTGTAAAACTTGATACACTTGTAGATGGTAGACTTTCACTAAGATTATTTCACTTGCTGGTCAATCCTGGTGCCATTCTCCTTGACACAAAAACAGTGGCCCACACCAAGTAATTTTCTATTATGCAAATATAAGATGATTCATGATTTTGCAGATATTAAAAGATGAAATACACATTGTCATATTCTGGTAAATATGGTATTTTAATTGGTTCCAGTCCACTTTTTCCTGAAAATTTTAAAAATTGTTCTATTAATGTAATGTTCTTGATCAAATGAAATATTGGACAAAATCTTAATTTAATAAACTTCAAATCTTTGACAGGGACTTCTAAATGAATTGATCAAAAACTGTGATGGCCAACTTAAAGTCAAAGTAGCATCAGAGGCTGCCATCAAGGAATATGGGTTACACCAAGGGAGCAATCCTATTGTCCATATTGAGGCATTCATTTCAAAATTCATGGCAATATATAAAGAATTTCTGGAGGAATCTGTTGGAGATATGTTTTAATTTAGCATTATGTTGTACTGTTTCTTTTGTCTTGAATTCTCAATTTTTTCACAATATAAATTGTTTATAATTACTAATGTTTACTATTTTCATGTTTTCAAAATATTAATAGCTATAAAATCCACTTTGCAAGTTAAATTGCCATTTAGTTTCTGCTACTCATTTTTGTTTATTGTAACATCAAATGATAATGAAAGTATCTTAATATTTGTAATACAAATTTCTGCATTGTTATGTTCATTTACTTAACACCATGTGTCATCCTTTCCTTCTACTTACCCATGAGGAAACAGATCTCCTTACGAGTTTTAACATGCAAATTTTCTACTATTTGCTTTATTTTAATCTCTTATATTACTTCAAAGTTGTGTTTTAACTTCAAAATTGTTATTTTTAAAAAGAGATTCTCATCAGTTTATAATTTTATGATAAACATTTCCTATCACGTTTCTCTTCTTATGTTGACTACAGTACCTGGCCAAATTAATGTGAACACTTGAATATTGTACATTAGTCGATCATTTTCTGCTCATAAATTTTAAATTATATAAAAATATTCTTTTTAACTGCCGATTTATAAGTTGGTAACATTGTTTATGATATTATTATGGCAACACTACTGATAGTTGGTAACAATGCAACAGTCAATATGTTTACATATGGCATGCAAATGTGATACGTAAAACAAATTAAAATTGTTTTCTGAAGTGTACACTTTATTATTTCAATAATATGCACTAAAATACATTCATACACAATGCATACAAATACCGTATTGACCCGAATATAGTGCGATGTTTTTTTCCTCAATATGTACCTTTGAAAGTCGCATTCGCACTTTATTCGAGTACTTGTTGCATTAATACTATATTCGAATACTTGTAAATTTAAAAAATAACTGGGTATCGGCGCGTTTCATGACGCGTGTTGCAGCGCATATTTTTATAATTGCTACATTGTAAGTGAATTGGACGTTCATGTTACGATGCTACATTGTACAAATATACTCGGTAAGGGTCTGAGGAGACTTGAAAATAAATCAAGGTCAAATTGCAGCAACCACAGCACCTGCACAACTTCACGCAGGGTCGCGACACTGAACGTTAGAAAACGAGGACCGTCTAAATGTGGCGTCACATTACCCCCCTTGAGTACATAATTCATGAGTTTACAGGTAATTTAAATGTGCAAAATAGAGAAAATTAAATGTTTTTCGACTTTTTCTAAAATTCCTTTCAAAATACTTGGGGTCGCACTATATTCGGGGTCGCATTATATTCGGGCTAATATATCTAGAAAACTGGAATTCATGTTATGTCCACACTTCCGAAATTTTGATGTTGATATTTAATGGCAACATCAGTTGAATAATCTATCTGAAGCTGAGTTTGATGATACAATTACCACAAAATGCAAATATTTAAGAAGTGACTTCTAAAAATGATTTTTAGTACTTTTTAACGTACGTAATCATGAAAAATTGGCATCCAATGCCATTATATTACACGGAGACAACTCAAAAACCTATTTTGGAGTTAAGCTCTTAAATCTCGCAGGAAGGTTCAATTTTGAGCTGTTGCACATTCTCAAGTTATTTAATTTAAAATGAACATTTTCACTAATTATGCGAAATCACCTAGGAAAAGTGAATTTTACAGAAATAAACTTAAACTGTTCATGCTCAAAATAAATCCCCCAGACATCACACAATTCCAAAAATAAACCTATCACTAGATGCACTATGACTTGACAGTTACATAAAAGTGTTTCTCACGTTTCTGCAGATAAAATTTATCTCTTACAGCTTTCAGAAAGCACAAACGAACAACTCCAACAGCTATTTAGTGACACATTTCCATCGCAAGATTGTGTTCTTTGTTTTTATACAGAGTAATAAAAGTATTGTAATGATTATCAATCAATCTTTGGATAATCAGGGCCTACCATGGGTTTGCTGAGGGAACTCGGAGTGTGTGAGGAGAAAATCAAACCACGTATGTCCCTCGATACTACTTTATTCCAACCAACCTCTCTACCTCCCTTACAGCTCATATCACACCCTCAGCAGTCAGGCTTTCCCCCTATCTGAGCGCCTCCTGCCTCATAGTCTGCAATGTGATCCTTCCCATAGACGTATGGAACAGAACGAGGGAAAAACTGCAGCACATAACACACAGCTTACATCTGCTCTCCCCCAAAAGGAAGAGAGTTGAATAAAATGAAATTCTATTTTACACCAAAGAAAAATAAACGACAAAACAAAAAATCTATAACCAAAACATATAGATTTTTAAAATATTATCAAAATGTAAAATAAAATAATATAATGCATAACAAACAAGATGATCCATACAGAACTTATGATGACTACTTTCCATTTAACCATTTATTTAATACTTATATTGGCTTTAATAGCTTTAAAGTCATTGTGGATATGTAGCTCTTTGTGTTCCCAAATTTCATAATTTAGCATTATAAAATACTACAAATAC
Organism: Tanypteryx hageni; assembly: GCA_028673005.1. NCBI lineage: Eukaryota > Metazoa > Arthropoda > Insecta > Odonata > Petaluridae > Tanypteryx > Tanypteryx hageni. The sequence goes on along the minus strand of CM054117.1, from coordinate 113,685,239 downwards.
ATTTGAACAAAATATTAAATTGATCACCCGTATTTGTGCGACAAAAATAACGTGTGTAGGTGTTAGATTATACCGAATCTGAGTCAAACAATAGTTGTTGCTATGGCAACACTAGTAATGAGTCATAAAAACTGCAAAATCACCAGTATTTACGCAAAATTAAAAGAAATACAATCGATAAGCAAAATTCTACGATAAAAATTAGAATCTTCATTCCTCTACTCAGGGAATAGTACAAATCCCGCACTGATATTACAATTCTAAGATATTTTAATGTGCAAGAGAAAATTACCCTGCACGATAGATGTCAGATTTCCCATATAAATCAAATGAGAAGGATAGTTCCAGAAATCGAACCCAGGACTTCAATATTCACAACAAAAACCATCCTCGGGAGCTTGGCCGATGTAGCAAGAGATTTCCACAAAGTTTCATGAAAATCGGTCTATTGGTTCAAAAGTTAATAGGGGAGGATGGACTGACAGATAGACACAACGACAAAACTATAAGCCTATTTCCATTCTGGAAAGTAGGCTAAAAATAAACAAAGTCCCAATCAATAAGCTACAAATCAGCAGTCTCTTTTGCTTCGTTCAATGGCACAATAACCTGTACATTGTGCACTTTGATTACACTCGATCTACTTTTCACCTCCTTCCTTGCACTGGTGCAACATTAACACTCGAGGCCATCGATAACATAATCACCGCTACAAAAAGAAACAAAATAACACCAGAGGAGCCTATTCCGACTCTACTGTGCATTATCTCCCAATCTTCCTTATGGCCTCTAAAATAGTCTGCCTCTCTGTCCACTTCTTCCTTCAGTTTTGCAAACTTCACTTCCATGATAATGTTCAAAAACCCCTCTTCAACATAGAACATGGATTAATAATCTTAAATTTACTGTTAATCAACGGATTATGTAAAGCTGTCATTAACCTATAATTTCCACCTACAATGTCGCAGTGGCTGGTGGCTTCCAGCATACCGCTCTCGCTCAACTCTATCACCTTGGGCCTAACTTCACGAGTCTCATTTCTGCACAATATCGTTGCGTGCACCGCACGCAGCAGTGAAAATAACTACCCCCTTCCAGCCCTCTTATAAAAGGATTTATCAGTTTAATTACCTCCCTACTTCATCTCGACTTTCCTCTAGACATGAAAAGACTATGCTCACAGTTTTTACCTACGCTACTCATTAGTAGAGTTGAGGAGTATTTGCAGCAACTGTTATTTTGTCACAGTGACTAATGAGGAACTGGAACCAGTAACAGGTATGCACAGGAAGTAACAGGTATGGGAGTCACAGCTAGAGTTGGGGAGTATTTGCAGTCACTGCTATTTTGTCACAGTGACTAGCATGAGACTGTGCCCGGTAACAGGTATGCGTGGAAAGTAGCAGGTATGGAAGTCACAGATTTAGTCACCGCCCGGCCGCCCATCACAGATTCAGTCGCCGCCTGTCACAGATTGTTACTGCTGGCTCGGTGGAGTCCCAACTTCTTCCCAACGGCCGAGAGGAACTGTGTAGAGGGAGGGGATGTAGGCACTGTTTATCTGCTCTGTGTCGTCTCTGACTCTTGTGATGAATAGTTCTTTTTATGCGTCAACACTTGAATGGAAAGGGTCTTCTGGCCTGGGCAAGTGTTTGGTTCAGCATTTCTTGAGAACAATATATAATGAGAGAAAGAAAATCACTTATCTGACATCATTGCACAAACAAGCCTACTCAAAGATATTTACGAAAGTATTATGTAATTCAGAACGCAATATTTTATTATTTTGTCTAAATAACAATTGATTTCAAACCAATTGTATTTTTTGAAAATTTGTATTTTGGGTGGGGGGTTAAAGCTTTGTGATGACATAAATGGAAAGGGTCTGAGTTTTTGTGACGAAATATGATGATGGAGGAAAAGGGAGGTCAAAAATCCGCCAAAATTGCGTGCCGTCATTTATGGACGACCCCTCAGTGCAGTAAGGTACTCGTTCAACGAACGTTTGTTGAACGAATCTTCGCTTTAACGAATGAATTTAATTTTATAACTTTACTTTTATTCGAAAATTTAGTTTACTTTAACGAACTAAATAACATGTATCCAACTCAAATCGAAGAAACTCGGATGTTTACGAATGCTCTTGGGGTCACAAGGACCGTCTTGTTTGCCCATGAATTTTTCGTTTGCCCACTTTATCACGCATTTTTCCTAACGCCTGCATTTCTTGAGAGGTGTCACCGAACGTGTTGTTTATTACTAATAATATATATACAAATTAAAGAGGAAATGCACTACGCAGTGTTTCCCACAACCATTCTATACTTCAAACTTCAGTCTGTGACTTGGATTGACTATGTTCGGTTGCATTCGTTTCCTCGCGATTCATACATAATCGTTACATCACGAGGATTTGTTTTCAAGCCATTGCCGTGGCCACATTTATCATACTTGCTCGTACTTTTCTCATGAATGTTCAACTTTTTGTTAATTATTTTTCTGGAGATGTTTTAAACCACGAGGAGTTCTTAATTCTTTATTGACGGTGTTGGGAGGTGCTGTACTATGGAGCTAGGAAAGTGGAGGACGAGCGGGCTGTGGCAGTTTTTTACTGAAATAGATCCCAAAACAGGCCTGGCCAAGTGTGATTTGTGCAAAGCAAAGTTAAGCTTCAAGTCTTCTGTCACTAATTTGCGGAAACATCTTAGCAGAAAACACCCAACTGTGAAAATAGAAACAAAGGTAAGATTTTCTCATTAAAATTACCTTCAACATTTTTGTCATGTTTAGTTAACCCCTCAAGCGCGGCGACATTTTAATCAGACCCATCTGGGAGACCGGGGGAATTTAAATAAATTGACTATTCTGGAGCGAAGTTATTTAAAAATACATAACTTTTCACCTTTTTAATGGATTTACCTGAATTTTTCTGGAGATTCCCACAAAACTATGTGTATTTATACAACTTATTTTAAACATACCTATTTTATTTATTCTTTTTGTGTGAAACCGATGAATTATTAGGCTTTCTTTGCCAGCGAAGCGATAATAGCGGAACGCCTTATGGGCACGTCTGGTCCGTCCATCCGTCTGCGTAACTTTCATCTCCTAAACTGCTGGATGAGTTTTAATTTAATTGTATATGAGTGATCTTTAATGAAACATATCGCCCGATTGTGGTGTTCAACTGAATTCGTCAATTAGAACTTCCACTTTACACAATTACTTTAATAATCTTATACTAGTATCTCGTTAAATGGCATCTGTCAAGCAACAATGAAATAGCAAACTTTTATCTCTCTAGCTCTTATATGATCTGTAAGGTATAGATTAAAAAGATTATTCGAATAGAGAACAACATTTACTACAAGAAGGTCCGCGAGGCTACATAATTACGAGTTATGGTTTCGTAGAAAAAAATTCGAGAAAATCCAGAGAAAAACATCGCATATGTTGTTTACATCGATCTCTAGGACGGTTCTCTCGGCAAACAACAATTAAAAATCTATGTATTTCTCCCCCATTCTCTTATATTATCCGTGAGGTATAGATTAAAAAATGTCTTGAACACCACATATTTCCATGTGTAAAGCAAGGTTCAGGCATAAAAATATCAACTTTGGCTAAGGTTTGACCTTGCGATTTATTTACTGTATTGCCATAAGAGTTTGATTACAAATTGTCTGGGATGCATGTTAAAAGGAATTGCTGGATCATTTGACGTTTCAATTTTATACGTGGGAGAAAATGAATGATTCCAGCCATAGAACCAGTAATGATTTCCAATAATTAATTTAATTATTTATCACATTTAATTAATCAATCATTCATCATTCTCTTCCATATTTTCCAATCATAAAATGCACTATGTGACTCTTATTGAAATTAAATAATCGTACATTCAGTTATCGAGTTAAATCATTATGTTCTCTTTCAGATTCAATGAACTTCATTGCATTGTAACTTTAATTGCAAATATGAAAGTTTATTTACTAACATTACTAACTGTATATTGTTGTTAGTAACCATACAAACTCTGTAAACAAAACATTTCTCTTTGTGATAGAGATAATTATTATCTGAAATATACCTAATGTTCTACTATTTATTTTTTTTAATTTTCTTGCTCACTACTTCACTAGTCACTGATTTAATATGTACTACCTACCACCAGGCTACCAAGTAAGTACTCTTTATCGGCCGATACTTAGTTTTATGGCGTTACCACTGTCACCAACTCCACCAGCACAAGGTCAATACAATGAAAAAGTCACCGGTGACTCAAGTAACAGGTATGAGTCACAAGTATTTTTTGTCACAGGAACAGTTTGTCACTGTGACAGGAAAAAAGTCACAGTCCCCAACTCTAGTCACAGCCAGTCAGAGGTTCGGTGGAACAGGAGAAGGGGCACGGTCCCTACTCCCACTCAATCGAGTCCAACCTTGGTTCCAACAGTTCCAAGTGTTCTAACGGTCCAAATGGTTTCAATTGACACCGCTGTGCTGTTCTCGGGCAGTATCCTGCCAGCTCAAGGTCAATGCAATGTAAAAGTCTCAAGTGACTCAAGTAACAGGTACTAGTCACAGGTATTTGTTTGTCACTGTGACAAAAAAGTTAAACTCCCCAACTATTCATTAGCACAAACCTTGTAAATATCAATACCAGCCCCACTTATAATCTTTATAATGCCCGAGAGACAAAAATAAGACTACTCTGTGACATTGAGTGTGCTTATTGACTTGCAGTTATCGGTCAACACCAGTGGAGCAGTGGTTGAAATACTCATCATGTTTCATGTATTGTAGCTCAATTCTTGGCCAAGATTGATGATATTTTACAGCTAAAATATATGACAAGTATTCCTTTGGCAAGGAAGTGAAGCTGTCAGAGAAGACTTTTTCAAACTTCTTTCCCAAGATGAGAACCTTGGATTACGGATGACTTCAATATTTGGCAGCACTTACATATGTGAATCCACCTTTTCCACAATGAAGTACGTAAAATCTCGCTATCGTTCATCAGTCAGTGATGAATCACTCGCATTTATTACATCTTGCTACCACAGAGATCACTATAGATATAAATAAACTTGCAGAAGTAGCAATGCATCCACAATGTTCTCATTAAAAGGAATAATATTTGTTAAAAGGTATTTTTTTGAACACTGTTTAGAATGTATAATTTCAATATTCGAATAAAAATAGAATAAATGAAAGGTAAAATTTCTCCTGCATCCCCCTAACCCGGCCCACCAGTCAGTGGCTTTCGGCATATTTGGCCTGCCACATCAAAGAAGTTGGGGTCGCAAGTAAATTAGTGCTTGCAGCTTTCTTTGTTCTAAAAAATTTGAAAACTTACCTAAAATTTCAGTGAAGGAATGCATTGATTCAATGGTTGCATTTTGTTTTTCGTGCACCCATTTCAAGAATTTACCTTAATACAGAAAAAATAAAATTGGAAGAAATTGAGCGATTGTCTACATTTTTTTCAAATGTTTTATTTAATATTATGCTAATCTACAGCAATTTGCTGGAGTGCTGAGTATGTACCAGTACCATTTGGCCTGCAAGCTGAATGTGATTTCAAATTTTAGATCGTTTTGTTTGGGAACCACTGCTTTAGATCCTGAACAGTGGACACAGAAGTCATGCTTTACTTAACAAGTAAATGTATGCAATACACACAAATACCCACAATAATCTTCCCTAGCTATATATAACACTTAAGAAAAGTTGACACATGAGAAAATACATTGGCCTACGAGTCAGAGACATATCTATGGTGGAATGGCAATATTTGTCGGACATGGCTTAAACTACAGTAATTTTAATAGTAAGTGCAAAATGTTGAATGTTGACAGTGAGTTTGAATGTTCATGTTCTAAGATAAATGTTGGAACCACTTGACTATAGGTTGAATATTTTTATGATAAATTTCTTCGCCATTTTCATCATGCTTTTCCACTAAAAACTAAAAATGCCTACAATATTCATAACCCCCAAGACAAAAATTGGGTTACCAACGAAATAAGGGAGTGCTCAAGAAAATTAAAACATCTTTCCTTCCTTCATAAAACTTCTGGTAATTATGAAACTGCCAAGCAACTGAAAATGTGGAAAAGGGAGTACAAAAAGCTTATAAATGATACCAAAAAATTATTTTTTGATACTAAGCTGACTAATGCAAAAAACAAATCCAAGGAGACATGGAACATTATAAACGCATACAAGGGCACCAAACCCACTAGAATACTTCCAAACTTAGGTCTATCTAACAATGACAGAGACACACCATCATCACTTTGTGAAATCTTTAGCAAAGAATTCAACAAGATCTTCAACAATTATCCTGTCATTTCTAACTCATTTTTAACATACCCTTTCTTGAAAATTCACTATATCTTAGTCCATCGAATGAAAAGGAAGTAATCAGTATAATATCTGCCCTTAATAATAACTGTTTAACAGGACTTGACGAAATTCCAGCACTTGTATTAAAATATAGCTATCCCATAATCATTACACCTCTTCTCCTTCTTATCAATGACTCACTTAGACTTGGCATCTTTCCTTCTAAACTGAAGCTATCCAAAGTCATACCAGTATACAAAGGAAAAGGTGACCCAAACAACTTCACCAACTATAGACCTATAGCTATTCAAAGTGTATTCTCTAAAATCTTTGAAAGGGTATTTCATAAACGTCTTGAAAACTTTCTTAATGCACATAGTATTAACATGGATTCAAATATATTATAGTGAAATCGACTCACCGGTAACATATGGGCTTATTTTTTGGGGTCACTCAGCACAACTAGACAAAGTTTTTAAACTACAAAAACTAAACTAAAAAATTATACACCTAGTCAGTCACCCACTTTTCAAGGAACTTGATATCTGCCTGTTACCAAGTGTTTATATCTATCTCTTACTAGTATTTTTGAAGACTAATAGAAGCAATTTCGCATCAAATAGCGGTATTCATAATCACAATACCAGAAATTGCTTAAATATTTACACACCACAACAGAATTGTAAGATGGCAACAAATGGCCCTTATGTAATGGGCCTCCATCTATATAATCGATTACCTACTGCATTAAAAACCATAGAAAGTATTAACATGTTTAAAAACCAATTGAGATCTTTGCTGTGAGAAAAAATGTGTTATAAAATCAATGATTTTTACATATGACCAGAGAATAAGCAGAGGATGATATTGTATATTGATTTTTTAATTGTATATCGATATTTAATTGTACTGTATATTACCTCTTCTGACATATCCTATTATACCATATTGTATGATCATTGGACAAATAAAATATATTATATTATTAAGTAATTGACGGCCTCGGCAGAGGGGTGGCTAGCACGTCTGGCTCCCAATGCTAGGGTCGCGGGTTCGAATCCCTCCTTGGTCATGGTTGTATGTGATTGTCTTTGTTATTATTTCAATATTGTTAAATCGTTATTGATATTCAGTGTAATTGGCCTTGTGCTGTCTCTGAGTTCTTGCTAATAAATAAATTAGAGGGAGGAAGGAAAAGAGAAGGGGAATGAGCAGAAACTGAGGAAGAGGACGTAGCATTTGTGTAGGATTAAAAGGAGCTGCAGTACAAAAATAACAATAAATTATAATTGATTATAAAAAATGTTATACTATTGAATCATGCACCATTGCCAAATGGTGGGAATTCATAAAACTAAATATAGGTCATGTAATTTTCAATGGATTTTAAAAACTGATAATACAGCAAATATTTCGAACCAAATTTTAAATAGGAGTGAAAAAGTAACATTTTATGACTTTTATTTAAATTTCTTTAACTAAAGTGATTTTTCTGAAAAATTTTCAAAACTAATATAATTAAAAGAAAAGTGTGGTCTAAAAATATAGTTAAAACTCATTGCAGTTCATGTAAGTATTTAGTTAATAGTAAGTTACTACACAATTTTCCTTTGGTGGTAAATTGACAGATCATTAACATTTTATTGTTTTTTATGAGTTAATAAAGGGTAAAATAATTCATTTATTAAGTTAAATTCTATACGATTTAAATAACTTATAATTTGATCAAAATTTTCAAGTAAATTTCATCTACTTCTTTATGCATTATATCTTATTATTTTGATTTACCTCTTATTCTCAGCAAATATTTGGATAATCATTTGGCGCCTCTACTAATAATTACTTAACAGTATAATTAAAACAAAGATAACTTTCAAAAACATTGATTTGATTGTGCATGAAAGCCAAACCAGATCATAGCATATCTTACTGATTTTTCATATCAAAATCATATATATTTGTAATACTTTTATGATAATCCCGTCATATCTGATGGGCAATTACACTAGTATTCAACATAGTGTAAGGTTCTAATTTAATAAGACCCTTTAGCATATCAGTTGATGTTCTTACATCGAATATTATGGTTCGCTGCAGTGTTACTCTTTTACGCCATGTTTCGGAAGAAAAGACCTTCAACCGCACGTAATCACCCAAAAGATTATGAAAATGCATGCTAAAAAGACTGGGAAAATGCTTGTGTGAAATATTGTGTATATAATAGATAGGAACAATCACGTAGTAATTCTCTCCAATTTCGTTCAAACTTTCCATGCCATCAGAATGGTCAAAATTAATTAATTCTGTATTAGTTTGAAGCAATGTCATACATTGCATTGTAAAATTATTTCCATCCACATTACACAGCTGTAATAAAATATATGTGCTCTCAATATTACGTGGTCGTATTTGTTATAACTGGTGATGATTTTCCAATTACATACTTACGAATTCATCTCTGCAATATGTACTCAAAACATTCTCCCTTTGGGACTTCTGGTGAGGGGATTTAAATCCATGAATTGCGTCATGCAGGCAGGAGGGAGGGGTAGGTATGAAGTTTAGTCTCCGTTTTCGTGCCTGAAAACAGGCCCCTGACTGACTTGCCAGGAATGAAAAAAAGCCTGTCCATTTACACGTTCCCGTTTTCATGCCTGAAAACAGGTGCCTAGCCACATGCCAGAACCGCTGAGAAGCTCCCTCCCAACATGCCTTTCTCCCTCACTCACTTTCAACAAACATAAAAATCACTATAAAATATTCCGTTCATTTCAGGCTTATGAAATTAATTGATTCGTTATACAGAGCGCAATATGAAGCCAACAGTGTGTGTTGCATGTCTCACAGCCTTATAGTTGCACAGATACCATGGTTTCATAAGTTGAATAAAATAATTATGAACTGGCAAAATGACGCATTCCGTCTCAGAGTCTAAAAAGATGGTCTTTTTTCATTTTCACCCCGAAAACGTATCCTTCGACAAATAAAAAAAATTCAAACCTGCCCTCCTTCAATGTGGGATTAACCTTTAAATGGGCAAGCTTAATTTGTACCGTAACCGGGCAAGTGCGGTCAGATTTAACCCCATATATGCAATTAGTTAGCAACTTAACTCAAGGAGCATGGATTATTTTTAAAAAAATTATTAATAATGAAATGATTAAGAAATATTAGTTGCATAAAATTTTAAACATTATATTTGTTGATTTTGATAATTCATTTATTCTTAACAATGAGGCAAATTTAAATATAATGGTATGAAAATAACTACAAAATACAATTACAATTTTTATGTAACATTTTTTACACTTACAATAATATATATAATCTTCACAATTATACATGTATACTGTAGCTATTTAAATTTTTACACTCATTACATATAGTTAGTTTCTCACTTTGCTGCTCGCATATAAATTGAGTGCATGCTGTACACCGTATCTACACTTTCCCATCTCTTTTCCTGTCACATCTTGCATCTTTTCCTCTTGGTTGCTCTCACACTGTCTGTCTCATTTGATGCTATTTTAACACCACATATTTCCATTGCTCTTCTAATGGATAGATGAAGATTTGATATTGCATATGCTCATTGTTTCATTTAAGGAATAACAAGTTCTTTTCCAAGTATTTGTAAAAACTTTCTACGCTTACCTGCCCACTGCTTGATATACAAATTTTATCTTTTTCGGGCATGATGCTTGAAGACATTGTTCAGGTAAGATAATAACAAGATAAGAGACAACAACATAAAGAAAGTAAAATACTTAGTATTTCATTTATAAAAAGTAGCAATTTATTTCAAGTAATAAGTAGCAATAAATTTCTTCATTCTATAGAGACAATAATTATTATTTATATTTCTTTCTGGCCATGGAAAATCAAAGAATAACAAACTCAAGCATCAATTACAAAAAAAAAAAGAAAATGACAAGAGGCTTCCGCAGATAAAATTTCTAATACAATTTTATTCACGGAATCACTAAAAAAATAAAATACCTCAATATTATTATTTATCCTATGAATATAAGTATTGTTTACATGCCCTCCCATGAAAAATACATAATAAATTACAAAGAACTCATAAGGGTTTTTGGTAACATTACCAGGCAAGTGGGATCAATAATATCTTACATTTATTATGTATCTTGTTATATGAAACAAATTATAATAATTTTCATTCACATAGAAGAAACTTAGTAGTAAATAAACACACAAAAATTGAGAAGTTGCATAAAGTAAAACTTTTCACAATAATAAGCAAAACAACTGTGTGGGGTCAAATATAACCCCGCTTGCCCATTTAAAGATTAAAAATGCTGCATTCTGATATGCCACCTACCAAAATTCACAGCTGTTTTCGAGATATTTAGCCTCAAACTCTGGTCTACATACTTTTGGCACTGATAGTAATCTGCCTGCGGTAGTATACGTAGTAAGATGGATTCACAAAGAGAAGCTGCCCTGCATATATACAAATTAAAATAATTCACCAATCTTGGTCAGTATAGCGAAGAGGGGTTTTCGTTTTAAGAGATAAACTCCTGAAAAAAATCTCGCGGGAGATCCCCTTAACATGGCACACAACAAAGACGTCGCATGGCAGTCCTCCACCTTGGATTCAGGCTTGGAATCGGTAGTCGCGCCCGTTTCGTTCCCGTTGCATTTTTTGGGGGAATTTGCTTGTGTGCATTCGCTGACCATCAGGCGCCTGTTTTTAGGCACGATAACAGGAACGTGTAAACGGGGACTTAGAATTGTATGCCACAGAGATCACTAGATTTCTTTATTTTTTTGACACAATCAGTTTTCTTAAATCTATAAAACCTTGATGTATTTCAAAACAGTAACCTTGGACCATCCTATTGTGCTTAATTCTGTAATTTTTACTGTTTTCTTTTTACCTATATTATACATCAAATTTTGTGATTGAATGTTGGTGTAGTTATGCGAAATGTAGCTTCGAAAAACCCCTATTCAATACTGAGACGAACCGAACCTCTGCACGAAAGCTGCTGTGTACTGGAAGGGGATGCAGGCACTGTTTATCCGCTTTGTGATGTCTCTCACTCTTAAGATGAATATTTTTTCTTACGTGTCAACACTTGAGAGCTATATGGAAAGGAAGGAGGAATGGTCTTCGGATCTGGGCTAGTGCTTGGTTCAACATTTCTTGAGAACAATATAACGCACAAACAAGCCCTTGCAAAGATATTTACGACCGAAAGCGTGATCAGAGCGCATGGGAAGCGCTTGAATCGCACAAAAAATATTCTTTTGCCGCTCTGAGGGAAACATTTATGCTGTACGGAGGCAGCTGTTGTTTGTTATAGTCTCACTCTTGAGACCAAGGGGTACATTGACTGAAAATGGTTCAGAACCGCTGACTAAACCATTTGCTTGGGAATGATGCGCCAAATGGGCAAACAAAACTTCATGAGAGGTCTAGTGATGCAAGGATAAGATAAGATCATCTACGATTTTATTTCACATTGACTATTAAATAAGTAAAAAGATGTTATCTGTTTGGGGGGCAATGTATATTTCGTTTGCAAGAAATGGAGAACAAAAACGCAATGCCTTTGTCATGTGCACGCATGAACTTTCCATTTAAACTCACAATATGGGTAAAGGTTTCAAATTAAACGAAATTTTCGCAAGTCACCGAACCTGATCATGACTTCGAATTTCATTGTAGACGTATACAAAACCCTATGATGTCCAGGGACTGCTGTTAGCTTTGAATTACATGCTATTTTGAATTATCCGGGATCGAAATAGCAAGCTTTTACTGTACTTACTGCTAGTGGTGTTATTTTCGTTTGCTAATTTTTTGGGTACAAATATACTTTTCTTACTAATATTTTGGCCAAAAAGGGGGAGACTATATTTGGACTAATATGGTAATTATCACCAGATTTCCAGTTAACATTCTTTTCATAATTTATTTTACCCATATTTTCTTACTTCTGATATTTATGCGTCAGAATATCACATCAAGGAATACATTCTGCAGATATTTGAAACACCTTGATTTGATTTACATAAGTAATACTTTTATAATGCGATTGCATTATATACAGGTTTCCCTCTCGTTATGTGGGTTCACTGTATGTGACAAACTTATTGCTACCTGAATTTCTTTTTGTGTGTCTTTGATTTGCTCTTATGCGGTTACGTGGCCAGTGCAATACAAATGCAAGAATGTTCTCCACTCCACCACAAGTCTCTCATGCTGTGTGTATTAGTACTACAATAAAAGAGAGTGCAGAGGTTATTGTAGAGTGGAGATGAGACAGATTTCGTGTGATACTGATTGAACACACTTGAGAAGTTTTGTCTCCTTGCTCACGTAACTTGGGTTGGGCCAAGACAACCTTCCAGCACTTTAAACCTCCACTATTATGTCACCCACAACAGCCACCACTTGTGCTCATCTGCTTTCTTTTATAATTTACAGTGTTAATTGTTTAAAGTTTGTTTTAGCGCATAAGAGGTTGTTATGGAAAAAAGGAAGAGCGTCTTGGAGGGGAGTTAGAATTGCTTGTGGAAAGATTTTTCGGTGTGTGTGTTGTTTAAATCTGTCAGTCTGTATAGGGTCTTGTTGAAATCTGTGTCCGTGTTCATAAGTGTATCGCGGTTTTTGTAAACACAGATTTCAACAAGACCCTATACAAACTGACATTTAAACAACACACGCCGAAAAATCTTTCCGCGCTTCACTTGTTTCTCGGTCGTCTTCTTAATACTTTCCGTTTCAAACCTTGCAGTTGGCTCCCAGTCACTGTTGAAACAGGTTTTACCCCTGACGATGCCCACCTTGTGGGCGAAATGCATTGGGTGTTGTAACCCTCTAATTGTTTGGCTAAAGGAGTACTTTACCATACCTACCATAATTAAATCAAGATTTAAAAGAATAGCTAAAGAGCAGGACTACCACAGTAAAAAGTTAAATAATTTTTTTTACACGTATTTCTAGAGAACTGACCCAATGGGTTTTAACCAAATGTAGTATATTTAATCTCATATAAATAAATAACCAAAATGTCATATTTCAACCGGGTCAACTAAACAGGGCTACCATAATATCAAGGTTAGAATTTTTCTGTAACTATGAATTTGGAAGGTATTGGCTGAACGAATTTCAAAGAAATTTCGTTTGTAGGGCGAGTATAGAATGGCAAAATGAGAGGGATATGTTTAGAATGGATAAAAAAACAGGGCTACCACAATATAAGTGTGGCGGCCATTACGGAAGCCGATGCTCATTGCATACGAAGTTTCACCGGACGCCACCAAGCGGCGCGACAGCCGCAGCGTTGAGGCCAGAGAGGCTGGCAAGGAAGTGAGGAGAGTTTCCGAGGGACTTCACCAGTGGGCCAGTGGCCACCTAGCGCTATAGCTACATCTACATATTACCCTGCAAGACACCTTGACGGTGGATGGCAGGGGGTGCCAAACACCAAGTTCCTAACTAATTATTATTCACTGTTATCTATTGTGGTCACGTATTGTCCTAGGGAAAAAGGACTCCTTATACCTCTCCGTCCTACTATCTATTTCGCGAATCTTGTCGTCATTATCCCTCCGTCCGATATACGTTGGTTGTCGAATAATATCCTTCATTTCATTTACGAATATCTCCGACCTATATTTATCTAGAAGTTTAAGTCTCGCCTGTAATCTACGATCTTTCAACGATGGCCAACTCAACTCATCAATGAGTAACGTAACGCTCTGTTTTTTATCGTAATTCTTTTTCACGAATCTAGCTGCTCGCCGCTGTATTTTTTCTAAATCCTTTATGAGTCCCCTCTGATATGGATCCCAAACCGCTGCTGCGTATTCCATTTGAGGTCTAACCAACGATAAATAACAGGATTCTCTCACCTTTTCCGTGCTTTTCCTGACTATCCTACGCACAAAAGCCAACTTCTTATTTGCCGCACCTATCACTCGTCTTATGTGGGTGTCCCAAGACAGGTCACGATTCAAGGTTACCCCGAGGTATTTCACAGATTCCGAAACAGGAATGATCTCACCATCTATCGAGTAGGTAAACACGGATGATGGGCTTCTAGATTTCCAAAAGTTTAGAACGTTACTCTTTTTCTGATTGATTTCTAGCTGCCATTCCTTGCACCAAACAGATAACGCATCCAGATCATCCTGAAGCTGACGATGGTCGCTAGGACCACTAATTTCTCTATAGACTACGGTGTCATCCGCAAAAAGCCTGATATTACTTTTTACAACTGAGCTGATGTCGTTTATATAAAGCAAGAAAAGCATAGGTCCGATCACACTACCCTGCGGCACTCCAGAGACTACATCTGCCACACTCGAGGACTTACCATCGATGACTACTTTTTGTTTTCTATTCCAAAGGAAAGCGCGAACCCAGTTAATGACTTTAACATTAACGCCAAGATTTCCCAATTTTAATAACAACTTACGGTGGGGAACCTTGTCAAAAGCTTTTCTAAAATCAAGGAACACTGCATCGACCTGCTTATTATTTTCGCCGCATGATAAAACATCATTCACAAACAGACCGAGTTGGGTGTCACAGGATCTACCTTTTCTGAAGCCATGTTGACAGCTGACTAAGAGCGATCTACTCTCAAGATAACGCATTGTGTTGCTAACAATAATGTGCTCCAAAATCTTACATGATAATGATGTTAGAGAAATCGGCCTATAATTTTCGGGGTTTTCTTTGTCACCTCCCTTATGAATGGGTGTGACGTGTGCTAGTTTCCAATCATCAGGAACCTCACAGAGGGTAAGAGATTTCTCGAAAACTATCCGAAGGAAGGGAGCTATATCTTCTGCTAGTTCTTTTAATACACGCGCGGGAATTCCTTCTGGTCCAGGATTTTTGTTGGGCTTTATCGCACTCAGTTGCTTCGCTATTCCTGCCTCAGAGATTTTAATATTATCCATCCGAGTACATCCTTCGGGAATAAGATTATCTTTAAGTATATTTCCACCTGCCGTGAACGCCTTCGCGAAGTAAACGTTTAGTAGATTAGCTTTATCCTCCCCATCGTGAAGGATGTCTCCGGAATCACATCGCAGGGAGGGTATTGAAGGACCCACTCCCTTGACTTCTCTTACGTAGGACCAGAACGCTTTTGGATCCTCCTTCAATTTTGTATTTAATACCTCATTCCGGAAGGTGTTAAATGCGTTACGCATGGTTTTTCTCGCTAGTACGCGGGCACTGTTATACTCATGGACTATAGCTGTGCGATACTCATCGGAAGCGGTGGTAGGTATGTTTTTCAATTTTGCGTGGCTACGCCTCTGTCGTCTTAAGGCAATCCTGACTTCCTTATTAAACCAACGAGGTTCTTTCTTATCAGATTTTAACTTACTGGGGATAAATCTATTGATACCTCTTCCTAGTATATTCTTAAATAATAACCATGATGGCTCCATACCTAATCGTTCTGTCTTTTCACGATAACTGACAAAGGTACTTTTGAGATGTAAGCTGAAACTTTTAAAGTCGGCCTTGGCGAAAGCGTATACATTCCGAAGAGGCTTAGGATGTCTTTTGAGCTTTAATTCGCACTCCGCATACACAGCTCGATGGTCGCTAAGTCCCTCCTCTGTGGATACCTTAGTTATCCTATGCGGGATGTTAGAAGCAAGCAAGTCGAGAACATTGCCCGAACGCGTGGCTTTTTGTACCATCTGGATTAAGGAATATTCATGAAACGTGTCAATTAAGGCTTCACACGATTCGCGTTCTTTACCTCCCGTAACGAAACATAGGTTTTCCCAATCGATTGACGGTAAGTTAAAATCGCCTCCAATTATCACGTAACCGTCGTTCATAATAGATCTAAGCTCGGCTAATTGCCTCTCTAAACTTAAAATATAATCAACTTTGGCATTAGGTGGTCTGTAAAATGAGCATAAATATATCTTTTTCGAATTATCCTTACCTAGGCGGCACCACACGCTCTCGGTCGTTTCATCGATAATAGGGATCTGACAACTATCGTACTTTTCACTTATTGCCAAAAATACTCCGCCACCTATTCTATTGGCGCGGTCTTTTCTGTATACTCTATAGCTTTTCGGAAAAATTTCTTGGCTAGCGATATCTTCAGTGAGCCAACTTTCCGTACCTATAACTACATCCGCATGCAACGTGCGAATTACGTGTTCGAGTTCGACAGACTTCCTACGAATGCTGCGGCAGTTTAAGACTATAATATTTAATTTCTCGTTATCGCCCGAAGCATTAACTGCTCTATTACGGCTTTCGCAGGTGGACTCTCTCACTTTGCGACCAGAAACTGTATTACACTCGATGCCCCTATGAAATCTCCTAATACGCCTACACCCTACCCTACTCTCTAATCTAAAAAAGACCTACCATGGTCGAAGATCCTACACGCTACACTCTGTGAAGCCTCGGTCGTGTAATGAACTCCAGAGCCGTTTAGGGGTACCCTACACGATCCGAGAACCGGCCGGAGATCAACAAAGTCGACTCCCATGCCCACACAGAAATTCCATAGCCTTTGGTTTAGCCCCGCCACGCGGCTCCAAACCTCCGAACCACAGTCAATCCGCGGGACAATACTACAAATGGTGAGCCGCACATCAGAACCCGACTCCTCTCGGACACGAGTGACCTCGGCGACCAAGTCCTCAAAAGAACTTAGAATCTCCTCGGACCCGCGCTTCGAGGCGTCGTTAGTCCCAACATGGACCACCATCCGCAGCCTAGAGCAACCCGTTGACTCCACCGACTCCCGTACCGCCCTCGTCACTTGGGGGACCGTTCCTCCTGGTATACACCTGGAGAACACCCGCTCAGCCACTCCCTCCTCACACGTCCGCAACCGTGGGACCGCCACAAGAGGCCGCGGTCATCAACAGGCGCCACAGAGGACCTCCCCCCCAAGCGGCGGAGGACGTAGAAGAAAAAGGCCCTTTTCAGGGCAACAGTTAGCAGGCTAACTTTTTCATTTTCAGCGGCACGGAAACCCGTGCTAGGGCCAAAGTGGGCCCAAATGCTCCCCGGCGAGCAAAGCAACTTCAGCCGCAGCCGCTTATGTGCCTCCACCAGGAGGCAGAAGAGTGGCAAGAGATTCTGCGCCACTTGCAGACGAATCTCGCAACCACATGCTAACGCCACTCCCTCCCGGCTACGCGAGCATAAAGCGTGCGTCACGCCACGGTTTTGTATCTCTCGCTAATAAATTGCTATCTGGCGTCAAAATAGTATTTATTATTTGTGGCACCTAACGCACCTCCATACTGGTGACCACCGACGTGCGTATCTCCGAATAATTTCGGAATCTTACCGTGCCACGTGTTTTTCGACTCGCCGCCATTGGCCTCGTGTTGTCCATTTGTATATAGCTTTTTTGCGTTTAGTGTTTTTGCGTTTTTTTGTCCTAACTTTTGCGTGCACCTTATTGTTCGTCCCAGTTTTAATTTTTTCCCGCGATGGATCCTGAAAACTCCTTAGGCGTCAACCGCATCGCCATGCGCATATCCCCATTTTGGCCCGAGAAAGTAGCGCTGTGGTTTTCGCAGCTCGAGAGCCAATTTCTGCTGAGTGTTGTCACTCAAGATGCCACGAAATTCGGCATCGTGGTTGGTCAACTGGACCACCGATATGCGCAAGAGGTGGAAGACATCATCAGGAACCCCCCCGAGTCGGACAAGTACGAGCGCATTAAGGAGGAACTTATAAGGCGCCTATCCGATTCGGGAGAGAAGAGGATCCGCCAGCTCTTGGAGCATGAGGAGATGGGGACCGCAAACCGTCGCAGTTCCTTCGCCATCTCCGCAACTTGGCGGGTGCATCGGTGCCGGACGATTTTTTGCGCACGCTGTGGCTTAACCGCCTCCCGACGCATATGCAGGCGATTCTTACCGCACACGACGGCATCGGTTTGGAGGATCTCTCCGTGATAGCGGATAAAATTAACGAAGTCGCCCCTCAGCCGCAAGTCGCCAGCCTGGCCCCCACGGACGCCTTCACGATGCTCCAACGCGTCGACCAACTATCGCAGCAGGTTGCCTATCCGTCGACGTCAACGCCGTCCGATCCCAGCCTCCCCGCCTCTCCCGCCGTAACCCCCGCTCCCGATCTTCAACCCCGCACAGGAAGGATTTGTGTTGGTACCATGCCACATTTGGCGACAAAGCCCACAAACGTCTCCCCCCTTGCGTGTTTGTGGCGGAAAACCCACAGGGTGGTCATTGATAGCGGCCATCGACCCCCCTCTTACGCCTAGCCGCCTATATGTGACTGACGCCACGACGAAGTTACAATTTTTAATCGATACCGGTTCCGATTTGTGCGTGTTTCCCCGTGCCAGGGTTAAAGGTCCCCGTGCTAAAACGGACTACGACCTCCTTGCCGCTAACGATACGGTCATTTCCACATATGGTTGGATAACGTTAACTTTAAATTTCGGACTTCGCCGCGATTTTTCGTGGCGATTCGTGGTCGCGGATATTTCCAAGCCCATAATTGGGGCCGATTTTTAGAAACATTTCGGTTTATTGGTCGACATACGCAATCGGCGACTCGTCGACGGGATCGCCACGATTTCCGTCCCCGGTCGTCCCGCCTCCGGCTCCGTGGATCAGATTCGTGTTTTTAGCGGTGATTCCCGTTTCGGCCAAATTTTGTGCGATTTTCCCGATATAACTCGGCCTGCTGGGGTTCCTCAAACAGTTACTCACTCGACAGTCCATTACATCCGCACCACCCCCGGTCAACCGGTGTCGAGTAAGCCCCGTTGGCTTTCTACCGATAAACTGGCCATCGCGAAACGCGAATTCGAGACCACGATTCAATTGGGGATAGTGCGTCGATCGGAAACCAGCTGGTCCTCGGCCCTGCACTTGGTACCGAAAAAGAGTGGTGAGTGGCGTCCGTGTGGCGATTACAGAGCGCTGAATGCTCGTACCTTGCCCGACAAATACCCCGTGCCCCACATCGAGGACTTTGCACAAACCTTGCACGGTAAGACGATATTTTCCACCATAGATTTGGTCAGGGCGTATCACCAAATTCCCATCCACGAAAGCGACATCCCGAAAACGGCGATAACAACGCCGTTTGGTTTGTTTGAATTTCCGGGCATGTCTTTCGGGTTGCGGAACGCCGCGCAAACATTTCAGCGGTTCATCGATGAGGTTTTGCGCGGGTTAGACTTTGCTTATGCCTATATCGATGACGTGCTGATAGCTTCAGAGGAAGAGCACGAAAAACACTTGCGAGAATTATTTTCTCGATTTAGCAAGTATAAATTACTTATAAATCCATTGAAATGTATATTTGGTGTTTCTAGTGTTAAGTTTTTAGGTTATAGTGTTTCGGCGAGTGGGATTAAGCCTTTGGACGACAAAGTAGCCGCTGTGCAGTACTTTCCAGAGCCTCAGACAGTCAAACAACTGAGGCAATTTTTGGGAATGCTGAATTTTTATAGGCGATTTCTTACGAAAGCCGCCGCTCTTCAGGCGCCCCTTAACAGTGCGCTCACCGGAAAAGTAAAAGGCAATCACCCGGTCGTGTGGTCTCCCGAGTTGCGGCAAGCGTTTCACGATTGCAAAGAAATTTGGCGCAGGCGGCTCTCTTGGCTCATCCCGACCCCTCTGCCACCCTTGCCATATTTACCGATGCATCGGACATTTCGTTAGGCGCGGCCCTGCAGCAACGATCCCCTACCGGATGGCAGCCCTTGGCGTTTTTCACCACCAAGTTGTCACCCGCAGAGCGTAAATACAGCCCTTACGACCGTGAGCTTTTGGCGGTTTATAAAGCAGTGCGACATTTCCGCCACATGGTCGAAGGGAAACATTTTATAATATTTACGGATCACAAACCTTTGACGTTTGCTTTTAAACAAAAAAGTGAAAAGTGTTCGCCCAGACAATTTCGGCACTTAGATTTCGTAGGGCAGTTCACTACGGATATTCAGTACGTTGCGGGTCGCGAAAATGTGGTCGCTGATGCCTTTAGTAGGGTCGAAGAAGTGTCCACAATTGACTACGGTGCGTTGGCAGAATCACAAGCAGGTGACGAGGAAATGCGTAAATTTGTAAATAGTAACTTTTCTTTGAACTTAAAAAAATTGTTAATGCCCGGAACCGAATGTGAAGTGTATTGCGATGTGTCGACGGGTGCGATTAGGCCATACCTCTCAGCACCATTTCGCAGACAAGCCTTTGTGACGCTGCATTCATTAGCGCATCCAGGTATTAGGGCTTCAACCAAATTAGTTGTCGAGCGTTTTGTCTGGCCCTCCCTGCGCCACGACTGTCGGTCATGCCCTCATTGTCAGCGAGTCAAGGTTCACCGGCATGTGAGTTCGCCAGTAGGAGATTTCCTGCTTCCCACTAGCCGTTTTGACCATGTTCACATTGACATTATAGGTCCGCTTCCTCATTCCCACGGGTACCGCTATTGCCTGACAGCAGTGGATCGTTTTACGCGATGGCCGGAGGCTTTTCCGATCGCAGATATTACGGCGGAAAGCGTGGCGAGAACTCTCTTCTTCGGTTGGATCGCGCGTTTTGGAGTTCCGCTGCGCGTCACCTCCGACCAGGGACGGCAATTTACGTCGTCCCTCTTCCAGGAATTATCCCGCCTTATTGGGACAAAGCACCTGCGGACGACGCCGTACCATCCCGCCGCCAACGGCTTGGTAGAACGCTTCCACCGTCAGCTGAAGGCGGCCATCATGTGCCATCCAGATGAGAGCTGGGTGGATGCTCTCCCTGCTGTGCTGCTCGGTATTCGGGCCGCTTGGAAGAAGGACTTGAAGGCCACGCCCGCCGCCATGGTGTACGGTGAAAGCATACGCCTACCTGGCGAATTTATTTCTTCCAAAACGGGCACTAATCGTGACGAGACCAACCTAGCTGCCCAGCTGCAACGTCACATGCAGCAACTGAGACCGCTTCCTGTCGCACGCCATGGGGATAAGCCCCTCTTTCAATTCAAAGATATAGCATCTTCCTCCCATGTTTTTGTGTGGAATGACACAGTGAAGGGTCCACTCCAGCCACCTTACGATGGACCATTCGAAGTAGTGCAGAGGACATCCAAATACTTTGTGGTCCGGATTCGCGGGAGAGATGCCAAGGTCTCTATTGACAGGCTAAAACCAGCTTATTCCATGGTGGACACAGCCGAGCAGGCACCACAGCCTGCAGTCCCCACATCCACCACGACCAGTGTTCGCGAGGAGCAGCCATTGCCTGCACAACACTCCGAGAGGACAACGCGGTCTGGCCGACGGGTCCACTTTCCCCTCCGGCTTCTTTAATTTTTTGCATTTTTATATATTTTTAAAATTATTTTTCCTCCTGTCGAGTCTGTTACAGCCAGGGGGGTGATGTGGTGGCCATTACGGAAGCCGATGCTCATGATGCTCATTGCATACGAAGTTTCACCGGACGCCACCAAGCGGCGCGACAGTCGCAGCATTGAGGCCAGAGAGGCTGGCAAGGAAGTGAAGAGGGTTTCCGAGGGACTTCACCTGGCCACCTAGCGCTGTAGCCACGCGAGCATAAAGCGTGCGTCACACCACAGTTTTGTATCGCCGTACATCCTTGTATCTCTCGCTAATAAATTGCTATCTGGCATCAAAATAGTATTTATTATTTGTGGCACCTAACGCACCTCCATATAAGGAAAAATAATTTTCAGCATTAAATCAAATACATTAGTATGTTGTAATACTACGGCGAATTTGACGAAAAGCACTTCTGTACCATTGGAAACCTGTGTACACCCCTACTTGTTATACATTAAAATTGTATTGAAAGGAAAGTAGGTGGATTAGTTCTTTCCAGAACTACTTGATTTTAACGTTAAACGAATTTTTTTTTTCATTTCAACTTAATATGACTAGAATAGCAAAATTTCATTATCACAAATCTATCACAAAATATAAGACAGCTAAGATGACATGATAACATTCTCATAAGACCAGAAGAAAGCAAAGGACATAGTTTTATTAAATCAACATATCCAGGGTTTTCAGTTGCATAAGGTTTCAGGCAGGAAAAGCTATAACAACCAGTTTCTAGGCAACTACCATCTTTCAGGTAACATGCATTTATGCCCACAGATGCGAAATCTCATAAGGACCTGTGTAAAGATCAAAGAATTTACAGAACAGTTTCAGTTTGGTGGTCGTGGAATGCGGAGGACTATGTCCCCATCCTTAAAACTGAATGGATTCTTCCAAATTAAATACCTGGCTAAAGCAGTGGGTACCTATCATTACTTACAGAATTTATATATTTGACCTGTATTACATGAAACATTATACATTCATTTAAACTAAATAATTGCACAGCTTTGAAATGTTAGTATTTTATTAGCCAGCTTCATTTTACTTAATCGATCAGCCTTCCTTCATTGCTTGTTCATCGGAGAATGTAATTATTTTTTTCACATTTTCCATAATTTATGTATTTATAGGGTTCACAAAATTTTGGACTGATATTTTTGTTGGAGAAAAGCAAGTCGAAAATTATTCTAAACTGGAGATTGTCATTGTAGTGATCTCCTTGGTATTATCACATTTCTTCATAGTTGCCTTATATTGTTTGTAATCTTACATTTTTTAAATGATTCCCAGGTCATTTCGAGGAAAAGGAATGTCCATCATCGATGTAGCTCAACTCGGGGAAGTTTCAGCTGCTCTTCCTCCAACGTGCATCATTGCAGAAAGCCTGAAAAAATCAATCTTCTTCAGAGTTCCATAACTTCTTCCTGATGAGCATTCCATTATTGCGAATGATTATCTCAGCATCATGGTGTACTTGTTTTTTTCTAGTATCATTATCCTTGAATCATTAACCATTATTAAAGCATGAAGTGTTCCTCAATGTTAATTGCTACCACTAGTTACATGTATGTCACAATTTTTTAACAAATAAAATTTCTATAGCAGCTTCATATTTTTCATTAGATAAGTGATATGTATTCCTAAAAATGTAAGCTGCCTTAAGATTTCTAAGTTATAGTGAGAGAAAGAGGACATGCGTCCTACCATCTCAATGAGATGAAGATACATATTCTTATTTTTTCAAGTGATCATTTCATATCAATTCTTAACTACTTCAGCATAAAAACTGCTTTGGCAATTTAAGGGTAGTTGCACTTGGCGCATACCAGGGGCTCCAAAAAAATGTTTTTCATGTAAAATATCAAACTTTAAATTGTCAATTTAAAATTAACGAAGAAAAATTCCCTTTTTGTACTGGGATACTTTGTTTTCACTGCATCCCTACCATCTCAATGAGATGGTAAGAATTTATTGAGTATGATAGATTTTCATTTTCTGTCATATAATACACGACAGAATAATTTATTCTTTAAAATATATTATAGAACAAATTATGGTGCTAATTCCCCAATCAATAGGTTGATGCAGACTGAATATTATATATATATATTTGGATATTTTTAACTGTACATACAGAGATGTTAAGCGGTTATTTGAATAATTATGTATTTAAATTAATTCAGAATGTTGATAACTGTTTTGTAAGCATATATTTTAGGTATGCATGTATTTCATTTTAATGTAATATTTATCTTACTATATTTTATTTTGTATGTGCTATTTAAATGTTTTGTATATTCTTGTAAATGGTTACATCACTTTACGATTAAATAAATAAAAAACTTTTAGTGAATCATGCATTAAAGAATTTTACTAAAAATTAATATTAATCTTGGGGGTCCAAACAGGAAACGGCATCAGCCCCCCTACTCATTGAAGGCCTGCACTGCTAATGATTGATAATTTTACTTAAGTTCAAGAGAAGGCATTAATAACTTTTAGCCCTCTTTATGTCCTTTGATCTGCACTGTGCTAATCATGAGCCTACTAGACTAAAATCTTGTCTGGATAATGTTATAACCTACTTTCCAAAAGAATTATATAAATTTGAAGTAATATACTCATGTCTATCTAACCATTCAGCATTAGAATTTCATGTTAAAACTACAGCCAGTAATAGTAGATTGAGCAATTCCCACTCCATTCTCATGAGGCCTATCACTTCTGTAGGAATAAATAATTTCAAATTCTTGCTAAGGTCAATTGATACAGTTTGCTTACTATCAAAGAGGGAAATCAATCTTTTTTAATCAAACTTATAATAAGAAATTTAAAAATAAATTGTTTACTCCCGAGTTATTTAACCTTTGAAAGGAGTTGATCAGTTCACATAAAAGTTATAAGATGACCATTAATGAATCAGATAAAATTTTTTGCAATAAAATTAGACAAAAATACAACAAAATAAAACACTAAAAATAAATTATTTCATTCATGTCTGTGAATGAGTGCAAAGCAGCTTGGATGATTAAAGGAGAAGTGGGTCCTGTTTATACTACATCTACAATGCCTTTCACTCCCGGTGATCTAAACAAATGTTATAAATTTTGTAGAAAATATTCCAATATTAGAAGCCCACTATAAAAAACATGACATGCTCCAGAACTGCAGAGCCATTTTCAATTGGAAATGGGCCACACCGCAAGATATTGTAAAAATTATCAACAATTTTAAAAGTTCCAAGTGCAGATATTTATGGTTTGTCCAATTATCTAATCAAAGAGGTCAATGAAATATCTCTGAGCCCCTAAAAATAATATTCAATTCTTGTTTACAATCTGGCACTTTCCCCAGTGCCCTTAAATATGCTTAAACTGTGCCCGTCTACAAAAAAGGGGATAAGGAGTTACCCTGTAACTATCATCCAGTCTCCATTGTCCCTATCACAGGCAACGTTGTTGAAACCACAATTAAAAGTCAATTATATATGTGTACATTTTAAAAGTAATAACATCTTTACACCTTCCCAATTTGGCTTTCATGTGGGTAAATCTACAGCTTTAGCTGTTGACCATGTTATCAATAAAATTCTAAACGCTTTCAAAGAGAAATGCTCCAGTGCCCTAACTGCATGTGACCTTTCCAAAGCCTTCGACTGTGTCTTCCACTCGACCCTACTACAAAAACTAGATTACTATGGGATTCAAAATATGGAGTTAGTGCAGGCTGTTTCCTTCTTGATGCAGACGACCAACCTGCACACTGCAATTTTTGTGTACGATGCTTACATTTACTGCCATAATAAATATGGCATTACGGTCTGGAATCGCTCCCACCATTCTCTTCGGATATACAAGCTGCAGAAGTGGGCGGTGAGAATTCTAGCCAAGGCTAAATAGCGTGATAGTTATCGTAACTTGTATACAAACCTTCCAATTCTGTTCAAATTTTAGATGTAAGATAGCGGATCTTAACTGAACGTAAGATTTTTGGATCTTAGTAATTCTAATTTCTCAACACAGATGGCCATTACAGACAATATCGTATAATTATTGTAAGTATTTATAGCAATGGATTACATAATCTTCCTAATAGAAATACTGCTGTCATCGTTTAGTAAGAATTTCATTAGAAAATTAATTCTTACACATTTTAAAAATTTTTATAAATAAATTCCCTTAATAGCGTGTAAATATGAAAATCTATGAATACAGCCGTAAGAGTATACAATTTTTTAACTAAGTTAACAACATCTTGAACGTTTTATTCCAAAAAAAATTAGTTATTATGGACCCTCCAGATATGTTGATTTTTTGTATGAACAACAATGCTGTTGATCGCCAAAGGTACATTTCAATAAAAATGCAAAATTTTGACAAATTTTCAAATATTTTAGCTTAATGTGAGCAAATTCGATTCAAAAACAAAAATCGACGTTAAGAATAAGAAACATTTAATTTCCTTTAAAATGGTTCATATCTGACAAAGACTAACATCTGAAGATCGTGCGTCAATTACTTCTAATTTAATTTTGCAAAAGAAAATAAGTCTGCAAGTGTGAAAGAGGTAGGTATATTTAAGATCCCTCTTATGGGAAATCCCATATAGCGTTCCAACGGTTCCAACCAACCGACAGATTAAGGCTTTTATTAAGTTTAATAATACCCACAGATTGTTTCATGGCAACGTTATTTATAGATATTACCTCCGAGTTGGTAAACAGGAGTGAATATAGAGAGAAGGCTTCTGAGCATATGACTCATTGCATGAAGTTGTAGGAAGAGTTTGGGGATAGATGATTCTAATATTCAATATACAGGGTGTCCGGCGACTTTATGTAGTAACTTCGCGATCTTATTACTTAAGTGATTTTGAGTAAAAAATGTCATATGAACATGGGACCAATTCTCATTTGTTACAGAGCTATGGGCAATTGAAATTATCTCGTACTTTGATTTGTACGACTTAATGGCTGAAAAAATGCATTGTTTAAGTAATTATTCATATACATTGTTAATTGTTGAAAAATGTATTATTTAAATAGGTAATCATTCGTTTACATTGATACTTAATCCATTGTTACAACAACTGTTCAAAATGGTCGCCTTCAGCTTGGATGCCCTTACCGACCCGTTTAAGTAGGGAATGTGAAACAGCACGAAGAACTGCAGCGTTATTAACGCGCCTTGCAGCATCGAAAATTCGCTGAATAAGTTCTTCCCTCGTGCTCACTTTGGCTTCATACAAAAATGCTTTTCATTTGCCTCCCACACATGGAAATCCAACGGAGTGAGATCCTGAGACCTCTGTGACCAATCCTGTGCACCACCACGACCGATCCATCGGTTAGGGAACTTCTTGTTAAGATACAGCGTAGCGTTCCTACTAAATGGGGGGGGGGAGGGGGTTGTCCCCTCATGCTGGTAGTACATCTGAAGTTGTGTTTGCAGAGGAATGTCTTCTAAGAGACCCAGCATTTCATTTTTTTAAAAATCAGCATAAATGGCACCTGTCAGATGTGGTGGGAAGAAGTACGGTCCAACCAGCTGGTTCCCAATGACACCACACCACACATTCACAGAAAAACGGAGTTAGAAGTTGCTTTCAACTGTTCCGTGAGGATTTTTGCGAGCCCATAAATGGTAGTTTCTCGTGTTGTTTATTCCATCTTGAGTAAACTGTGCCTCGTCTGTGAACAAGATGTAACGGTTCAGGCAGGGGGTGTGTTTTTAACCAACGGAAGAATTCCAACCACCTAGCCATATCCCTGAGTTGAAGATGCTGAACTTGCTGGATATGGTATGGATCAAGTCCCTCATCGTGTAATGTTTGCCAGGCTCTCATTCGCGGAACGTTGTTGAGGCGGGCGGACATTCTTCGTGTACTAAGACGCGGACTTTGCTGAACCATTTGAATAATGTTTTCCTCCTCATCCACATTAACTTATACTGGACATTCAGCTCTCAAAGACACACACGGAAATGAGGTATTTTCTCGTAAATGTCGGTGAACTTGCATAAAAGTACGTTGATCTGGCATTCTTCTTTGTGGAAATCATCATCGATATTCGTAAATGGCAGCAACGGAGTTTCCATAGCAAAACCCGTACACAAAGTACATATCCGCATACTCTTTCATATGAAAATGTAAACAGCATTATTGAAAGTTAATGATACCACACGTGTCACAGCACACTACACTGAACGCTAGCTTATGTTCTACTGACATGCTACCTCCAAGCTTGCAAATGACGTACACGTCTGTTGTGCAAGTGTCATGCTTCTCATTGTTGTAACAATGGATAAGTATCAATGTAAACGAATGATTATTTAAATAATACATTTTGCAACAATTAACAATGTATACGAATAATTATTTAAACAATGCATTTTTTCAGCCATTAAGTCGTACAAATCAAAGTACGAGATAATTTCAATTGCCCGCAGCTCTGTAACAAATGAAAATCGGATCCATGTTCATATGACATTTTTTACTCAAAATCACTAAGGAATAAGATCCAGATGTTACGACATAAAGTCGCCGAACACCCTGTATGTTATTGGACACTAAATAGTTATTTTTGAGACATGTAGGGCTGCCAGACATCCAGATTTTCGTGGGATTGTCCCGATTTGATAAGATGTTTTCCGCATCCCAACTTATATTTCGAAAGTCCCTTTTTAAACAAAATTTTTCAACACTCAAAATTTTAATTGGAATATGGATAGGTTTGTAGTGCTACATACAGTGACTTCATTGCATAAACAACGCTTTCTGCTCAGTTTACTATATGTGCTTGGTCTGGTGAGTGACCGCCCATTATATCTCTAACTCCTTTGCTCCTAAAGCAATTCCTTTCTATCTTGTATGCATATCACCCCCTACTTGAAACTGGTTAACTGTAAGTAATAGTGTGGCACGCAGATAATATCTAAGGTTAGGTACTTTAAAGGGACCGTCATTGCATACATTGTACATGTAGTTTGAATAAATTGATCCTATTAATTATATCAAAACTATTAGGTTTTGATATAATTTTGTCTTGAATTTGATTTCATATCAATGTCCTGAATTAATATTTTTTAAATGCGTAAATGTCCTAATTTGTGATTTTAAAAATATGGCAACCCTAGACATATGGCTTATGCAGTATTGTTAATGGCATCATAGCCTAAAAGATATTTCCATTTGGCCAGGAAAAATATTCAGAAATTTCCTGAGGGGGCCAATGGTGAAACTGATAACATTTGATAGAACTTGGTGAAATTTTTACATTTCAGATGTGGAGGCCAAGTTTTGTCCAACAAACCTAAGCTAGGATGCTGGATCACAAGGTTTAGTTCAGTGCTACATTTGTGCATGCAAGGATCAGCCTCTCCTTTAGCTACTTCACTCCACATGCCATATCTTCATCACCACCTGCAAGTGTGCTACGAGGAAAACTGCCAAAATTTCATCAGCATTGTACATTTGCTCAGCATTAATACTTTTATGCAAAACAAACTTGGAAAATTCATCAATAAATTTCTCTGCATTAACTGAATCAGCACCAAGTATTTTGCTTGACACTGCTAATTTTCATATACCATGATGAAGTTTGAATAGATATAGAATAATCGCAGGCTTTAGTGATATTTGTCACCATGAAACTTTTTCACTTGCTGTATCAGCATAGGCCTAGAACAGGTACACCTTCACTTCTTCGTTACCGAAACCATTCAATATCATTTATCCATATAGTATTTTATGGTTACTTTAGGCACATCACTACCTACATAAAATATTAATAATAATTTTCATTGCTCCATAGGCAGTAAACTACCTTAGGCCATATTTTCACTGAAGTGCCTTTTCAAGCTTTTATTCAACTTTTTTTTCACTCATGGTTTATTTACATTTCATAACACTACATGAGCAAGTTTTCATTACTTTTAATTGCTGTAATAAATTTGGAAGCATAAACTTCATATATTACCAGTTTTACCATAAAAAGAACAAAACAGAATGATTGTTGTGCAATAAAATGGTGGGTTACATAAATACTGCAATTAAATTTTAACTCATCCAAGAACTTGAACAGATTTGGAGCTGTAAGTGTATTAAAAGCGTGCCTCTAAAATTGACTGCAATTTGGGAGTTTATTCTTATTATGTTTGGGCAGCAGTAGACATTTCATTTTTTATTTGTAAGGAAATAGTAGACCCTGGTCAAGAGAGATTTTCTATTATCAACTTTTACAAACCTGAAATTATAATTAATAAACAGCGCAATATATATTGCACAAACTTTCCTACATACATATATACATTTGGTCAACTGTACACTTATAAAAGAGAAAGGTTTATAAATCAAAGTTAAATGAAGTTGAGCGTATATTTAATGCTACTGGATAATATACAGTAATTTTTTGGGACATATGGCTTAGTATTATTTGTGTATGATTGGATGGATTTTAATCGAAATCCTTATAGCCATTTTTGAGTAAATCAAATAGTTTCAAAATATCCAACAATAAAGTAACTTTAATTGTTGCGTAATATAGTTCATCTCTTCAGTGTGTCTATTATGAATGATATTATCCATAAATATGAGATATCATTTGATTTAGTTGAAGGCTATAGTAAGAGCTTGAATGGATCGCGGCAGAGGCGTGATATCATAGGGTTTAGGTAAGGTAGCTTAGCATACATTGTAACAACACTGGATGCCATATAGTTTACGCAGTATTATTTGTGACATCAGGTTCTACAATTGGATTTTAATTTAATTCCTTAGAGCCATTTTTGAGTAAATGAAATATGTCTAAAAATTGCCAAGAACCCTTTATTTTTGTGCAATATCATTTTTATCAAAAAATCTGATGTGGCCACCACATGACTTTCTCCATATCTGTAATATTTCCAAATAGGTTACATAATAATAAATACTTTAAGACGCTGCGAGAAAATTTATACTTTACAAAGAACAGAAATAAACTCAAACTGATAATGGATATAGCCACAAAGCTCCAACAATTAAGAAAAGAAAAAGGAGCGTTACTAAGAAGTAACTAAGCATCAATTGTTAACAATAGTTGTTGGTAGATGGCGTGATGCCAGCTAAAAATGTAAGATATCTCTTAAACAATGCATTATACATTAAATGGGAAAATGTTTCAAACAAAGGTTGTAGAAAATTAAATTTCCTACAACTTTTATTCCAATACATTTTTACATTTATCAAATATTAAAGCAAATATTTCAAAATAATGGATGTGACAAGAGTAAACACCCACTTCCGGTTGACCGATTTTTACCAAAAACTAATAATGTTCTTGAGACTTTCATAAAAATGTTAAATATAAAATTTCGTGTTGACCTGATTAATAGTTTTTGAGTTAGAGCACCCGCAAAAAACTGTCATATACACATAGACATCATCAAGAAAATGGTCAGAACGTGTTCAGGGGACCTCAAAACGTGTATTTCCGTTGATTTTTTCCATGAAAACAATACTTTCCCCTATACTATGTACATGGAGAAAGTAAAAAGGGGTCTGCAAAAGATGATATATTGCATAAATACAAGATATCGTTCTATTTTACGCATGCATTTGGGCCCTAGAACCGCGAACAGACAGATGGCATGGTGAATACCACTTTTATGGGTCAGGGACACCTAAAACATTTCCATCAAAATCTCGATGTCGAATTTTTTCACTATTACAATACTTTCTCAATACACTAAGTATATGAGAAAGTAAAAAAGAGACAATTGCAATCCAAACAAAATTTTCCCTATTATGCTTTTTAATGGGCAATAATGCCATAAAATTTGCATAACTCAAATTGGTATGAGTGAAAAGCAAAATTCAGTGTATTTCAATGGTGTATATAACAGTAAACATTGTTTGGTAGGGAAAACATTAAGAATTTATATATGCAGGACATAATTTAATTCTGTTAAAAACCATTACGTAAATAAAAGAGAAGTGAGGACACTACTTCTTTTTATCATAAACAAATATAGTGAAACAGGAACTTGCTTTCTCATGATAATACAAATACAATAACAGCTGTAGATATTGAAGTTACTATTCTGCTTTATCATCACCTTCAGTCTTTTTATTTTGATTCTGTTGCTTCTTGAACACCTTAATTATCTGTTCTGTTGCTGTGGTTTTTGTACAGGTTGAAGATGACAATCTTTCCTGTAAATATGGCATTAAGAAATAAAAAAGATTGTAAAGCGAACTGCACTACATTAAAACTAATATAGATGTTCATACATTTGGAAATTTTTCCAAATGGAGATGAGATGATCTGTTTGTTAAGGGTGACCAGACACCTTGAATAGAGGCATTATCTGTATGCCACATTTTTCTGTATCGTACAGTTAAACCTCCTTCCTGAGTCTTTAGTAGATACATCCACTTTCCAACCTCTTCTTGGGTAAAGTTGTGACAATTTACATATTGCTTTTCTCCATTTACTACGGGGTGACAAAAAGTTTAAAATCATAGATCAAAGCACAAATGTCATAAGCCAGGCATTTTATTATCACTCACGATATTCTGCAGACAAACACGGCGATCTGTGACGGCGAGGTTTCACGTAAACGACTACACCAGGGCATCTACCAGCAAAATCAATTAGTTCATTTTCCAAAAATTTCCTGTAATTTAAGTTACGTCTTGAACAAATACTTAAAACACTCTATTAGCAAATTTTCATTAAAATTTTTAATCATGCTACTACAGTTACCGCATACTTCAAGCAAAAAAGAATATTTTAAGCTATATATACGGTTAATCCCATCCTCGAAAAAAATATATGGTACACAAATACGTGCATTATAGGTTTCTTTGGATAAGATAAAAAATACGAGTTCATTGACAAATACTCATATAAAGCAACCAAGTTAGCGTATAAAGAATAGATAAAAATCTGGCCTTATATGAAAATTAATGAAAAAGAGCAATCTATGATAAATGCAGTAAGCAAGACTTGACCCAAAAAAGAGAAAATGTTCTTCATAGACTTGAGACATCATATCTACGACCACGCCTTTGAATATTTCAGATCATTTAGTCTTCTTAAAATTCAGCAAATATGGGTAATTCATGTTTCATAGATGTGTATTTATGCGTACCTCATTCCACGACTAGCACCATTATTTTTGCAAAACTTGATCGTAATTCTTTGCAGCTGGCCAATATATCTTCCTATTCCATTTTGCAAAGGTGCGCATGGGAATCCTGATGGCATAAATAAATGGGAATTTGACATTGTATACTTGTATATTATTCCGAAATAAAATTCCGTTAAATTTAATAACACGCTTTCGAGGTAAATTATCTATGAGAACAACTAATAGTCAAACAAACAAAATATTCAGGTTATTTATATTTTCCATCTTAAGTATGCAGTGTTATTACTTTTACGAAATAGTTTATATAATTTTTTTTCAAAAATTGAATTAAAATTCCTTAAAATTTGTATCTTTACAACTTTTATTTGCCATATATTTATCAAAAGAGGAACCAACAGCGTAAAGCATGACTGCAAACATGCAGGTTTTCGTCAGAGAAAGGCTTTTAATATTACAAATTCTCTTTGCAAGGAAGTAAAACATTATTTTGTACGCTATTAAAAGTATCTCCAATTATGAATTATTAATGTAGGGTTGTTTTAAATTGAAATAAATATATTAATAGTAAAAAATGGGATTTTAACGGAAGTGTTGGTAGCATTGTTTGTTTTTCCATAAGTTGACAGATTGCCGCCGAAAGATTTCATGAATATAATACCGTGTTA
This sequence comes from Tanypteryx hageni, assembly GCA_028673005.1. NCBI lineage: Eukaryota > Metazoa > Arthropoda > Insecta > Odonata > Petaluridae > Tanypteryx > Tanypteryx hageni. Next base: position 113,651,744 of record CM054117.1, on the reverse strand, counting down.
TACTGTAGGTTAAGCTGTTTCGGGGATTCGTCTTATGAATGACGAACGCTAACGTGTTGGAAGTATTCGTTATGAAAACTACTGCAAAGTTGTAGAAATGGAATGGCATAGCCGGGATGAGGTTTGTTCCATGTTTAAACAATCATTTTATAGTGTTTTGCGGTTTTATATTTTGTTGATTCTTTTCACAGGGTGAACCTAGTGGAATGCTTAGTGCGGAGGATCGTTCATCAACTAGCCATCCCGTATACAAAGAACTTGCTTCAATAAACTGCACGATAAAAGCGATGAAACGAAATGTTTTAGTTGATAAGCTGAAACACTTAAACTTGAGTGCAGCTGGTAGCTATACAGTACTGTCGAGACGTTTGAGAAATCATTATAAGAAAAAAAAGCTTCTGGAAGCAGGAATTCCGTTGAAAAGTGAAATACTTCCATATTATGTAATCGTGGACTTCGAAGCTACTTGTGAGGAGGTTAACACTCCTAATTATCCGTATGTAAATAATTAATGGTAGTTGATCTATTAAAATTTAATTTTTACGATAGATGATCATTCTTTAAGTGATTATAATTGATTTTAGGCATGAAATAATTGAATTTCCAGCAGTATTAGTTAACATTGAAAAGAAGGAAGTCGTAAGCCACTTTCAAGCTTTTTGTAGACCAACTGTCAACCCAAAACTGTCTGAGTTTTGCACTGAACTCACTGGAATAACTCAGGTGATTAAAGTGAATGACTTACGTAGGTACACATCTTTTAAGAATAATGAACAAGGTTGGTCTTCAATTGTTACGTTTTTCCCTGAAGCACTCAGCTTTTTTTTTTAATTAGGAGCAAGTTGATTCTGCTGATGAATTCCCTGCAGTTTTGAAAAGATTTGAGCTGTGGCTTAAAGATAATAACCTAGGAATCACGCACAATTATGCAATTGTAACTGATGGACCTTGGGATATGGGTCGTTTTCTGTATGGACAGTGTAAGGTAAGAGAACGTTTAATTGGTACAGTAAAATTTATATTCTTGCTTTTTCAAAGTTCCTCATAAACAAGATGTTTTAATCATTGAAAAATTTGAAGCTATGACTTAAAAGTAGTAGTAGATACATATGGTACATATATCTAACTTTACTATCGATAGAAGATTAAGAATTAATTCATCAATACTCGTTATTTTAAGCAATTTTAGTAAGGAATTAGGCAGAAAAACTTTAAATCACTAAATTTTCTATTTCTTGAAAATTAAATATTTCCCATATAAATGCCAACATTTGACAATGTCTATGAAAAAGTCGCTTGTCTATGATAGTAATGAGAAATTCTTAAAAGATAGAATTGAAATTTTTTATTGTGAAGAAAGTTATGAAATTGGTGTTGGAAAGATAAATTAATGAGTGCAAAAAGTGGTAGATTTTTTGAAAAAGGAACACGCTGCTGATGACAGAGTGGCGGTATCATATCATTATAAATATGCCATGGGATATGTAAAAGTGTCAACATTATCATGATCGTCCTAAGATACATGAGTAGTGTGATAAACTCCTAGTTTTCCTGTGGCAGACTCCCATTCTGATCATAACTTCTTGATCATTAGATATTGTTTGAAGTTTCAAAATATTGGTATAGTGGAAGTGGGTTTTAGAGACTGAATGAAGGAAAAAGAAAAGATTGTTAGGAGGCAGTCAGAGAAGCTTTAGAAAATAGTGCTGGGCAAACGACGGTTGAGGAAAACTGGAAGGTTATGAAAGTAAGTGCATAGAAAGACTAAAAAAATCCAAGTACAGGTTTCCCTCTCTTTATGCGGGGGTTGCATTCCAGTAAAGTGACACACAAAGCGAATTCGCATAAACAGAACCCATATTTACATGTAAAAGATAGGGTTATGGCCCGAGAAAGCTTCACCCATCAAATATGCCGGGAAAGCACCAAATCTTTCTTCAGATAGGGTTATGTTCCACAAATAATCCTAACTACCCTCCAAGACACTCTTCTTTCACTCCATAAGGACTTTTTATGCACTAAATACAAACTTAAAACAATTAGCGCTAAATTATGCATGCCAATAAAAGGAAGCAGATGAGCACAAGTGGTGGTTGTGGTGTGTGACATAATAGTGGAGTGGCCCAACCCAAGTTCCGTGGGCAAGGAGACAACTTCTCAAGTGTGCTCAAACAGTATCACACAAAATCTCCATCTCATCTCCATTCTACAATATCCTCTCCACTCTCATTTCTTTTACTTTAGTACTAATACGCAAAGCATAAGAGAATGAGAGACTGGATGGTCGCCTTATGATGTAGTGGAGAACTTTCTTTCATTTGTATTGCACTGGCCATAAGTCAAACATGCATAAAAAGAAACTCCGGTAGCAATAAGTTGGTCGCATAATAACGAATTTGCAAAAAGCAAACCCACATAAAGAGAGGGAAACCTGTAGTTGATAGCATTTTAGTAGAAATGTTAAAGAGATGAGGAAAAGAGAGGAAAAAGATATCATATAGGTTGTGTCTACAAATTTATGATGGAGAGTAACCAGATGAATTAATTAGGTCAAATTTCATACCTTTGAAGAAAAAAAATAAATGAACTATATCTCAATATTATAGAATTATCGCTGTAATTTCACTTGCAGCAGAACTTTTTAACAGAGGATTAGAAGATAAAGCAAATAATTACAGTAGGCCCTTGCTATCTGCAGGGTTTACGTTCCTGGAAAACACCACAGTTGCCAAAACCGCAGATAACAAAACCAAGGGCATATGGGAAAAATGAGGTTTGGTTCTTGGCTCATAGGGATAAGTAGGGTAAGATTCCTGACTCAAAGCATAAACATATTATTAAATGAGTAAATATGTACAGTGAAATCCCGATTTAAGGTTCCCCTATTTATGGTTTACCTGCATTTAAGGTTTTTTTTCGTGGTCCCGACCAAAGCTCCATATAAATAATGTGTTACATTCCTCGATTTAGGATATTACCCCCATTTAAGGTATGAAATTCTGGTTCCTATGTAGACTTCGCCTCAATTTTGCGTTCAAGTCATCTTTTAAGTCATGGCTCGACTGCGTGAACACACACAAACGAACACATTTGGGCAGTGTGGATGGAGTTGTGAACACATGTGAAAGAACACTCGCAAAGGTGAACAAATTCATTCGCCGGGAGAACAAACAGCAAAGGAAATGGACGGAGTTCAGTTCTACTGTCGTTCGTTCACATTCGCAGAAACACTTTGGACCTAGCTGCGAAAAAACCCTATCGAATGCAAATACATGCAAACAAACGTTCATCTGCATCCATTTATTGTATATTTTTGTCCATGTTTCATGTAATAATGACCTTTTATGATGATAAGTCGTAAGGACCAAAGGTTTTATGCAAAAATATTTCGCAATTGAACCAAAATGTCATAGTATTTATTTTTGTCCATGTTTCACCCATAGGGTAGACCGGGGGAATTCAGGTCAATTTTCAAAAAATCATTAACAACAATGTCAAAAAGCATTATTTAATAAACATGAGCATGAATAAACATAATAGATTGATTAAGGAAGCATATCAAAACATAATCAATGTTCTTGTACAATGAAAGGCAGAAATACATCAACTTTTTTGATTGTATATTTTGACCCGATATACCCAACTCATCAGGGTAAATAGGGTTGGTGTCGGGGAAAATCAGGTCACATTCCTTTTTCACATTTTCGAAAGACAGAGTCCACACACAAATGTTTTTTTCCCAAAAGAATTCACACAACACCATTTCTTGCAAGTTTGGCACTGAATCCAGTCGCCCATTTTGGCGCTATTGGGATCTGAATATTTAAGTTTGCAGAAGCCAGAAATATCTTCTTTTTCACTGTTAGCAGAGTTTGTACTTTCGTGGTATGGTTGCAATTTTTTTTGTATATTTTGATTTAACGTCGGTCTCGATGGCGGCGGGGTAACGTCCTCACCTGCCAATCCGAAGGTCGTGGGTTCGAATCCTGCCTAGGTGGGTTTTTCTCCACCTAGGGCATGGATGTATATGTTCGTCTATTGTTATTGTTAGCATATTCCACCATACAATGGCTACAAAAGCTGTATGTGGAATTATTGAATGAATAAAATAACTTTTAGTTTATTATCTTAATCAAATGAAACTTCTCAGGAAGATTTTTCTTTTGTCCCCAAATGTGCTATCTTCTCATTGCCTTCTTTTCCTTTTTTTTCTCTTTCAAAAGTGCAATGTTTTCTGGTGACTTGAGTCTTAGAGAACCCCTAGCTCTATGAATTTTTCTCTGTGAGATTTCCTTTGCTGGTGAAGGCAACAAAATACGCATCTCTTCTTTGGTAGTTTTGTCATCTGTCATTTTGTTGCATGTCTGTGTTTTCTGATTGCTAGAATAAACGGTGATCTGACTGCATGAAGGAATGGACTGAAGCTGATGTGAAGAGGAGTACAAGAGACTTGCTTGATTATCTCTAGGTGAAGGCTACTGTAAATCTGAGATGGCATTGAGTTGGAGAGTATGTGAAGATTGGGAAACAAACTTATGACTCGGAATGGCTCTTGGGTTAAGAGGGTAGATGCCAGTGACTTCAAACCCTTTCACTCTATTCCCAACTGTTGCAGCCTCGTTCCAAGTTTCTTAAAAATGCCACCAAATGTAATTTTAGATATCCCGCTGTTAGGAATGGAGTGCTGCCATGAAGTCGCTTGCTGATTATAGTATGTTTTTAGTGGTTTAAAAATGCACAGGTCAAGCAGTTGATGGGCATGGGTTGTATGTGGAGGTAAAAGCAGGACTTCTGTATTGCTTCATTCACAGGTATCTACAGTAGAAAGAGAAGTGTGAGAATTGTGTCCATCAAGAATGAGAATAACTTGACCAGGTATTCTATGCTTGTTAAAATGATCATCAAGCCACTTAAAAAAGGGAAATGGAGACTACGGTGTACAGATTGGAATTAAAATTTAAAACTCCTTAACCGTAAATTTACCCAGAGGGCACTCACACGTCAATAAGAAATAAGGAAAATTAAAATTATACTTACAAGTTTGCAGGACGATGATGGCCTACAGGGACCTGTTGTCAAAAACTAGCCTAAAAAAAGAAAAAGAAAACACACACGCACAAGCACTCTGGAAATCTCTAGATACGTATTTCGGGAGCTATGCTCCCATCTTCAGTAGCTGAAGTCGTATATACGACTTCAGCTACTGAAGATGGGAGCATAGCTCCCGAAATACGTATCTAGAGATTTCCAGAGTGCTTGTGCGTGTGTGTTTTCTTTTTCTTTTTTTAGGCTAGTTTTTGACAACAGGTCCCTGTAGGCCATCATCGTCCTGCAAACTTGTAAGTATAATTTTAATTTTCCTTATTTCTTATTGACGTGTGAGTGCCCTCTGGGTAAATTTACGGTTAAGGAGTTTTAAATTTTAATTCCAATCAAGCCACTTGCCAAAAGCTTCTTCATTCTCCCATCCAGATTCTATCATACACACTGTAGTTCCGGTTGGCATGTTAGTTAGAAATTCGTCTTTGTCTCTTTCCTTTGAAAATAATGAAAGGAGGGATGTATGCACCAGTTCCCGAAACGTATGCAATTACTGTCACATTTTCTCCCCTTTCAACACTCGTTATAGATACTACTTCATGTGTGCCCTTAAGTGCCATTACATTTGCTGGTTTGTTATTCATTGGAAGACCCATTTTGTCCTGATTGTAGATACATTCAGGTCGGCCTTGTAAGTGACAGTCAACAATAATCTTCCTCAGTTCTTCATAAAATTTGTCAACAATCTCATGCACCATGCCATTAATTCTTGCTCGAGATAGACCCTCAGCTTTTCTGATTGTGAGTTCAGGATGTTGTTTCATGAAGCCTTGGAACCAGTCTTTGCCGGCCATCTCATTTTCGGTGTTAAAGTTGTGTTTTAAATTACATTCAGTCACGAATTTGTAAGCGTACTTGCATACATTTTTTGGCATTAGTCCAAACGCTCTCCCAAATAGATGAATTAGCCTTTCAATTAATGCTGTTTCGATATCAGGTGATAACACTGGCTTACGTCCTATTCTACATATAGGTGCATTCTTAGGAGCTGATGTTCTTCTTTGGAGAGAGGAAAATGGTACACCATAAACATCAGCTGCACGCCGTATAGAATAGGTTCCTTCTTTCACTGAACGGACTGCTTCCGTCACAGCAAAAGCCGATCATGATCTGTGCCGGGATTTCTGCACAATTTCGCAGCATCTGTAATAATAATCTCGACCACATTATGATTAAAATGCTATTTAATTCATAAACGTATTACAGAACTCTTTATAACCGTGATATATTATAAATAAACATGACCCAGTTTGCCCCCACAGGAGTGACCTGATTTCCCCCCATAATAAGAATCTACAAAACAACACACAAAAATAAAACTGTAACACTTATTAGCAAATACTTGACTAAGCAACGTAGAAAAAACATTTGACTAGCTAAATGCAATATAAAATAGTTAAGAAGTTGCAAACTTGCTTAATTAAAGCTTAAGGAAACATTGGCTGTACTTACATTGCGTGATTTCCGGCACTGGGCACTTGGGTCGTAGCGTCTACAATGGTGCTACACAGTAAACTGGCGCACTCAAATCAACAGCAATACATTTCAATAGTCAGATGGAAGTTAGCAGCACCTGCTTGTCATTCCTAATTGGCTGTATTATATTTTTTTCCCGCTAGGTTCAGTAAAGTGTTTACAGTGACTCGGTTTACCCCGTGACCCGAGTTCCCCTGGTCTACCCTAAATAATTTTTTTTTTGGACAAAGAGTCACATGAACCAATGGTTTTATATGGTGAAGAGACGGTTACTGTTGTGTATGCATGCCAAAATAATACGTCCAAATGTTCTCAATGACTTGATTAGCTTTCCTTGCCAAACTTACAGGCTATACGTAAGCAATTTGAATTTTTTTTCAGAATATTACATTCGTCAATATTTATTTTATATTGTAAATTTGGTTATTCATGTTGATTTTGATGTTGAAAGACATAATTTTTAGTAGATGGCCATTTTGTATTTCATTTTTAGACCAACCCCTTTTAAGGTATTCCTCGATTTAAGGTACCGAAATCTTGTCCTCCAGGCACATCTTAAATAGGGATTCCATTGTATATTTATTTCATTAGAATATATTAATTGGTAGTCCATGAAGGCTATATCTCTTTTTAAAATTCTCAAACCAGCCCTTGCTGGTGAGAAATGGACTTGTATTGCTTGCACTACTGCCTTTACTCAAGGTTTGCATCATATGTTCATGCAAACGCTTTGCCTTTTCATGTATAACAGGCAAAGTTGCCACCTCTTTGGGTTTGACCCAGAGTTTTCGGATTTGTCTCCGGGTCAACATGAATATTTTTGAAATTATAATTAAATTTGCGATTTATTTTTAAGTCCTTTAAGAGAGTAAAGATTTCATTCTAGAATGGCACTGTCATGAAATTAACCAGGTAGAAGTTACATGAAAATATAAACAAGCAGTCATGCGGTACGGTATATGAAGCAACACGCATGAGAATAAATAATTTACCATTCAAAATTAAAACACACAACATTATAAGGAGGCATCATGCTGCTGGCTAGATTGTAATAGAAATAGATGCGCAAGGAGCATCTCCAAGCAGCTAGTGAAACTCAACTAGGAACTCTGAAAATTTTATCATTGTTCAAACAATGTAGCATTTCAAAGGTGAACAAAAATTCTTCGGGTAAAACGCATTGTAATTACAGATATGTAGACATCTGGGAAATGTGGGAAACTAAATTTTAATGAAGATAATCTAGACAATAATGTTAAGAACCTGAACAAAGTTCCACATACTATAAATAATAAATTTCGCGACTTGCCAGTGGACAAGAAATGGATAATAATATTTAAAGGTGGAAATAATTTTATTGAATTGCCTAAACTATTTTCAGCAATTTTATGCATTCCTATTAGCAACTCCTTTGTGGAACGGTTTTTTCTCTTATGATAAATCTATGGAGGGATGAAAGGGATGGGATGAGAGTAAAATTAGTTAAAGCAGAAATTGGTACTAAATTATATTTTAGTATGACCTTCGAAGAATTTCTGAATTATCTCAAATAGCCTGAGCAAATAGAACTATTAAAATGTTTCACAAGCAACATAATATATGCATACTATTAAAAAAAAGATAAAAGGCACAACATATAGTAATCCTATTCACCATTTTCCATTAAATTTATGTGGAGCTCTTTATGTATTCATCTATTCTGTGGTTGTATCTTATTATGTCCAAATTACTGGATTGGTCTGAATATAGTCCTCCCCTTTTTGGCCAAAATATTAGTACTATATTCGCACCCAAAAAAATAGCAAACGAAAATATCAACGCTGGCATTAAGTACAGGTAACAATTAATACCCTCACTTGATTTGATTGTTTTACGGAGAATTTCTTGATACATATGCCTCTGTAACTCAATTCTTTTTATTCACTCTTTGGAATCCTTGCCTTAACGTTCATATTTTCATAACTTTATCCCTTCCCTAAGTCACAAATATGCAAATATTGATATGTAGTGGTGCCACGTATCATTATTTCAGAGAAAATGTCACTAAGACGAAAGAAATTATCTTTGTTACTCGTCTATCTTTAGCGATTCGTAGGGCCGCAGGCAATTCTGTCAGCTGTAGTGATGGGAAAGATCGTTCATTCTCGAGATCTGACTCACAAGTCGTGATTCATCTCCATGATTCGTTCACTATGATTTGTTCACGGTGATTCATTCATATGAACGGTCCCTGAGTGCAACTCATCCGTAGATGAATCTTTCATTAAATGCTCGCTGCGAACGAATCTCGTGAATCGCTCTCGTACGGGAGATCCTCCCGCATCGTTCACGTTTCATCTTACCTCAAACTCATCAGAATGATTCTATGAAGGATTGTACTTCTTTTATTTCTTTAGTCCTTCGTCCTTTATTCCTAGCAAGGAACCTTTTTTCCTTCAGCCCACTATATAATGTTGGTCTGAATCTCTGTCTGTCCGCTTCATAACTCAGCTCCCTTAATTCGCATATTAATTGGGAATGATGAATAACATTCCCAAAAAAGAGACCAGTGTTATACTCCAGGGTATAATTTCTATTCCTCATAAGATAACTCGTAAAAATCGATTTCTTGACATGCACGCTTTTACCGTTATGCAAATTTAAATTACTTAATGTAAAGATACAATCTTGGAATAAAACATGTAACTAGCTGAAAGAATCAACTTTATATTTTTAAAGACACAATCCAATTCCAAGCTGAATTAGAGTAAAATTAGGTTTCAACAATAAAAAATGCTAAATATCATGGTAACGAGGTAAAAAAGTAAAAGCCTAGTTTGAAAGCTGGCATGCCGCAAAATTCTGTTCATTTTTGAAAGGATGCCGCGCTTACAAAAAGGTTGGGAACCACTGCCCTAAACGCTGTGGTCCCGAGGCCTTTTTAATATGTATATACGTATGTACAGGTTGATGCATAATTGGGGAAACATATGGAGAAAAATTAAATTAATTAAATTAAAAATTACATGGGTATTGTGGTGACCGAATATATACGTGTGTGTATATTTATATATTTTATTCAAAAGTGAATGAATATTGTGCTGTTAGAGTTTATGTGACTTCGTAGAATGATTTTTCATTTTAAATACTCACCTGTGCATACAAGACAATTTCAATCTCACATGTAAAAAGATGAAAGAAAATCGTTTTTATTAGGTAACCTAAATGACTTTCATCACCAACTGTGCTGTGAGAGCTAAAGTGAGTGAAAAAGGAACTAAGTGAACAGCTGCGAGAGGGGAAAGAGTGGCGAGAGTCATCTTGAGAGCGAATGATTCGTGAACGACTCATATTCTTCGCATTGATGGCGGTGTGAATGATTTGTTCACGAAGTGAGAGTTACTTGTTCATGGATCTTGAAAGTGATTCGTTCATCGTGAATGAATCGTTCATGAACAACCCATCACTAGTCAGCTGATCAGACTCCAGATTGCGCAGCTGTTGATTGTATGTAAAACAATCGCATTATAAAAGTGTTACTTACATAAATCAAACTGAGGTGTTGAAGGTGTTTCAACTATCTACAATGTATTCTTTGATGTGATATTCCGAGGCAAAAATATTGAAAGTAACAAAAATAGGGGTAAAATAAATTATGAAAAGAACATGTTAACTGGCATGATTTATGGTAAATTCTGAAGCAAGGAGTAACACAGAGAGGTACTTCACACTGGGGGCAATAATACCTGCTTTCCTTTCTTGTTTTTCTCTCTCGCATCTCGTTTGCTGCAACAGAAAAGGCACTGCTTCGTGGGGGTCGTCTTCTTTTCCATAGGAGGGGTCATCTCGCGGAAGTGCCTCTCAGTGAGGTGGCGAGGGTGTGGTATTGCGGGTGGCCTACCTACTCTCGGGGAAACAACACTAGGGTGGTAGGCCTCGATTATTTCATCAATCAAATCAAGTCTGCAATCTAAATGCACTTTTGTGCCACCAGTCTTTCGGTAGAGAATGAATGAATTCCACAGGGACAGTTCTACCAAATGGAAAAAAAATTTTTGTAGTATTTCTTACCCTGTTTTCTCAGAATGGGGTAATTGGCCAAATGCTGATCGACACGGTCCACCCCTCCCATTGTGTCATTGTAATCCATAACCACCATCGCCTTTATTATTGTTTTTCCCCTTTTCTCCACTCTTTTCATTTCACTGTTGTGGATGGAAGATAGCAGTGTCTTTCTTGTCTTTCCATCGAAGCACCATAATTGTACCTTTTCGATATGCTGCTACTTCACATTTCCTCAATTTTTTTTATTTTTCAGCCCCTTCATGTTTTTCTCGCAGTACCATATGTATCAACTGACCGGGAAACCAGCAAATCAGCTAATTCAGGGGATATATAAAAATTGTGCTTTATCAAGCAAAGGCTTCATCAATGACATGACCATCTGGGAGGACATCGGCTTATCCTCACAGTCGTTATCAATAATGGTTCCTTTTCCGGTATAAATTATACTAGACCAAACATATCCACTCCTAGATTCACACAAAATGAAAGTTTTTATGCCAAATCTTGCCCTTTTTAGAGGCATGAATTGATGCCACCCCAACCTTCCCTTATACATCAAAAGACTTTCGTCGATTGTTATATCCCTCTCTGGTGTGTAGTGTTTTGAATTTTTCTTCCAACTTTTGATGAATCAGCCATATCTTATTCAATTTATGGTTGGGATGTGTTTCTGGATTTTACTCAGCATTATTACTAAAATGCAAATACTGCCTAATTCTCACAAATCTCTTGTAAGAAATTGTCTGTCCAAAAATGAGGGTGGCAAGTATTGATGTTGTCGACCAATAAAACTTGGTATCTGGCTTTCGCACAATACTCTGTAGCATAACAAGTGCCAAAGACACGAATTTCGGGGCCAGTGATGGCACGCCATTGTCTTTCTTTATCACTGCGTGATCTTAAAGCTTTTTCACACAATGACTCACTTGCATAGTTATTAGATTCATTGGTTATATAACCAATGAGATTGTCATAAAAAAGTTCAAAATATTTCAATGCACCACCATCTGGGTCAACTTCAAAATTTATAGAATATTCTCCTTCAAAATAAAACCTAGGTGGTGCAGGAGGGTCTGATGAGGGCACTTCACACCATTCTCCTTCTTGTGCTGGTTCAGCTGTATCTCTGGAGTTGGAGCTTGTCTCTTCCGAAAAACTTGATTCCGAACCGGAATCTTCAATATCAACTTCATCCATATCAAAATCGGAACTGTCGTAATCATCGTCACGTTCCATAACAGGAAGGGTGAAGTAACACCCAGTAAAAAAAGTAACACAATAGCAACAATAACAGAAAATAATGAAAACAATAATGGGCAATACTGAAAATAATAATGTAAAATAAAAAAAAACTATAACACAAAAATAGAAACAATAACGATATAACAGTGGACTGCAGATGCAAGTGGGAATGCTAGATGTTTACGCTCAAGAACTCGATGAATAACTAACACAGCCGTTCCTTTGAAAGTATGCAGCAGTCACAAAAGTGCAATGCCCACACCTCCTGCAGCGCCTAGGGCCTACTGTGGCTCCTAGGACAACTGCCCAGTATAAGATACATTGGCCTAGGAGTGGGGCTTAGGGAAAACCCTGAATATGACGGGGAAGGCCAGGTTTGATTTTGGAAGGGGTAGGGAAGATGGAAGAAAGAGAAAAGTGGTCAACACATGGCACTATGGGGGAGGAGATTGGGGGAAGGGGACATTCTTTGTGGAGCTGCATTATAAAGACTGTGGTTGTAAAAGGGAAAGTAGGAGGTGGAGGAGAGAGGGGATTGGAAAAACCAGTAGCTGAAAGTGCCCTGAGAGAGAAATGTATGGAATAGTGGAATGGTTCATACAATTATATTCATTTGTGAGTAAACATAACTACAGATTTCACTATAACTATCTAATTCCAAATTTTGCAAAAAATACGTCAAGTGGTTCTTCAAATATTTTTCAAAAAATTATTTTTCGAATTTGAATATCTTGTAACATGCATAGCTCTTACTGTAAAGAGGTCGTAATTATTTTTCGATCATAATCAAAAGTAAAATTTATGCACAGGTTATAGGTAAGCCACCAAATATTACATATGATCACAATACCTCAACTGATTACTGAATTTTACTTGCGAATTATTGTAAAATTCATGTTGATCATCAGTATATACATATTTCAATTTTCTGCAAATTATTTCGTAATTGGCTGCATGCCTTGACACGCGGGTTGCCTAACTTATAGGGCTCTGTGTGTGTGGAAAGCACAGTGTGAAGCGTGCTATTTGTTTAAACTGTTGTGTCAGATGAATCAGATTAAATCATTTTTTCTAATCAATTTATTATTATTTTTGTAACAACAATCACCGCAATATTAATCTGATCTTGAAAACAATGAAAAATGTTAAATAATCTTTTATTGTAAATATTTTTGTCTTTATAGTGAGTGTATAATGTACATATAATTTGAAATATATTACTAAAATTGTATAGTTATATTCCTATGTCATTTTTAAATATATAACGATAGCTTAAAAATATTACTATGGCTTTTTATTGTATTTTAGATGATAGGTCTCTGAGGACCCCCCTTGGTGGTGCATGGTAGTGAAAATCACTTGGTAGTTCTAGGATTTAAAAAATTATTTTTTCTGAAAAAAATTCAGATCCCATGTGATCAAATCTTTGAATGAAACACAACTATAGAAATCTCCATTATGTTCTGACTGAGAATTTACAACAACCCCTAACCCTACAAATCTCAAAAAAAAATTTTAGAGGAAACAATTAAAATATCAAGTTTACAGAAAATCTTTTTCACGCCTAGGACTTGATATCTCAAACACATCTGGTGGTTTATGCATCTCATGACAACAACAGAGAACAAACAGACTAATTCAAACAACCATTGAATTACCGTAAATACCCGCGTATAATACGCACTTTTTTTTCGAAATATTTGAATTAAAAATTAGGATGCGTGTTATACGAGGGTACATAATCTTCCTATTTTCATTTGACCCCATATTTCCACAATTTCAGCACAGTAATTACTGCCCGGGTATCCTCATAATTTTATTGGTGATTTTTTACGAAAAGTAAGATAGATAATAGTTAAAATTTATTAATTAATTCTACAAACATTCATTAATTAAATATGAAAAGAATGAATTCAGTATTTATTCATTTTAAAAGCCAAGAAATTCTTCTTCACTGGACCATTCTTCTTCGATGTTGTTATCGGAATTGGCATCTTACGCATGACGTCACCCTACACCGGCGCCCGGCCTGTTGGTGAGGTACTACTGGTACTACTTACAATGAGAAACAATGGCAGCTGATGCCTTTGAGTACGCTGGGAGTTGATGCTTCTTGTAGAACTAAATAAAGTTACCGTTCCCTACCTTTCTCTCAGCATTCATACGTGATTTATTCTTGATTCTTCGAGTCTGTAGTTAATTATGGTTATTTGCTATCATGTTTACGTGCTCCAGAGTGTTCTAATAAGGGTAAAACTGAAGGTTGGGCGAACCCGTCCACCTCAGGCGTAACAAAAACGTATGTAAAAAATAGGATTATCGTCATTCCTTCATTTTATTAGCTCAAAGAATGTCATATGCCATACTATGAAATTAATATAATTCAATTTATTGTGTATATCCTAATATCACCTTTTAAGTAAACATAGAGTATGTAATGATTGAGTTAGCTGACGTTCTTTTGGAACGTTATTAGAAAATTTCATTTTGCACTTTCATTATGTTACCAATACATAATACCAATAATTCGATCATTGCCTTAGAACACATTACACCATCTACATTATTCTGGAACGGTAACGCTAAAAAAAAATCTGTGCGCACTATACACAGGTATATAGAAAAATAATAGATTACAAGGCTGAAAACCCCCCTGTGCGTTATACAAGGGTATTAACGGTAGTCTGTTTGATCCCTGTCACAGTTGTGAGACGCATCATCTACCAGACATGTTTGAGATATCAAGTCCCTCACGTGAAAAAGATTTTCTGTAAACTTGATATTTTGTTTCCTCTAAAAAAATTTTTTGAGTTTCGTACGGTTAGGAGTTGTAAATTCTCAGTCTTTTGCTGTAGTCTCCTTTCTCTCATATATGTTCTGATTGGAAAATATGCAATTAATCCAGAGTTTTCATGTGCCATATTATATCACCAGTGCTTGAATTGAACTGGAATACAGCAAAACACTATTCTGGTTGTTAAAAAATTAAGCTAGAAGCAGTCATTAAAATATTATAAATAAATGGCACAATATACATTGCGCAAACTTTCTCATATGATCTCACTACACTTTTTGCCCCGAAATTAACTCTCCCCTCTGACATGTGCACTGAGCATCTTGTACAGAATTAATGCCACTGGACGATATATAGTAACTTTTTTGTCACATCAGACTGTACGTTTGGATGCATTTTAAACGAAATCCTTAGAGCCATTTATGAGTAAATCGAATTGTTTCAAAATATCCAAGAATAAAGTGCCCTTAATTGTTGCGCATATCATTTATCTCATCAGAATGTCTTTTATGAATGATATTATCCATAAATATGAGATATCATTTGATTTAGTTTAAGTCTATAGTAAGAGTTTGAATGGATCGCGGCAGAGGTGTGATGTCATAAGGCTTAGGTAAGGTAGCTTAGCATACATTGTAATGTCACCGGACGGCATATAGAGTGTTCAAGAGATATATGGCTTACGTAATATTATTTGTGACATCAGGCTCTACAATTGGTATGATTTTAATCAAATTCTCGGGAGCCATTTTTGAGTAAATGAAATTTTTCAAAAAATCGTCAAGAATAAACTACCCTTAATTTTTGCGCAATATCATTTTTATGAAAAAAGGATCTGCAAAAAATGATGAATTGCACAAAAAGGAAATATCATTCAATTTCATGTATGCGTTTGGGCCCTAGATCGGCGAACAGACTGACAGACAGACAGCTTGGCGAAAATCACTTTTATGAACTCAGGGACACCGAAAACATGTATTTCCATTAAAATCTCTAAGTCAGATTTTTTCACGTTAACAGTACTTGCTCAATATACTACGTATATGAGAAAGTAAAAATAAATTAAACAAATTTCTGAGCAAGATCAAATTCACTAATTAATTGTTTTTTTACTAAATAATGTTCGTTGGTACTAGGGTTTAAGTGAATGTGACAGCAATCTGATCTCTCTCACTCCTATGTCTCGTGTATGTACAACTATATTTATGATGTCTCGTATATATTCGCCAGCATAGTGTAGCAAGTCAAAACTTCTTATAGTGATAAACAGTACTCGAATTGGACGGCGACGCAATTCCAATGGATACACAATGAAGCGGATAGCATTCCCATTTTTAAAAAATCAGATCAGAATATTCTGGATACTAGCATTCTGGTTGTTAAAAAATCATATCAGAATGTTCCTGTTAATAGTGTTCCGGTTGTTATAATTTTCCAATGCGAGCACTTTATGTGGCACTATTACTCACAATAAATCTGTATGCTCATCATGTCTATGCCTGCAAGGAGAGGCTATGGACTGTAACTCACAGAATTGGTTCATCTTCTACCAGCGGAGAGTTTAGGTCAATATAAGAATACCTTTTTGGAATTTGCGGCCAATGGCTTTTAGTTTAAGAGAAATAATTAATCATAAAGTACAAAAAAGGACCCATTTCCTTAAATGCTTGTAACTTCGCTCTCATTCTCAATAGAGGCTGTAGCCTAGGGGTAACATGTAAGGCTCGTGTGCTGTACTTTTGGCGTTCAAGACTCTCGCTTGTCGAATTTTTTTCTCCTGCAAAATGTCCTTCTTGCTGGTTTTTATATCCCAATCTTCAGAAAATAATTATTCGCCGCTGATTTTTATTACGTCGGAGAATTATTTTTTATCAGTACACTACTATTCTTTCCATGCATATTTTACCGACTTCTTCAAAAACCCTATGAAGGCAATTACTGCATCTGTCCGTGGCTTCGTTGACACTCACTGTAGACATTGGCATATTCTCCCATAATTGAAATTTAATATTTAAAATCTAGTCTGCATTTCCAGTGCATTCCTTTGAATGGTAATCGTAAAAAATAATGGAAAATACATATATCCATGGCACAAGGAGCAACATATAAATGGCTGCCTGGTGTAACTTGGAATCCAAAAATCTCGGATCAAAAATCGTGAAAATATTTTGAGTACGTGAATGAAGAGGGTAGAAATGACACTTTGGTCACCCGGTCGGAGGGACACACGGTCTACTTGAGCTGGGGTGCAGCTAATTGCCCTGCAATCAATTTCAGGTCCCGACCATCAATATATGAAGGACATTTTATGAGAATAAGCTCCTTTACGATTGTTCGGAAAGGACCTCCCTCCCGTAAGTGGCAGATGCACATATTCCGAAACGGAAAAATATTGTAAGGGCAAAAGGCTATGCAGGTCAGATCATATATTGTCAGAAGGGTCTAGTTGTCTCCACTCTTATGCAGTTTTGTCTTGGCATTCGAGAGTGATAGTAATGCGTGTGATGGAATGCACACAGTTTTCTTGAAAAATCTTGAACATTTGTGAGAGCAGTGATCAATAAAAGTAGGAGTTAGGCCGTGTCCTAATTGGCAGCGTTGCTGTGCTATGCTATGCGGCGCGATACCGTTCGAGAAATCAAACCTATGGTTTCTAATGGGACTGTCCTAACTGACACCCTTTGCACCGCACAGCATAGCCCAACGCCGCACAGCACCGCTCAAAGCAAACTAGTTTGATTTTTAAGTGGCACCGCTTCACTTAGCACACGTTGGAAGTTAATACGGAGGAATTAATTTCTGTTTTTCTTATGGTAAAACTTGTTTGTTGGACACGAGTAGTAGAAATTACGTAAACAGGAGATTGAACTTCATTTAATTATTCACTGCATTTTTTTAACTTTAACTGTAAGCGGCAGTAGTTTCTCGTGTTCAAATGTAAAATCCCATATCTCGATAACCAATAAAGATAATGAGTTCATTTCACTTTCAAAAATAACTTTAATCTTTTATCAACATTTCATACGAAGATATTACCAAACTATTCCTAATAGTACATAAGTTAGCAAGAGAGTGAAAATTTCGTGCACAGATACAGAATGTGAGAGCCTTGTTCGGTATTATTTATTTTTTAACAACAATTAATTGCATTACATGTTCATTTTAGTGGTAGGTCTGGCTTATGGAGCACTTTCGAAAGCTACAGGTAAATGTTCGTGTGATTTCAACGAATAGACTGTGAGATTTACCCGTTCAAATATGAATGCGACAGAAGAAACTCGGAAGATACGATGAAAGCACGGCAACTATTGTTTAACCATGTAAAAGCTGCAATTTTTTGGTTTTAAAAGTATTTAGTTTATTTTCTTACTCATTTTGTTAATTTCTCATCCTTCGCTAGGTGTTTAAATGAGTAATTATGTCAAAAACTACGAAAATCTGGATTTTGAACTAATTGGCAAAACAGTTTGATTTTCAAGCTGCACTGCTTCACTTCTGTTGTTTACGGGAAAAACTAGTTTGTTGTGCAAGAGAAGTAGGAATTACGTAAACAGGAGATTGAACATACCTTCATTTAATTTGTTACTTAATTTTTTTCGTCAGTTTAGCTGTTTATTTACCTGCTACTTGTTCTGTTTAGTTTGTAATGTATTGAAACTTTTCTCTTGTAAACTTCAAGCAATGGATGTCAAAAATACTTCATTTCCACGAGCATAAAATAAAAAGGTGATGGGTTTCGCATTACTAAGCATATTTAAATCTTTCCTGCGAACTTTCCCATCATGGTAACAAGTTGAATAATATTGTTTCCAGTTTACATGCTTATCTACAGGGAAATAAAAAAAAATACTTCCACACACCTAATTGTTATTATAAGTTGTTCCTCAACAGATATCGGCTTATTGAAATTCGTCATTGTGACTGCTAAGTTCTCCAATTCCATTCGCTATGTAATCAAACGTTGACTTATAAATTCTGCTGTATTAAAAAAAATATTATTATCTTAGCGTAAGTGTAACTCTGAGTAGAGATGATGAAATTCCCCTAAATTAATCTCCTCCTGCAAATGGCATGCATGGAACTCCTCACCTCATCCATAAGTAAAAACCTAAGTTCACTATTTTCGAATAGGAACAACGACTTGCCTTCATCGGTGGCATTTCTCTCACTAAATGAAAAATTATATCTCCTTGGCATCTTCGTGTTTACACATCCTGCCTCATTGAGTGCATGAATGATGCTACGTGATTGTTCTCCTGGTGAACTGGAGAAGGCACTTGAGTGGCTGCGGGTGTTGATATATCTGTTGGGAACAGCGTAGCTTCGTGCTGTATTGGGGCAGACTCGAAGCTCAGTTCCTTCCAAAACAGTTTGATTTTAAAGCTGCGATGCTTCACTTCGCTCGCCATGGAAGTTAATGCACTATTATATACTATATACACTATTTTCGAATAGTAGCAAACGATTTGCCTTCATCGGCGGCAATTCTCTCACTGAATGAAACATTATATCTCCGTGGCATCTTCGTGTTTGCGCTTTATGCCTAGCGCAAGAATGATGCCACGTGACTTCTGATGGGGGCTCCTAGTGGCTGCAGATGTTGACATATCAGCTTGGAACAGCATAGCTTCGTGGTGTATTGGGACAGACCCGAAGTTCAGCTCAGCTTCGCACAGCCTAGCATAGCATTGCAACGCTGCCAATTAGGGCATTGCCTTAGCTGGCACTTTGCACTATTGTGTGGAATTACTGAAGACTTGCAACATGATTTCGAAGAGCGTCAGTGACACGATGTCATTGCGATCATCGCTAATAGGCCGTGAAATCTTCGAGCGACTGGTGGAAATACTTCAAGGAAAGGTTATGTGCTGTCTTCTCCGGAGGCAAAGAAAAGGAGAGACAAAATGTTTTATATGTATCTTTAATTCTCGCAATCAACTGCTTCTTTCTGGAAAAATCTTTTAAACTTACGATAATAAATGCACAGGATTTTTGAAGGAGTCGGTTGGGAATAAAATACGCATGGAAAGAATAGTGGCGTACTGATTAAAAATAATTCTACTACGTAAAAAAATTACCGGCGAAAAATTATTTCCTGAAGATTAGGATATAAAAACCAGCAAGAAGAAGGACATTTTGCAGGAGAAAAAATTTGACAAGCGGTAGTCTCAAACGCCAAAAGTATGGAACACCTGCACCTACACGTTACCCCTAGGCTACAGCCTCTATGGAGAAAGAGAGCGAAGCTACAAGGGTTTAAGGAAGTGTGTCCATTTTTGTACTTTTTGATTAATTAATTCTCTTAAACTAAAAGCCATTGGCTGCAAATTCCAAAAAGGTATTCTTATATTGACCTAAACTCTCTGCTGGTAGAAAATTAACCAAATCTGTGAGTTACAGTCCATAGCCTCTCCTTGTGAGTTCAAAGCTGGCTTTAAGTTAAATGCTGGCTCACACTAGAGGATCGGTCATGATCAGGGCAAGGGGACTTTTTGGGGAGACCATTCACAATTGTAGGTCAGGTCCCGGTTGAGGCATGGACACATTCTTGCAAAAGGATTATTGCAACATACCAAGATGTCAGACAGTTTGGTGTGGAAGTGTTAATTTTGGCAGCCAGGGGCGGCCTGAGGAATTTTGGCGCCCCAAGGAATTTTGGTGCCCCGAGGAATTTTGGCAACTCGGGTGATATAGCACTCAAGAAGTCCCTCTCCTCAAATGTTTGTTGAAGCATTTTCAAAGTACATGTTAATTTATTCTTTGCTCTTTAAATTTCTAAATTTGTAAATGTCATAAGTCCGGAGCGTCGTTAGTCTTAAGTTGAGGACTGACTGTATTTCCGTATCTAGGAGCACTGTTTATGCTCTGCTAGTGTGATTTACGTTTGAGGTTTTGAAGTTTTCTCTGAGTATGTTCCTGAATAGAATCAGTTAACACGAGTGCGGTTTCGAAAAGAAAGAGTTTATATATCTGCCTCTAAGAGCGCTGTTCCTACACTGCCATCATAGCATGCTAAATTGTTTTAAAAAAATTAGAAAATTTATCGTAAAATGATGCAAATAGCGGGAAAACTTCAAATGAAATAATGTAAATACAGGGTTTTATTTGCATGGGAATCATTGGAAAATTGATGGGACCCATATAAAATGTTGTAAATAGCGGGAAAACATATATTCCGATAACATAAATATGGGGTTTTACTGTATTTTGATTTATAACGGTATCCATATTTTTCTTTGAATGGAGATTGAACTAGTATTGGGTGCCTGTGGCATCTGGCCTAAATTAATGTCACCCTCTCTATGCCAGAGAAGACGGTGCTCGAACAGTCACATATACTGTTTCTCCTTTTGAGTAGAAGTTTGGATGTAAGTGATATACGTTACCTCCATGTAGTTCCATATCTAGCCACTTGATGGTACTGCGTATCGGGCACCCGTAAGTACAGTAATACCCTACAGAATGAATGCCCATTTATTGAATATTCACTATTGCTTATGTTATTAATAAACACAAAAAATTTACTGAACGAATGCCAGACTCACAATAACGAATGCCTTGTTTTCCATTCAGAATGAAATTTAGCAAATATGTAGTCCGAGTGGGTCTCACATGTAATGTATACAAGTGAATTATAACCAAAACACATAGTTTGAAACTTGATTCTTGCCTCACATATACAATGTTGCAACATGTAGTCAACCAATAGAGTGAAACATTTTATACCTATATGATTGTACTGTCTGACTGGGAACAAAAGAACCTCCATCCTAGGCCGGACAGGAGGCTATAAATCAGTTGGTGGTTATCACTTATACGGTAAATACCTGCTGTTTTTTGTGCTACATTCCGTCAAAAATGTAACCCTTTAAAAATGAGTGTGAAAAGAAAATCAAGTGGCAATATAGTGAATGATTCTGTAAATAAACAAAGGTGCATCACATTAGATATGAAATTGGAGGTTTTGTGATGGTTAGATGTTGGTGAAAATCAAATGTGATTTCTAAGGCTTTAGGCCCTCTTCCTTCACAAGAACAAGGATGCAATTATGGCAAGTGCGCAATCTGTTACAACTCTAACTGCAACTAAGGTGTCTTGCAAATGTAATGACATAATTGAGAGAATGGAAAGATTACTGAACACTTGGATAGAGGATCAGCACCAAAGAAATGTTCCCATGAGTATGCTAGTGATTCAAGAGAAGGTGAAAAGTTTATTTCTGGATCTTAAAGAAAAAGATGATATTATTGAAAGTGTGGATGCATTTAATGCTAGTAGAGGCTGGTTTGATAGGTTTAAACACTCCAGCAACTTACACAATGTTAAAAGGACCGGTGAAGCCACCAGTTCAGACAAGGTTGCAGCAGAGAAATATCCCGCTGAATTACAGAAAATAATTGATAGAGGCATACTCACCTCAGCAAATTTTTAATGTTGATGAAACTGGGTTGTTTTGGCAACCAATGCCAGCGCACACTTTCATTTCTAAAGAGGAGCGTACATCATCTGGGTTTAAGGCAGCTACAGATCATCTTACTCTCCTGCTGGGGGAAATACTGAGGGAGATTTAAATTAAAACCTCTTCTAGTTTATCACTCGGAAAACCCTCGAGCTATGAAGGGAATTGTAAAATCTCGTCTTCCGGTAATATGGTGGTCAAATAAATAAGGGTAGGTGACAATGTCAGTGTTTCAGGAGTGGTTTATGTCATATTTTTCCCCTTTAGTTGAAAAATATTGTAGAGATAAAAACATCACTTGCAAAACTCGACTCATTCTTGACAGTGTCTCTGGGCATCCTTTTATCTTGAAAGATATGTCATCACATGTAAGAATTGAATTCCTTCCTGCAAATATGACAGCATTGATCTAACCCATGGATCAAGGTGTAATAGCAACATTCAAGACTTACTACTTACGCCGCACCTTCAGACAGCTCATCAGTGCAACTTTGATAAGAGTCTTTTGGCGTGGTTTTAATATTATGAATGCCATTGAGATCATTGCCAAGTTCTGGGCAGAGGTTAAGTCATGCACAATGAGCTCAGTGTAGAAATAATTGTAGCCAAGTTACACCCAGGGCATCCAAAGCTTAGCAGAATGTATGCTAGAAGTTCAACAGGACATTGTTAACTTTACAGAAAAAGTTGGTTTGAATGATGTGGACGAAAATGATGTGTTAGAATTGTTGCAGTCACGTGGAGAAGAATTATCAAATGAGGAGTTAATGCAGATGGAAAAGGAACGATCTACAAATGATTGTGATGAAGAAGAGGAGTCATCATCTGACAATCCACATAGTTTGACTCTCTCAACAATGGAACTTGGGTTTTATCATTTAGAAAATGCAATGGAAATATTTGCTGAAAATCATATATCAGAAGAAAAAAGTTTAGAATTTAGCTGAGATATTGGAAGAGACATGGTATGCTACAAGGAACTCTATTTCCAGAAACAGAAGCTGGCGACGCAGACATCCTTGGACAGATTTTTTAAAAAATGTCCCACAGAGGAAATCCGAAAATAAGATCCATGCATTACTTTGGCTTCATGTTTAACTCATATCATTGGTGACACTAAGAAGACCCCCACGTCATTTTCAATAAAATTTGATTCAGATGATGAATCAGATTTTCCTTTTTCTTGTTCCAACTAACAAAAACCCCACCATACCATTCATCATCATATCATCACCATTATCAAGGTCATCATCTCATCAATCTTCTCGGCATGACACACAGAATTCCTGGTAAGTAAACATTTTTTATGAATTGCATATTTACTACCATAGGGTTACTGCATCTTCTGGCACTCGCAAAAATTTGAAAACGTACCATTTCAGATGTTTAGCGTAAGTTCTAAAACCAAAACTATGATTGTTCAGACAACGACCGTAAGATGGCATGCACAAATGGCAGTTGATATTGTCATGCGTAGCTGAAAATTGGAGGAAAATTTCCAGGCTCTGTAATATGTATAAAATATTAAACAATGAGACAGCGTGGGCGGATCTACGACAGGGCATAAATGAACCGACTTTTATGGGGATAAATGACCACAACTACAAATTAAGACAAAGACAAAGAGCGAATACTAAAAGATTTTCTTTTTTAAATAAAACAATTGTTGATTGGAACGAGTTGCCTGCAGAAATTTTTAAGCCCTTCCCTAGAAATGTAGATACATTTAGAAAGAAATGCAAAAAATTACTGAGATGATATTTGGTTTGCTTTTATTTTGTATTTTGCTTTTATTCTGTATGTATTTTGATTATATTCGACTTTATATTTTCTTTTGACTGTTAGATTTTCTTTCACGTTTTATTTATTTGTATGTATGTATGTTACCACCTGGCACATTGCCAACTTGTAACTATTATCAATTAAATTAAATTACGTAAATATTCTATGTAAATAGAAGAGTGTCAAACAGAGTTCATTCTCATAGAAAAGGTGATGTGAGAGAAATAAACAACTGAATTGCAGATATTTTTCATTAAAAACAATGGATTCTGTTAGATTGCCTTGTAATTCGTAATATGCTCAAATCACATTTTACCGTGTGCATTTTTTTGTGTTCTAAAAGAATATATGTACATACCTTTATTACTCCGTATTAAAGCAAAGAACACAATCTTGCAATGGAAATGTATCACTAAATAGTTGTTGGAGTTGTTCATTTGTGCTGTAAGTGATACATTTTATCCACAGAAACATTAGAAATGCTTCTATGTAACCAGGTCGCAATGTTTCTAGTGACCGGTTTATTTTTGGTATTGTGTGATCTCCGGGGGTTTGACACGGATTTATTTTGAGCTTGAACAGTTTACGTTTATTTATGTAAAATTTGCTCTTTTTCTAGGTGAATAATGGCTGATTTAGCGTAATTTCGCAAAATTAGCAAATATTACTCATTTTAAATTAAATAACTTGAGAATATGCAACGGCTCAAAATTGTAAATTTCTGCTAGAAGTAGCTAGACTCCAAAATAGATGTTTGAATTGTCTCCTTGTAATATAATGGCAATGGATGTGAACTTTTCATGTTTACGTACATTAAAAAAGTATGAAAATTATTTTTTGATGTCATGTTCACGTGTACCACGCGCACTCGTGTAAGACGCGCACCCCGTTTTTGAACATCAAGATATAGGGAAAAAATAATTTGGGAAAAATCGGCAAAGAATTAAAAAACTTTATAACAAAGCAAAAGCATTTATTTATTTATCTTTGGAAAGGAACAACAAATTTTCTGAAGAAATTAAAATATTTATGATTGCGTCAATTTATTGACACTAGAAACGTCTGGTGAATAGCGAAATTAGCTGTCACTGTCTAGTCAATTTAGAGATTTCCCCTGTGGTAGAAGAAATTATATGCAATTTAGAAATGGAACAAATCGATATAAACGCAAAAGAATATATAAATATATTTAAGAAAGTTTTTTATACTGACTTTTAATCTTCGTCACTCATGCTATCAACCTTTTTGGCGGAACTCGTGTCTTCCTCCTCGCTAGTTTCCCAAACAATGTTGTCTTCGCTACCGTCCGATTTATTTGTGATGCAGCATTTCTTGAAGCTTTTAACTATCACCTTGTCTTCAATTATGTTCCAAGATGTGATGATCCATTCGCATATCTGCTTCAATCCTGGCTTCCTTATCCTACCTGTCGGCATAGTTTCATGAACAGTACTCGCCATCCATTCCATGAATTGCCTCTTCATATGATTTTTGAAAGGACGATTGATGCAAACATCCAGTAGCTGAAGCACGGACATCATTCCTGCTAGAATGATCACCTGGTCAGTTTTTCTCTTTTGAAGGCCTTCCTTCCCGTCTTCAGTCAGGTGGCAACGAAAACTGTCCAGCAACAACATATTGGGGAGATTGAGAAGGGCACCTGGATGACATTCCCACACACACTTTATCCAGTCTAAAACTAGATCACTGTTCATCCAACCCTTTTCATGTGCCCTTACTAAAATTCCTGCTGGGAATTTTACATTTTTCGGAAGCGTTTTTCTTTTGAATATGACGTATGGTGGTAGTTTCTTTCCATCCGCCGACACTGCAAGCATGACAGTGCATCGTTGTCTTTCTCCTCCACCAGTGATCACTTGAACCGTTTTTGTACCCATATCAGCAACTGTCGTATCATATGGCATTTCGAAATACACAGGTGTTTGATCAGCGTTTCCTATTTGGCCTAATAAGTATGAGTACTTTTCTTGCAGGCGTATAACATATCGCTGAAAACTTAACAGTTTCTCCTCATAAGTTTCGGGGAGGAGTTGAAAAATCGTTGTCCTCCTTATCGAAAGGCCATTCCGACGAAAAAACTTATGCGCCCATCCCTTGCTAGCTTTAAACTCAGCTTGACTAACACCTAAATCTCTGGCTATCTGTAGCGCTTTTATGACACACATTTCTGTTGACACTGCATAGCCAAATTGCCGTCTATCCCTTATGTACTCGACTAGTTGTTCTTCTATGACAGGATATCTGGCGGATTTTCCTCTAAAGGCTCTTTGTCCCTGTTTGTAGTGAGAAGTTGATCCATTTTCTTCCTCCAATCCCTTATGCATGATTCTGACACATCATACTTTCGTCCTGCAACACGGTTTCCTATATCTTTTGCATCTCTGATCACTTTCAGCTTTTCGCTTGCAGTAAAAGATCGCAATCTTTTATTACTATTCATTTTAGGGGCTATAAGGCAAGAGGAGATAACCTGAATTTGTGGCCACCAGCAAAAGCAAATGGTACGCGCACGCACAAACCAAATACGATGTCTGAAGGACTGAAGGGTGCAAAGGAATCAGGAACAGAGATTTTGTATCTTCTTAACTGATAGGTGTACTGTTTCAGAGGACAGGCATTATCATTTAGAAATTTGATCTGGCAGTGCCAATCATTCGAAAGGTAACTACTAGGTAGGTATGTGCTTTCAACGTATCGTATAACCTACTCAATCTAGCTTTTACGTAGTTTCAATGAAATCGACGAAGTCAGAATTTTGTAGCTATTTCGTTGGTACCTTTTCTCCGGTATTTTAAGTAGTAATCAACACCAACTGCATCATTGTCATACCGAAACACAATTTCAGCTAAGTTTGTATAATACATCGCGTTTCAATGCCTAAGATGAAATACTCGTGTAAGACGCGCACCCAGTTTTTTGACGGGGATTTAAGGGAAAAAAGGTGCGCGTGGTACACGTGAACATAGGGTATTTGCTTGTTGCCATAATTATATCATCAAACTCGGCTTCAGATAGATTATTCAACCGATATTGCTGTAAAATATCAAAAATTTTGGAA
Source organism: Tanypteryx hageni (assembly GCA_028673005.1). NCBI lineage: Eukaryota > Metazoa > Arthropoda > Insecta > Odonata > Petaluridae > Tanypteryx > Tanypteryx hageni. The sequence continues at coordinate 113,624,768 of CM054117.1, read as the reverse complement.
GTGTGGGCATTACACGAATTAGTTTTTCCGGATATTTAGCTCTAGAAACGGGGATGCAGACATTACACGTGTGTGGGTATTAAACGAGTAAATACGGTATATGACAATTATTTTTAAATAGTTATTTATTATGAACTTATTGGTGTACAACAGCTTCAAACAACTAATTCTTTATGATGGAAAATCACAATTTTCTATTAACATTTGCTATGAAAAAACTTGATATAAAATAAATGAGATATACAAAATATCATAGATATTTCTGGTACAAAAAAGGAAATTATTGCAGGTCTGCAGAACGAGTTTGCTAGACTGCAGAACGAGCTTGAGTTGGCGGATTCTAAGATCAAGGTGCTAACTCACGAAAATGAAGAAAATCTCAATTAATTGAAGGTGTTGAGTGGGCAAAGGATGGAAAAAAGGGACATGAGGAAAAAGAGCCAGTAGTTAGGATATTGGGTGACTCAATAGTCAGATTTAGTGGGGAGCATTGTAGGAAAGAAGGATTGTTTTCCGGGGATAAAAGCTGAACAATTGGAAAACAAAATTCGTGCAATGGGTGATGATAGGAAGGAAAAAGTGGTGTTATTGCATGTCGGAACTAATGATATTAAAGGGGTGAGGAGTGATGATCACGTTGTGGGGCTGATTTGGGACCTGTGCACCATGGCGAAGAAGAATTTTAAAAATGCGAAGGTCATAGTCAGTGGAATTGTACGAAGAAGGGATATCTCCAACAGAAGGGTTGATTACATCAATGACGTCGATGAGGGGATAGACTGGGTTTGCAATAAACAAGGTGTTTGCTTTGTGGATCCTAACTGCTGGGTCAAAGAGCCTTGGCTCTTGGCTCTCAAGTGACTTGGCAAGAGATGGGTTGCACTTGAATAGGAATGGATCGTTTAAAATAGAAAAACGTTTTAGTGATGTCATTAATAAATTTAAGGGGCAGGGAAACTAGAAGAGGTTACTGGAGGTGACATTGTATGTGGGAAGGCAAGAACTGACATAGGCAACCCCAGAGGTGAAACTATGTGGACTGTGGGAAGACGTGAGGCGGAATTAGTGGAACTGCAAAGAAGGCAGCAAAAAATTGACTCAGGTAAGGGCTTATGAGTTCTACAGGTTAACTGTCGTAGTTTGCTAAATAAGATAAATGAGTTCTCAACATTATTGGATGCATACAAACCAGATGTAATAATTGGGACTGAATCATGGTTAAAAAGCAATATAAAGACAAATATTTCCGAAAGATTTTACGACGTACAGGAGAGATAGCGATTTTAGGGGTGGTGGGATTTTTATTTGCGTAAAGGAAGGTTTATCGAGTGCTCTTGAATGAGTTAGGAAAGATTGTGAAATGATGTGTGAATGGTTAAGTGGCTCGAGGTGCAGTAAAACTTTAGATATCATTGCAGCTTAAAGGAGTCCAGGGTGCAATATGTACCTCTTAGAGACCTTGAACGGGTTGTTTTCAGAAAATCCTGGTCGTTCAAATTGCTTAATAGCTGAAGACTTAAATCTACCGAGAGGTAAGTGGGGAGGTGGGAGGGCACAGAAACTGATAAACAACCTGACCCAAGAAGAGGGATTCTCGCAGGTAGTAGAATAGTCTACTAGGGAAGGTAATTTGTTGGATGTTTTCATGTTAAGACCTAATGAGTTGCTTTTAAGCATGGAAACAATGCCAGGAATAAGCAATCATAAATCAGTATGCTTAGAATTAGAATGGGGTTTTCATAAGATTCATGATATAGTACCTAAAACTATTATCTGGCAATATAAAAAAGGCAATAGAGAGGGTTTTTTTAATTACTTACAAGAAAACTTTTCGAGCTGGTCTGGGAAAGGAAAAATGGTGCAGGAAACATAGGAAAATTTTAAGACTATATTATTTGAATGGATGCAAAAATTTGTTCCCAAAAAAGTACTAAGTTTAAACTCCAATCCGGAGTATTACAATAAAAAAGTGAGAGTATTGAAAAAGAAAGTTAGGAAAGCGCATAAAGAAAAAATAAAGGGGAAGAATATGGACTTAATTATAAGAAATTAGTAACGGAACTAACGAGGGAAAAAAGACGAGCTCAAGAAAGTTGTCTCCTTAATATGCTAGGTTCTAAAAATAATAATAAATTTTTCAAATATAACGGAAGACGCAAGGATAACTCGGAGAAAATTAGAACGATCAAGAGTAATAATGGGGAGATAATCTTATTGTTAGATGATGAATGGATAGCAAATGAATTTAGTAACCAGTTTGCTAGTGTTTTTGGGGAAGAAATTCCAAAAGATTACCACTCTGGCTCGAGAGGAGAGAAACATGGAAGGGTTGCATCTACTGCGAAGTCAATTAGGATAAGAGATAGGGACATAATGAGGAAAATAGTGAAGTTGGGTAACAATGAATCAAGAGGGCCAGATAATATATCAAGTGAAATATTAAAATTTGGCTTAGAAGAAATAATTCCATACATCCGAGTATTGTTTAATATATCACTCCAAAACTCTAAAATACCAGATGACTGGAATTGGCAACAGTAGTGCCTATTTATAAGGGCAGAAATAAAACAGATGTAGAAAATTATAGACCAGTCAGTTTAACTTCGGTCGTGTATAAGATCATGGAAAGAGTCATAGTAGATTATATAAGAGAGTACTGGGAAGCTAATAATTTGCTTTTTAAAAACCAACATGGGTTTAGGAGGAGTTTTTCGTGTGAAACACAGCTCCTAGCATTGTGTCAAGACATTGCTGAAGCCATAGATGAAGGAGAGGAAGTTGATGCAATAGTAATAGATTTTTCAAAAGTGTTTGACACATTTCCTCATGATAGATTAATTGAAAAGTTATGGAACATAAATATCGATCGGAGAGTAGTTTACTGAATAAATGATTTTCTTGAGGGCAGAAGGCAAAAGGTCAGAATAGTTGAGAAATTTTCAAAAGAAGCTAAAGTGACCTCAGGTGTTCTTCAAGGAAGTGTTATTGGTCCTTAATTGTTTCTTATCTACGTAAATGATCTCTGTCTCACAATCAGTAAAGTCAGATATTTGGTTGTTTGTGGATGACTGAGTCATCTATAGGAAGTGTATGGATGAAAATGATTGCTTAGTTCTCCAGGAAGATCTAGATAAGTTGGCAGTTTGGATAAAATTAAATAGGATGAATATAAACACATATAAAAGTAAATATATTAAATTTACGAATAAGAGAGTTAGTAGCAATTATGATTACAAGATAAATGGGAAGCAGGTACTGAGGTCGGATCATTGTAGGTATTTAGGAGTCCTTATGATGCAAGACTTAGATTGGGGATTGCATGTTGAAAATATAGTTCACAAAGTGTACAAAAATTTACATTTTGTAATGAGAAACCTTAGAGGGTGCTCAATGACGGCAAGGAAATTAGCCTACACTTCCATTGTTAGGCCAATGTTCGAGTACGCGACGTCTGTTTGGGAGCCATATGGAAAAGGGCTCACAGATAAGATAAAAAAGTTCCAGAGGAAGACAGCGTGTTATGTGTTAGGGTGGTTTGGGAATGAGGATAGTTGATTAAAGAGTTAGGCTGGGAAACGCTAAGTGGGAGAAGACATGTTAACAGGCTAGGAGGAATATACAATGCGTTCATAAATAATAAGCGCTGAGAAGACATGAACAGATGATTAGGAAAACCTGGGTTTGTGGGAAAAAATGATCACAAGTATAAAATGAAACTAACAAGGCAGAAAAGTAATGTATCTAAATATTCATTTATAAATTGCGGGGTGTGGGAATGGAATATGTTACCTGAGGAACTCTTCTAACCCTTCCCCAACAATGTTAAAAATTTTAAATCTAGAGTTAAAAATATCAATGTAAATGATATTCATTACTTTTAGTATTACTGTGTAACCATATTGTAAGACAAATTATTAACAAGGGAGCTGGAGGAAGTAGATGGATCACTTGCTAGGGTGAGGTATGGTGAGGACTTCGTGGGCCCCGGGACCGTTATGGTAGCCGTGAAGGCCTGCCAAGAACCTCGAAAACTCTAAGCTCCTTATATGAAAAATTCATGGATAGAATATTGTATATGGTATGTGAAAATGTAAATATAATTTTTAATATGTTTATATGTTAAATTTTGTAACTCTGCCATCGGGCCAGGCACCCACTTACATTGTAAATAGAAATAAATATATACTTGGTAAAATATCAATGTAGTGTATTACCTTGTCATGTTCCTAAAATTATTCATGATTACAAAGATCTTTGACTATGATTGGCCAGTGCAAAAGTAAACAAAAATGGAATACCAGAGTCATTACGATTCAGTGGTGCCGCCGCAGCTTCAGATGCATAACTGGAGCGTAGGTACCAAAAGCAAAATAACATTAGAATAACGAATGACTAACGATCGCAAAAGTTCAAGTCATGAACCTAATTAACCAATGTAAAAAAACACAGTAAAAGTGAACAAGTGAAATAGAATTAAAGGTAATAAACATATAAATAACAACTCATTTGTCTTAAATGAGATTGCAATGACTCTCATTGAACAGATAGTGAAGTACAAATGAAAGCAAGTGAGAAGAATGTTGGGACCATCATAAAGTACCATAGAGCTTTATTTTAAAATTTTTCAAAAATTAAAATTTTAATTTTAAGATGCCAACCACATTATATCGAAAATGCACAAAAAGAACATGCGCTAAACGAGGACCACCTGTACATGTTTTTAGGTCCCCTGAACAAGTTTTGACTATTTTCTCGGTCTGTGACCGGAATTTTGTAGGTGCTCTAACTCAAAACTAATAGTCCTCCTGTAATTCTTCATTAACGTATTAAATAACCTGAGTTATAGATAATTTTATTCTATATAACTTTTGTCTTTAATAATTTGTTGTAGAGTCAATTTTTAAGGAGATATTTCAGTTCATTGTTGACCGATTCTAGCGCCGCCAACTCTTAAATTACCAACAACATATGGAGAAAGTCATGTGTTGGCCATGTCAGATTTTAATTTAATGAGATAAATAATAAATGGAATGCATATGTAATAATGATATGTAAGCTCAGCTACTTATTCTTCTGCAACTCTTTTTGCCTCGTAAGTAACAATTTTGATTGATACAACATTACCAAACTTCCTCTGTTCTATTATCCATCAATTCCTGTAGTTGTGGCCATTTTACACCAACCTTATGAAGACTATATTTCTCTTATACCATCAGCTTCAGTTTTACCTTGTTTTCACCATTCACGGATCTATTTTCTGTGGGAGGTGGATGAAAATGATGTGCTGCTGCTCTGTTTGCATGGGTTTTTGTGTATTAAATCACCTGAAGCTTATAGGTCAGGCATGTCAAACTGGTGGGCCCCATGTGGCAGTCCGATAGCTAATTTTTGTCTCAAGACAATCATGTGGGATTGTATAGAAATGCATTATTTTAGCAAAAAGGAAATGATATTTTTTTCATTGTTACCAAATTACAATAGAATGCATTTTCTAAATTATTACTTTTAACTGTAAAACAGGCATCCGATCTTAAGTTCTGACCCTCATTAAACATCTGCGGCACTTCTCTAATATACATTGCTTTAATGCGACCCTTCTATAGCATACATAGCTTTAATCAGCCCTTCTGTAACATACATCGCTTTAATGAAGCCCTTCTATAACATTCATAGCTTTAATGCAGCCCTTCTGTAACAGTCATCGCTTTAATGCAGCCCTTCTATAACATTCATCGCTTTAATGCAGCCATTCTATAACATTCATAGCTTTAACCCTTCAGCACCGGGATCGGTACGTGGTACGGACCTAGGTTTCTTTCCTTGGCACCGGGATCCGTACCACGTACGGACCCTTGCCACGACTTTTAATTTGCCGTATTTTTATTATAAACATTTCTTATAGAATGATATTTTTGTTTAACGCTGAGGAATGATTTTTATTTGAATTTTAAAAATTGGAATACGTTTTGTTAACTCTTAAATTGACTTATATAATATTTTTAGTGTACATGAATGGAAAACTGCAAAAAAACTCATCTTTTTTATTCTTTACTTTATCAATTCGTAATATTTTCTTTTATTAGAAATTAATCACACGGATAATTTCTTATATTTTTAGGAATTTAAACAATTTCTTTTGTTCATCTGGCTCTTATTAACATTATATAAATTGATTTCAAAAGTTACGATTTTAACATCCAATTTTTTGTCTACTTTAAAATATATAGTATATTAAAATATAACTGTACTTTGTAAAAACTAAATGGACAGATTATGCAAATAACTAAATAAACTTGTGTATATTCTTGGAACACAGCTGCACTGGAGTAGGCTAGTATCGTAAAGAGGCAAGAGACGAAATGAAAACAGATTGTTCTAGAGCGTCTCTTTCTCAGTGATGGAAGGGACCCTCCCTGTTTTCTTCGTGATATATCTTCTGATATCTCATCGTGCTCTCATTCGAAGGAACACTTCATATTCTCAAGACTAAACAAACTCGAGAGGCAACAAATCATTGTATATTGGTGCCATCTCTGTGAAACCTCGAGGTTGTAATTTCAGTGAAGATTTTGTGAGCTAAGCTAAGTGGTGACGGAATGGACGATAGAAATACAATACTTCTCTTTGTTAGTCATCCAAATGCGATAACATTCTGAGAGAGAGAGAGAGAGTTAATAACCAAGCATAGGTTCCAAAGAGTCGGTGTTTACAAGAAGCCAAGAAAGCAAAAGCAGTAGACCATTGAGTAGACCAGAGAAGCAAGCTAAGACTATACAGAGAACTTCAGCATGTGATATCACAAAACGTAGAATATATCGATGTCTATTTTCAAAAAAATTGCATTCAGGAATCTGTAACACATTTCAATTGGCATGGTCTTTCATCTTCATAGGTTATTAATGTAAAAGAATATTAAGTTATTATATTGTACATTTAATACTAAATGCAGAACACTATACAGCCGTTTGTTACAAGATTTCATTCATCTAACATATACAGATGAAAATTTATATTTTTTTAAAAGATGGTACTTATAAAATCTGATATTCTGTTTAAATACCAGCCGGCCATACGATGCCGAAGGATTTAAATGCCTCCCATCGCTGAAGGGTTAATGCAGCCCTACTATAACATTCATCACTTTAATACAGCCCTTCTATAATATACATAGCTTTAATGCAGCCCTTCTATAACATTCATTGCTTTAATGCAGCCCTTCTATAACATTCAACGCTTTAATGCAGCCCTTCTATAACATTCATCGCTTTAATACAGCCCTTCTATAATATACATAGCTTTAATGCAGCCCTTCTATAACATTCATCGCTTTAATACAGCACTTCTATAATATACATAGCTTTAATGCAGCCCTTCTATAACATTCATAGCTTTAATGCAGCCCTTCATTACATTCATCGCTTTAAGGCAGCCCTTCTATAATGTTCATTGCTTTAATGCAGCCCTTCTATTACATTCATCACTTTAATACAGACCTTCTATAACATACATAGCTTTAATGCAGCCCTTCATTACATTCATCGCTTTAATGCAGCCCTTCGATTACATTCATCGCTTTAATACAGCCCTTCTTTAATATACATAGCTTTAATGCAGCCCTTCTATAACATTCATAGCTTTAATACAGCCCTTTATTACATTCATTGCTTTAATGCAGCCCTTCTGTAACATTCATCGCTTTAGTGCAGCCTTTCTATAACATTCATCGCTTTAATACAGCCCTTCTATAATATACATAGCTTTAATGCAGCCCTACTATAAAATACATAGCTTTAATGCAGCCCTTCTGTAACATTCATCTCTTTAATGCAGCCCTTCTATAACCTTCATCGCTTTAATACAGCCCTTCTATAGCATTCATAGTTTTAATGCTGCCCTTCTATAACATTAATCGTTTTAATGCAGCCCTTCAGTAGCATTCATCGCTTTAATGCAGCCCTACTATAAATTACATAGCTTTAATGCAGCCCTTCTATAACATTCATCGCTTTAATACAGCCCTTCTATAACATTCATCGCTTTAATGCTGCCCTTCTGTAACATTCATCTCTTTAATGCAGCCCTTCTGTATCATTCATCGCTCTAATTCTGCCCTTCTATATCATTCATCGCTTTAATTCTGCCCTTCTATAACATTCATCCCTTTAATACAGCCCTTCTATAATATACATAGCTTTAATGCAGCCCTTCTATAACATTCATCGCTTTAATACAGCCCTTCTATAACATTCATCGTTTTAATGCAGCCCTTCTGTAACATTCATCGCTTTCATGCAGCCCTTCTATAACTTACATAGCTTTAATGCAGCCCTTCTATAACATTCAATGCTTTAATGCAGCCCTTCTATAACATTCATCGCTTTAATACTGCCCTTCTATATTATACATAGCGTTAATGCAGCCCTTCTATAACATTCATACCTTTAATGCAGCCCTTCATTACATTCATCGCTTTAATGCATCCCTTCTGTAACATTCATCGCTTTAATGAAGCCCTTCTATAACATTCATCTCTTTAATACAGACCTTCTGTAACATGCATAGCTTTAATGCAGCCCTTCATTACATTCATCGCTTTAGTGCAGCCCTTCTATTAAATTCATCGCTTTAAAACAGCCCTTCTATAACATTCATCGCTTAAATACAGCCCTTCTATAATATACATATCTTTAATGCAGCCGTACTATAAAATACATAGCTTTAATGCAGCCCTTCTGTATGATTCATTGCTTTAATGCAGCCCTTCTATAACATTCTTCGTTTTAATGCAGCCTTTCTATAACATTTATCGCTTTAATGCAGCCCTTTTATAACATACATAGCTTTAATGCAGCCCTTCTATAACATTCAACGCTTTAATGCAGCCCTTCTATAACAATCATCGCTTTAATACTGCCCTTCTATAATATACATAGCTTTATTGCAGCCCTTCTATAACATTCATAGGTTTAATACAGGCCTTCATTACATTCATCGCTTTAATGCAGCCCTTCTGTAACATTTATCGCTTTAATGTAGCCCTTCTATAACATTCATCGTTTTAATGCAGCCCTTCTATAACATTCATCGTTTTAATGCAGCCCTTCATTACATTAATAGCTTTAATGCAGCCCTTCTATAACTTTCATCGCTTTAATGCAGCCCTTATATTACATTCATCGCTTTAATGCAGCCCTTCTGTAACATTTTTCGCTTTAAAACAGCCCTTCTATAATATACATAGCTTTAATACAGCCCTTCTATAACATTCATCGTTTTAATGCAGCCCTTCTATAACATTCATCACTTTAATACAGCCCTTCTATAATATACATAGCTTTAATGCAGCCCTTCTATAACATTCATTGCTTTAATGCAGCCCTTCTATAACATTCAACGCTTTAATGCAGCCCTTCTATAACATTCATGGCTTTAATACAGCCCCTCTATAATATACATAGCTTTAATGCTGCCCTTCTATAACATTCATCGCTTTAATACAGCCCTTCTATAATATACATAGCTTTAATGCAGCCCTTCTATAACATTCATCACTTTAATACAGACCTTCTATAACATACATAGCTTTAATGCAGCCCTACATTACATTCATCGCTTTAATGCAGCCCTTCTATTACATTCATCGCTTTAATACTGCCCTTCTATATTATACATAGCGTTAATGCAGCCCTTCTATAACATTCATACCTTTAATGCAGCCCTTCATTACATTCATCGCTTTAATGCAGCCCTTCTGTAACATTCATCGCTTTAATACTGCCCTTCTATATTATACATAGCGTTAATGCAGACCTTCTATAACATTCATACCTTTAATGCAGCCCTTCATTACATTCATCGCTTTAGTGCAGCCCTTCTATTAAATTCATCGCTTTAATACAGCCCTTCTATAACATTCATCGCTTAAATACAGCCCTTCTATAATATACATACCTTTAATGCAGCCGTACCATAAAATACATAGCTTTAATGCAGCCCTTCTGTATGATTCATTGCTTTAATGCAGCCCTTCTATAATATTCTTCGTTTTAATGCAGCCTTTCTATAACATTTATCGCTTTAATGCAGCCCTTTTATAACATACATAGCTTTAATGCAGCCCTTCTATAACAATCATCGCTTTAATGCAGCCCTTCTATAACAATCATCGCTTTAGTACTGCCCTTCTATAATATACATAGCTTTATTGCAGCCCTTCTATAACATTCATAGCTTTAATACAGGCTTTCATTACATTCATCGCTTTAATGCAGCCCTTCTGTAACATTTATCGCTTTAATGTAGCCCTTCCATAACATTCATCGCTTTAATGCAGCCCTTCTATAACATTCATCGTTTTAATGCAGCCCTTCATTACATTCATTGCTTTAATGCAGCCCTTCTATAATATACATAGCTTTAATGCAGCCCTTCTGTAACATTTATCGCTTTAAAACAGCCCTTCTATAACATTCATCGTTTTAATGCAGCCCTTTTATAACATACATAGCTTTAATGCAGCCCTTCTATAACATTCAACGCTTTAATGCAGCCCTTCTATAACATTCATCACTTTAATACAGCCCTTCTATAATATACATAACTTTAATGCAGCCCTTCTATAACATTCATAGCTTTAATGCAGCCCTTCATTACATTCATCGCTTTAAGGCAGCCCTTCTATAATGTTCATTGCTTTAATGCAGCCCTTCTATTACATTCATCACTTTAATACAGACCTTCTATAACATACATAGCTTTAATGCAGCCCTTCATTACATTCATCGCTTCAATGCAGCCTTTCTATTACATTCATCGCTTTAATACTGCCCTTCTATATTATACATAGCGTTAATGCAGCCCTTCTATAACATTCATACCTTTAATGCAGCCCTTCATTACATTCATCGCTTTTATGCAGCCCTTCTGTAACATTCATCGCTTTAATACTGCCCTTCTATATTATACATAGCTTTAATGCAGCCGTACTATAAAATACATAGCTTTAATGAAGCCCTTCTATAACATTCATCGCTTTAATGCAGCCCTTATATTTCATTCATCGCTTTAATTCAGCCCTTCTGTAACATTTATCGCTTTAAAACAGCCCTTCTATAATATACATAGCTTTAATGCAGCCGTACTGTAAAATACATACAGCCCTTCTATAACATTCATCGCTTTAATACTGCATATGGCCTGAAGATTTTTTAGATGTTGTGATGGTACCACTGGAGAAAAAGAACAATGCAAAATGTTGTAATGATTACAGAACTATTAGTTTAATTTCTCATTAGCTAAAGTTCTAACCAGAATAATAACCAAAAGAATTGAATGTAAAATAGAAAAGGAGCTGCAAGATAATTAGTTTGGTTTTAGAAGAGGAAGGGGGACTAGAGATGCTATAGGATGTATGAGGATGATGACAGAAAGAGCGCTAGAAGTCAATAAAGGTATGTATTTTTGTTTTGTAGATTGGGAGAAAGCTTTTGACCGAGTGAAATGGGATAAAATGCTGGGTATTTTAAACAAAATAGGAATAGATTGGAAAGATAAAAGACTGCTTAAAAACCTTTACTTTGATCAAAAGATTAGAGTCAGGGTTGAAGGAGAAGAAACAGAAAGTACTTCATTAGGGAGGGGAGTGAGGCAGGGTTGTCCTATTTCACCAGCGATATTTAATATTTATGCAGAAACAATCACAGAAGAAGCGTTGATGGTAGAGAAAGGATTTAAGATAGGAGGTGAAAGTATTACCACCATTAAATACGCAGATGATCAGGGCTTAATAGCAGAAGGCGAGAAAGAGCTTCAGAGGATGACAGACAGACTAGTGGAGGTTGGCCAACAATATGGAATGAAGATCAATACAGAAAAAACAAAAGTCATGGTGGTTTCAAAGGAACATAAAGAATTAAATATAATGGTAAATGGCCAAAAATTGGAACAAGTAAGTAGTTTCAAATATCTCGGCAGTATTTTAGCACAGGATGGAAGTAGTACACAGGACATCAGAAGTAGGATTGCAATGGCAAAAGCAGCATTTAACGAGAAGAAGGAGCTTCTCACAAGCAAGAAAATAAATTTAGAAACAAGGAAGAAATTAGCAAAATGCTACATATGGAGCATAGCTCTTTATGGTGCAGAGACGTGGATGGTAAGGAGAAAGGAGGAAAAATATTTAGAAAGTTTTGAGATGTGGGTATGGAGAAGAATGATGAAAGTGAAATGGACAGAGAGGAAGAGAAACGAAGAGGTATTAGAAATGGTGGGAGAAGAAAGGATGCTAATAAATACAATCAGGAAAAGAAAAGCAAATTGGATAGGGCACATATTGAGAAGACAGTGTATACAAAGGACAATCTTAGAAGGAAAAATTAGTGGAAGAAGAGGAAGAGGGAGAAAAAGAATAGGAATATTAGATAATATAAAGCAGGGATATAATACTTATAGAGGTATAAAAGAGGCTTCTAGGGAAAGAGAGAAATGGAAGCAGCGATTCAGTTAAAACCTGTCTTCGGACAGAAACATGATGATGATGATGACTATAAAATACATAGCTTTAATGCAGCCCTTCTGTATGATTCATTGCTTTAATGCAGCCCTTCTATAACATTCTTCGTTTTAATGCAGCCCTTCTGTAACATTCATCGCTTTCATGCAGCCCTTCTATAACTTACATAGCTTTAATGCAGCCCTTCTATAACATTCAATGCTTTAATGCAGCCCTTCTATAACATTCATCGCTTTAATACTGCCCTTCTATATTATACATAGCGTTAATGCAGACCTTCTATAACATTCATACCTTTAATGCAGCCCTTCGTTACATTCATCGCTTTAATGCAGCCCTTCTGTAACATTCATCGCTTTAATGCAGCCCTTCTATAACATTCATCTCTTTAATACAGACCTTCTGTAACATGCATAGCTTTAATGCAGCCCTTCATTACATTCATCGCTTTAGTGCAGCCCTTCTATTAAATTCATCGCTTTAATACAGCCCTTCTATAACATTTATCGCTTTAAAACAGCCCTTCTATAATATACATAGCTTTAATGCAGCCGTACCATAAAAGACATAGCTTTAATGCAGCCCTTCTGTATGATTCATTGCTTTAATGCAGCCCTTCTATAACATTCTTCGTTTTAATGCAGCCTTTCTATAACATTTATCGCATTAATGCAGCCCTTTTATAACATACATAGCTTTAATGCAGCCCTTCTATAACATTCAACGCTTTAATGCAGCCCTTCTATAACAATCATCGCTTTAAAACAGCCCTTCTATAATATACATAGCTTTATTGCAGCCCTTCTATAACATTCATAGCTTTAATACAGGCCTTCATTACATTCATCGCTTTAATGCAGCCCTTCTGTAACATTTATCGCTTTAATGTAGCCCTTCTATAACATTCATCGCTTTAATGCAGCCCTTCTATAACATTCATCGTTTTAATGCAGCCCTTCATTACATTCATAGCTTTAATGCAGCCCTTCTATAACTTTCATCGCTTTAATGCAGCCCTTATATTACATTCATCGCTTTAATTCAGCCCTTCTGTAACATTTATCGCTTTAATACTGCCCTTCTATAATATACATAGCTTTAATGCAGCCGTACTATAAAATACATAGCTTTAATGAAGCCCTTCTATAACATTCATCGCTTTAAAACAGCCCTTCTATAATATACATAGCTTTATTGCAGCCCTTTTATAACATACATAGCTTTAATGCAGCCCTTCTATAACATTCAACGCTTTAATGCAGCCCTTCTATAACAATCATCGCTTTAAAACAGCCCTTCTATAATATACATAGCTTTATTGCAGCCCTTCTATAACATTCATAGCTTTAATACAGGCCTTCATTACATTCATCGCTTTAATGCAGCCCTTCTGTAACATTTATCGCTTTAATGTAGCCCTTCTATAACATTCATCGCTTTAATGCAGCCCTTCTATAACATTCATCGTTTTAATGCAGCCCTTCATTACATTCATAGCATTAATGAAGCCCTTCTATAACATTCATCGCTTTAATGCAGCCCTTATATTACATTCATCGCTTTAATTCAGCCCTTCTGTAACATTTATCGCTTTAAAACAGCCCTTCTATAATATACATAGCTTTATTGCAGCCCTTTTATAACATACATAGCTTTAATGCAGCCCTTCTATAACATTCAACGCTTTAATGCAGCCCTTCTATAACAATCATCGCTTTAAAACAGCCCTTCTATAATATACATAGCTTTATTGCAGCCCTTCTATAACATTCATAGCTTTAATACAGGCCTTCATTACATTCATCGCTTTAATGCAGCCCTTCTGTAACATTTATCGCTTTAATGTAGCCCTTCTATAACATTCATCGCTTTAATGCAGCCCTTCTATAACATTCATCGTTTTAATGCAGCCCTTCATTACATTCATAGCTTTAATGAAGCCCTTCTATAACATTCATCGCTTTAATGCAGCCCTTATATTGCATTCATCGCTTTAATTCAGCCCTTCTGTAACATTTATCGCTTTAAAACAGCCCTTCTATAATATACATAGCTTTAATGCAGCCGTACTATAAAATACATAGCTTTAATGAAGCCCTTCTATAACATTCATCGCTTTAATGTAGCCCTTATATAACATTCATCGCTTTAATATAGCCCTTCTATAATATACATAGCCTTAATGCAGCCCTTCATTGCATTCATCGCCCATCTATAACATTCATCGCTTTAATGTAGCCCTTATATAACATTCATCGCTTTAATATAGCCCTTCTATAATATGCATAGCCTTAATACAGCCCTTCCACAACATTCATCGCTTTAATGCAGCCCTACTATAAAATACATAGCTTTAACACTTAAGAGTGCTGACCGATGTGTGCCCATTCCCATTCTGTATGCTGGCATATTTTGCACTTTTACAAAAATTCATATTTTAAAAACTTTTTCATTTTTTTGTTTAGTTTATCTATATTGCTTACTGATAACCTTCTTAGTTATTTTAATTTGATTTTCTATCAATTTACATATTTTTTATTATAAAAAAAACTGTTAACATATATGCTATTTTTGGAAAAAAAAAGTAATTGAAAATTTATATTTTTTATTTAAAAGTATGTTTTATGCGAAAATTTTATATGTATAAACATTACATGGTTATAGAACAAAAGAACAATAGAAATGAACCAAGTTTTTTCTAAACAAATTATGAAAATTTTTTTTGTGGTATGTAATGAAACATGGATTCACACACAATCCCACATTGCATTAGTAGATTCAGAAACACTCAACTCTATTTCCTCTTCACCTTCATTATCTAAAAATACACTATTACAGTTGTTATTCATAGATTACAATATACTGTAATTTAAAAGGAAACTAAGAAATTATTTACCGACCGTCATCAGAATTTTCGGATTCAGGATTATAATCCACATCATCTTCATAATTATCATCATCTGAACCTGAGTTATCACTATCAGATGAACCCATAAGTATATCAAATACTTCTGTATCTGAATATACTTTTTCGCTCATTATTTTTACATAAAAGCGATCTAAGCACAACAAAATCCTAGCAGACGCTACGGGATATACAGCGTGCCATGTCACGGTAAAGCACGTAAGTTATAGGTGATAGAGAATGATAAGTATCTTGAAAAAAATCACAAAAGCGAAGTCATCTGCCACCTAGTGGCAGCATTATGAACTATATAGGCGTTTATATCCAGTAATGAAATGCTAAAGCCGTTGCTGAATGTCTACCAGCGTAAAATAGCACGGATATATGAAAGACGTTCACGAATGTCTCCCGCGCGGAAGCTATTGGCCACCAAAGACGTAACCCAACGTCTTTAGTACCCAAAGTGTTAATGCAGCCCTTCTATAACATCCATCGTTTTAATGCAGCCCTTCATTACATTCATAGCTTTAATGCAGCCCTTCTATAACTTTCATCGCTTTAATGCAGCCCTTATATTACATTCATCGCTTTAATGCAGCCCTTCTGTAACATTTATCGCTTTTAAACAGCCCTTCTATAATATACATAGCTTTAATGCAGCCGTACTATAAAATACATAGCTTTAATGCAGCCCTTCTATAATATACATAGCTTTAATGAAGCCCTTCTATAACATTCATCGCTTTAATACAGCCCTGGTATAATATACATAGCTTTAATGCAGCCCTTCTGTAACATTCATCGCTTTAATGCAGCCCTTCTATAACATTCATCGCTTTAATACAGTCCTTCTATAATATACATAGCTTTAATGCAGCCCTTCTATAACATTCTTCGCTTTAATGCAGACGAGATACAAGATACTTGTTACATTGTAGACACATTAGGCATATGTTACATTGTAATTGTAAAGCATCCAAGGCGAGAGTAGATTGAGTTCATTCGGCGGCTATACCCCTCGATAGTCATTGAATTGAAGCTATAGGTGCATCGGTATATTCTTTGTAATTACCCTAGAGAGTTTTTACCCATCCGTTATTTTAACAATGGGTGACAAAAAGGGTGTTGATCATGTTAAGAAAAAAGGTTCTTCCAAATCCCAGGCTAACAGAGGATTCGGACGAAGTTATCACATGAATTTTAAAATAATTGTAGCTAAATCAGTGTTGTTAAAATCCACCGGAAATGAGAAATCAAGGATAACTGTTATGCTTGCATTCACGGCCGACAGGCGAAAACTGATTCCCTACTTAATTTTAAAACGTAAAAGGATGCCAAAGATAAAGTTACCATCAGGTGTAATGAATGAGGATCTTGTGTTAGATTGGCAGAAGGTTGTTTGGGGTCGCTTTATATTCAAAGTTTAGTTTTTTCTTGAAAAACTTTCCAAAAATGTTAGTCTCTCGTTATATTCAAGGTCGCTTTATATTCAGGATAATACAGTATTTGTTGAATTCAAACATTAAATTTTGATTTGGTACTTGACAGTTCATTTGTCCAAGTAGCGCACTGAAATTTGGTATAAAATCCACACAGTGGCTGCCAGGGGTAAGAAGGTGCAAGTCATTATTATTTATCACTGTAACTTGTTTTTGTGTAATGCTCTATTTATAGAAATAAAATTTTTATTATATTTCAAAAATGCCATTGTATGTAAAGTTTACACAACCAGATATAAACAAATTTAGTACTAGATGATTAAATAAACTAATAAATAAGAAAAGATTGGAGACTACGGCGAAATTGATGTTAAATAGAATTAACTCCTTGACCGTAAAATTCAAAATTAGAGAGACACAATGAAAGAGGGGGGAGGAGGAAAGGCAGGAAAATGCAAAAGACAATAAAATTATAATCTTACAGGTTTAGGGGTTATTACTCCACACCAGGGACCTCATGTCACTCACACATTCACTCACTCAATCGCGCAAGCACTAATCCTAAAGGTGGAAAAGGAAACGGGACCGGGTTTGCGAGAAATTACTCTGCGCCAGGGACCCAAAAAATCACACCGTTGTTAGATGGTTTGTGAGTCAGTACGACCGCGACAGGGACCTACTAAGCAACACCATAAAACACAAAGAATATCATTAGAAACTCAGCCTTACTACAAATCAAACAGAATCTCTCCAAAACCCGAAATACAAAACATGTTTGCCACCAAGAATACAATACCATTAAACAACTAAATAACAAGGACTGCTTTAATTTGAAGGCAGACAAAGGAAACTCGGTGGTCATAATTGAAAAACATAAATACTATGAAAAGGTCAATACTATGTTAAAAGAAGGACCATACACAAAAGTTCCCAAGAACTCCCTAAACAAGATGATCACAGACACAAAAAACACCTTAAAAACTTGTACCACAATAATCACGAAAAAAATCCAAACCCAACTTCATATCCCAAACCCTATAATCCCTAGGATGTACTGCCTCCCAAAAATACATAATAATGACATCCCCCTCAGACCTATTGTCTCTGCCATTAACTCTCCTACATACAAAATTTCCCAATGGCTAAATGAACAGTTCAAACAATGGCCTCATACTCATGAGTCACTTATTAAAAATAACACCCATTTCATCAATGAAGTTAAAAACACTGAAATACTAGTTTCGTTCGATGTTCTGTCCCTTTTTCCCAGCTTACCAATAGAAGTAACAATAAATTTCCTTGAATCTTGGCTCAAAGAACAAAACTTGCCACAAAAATCAGTCGATGAATACGTCCTATTAACACGCCTTTGCATGAAACAAATTTTTTTCCAAATCAACAATAACATATATCAGCAAAACCAGGGCACAACAATGGGAAATTCTCTGTCACCATTCCTTTCAAATTTATTCATGATTAATTTCGAAAAACACTGCAATACCACATTCACATACTTCCCCAAAACTTGGTTTAGATACGTTGACGACATATTCGCGGTTTTTGACACATCAAAATACAACATCACTAACTTCCTTCAAGAACTAAATGATCAATATGACTCCATTAAATTCACACTCGAAAAAGAAAACACACTACCCTTCTTAGACTTATTTACTAATAAGACACAACAACAAGTTAAAATTCAATATTTACCGAAAACCAACACACACCGATAGATATATCCCATCTAATTCCAATCATCACATCTCACATAAATTGGCCCCCTTTCATTCCATGATCAACAGACTTCTTCGCGTGCCTCTCTCCCCATCTGATTACCGTAAAGAACTCACACACATTAAGAACTGTGCAAAAACCAACGGATACGACTCTGAAATGATCGAAAACATCCCACGTAAACATAAACATAGGCTCCATGTTAAAACGCACACAACACTAACTGACACTTCCCCCACAGACACAAAATACATTAAAATCCCCTTCGCTCCAGGGCTCACCAACAAACTACAAAACATCTTCTCAAAATTCAACTATAAGACAGTATTTGTTAACGGCAATAAACTCTCCAACTTATTACACAACCCAAAAGACACAATTCCTTCTTTACACAAATCCGGCATATACAAAATATCTTGTGGAGGATGCGACAAATATATATTGGACAAACAAAACGTAAGATAGAAACACGCTTCAAAGAACACATAGCTCATTTCAAACACAACTGACTAAACAACTCGAGTGTAGCAACACATATCCAAGAACACCACCATCCAATCAGGATCGAAAACCTAACTCTTGTAAAATCCGTAACTAACCAAAACAAACTAGACGCATACGAAAGCATACACATAAACAAAAACAAAAATTCCATTATGAATAACGACCGCGGCCCGATCCCCCTTTCACCTCTGTACCTTGTAACGACTGAACCTCTTTCCCTCCCTTTCACTTCAGCACATAAACATATAAATACTGCCTACAACACTCCCACCCCCATTATACATCAGCTACTGATGATGAGAGCATTGCTCTCGAAATACGTATTTAGTACGTTAACTCATTTTTAGAGATCCTGTGTACCTGTATTCGAGTGCTTGCATGTGTGACTGTTTTGTCTGTTAGGTCCCTGTCGTTGCCGGAAGGCACATAAACCTACAGGCCGCTGTGTGCTATACCAGGTCCCTCGCGTGGTTTAATCTCCCGTAAACCTAGTATTATTTCCCCATTCCTTTCCCCTTTTTTACCTTTATCACTTGTCGTGTACGTGTGCGTGTGTTTGTGGTTGCTTAGGAGATCCCTGTCGCGGTCGTGCTGACTCACAAACCTTCTATTAACAGTGTGATTATTTGGGTCCCTGGCGCAGAGTAATTTCTCGCAAACCCGGTCCCGTTTCCTTTCCACCTTTAGGATTAGTGCTTGTGCGATTGAGTGAGTGAATGTGTAAGTGACATCAGGTCCCTGGCGTGGAGTAACAGCCCCTAAACCTGTTAGTTTATAATTTTTATTGTTTTTTGCCTTTTCCTGCCTTTCCCCCTTTTTCATTGTGTGTCTCTAATTTTGAATTTTACGGTCAAGGAGTTAATTCTATTTAACAATAATAAACTAATAAAAAATAGTGGACAGTGAGCATCGATTCGCCACATATCAATGGCCGATTCACCACAAGTGGTGATGGGGTTGGGCACCACTGTTTATCATGTTAACATATTTCTATAGTTCGTTTCATTATGCATAAAAGTAGAAATTTTATTTAAGTGTCTTTCAAAAATCACTAGGTATATTATTAGAACAATACCTGTGACACTTTTCTGTCACATTAAGTTGATTTTGATTTTTTTAAATAATTCAATTGATCTGACATTTTATTTACAAAAGATATAACAATGAAGTAGCAAGCGGTTACCAGGAAAATCCAGTATTTCAGAATTATCATCTCTTACTTGGTTAATTTGCTCTTGATTTTCAGAATAACAATTCCTTTTTAGCTTGTGAAGTTTTTCCTTATTTTTTTCTCTATACACTTTCATATATTCCTTTCTTTTTTCAGCGTTCATTATCCATTCTTTCTTGTACAAATTATCAACAGGTTTTTCTTTATAATTTATTATTTACCTGTATGGGGATTTAGGATGTTTAATTTAATTTTTCTTTAATGTAATTTTTTAATTATTCAAGTAATGTAATGTAACATGCATATAATATTTTTTTTATGGAAAAGGGTTAACTTGCCCATATATTTGTAAAAATAAATGTGATAAATAAAATTAACTGACGTTGCTATTGTCTTTTAAACTTTTCTTCGTAAACTTTTCCAAGTGATCCGGTAAATAAAATTAACTGACCTTGCTAATTTCTTTTAAACTTCTTTCTTCATAAACAGTACAGAGAAAATTAAACAAACAAAATGATTTAATGTCACCAAGGGGCTTGCGAGTACACTTAATATTACTGCATGCTCAAATGAGGTGGTCATGGTAACTGACAATTCTCATTGTTTAAAAGTTGAGTTTTGTCATATTAAAAATGATTTTTCACGGTAACCAAAATGAACTGTTTATGTCCCAAGTTCGAATCTTGATTCTAACTAATTTTAAAATGCGATTTTATATTGCCTGAAACTGATTCCAGTGCTTTTCTTTTGGAAGATATGGTTTGCGGAAAAAACCCTTAAAAAATAAAGTATTTAATATTTCTGTACGAATTTAGTATTGTCAAATTACAGAAGTATTCTAAATTTTAAAAAAATCGTAGATTTCAAAAATATTCCAAACGGCAGTCGAGATATAAGCTTCCCAAATGTCTACACAAACCTGCCAAAAAAGTTTGCAAATGACGATTAAGGTAATATAATATAAGATTTTGTTGCAGACACTTACTCCTATTAGTTTTGAACAATCAAGCTCATTAAGTTCTAGTCCTTGCAAAGATTTTACTTTCTTTAGGGCAACATATGCTTATGTTTTTCTTGTTGCTGTTAATTTTCTGTACCCTACCTTCACATATCGCCACAAAAATTGAAACTCCCCTCTACCCTTAAAATTATGTCATAAATTTCTCATCCCTCTTCCAGATAAAGAAATACAGAATTAAGTTTTTACTCACAAAACATTAATTAGATTTCATTTTAATTTTATTTTAGTACAATCATTACATAAATTATACTCATTTTTGATTTCTTAATTATTTTTATTTAAATTCAATAAGGTTACATGAATTAAACTCATTTGAAAATATGAAAGGTGTATGTTGGAAAAAATCTATTTTTACCTTTTGCTCAAATAAATGCAATTGAGAGTTATTTTGAAATTATAGAATCCTATCTTTCCATAAGGAAGTAGGCTCAAAATTCTCCAAAATTAAATTTTTGTCACAAATATGTTTTTTAATAATTTTTTTCATCAGAAAACCATCTTCCCCCTCTGTCATGATCCTTCACAACATTTTCAACTCTCCTACCTAGAGCGTGACGTAGTTTATGGATGCACTTCAGCTGTCATAGAATTTTTATATTGATCTAAAATGTCCTTACCGCAACCAGTCCTATAGTGTGACTCAGCCTTTAAAGTAACGGAATTCACTAAAAAAACAACTAACAGTTCAGCAGCAAGGAAACTCAAGGTTTGCTAAGTAAACATTGAAACAGCTGATTCAATATGATGTTCACCTGCATCTAAGTACTAGCTGTATTCAGTTACAGTGATCCTCTTGTGATATGGAGGGAATTTGTTCCTGTTAGCCATAGTGCAATGGCAGTTAAAATTGTCTGCTGTCCATGTTCACCCCCAGGACCTACCTTTTGGCATTTATTTAAGGTATAAAATTATATCTAGCCCCATTTTCAAGCTTTCTTTAAGATGACAAATTTATTATTACATCCATTTCTAATTAAGGGTTTGCTTATGGGACCTTGAATATGAAATATGCTAATGAGAATGTTCCCAAACAGCATTTAAAGAATATATTATAGTATGATAATAGTTAAATGTAATGTTTTAGATAAACTTAATTCATGAAAACAAATATAGATCTAAAACAGTGGTGCCCAAAGTATAGCCTGCCAGCTGGATCTGGCCCACGAAGGGTTTTTGAGCAGCCCACGAGGGTTTGATGAAAAACATATCTAAAAATTTAACACACAAATCCATATATTCTATAAAAATTTCTATAGTAAAACTTTTAATACTGAAATGTTTACCATAAAAACCTTATTTAGACTTGATTTCCACTTATATGGCTCCTTAAAGTATATATAGATAACTTCAGATTTAATCTCTGATTTGGCCCGCTTAAGAATTGGCAACTGCCAAAGGATTTGCAACCACCGATGCGGCCTGCCAGTAAAAGAAGTTTGGGCACCAATGATCTAAAACATAAGTAAGACTAGAGAGCCTGATACGTGATTCGCATGTATAACAGTTTCATTTGTTTACTTATAACAAAAAAATATTTTTGCTCATCATCTGCTTTTAAATTTTAAAATTGTAAATTCAATAAAACTTTTTAAAAACATTTACACATTTTACAATGAATCATCAGTTAACTATAATTCAAAATGAAATTTAAAGGTTCCAATATGTTCACAAAGATTAAGGAATATTAGCATAAATTACTTAACACATTCGCGACATCGTGCGCCACCGGTGGTACATGCCCAGTATTCGTGGCCGTCATGTACCACCAGTGGCGCACGAGACCTTTTTGGGTTGTATCCCTTTGCAGTTTATACGGACAGCTGAATGACTGTCAGATAGCACATACAGCTGTGGGGAATCGATTTTTTCGAATTGTGTGCCACTGATGGAGCACAGAGGCAATATTTTTTTTACTTAAGTTGTATGTAAAATCAGTATCTATAGCACATTGTTTTCAAAAGGAATTTATTTTTAATGCGATAAAAAGTATATTTACTTACATTTATACAATAAGACAAAATACTAAAGCAAGAAAATAAAAATAACGTGAGAAATAAAAAAATTAAAATAAGTTTTGAATTTTTTAAGTTACAAAATTTATAATCCATACTATTTTATAATATCAGAATATTTCATCATATAACATCAACTGCTATAATCGGATAATAATAATAGTAAAATTACAGCCATAAAATTAAAATTAATTGTAAAATGTTTACACAACAGAAGAAAAATTTTGACCATTATAAAAATATATTCTAATATAGAGTATAAAATATCACTATCTGAAATTAAAACATACATAGATGTTAGAATTGCAATGACTTAAATATTTTTACACAAAAATAGGAAGATACAGTCCTCCATAACAATATCAAAATATTTTGCAAAATAACAAAATAATATAAACATTAGAGAGTAAAATAATGTTAAAAAAATTTTAAAAAATGATGTCCCCTACAAAATTTTAATGCAGCTAAAGAAAACATAAAAATATCAAAATATTTTGCAAAATGGGTAAAAAGTACAGCAATCAGAAAATGAAGTTCTAATTCAAGTTCCACAAAAATAAAATATCTTACAAAATTTCAATAAATAACACTAAAATATAAAGAAACATTAAAATTCACCAACATATTTTGCAAAATGTTAACATAGCAAATGGAATGTTAGTTTACCATTGGTAACTATCAAAATATTTTCCGAAGAAAACGTAAAATCATAGTCATACAAGGTGAATACATCAGTTAAAAAAATAAACTACCTAAATATTTTCACAAAGCTAGAAAAGGGCATTTACATAAAAATTCATTAACAATTATCTCTAATGATGAAAACAAAAATAAAATATTTCTTACGATATTTTTATACTGAAAAGGAAAGTAAAGGAAAATATATAAAAAATCATTTCAATACATATATCATTATAAAATTAGAGTAAAAAATGGCAAAAATATAGAAGCCAAAGAAATCACTTTTAATTTCTTATTTGTGCTTTTCATTGAAGCATTCTAAACGTATAGTCGGTTGTCCATCACAATCTTTACAAAAGGTGCAAACTCGTCTTGCTTTCACCCTAGCTACTTTTGCACCTTTATCCCTTTTTATTTTTTCTTAACAAGACAAGCACCTTTTTCTTACTTCTCTTGCTTTCCCCTCATACATACCAATATGATGAATGGATTTGGTCCGTTTTCGTCTTCTGGATGGTCTTGGGACAGAATGAATGTCACTGCTTCCAATATCTTCATTTTCATGATCTTCTAAAAGGCCATCTATAATTTTTTCTCGGAATTGCAGGATCTCCATGTATTTTCTTTCTTGCCGATTGCTGTTGTACATCACCCAAGCATTCACAATACATGTACCCAGAATTATTTCGAATGCTACCTTTTTGTACCATTTAATTGTTCTTCGAAGGCATGTATAGTAAGCCGACATTTGGTCTGAAACATCAACTCCTTTTTTTGCCTTATTATATGCAGTCACGGAAGGAGGCTTCTTTATAACTTCACCACTCCTTTTTTTTCCGACTGGAAATAATACGTCCAAATGATCAGGTCGGGTAGTTATCATGAGGACAGGTCTCTTATCGTGCCATTGTATTATTCTCACCCCGTTTTCATTTTCTAGGCCATAGACTTCCCCTTTCTTCAATTTTTTCTGCACACTTCGACTGGATTACCACGCCGATTTTTACGTAATGTTCCACAAGTATAGGTTCCCCTCTTCAACAGAGCTTCACATAGTGGAATGCTTGTATAAAAACTATCTAAAAATATGGTTCTCCCTTCATCCAACAATCCATCCAATAGCTCCATCACAATTTCATGCGTATGTCCAGGTCCACCGCTGCTTGAATTTGGATTTTTTCCCGTATAGACTTTTAGATCATATGTGTATCCCTCCGGCATACACAACTTATACAATTTCACTCCAAATTTATGCGACTTTCCTGGGATATATTGCCGAAACATGAGTCTTCCTCTCCAAGGCACCATTGATTCATCAATAACTACATCTTCACCTGGCATCAGCGTTGTTCGAAACCTGTCACGCCCACTATACAGAAAACGACGCTCAATATTAGAAAATGGTCCCCACACCTCCGATGCTCTGGCAGCAACTTCACTAGTATCATCTTCTTCAGATGACATGATACTTACTCTTGTGTCTACCAATGAAGATGAAGAAGAACTATCCTCATCTGATTCAGAGGCTTTGTACGAATCCTCAGAATCCAAGAAATTTGCTGATATTTCACTGTCAGAATCCATGGTGTAGCTATTGATAAGAAATTTTATGTTGCTCCAGAACTGTACGGAACTTTTCTTGTCTTACGATGTTACACGTTCAAAAATCCAAAGGGAGCTGACGAGGAGGACTATTTTTATGGCAGAGAGGAAATAAAGTAGGAGACGGCTGGAAAATCACAAAGAATGAAGAAATTCACACAGATATGGCTTTACTGAGAAGAACCCTCCCCTTCTTATTTTCAAAAAGTATTGGAGGTGGCATACTGTAATAAACATAAAAATGGGGGCAACTAGGAGCAATTATTCCGAGAGGATAGGACATATGTCCCGTGTTGGCAAAACGCATATAAAGGAGGGTTGTTCTTTGCTTCCGAGGTAATTTTCCCTTGCTGTAGGACACATGGCTCCAATCTCGACCCTCAGCAAAAAGGAGCCGCCAAATATCATAAACCTCAATGGATTCATAAAGGCAATCCATTGCCATTACCAGCTGACTACGAGGAATGCATGCTAACAAAAGAGTTCGGTGACACACTGACAAAAGAGAGAGGACATGGGGGTCGGGGAGAGGGGTTGAGGTGGGAAAAGGTTCCCGTGAATGACCTGGAGTGGATGGATTGACCCACCCCTCCACCGGGAAAGGGTGGAAAGAGGGATCTTAGGGTGGGCTAAGGAGAATACGGTTTATGGGTAAATGTAAAAGGGAGGGTGTTAAAAGAAAAACACTACAGACTGTTCGCTGAATAGTGTGAGGTATTGGAAAAGAGAGAGGGGGATTGGGTTATTCCCAAGGGGAGTTGAGGGGATGGGGAAAAAGGTTATTCCGGAGTTTTTGGGATGGAAAGGAGGGATTATTGCTTCGAAAAAAGAAATTCATTGGTTAAAATGCCATCGCAGCCTATTATCTTGATTATTTTGCGAACGCCCATTTTACTTCCTTTGTTGGCAAAATGAGGAATCTTGTGGAAAATAAACTGATGTTCTGCTAGTCCAGAGTATTTTTTGGCAAAGTGAAAGGATAGATCCTTGTTCTTGAATTTTGTTTTGTGTTCTTCTTCTCTTATATCTGCACTTCGCCCGCTCTGACATTCATAAGCTGCCCCACAGTCATCACAGAAAATTTTTTAAATTCCAGATTTTTAGACGGTTCTATTTTGTCCTTAGCGTGGCTGAGTAATAAGTGAGCTTAACTGAGAGACACAAAGAACAAAATAGAACCCTCTAAAGAACCAGGTGTTTATAAAAATGAAACTAACGTAATGAAAATATTTATCATTTCAAAAATAGTAAAAAGATTTATTTCCATTGAAATTGACGACATGACAGATATGGAGTTATGTACTAGGCTCAAAATAGTTGAATCAAAACAAATTAGGAACGTGTACATTGTATTAAAAATAGACAAATGGAATATTTGTTGTTTGTGCATATATCTAGTTTCATGAAAATCCATTGGGTAGATGTCCAGATCGAACTTGTATAAAAAAGTCCCCACATAAGCAACACTAATTTACCAATTCCATTGAAATTATGGCATTTTCGAGAAAATATTTTAATTTATACACCTGCAATTTTCATGAAAATTGCTCGAAGCTGGGTTATACAAGCCGAGATTAAATTTTCGTGAGAAAGATTTCAATCCACTATATTGGCAGCACCGATTGATAAATTTGACTGAAACTTGTCTCTGAAATTAATGAATTTTAATTATATTTACACGAAATGTAGTGAAACTTGAACTGAAGGCAATATATAGCATTACAAATAAAAACATTTAATCCTCTATGTTGGCAGCATTGTTCATAAATTCGATTGAAACTTTGGTTTCTGAAATTAATATATTTGACTTATATTTACACCAAATTTTGTGAAAATATGTTGCATAGAGGCAAAGATATAACATTACAAATAAATAAATTTAATCCTCTATGTTGGTAGCACTGCTTTATAAATTCAATTGAAACTTTCGTTTCTGAAACTAATATGTTTAACTTATATTCACAACAAATTTTGTACAAATCTGTTACATAGATGCAAAGGTATAACATTACAAATAAAATAATTTAATCCTCTATGTTGGCATCACTGCTGTACAAATTCAATTCAAACTTCGTGTTTTGAAACAAATTCATTATATTTATACGTATACCAAATTTTGTGAAAATACGCTTGGTAGAAGCAGAGATAAATCATGCATACAGACAGACAGACATGGTGCATAACGGACAATAAGAGAAAAACATTCAACACCAACTTCATCCACCACCACTAGAATATTCCAAATCAAATGCAAAAACAATATTTTATGCTCTCTATGTCATAAAATAATTTTTAGGCATAAAAAATTGCAATTATGTAATGAAAATAGTTAATGCACACTTACGGCCAATAGGAATAATCATGAAAATACCTTATGTCGCGAATGTTTTAATAAGATAAAATTAACACAAAATAACTTAAAGGTGGAATTATTGAAATAAAATGTAATGTATTTTTACCAGAGCTGCAAACCACCTAAAATTTTGGACTGGTTCTGTTCAAAAATTTCTGAAGTGGTTCGGTTCACGGTCCGGTTCAAAAGGCGATTTTGACCAATGGCTCGGTTCGGTTTGGTTCAGTCAAGTATATTGTCTGAAATAATTCGTATAGTTTCTTAGTTCATTAATGATAGTAATAATATCACATTATAATAAAATATTACTATAAAATCTTATTTTAAATAAAAATAAATTATATTAATAATATATTTGACAAGTAATAAAATCACATGTTAATCATTTCAGCTTGAAGTGATGAGATCTCGATATCAAAATATATATCGAACTAAGGTAGGAAAAAATACCAGTTTTTATAAAATTATTTTGCAGATTCTATTACATTCCACTTAAATTTATAATTGTTAACATTCTAAGAAATATTTGAGTA
Organism: Tanypteryx hageni; assembly: GCA_028673005.1. Classification (NCBI taxonomy): domain Eukaryota; kingdom Metazoa; phylum Arthropoda; class Insecta; order Odonata; family Petaluridae; genus Tanypteryx; species Tanypteryx hageni. The sequence goes on along the minus strand of CM054117.1, from coordinate 113,596,299 downwards.
ATTAATAACCTAAAGGTCTTAGCAACATTTTATTTTTGAACACATCGTGGTCGCTCTCCATTCTTCGATTCATGAGCAAACCACTTTTATCTTCAACATTGTATTCACTTCCTTATCACTGATTTGATCTGTGCAAGTGTTCTGCTGCATCGAGAGCATCCCTTCCCATGCGCCACAGCCTGTAGAGCTTCTATTCAAATGGCTCAGCAGAGACCCTGTGGCCAAAGCGAAAAAACTTTTCCCTACCCCTGAGATGGGCTCCTAATCCGATGCAGTGCTTTTCACGTCTTCTTAGTAGTCATTCTAGAAACCTAGTCTTGAACAATGAGAAAAGAAAGAGAAAGGAGTAAGTTTCCTACTCACTGGATTTCCCCAAGAAAATTTCCCAAATCTTCGTTGACCCATAGTCGATGTTTGAACCAAAAACCGAACCACTTTCACAAGTTTTTTGTACCTTAAATCGAGTAATACCTTAAATGGGAATAGTCTAAAATTGAAAGATTAAATGGCAGTTTATTCATATCAAATTATTATTAATTGAAACAAATATTAAGAATACAGATAAATTGAAAGTTAAGCTTCCTGTCAAGTTACAGGCTTTTTATATGGAATAAACAAGTATGGAAAGGTGTACTTCATGTCGGAGTACACAGTTTCCAAATGCGTTCTTTGAGATCAACAAATTTTAGTAAAATTCCCCATACCAAATTTCATATAATTACATACTGCGGTTCCCGAGTCTAAACGTACATTGTGAGCTACATGTAGTTCTTCATGTAAAGTGATCGTTATTGTAGTCCGATTTTAACCAAAATTGGAACCTGTCGACAAATTTTAGTAAAACTTCCCAATACCAAATTTCATCAAAATACATGCAGCGGTTTCTGAGTTGAAAAAGTCATGTAAAATACATGTAGGTCTTCATGTAAAGTGATCGTTATTGTAGTCCGATTTTAACCAAAATTGGACTGGTCGACCAATTTTAGTAAAACTTCCCAGTACCAAATTTCATCAAAATACGTCCAGTGGTTCCTGAGTTGTAAAATGTTTAATTCATATTTTTTTGATTGAACAAAAGAACAAAATAGTAAAATTACGTAAACACGCTAATTTCCTTTTCTTTAAATTTATCGTAAACCTTAAGTTTTACAGGAAAAATTATTTGACAAAAAATGTGTATTTAATTATTTCATTGAACTTTTGTTCGCTCAGATGAGTATTTAATGAGATGCTTGCGAAATATGTTGTAAAATACATGTAGATCTTCATGTGAAGTGGTCGTTATTATGGTCCGATTTTAACCATAATTGGAATCAGTCGACATATTTTATTTACCAAAGAAAATCCATGTTCACATAATGATGCCACCGCGACTTTCGTAACGTACATAACAGATGACTTAAGGACTAAAGGTGGATTGAGAAAATACGGTACGACAAAATATTAATTATTTGAGTTCATTTAATGTAACAATGCCGGTATGTGTTGCATAGTTGATGGATAGTGTGAATTATTGCATTACAACTCCACTAAATAATATATTTTTGCATCACATAATGTAAACGCACCTTAAATAGAGGCAATGCCCATCTAGGGACGAGAATTTTGTCCCTTAAATGCGGGCAAGTCACAAAATCGAGAAACACTAAATCGGGTAATATAATACATTATTTATATGGAGTTTTGGTCGGGACCACAAAAAACAACCTTAAATGTGGGAAAACCTTAAATGGAGAAACCTTAAATCGGGATTCCACTGTATCTGTCATTATCTTGTTATTAGATGTTTCACCCTGTCAAAAAGTACCTCGATTTGGATTTTTAAAGACTTAAATTTAATTTACACATGGCATAAAATTGTGTAATCAAAAATCCTCAAGCTTATTTATAATGTTTTTAATAACCTGTTCAGGGTAAAAAATCTTTCGAGACGAATCTTGCAGGAATAATTATATAATGGTTTTATGTAGGGATGGGACAATTCCACTTTTCCCCTGTTCTTGGTTCTGGTTATTATGCGTTCTTTGAGCTAAGTGAACGCATATAGGAGAGGTCGTTTCCGTCCGCATGTTTAATCTCCTGAACCGCTAGACTTCGATGAAATTTGGTATTTGGGAGTTTTACGAAAATTTGTCGACCGATTTCAATTTTGGTTAAAATCGAACAATAATTAAGACCACTTTACATGACCTACATGTATTTTACTATGTACTTCGCAAGTCTCATTAAATACTCATCTGAGAGAAAAATATTGAGAGCAAAAGTTAAATAAAATAATTAAATACGCATTTTTTGTCAAATACTTTTTCCCGTAAAACGTAAGGTTTATGATAAATTTATAGAAAAATAAATTAACGTATTTATGTAATTATACTATTTTCGATGTTCTTTTGTTCATTCCAAAAATATTAATTAAAAATTTTACAACTCAGGAACCGCTGTACATATTTTAATGAAATTTGGTATTAGGGAGTTTTATTAAAATTTGCTGACCGATTCCAATTTTGGTTAAAATCCTACTACAATAACGACCACTTTACATGAAGACCTACATGCATTTTATAACATGCCTGTTATTCAGGAACCGCTACATCTATGTTGATAAAATTTGGTATTGGGAAGTTTTACTAAAATTTGTCTACCAATTCCAATTTTGATTGAAATGGGACGATAATTATGACTACTTGACATGAAGAACTACATGTAGCTTACGATGTATGTTTCAACTCGGGAACCGCAGGACATATTTCATAAAATTTGGCATTGGGGAGTTTTACTAAAATTTGTCGATCTCAAAGAATGCATTTGAAAGCTCTGTGCACTCTGACACCTTTCCATTAATCTGATCTCAGTCTTTAGGCACATTCCTCTTCCAGCATAAGTGCCTATTAGCTTTGGTTTGTCCGTCCATCTGCAGTTTAGTGACCTATTTATTTTTGGTGTTATATGATCTCCTGGGAATTTGACATGGGAATTTATTTTTAGTATGAACAGTTTATGTTTATTTATGCAAAAATTATTCATTTTAAATTTACTTGAGAATATGCAACAGCTCAAAATTGAAAATTTCTGAGAGATAAAGGAGCTAGAATCCAAAATAGTATTTTTGAGTTGTCTCCATGTAATATTATGGCAATGGATGTGAATTTTTCATGATTATGTACAGTAAAAAGTATTAAAAAATCATTTTAAAAGTAATTTCTTAAATATTTGCCTGTTGCCAAAATTGTATCATCAAACTCAGCTTCAGATAGATTATTCAATCGATATTGCTGTAATATATCAAAATCCAAACTTTGGAAGTGTGGACATTACATGAATTATGTTTTTTTTTCGATTTTTAGCTCTAAAAACGGGGGGTGTGAGCATTACACGAGTAAATACTGTATATGACAATTTTTTAAAAATAATTATTTATTATGAACATTGGTGTACAACAGCTTCAAAAAACTAATTCTTTATGATGGAAAATTGCAATTTTCTAATACATTTGCTATGAAAAAACGTATTATAAAATAAATGAGATATACAAAATATCGTAACTATTTCTGGTGTATACTTGGAAAAATATCAATATAACGTATTACCTTGACATGTTCCTAAAATTATCATGATTACAAAGATCTTTGATGATGATTGGCCAATGCAAAAGTAAACAATATCGGAATACGAGTGTTAATACGATTCAGTAGCGCTGCCGCAGCTTCAGACACATAACTGTAGCATAGGTACCAACAGCAAAATAACATCAGAATAACAAATGAATAACAATCGCGAGAGTTAAAATTGCCATGAACATAATCTAACCCAATCCCAAGCAAGAACCCACCCAAAGTGAATCCAACCCAGCACATCACAACAGCAACGTTAACAAGTTAAAAACTTTCAATATTAGCACCACTGCAAAAGACTGTGGAATTGCGGCAAACCAATGTAAAATACATAATAAAAGTGAATGAGTGAAATAGAAATAAAGCTAATAAGTGTATAAATAACAACAAATTTGTCTTTAATTAAAGTGGAATGACTATTACTGAACAATGAGTGAAATATGAATGAAGGTGAGAAAAATATTGGGACCATAATAATGGACCATAGCATTTAGGAGTATTATTTTAAAAATACAGTAAAACCCCTTATTTAAACTTTTCTAGGAACCTGGGAAAAAGCGTAAATTGTTGGAAAGTGCAAATTGAGGGAAAAGAAAAAATAGGTAAACATTTTACTTTTAAACTCGCTCATTTGTTAAAGGAAGACTAACAATAAAATCAGTGTTAAAAGACCTAAGTTTATAAAGAGTATATCTATGTATACATTCACTTAACCAGCACACTTTTTTATAATAATAATATTAAAATATATGCCGAATTAAAATACTAGTATAGTATGCTTAGGTTTCCATTACATGTGTCTGGAAAATTGTACAGGGAGCAAAGGGAGGGGGTTGCATCTCTGCGACTTGCCCCCAGGTGAAGGCGAACCTAGCTACTATGCCACTGGCCCAGCCTTTAAACACACTCATTCATCAATGGCTTTCTCATTTTTTAATGTACCTCATACTAGAGGATTCAAGGATTTTTTCAATAAGTTAACTTCCTTTTAAGTGCATTGCACCAGAAATAGGATGTCCTCATAGCTTCCAGTCTGTTTTTTGTATGTGCTATCAACCATTCATCTCTGCAAGAAATGTGGCACTTACCCGTGACAGAAAAATTTGGTCTAAAATATTATACGTACTTAATAACATTTGTGTATTTATTTGTTGTACAAAATGACTCATAAGTCGAAAAACACCACTCAAAAAATAACAATTTTATTATCACCATTTCACCGTTACATAATCACCGTTTTCTCAGAGATTAAACCCTTAAGCTGCAGAAATATAAATTAACCTATGTGCTTAAAATACGTTTTACCAATACTAATTTCTTCCCATCTACCTCTGGTTTTAATTATGCTTGGAATCACTCTATCAAAAATAGGCTAAAAGAACGTGTTAAACGAGGCATATCTGTATATGGTTTAAGTTTGATATTATATAAATTTATATATTTTATCATTAATATTTTAGAATAGGCTCATTCAAATTTTTATTATTTTTAATAATTGGATAAAATCTTAAAAACTCATATTTGATTTAAATACACATAACATAAAGGTTTGTTTTTTGTTTTGACATCAAGGATATTTCATTCATCAGAACATACAAAATTTATATTCAAAACATTCTTTCTACATGTGCATTATGTGCCTGAATCACAAATCTAAAGTTATGCAATTTCTCTATGTCTGTTCTTGAAATTAAAATGTCAAAAAAGGAAGCCAGTCAACACTCCCTTCTTTAATCTTTTGAAATTACATTTTATCAGCATGTAGAATTGATTTAATATGATCTATATAAAATCCAATATTTATTATTATTTATACAGTTTATATTTTGTATAATATGTAAGCAAGCTCGTGTTATAAATTATGGCACCTTTTCTTTTAAATAAAAAAACCTCCAGTGCTTTAAATGTTTTCAGTGTATGACCAATCACTATATATAAACTTAATCAAAGAGTTTTCTAATGGCGCAATAATATCGCATATTTTATGACTACAAAATGATGAAATTCTTTCATTTGCACAGTTCAGATTGTATCAATTGAAAATTTTAATAATATTTTCACAGAGAAGAATAAATGTAGTATTTTGTAAAGAATCCACTTTAATAACACAGAACGGACGACCAGTTTCGACTAAGCGGTAGATTGGGAGGGTGTGGTGGGAGGGGGAAGAGGAGGTTAGGGGGATTGTTTAGCAAGGGGAAAACTGAGGTAAGCAGCGGTGAATGGGTTGGGAAGAGGTGTTTGTTAATGATGTCATTAGGGTGAGTGTTCACGTGGTAGAGGATATCTAATTGCTGAAGTAGGTTGAGTCTCCAGCTTTTATTTTCAAAGTGTAATATGGTAGGACAAAAATCGGCAGAATGTTTGTGATCAATGAGATGTTTTGCAAAATGGGATATTTGGGAGTTGGGAATCTGGCAATATTGATGATCTTTGCAATGGGTCTTAAAATTTCTACCTGTTTGGCCAATGTAAAATTTGTCACCATCATTGCAACTCAGTTTATAAATGCTGCGTTTATCGAGGTTTTCAATACTGTCTTTGCCATTTGAAAGTAAATAGCCTAAACTGGAGGTTCAATAGAAAGGGGGTCTTAGTTTGTTTTTAGGGAAAAGATTTGCAATTTTGAGCGATAAATGCCCTGTGTTAAGAAGGTGAAACCAGCAGGGTTTGATTTAGGTCTCCGGAGAAGGGGAAAAGACTTGATTGAGGGCTATTTTCTTTTGTTTTCAGAGAAGAATTTTGTCTAATACACACTCATCTGGGTATGCCATATATATTCGTCATTGCCAGGTGCACCAGTGTTGGGCATGCCATACGAGGTGCTACCCAAAAGTTCTAGAAATTTGAATAGCGCACGCGAACTGCTTGTAGTACGGCCGCTCACCGCTAGGTAGTGCTGGCAGTATCCTTTGTGAATAAGTGAGCAACGTGGTGGCTAGCTGAGTGCACGTGTTCGCAAGTTCTGTGCGTTTTTGTAACGTTGTGTTTGAGTGGTTCTGCGAATTCGTTTCGAACTGAAATGGCTGATGTTAAGGAGCAAAGAATTTGCATCAAATTCTGCTTCAAACTCGGCAAAACGGCAGCAGAAAAACACAGAATGCTTAAACAAGCATTTGGTGATGATGCTTTAAGCCAAAGCAAAACGTTCCTTTGGTACAAATGTTTCAAGGATGGATGGACGTCTGTCGACAACGATGAGCGTTCTGGTAGACCGTCGACAAGCACAACTCCGGAAAATGTTGCAAAAGTGCATGAGGCTGTCCTGGAAGATCGAAGGCAAACAATCCATGATGTTTGTGACATTGACGGACTGTCATATGGGACGTGTCAATGCATTTTGTTGTAGGATTTGAACATGAGACGCATTGTTGCAAAATTTGTTCCGAGACTGCTGAGCAACGACCAGAAAGACCATCACATTGCTGTCTGCAGGGAGCTTCTTAGAGTTGATCCCAACTTCATTTCCAAGGTCATAACTGGTGATGAATCTTGGGTTTATGGTTATGACCCTGAGACAAAGCAGCAGTCTTCACAGTGGAAGTCGCCAAATTCACCACGGCCGAAAAAAGCATGTCAAGTTCGCAGCAATGTCAAGTCCATGCTGATCATTTTTTTTTTTTGACGTTGATAGGATTGTCCACAAAGAATTCCTCCCACCCGGTCAAACCGTAAAATGGAAAGTTTTACTGCGTTGTTTTGAAGCAGCTAAGGGAGAACGCCCAATGCAAATGCCCAGACAAGTGGCGCAACAATGACTGGGTGCTCCACCATGACAATGCGCCCGCCCACACGTCACTTGTTATTAGGCAGTTCCTGGCTTCCAAAAACATGACAGTCATCCCTCACTCCCCCTACTCTCCTGACCATGCCCCCTGCGACTTTTTCCTATTCCCCAAAATGAAACTTCGGCTGAAAGGGCGACGTTTTGACACGATTGAGGAGATCCGGGCAGAATCGCAAGAGGTGCTTAACACGCTCACACCTGGGGACTTCCAAGGATGCTTTGCATCATGAAATAAATGCTGGGAACACTGTATAAAAGCCCAAGGGGATTACTTTGAAGGGGACGGTGGAAATTAGGACTTAGTGTAAGTAATTTTTTTTTATGAACAAATTCCTGGGACTTCTGGGTACCACCTCGTATATATGTCACAGTAAATATGCATAGTCCGGTAAATGTGTACATTTCCCAGTTAATGTGGACATTTACCACCAAGTTTTGTAAATGTAAGTATAACATACTTTTACCGATTGAATTGGGGAAATGTACACATTTACCTAGAGACACTGGTAAATGTGGATAAACGTCGGAACACAGGCCACAGTTTGGCGGCGTTGCAAACATCTGTTTGAGTTTAGAAGCATGGTAAATGTGCGTTGTCTGGTAAATGTGTAAATTTTGTTGTAAATGTGCACAACTAAATTAAATTTGAACCTGAAGGCAAATTTTACTCAGCCCTACTGTTGGGTAGGTTAGTCGAAGTGTTTTTGGTTCCTCATCATGCTCACTGTGGGTTGGGAAGTGTTCATCTTAATATGTACCAGTGGAGCCAAACCCTCAGTGATTTTTGTTATAAATTAACGTAATTATTAAAGTGTAGCATTTCTCATTCTTACTTATTTCCACATTTACCAAGGCACATCGGTAAAAGTGTACATTTACCGGGAAATATATGGATAATATGTTTTTCTGGAAACTTAAACTTACATTTACCAAGCTTTGTGGTAAATGTGCACATTTATCGGTAAATGTACACATTTCCCGATTAGATACCTTTACCGTAATATGTATACGGCACTCTGTTTTCTTGGGCAATTGCTATGGGTATGCCATAATATTCCATCATGGAGCTTTTCTAACTAGCTGCATCCTTTTAGTTTTCCATCTCGGCAGTAGATGGGCTTCACTTCTTTATTTGGAAAAGATACGCTTCTCGTATCTAGACCCTGTCTTTGCTTTTCCTGTTGCATTTCTGTTATCCCTAATTTTTTGAAAGTTGGGGTTGGACATCTGCTACTTTTTCACACCACCATTAAAATTATTTCATTATTTTATTTCATTTTAAATAATTGTTTTTCACCCTTGTGAAATGGCTTCATCAACTAAAAGAAGATATTCTGAAGTGGAAGAGGAGGAAAGTCTTCATCTTTTGGAGCAGAGTGACGACTGAAGTCTTTCCAGCTAGTATTTAGAGGATGTGCACATGAACACTCATGTAAGCAACACTGAATTAGAAGAAATTGACATTACTGAAGAGGAAGAGGTGACAAACCAACCTGGACACCCTTACATTTGGAGTACGCGTAAGGAAGTGCTAAACAAATTTGCTTTCATGGCTAGCTCTGGATTAAATGTAAAGATTGAGGGTAGCAAAGATAACTTGGGCAGTTTTGAACTATTTGTGGATAATGAACTGTGTAAAGATAGCTGAGCAGACTAACCTTTATGCCCAACAGTTTCTAGATGCAAACCCTAGCCTGAAACCACAATCTAGAGCATGCCATTGGGTGGAGATGAATGTAAATGAAATCAAAACTCTACTAGGTGTCTTCATGGAATTGTTCTATAACCTGATTATGTGATGTATTTCACAAAATAGGAGAGCATCACTACTCCTTTTTCTCCAAAGTTTTTAATGAAAAAAGATACCACCTCCTCCCGAAGCTTTTGCATGTTGTGGACAATACAACATATAATGCAGGCTGTAGCAATAAGAAACTTTTCAAAATTGAGTCAGTGCTACAGTACCTGAAAAATAAATTTTCCTCCTTACACATCCACGATCAGGAGTTTGTAATAGACGAATCTATGCTAATATAAGAAGAAAGATGAAAAGATGATTTGCATTGTTGCTGGTTTTGTCTAATTGCTAATAATTGACGAGGATTATTAATTCACATCGTGTCTGTCCACTTATTCAAGATGTTTTGACAATATTTTGAAGTTTAAACAATATCATGCAAAAAATAAACAACGGTAACAAAGTTAAATATAAATTCCATAATTCATTGACATTGTGCATATATGCAAGTGTTTTTAAGTTAGATTTAGAGATTTTATTTGCTGGATTTATGTAAATTTTAAGTACATTTTCTGCAAGAGGTGAATAGTTTTGGGCAGTGGTTCACTTCTTTAACTTGTGTATTTTCTGTTATAATTTTGTTGCTTACAAATGAAATTTGTTTTATAAGTTTTCCTTTCTCCATTTGATTAGCGAATCAACTTTTTCAATACCTAGTTTTCAAGCATGCAGCAGAATGATTGCAATGCATTTACCACTCTGAGATTGTAGGAATGCCAAACACCAAAGAATGAATTAAAATTACATAATATTTCAGAAATTCTTGCCTTAAATTGTCATTCTTCATTATTATTTTAAATAGTCACCCCATCATGAAAGAAGAAGAAGAAATAGTCAAGCTGACCATTTCACACTATTGGCACTGTAATAAATTAACGAACATTACATAATTAAACATCAATTTGTTTAAATCAAAATTAAAACTATTGATTATTATTAAATTGGAAAAATTGCTCCAGAACCTGGGAAAAGACCAATTAACTTTGCTAGTGTTTATGTTCGGGAAGGAGGGTGAGCACCGAAGAAATATTTTGCACCCTGAGTACCACAGAGGAAGTTAGATATTGCTGTATTGATCAAAATGGTTATATATGAGGCAAAAGTTGTAGAAAAAAAAGGTCTACTTGAGTGTACATATTGTTATTACATATGCATTCCATTTATTAGGAATTAAAATCTCATCTTACACTTAAGTTTAAGTAAGTAATATCGGTAAGGGGTGTCTATATGTGCGATGCACACCGACAGCCTGATTAATAGGATTGCCAAGTGCACAAAGGGCACCTTTAGCAATACAAGTGTTGAAGCAATTTACATACATTATATGTTTACCTAAAAAGAATGATTAAAGGTCGATTCACGCTATACGTAATGTCTCCATTTCCACACGGACCATCTTCGAAACGCCAAAAATTCTTGTGTTTTTAGATGGAGTTGTTCACACTATACGCTCAGTCTATGTCACATCTTTATTTTGTTCCTTCACGGTTTCTCTGGAGGAGTATTTGAAGGGATGGTGCTGGTTGAAATGTGTCGAATCCTCTCCATTTATGATAGTGTGTACACCCCACAAACCAGTTGCTACCAAGATTTATTTCGAAAGTTCAATTTAATTTATAGTGAGAGGCAAGATGGCGGCTACTGAGAACAAACGTAAATGTAGCTCGTGCTTATTATCGTTTAATAACTTAGATAAATTTATTTTCTGTGGTATTTGCTCTATGCTGTACCATCTTAAATGCACTAGTTTAACTGAAATAGCTGAAAAAGTTTTATGTGAGAACTTATCTCTATTTTGGTTATGTGCTAATTGTATACTTGATCAATCATCGACGTTAGTAAATATAAAGGTGCAGATATCGACCATCCTAGCTGAAGTGTCTAAGTCTCCCTCAGGAAACTTATCCAATTCCTTGAATTCTCCATCTCATAAAAAAGCGTCCCACGTACCCAGTAAGAATGAAATGCTGGAGATGTCAACAGCACACCAACGTTCTGACTTCAATGCAGTTGTGGTATCTTGCCCTCCGGAAGCTTCGAATGTAGCACCTAAAAGTACTTCCCAGCAGATTTCCTCAAGTGAAAGAAAAATTAACTCAATTGATGCAGATGGGTTTACATTAGTCCAACATCACTGCCAACACCAACGTAGGAAGGGTAACGCTGACTACCAAACTTCCCCTGATGGAGAAGATTTTAAGGCTGCACTATATAGAAGACTGCCCAGACATAGCCATTGCTATTCAGTTTTTGGCACTGATACAGAAAGGTCCAGTGAGTTTATTGGGATCCCGTGCTGTCTTTGGTTATACATGGGAAGAGTAAGTAAGGATGTAACCAGTGAATATATCATTAGGCACTTAACTAATGTGAACTGGTGAATTATTATGAAAACTCAATTTCTTTCAAAGTTGGTGCTAACTTTGTACTCTCTGAAAAATTATTTAATAGTGCCACTTGGCCAGATGGTGTCTACGTGGAGAAATATTTCCCACCTAAGAACTGAGACAAATTGGGTGTAAACAGTGGTGCTAATGGTGGCAATGATTATACCTTTGCTGACAGTAAAATTGCCATTAGCCAAAATGTTGCTATTGTGTTAGCCCTATGCAATCAATTTCCTCGCCAACTAATGAAAATGACATAAATTGTGTCAACCCCGTTTGTGGCGTAACTACATGTAGAATGAATGGTGTAAGTAGACCCAAAACACTGTGACTAGGCACCCTGTGTGATCTCAAGGTGCTGCTAATTAATGTGCAGTATCTCAGTACTAAAGTATATGAAATGGTAATTCTTTTTGAAGAGGAAAATCCTGATGTTTTGTGTATTACTGAACATTGGATGAAAGATAAGCCAATTGTAATTCCAGGTTGTGTGTGAATAAAAAGTAAAAGATCCTTCACCGTCAATTAAAAGGAAAGAGAAAACTCACGTACACGCTGCAGGTCTCCGTTGGGAACGTCGGGGACCTAATCCTTGATGATACCTAGGTCGTTGTTCATGACCGTGTTTTTGTTTTTATGCATGTATATGCTTTCGTATGCATCAAGTTTACTGTACTGATTGATTGATTTTAGCAGGGATAGGTTTTCTGAGGTGATGGGATGGTGAGTGTCAAAAATATGAGTGGCAATGCTTGATCTGTTTAATCTGTTGTTTTTGTAATGTGCTAGGTGTTCTTTAAACCAGGTTTCCAATTTGCGTCTAGATTGCCCTATGTAAATTTTGTCGCATAAACTGCAAGTGACTTGATATATACCTGATTTGTGGTGATTGGGAATTTTATCCTTCGGGTTGGACAAAAGGTTAGATAATGTATTTTCATTTACAAAAACTGGGTGGAGATCAAATTTCGAAAGCGTGCGCTGAAGATTCTGTGTTAGTTCCAGTGCGTATGGGAGTTTTATATGTATTTTTCCATTGTTTTGTTTTTGGCTCGTGAGTGTGGTGCATGATTTAATGTGAACATTGTGTTTTGGTTTAGGTTATGTGTGTGCAAGTTTTTATGGAAGGTTAGTTCACAAAAATGGTGATGTGATTATTTTCACAAAAGATAATATTGTAATTAAGGAACCAAGTTTTAATATTGCTCGCTTCAATGAAGAAAAGGTGTTTGAATGTTCATTGAGTAAGATTAGCTTTGCCAATCATGAATTTCATATAGCAGCAATATACTGTTCACCATCTGGCAGTTTTAATGACTTTATAAATAAATTAGATAACTTCTTATACACCCTTATGAATAATCCCAGTGTAAAGTATCAAATTATTAAAGGAGATTTTAATTGTAACCTCCTTATTGAAGAGACAAATCAGTCAGTACTTAAAAGAGTCTTCAACTCTTACTCTTTGTCTCAATTGGTTTTCTCCCCCACCAGAATTACAGATACATCTAAATCGTTATTACATAATATTTTTACAAACTTTGATATTGACTATGTAGATACTAATGTTTTTGACCCCCTCATTTCTGTTGTACTATCTCGTTTTCATATGCCCAATACTGTTTTGAATGGTTTGACAGGTAAAAATATTCAAGTTTTCCCTGATGTAAACATTCAGTTTTTTGTGCACTTCTTATGAAGAATGTCTGGTCTGAGATTGAAAACATTGAATCCTTCAGTGAGAGTTTTGACTTATTCTATTCCCACATAACATATTATTTTGACTATGCATTCCCTCTTGTTTCAGTTAAATCTAAAATGACACAGTAAGAAGTGGATCTTTCCTGAGATTAAAAATTTATCTCAATATATAAAGGAATGTGCTTAGATGGATAAGTATTTTGGTAATGAGGAGACTCATACCTATTACATGAATTTACTGAAATCATACCATAATATGATTAGAGTTAGAAAAAAACATGCAATGATGCAAGGCTTGCTAGAGCTTTTAACAAGACTAGGGAAGCTTGGAAAATTTTAAATGAAAGTACTAGTTCTGGGAAATGTCTTTCTTTGCCTAAAATTTGTGATGATAATGGTGAAGTAGTCAATGACTTGACTACAATTTCTAATGTTTTGAATGACGTTTTTCTAAAATTCTCAGCTTCTTCAGCTGTTAACAATCCTTTAAATCCCTCTAGGTATGGGATAAATAACTGTAGTTCTAAGTGTAGCAATACTACTATTTTCCTTAAGCCTTGCGATGAGTGTGAATTAAAGATGTGTTTTGGAAAAATTGGAAAGAAAAACTCAGCTGGAATGGATGCAATACCAGGGAGAGTAATACTAAGATGTGGGAATATTATAATCAAACCACATTTGTGCCTAATAAATAGATCACTGGAAGAAGGTGTATTCCCTGAGGCTTTAAAAACAGCTAAAGTTCTTCCAATTTATAAAAATAAAGGGGACAAAAGTTTAATTAATAACTACAGACCTTACTTTCCAGTTTGCAAAACTTTTTGAGCATGTTTTTTGTAATAGGCTGATAATTTTTTTAGAAAATAGTTTACTTTTGTCCAATTCTCAGTTTAGCTTCAGGAAAGGCAAATCCACAGAGCAAGCCCTCTTAACAACTTTAAACTTCGTCACAGAAGAAATTAATAGATATAAAAAACCCATTGGCCTTTTTTTTACCTTAGCAAGGCCTTTGATTTAGTAAATCATGACATTCTTTTATCCAAGTGCTCACAAATAGGAATAAGGGGAATAGCTCACAAATGGCTATCATCTTATCTTAAAGAGAGAAAGTAAATTCTTGTAGCAAACAAAGGTAATGCAAATGCAAAGTCTAAGCTGGGAAACATCTTATCCGGTGTTCCTCAAGGATCTATTGTTGGTTCTGTTTTGTTTCTGATCTTTGTGAATGATCTACCAGGGCATGTTGTCAGTGATCATAGTAGAGCTATTATGTATGCAGATGATGTTAGTGTAATTTTTAGCAACCATGAAATGGTAGAAGCTTGCTCAAACATAGTGCATAAAATGCAGATGTGGTGTACAATGAATAAACAGGTTTTAAACTGTCAAAAGACTGAAATTATGTATTTTTCACCTGTCATGAAAAAATTAGACCCCATTGTCTTAACTAATAGCCACTCATTAGAATTTACTGATGAAATTAAGTTTTTGGGTGTTATTATTGATCCCCAACTAAAGTGGAGTGCTCACATTGAGTACTTATGTAAAAAATTAACTAGAATATTTTATCTCTTTTCTGTGCTGATGCACACTGTTAGTATTGAAGTTTTAAAAAATGCTGTACTTTGCACATTTTTATTCTCCTATTAATTATGGTATTGTACTCGGGGGTTCATCTTCACATTTGATTGTTATTTTTAGGCTACAAAAAAGGATAATACATTCTCTATGTAATGCTCTCTACAGGGAACATTGTAAACCACTTTTCAGGATGCTGAATATTTTGACTGTGCCCTGTGTATATATCCTCAAAGTTGTTTTGTATGTTAATACCAATTTGTAAATGCTTAAAAAAATAGTCTGATTCACAATTGTAACACTAGAGCTAGTGATAATCTACATGTTCAATACTGCTGGCTGAAAATGTGTACAGAGAGCCATAGATCAATGAGTGTTAAAATATACAATAAATTGCCAGGATGTATTAAGGATAAGAAGAGCCATGTACAGTTTAAGAGGGCTGTATTCAACTTTTTAATGGACAAATGCTTTTATTCTGTGAGTGAGTTTATGCAGTCCTAACGATATTTGTGTCTTTTGCTACATAGGACTGCTTCTAAGCTGCACCCTTGTTTTTGTCTTTTATTTGTACGTTTCTTTTTATGACGTGTCTTATGCCCTCGCCATCATGCTGGGTCTACTGGACAAATAAAATTATTATTATTATGAAACTAATAGATAGTAGCAAAAGTAAATTCCAAATAGCAACTTTAATAGTCAAAACATTAAAACCCTTCAAAGTATGTAAATTTATTGCATTGCAGTGTTAAATAAATTACCGAATTTAATATTGAAAATAAGTAATAAATTTCATTCTTACATCGATCACTCATTATCATTCACATTTTCCAATCATAACCCACACTATATGTCTCTCATTTACGTTAAATTATCATACTTTCGGTTCTCGAGTTAAATCATGTTCTTTTTCAGATTCAATGAACTTGATGGTATTAAAATCAAAATTTAATATTGTACTTAGCAATAATCAAATGATACTTCAATGTGTACAGCATCTATACTAATTTCATTTAATATTATGACTGAAAAGGTGACGGTCTGTATCGAAACCTCAATGTACAATGTGAACACTTATGAAAAATGACGTGTCAAAATGGAGACATCATGTATAGTGTGAATCAGCCTTAATTTTACATGTTCTTATTTGAAAGATTAATAAAACAATATATTTATGACCTGCCAGAACTTTTATTGCATCAACAACTATAAACAAACTATTATTGTCATTCGTAGCAATGAGAATAAACAAAGCATGACTTATTTAGTTGGCATTAGTATGAACGATTATCAACATTCATATTTATGATAACTTATATATCAGGTATATTTTCTTTTTCTCTTCTGGCATTGCTTGATAGAACTAAGAGCTCGTCAAAATGGCAAACACATAAATAGTATCTTTTTAGAGCAAATGCCAACTAATGGGGGTAATAAGATGTTTCATATTTGCAATTTAGTATTCGTTAGAATAGAGATAAATTGAATAGAACAAACTCGGACTTTACAATAGTGCCTCCATTCATTCAAAAATATATTTTAAACACTAAAAGTTTACGTTTGTTGAAGAGAAATTCTGGCCTAAGTTAAGGCGAGTTCCTTTTTAATTTATGAAATGGCAGTTTCCCTTAAAACTAGAGATGGGACAATCAGTTCCTTGGTTCTGCCGGTTCTCTCAAGAACCAAAATTACCAGAACCGACTGTTTATAATCTAGTTCTTCGGTTCCGATCCTCATTTTAATAAAAAAAATGAATTTGACTCGGAAGCAGACGCTAACCGGAAAGCGACTGCCTCATACCGCCATATTTTTCTGCGACAGCTTTCGATTTTAGATACATGTATCGATGATGGAAGTTGTGCATTTACTACAACGTGAAATATATTTTAATGCTGTATGTGTTATCAGTTTTATACAGGATAAGCAAGTCTGAATTTCCTTTACTTCATGAGTTAAAAGAGCTTTGTAATGCATACAAAAATCAAGATGATGAATCAGTTCAACGAACAATAGTTCTGAAAAAATATCTATCAAAACAATAGAATGATGGGTTCTGAACTTCCGGCATTCAGTATTTAGTTCACTGCTGAGTGATTTTATAATGTAAAAATTTAAGCAATATCAAATCCATCAGTTTGACTTATTAATAGAAATAAGTTTTATTTTGTTGTGAAGTAATTTTAAATAGATACCCACGGATAATTTTTAAATTTAATCGATTTTTTGTAAACCCTAACAATAAAGCCATTTTGGACGTTTGGAACAACTTCAGAATTGACAGTACAAATGTCAAATAGGCTATATGTAACTATTGTAAAGCTAGAATTTCCTGTGGTGTACCAAGAAGCACTTATAACCTAAAACAAGTTAGGAAAGTGTACAGTGTTTCACAAATACCGTATATACTCTTGTATAATTCGACCCTAGCTTTCTACTTACTCTTTTACCCTAGATTTCCGTCAGGATCAACATTTTTCATTTTGATATCTCGAAGCTCACAATCGAGGTATATAGAACGATCTTGGTTTTCAACAGCTTTTAGTATCATAATAATACTATACTAATAATAAACTAAACATCGTAAACCTATTGCACGATCTTGAGAAGAAAAATATTTATTACTTTTTAACTACGAGATGTGACATATGAATGGTGGCAGAATTTCTAGCAAATAGACGAAAATTAAGCTTATATAACGAAAATTAATAGATGCATATTACTCGTAAAACCTTTAATAAAAGTTATGAATGATAGTTGAACAAGATGAAATAAGAAAACAATTGGTGAATATGAGACAGACTTTAGTATTCACGTAACAACATTATGATGACAAAAGGTCAGTATAATGGTTACATTACGAATTTTGGTTAAAATGCACTATAACCCACCACAGAACATATGAAAAAATAATGAAAAATACTACTGGGTCGCAATCAAATCAGAATTTCGAGATAATACAGGACAGGTATATAAGTCTTCGAAAATGAAAAACAACATAGTTCTAATGAAAATCGATAAAATGAAAGGTAAATAGGAAGTTTTGGAGCTATATCATAGAAGTTAAGTCAGCGAGGTGGGTGACCAAAAAATATCTTGATTTTTATTATGATATTTTTAAAAAGATAATTTTTTAGATCCGAGATTTTGAACCCTCAAAAGTATTACTCATGTATTGTTCGACCCCCAATTTTTTGCACAAAAATTTGGTCTTAAAAACTCGAACTATACACGAGTATATACGGTATACGCATTTTGTGCGATGGAGTATTTGAAGCTATACGATATAATTTGACCGAACACACAGCATAAAACAGCCAAACATCACAACCTGATTATATCTTTGTCTATTAAAAATTTCTTCTATTCCCTTAATTGGTGCATCAATAAATATATTACATAATTTTAATGACTAAATACTGCAAAACAATATATCAGAAATCCCAGGAAAATATTCAATTTTTATTTACCGATTTATTTTCTAATCAGTATTAATCAACCAAACAATCGAAAATTATTTAAAACATACCTCACTTGAGTTCAGTAGTTGTAATATTTACCTTTACGTTATTTACTTTGCTGTAGATTTCCTTCTGTTTACAAAATCTGTCATGCACGCCTAAGGAATTAAATGTATTTTGTAATTATAGCAGATCTTATTTACTTCAGTAAACAATAAGATTGTTTACATTAACAACTTAACAGCAATTAAGTATCTATGCATGAATTTTTCTAAGTTCAAAGCGAATTACGACTTTCTTGTTTGATTTTATTGATAATGGCTACTCCTATGATAATAATAGGAAAGAAAATACTCTACATTACTAGTTTTACAAGTTTATTTGAAAACTATTTTGATATGACCCAAGATTTACGAGATATAATGGAAAGTTCATTTTTTGTAACCAGTAAAGTGGTACCCCTGATTGGCTTATGTGATTTATTTTTGTGACTTTCTTATTTTCTTTGATTGTAAGTCCTAAATGTCATATTTCATAAAAATTCGTTTGATAGAAGCAGAGAACGAACATTCTGACAGACAGACGGATGGACAAACCGATGCTAATAGGCTCTTATGCTGAAAGCGAAACGCACCTAAAAAAATAGGTGCTTGATAAATATTGTGCTTATATTATTCTATGCATTTAAAAAATACCTTGGTTATAAATTGGGGCAATAAATGTATGGCATATTGTGCCTATTGAAAAAAATGCCTCTTTACTCATCTCACGCCAGGCACGCAGTGTTAGTATACATTTTGCGATTATCCTACCCTCAAAAGATAAAGGGGCAAATATCATGTAATGTCTGCACTCCCTTTTTTGATGGGAACTTATGGGTGAAAAAGTGCAGGTATTACACGAGTAAATACAGTACTCCATTTTCTTGACTTTAAATTATTATATAAAATTTTTTATAATTATGTAAGTTGCAAGATATAAATAGTAAAATTTCTGAAGAGTAATAATCAACTGGGTTAAGTGCTATGTCACAAACTGTTCTTTTAGTGCAAATTCGGATAGTGCACAGATGTCTCAGAACACTTCTCTTGCGCTAAGTGAGACATGCCTGTAGTGTGTGTTTAATATACATTTTTGACTTAAATACAATACCAAAATTTTTTTTCTCTCTGGTTTTCATTCTGGTTCACTCAAAACACAAAATTTTGGTTTGGTTTCGCTTTTGCTCCAGCATTGACCATTGAACCTGTTTTTTTGCTGTGACTCCAACAACAAAACTTAGCAAGATGTTCTTTTATATCCAAAGGTATAGAAATATGTATGTTTTCATCCCATTCCAAGACCCTAAGTTCAATTATAATAAGCTATAAATGGAAGATTCAAGTAATAAATAATGAAAAATTTTTAACACTCTAAAAACAAAAAAATCAACATTCACAATGCCTTGAATTAAAAGACTTAGAAAATACATTAATTTTAGGTTTTTCCTTTTCTGGTATGTTTTAAAACAATGAAATTATAAGTTAAATTAAAACCAGAAGATTAAAGTCACAGAGTGATCAAAAGTTTTTATCACTCTAGAAACAAAAAATCAATGGTCATAATGCCTTAAAATAAAAGACTATGCTCAGATCAAAATAAATAAATAAATCTGTAAAATAATGGCCACATACAGAGCAGCAGAAAATTGTGAACCGAGACAAAACCATTTAAATTGAATTAAATTTATGAGCTCATAATCTTGCATCACATCTTATTTTTGCTGTAATAGGTTTTTTGTTATTGTTGTAAAAATAAATTTTCCAAAAATTGTTGATTGATGAAGAAAAATTACGATTAATGAAATTTTGTTCTGATTGCAACCAAAGGGGACAAATGTCTCTCAAAATAGGTCATCAATGGGAAACATGGGTCTTTCAGCTTGCAATTCAGAGACCACACTTCCAAGTAGTATTCAGTGGAAAACTCCAGAAGCACCATTACAAAAAAGGTGAAAATGTCAAAATTGAAAGTCAAGGCATTTGTGATTTTATTTCAATATTTAAGGTATCATTTGCTTAGAATTTGTCCCTCAGATTCATGCAGTGAACCAAGCATTCCACTTCGATCTCCATCAGTAATTGAGAAATGCTGTTTGTAGAAAGTTTCCAAATTTATGGCTGGATTGCTGGATTCTTCCCTATGATAATGCACCACCCTCTCAGTAAGGGAATTTTTGGAAAATAAGAATAACTCACCTCTGCTGCATTCACCTGACTTCACCCAATGTGACTTCAATACTTTGAGTCAGTGAAACAAATCAAACAAAAAAGACTGACTTAGAGAGACATTACAAAACAAGGCTTCCAAAAATTTTTCCAAGCATGGCAACACCTTGAGGAGAAGTGTATGACCCAGCAAAGAGACTGTTTTGAAGTCCTTTTTAATTCATAGCTGTGATTTTATATGTATATCATGTCTGGGAACTATTGAATACCACCTGTTATCATGGGGAGGAGGAACATAGGAAAGGTAATCTCAAAGAAAATAAAGTAATTGAGAAATAAACAATAAAATTAGGAGAGAAACCACAAAAGCTATGATGGAAAGAACGATGTGAAGACATGAATCTACTACAGAGATGTTACGTATTTTAATCAATACTTGAAAAAGTTATGGAGTTGACAGGAAATAAAAAGACAAAAATACTAAACTTGTATAATTTTGAGGTAAATGTAAGGAAACAGTGCAGCATATTGAAGAATTTTCTGGAAATTGGTCACGACTGCAAGTTTATAAGGTTACTGTTATTGTGATAGCAATCAATTATGGTATCATGAGCTGCTAACAAATGATTAAATATATTTATAACTGCATATCCTTGGAAAACACTTATGTCCATTGCATTCATTTTATCCATTAAATCATACAGTAATGTAAAATAAATACATAATCTATTCATTTTTTGTCCCAAAAATTAAAGTAGGGAGATAGCAATAAGTATATATACAGGGTGTCCGGTGACTTTATGTCAAAACTTCAGGTTTGGAATCCTGGCCTCATACTGAGTCAAAAATGTCATATCAACATGTGCCCGATTCACTACCATTACGCGATTACGTGACCTTAAAAAGCATGCTCGCTTGTGCGCTTGCCATAGCATGCATGTGCACTATGTAGCCTGGTCCATCATATTTAGCCTGGCAGCGAGTCAGTAGAGCGTAAGGTAGTAAGCAATGAACAGTGTGTAGTGTCACGTGCTTAGTTGGTTGACATTCTCCAAGGAGGAGTATGCAGATATGCACTTTGTGTATGGGTTTTGTAATGGAAGCTCTGTTGCAGCTGTTGATGAACATCAACGACGATATCCACAAAGACGTCTCCCAGATCGATGTACGTGTATTCATGTTCACAGACACGTGAACATGGTGCATTACCACCTGTGTCCTTGAGAGCTGAGCAGCCAGCACAATGCATGGTGGAGGAGGAGGAAGAGATCATTCAAATGGTAGAATGCAGTCCATGTTTGTGTACACACAGACTATCTGCCTGCCTAAATGTCCCACGAATGAAAGTCTGAGAAACATTACGCGAGGATGGCTTTATCCATACCATATCCAGCAAGTACAACATCTGGAACCAGTAGATGCAGCTCAGCGGTTGGAATTTTGTCGTTGGATAAGTGCATACCTCTGCCAGCATCATTACATTCTCTTCAAGGACGAAGCACAATTTACCCGAGATGGCATCAACAACACGCGAAACTTTCATTTATGGGATCGTGAAAATCCACATGGAACAGTGGAAAGCAACTTCCAACACCTGCTGTAAATGTTTGGTGTGGTGTCATTGGGGATCAGCTGGTTGGACCGTACATCTTTCCACCCCGGCTGACAGGCAACATTCACACCGATTTTTTGGAAAATGAACTGCCAGCTTTATTAAAAGATATTACTGTCCACATACACCTTCAGATGTATTACCAGCATGACGGGGCACCCCCTCATTTCTGTAGGACCACTACACAGGCTCTGAATCGACGTTTTCCTAACAGAAGGATTGGTCGTGGTGGTGCGCAGAATTGGCCTGCAAGGTCACCTGACCTCACGCCAATGGATTTCTACGTGTGGGGACACATGAAAAACATTGTTTACAAGGCCAAAGTGGACACATGGGATGAACTTCTTGAGCGCATATTCGATGCTGCAAGGCGGATGAATAATTCAAGAGTTCTTCGTGCTGTCTCCAATTCCATCCTGAAAAGGGTCAGATTGTGCATCCAGGCTGAGGGCGGCCATTTTGAACAATTGCTTTAGCAATGTAGTAAATAAACTGATGATATTTCCCACTGACTTATGTGTGTTTCTTTGCCTACCTCTGCATATTGACATTCACATTTCTAAGTCCCATTACCGCATAATGGTGGTGAATCAGACCCATGTTGATATGACATTTTTGACTCAGTTCGAGGCCAGAAATCCGAACCTGAAGTTTTGACATAAAGTCACCAGACACCGTGTATGTATGAGTGTGTGTGTGTGTATATATATATATATATATATATGCCTCGCCCCTCCCCTTGTGCATGTACTGTATTTGCCTGAATCCAAGACGAGGTTTTTCCTCGAATTTCAGCTTGCGGAAATTGGGGGTCATCGTAAATTCGAGTATGAAGTCATATACAGTCAATACATCGTGGTCAATTGATCACGCTTCAATTCATCATGCATCAATTTGCCATACAACAATCTTGTCACATGACAAACTCCTCTCGCGTCAATGCATCACTTGATGAATTCATCATGTTACAATTTTGTTGCGAGACTAATTCTAAGGCAAAACACCATGGCTGGTGTACAGCAGAGGGATACACTTATCGGGTTGTGAGTCACCCCTTGCCATACACCATCCAATGTGTCTCTTGTAATTCACAAAGAGAATTGCAATTCATTCTGGTATTATCAATATATAAAGAAATTTTTTTTGTGGAAAAGTGTCTCCCCCTGCCATTCACCAGTCATGATGTCTCACTTTCCATTGTCTCGCGACGAATTTGTCCATAGATGAATTGATGCCCGATGAGTTTGTTGTGCAACAAATTGGCATGCAATGAACTGACCCCAATGAGTTGTCATAGAACTGTAGGAAGTATGGTTATGCATTTAATCGATGTTTTTAAACAAATTAAACATAAGACAAAATAGTTTTATCTACTGAAATTATTCGTTGCAAACTTACGAACCGGAATTCAATTAATAAAGTTTTAATTTTTAAAATACATTTTTTAAATTTTTTTTTTTTGGACAAAAATTTTTAGCTAACCATTTCAATTAATGAACTAACTAGTATACCTGTATGGAATACATGTGTTTGAAATACACAGCAAATACAGTCAGTGAGTAATTAGGTCAAAATCCTTTTTGTTTTGACAGTCAGCTAAAAGGAGGAATCATCTTAGATTCAGGGTTGTCTTGGATTCAGGTAAATACTGTAATTCTCATGGAAATATTGATCCATTATTCCGCAATCCACTATTTGCTGCACTTCTCAGGAATGCACCTTTCAAAAATGGGCTATGCCGCAATCAAAAGAACATTTTGGGTGTACTGTGGGTGTGGCCTAGTCCCTCGCTCCACTTGGCATCCTACCCTCTCGCCCTTCCTTACCACACAGGCTATCGCTGTCTCGTTCCTTTTTTAAATACAGGTTTTCCTCTCTTTATGCGAGGGTTGCGTTCCAGGAAAGTTACGCATAAAGCAAATTCGCATAAACAACCCAAATTTACATGTAAAAGATAGGGATACGTTCCACAAGCAATCCTAACTCCCCTCCAAGATGCTCTTCTTTTGCTCCATAATGACTACTTATGCGCTAAATACAAGCTTAAAACAATTAACACTAAATTATACTCGCCAATAAAAGGAAGCAGATGAGAACAAGTGGTGACTGTTGTGAGTGACATAACAGTGGAGGTTGGCACAACGCAAGTTCTGCAGACAAGGAGACAAACTACTCAAGTGTGCTCAAACAGTATCACATGAAATCTCCGTCTCATCTCAACTCTACGATATCCTCTCCATTTTCATCTCTTTTACTATTGTACTTAAATGCACAGCACAAGAGACAATGAGAGACTGAATGGTTGCCTTGGAAAAGTTTGTTGCATTTGTATTGCACTGGCCACGTAACTGCATTAGAGTGAATCAAAGACGCATAAAAATAAATTCCAGTAGCAATATGTTTGTTGCATAATAATGAATTCGCATAAGCCAATCCTGCATAAAGAGAGGGAAACTTGTACACTATTGCCAAATATTCACTAAACTTCATCTAGGCAGCAACTGTAAACAGTGAGAACTGACAACCTGAAGAGGAGAAGGATGGGCTAGTGGTGGGGTGGGGAGGTCAAGATGACTGAGGGAACTTCCCCTCTTTGCACGGCCAAAGTCCATGCATGTTCTTAGGAATGCAACAGACCTATAATATGTTTGCTTAATAGTTAACAGAACCTCAACTTATGCATAAAATAAGGGTAAGTTTTTATCTTCATTTTCTCAAAAATGACTATGTATTTAACCCCTCAAGCGTGGAGGGCATTTAACCAGTCATCTGGGTATTTAATTTATCGAAACTGGAGGTGGGCATTTAAATTGCAATTGAGGTGAATCAAATCAATTAAAAATGCGTTAATTATTCAGTATTTGAGTTGTTTATTCTTAAAAATTTTGTCAAACTATTTTTACCACAAGACATGAATTAAAATGTTAATATATATTTATTGTTACAATAAAAATTTAATTTGTTAATAACATTTAATGAACACAAATTTCTAAAATATGGTATAAAGACATTAAAAATTTACACAATTACTAAGTGATTAAAAAATAAAAAAATAATAATATTATAAATAACATATAAATGTTGATAATTTTAAAATTGGGGTAACAGAAATGCAACCCGCAAAGCAAAGTCAGGGTTGAGATACGAGAAGCATATCTTTTCCAAATATAGAAGTGAAGCCCATTTATTGCCGAGACTGTAAACTAATAGGATGCAGCTAGTTGCTGGAGAAGCTGTGATGGAATATTACGGCATACCCATAGTAAACAGCCGAGAAAATAGCATGATGTATATATACAGCATACCCAAATAAATGGTTAAATGAAAGCCATCCCGGAGGTTGGAGGACTTTTAAACGAATTACCTAATTGCCCAACAAAGCCTGTATTTTGTATTGCTCAGCAGACATACCCATTAACCATCTTTTGTTTTGGATGTTGCTTTCGAAACCCGTAGTACAAACATACCTAACTCAGTTATTGACTCCAAGTGCAGACAGACCCACAATAAATTCGCCTCTAAAGAGGCTAATAGAGCATTATTTTCTGGAGGTAGGAGAGAGAAAGAGGTCAGTCTGATTTCAACGAAACTTAAACCATAATACTCTGATAGATTTGCAGTTTTCTAACATAAGAGCATGGGTTCAATACCAGGATAGTTTCCATTCTCCATTTGATTAACATGTAAAAGAGTGCATGCTATTTTTGTTTCTTTTTAAAATTACTTTTCACTGTCATAGAAATTAGAGACAAACCAAAGTATGTGCAAAAGAATGCAGATTCATTTTCCTACCAGCAATTTTCAAATACGAATTGACTCAGAAAACTGTTTGAAGATGAAAGTTTAAAGTTTTTTGTAAGTAAAATATTTTGTTACCAAGAACAACCAGCATTGTTGCTGTACTCTTAAAATTACTAGGGAACCCGCAGGATCTTTGGCCTCACTCAGCCCACTTAGAGGGGGAACCACAGGGTGACCACAATGTTTGACCATTTTCCGGGACACCATTAAAAAAAACGGGACTTAAAAATTTTATGGGCCATATTAGCTTTGAAAAAAAAACAAGTAAAAACTATTCTTTGAAATTATATTTTAAAGAACTTTTTACAATAAAAATAACACAACATATATACATAGTGTGTAAAAAATATACATAATTATTCTTTATAAATTGTTGCGGACCAAACTAAGAACATAATATAGTAAAACCCATATTTAACGAATCTCTGGGGTGCTTCTTCTTACGCTAAATTAAGGTTTTCATTAAATTGGATTTATGCTAAATTACATCAAGGTAGGTCGGAACCTGAAAAAATATTCATTAAATACGGTTTTTCACTAAATGCGGGAACATTAAATCGTGATTTCACTGTATGCACAATAATAAGGTATTTTTATTTCTTACTCTGATGAAAACTGTATTTCTCATCAGATTTTGTGCATTTCAGAAGAACCTCATTAGTAAGAGCATAATTATAAAAATCTTTACATGAAAAATCAAAGTTACATTTCACTTGCAGCTCTGCTTTTACTGAGCTTATGTCCAGTCTGTTCCAATTGTCAGTCCATATGTCACGACATAAATAAAATATTCTATCCACGTTTGCATTCGAACCTAGGATTGACATAACAAATTGCATCAGTTAAAATTAGCATTTTTCTCACAAGATTGTAATATCCCATTCCATTTATCAAGTAGAGAGTAAACTCTTCATACATTATATTTAGGTCGAGCTGGAGTTGAGAGAGAATCTGAATAATGTCTGCGAAATGAATATCCCATTTTAAATTTTGTGGTTCAAGTGTTAAAGGTAATTATCTTCACTACTGAAATCAAATCTAGTTTTCATGCAGTTTAGAGCAGGGGTCGGCAACATATGGCCCGTGGGCCACAGGTGGCCCCCAAGAGCACTTCGTGTGGCCTGCAAATATATGATGAAATAGTGGTCGGTAAAATTTAAAATTGACAATTTCATGTTTTTCAGTGAAATTATGGTCTCAAAACCTTCGCTGGTGGAGTTTTAATGCTAGTAAATTATTTCAATACTATGAGAGCACAGAACCTCTAGGTAACTTCTGATATAAACTGTCATCCGGCCCGCCGAAGCTCTTGTGACTTCCAAAGCATTCACGACTACATATAGGGCCTGCCATGCAAAATAGGTTGCTTACCCCTGGTTTAGAGTATGCTTATACCAAGAAATGAAAATAGACGTACATTTGTTCACTTCATATGTACTGAGATTTTTCAGAGATTGTTGGATTTTTATTCCGAAAAATTTATCCAAAATTTCTTGATCTAATTTATTTTTCAACAATCAAAAGCTCGGACTTATCTAGTTTGAGGACGGTTTCATGAAATAATTGAAGGACATTATTGTAAAAAATAAATACAACTCCGTATGTGACACAAATTCATCATTTAAATTAGAACCATTTTCTTCACTAGGGAAATATTTGGAAATTTGAAGTGGGCATTCTTTACCTGCCGACACGAAGCTCCTTACTGCCAGAAAACATTTGAGAAGTCTTTCAATTGCAGGGTATAAAGTGTGCCATAGTGATGGTACATGGTGTAGCATCCTTAAATATTCAATGTCAACAATTTCAAATATTTCTTTCGTCCTTTTTGAATGGCTACCAAAATAGTTGGAAATTTTTGTGGCTAGTCCTACATCAAAATCCAATTTCCCAATCGCATATATCACACAATTGTGAACAATATGGGCTGAACATCCTGCTTCTAATATATTCTGATTTTCATTTCTAGGACATGTGAAGACCAAATTAAGCTTTCCAAAGTTGACGTTTGCATTATCGGCTAAATAAGATGAGATATTTGACAGTTTCAATTTGTTTTCCTGAAGCTTATTTTTAACATTGGTAAAAATATCAGTTGATCCTTCTTTTGGATCTTCATAATAATCTAGTAAAAACTGTTTCAGTTCTTCTGCCAGAGTATAATATCTAATTACTAATGGAAACATTTTAACATTGCCATGATTTGAGGCATCTGTTGCAATGGAATAAAAGATATTATAATCCTGTAATTTTTTTACCAATGATTCAATGGAAAGAGGAGCCATAACAGAACACAAAAGACTTGATGCTTTAGTTCTGCCAAGATGCATATCTGCAGCAATTTTTGAATCTGCAAGTTTAGAGCTACAATCTAAAGTTCTATAAGAAAGACCATGGACAGCATTGTGATACACATTAGTCTTATCCGCTGCCCTAACATTTGTTGCAATGTACTGAATTTGCTAGATCTTGTTGAGATCCGAAGAATTTTATAATAGAAGTATTACATCTCACCATCCTCAGTTTATTTCTATGTTCAACCCCTCCATCATGTTGTTTCACGTCACTTAATCCACCGTGGGTACCTTTAAAACTTTTGTTGTACAATGTACAAAAGTCTTTCTCATCATCTCCTTGTGCTGGCTCTAACCATGAATAATCAGCTTCCGATTCTTTCTGGTATATGCATTTCCACTTTAATTTGGCACTTTTTTCAGTACTTCTGTTACTAGTAGAGTTATCGGAATTGGTGTCACTCATTGCTTGTAATTTGACCGTCCTTACAAAAACAGAAAATTTAAATTTTTATTGAAAATATAAAATAAAGGAGACAAAGAAAAATAGTAGATATCAATTTTAAATTGGCTTTAAAATATCATCTTCCAGTAAAGGTAATTTAAAAGTTATTCTGATCTGAACTTATTTGTACTACAGCACTGAAATACACTGAAAAACCATAAGATAATTGGCAACTTACCAGACTTCATTCAGTAAAGGGAAGGCAAATCTCCAAAACCAGTCAATTGGGATAAAACCCAGATAAAAAGCCGAATAAAAAGCCAGATGGGCTTTTTATCCAGCAATTTTATCCGTGTTTTTATCTGCCTTTTTATCTGGGTTTTTTATCTGGCTTTTTATCCAGGTTTTATCCCAATTGACTGGCTTTGGAAATTTGCCTCCGCTTTACAGTAGCCTGTGTAGCTCACATTTCCCTTATTCAGGCTTCACTCAGTTTTACTAGGTAATCCAATTATTCGTGCACGAGTACACGTTTGAATGTTCCTCCACACAACGGTTATGATCTGATAAATGATAGAAAACATATTATTATCGAAGAATTTGTGATGCAGTGAAGCACAAAAAAATTAACTTCACCAATTTAGTCAGCCACTTATTAAAAACCACCTGTTCTTTTTATATTTCTCCGAGTGATAACCTCTTCTCCTGAACTGAAATAACAAGCAAAAGCACCTCAGAACACCTCCGAGTACTGCTGGCGCCTTACTGTCAGACAAATGAATGTAACTCGATTTCCGAGGATATGATAACTGACAATGTTACATTTGCCTAAAATATAATATATTTCAATTTCTTTCAACAAGACAAAGTATGAAGGAAATCGATAGTATTGCCTTTTTGATTGATGTCTTATTCAGGAATGGAATTTAGAGAAAGTATGGGAGAACAAAATCAGACCGCTTTTTAACACCACTTGTTTTCTTAAAAAGATATTTATTGAGTAGCAATGAAATGTTCCTCTGTATAAAAACATTTTTCTTTCCATGAAAAAATACGGGACAAAGTGCATCCCGTATTGAGTTCATATGGGACATTTTAGGAATAAATGGCCGAAAAACGGGATGCCCCGTAAAATAAAAGACATTTAGTTACCCTAAATCGCATATTCATTATTATTATCGTCTTCATAGTTCTCCTGCACTTCATACAGTGGGAATGTAAAATTTGAATAGAATTGAAAGCGCTACCCTTAGCAGTAAATGATTTCTCATTTTTGTCTTTAATTCTTCAATATTATTCAATGTGTTCCATCTGTTAACAAGATTTTGTTTGAGACAGCAGTTATAGCAGAACAGACAAAGTGCACAGGAACTCAACAGGAGAAACCACGTGAACGCAAATTGCACGCCTCTAGTAGGCTCCCTGTGCATTTTAGAGAAATTTTTATTTGTTGTTTTTTCATCGTTTGATGTTTTCTGTATGTATGTTAAATTTCATTTTGATTGGATAAGATTTGGAAATTAGAATATGCTTACACAAATTGTGCAGTAACTATAAGGGTGATGTTCTAGAAAAACTATAGGCACTCGACTTAAGTTATTTGTACATGCACACAAAGTTTGGTAAAAATCAGACAACCGAGATGGCAGTTATCGTAGAACAAACAGATAAAATGCACACAGACTCAACAGGAGAGACCTCGCTTTGCTTGGCCAATAATTTTCTACCTTAAATATATGCCGAAAGGAGGAGGTTCAGGCTTGCACATGGGCAGTGGATGAATTCACCTCGCAGAGTGAAGTACAGGGTTGACACACATAGCATGTAGGGTCAGAGCCCCTAGTATCTTATTATTTTCTGAATGATAACATAAGTAAAAGTTATGCACAGTATATTGTCTATAAATGTTCCATCAATATTTATGGATTCAATTATCATATAAATATAAAATTGCACCCCCTACAAAAAAGGTATTTTTAAAGTAGTATGTCAAAAAAAAGAAAAGATTTAGAAATAGTTTAAATTCTCCTTTGTCATTACTGTGTTACCCAAAGGAAATTTTAAAGAGTGACCTTGGTATTTATGCTATTTATTATATTTGGATAATGAAAAATCTGCAGAAAATATGTATAATATATACTGAATTAATAATAATAATAATAATTTTATTCCTCCGGAGATCTGTACACAGATATGGGATTTGTCATTCTATCAAGGAATAAAGGACCATAGGAATTCATATTTAAATGTGCCCATCTGTATTTAAGAAATGCCAATGAAACTTTGCACAAAGATTTAAGAAATAATTCATGAATGTTTGAAATCAATTAGGATAGTAGTTTTTGAAAAACAATAATATCAGTAAAACAGTTAAATTTTCATACCCCGAAGCAAATTTAAGTACCCATCCTGAAGCCACCTTCAGCTCATATAAATACTTGTTTGATGAATTAAATAAGA
Source organism: Tanypteryx hageni (assembly GCA_028673005.1). NCBI lineage: Eukaryota > Metazoa > Arthropoda > Insecta > Odonata > Petaluridae > Tanypteryx > Tanypteryx hageni. Next base: position 113,565,160 of record CM054117.1, on the reverse strand, counting down.
CATTTAACCTTTAAACGCTGGATTTACTTTGAAGAATTTTTTGTTCATTTTAAGGAAAAATGACGTATCTCATGAATTATTGATACTAAAATGTTCAAATAAAAAGCATTTTATTGTAAAAACTAGGGAGATGCCCATTGAAATTCAACAGGAATTGTTTTTGTGAAATAAAAAATGAACAAATATGCCTTGACTTCCTTTGGATTGAAGGAAAACAAACTTTCGTTCTTTTAGGCATTCATTGTTTCAAGTTTCAAACTTCTACGATGATTTTAAGTACCTAATTTTAATATACCAATGATTAATATTCTACATTCAAATGTACTCCTCATAAATAACACAACGAATATTGTTTGCATTGGTTGCTATGAAAAGAATTTCTCACTCCTCTCTCTCTCGTACTAATTGTAAGAGCATTCAAAACACACTTTCACCCATAAGGATTGAAATAACAATATGATTTCGAGGTTTAACAATGTAATGGGTTGGCATAGCAACATCCCGTTAAAATGGCAAGATTTCCCCAAAATATGCGAATTAAACGTTTAACATGAGAAATTTCAAACTGTAGGCGGGAAAAGATGAACAGAATAAGAAACTTCATAGTTTTTCTTTAAAATGGGCTAGATCTGAAGATCATAGGTAAATTCTTTCTAATTTAGATCTCAAAAAGAATAAGATCCTGCAAGTCAAAAAGTCGATTTTTACATGTTATCATATGGGAAATGGAAATGCTTACCTTGGAGTCAAACCTAGAACTTTTTTCGAGATTTCTTTTCGTCATCATCTTACAATATGTGAATCAATCATTCCTGCCAAATATAAAAAATTAATCTCGTTCCATTATCGAGTTAATTGCATTTTTATAGCCTGATAGAGGAAGCCACAAAGAGGCCAAGGGACAAAGGGACAGAAGTAGCCTTTTATTTATTGTAAAACAATGAAGTATTTCATACTTCTGTTTTGTAGGGGAAAGAAACATGTCGAAAAAATATTATGAAAAATATACATGCGTGAGCTATTGCATTTTGTATGGCCATATGGGCACATTCGGCATTTAAAGGTTAAAAACCAAATACAATGTATCATTGAAAGGCATTATTTTTAGCCTACTTTCCAGAATGGAAATAGGCTTATAGTTATGTCGTTGTGTCTGTCTGTCCATCTCCCCCTATTAACTTTTGAACCAATAGACCGATTTTAATGAAACTTGGCAGAAACCTCTTGCTACATGGGCCGAGCTCCTGAGGATAGTTTTTGTTGTGAAGATTGAAGTCTTGGGATCGATTCCAGGAACTATCCTTCGCATTTGATTTACATGGGAAATCTGAAATCTGTCATGCAGGGTAATTTTCTTTTGCACATTAAAATATCTTAGAATCGTAATATTGGAGCGAGTTTTGTACTATTCTCTGAGGAAAGGAATGAAGATTCTAATTTTTATCATAGAATTTTGTTTATCGATTGTTTTTCTTAGAATTTTGCATAAATACGGGCAATTTCACAGTTTTTATCACTCATTACGAGTGTTGCCATAGCAACAACTATTGTTGGACTCAGATTCGGTATATTCTAATACAGGGTTTCTCAACCTTTTTGATAATATGGCCCATTTCAGTGCCAGGAAATGTCTTGCGGCCCACATAGAGCCAAGATAAGCAAATTTGGCAACCACAAGTTTTAGAATTATAATAATACAATTAAATTTATTTAAATCAATAGCGAAATATTATTTATAACATTTAGAGAGTTACATACTAAATCAAACTTTTGGTCATTCGAAAAAGTCATAGCAAAAGTATTATTTATAACATTTAGAAAAAGTTACAAACTAAACATTTTGTTATTCAGAAAAAATCGTGATAAAAATTTGGCCTTCCAAGTTTCCAGTTTCTGCATCTTAACCCTTTCAAGACCGGAGATGCTGTAGTCAGTCTGACCCCAAAAGTCCAGAGAAATCCAAGATGGCTGCCAAAATTAGGGTCAGATTTAGTAAAACAATACAACATTTACTTATTGACTAAAAAAGACATTTAAAGAAAAAAAATTGATTTATTTTAAAGAAATAGCATTTTGATATTTTAGCATGCAACCAGAAGATTTACATAAATTTACATTGCATTGCATGCACCCGTAAGAGCTTTGAATGCTCCCTTCCTTTGGTGCCTTCCGTCCTTCATTTGAACACTGCACACATACTCTTTTTCTACCTGGCATTTTTACTAGAGAATGACTTGCTGCATTCTCTTTTTCAAGTAATCTCTCTAATTTTCTCTTTTGAGGAATGCTCCTATTAGGAACCCCACCACACAGTTGCTTGGCAAGGAGGTGCCGAAATTGAAAATGTGTCATGGGCTTTTTTGTTTTGACTCTTGGCACAAACAGTACAATACATGGCAATTAACAATTGAAACATTAATGAGCCACCAAAACAAATATCTCCACCACTTGCACCCAGTCCTTCCAAGCTCATAATAGTACCTTTTTGGTCCGCTAAATCAACACCTCCCATGAACTTGTTGTAGTTAGTTCCTGAGACAGGCTTCATGACAGTTTCTTGGTCTCGACCTTTCCCTTTTCTTGAAATCTGCACCATTTTAGGTGCAGAATTTGTAAATAAGAGGTGAACAGTCCTTTTGTCCTGCCAAACAGAAGCCACCAAATTACCACTCTGCTTGTGAACGCACTCACCTCTTTTCATTTTTTAAATATTTTTCAAGGGATACCCTTTCCTATTCTCCCTCATGGTTCCACAACTATACGTTTTGTCTCTCAACAAGTTCATTTGCAGCTTCACGCTATTGAAAAAATTGTCAAAATAAAGATGACGATATGCCCCTTTCATTGTCTCTGTTAGTCTCATCACTGTGTCATACCCCAACCCTTCTGCACTTTTAGCCTCGGCTCTTAGGGCATGCTGACATCAAAATATTCATACCCCTTTTCACAGGCTTCATTGGCATATATTGCATGAAACTAATCCTGCCTTTGAATTTGACCGTGGCCTCGTCGACACTCACATGACATGGGGGAACAAAATTATTCAGAAATGTTTCCGACAGGTGGGACAAGAGAGGACGCACTTCGTATAGTTTATCATAACTACCAGTTTTATCGGGCTGCTTTTCGGAGTCATTTAGGTGCAAATATTTTAACAAATAACTAATAATAAGTAAAAAAGTACTAAATATTAAATATAACTAATTCACATATGTAACAAATAAACTGTATACAAAATATACAACATTCATATATTTGAACTTGAATGATAAATTCTAAAACACGGCACCACGCATAACGGAACATTACACATCGCACAGTAGAAACGGCTCTTTCCTTATCCGCTTTCCCCAGGCATCTCGCTTTTGTCCACACAATGCACACTGCTTTGTGGGGTTCTTTTTCTTTTCAGTAGTAGTAACAAGGTAACAGAATATAACAACAAAAACAAGAGAAAAATAAAAATGCTACGGAGCACAAACGGAAGGAAAACTGCTAGACATATTCATTTGAAAGCTGTATGAATAACTGACCCGAAAATGTCTTCAAAAAGCCGATCCTAAAGAGTGCATACTTATCTCGAGGGGCATCACCAAGTAGGGGAGGCAAAGCACCTTCCAGGAACTGAGGAACGAAAGAGTGGGTGGGGAAAACCCTCTCAGAGCGAATGACCTAGCAATGGAAAGTGTCGTTGGTAGGGTAAAGAACATCTGGAGTAGCAATTGAAGTGACTGGGTTGTAAAGAGAAATTTTGGCATCAGCGGTGCAAATGACCGTGTGAGTTCAGTACTCCGATATTTCGAAGAACCTGCTTCGAGAAACCCGCCGAGAAATCTAATCTGTCTCTCTGAGTGACCTCTAATGGTCGGAACGTAAACTACTACGAAGGATCGAAAAAACTCAGTTGCGTTTCTAACGGAAAGGAAAAAATACAGCGGCCCGAGTATACTCGGGCTTGTCAGAATTTGACCCTCGCCTCGATCCGAGTATACTCGGGGTAATCAGGGAAGCAGTTAAAAACAGTCCAGGTCTGAAGGTCATAGATCAATATTTTCTAACTAGAATATTTGCCAGTTGAAATTATTCAACGGGGAACCTGCACATAAATCATTACAAAATCAAAGTGAATAAAGAAAATTTGGACACAAATGGCTAAAACAAATAACATTTGTTAATTCAGTAATTTCCAGTACTTTTTTTATTCAAAGAATTTCTCTAAAAACAACATTTTTTGTGAAAAATTCAGATTTGACTTTTCCTTGTTCATTTTCTCTATCAATAACTTATATTTTCATTCTTTCTTGTGAAGTGCATCCTGACAACGCTACATACAATTGCCCATGGCTAAATACAGGCTGCGGCAAGAAGAGTCCAACATTTTTGAAAGTTTGCCCATTATTTGTAGTAATTGCAAATGCAACTGCTATAGGAAACTGGCCAAGTCTCAACGAAAATGGTAAAAGATTTTCACTTGGAGGAAGGTCAATTCTAGGTATAAAGACTCTCTCTCCTTTATTGGAACCAGTTAATATTTCGGAATCTATTATGTTGCTGTGCAATACTTTTATAGTAAGCAGTGCTCTATTACTCAAACCCTTCTTTGGCATTAGGTTTCTCAGTAGCATCACAATACTTCCAACCTTCAGTATTAGTTAGTGCTGTGGCATTCCAGATGGGGTTTGAGCATTTAAAAATTCTATTTAATAAATTGAATTATCTTCTGGGTTGTCACTGATAATAGACTCGACGCTGCAGTAGGATTTACTATCACCAGGAAGAATGTCCACAATTTCACTGTTTAGAGCCATTACAGCTTCGTTTTTGGGTGATAGAATTATCTTTGTCCTCAATAATTTGATGTCATTTACATCAATGTGATCACCATATATTTCTTTTACAATAGAGTGTTCAACAATCATCGATTAATATGGCATCTAAAGGAAGTCCAGTCATATCTTCTGCATTTCCTTCACCGATTTCAATCAACCACTCATTGTAGTTATTTTCATTCTCTCCAGATCTCATATTTCGATGTATATGTATTGGAATTTTTTCCACAGATTACGACTTTTAATGGTCGCTTCAATTCTTTGCACTCTTGTTCCTTTTGGAACCAAAGGCAATGTTTGTCTAAAGTCATCACCGAGCATTTACCACCGAATTCGTCATGTGCTGTCATCATTGATGCCTCGTCAATGATAATAAGCTTAGCAAGTTTGATTTGACAAAATTAAGTTATCTTCATTAGTGAAATAAAAATAGCATTCTTAACAAATTCTAATTACTTTCATGCATAACCAACCTCTGTTGTCATGGTAAATAAAACAAAAATAACCAAAATATAAATGCTGTTTATTTACATTTCTCCCGTGCCTAAGGTGAATGCATGTATCTTGAATAATCCTAACTACTTTTATGTTAAATCATTCTCTGTATATAAAAATCGTAACATTTGTCACTTTTTACGTACTTCAATCCAGTTTACTGTATCTGTCATCACCTTCATCCGAGAAAATAAATTACCAATAGACTTCAATGCGGAAGCAGTTGTCAAGATAAGTAAAACAAAAATAAGCAAAACATAAGCGCTGTGTTTGTTCCCATTTTCACACACCTAAGGAGCGGAGCTGCAGTAGATAATTACCAACCAACCAACCAACTACGTGCTATTATTTTAAGGGCGATTTTAAATTGCAAACAAATAAAAGCCTGCAGATCAAGGAATCTACGTTTACATGTTGCATATCTTTCATCTCTCTGCTGTAAACTTACAAGATGTTACAACTCATGAGTCCTACCCTCAACTCTTGTATCTCATCTCATCTTTGCTAGATACAAACATTATATTGCAAGACTCTTCGACCTTTTTTTTTACATACCCCTTAGAGCATTTTTTTAGCAGTTGCATACACCTTAAAAACTTTTTTAATGGTCACTTACACCTTAGTATATGTTTAAGTGATAATGGAATGAATAGCACTCCTATTAAGATGGGTAACTGATGTTAATAACATTAAAATTCACAGTTTTGGTGAATTTATCTGTTTTGCGTTATTCTTAGTCATATCAGCACAACTTCTGATTCCTAAGATGAAGTAAGAAGAAAAATTATATTCTTTAACACTTTCACATACATCTTCAAAACTCTTGAATTAGGGGTAAACATACCCCCCATTGAAAATCCCTGTTCTATTGTATAACTCATCTCCCTCTCTTTATCTCACACATCTACTAGCAGATTGCTTTTTATTATCCCTGATGGTGGTGCTGCACTTTGAAACCTGATGTTTGTTTTTGTCTTTGTTGATATAAAATGTAGCCAGCAACAGTTACTTTCTTTTGTTTCTCTAAGAAACAGTTAAATTTTGTAATTGATTCAGTATTTTCAGATGAAATAGTATTATGTTTTTGTTAACAGTTTCACCTACTTATATTATCTTTTTCATTTCAGATATCAGAAATTGAATATCCAAGATTTGCTCAAAAATGGGTTAACATTAGAAAAATTTTCCATAACTTTTATAGCACGAAGCAGGTTAGTAAATTCTATTACAGTAATATTTGCTGTGTAATGATAATAATAATTTATTGGTATAATTGATTTGGTACAAATATAATATGTCAAAACAATACGTTACATTTAAAGTAATCAGTCGAATAAGACTTCTTCAACAGAATAGATATTTTTACCAATAAGTTTTTAATTTATTTTTGAACATTCATGTTGGTTATGTTCTTATAATCATTTAGAAGTTTGTTATACAGCTTTGTCCCAGAGTATGATGGACTGAAGGTAAGCGATTTCAGATGAGTTTTGCTGTATTAATTTTTTTACTTTCTCCATATACGTAGTATAGAAATAAAAAGTAAAAGATCCTTCACCGTCAATTAAAAGGAAAGAGAAAACTCACGTATGCGCTGCAGGTCTCCGTTGGGAACGTCGGGGACCTAATCCTTTATGAAGACACAGGCACACACACACACACTCCAAGGAGGCACTCACACCGTAGACTCTAACCAAAAAATTTTTTAAACTAGACACTGATGTTTCGACAGCTACACTGTCATTTTCAGTAATGTGACCAGAAGTGGGTGTTTACTCATGTCACTTATCTGTTATTTTAAAATATTTGCTTTAATATTTGATAAATGTAAAAGTTGCAGAAAATTTAATTTTATACAACCTTTGTTTGAAATATTTTTCCATAAAATGCATTGTTAAGAGATATTATATTTTTAGCTGCCACCACCACGCCACTTACCGATGACTATTGATAACAATTGACGCTTAGTTATGTCTTAGTAACACTCCCTTTTCTTTTCTTAATTGTTGGAGCTTTGTGGCTCTATCCAATATCAGAAGGTTATGGTTTGAGTTTATTTCTGTTCTTTGTAAAGTCTAAAATTTTCTCGCAGTTTCTTAAAATATTTATTATTATGTAACCTATTTAGAATTTTTAGAAACATTACAAATATGAAGAAAGTCATGTGGTGGCCACATCAGATTTTCTTCTTGTGTTTTACTCATGTGTATTAACTCAAATGAAGTTTTGGTACTACTTATAAATATAATGGCAGGATATATGTATACATGTTAGGCTTAAAAGGTGCGTTAGTTTGAAAAGGAGTAACTATCCTTTTGTTTTTCTGTTCACACATATACCACGGTAGACAGGTGTTTAGAGTACATATCTGCCAATGGATACTGAGGCCGTGGGTTTGAATCCCGCCGAGGACATGGATGTTTGTGTACGTCTCTGGGTTATATGTAAGAGTGGACTTGATGGTCTAAATATCGCCCTTAAAATAAAAGTCGGATTATTATTATTATTACATTATATACAGGTATCCCCTGATTTATGTACGAGTTGCATTCCTGAAAACCACTGCATAAAGTAAAAATGTGTAAATCGAAAATATTGTTAAATATAAATTTGATTTAATGAACATTTTAACCCCTCAAATGTGTATGACAGCATATGGCATCCTGTGCAGTGTCCACTTTTACAATTCCTTAATTTTTTTATGCGTTGAGCTTCTGCCATAAATCACAGATGTCTTGAAGCTCCTTCGATCAGTTAACATTCCTATACAAATATATTCTCCTCACCCAACTAAATGAATATTTTTGTGAGGGTTTTCCCCCTTACAGTTGTTGACAGCTAACGGTGCATCACACTTGAGAAGAGAACCCCTCTTCAGGAAAAAAAAGTTGGTTCAAGTGCATTGTTGGCACAAAGAGGGGAGTAAGAAAAGAGACATTCTACCGCTTTAGGAACTGCCTGGAAAACCTTGCTCTGTCAATGATGCAATGAATGGTATCACTGCATGGATGATAAATGTAAATAGTAGATGGGCAAGAATCTATGAAATATTTAATAAAAATAAAATTATTAAGGTCACATACTATGTGCATATTGAATTGCGTTCATGCAAATACATGACACGTATATTGAAAAATGGTTGTAAAAATAAAATTGCATAAACCAAAGGTGCAAATTGAGGGATACCTGTAGTTTATGATTTCTGATTTTTGTTTTCTAAGAAGTCTTACTTTAGACCAAGGAATTTGGTGCTGTTGTTGTCAGGGATGCAATTTTTTAATAGAGCTATAACTCTCATAATATAATGGATTTAAGGCACAAAAGAAGTTTTTTCATTTTTTATTACATATTAGACTTTTCAATCGATCTTTGCTCCAAAACATTTTTTCTGCAGCATCTAAAGCATACATGATGTGTCGTGAATTAATGTACAAGTGCTTCACTATTTTAAGTTTTTCGGCCTAAACAAGTGTTTATCATGAGTTCAAAGAGAAAAGACAAAAGTGATACATCAACAAGAGATGAAAAATCTCTGATTGCTTTAAAAAGTGGAAATTGTGGATAAACTTACTAAGGACAAAGGGTCAACATCTTTGGCTATAGCTTTGGGGCTCAATAAGGTAATCATATGAACAACAAAGAGAAATGACAAGAAAATAAGATCGAGTGTTGCTGAAAGTATACCAAAAAGCACAAAAATGTCTTTATACTTGTGACATTACCATACAATAGATGGAGATGGCGCGGATTTTTTGGATTGAGGATTAAACTCAGAAAAGGGCTCAACTGGATGAAATACTTATAAGAGAGAAAGCTGAAAGATTGTAAGACTACCTAAAAATGGAAGACACATCAACTTCAGGAGAAGGCAGTGCAGAAAGTCTTTTTCTCACCTGCAAGGGGTGGTTTGAGAAATTCAAGAAGAGGCACAGCCTGCACAACATGAAGATGCTGAAGTGATGGTGAAGTGGCAATAGCAGACCATGAGGCAGCCAGGAAGTTTCTTCCAGAGCTGGCCAAAGGTATCAATTTATTTATTTATCGATTTTATGATTTTTGATTATTGGATTTAATATTCTCTAAACTCGTGATGTGTGATTGGTTTGTCAGAGGGGATAATTGCCATTTCTTTTTTAAAAGTGAAACATGAGTCCATTCAAGTTTACCTGGCCAAAACCAGCCTGGCAGTTATTTGATCATTCTTATTCAAAAAATACCAAATTCCATGTTGTTTTCATCCCTAGTAGAATTTATTACTGAAATTCATGACTTTTTCTTAACACTTACCCACAGATCTCAGTATCTTGTAGGTTAGCATGAGACTGGCCTTAACTCACAGTATGCTGTACATTTTGGTACACTCCCTCTTAAATGGATTTCCTCCAGCTATTCCATCTGGTTTTTGCAGAGATAATGAATGTTGTCTTATTTTATTAATAAGATATGAAGTTTTAAATATTGGGAAATCTTGTTAATTCAAGTCAAGGGACCAGAAATTCAGAGCTCTGAATTACATTGGTTCAAATTATCCCACATTTCATTTTGTCTGATCTGGTTGCAAATTACAGTAAAACCCCTATTTAAGGTATTTCTGAGGAAACGGTGTATTTTTCACTAAATTGAGATTTTCACTAAATGGTAGTCTTGCGAAATTACCCTAAATTCCCATGTATAACACACACTCATGCATAACGTGCAGGTCAATCTTAGCTCGTTTTCCACAGGTTTCCAAAGTCTCTAGTATAACGTGCACCCATGTATAATGTGCAGCTCTGGTTGAATAGTGAATCATTCAGAAAGCTTTTTATTCATACTACTGTATTTCACAAGTTTCTCCTGAAAAAGATATTTAAGGTACTTCAATGGCTATAGAATCTGCTCTGCTAGTTGATGACGAAAATCATTCTACTGATTTGTTTTCCTGTTTTATTTCTTTTGTAACCAAAATGAGTTGTTCTTTGTATAGATCGTTAAGAACATAAGTCTTCTTTCTACCGCTGGAATTCATTCTCAAAGTGTTGGTGGGGGAAACAGTGATTCTTCATCAGATAAAAGCGAAGATTTGTCAATTGAAAATTTAACTGATTCATTTGTAAATGAAATCAATGATTTTCATTTGAATTGTGTGACCAAATTTGAAGAATTTGATTCATAATGAATTAATAGTATGGAGATTTGTTTTCATGTTCAGAGAGGAATTTGATTTGTTTATCCAACCAACCATGTTAATGTTGCTTGATTATTACATATCAAAGTTTTAATGTCACATGCAGGACGTGTTTAAGCCGAAAAAATATTTTCGAACTTAGAGTTTGCTTTGTACATTATAAACATCAAATTTTTCCATGAAATCTGCAGAGTTAATGCATCTTTGGAGAAGCTCTACGTAGGTTTCGATAGATGGCAGCAATTTAATGAACACAAGATGGAATAGTCTGCTCGCTTTAAGGTTATCTCGCATCTTATTTTTTCTTAAAAAGTGGTATTCCCTTATACATAACGCGCACCAAAAAATTCCAAAAATTTTACAAAAAAACTTGTATAACGCGCGCGTTATGCATAGGAATTTAGTGTACATCAAAGAGCTTTACTTATTTCTATAATATTCATTTCGTAACCTATATACTACTAAAAACAGAAATTGGATAGAATAGGTTGACTTTACAAATGATTTAACAAAAAATACAAATGTGGCAGAAAATACTGGTCATAGAATAAATTATTTAACACAAGGTGTATAACATCTAAAAAGAAAAATCTTATTAAACTATTTATTACAAACTAAAATATATTCCCGTGATGAGCTTCTCTGAAGACCTATATTTTTTAAAGCCAAATTAATTTAAATGCTATAAATTTTTCATTTTATTAATTTTCAAAGTGTATAATAGATATGACACTATACCTCTGATGTACAATTAAAGTTCTTTGACACATCTCAAATATCCATTGTTTTTTCCTTTTTATCCAAGTTTCAAATATAGATTAATTTTATATTAAAAAATTCACTGAGTAGGGACTTTTGTATGTTTAGATATTATTATCTAATGAAAATGTAAACAAATTTTAGCCAGTCTTATATGACTTTAACACTTATAACAGAGTGCTATGCATTACAGACAAAACTACAAAAAGACAATTCAATGAAGAAAAACTCAACAAAATTTGCAAACTTTACAGATCACAGAGTAAGTAACTTAATGCAAACAATGAAGTTCTTTATGAAAAATTGAAGGAACTTGAGGTATTTCTTATAATAGGTGTGCATTTTTTAATATGCAACACGTATGTACACCCACTTCCAAAAAAAGCTACCACCCGAGAGCGCTCAGAATCTAAGTCCAGATCAAAACAATGATTTGACAATGCTGTAATCCTCACGTGGGCTGAGCCTTCGCTGAAGAGACCTTTAGTTTTGAGGGTAAACTTTAAAGGATTGGATATCTCCTCCCATCATAAGAGGGTCCTTCCAAGTTTTCTAAATAAAAATGTTAGCTATAGCCATACCTATTGGTTCTTCTCCTTGATTCTTCGAAATACAATCCAGTTCTATTTGGGAAGTGCGAGCAATCACACAAGAGGATATTTTCATTTGTGTGCGAGCTAATTTCCGTTAGGCCTCGATTAACTCCAAGAAAAAGAAACCAAGTCATTAGTCTGCTGCAGAGCAATGTCCCTGCGGGAAATTGCGAGACAGATAAACATGTCTCATGTTACTGTGTGTAAAATCAAAATAAAATGGGAGACAGAACTAAGCGAAGACAGAAAAGAGGGATCAGGGAGGCCTATGCTAGCTACCCAGGAGGAGGACGATCGTTAAATTAAATTAAATGATTTAATGCCCAATATATCTGTAAATATTAGTTTCTGACAATTGGAAGTATCATATTCGTTATCAGGATTACCAAATATACCAAACTAGCCAATACCCGTGCCATTATTCTGTGGAGTTTTTTCGGTAAATTTATGAATAAGCGATTATATAAAATTTAATTTTTATAACCACTTCTATATAGTAAATATTTTTATATGCAGTAAATTATACCTAATACTAAAATTTTGCGATATAACTTATAGGACAAAATTTAACAATTTCTTATATCACACCAAGTCAAAGTCTAAGCTAAATCTTAAAAGGTTAAGCTTTTACGTTAATTTTCAATCAATCATTGTTCTTCATGCATGTTTTGAGTTTAATCTAAGTGTAAATGCACTGAAAATACCGAGGAAAGCAATGCTAGTAACCTTGGTAACCTTTTGAAATGTGAAAAAATCTGGAAAATTCTTGTACAATTTTACAATTCAAGCGAATGCAAATTAGATAAGTGAATAGATGATAAGAATTACATTAAGAATAGCATTCTTTTATGAGTAAAATAGTGCAAATTCTGCGATGATATCTCCATTCTGGGAAATTTAAAAATGTTTATGACTATAGGTCTACATGTTAATCAAATAGAAAAATGGAACACGTCTGGAATCAAAGCAACGAACTTGAGAAAAATATGAACACCCGTTGCACCCTCAGGGAAGTCCGTGCTTTCCAACCATACTAAATTTAAAGGGGTTTTTTTCTTTTGTTTTCACGAAACTATGTGCATTTGAAAATATCACTCCTCCTTAGTTACCGCTAACAGTTAGCAGTGACTAATAATTCGAACATTATCTCTCTGGAGGTCCTAGAGGCCCCGCCGCCCTTTCATGCTTAACTCGTCCTGAACCCGCTTCGTGCAGAGCCCTAGGCAATGGCCTACTTGGCCTATGCCTTAATTCGACCCTGGGCACATGTTATTTTCTAGAGCAAATCAACAACTTGATTCTATTTTGTTTCGAAAGGGATATATGTATATATATGTCATGATAAATGTGCGTAGTCCGGTAAATGTGCACATTTACCACCAACTTTGGTAAATGTAAGTATAACATACTTTTACCGATTGGATTGGGGAAATGTACACATCTATCTAGAGACACTGGTAAATGTGGATAAATGTCGCAACACAGGCCACAACATGGCGGCGTCGCAAACATCTGTTTGAGTTTAGAAGCATGGTAAATGTGCGTTGTCTGGTAAATGTGTAAATTTCCTGGTAAATGTGCACAACTAACTAAACTAAATTTGAACATGAAGAAAAATTTTACTCTGCCCCACTGGGTTGGGTAGTTTAGTCGAAGTGTTTTTGGTTCCTCCTCACGTTCACTGTGTTCCTCCATCGGGTTAGGAAGTGTTCATCTTAATATATATTAGTGGAGTCGAACCCTCGATGATTTTTGTTATAAATTAACGTAATTATTAAAGTGTAGCATTTCTCATTCTTACTTATTTCCACATTTACCAAGCACATCAGTAAAAGTGCACATTTACTGAGAAATGTACCAATAATACCATTTCTGGAAACTTAAACTTACATTTACCGAGCTTGGTGGTAAATGTGCACATTTATCAGTAAATGTACACATTTACTGATTATGTATCTTTACCGTAACTATATATATATATATATATATATATATATATATATATATATATATATATATATATATATATATATATTGTCTGTCTGTAAATAGGTCCATGATTATTCATGGTTAAACCTGGTTCTCCATATACTCCTATTTTCCACTGTCCTCTTCATATCTTGATAACTCTTTCCCTTTCAAATTTCATTTCTTCTTTCAAGTTCTCTAGCTTTCCTGCTTTTCTCATAGTTATTACGTTCCAAGTGCCTATTCGTAAATTACTTTCGACAAATGTTTTCCTCAAGGCAGTCCCCACCCGGATATATTTTACTAGCAGATGACCTGGCAGAAATGACGACTTTAATAAAGTATAAAATATTAATAAGTTCTATGTCAAAGTAGTAAAATTTGTCAAGTTTATAATTGGAAAATGGTTAACAAATCCATAAATTGAACTTGGATCTTGTGCTTACTAGTCAAGTGATTTAGCGCAGAGCAAATAACGCAACATGGTTATAATATTTCTCTGTGGATATTTCAGTGATGTCACAGCAAAAGGCACAAGAAGGATTTAAGCTCAGGCTTCCTTGTGTTTGGAGGTTTGTCATGTCATTTTTACTTGCTACATTATACAAGTATTGTATTCATGCAAAAAATCGATTTCAAGATTTCAATGGAAATATGCATTTTAAGGTCCCTATTGCGCATTCCACCCTTAGTTGACAGTATGGTGTCTTATGGGCTATCGCTATCTCTTTTCCATTGCTTTTCCCTATAGCTCTGTCCTTATCTAATCCCGCTCAGTTGCCAAATTTGTTGTGATTTTGGTGATATTGTCGTTTAAGTAAAATTATGGCACTCAATCATAGTAAATGTTATGCTGAACCTGATTATGCATATCTTAATTTTCTAAAAATTTGAGAAAGTTATTAAAAATAAGAAAAACTAAAAATGTGAACACGGTAAGTTTTTGTTTCTTTAAACATACAACGTCATATCTTGGCTTCTACTGATCCAATAAAGTCAATTTCTTTTGTCATGCCTATTGAAGGATTGTTTATCACGCTTATATAAATGATAAATATATAATATTTATCAAATGCCTTTAAAAAATTTAATAACATTATTATTTCTCCGCACAATGTAGTAACGTTAAAAATAGGGTAAGCAAGGTTACCAGCCTATACTGTACCCGTGCCACATGCAACATTCCCTACTAACGGTAAGGGCACAATACCGGTCAGTTTTGGCACAATTTAGCCGTCATGCTACAAGCGTAACCAACACCCAGTATTACCCCAGGTATGCTGACGCTATTCTACACAAGCTAGGATCTCTACTCTAGAGACTACCTTGTAAGCCAACATTCCATTGCCCGTGTCCTACCAACTAGGAGGTACGTGCAGTTTACTGTCACACTTTGGACATGTTTTGAGTGAGTATGGAGTGAATGGTTGGTTGCTGAATGCTATAAAGGTAGTGTATACTGGAAGTAGGGCATGTGTAAGGGTGAATGGCATGATGAATGATTGGTTTAGAGTTGAGCAAGGTGTACCACAAGGATGTGTCATGTCCCCTTGGTTATTTAATGTGTACATGGATAAATGTGTGAGACAGGCATGTATGGATATGGTGGGTGTTAAGGTTGGTGGAGAGAATGTTCGTGTACTTTTGTATGCTGATGATGCTGTGTTAATGGCTGAGAACCCAGAAGAATTGCAGAGAATGTTAGATAGCCTGCATGATACGACAGGGAGAATGGACTTGAGGATAAATGTGGCCAAAACCAAGGTAGTTGTGTTTGATCGGGAGAATGAGGTGAACGACTGTCAATTTAGCATAAATGGTGGAACAATTGAGGTAGTGGATGAATTTGTATACTTTGGCAGAATGTTCAGTAAAAATGGTAGAGTAGATTGGGAAATCAAAAGGAGAGTGAATGCTGGTAGAAAGGTGGCAGGGAGTGTGTGGTCGATTGCAAAGAACGAATGGTTGTCAAAAGAAGCGAAAATGTCTGTATACAAGAGTGTTTTAATGCCTACCTTGCTGTATGGCAGTGAAACATGGGTGTGTCAGGAGAAGCATAAAAGTAGTTTGAATAAAAAAATTGGATTCCACAAAAATTAGTATTCGAATCTGGAACAAAATCAAAAGATCTTTCTAAAAAAGGTTACGTAAGACCTTGTTCAGGGTTCATAAAATCATATTTTATTGTTTTAGTTTTTTATTGTGGAAAAACTCTCTTGCTTAACGAATTTTCGCGAAATGTCATGTTTTAAAGAATGCAAGTATGGCTATAACAAAGGGGTAATTATGTAAACTTCATATATACGGGCAGCTAAAAATACAACGCTTGACAATTCTGGTTTTTGGATCCCTCTGCCTTATTCTCAAAAGCAGTTTTGAAGCCTCAAAAAATATCTCGAATAAATGAGATGGAAAAAAAGAAGAAAAAGGTTTCGTTAGAAGTAAACAGAACCAAATTTGTTTGGAAATCCTCAACAGGGAGGGTTTATGACCGTTTAGTGAATAGATGAGAGGTTTGCACCCCATATATTTCTAAGGAGTTGGTCAATAGGTATTTTATGAATAATATTTTTATCACAATAACAGGAGTTGATTAGTTTTTGTGCAAAATCGGCACACCGATTTTTCAACTTTCCTGAATATCTCGAAAATAGCTCATCCTAATGGAAAAATGGCTATAATCAAATGGCTATAGCTTCCATTTGATAGACCCTTTTATGGTGGGAGAAGAAACCTGGTCTTTTAAACTTTGCCCCCAAACAAAAGGTCTTTTCTGAGAAAGGGCGGGCCATGCGAGGATTACAGCATTGTCAAATCATTGTTTTGATCCGGACTTAGATTCTGAGCGCTCTTGGGTGGTAACTTTTTTTGGAAGTGGGTGTACATACCCAGGGGCGGCGACTTGTTAAAAATACTGGGGGGGGGCCTAGTTCCAGGAGGTATGGAATTGAATTGGCTACCAAGTTTAACCTGTGTATAACCCTCTGCACAGTCACCTGCTACTGCCATTAGCTCACGTCTAATGAGCAGTTGCCCTTGTAAAGGAGCTGACTCCTTGACATTGTAATATTTAAGAATTGTAATATTTTCTCAAATAAAGACTATTTTAGTAAGTTTTTAGGAATAAATAAGTATCTACAAATAAAGAGAGCATGGAGATATATAGGTACAATTATTTTATTAGGGATATTATTTGTAAATTACAAAGTGAAAGAGGATTGTAACATTATTTTTACAATTTTGTCACAATTTTAATATGATTTAGTAATGTTCTTATTCATGTCAACTTGTGTATTTAAGAAAAAAGGTGAAATATTAAGGTATAAAATATTAAGGCAAGAGGTGACACACCTTAAAAGTAGATACTTAGTATAAGGCGAAAGTTGTACGACGGACTGGGTTGCGCTTAATGAATTCATTGACGAGAGGCCTCAGGTCCAAATTGTCCAGCATAGTTTTAATTACATAACAACAAATGACAGTGTAATGATAAATAACACAAACACTTTTTATAATCAACTAACACGGTTATAGAATAACAGAAGAACTTGAATACAACTCGTAAACTCTCTCATGCAAGGGTTAGTGAGATATTAACTTTTACATTGTCTCAATGCCAACTTGAATAACCATCATACGGATGAGTGAAGTGAGAGGGTAGGGGACAGTGGAGGGGGAGAGGCATGCGTACCTACGGAGGTTGTGGAAGGGGCGGAAGGCATGCTAGAACTATACCAAGATTCTCAGCCCTGCTGCTACTATGCATAAAAACAAAATGTGTAATGATCTGTAAGGTATAGATTAAAAATTTTATTCTAGTAGAGGACATTTGCTACAATGATACCACATACCTACGATTAATATTTTCTGAGATAAAAATTATTAATACGTAATAATCGTTAAAAATACGTATAGTGATCAGAAATTCTATTCCCTTGCCCTTATATGATCTGTAAGGTATGCATTAAAAAATGTATCCATACATAGGATATAATTTTATCAGTAGAATAACATATTCAGTACCCTTTGTTAACCCTCCAGCTGCATAATTTTTCAATCATTCTGGTATAAAAAAATGATTTTTTTCAGTATATTTTTATTTTTGATATATCTTTAGAAGTAGAAAAAAATTACAATTTTTGTTATTGGAGCATTATTAACGTTACAATATAAAATAGTTGTAATGCATGTTGTATATATCTAAAATTGAACTTATCCAAAATTTCTGTAAACAAAACTTTTGGAAAACCAACATATATAGATATAAATGTTATTTTGAACATTTTCTTTATAAAATTTACAATGAATACAATAAAAAGCACTGAATAACTTCAAAAATCCTTTTGAGTATGATAAATTTTAAAACAAGGCTCAAGACAGAGTCTCACTTCACACCAAATTCTTGTTTCTTTTCTCTTGCGCTTTTCATTTTCACTTCTTTTGGAACAGCACACTGCACATCGTCGTCTTGGCTCTTTTTTGATAGGGTTAGATGGAATATGACTCGCAAAATGGCGGCTGGTATGTCTAAGATGTGAGGGTGTGATACTTGGTCTCCCTCTTGGGGACTTGAAATTAGGAGCTGCGTATTCCTCAATAGATTGTTTAATAAGCTGTAGCCTATATTATAGAAGATCAATACTCTTTTTGGAGGAACCTTTATTGAATAAAATTTATAAATTCCATACTGCCTGGTCAATGAAATACCTAAATATCTTCTTATAATATTTTTTTCTGTTGCTTCCTAGCTGTTAGGTAATAAGAGTAAATAACTGGTAAAGCATCATACTTTTCATTGTATACTGTACTTTTTCCGGTATATAAGAGAAAATCACAAATGTAACCAGTTTCTGTTTCGCAAAACATGAAAAATTTCAGCCCTCTTCTTAGCATTGAACATTTTCCAACCCAAGCGACCTTTGTAGAGCACCAAACTCTCATCCAAACTAAGAGTCTGATCAGGAACATATAAATCATGAAATCGTCTTCGCAAATGCTCCATCACTTCATAAAACTTCCTGAGCTTTGGATTTGGATGTTAGTCTTGGTTGAACATATCATTATTAGAAAAATTAATGTATCTATGGAGTAAAATATAACTATCAATTGTCATCAGTTCAGAAAATATTGGAATATGGAAAATTTTACGTTTTGACGAAGACCATTCCTGGCGCGGCATTTTGACGATGCCTTGTAGCATCATTATTGCAAAAAACAGTCTCATCTCTTTCTCAGAGGTTGTGTCCATTTCTTTTCATTACCTTTTCTTATTTACACGGTTCTTTATACATTGATCAGCATATGCATTTGTTTCCCTAACATTGGTTTGAAGTAATGCTTCGTCAAAGAAAAGTTTAAAATAATGTAATAGTTTGGCATTGGGATTCATATTTACAGTGATACCTGGTTTCGTTTTGAAGGGAAATCTTGGAGGTGGAGGTGGAATGTTCTGCATATTTAATTTATACCATGTCCTAGTAGAACCTTCTTCTTCTTTATCATCCTTATCTTCTTCATCGTCATCCATGCTCGTCAGGTCTCCTTCACTTGAGCTCTCCCCACTTTCAAGATCAACAGATTCTGTATCTGAATCTTCTAAGTTCATTTTCGGAATGTAATATTCGTCAGAATCAGGTTCCGTTGCCATTATATGGGTGTAATATAACTGATATAGTACTATAAGAACAAAAATTATGTAAATAAACAATCAAAGAGCCTGCAAACATTTTGCAAATGGTATAAAAATCTCTAAATATTTCAATGCATGAAAAATATTACAAATTATGCAAAATGATAATAATACAAATGTAACTCACCAGTTCAACTGTGCCTGTAATAATAAAAATAATAATAACAAGGTCTATGAAGAAACACAGGAGTATTTTTCAGAAAGTATTTCAACTTGTGGCACAAAACACACAAAAGTGTGAGATACATATCGCGTGCAAAACTGCAACTTCATTCAAATCACTGAAAGGGATCACAAGTGCCATCTATTGATGAAAAACTAGAACTAAGTCAAAGAAGAAATATATTCAAATGAGTAGTAGTGTCCGTCACACAGTGAAAAAGTGGGATCCGCAGCAGTAGGCAGCAAAACAGAGGCTACCCCGTGGAAATCGCAGGATGCGCAAAATATAGACAGGCGAGCTACCCGTGTAAATCTCGGGATACTCAGCTGGAGGGTTAATAATGTATATGGTCAAAGACTTTTAAAATACATTATACCTAAACTTTTAAATGGCAGAAATTGAGGTGGATGTCAGCTGCAAGAAGAAATTTAAAGACATACTTAGATGATGGTTTGTAGCATTGAGTTCTATAGAGGTAATTTTGTAACATATTTCCTAGTAACCTGCTGTAGATGTATGAAATTGTTAAATAGAATGTGAGCCGCAGCTGTGTTCATTTCCTGATTTATGTATATCTTTTCATTTTTATTTTTAATTGCTTGTATTACATAATATCCTGTTGACAGACTTTTGTCTGACAGAACGTCAAATGTATGTTTTGCTGTCATTTAATAAAAATTTTTTAAATAAAAAAAATTATTATTGCAATTATTATAATAAATGAATGAAAATCGGAGCAGAAGTAAAAATTTTTGAATTAAAAAATAATTCTAATAATGAAATATCTCTCTGAAAACTGTTTTTCAAGGTGAGATGAAATGCTTGCAGAATGCATGCACCAACTACAGTGAAACTTGTGAAAGACGGAATCTGCATAAGGCGGAAACCTGTCAAAACCGGAAATATCGGAATCGCAATGTATAATGATCACGTTTTTCTCAAGTAAGTCCCTCTGAAAGGCGAAACCTGTGAGACGCAGACGGAAAGCATTATGTGTAGCATTTCTTGTACAAATAAGTTGAATTTGAATCTGTGAAAGGTGGAAAGAATATTTCAAACAAATGTTTTCAGGTAGTCTGGTTTGGGTTTTGTGTTGTTTATGGATCACACACCACTTGCTGTCCAAAACCCATTTTCTTTGAAAGACCTTTCATCCCAAGTGGTATAGAGACCAGGGCCATTAACAGGAATTACGGAAGGAACTCCACGCAATGCCTGTTTCCTTGGCAGCCAAGGTGGGAAGGTCCACCCCCGAAATTATCCACGTGTGTAATCGTCTCCTACCAAAATTTAAACTTGTAATCCGCGAGAAAAATAACATTTATTGGTCAGAAATTTCTCGTGATATCATATGAAGAATATAGAAATTTGAATGTTAGTCCTACAACTATTCATTCCCAAGATAGAGCTGTCACAGATCATCACAGCTTTGGTCACATGCATGCATATGCCAGAATTATCTCGAGATTGAATGGCCACAGGATTACAATTCAAATTTCTATATTTGTCGTATGATGTCACGAGAAATATCTGATCAATAGTATGTAATTTTTCTCATGGATCACAAGTTTAAATTTTGATAGGAGGCAATGACGCACTTGGGTTGTCTGGTGTAGCCCTGCTGCTTGGCTGCGAAGAACCCTGCGGTGCTAGGGTGCATTCGATAACCCTTGTATGTATTGTCGCTCGTTGCTGAGCTAATGAGTTTATTGCTAGGCAGCAAATGACAGGAGGAAGTGGGAACACTGAATTCTTGGGTGGACTATGATTTTGGGAAAACCAGGAATAATCTTTTTGAGGTAGAAAGTTGGCACAGTAGATTAAATGAATTAAACCTCAATTACAAACCCAAAGACATCAGAAATGTTAATGAAACAGCTTTGTTTTTCAGAGATCTGCCTAATAAGACCTTGCAGATGAAAGGAGAAAAGTGTTCTGGAGGTCGCTATTCAAAAGAACAGTTAACTGTGCTTTTGGTCTCATTTGCCGATAGAAAACTAGAAAACCATTAGTGATAGGTAAAAGTGAAAACCCATGATGCTTCAAAAGTTTAAAGAAGAACAAACTTCCTGTGGAATGAAAATTGAATAAGAAAGCATGGATGACAAGCGCTATATTCGAGGAATTTTTGATTAAATTAAATAAAAGAATGGAAAAGGAAAATAGGAATATTCTTCTTTTTCTAGACAATGCCACCTGTCACCCGAGAATTCGACTATCAAATATTCAGCTAGTTTTCTTGCCTCCTTACACGACATCCATTCTACAGCCACTAGACAATGGAATCATACAGAATGTAGAACTTAATTACAGGAAATTGATGCTTCACCATCTTATTGCAAGTATGGACGATTGTAAGTGTGTCTCAGAATTAACTGTAAAAATTGATGTGCTAGATGCAATTACATTTTTAAGCCGCTCAGTGAAGTATGTGAAAGACGTATGCATAAGAAGTGTTTCCGAAACTGTTGGTTCATTTTTGATGATAACGTTGGTTGTGAGGAAATTGTTTGCAATAATGATTACAGTGAAATCCAAACTTTGATTGAAGATATGCATGAAGATGAGATTAGTGTTGTGAACGCAGAAAGTTTTGTGAACATTGGCAATAACGTTTTCACAGAGAATGATGAAATTGACGTACAAGCTGTGTTAGAATCTCAAACTAATGACACTATGGGAAGTTCAGAAGATGAACAAGGGGGAGAAGATTCTGGGGAACCGGAAACACTTACATCATCACAAGTGTTAAGTTACATTAACGCTTTAAAACATTACGCCAAAATGAAGGGGGAAAATGACTTTAATGAAAAAGTTTTGGAGTTAAGGTTTTCTTTCGCCTGTATGACGAAATCACTGAAAAAGAAAACAAAACAATTTCGTTTCGTGAAATAATTTTTAGTGATGCTTTGCCTTTTATGTAATATTTGTATTATATATAGAATCTATAAGTATCTTTGTTTAGCTGGTTAGGTCTTTATAAAATATGTATAATTTCTGGGCTGTGGGTTTTTAAAGGAAAATGGTTTAATTACAATAAATTTAGTTCTGTCTATGCATGATTTTTTTTATATTTCGTAAAAAAATTCATGTCCATTTTTTTAACCTGTCTAAGATGGAAAACTTACTTAACCAGGAAATATTGCATGGTCCCTTGCGATTCTGCCTTTGACAGGTTTCACTGTACTTATAATAGCATACACATATATGGATACTGATGTTTAGGCACTTCCATATGAGTTGGAAACTTGAAACTTGCCACAATTGTAGGATTTTGCTCGCAACCATCCAGAAAAATCGAAAATTTCAAAATTATTAATTTTTAGGGGTTGTTTTTACCTCATTTGTACATTAAAGTTTAATATTTTTTATCTCCGAAACTATTTGTTGTAGGTACGAACTTTTGCAATCGTTTTGTAGCAAATTCTATCCTCCATATCGATAAATATTTTATTCCATACCTTACAGATCATATAAAGGCAAGGGAATAGAATTTCTGCTTGCTATATGTATTTTTAACAATCATTAGGTATTAACAATTTTTATCTTGAAAGATATTAATCGTAGTTATGTGGTATCAGAGTTTATTGTAGCAAATGTTGTCCCCTACCCGAATAAAATTTTTGATCTATATCTTATAGATAATATAAGGGCCATTTAGCCATTTGAACACTCCAAGGTCACTAAATGCGGTGGAAGATAGGACTCATCCAATTTTGTAGTTCCGCGCTCCTCTCATCCTCTACCCTCCCCTTCGTCCCTCCCCTTCGTCCCTCCCCTTAATTCCCTCCCCTTCGTCCCTCCCCTTAATTCCCTCCCCTTAATTCCCTCCCCTTCGTCCCTCCCCTTCATCCCTCCCCTTCGTCCCTCCCCTTAATTCCCTCCCCTTCGTCCCTACTCAGTGACTTCTACCATGTCTCCACGACAGTTTATCGTGTTGATTATATCAGCGCAAAATTTGTAGATGCTTCCGTTATTCTATTATTGTGTTATAAAGACGATTATAAAAAGTGTGTTATTTGTCATTGCATTGCTATTTATTGTTGTGTTATTAGTTGTTCTTGGTTCAGAGGTGGAAACTTTTGTATGAAAAATATATCTAATGAAATATGTCTGAAAAATTAGTGCGTTTTCAAGGTGAGATGAAATGCTTGCAGAGTAAAAATTTTTATATTTTGATTTGTTTGGTTGTTAAAAATTCTTGAAGTTTAAACAAATAGATAAATTTTTAGGTACTACGGGGCGAGGTAGGGAGCTGAAATTTTTCAGTTATTTAGAGCTTAGTGTGGTTGCACAAATAAACTCTTGAATATGTCCATGAAGGTGTTATTGCTGCAGTTATAAATTTTTAAATTTTAAACAATTAGATAAATATCATTTCACTCCTAGGTGTGCTATAACTTTAAAATTTGGTATAAATGTGTGGTAGTACCCCACAATGCAAAAAGTACAATTATCTTAAAGTTGAAAATTTGAGGGATTGTTTTATTGCAATATTGTTCCATAAGTTAAGAACAACTATCGTTGGAGAGGTACAAACTTTTGCAATAAAAATATATCTAATAATGAAATATATGTTGGAAAAATTAATGTTTTTTCAAGGGGAGATGAAGTGCTTGCAGATGCAAGCACCAACTACTTATAATAATATATAAATGACAGAAAATCCAACTACTATGGGTTTGATCTATAAGTGGAGGTGCAAGAGCATTGTTACTCTTTCCCCATTGGCTATTGCCTCCTGTCCACTATTTCACCTCTAATGTGTGATGGACAGGATCAAATTACGGCAGCTTGGTTTAGGAGTCGAAATGTTCGACTCTTGTCAGAAATTTTTTAATAGAACTTTGTAGGTGTTCTGAGAAATATTTTGAAATTATTTACATTTACTGCTGAAAAGCTTGTTTGTCATACTGTG
Organism: Tanypteryx hageni; assembly: GCA_028673005.1. NCBI lineage: Eukaryota > Metazoa > Arthropoda > Insecta > Odonata > Petaluridae > Tanypteryx > Tanypteryx hageni. The sequence goes on along the minus strand of CM054117.1, from coordinate 113,540,579 downwards.
TACTAGGTAATTTTATAGTTTGTTTAATAAATTATGTTCTAAAAGTCCACTTGAATAATGTTTGTCATTGAATGTGGATCCAAAAATAACATTTGGGAACTTATTACTATCTGGACACCTAAAGGTTATGGTGCCCCAGTGAACGCAGATCTTCACTTAATGCGGAGACCTCAGAAACGCATCCCAAATGTTAAGCAGGGCTCACCTGTATGGTTTTGTGCATAAAACTAATTTTAAAAATATGATGCCATTGTGGCAAATGCACCAGGCATTTTCAAGTGGTATAGGCAAACCCACTACATGCACTATGTCTCTCGTAATACTATGGCTGTTATAAGAAGAATAATGAGGGATTTACTCCCAGATTTACCTTCAGTAAATAGAAGTGCAAAGAGATTGCAGAATTCCAAAAAGAATTGAAACTTTCACAACCTATGATCTACACAATGTCTGAAAAAGAAAGAGGCAAAATATAATTAACCAAATATTATTAATATTGTAAATTTACTTAACACATATAGGCTTATAAAGTGATATTATGCTTATCTTCAAAAAGAAGTCTGAAGAATAACAAAAAAACATGATAACTACAAACTGTTCCTTTCCTAATGAAATCTGAACATCATCATGTTGTGTCGAAGGCCACTGAACATCATCATCCATGTTGGTTTTATGATAGTACATGAAAAGAGTTGAGATAATCAATTAAATGATTAAAAAATAATTTTTCAAATATTTTAGAAAAAATGGAGAACAGAAATTGTAATTATTGAAATCATCTAGCGAGCCTTTTTTAGGGATGGGAGATGCACGTGCAAGTTTAATATCAGAAGGAAAATGTTCCACACAGAAAGACAAAAGTTAACTATGTCAGAGAGAGGTGCAGCAATAAAATTTGAAGAGGCTTTGACAATTGAAATTGGAGTACCATCTGGACCACAAGAGGTGTTGTCAAAAGACTTGATTATGTTGATTATTTCAAGTGGACAGGTAGGGAATAAGAAAACTGAATATGGAGTTGAAGATAAAGAGGAGGCAGCTGAAATACCCTGTGGAATAATATTGCAAAACTGAGAATTTAAACTCTGGGCTATTTCCTCAGGGTCTGAAATTAAATTTCTGTTAAATTTGATGTTTGTGGGGCAAAGTATATAGTTTGAAGCTTTGGTATTCTGTTTAATGATATTCCAAGTTGACATTATATTGTTAATGTAATCCTCGGCAGCTATCCTACAATTCAACAAACATCTAAAAGTCTTTATACACTTGCAAATATATACCATGTAGACTTTGATCAACAAACTTACTTCTTAATGAAGATCACATGCATGTTGAGACTTGGTTATAATTTGCTAAGAGTACAGTTTATGTTTGGCATTGAATATTTTCTGTTTTGAAAAGCTGCATTAAAACATACAGTAAAGATATTCATGAAGGTTTTAAATTTTGATTCAACTCCACAGGCACTGAAAATGTCATCCCAAAACTCTTGTGACAAAAAAAATGCAAATTTTTTAATTGATTCCTCAGAGAAAACCTGTTTGGTAATAAACAAAAGATTGGATTTTGGAGGAGGCAAATGAAAATTTACTGTTACATTTAGTCCTAAGTGATCAGAAAGTCCACTATTGGAAGTGTTGCATGAGAAATAGGAAAGAGGTAAATAAGTGATCAGATTAGTGATCATAAGTGTATGGCACTGCAGTCCTTGTGGGCTCATTGTTAACTATTTGAACTCCAAAAGTTGATAGAACATCTAGAAGATCAGTCATATCAAGTAAGTCTTTCAAAAGATCAATGTTCAGGTCACCAAACAAAATAAGACCATCTACTTTTTCTGGGTGGTAAATTTAATAGCATCACTGAGAGAAAGAAGAAAATCCGTCAAATTGCTATTAGGATGGGGATAAATGGATATTATTGCAAAGACAGATATATTTACCTTTAATAATGCCATTGAGCATTCAAAGACTCTTTCAGTAGATAGATAGATAGAGGCATTTTATATCGATGCTAGGTCTACATTAATTAGCAACACCACCACATTTATGTAGTTGATGACAAAAGGAGGAGATGATGTGATAGCCATCCATATGAAAAACGGGTATCTCATCCTTCAATTCCAATTCTCAGACAGCACAACAATATCATAATTGAGTTCTTGGAGCAACAGTTCAATAAAATAGCCTTTATTCCTAAGGCACTGAATATTTCCATAGAAAAAGTTTAAAGTCATTAACCAAAGTAACGCAACTATCAGAGTCTAGTTACTTTTTATTGGGCTTTAAAATACCAGATTGTAAACAAGTTGTTGGCTTTTCACTAGGACTGCAAATGGTTTTATCAATAACACTGCTTGAAGAGACATACTGCTGATCATAGCACTGATTTGGCACATTGGTTGATGATTTCACCTCAGCAGTGACTGGTTCCCTGGAGACAGAAACTGAGTTTTCTGTTAATACCGCCTTTGAGTGGTTAATGGCATTCGTGTATCTATTGTGTCTTATGAATATAAACCTTTTAACAGACACACCTATCAGCCAATTTTGACTTTTGAATAATTTGTCATGCAGGGTTAAGTCAGCTCCAACTATGAACGAATTAAACTAATATCTGGGTACTAGTTTTTCATATATAAATGCCTGATTGGGAAACTTTCTTTTGAGGTGCTCCTTTATATCTATCACTGTGGTCTCACTCCTCATGCACCTGACGTATATCCATGTACACCACAGAATTTTGATGATGCATCTTCAGTTTCATCAGTGCCAAAGGCAATTGCAGATTTTCTTTGCCTTCTCTTCCTGTACCTAACGGTATAAAAACTATCATCACCAGCCAAATCTACACCTCCGTCCTCATTAGAGTTGACAATCAAAGGTGTAGTCGTATCTTGCACTTTTTGCTCTGTGGCTACTTGCTGGCATAACATATCTAGACAAGGATTCTCAGCAGCTTCGACTGTGGGTTTGTTGGTGATTTCCTGAGGATGCTTTTTCACTTCACAGTTTTCATGTTTGATAGGTTTCGTATGTAGTCAGGGTTTTGCACCATGTCCCAAAGGAGACCTATCATATAAAAACGTAATTTTTGTAGATTTAAGAATGAGATTTACTTTTTTCTCCACATAACTGACCTAAATATCTCATCCTTGAGATTTTTAAAAATGTTAACGATAAAGATCTGCATGTCAAGAAATGACTTTTTGCATGTTTCATTTATGTGATGCGAATTTATAACTTCCCTTCCTGGAGAGCAAAAATAACTATAAAAATAGTTTGGGAAATAATTTTGAAATAGGAAAAAATCCTGCTTTGACCAGGTCTTATACTTGCCGGGTGGATATTCTACCACTGAACTACTGTAGCAGATAATTTTTCCTGTTTCTGAACGCAGGTGTTTTTCTTACAATTAGTTGGGTCCAGACTAGCCCCAATGGACGTTGAAGAAAACCCCTCCCTCTCAAATGCTGAGATTGCCAAAGCTAGAAATTGATGGGATAATATGATCTGAAGGTCCTATGCAGATAGGCATAAGCTGTAATTTGGGAAATAATTTCCCAATCCACCTGGAAAGTGGAAGGCCCAGGTTCGATTCCCGGTCATAACAGAATTTTTTTCCTGTTTCAAAATTATTTCCCAAATTACAGCTTATGCCTATCTGCATAGGATCATTAGATCATATTATCCCATCAATTTATAAAAATAGTTAGTTACAAAAAATATGTCAGTGTGAAGTTAACTGAAAGGAAATTAATGAAAAACACAACTTTAATTATACCAAATTCCAGAACTCTCAGGAAAAAACCTCATCCTTTGTCTTTAGGAGCATTGGCACAAATCTTTAAAGCATGCTTTCATTACGCATATAATATAAGAATAGAGACGACAATACAATACCAATGTTTAACAGTGACAAGGTTAGCAAGGCAACATATCCTTAAAAGGCTTAAATTTTTCCAATAAATATGATTTAAATGTATAACTTGAGTGATTTAGAATCTTAGGCAAAATGTGATGATAAGCAAGGCTGGACAAATCCAGGTACACATGGCACCTAAGACTTTTATACTGGCGCCTAGATATTACAGTATATGCATGCTGTAATTATATGTGTTGTCTCCTAGGTTTTGGAGCTTGTGCCTAGATTTTTAGAAAATTGGTTGAGTTCTGACAATAAGAATCGTTATTTATTTTTCTTTAAAACAGTTTAGGTTCAAAGATCATAGATCAATTCCTTCTAATTTTAATATGCAAATGAGTAAAATCCTGTAAATCAAAAAATCGATTTTTGTCTTAAGGAAAAGAGAATTTTTCTCCTGGAGTCGAATCTGGCCATGGGTATCTGCTGGTACTTTTTCAGGGAGGGCAAGGGGATAGGCAAGCTCCCACAGTCTTTCTAGGCGGAAGCAAGGGGATAGGCAAGCTCCCACAGTCTTTCTAGGCGGGGGCAAGGGGATAGGCAAGCTCCCACAGTCTTTCTAGGGGTGGCAAGGGGATAGGCAATCTCCCACATTCAGGTTTGGCGGGCATAATATTTTAGTGGTTTGTTTCAAGCATATTGCATTGCACCCCCACCTACTTGTTTGACCTCAGAAAAATGGCCGCATTAATCCCCTGACCTAACCAGACATCAATGGCTCTTGACACAGGCCTGATCCAGAAGGGGGAAACTTTTTTCAGTTTTTCCTTTCTCCATATACGAAGTATAGAGAAAGTATTGTTTTCATGAAAAAAATCGTATTCGAGATTTCAATGGAAATACATGTTTTAAGGTCCCCTGAACACGTTTTGACTATTTTCTCGATGATGTCTGTGTCTGTCAGTCTGTCTGTATGTGATAGATTTTTGTGGGTGCTCTTACTCAAAAACTATTAATCAGATCAATGCAAAATTTCATATTTAACATTTTTGTGAAAGTTAGAAGGTCTGATTAGTTTTTGGTAACAATCGGTCGACTGTAAGTGGGTGTTTTCTCTTGTCAATTATCTGTTATTTTGAAATATATTCTTTAATATTTGATAAATGTAAAAATGTATTGGAATAAAAGTTGTAGAAAATTTAATTTTATGGAACCTTTGTTTGATACATTTTTCCATATAATGCATTGTTTAAGAGATATATTTTTAGCTGCCACCACCATGCCACCTGCCAAAAACTATTGTTAACAATTGACGCTTAGTTACGTCTTAGTAATGCCCCTTTTTCTTTTCTTAATTGTCAACAGGAAGTAAATATCGACAATGATCCCAGAGCTAACAGCATGTAATTTGCCATATAAATATGGAGAAAGTCATGTGTTGCCCACATCAGTTTATTTTCCGTCATTGCCTTGAAATATCCAAATCAACCATTTCAACAAAAATTCAACCATCTACCTAGTCGGTAAATTTGTCAAAACACATTAAAAATTGAGCTTCATATTTCACTAAATAGGAATTGAAGCAGCATTCCAATGGACAGGCCGATGGACGGATAGACAGAATTAGGATATCTAACAATAATAAAGGGCTACTTCTGTCTCTTTTCCCTTTTTGGCTCCCTCTGTCACGCTATAAAAATGCGAATAACTTGATAATGGAACAAGATACATTTTTGATATTTGGCAGGATTGATCAATTTACATATTGTAAGGTATTGACGAAAAGAAATCCTGAAAAAAGTCCTAGGTTCGACTCCAAGGTAGGCATTTCCCGTATGATAACACGTAAAAATCGACTTTTTGACTTGCAGGATCTTATTCTTTTTGAGATCTAAATTAGAAAGAATTTACCCATGATCTTCAGATCTAGCCCATTTTAAAGAAAAACTATGAAGTTTCTTATTCTGTTCGTCTTTTCCCGCCTACAGTTTGAAATTTCTCATGTTAAACGTTTAATTCACATATTTTGGGGAAAATCTTGGCATTTAATTGGGATGTTGCCTTGAAAACCAATTACATTGTTAAACCTCGAAATCCTATTGTTATTTCAATCCTCGTGGGTGAATGCGTGCTGTGAATGCTCTCTCAATTAGTACGAGAGATAGATAATCGTCTTTATTCAGGCGAAATTTAGACCATAAGGAGAGAGAAATTCTTTTCACAACAACCACTGTAAACAAAATTTGTTGCGTTATTTACGAGAAGGAATACATTTGAATGTAGAACATTAATCATTCGCATATTAAAATTACGTACTTAGAATCATTATAGGAGTTTGAAACTTAAAACAACAAACGCTTAATAGAATGAAAGTTTGTTTTCTTGCCATCCAAAGAAAGTCAAGATATATTTGTTCATTTTTTATTTCACAAAAAACTTTCACATTGAATTTCAACGGGCATCTCCCTAGTTATGTATATAATCTACACTTGTTGACCTAACAGTTTCTTTCTGCATCCCATGCTGTATCCTACTTACAATCTTGCTTTCTGCTTCTGCCTTGGTTGACAACATCAGAACAGGATTTCTTTGAGATTTATTTATTTCTTCTATATCAAACTTTTTCTTTAATCCCTGAGGGATATGCTTCCTATTCTTTCTTATTGTAACAGTCAAAAATGTACAATGTTTGAATAGTTCATGAGCCAGCTGAATGTTCATAAAAATGTTGTTCACAACTACATGAAAATCATTCATGAGGTAATTCTTTACATTCAGCAACTTTTTCACAACCACACAGCTCAAAGAAAAATGAATATCAAAGCCCTCTTCATCAGGAAACTATTGAGCTCATGTTATGGCTGAAAAAAATTCTAGAACTAGCATTTAAAAATTACTTCTCCGATTTCTCCAATAGCCTCTTGTAGAATCTATTTTCGGTGAATTACTGCTGAAGACAGCTGCTTTTTAGCCAAAATGCACATCTGGTTTTTTAATGACCTTGTTGTGGCTATTGGAGACACCTGAGACAAGTATTTTTAAAATAATTGTTCTTAAATGTGATTAATGACAACTAATGAAAAATGTAGAAACTTCCTAATAACCATAAAAATAATAATAAAGAAGTACTCACATGCGGGTTTAGAACAGATTACTCCACTTTATGATTGGCCCATTGAAGATGGAATCGTTGATTCCGTAATGCTTATTTACACATTTTTAAAAAGAAAGTACATCTGTATGGTTGATTGCTTGTGTGTTTTGTGCATGTTTGATAAAAAGGGTCCCTGGCATTGAGTAATTTCCCCTAAACTGGCAGGTATGTATTTCCTTTTCATTATTTTTATGGTTATTAGGAGGTTTCTCCATTTTTCATTAGTAACAAAGCTCAATGCATGTTTCTGGTTTTCTTCCTTATCCTACCTACTCTTAGGTCCACAATCACAATAAATTACTAGGCAGTAGATCACCTCTGAATCACACAGCATCCAGAGTTTGATGCTCCACTTGTAGTGATGCTTGTTAGTAAGATATTAGAGTAATTGCAAGTGGCTCTTGGTTCCTACAAGGGTTTCATCAATGCTAAGATACTCATGGAGTATATAATAATGATTAAAAAGATGATTAGCATGATCTATCATTGGTTGAAATTTAGCCCAAGGGCTGTAATTTTTATGTTCAGATGGGAAAAACTTTCTATTGTCTGAGATGATAATTTTTTTAATTAGCTGGAAGCGATTTCTCAAGAACAATTTGATAAACCAAAGGATACAGCATGAATTTGTTGACCAGTAAGAGAAAATAGTTGGTCTTCTTGTGACCATTTCTAGCAAAACGGCAACAAATGCCTTCATCTCGGTAATGTTGAATGGATCCCAGTTCTTCATTCTTGATTTTGGTGACAAGCTTTGATGGTCAGCTAAAAACTGCTCAGCATAGCAGTTGGTTTCCTGCACTACTATGTTCCACAGACTAAGCGTAAAAATGACAGAAATACACGATAGGGCTAGAGCAGTGGTTGCCAAATTCACAGCACTTCGGAACTGCTAATGATAATTTTCAGATATGCAAGAGCTGCAAGTCTCACTTGACTTTTCCTAGTGAATTAATTTACAGTAAACTAATGTGTTTGAAGCAGTTCAGAGAGAGAATGTGCATTTATGCTAGGTTCAATTTACATCTTGAGGAGAATGAGCTGCATGAGACTTGAGAGCCACGGTTTGGCTAGAATTTAGTATAAGAGCATACTTTGGACCAGGAGTTTCCATATAACTGAATGTGAGAGTACATGGAATACCTTCAATATACTCAGGATGCTTATTACTGTTATTTTTATCATCAGTAGACATATCACCGTGTCCATTATTTTCTTTCAACAAAAACAACAGGTTTCCTTTTCCATACAACAATGGCACTAGAGTCTGAGTCAAAATTGTCTCCTTCGCAAATATCTTTGAAAAACTCAACATCTTCCTTCTCTAAATAGTCTTTATCATCACTTAACGAGTTTATATAACAAACTAATTCATCATCATCTACTCAAGCCATGAAATTATCTTTGCTTGTAGAAGCCATCTTGAAGAATTGTGCCAAATATCCCCAAATTTAAAAAATCATACCACATTAAACATCATCTTCAAGTCCTGAATATGACGTTTAATCATTGAAACCAGGTATTTCTGCTTGATAAAGTTGAATGTACTTCGTAATTCTTTGTGATATTCCACCATTGCCATAGCAGGTTGCATTGACTTTATGTTTTTTTTAATTAATGTGGTCTTTTACGTCAGATTTCCCATCGTGGCTAATATTTATATAACTCGTTCACAATCTACACTCCACTTCGTAATGACTTCTTCCTTTCTTGATAAAATCCCTCTTTTGAATATTCTTCATTAAATGTGCACTTTCTCTTTGGCATTTCTGTTGAGGGTTCTATGACCTATAAAAATTATGAACATTTTGTATAAAAATCTTGAGAATTCGACCGCTTATTTACAAAACACAAAAGTTTTCGTGCTTTACATTAATACGACTTTGATTAAGTTAATTCAAACTTCATGTTAAAAAATATAATATTAAATTTTGTTTGTTATTTGACAGATTAAAGTAAATATTACCTTTAACATACAAGACAGTATTGTATAAATGATACTATTGACTAGAATCCTTACATCATTTAACATAACAACACTTGCTAATAGCTAAATTAAGGTATAAACAAAATTAGGGTATTGCTACGCTCTCGCACCCTTAATAATAATTCCTGGTGTATGTAGCACGAAATAAGAAGTACGAAAATTTTAAAGTTATTAGTAGGTATTCAATTTCTTTGCCAATCTTTCGGAGAATCTTGCAATACAGTAGATATAAATCACTTTAAGAGTTAATAATAATCATCTTACCTTTGAAATAAAAATTCCATCTGCAGATATTGAATGAAATGAAGATCTCAGCACCCCTTATAGCCGTAAAAGAAACTTTCCTTCTCTATCTTCTTTTCTTGAAATAAAGTGAAGAAGGTAACACTGCACCACGATGATAACTGGACGAAGGACCACAATGTAATGAGGATGTCACTCTTAAACGACAATGTAGTGAGTGAAGAACCTTTGCTGAAAAGGCGAGGGTGCTTAAAAATCTTGCTTTTGAATTTTTCACAAGAAACAGTAAGTGAAGACAAACAATGTTTTTCTGGGAAGAACGGGTATCTCGGGAGGTATTTCATCAGAAACACTAATTACGAAGTTCAACAAAAGGATAAAATATCCCATTCTCGAGCTAGCCTAATGGAAGTTGCGGCTATTGTATTGGAGATCGTAAAACTAAAAATAAATCTTGACTCCAAATTATCTAGGAACAAGTACGGTATGTGAATTTTCGCCTTTTAGTCCACGAGAGGGTGTCCCACGGAATAGTCAGGATTCAAAATCTGAACCAGTGCAACGACTTTTAAATAGAAAAATTGGAGGAGAATATGTGACCCAGCTGTCATCTTTACTTTCTCAGAATCTGCTCGAACGAAACTGTCTTTTTCCAGGACTAGAAATACGAATGGCTTTTATGAAGTAGTAACTGGTAGATATAGTATGAGATTTTAAATGAATTCATGCAAAAGAAGGACATGAAATTTGTTCAGTAAATCATTACGTTTAAAATTAAAAAAATTGGGACATTTAGGCATCCCGAAAAAAAATTTCGGGACAAAACATCTAAAATGTCTGTTCACCCTAGGTTAATGCAATGAAAAAGTCACTGTAACTGGTACGAGTCACAGGTATTTGTTTGTCACTGTAACAGAAAAAAGTCACAGTCCCCAACTCTAGCAATAAGGGTGTTTTGTGCATGGGTACGAAGTCAGAAACGATCTTCCATGCCGATTTTAAACATTTGGGATTCTCAAGACTCGATAAGAGGAAGAATGCAAAAGAAGTAGAAGAACTATAGAAAGAATAGTTTTATGATATGTGTGCAAAAATCCGCTGCAGCAAAGCGTCATTCTTCCAGCAAAAGAATTTGCGGTAAAGGTAGATGGCACTGTATCACAGAAATGCTGACTCAGCTGGAGACCCTTCCTAGGGTAGGGAGAGCAATTAGCAGAGTAATGCCCCCAACCTGCTGCCATCCCCTACAGTGAAACCATTTACAATTGCCTCGAAAACCTTTCCTACTGACAGTAGGACAATGCGACCGCCTATCACAAGGGTTCAAAGGCTAATTTTGTTCGAAAGATTTTGTGTCATTCTGGTATTTCCAACTTTCTTTTCTTGCTTTAACATATGGGCTCTAAAAGAAAAGCAATGGCACTTTCATACCCAGAAGATACGACTCGCATTCCAATAATGTATAAATGAATCATATGTTAGATGTATTTTTCAAAAGATATTACCTATTCCAAACACTTGATTCTTATAATCGAAAATTTGATTCTATAAAACAGCTGATTCTAATAACCAGTGATCACATTAAGCAGTGCCTACTGTACTTTCAAATTGTTGATAGTGGTTGGGTGCCTGTTTGACCATTCTATATTTGACTACTCACTGGTCAAGGACATAAGATATTGCAATAATTACTCGAGGAAAGGAGTTAAGAAATATTGTGTCATGATGATGCTTCCATTCCAAATATTTAAATGAAGATAGAATGAAAGTGGAATATTTGAAGTTTTCAACTGTTAATTTATGTATAATTTCTGATGCATGTTAAGAATTATATGGACTACGCAAAATTTGGATATGCTTATGTTATTTCTTGAGCTCATTTTTATGCTAACGTAAATAGAGGTTGCCTCTTTAAGCTCCTTTATAAGTGGCTTCCTTTCTCAGAAGGGAACTTAATGCACTTGCAAGCATGATTTATCAGTGCAAGCATATTACAAAGCTGGTTCAAATTAAAACAATAAAAGTTAAAGAAAAAGTATTTATTGAAACTTAGGTTAAGGAACCTTCTCACTTTTCAACATGGAGCTGTTTTGTGTCATCAATGTCTTAATGATCGCTTGTGCAGATGCAGCAGCTGTTTTGAATCGTGAATGTGCAGACAAATGAAAATCATCATTAGGAGAGACAACCAAAGCAAATTAACTTTTTATGTTAAATATTTTAAGTTAAACTCATATTAATAAATTATTATTCACTTTTGCTGTTTTAATTTGAACCACCCATGTATGTAGGTAGCTCATGGTAGTCAGAGTGATGACAGCTTTGTTAGGTTTAAATAGTCATATTTTAATGGCTTACTGAGTTCCTTATTTTGTGAATCCTTACAGTATATGTGATGCATTTTGTTCATTTTACAGGTATGTTTGAAGTTGATGCTAGAGTATCTTGACATGACCTTTGAAGGCAGGCCTCACTGTGGACTTGATGATGCAAAAAATATTGCTCGCATTTTACTTCAACTTGCAGCAGATGGTGCACCATTATTGCCCAATGAGAAGATACACAAACCTAAACTTCAAATTGATTCTTCCAGTAATCAGTCCTTAAAAAATAACAGAGCAATGCGTATGCAGCCAATATCCAAAGTGGTGACTCCAATACCAAGACCATAGTTTCTTATTGAAACTTAATGGAAGATATTAGCTATTGAGAAATATTATTATTCAAGATTAATGCATTTATTGCCTAATTTTGTGATTTTAGAAATTTTGAAAAGTATATTTTTATTTTAGCTTCAATTTTGTAAAATTTAATAATTCCAGAAATCATATATTGTTGATGTCGTTACCAAAGGGCACATAGGAATGTGATCAGTGTGTAAATATAATTTTCACCTTGCCTTATACTTAAAAAATGAGATAATATAAAATGTATCTTGTGCTTTATTTAATTTTAACTCAGCATTCACTCTTTGTACTTTAATCTTTATTGACAATTTAATTTGAATATACCACAAACAATGAAATCTTGATATTTTAGGGTACATTATAAGTTAAGTTTTGTTTTACTGAAATTGTTAATTATTGGTTTAACTGAAAATTAATAATCTAAAATTAAAGTTTTCTTGCAGTTTAAAAAATAAAAATGAACTGATGAGTGGTGCTACCAGGATTTAAGATTTAAATGGGAGATTCAGTGAAAAGAATTACAAAACTCTGGGTTATAAAGAAGGGATTGCTAAAAATATTGTCTATCATGGTAGAATGTATGATATCATATTTTTTGTACATATCTTTCTGGATTGTGGTTGTTTACTAATTATAAAGGCTATAAATTATTCATCAAGCATTGTCTCCTGGACTTTAATCTCAAATATCTCTCAGTATGTTATAGAACAAAATATACCATATTTCTCGGCATAAAAGACACACCGGGGTATAAGACGCACCCTGGTTCTTGAGAAGTTTTCAGGAAAAAGTATTTTGGTTCATCAATGCATTTAGGAAGGGGCACATCATGTATCATTTCCAGCCGTGATTAATTCCATATTTGGCATCATTTACAGAAAATATTACGACATTATAACAGTTAAGTATAACATTTTTAAATAAACTTCATACGTAAAATAAATAGGGATGATCCAAAACATAAATACTTGCTTTAAGACTTGTGTTGCTAAATGTGCCATCTTAATTTGGCAGTCATATTAATTAAGCCATCAGAGTGGGTCGCACACGTCAAACGTATAGATACCCTTTACCGATAGTACTTACTTAAATGTAAGTGCAAGATGATATTTTAATATAATGGGGTAAATAGAATGCGTATGTAATAATGATATGTACACTCAACTAATCCTTTTTTTTCTGCAACTCTTTTTGCCTCGTTCATAATGATTTTGATCGATACATCAATACCTCCTCTAGTTGTGGCCATTTAAGACCAACATTACGAAGACTATGTTCCTCTTATCCATTCAACTTCAGTTTCTCCTCATTTTCTGCATTGATGGATCATTTTTTTCTGTGGGATGTGGACCAAAATGACGTGTTGCTGCTCAATTTCTGTGCATTTTTGCATATTGAATTTCCTGAAGCTTATAATTAGCATAGCAGGGACATATCTTTTACTTATGTAGCAATTGTGATCTCAATACACATAACATTATTTATCCTTGATATATATACAATATTTATGACATCTACATGAATTCTACTGCTCCATCGCATTAATCATACTATTCAATGAGTTCAATAGGGACTAAAACATCGCAAATGCGCCAAAATTGTTATTATTGTGACCGGACATGTATTAAAGCATAATAATAAAAATGCAACCTCAGAATTCATGTTGCATAAGATATTGCTTTATATATTAACAAATTTTTCACTTATAATTACTACTAATATATATTTTATTGTTTTTGTGATGAATGACTGCCAATTATTCCATTTTGGGGATGAGTGTGCTCGTTAGTATCAGTATTGAAAACAGTAATAATCTTACCTTTGGTGTATAAGATGCAGACTGATTTTGGGGTTCATTTTTCTGGAAAAAAGTGCGTCTTATATGCCAAGAAATACAGTATATACTTATTCTTGATTAATACTTGAGTAGATAGTATTGTTGTGGATGACCTACATTCCTGGGACACAAAGAAACCTTCAAAAAATCACCTGATCCGCTTCAATCTTTCATCTGTACCTGTACATTGCACTGTGTCATAGCACTGACGACCAATGGGACGCCGCCGGTATCAGTCATTCGTCACTACCAAAAACCAAAAACGATACTGCCATCTCATGGGCATTCCTAACAATATGAATAATATTCCAGTATACATGGGTTAAACACTTTCCATATAATCTACATGAATATAATACAGTATTTTTCAATAGATAACATGCAACTCAATATTTTCACCATTCATTACAATGTATACATAAAATTTTCTGCTAGGTATGATTTAACTCCCAAAAAACATTGAATAACTAAAGAAAGGTGCAATTTATTTAATCTATTTTTCAGTTTTAGATATGGCTGCCTAAAGAGTCCTTTAGTGAATTGCCATGCTTAAAACTTGACTGTTTGAATATAGCAGCATTTCATGACTCCATCTGTATAGTATGGAAAAATATGTGGTCTTTTACATAATAAACTTTTAATTAAAATCAGGCTAAAACTTGAGACTTAATTAAATATAGCCCAAATGAGATACATTCTTTTCCAACAGCTTCTTATTATGCTTTTAAGACGTAAATTATTTTTGAACTTGAAAATTTTATATTTTAAACTATGAACATCCGATTTCAAATAATTGCATACATCATGAATTAGTAGTCAAGATGGTGAAAAGTGTCATAACGCTAGAGGTGAATAAACTTTTATTCACTTTTAAGGTTTTCATTTTTTTCTTATGTATACCGCACATGGCCATTTTTGCCATGTTATGAAATTTTTTGTATAGATAATGCACCCATTTATCTATCAAAAATACAGTTATTTGAAAAGTAGCTGGGCTGAATTTAATACTATACTCAAGTGATTATAGTTGAATTACAATAAGGAAGAAATTTTAAAATTGTTTAATTTAGGCAGGGTTTCAAAAAACTAGATAATGTAAATGTTTTTTATCCCAAGTAAATGCTGTATTTACATGAAAATAATTGAATTTAAATTGATCTCATGATGAGATATTGTTTATTCAGAAAAAGTAATTTTTTCAGCCATTGATTGGCAATAAACATATCTATGTTTCTATAGAAGGTCCAGAAAATCATTGTAAATGTTTTGTTGTGTCATTTTCTCATTTGTTACAGCTATTATCTGTCTTGACTACTTACTCTCTTTACTATTTTAATCTTCATCTTCACTATAGCTTTACCATTACATCTTCTTCACCCTTCATGTATTTATTGTTTCCATCTTCTCATATTTGCCTCCATGATATTATATTTTCTTTCTGCCTCGCAATTATTAGATAGTATTTTCTGCTTAGTTTATCCCCTTGGTGTAATGATTTATGACCTTCTTTGTTATATTTGTTTCTGACCTATATATGATGACAGGGAAACCTCATTAATTCAAAATTCAAGGGACCAGAAATTCATAGCTTCAAATTAAATGACCTCCAGTTATGAAATTTACAGTTGGTCTCCGTTATTCCCTGGGATTATGTTCCAGAAAATGGCTGTGAATACCAGGGAATTTTTCCCCATAAAAATACATTATTTAAGGAAGGGTTACGTTCCAATTTTCACTAAAATCACTCTTGACAAAAAAGGGGAGTTTTCTCTCATAAGATTTCATGTAATAAAATAGATTAGGTTTAAGTCATTGCCACGGTATTCTGTGACATCCAAACTAAGAAAACAAATCCATTTACGGGACATTGCCTATTCTTAATATAAATGAAAATAACTTGAAATTACATCAATAAGAATGGAAAACATGATGGCATGGATAAACACAGATATTGCGGGGTAAAACTCGCGAGAATTTGATGTTCATGGCACAGTTCCAAAACAAAGCACGTGATACTGATGCACAATAACACACAGAATATGGTAAGATGGTGGGTTGGCTCACTTCTTTAAGCCAGCTCACCACATTTGTTATTCACAGAGTGCTGAGCCATGAATATTCGTTGCTAAATATCCAGTAATGTAGATGGAACGAGTACTGATGTTTGTCACTTGGCGAACTATGATTATTTCTCATCAAGAGTTACTAAAAGAGTAAAAGCCAAAGGGACAAATATTCGGCAAGCTGCGATATTTTTAACCTCTCCACAAATTCATTATTTGCCAATTTACAAATATCTCTCTACATTGATGCCACATCATGGGAATTTTCCCTATTTCGTGCAGATCTGGCAGCATTGAGCCTTCCGAACCAGTATGCAGTGCTGTCAGCTGTCAGACATTCATAAAGTGTATATCAGGCAATCACATCCACCATCTTCTTTTTCCGCAGTTTCTTCTTTTCCATCTTCATTTTCCGCAGTTTCTTCTTTTCCATCTTCATTTTCAAATAGGCACAGCTCATGACAACAAAAGCAGCACTTGCAGCGACAACAGTATCGTTACTGTCCAAATCCATCAGCAAAATTTCAGTACTATGAACATTTACACCTTTCACACAAGTCAATATGAATATTCAGGATTTGGTGATGGACACAATTGTATGGATGCAGCTGCAAGTAGCGAGGAAAATATTTACTCGTCATTTGCTAAGTGAGCACGAATTTTTGTCACTCAGCGAATAACGAATGTGTGGAGCCGGCTTTATGCTAGTTACAACAAATAAAAAAGCAATTACCAGCATTATATTTATTATAAGTAGCAAAAAATAAACAATATGTCAGAAAATAAATAAAATGATTTTAATGAGGCAGTCACTGTTGCGCAAGTAGCATGCATGTTTACTTCTTACTCCGCCATGGTAAGTAATCCGAGTGATGAATAAGCAAAACAAAAAACCACGGATACTGAAACATTGTTCCATAATACAGGAATGATGAATAAGTGAAATGATGAATACTGAATCTGCAAATACCGGGGACCAACTATATTTCATATTGGCGCCAAAGTTTAAGTTTAAAGCCTTTGTTCGCTCATGTAGGTACAAATACATACTGTTGTCATTGCCAAGCAGGTGTTGGATGGGTTGTGTTAGGTAAAACACAAAAAGACATGATGTCAAGCAATCTAACCCTCGCTTCACACATTTTTCAAGGTCATGAGATCCTTCCAACAACCACACTGTTCACGGGAGGGAAAAAGGGCAAAAGATTTTTTTACTTGCCTCCCATCAACCAGGACCGGAAAAACATTTTGTGTTAAAAGAATTTCGTGGTAACCGATTTTCATGCTAAATGTTTTTCAAAAGGCAAATTTTTCATTTTTAAAGCATAAAATTATATTGGGAATAACAGGGTCAGAAATAGGAGCATTCTGTGCCCTTGCCTCTTTAAACCAGATGAGCAGCGCAGCATCTAAATCTTCCTGCTTTGCTGTATGTAGACGCTTTCGTTCTGGTTCAAACTTGCTTCTCTCAAAAACAGATGTTAATTTTTCGCAATTTTTAATAATTGTCGACAAAGATGATTTTGGAATTCCGAACTCTTTGCAAATGTCTGTTTTGGATCTATCACCAGCATCAACCGCTTCCAGTAGCTTCACTTTCAGCGGTAGTGCATTTTGCTTACGGACTTTATTGGCCATTTTTAATATGGATTATTTAATTTTAATAGAAATATACAATTATAAATTAAAATAATAACTACGATAAGAGGCCGATTGTGCAAACCCGTTTCTATCGTCCACGGATGGCAGTTCCAGGAATGTGTTTACTGCAGCGACGATGCCCGGAATAAAGGATACTCTTGGTGGGGGCCCTCTCCATGGGTGAATGCGAGTTGCCATGAGATTGGAAGTGCATAGTTGGGAGTCGTTGTCCTACTAATGACTACGGTCTATGACAGAAAAAGGCGTAGGAGGATGGGTAGATTAGGTAGTAGGATTTTCCGTACTGGTGCGTTGATGGGAAATCTAGGCGGGGTTGGGGGTATTGGGAAAACGGCGATTGAGAGACCATGGAAAAACCGTTTCAACTGCCATTTCGTGTTATCCGAAGAATTTCCGTGGATTTACTTTATTAGGACCCAAAAATTATTTTCGGGTTAACCGATATATCGTGTTAACCATTTCGCGTTAAGCAAATAAATATACACTGAAAAGCATAGGCTCTGGAACGGACTGAGCATGCATTTCATGTTAACCGATATTTTGTGTTATTCGTTTTCGTGTTAAGTGGTTTCCACTGTAATATTTCATATGGGAAAAAATGTTCCTTTCGTTCTGAAAAACAACCATTGTGATAAACGAGGACCTACTTCAATAATTTTACGTTGATTTGAGAATGCTTTTTATTTCTTGGTTTCCAATTCACTTAATTTGTCCACTGCCATCTACTTCATTACAGTTCATAAGTGATTCGAGCACACTGTGAAGGCTTTTTTGCCTGTGGGACATGCAGATTCAAGGAGGCTCAATTCTTTTTTCTCACTCCCTGAAGTTGTAGTGGGAGCAATTGCTTCTGTTTTTGCAAGAATATCCATTGAATTCATACATCATCCAGCAGTTGCTACCATTGTACTAACCACTTTTGGTATGAAATTTTAAAGCCGTTTATAATTCCAATGTCTAGGGACTGCTTACAACTTGTCGTGTTTGCAGGCAGAAAAAGAACATACTTCAAATCCACACTCTCTCAATTTTGTGCAGAATGTTTCACTTTTGGAAAGTTTTCATCTCTCAAGCCCCATAAACTGCTTCCTATCCAAGCATTTTTGTTAGCCTTTTAGTCCAAAGGAAAATGGGTTATCAGCATTTTTTTGGACTTGTCAAGAATGAGAAATTTTCATTATTCACTTCCATCAGCGTTGCAAGCTAATAACACAGTCAGTCTTTCTTTGCATTTTTGCCAGTATGGCAAGTTTAACCTTTCAATGCAAGTGTCCGATCTGGTTGTTAATTATAAAATAACTCAGTGCAGCACTTTGTGCCTCCCCCTCAGTTTTCCATGACCGCTGAAGGTTTCCGTGTCCAACTCTAGCATCACACGAACTCCAGCATCCGTGTGAACGACTGCATCACACGTCGATTCCTGCAAGCTTCTTTATATAACCAACTGACATTAGATCAGAAGATAATGCTGTGATAAGTGAAATTAGCCAATAAAATTTTGCGAGATATACTCCCTCATTTCGAGAGAATTCTGAACTTCGAGAGTTTTTCTGGCAACCCTGGAAGGAGAGCGGAACATGAGAGGGAGGGTAAGCACAAAAACAGACTGGGCAGAGCCACGATCAGCGATCGTGAGAGATGCCAGGAACGACAGAGTCCAGGAGAGAGAGGAGGCGAGCTGAAAAGGGGCATTCGGCACAATTCATCTCAAGCTGCAACCCTCTGTTTTTTGTATCATTTATTATTCATCCAAAGTGGAGTAGAGTGGAAACTCGTTATATGTTTTTCATGGGACGCGGCAAAAATAATGTATACTATGTGAGAAAAATATTCAAGCGAAGTTTTTCTTGTGATTGTGATTAAACTGCAGTGATACTCCTTGCTAAATGTCATTAATATGTACTTTCTTATGCAACACAGCATGTTATTCAGACAGTACAATAGTGAGATATTCGATTGACCCACAAATTACAGTACTTATGATACTTGCACAGGTGAGA
Source organism: Tanypteryx hageni (assembly GCA_028673005.1). Taxonomy (NCBI): domain Eukaryota; kingdom Metazoa; phylum Arthropoda; class Insecta; order Odonata; family Petaluridae; genus Tanypteryx; species Tanypteryx hageni. The sequence goes on along the minus strand of CM054117.1, from coordinate 113,521,082 downwards.
ACAGATGCACCTACATTAGATCGCATGCCAAAGCCGATCGCAGTGCTTCCATGATGGTCCAGGTATTACACGAAGACGTGCGCAACATGACCACATTCACCTCGAGTTCGATCTGGATATGGGAAATATAAATAGACATCAAGAAACGTTTTTTTATTGCCTCCCAAAAAATCATTCCCTTCCGCCTAACCTCACCTCCAAACCTCTTAGTTGGCGCAGACTCCCATTTTTAGGAAACCTTTCTTATAAATTGTCCAACCTTTTCCCTAAACTTAAACCTGCTTTCTACTGCCCAGTTACATTTTCTAAATTATTCCTTAATGCTAAAGACCCGATACAGTTGTCATTAAGAAGTGGTGTATATAAACTTGCTTGTGATTATTGCGGAGCAGTCTACACCGGCCAAACAGGGAGGAGTTTTGACGTGGATTAAGGTGCATAAGCAATACTTCCGGTTAAATAATTTGAATTCTCAATTTGCGAAATATCTTTTAAACTTCAATCATCATAGTTCCTTCAACCCTAAATTTCTCCACTTTGAAATTAAAGGTCGCAAATTGGATGCTCTTGAACAGCTAGGGATAATTATTTGTGAAGACTCGTTTCTCTTAAATGAATACCTTTTCCACAATCATTTTCCTCTATTTAGCTTACCGAATATTTTGTAAATACTTTGTAATAACATTGTTGTCTTTGGCCCTTTTATCAAGTTTTTGTATCATTTTGTAATTTTATTTTGCTTTCGCCTTCCTTTTCCTAACTGTTTATTCAATCACCTTCCATTCATTTTCTGTGTAACCCCTCCTGCACCCCCCTTTTTCCCCTATATATATTTGGAACGATTTTTGTATTTTATCACCTGATGTTGCTACAATCGTACCGGTCGTGCCAAATAAATTTGTGGAAGTGGCAACGTTCTTTCTTTTTCTCGAGACATAGTTCTGTTTAACACGACCTTTATTTTTATGGCTTCTCGGTATTTTTAGCCTACTTTCAAGAATGGAAATAGGCTTATAGTTTTGTCATTGTGTCCGTCTGTCTGTTTGTCTGTCCGTCCCCCATATTAACTTTTGAACCAATGGACGATTTACATGACACTTGGTGGAAATCTCTTGCTACATGGGTCGAGCTCCTGAGGATAGTTTTTGTTGCGAAGATTGAAGTCCCGGGTTCGATTCCAGGAACTATACTTCACATTTGATTTGCATCGGAAATCTGAAATCCATCGTGCAGGGTAATTTTCTCTTGCACATTAAGATATCTTAGAATTGTAATATCGGAGCGATTTTTGTACTGTTCTCTGAGGAAAGGAATGGAGATTGTAATTTTTATCGTGGAATTTCGCTTATCGATTGTATTTCTTAGAATTTCGCGTAAATTATGGAGATTTTGCAGTTTTTATAACTTATTACGAGTGTTACCCAAGCAACATCTATTGTTGTCCTCATATTCGGTATATTCTAATATGTACACAGGTTATTTTTGTCGCACAAAAGTGCGTGATCAATTTAATATTCCGTTCGAATGTACCTATTTGTAGTATTTTATAACGCTAAATTATGAAATTTGGGAACACAAAGAGATACATATCTGCGATGGCTTTAAATCTATTAAAGTCATATTGTTTTACATTTATTCTGAAGTATGTCATGAGGACAATTGTATAATAGTAAAAATTACATCCAATACAAAGAATTAAAGCACTTTAGATAGGCAAAGAAATGATGTTTAAAAGTCACCAAATGTATCAAAAACAACGGCAGGGTAAATTTTAAAAGAGAATAACATAGAAAGACTCGAAGGGATTGGTTTCTCAATCTTCATGGATACACTTCTATGCAGAAGGGAAGCAGAACGCCACATTTTAGGAGTGATAGGAGACTAGTTTTTCATTTATGTTCAGAACATCAAAACGTCGCCTAATGACACTAATACTTGAAAAATCGCCTACCAGTTATGTACAATTGACATGAAATGGCTGCCAGGGATCGTAAATTGTAATGTAAAAGTGAGAAAAATGTGCAAACGAATATTGCATAAAAGAATCGTTTTTATATGGTGAAGTATTCAGGGCCATGTGAATATTGCATATAAGTGAGAAAAACGTGCATGTGAGAAACGTATTAAGGAGTTTCACTGTATTTCTATTATGTATTATTCTTGTTCCAATAAATTTGTAACTATTCCGCCTTTCACGTTACCATTATCTTATATTTGATTGACTTGAGTAAGCATCAGTGTTCTCTAAAAGGTCATTTCATTTCTGTAATATGTTAAGTGTCTTGTAAATTACGAGCGAGTAATTTGAATGAGACGGCACATCTCATCAGTATCATCACAGTTGAATATGTCCTTTAGCTAAGTGCGTTTTGTCAGTGTGTCTGCAAAAGAACAAAAAGGGGTACTCATCAGTTATGTGGGCACCACCTCCGCAGTGCTCATCTAGGGGAGAGATATGGAACTATAAGGCGCTGAATGTGGCGAGATTTGGAATTACTTGGAGAAGTACGCCATTGGAACTCAATTTGAACATTAAAGAAACTTTTACTCGACACCACGGGCTGGGTGGTTGGTGAAACTGTTTTTCATTCCTCCTCACGTTAACTGTGCTGAGAGGCTTCTCCGTTCAAAGAAAAAATCTGATGTGGCCACCACATGACTTTCTCCATATCTGTAATATTTCTAAAAATTCCAAATAGGTTTCAATAATAATAAATATTTTATGAAACCAAGAAATTTTTATACTTTACAAAAATCTGATGTGGCCACCACATGACTTGCTCCATATCTGTAATATTTCTAAAAATTCCAAATAGGTTACATAATAATAAATATTTTAAGAAACCGAAAAAGTTTTATACTTTACAAAGAACAAAAATAAACTCAAACCATAGCCTTCTAATATTGGATATAGCCACAAAGCTCCAACAATTAAGAAAAGAAAAAGGAGAGTAACTAAGTGTCAATTGTTAACAATAGTCATCGGTAGGTGGCGTGGTGGTGACATCTAATAATATAAGATATCTCTTAAACAATGCGTTATATGGAAAAATATTTTAAACAAAGGTTGTAGAAAATTAAACTTCTACAACTTTTATTCCAGTACATTTTTACAATAATCAAATATTAAACCAAATATTTCAAAATAACGGATAAGTGACATGAGTAAACACCCACTTCCGGTTGGCCAATTTTTACCAAAAACTAATCAGTTCTTGTGACAAGAGTAAACACCCACTTCTGGTCGACCGATTTTTACCAAAAACTAATCAGTTCTTCCAACTTCTATAAAAGTGTTAAATATAAAATTTCCCAATTACCTGATTAAAAGTTTTTGAGTTAGAGCACCCATAAAAAGCTATCACATACACACACACATAGACATCATCGAGAAAATGGTCAAAACATGTTCAGGGGACCTCAAAACATGTTTTTACGTTGAAATCTCGAAGTCAATTTTTTTCATGAATACAATACTTTCCTCTATACTACATATATGGAGAAAGTAAAAAGAAGGGCTACACTTATAAATGATACTTTTACTGTGGAACATCGACAGAAGAACAAAATCACAGACATATTTGTGGATAAACGAAATTTGAAAATAAACTAAACTTTTACTCGACCTCACCAGGTTGGGAGAGGTGTCTCCATTCAAAGAAAAAAGATGGGATACAGTTATAAATGATACTTTGGTACTTATCGGTTATGTGAGCACCAGACGCCTCTCAGCACAGTTAACGTGAGGAGGAATGAAAAACTGTTTCACCAACCATCCAAACTATTAGGGTCGAGTAAAAGTTTCTTTTATGTTCAAATTGAGTTCCAATGGCATACTGCTCCAAGTAATTCCAAATCTCGCCACATTCCGTGCCTTATAGTTCCATATCTCACCGCTAGATGGGTGCTGCAGAGGTGGTGCCCACTTAACCGATAAGTAGGTACTCAAAAAGGGTGTACTTCCATTAAATGCCATGGTCACGGATCATCCCACTGACAATATAATTAATTATGTTTTACGCACTGCTTATTCACCTCTTGCCTACATGCATTGGGTATCTAAGAGGTAATGCAATGAATAGCTGGATTGTAAGGGAGGAGAGAAACCTGGTGCCAACTTTTAGCCTGCTAGATTTCTTTATTTTTTTTGACGCAACACATTTTCCTAATTCTGAAAAAACTTGACAGACCTTGGCCTTTCAAATTGTGCTTAATTCTGCAATTGTTACTGTATTTCTTTTTACCTTAGTTATACGTTAAATTTGGTGTTTGAATTTTTACGTAGTTATGCAAATTGTGCCTTCTAAAAACCCTTATATTCAATGCCCCTGTACTAAGGCTACTGTTTAGTGGAAGGGGATGTAGGCACTTTATCTGCTCTGTGACTAGCAGGGCATCACTTCCCAGAAGAGAATCCCCCTTCAGGCAAGAGAAGAGTCGCTCAGAGGAAGTGGGTTGTTTGCAAAAAAAGGGAATAAGGAAGGAGACAGCCTACTGATGCAAAAACTGCCCTGGAAATCCTATGTGTGTTGTGCCATGTTTTGAGATAAATATTTTTTCTTATGCATCAATACATGAGAGCTACATGGAAAGGGAGAAGGAAGGGCCTTCGGGTCTGGGCTAGTGCTTGGTAAAGCATTTCCTGAGAACAATTTAATTAGAGAGAGAGAAACACTTATCTGACATCATTGCACAAACAAGCCCATTCAAAGATATTTCTTGACTGCAATATTATATTGTTGTTTTTATAAATAAAAAGTGATTTCAAGCCAATTATATCTTTTACAAATTGGTATTTGTGGAGAGGGAAGAGAGTCAAAGCTTTGTGACATCATATATGGAGGGTCTGAGTTTTTGTGACAAAATATGACGAGGAGGAGTCTAAAATCCACCAAATTTGTGTGATGTCATTTATGGATAGCCCCTTAAATGAAAAATGTTTTTATACAACTAATGAATATATTAATCTATAACTTTCAATGGTACTCTGCTACATAATGTATTTTCATGTTTATGGTCAATTGTGATTTTTTACCTTTTTTGTATGTTTTGAAGTTTTATATGCTGGATTTTCTTGTAGTGTCAACTGGACAAATAGAGATTATTATTATCCGGAATGGTAGCAGAGAGAATTTGTCATGTGATTCTCCGGCATTGGACACTGTCAACTGTGAACCATGTTCACTTTTTGCATATAGGAGTAATAAAAACTTCAGCAGTAAATAATGTAAAGAACCTCAACATTGGCATGGTCTATATGAAAAACTTAAAGAATATGAATATTCATATGAATGAGTTGTTTACAACTGTTAAAAGAAAGCTGATGCACTCAATGCCATGTTAACATCCAAGGACGGCATTAATAAGTGGAAAGGAATATTAATAGATGTCACGATTTCACTTGAACTCTTGCCACCTGTGGCATAGCATTAAGTTGCAATCCTTGAAATCTCAAAGAAGAAACTTGGCGCAAAAAGTCAAAGTGATGAACCATGAACCGACCGACACTTTTATGGACTCAGGGACACCTAAAATGTATATTTCATCAAAAATCTTGAAGTCAAATGTTTTAACAATTACAATACTTTTTCAATATACTACGAATATGAGAAAGTAAAAAACATAGGAGAAAGTAGCCAAATATGGAATAGTCTCCTAATGTGGAATATCACAATATTTCAAGTCTAGTATGTGGCAGCACCAACTTTACTGAAGGAAAGGGTCGGCCAAGTCATTCTAGTACTGAGATCAGTTGGTTGGATGCCATCATTGAGTGTTTTTTTCGTTGTTTATTGAAGTTCATTCGGTGTGTTTCAAAGATTTTGAAAGGTATGTATTCATTGCTTTATTGTGGAGGTTTTCTTATTGAATCCTTTTTCAATCTTGGCATTTACATTAAGCATTTGAAGTGTTCTTTAAGCTGTTGGTGAAGAAATTGTACATACTGCATTAGTTTCGTTTTTACACGTCTTCAAATTCCAACATGATGAGGTTCCAAATATGAACCACTTAAGGTTGCTAATATGGAATATTATTCCATATTTAGACCTTCGTTTTGAAGAAATATCAGTAATTATTAACATTAACTACTTCTCGAATTTCGAATTTAATAAGGAAGGCAAGTCCCACTGTTCTGATCTATTGGAATGAGTGTTCAACAAGCACAAATATCCTGCAGACAGGGCATTTTCTGTAGACGAGACATGTCTGTCCATAGTGCAGTCAAAAATGCTGCAAGTAATTGCATGAAAAGGCAAGAGACAAGTTGGTATCCTAACTTTGGCTGAACGGGGGTCATTAGTGAGTGTTGTTTCTTGCATGAGCGCTGGAGGCACCTTTGTTCCACCAATGATGATTTTCTCCCAGATAACTATGAACAATTTGCTTCTGAAAGGTGCTCTGCCAGAAATTATTTCTGCCTGTCATCCCTTGGGATGGATTCAGGCAGATTTCTTTATGAAATGGGCAGAATTTTTCATAAAAAAGTGAGACCCTTTGCTGCTAATCCTTAATGGACATTTCTCCCATAGTCAGATCCTCGATATGACTGAATTAGCATGAAGAAAACACATAAGCATTTTATGTTTGCCTCACCACTCAACATACAAAATGCAACCACTCGATAAGACATTAATGAGCCCTTTAAAGGCCTACTATAGTGAGATCAGAGCTCATATTAGACCTACAGGGAAGTCACCTACTCAGTTCGACATTGCAGAACTTTTCAGGAGAGCCTATCTTAAAGTACAAACTGGTGTGATTGCTGTGAAGGAGTTTGAAGTTACAAGAATCTACCCTCCCAACAGAAACGTCTTCAAGGAGAGCGATTTCATAGCGGCTGAGGCCTAATGCGAGGTAACAGATGACATTGCTGTATGCTCCGCTAATGCATTTGTGAGCCCTGAAGAAATTTCTCCTGTTCCTTCTATTGTGAGGAATAAAGGGCCACAATGAGGAAGGGCATCTGAAAAGGCTGCTTTGATAATGGCATCACCCTACAAAGTGTTGTTGGAAGAGAGGCCAGCTTCCAAGATGTCTCAGCCAAAGAAAAGCAGAGGCAAAGGCACCAGACCAGTCAAAAAATGTCTTTTTAATGATTCTCAAGCATCTTGTAGTGGCTTGAAACCAAAATCTAAGATAAAAACACAAGAAGATGAAGAAGAAACATCCTAATCAGGAATGAGTATGAGGAATGAAGTATCTTTGGAAGATTTTCCCTTTGAGGATTCAATACCACCAAGCAGTGAAGATGCACAGTGCTTGTTTTGCTATGAAAAGTTTTCGGAAGTCGTAAAAGGTGAAAAGTGGGTTCAATGTGAACCGTTCGCGCGGGCCGGTTCGACCCCTCTAGGTCCTGTTTCCGGAGAAGTAAAGGGACTTATCCCCGCGGCGGTGCGGTCATGAGTATCCTGGCCTGTGACGGAATCGCTTAATGGGCCCGCCACCGGCTCGGGGCCTATAAAAGCCATCGAGGGGACGACCTCAAGGGAGACTCGCTGAGAGTAATGCGCTTATTGGGTACTTGCGTCCCAATAGCCTACTTCCTTGCACTACGTCTTGTTGTGCTTTACCTCATTATCCTGTTCACCCTGATCTTGACCTTGCTTCTCTCGGACGTTGATTTTGGCCAACGGATTTGCTCTTTCGTATTTTCCCGTCGAAATAGGGGGAGGCTAACAGAGTTCCTCCTTCTCACCTATTTCGCTTCTCCCCCACTGCGGAAGCTGGGCCCTGAAAAGGACCTGATTTTCCGCTCTTGTGCATTGGCCCTGAAAAGGGCCGTTGCTGTCCTCCCTCTCCCCATTTCGCCCTGTAAAGGGCTTCGGTTTTTCCTGCTTTCTGCAGGGTCTGTGGCTCCGTTGCTTCTGTTGTTGTCGTGAACCGGGGGGAGGCTAACGCAGTTCCTCCTTCTCACCCGATTCGCCTCGGATTCGGTCGTGAACCCCGCTGAGGGGCCTCTCATTCCTGGTCCGTAGTTTGATCTCTTGTGGTCGTTGCCTGAATGGATCCATCTGCCTTTCTTCCGCCACTCGCAATGTCGTCCTCGCCTCCTGAAAATGCACCTGCCAGCATGATTCTCCGCGGGCAGCACATGCGGAGTATGTCATGCGATGGCTTAATAGGCTTCAAAACCCCTGATGGTGCGATAAAGTACGTCTCTCAGGACCGCCTGAGATCGATGCAAATCGCCTCCATCCTTCGGTTGGAGAATCCTGTGAATCCCCGCAATACACACCGCCCCTCTCGAAAGGACTGCTTGGTGACTGACACGGCTGCCTGTTCCACCATTCAGTCACCCACCGCAGCACAGGGCGCTGCCAAGTCCAAGGGGGGAAAAAACCCGAAGAAAAAGAAGGGTGCTCCTTCCATGGCGGCGCAAAACCCAAATGCTCCTATCACATCGACGACTCAGGCCCCATCGCACGTGGCGGTGGTTCTACCTAAGCCCGTATCGGGGCAGCCAGCACCCTTCCCTTTTCCAATTGATACTCACCCTATAGAGACAGAAAATCTGGATGCTCCCTCGCAAAAGAGGAAGCTCTCTAAATCCATAGAAGGTGACTTTCTGGCACTGCATGCACCCAAGGAGTCCGCCACCCAGGGTGCTCAGGCAAATGCTGGAGAATCCGCCCCAGTGACGCCTGATTCCTCCCTACCCCTCTCTGAGTGTACCATGCCCGTTCCTGCGTCACTCACTGTGAGTGTCGAGGATATGGAGACCGAAACTTCTTGCTCCACATTGAAGCGGAAGCTTTCGGACGCACTGGAGGTAGTACCCTCAGGGCAATCGCATCACCCCCCGGAGCCTGCTACCCAGGAAGCGGAGGCCGCAGCCGATGAGCCTTTCGAGATCGTGACCAAGAAGAGGAGGAAGAGAGCCTCCAGAAAGAAGGTGGAAAATCCCTCCTCTAACGCCACCCAACCCAGTAGACCTAAGGTGAAGCCGATTAACGTCTATGGTGTACGGAACCACCTCGACCTCATTGACTCTCTCCAAGAGAGATGTGGCAATGAATTCGAGCTCGCAATCAGAGATGTCTCCACCAGGGTCATCGTTACCTCGCCGGAACAGCGGGAGAAAGTCCTGCAGATCCTCGACGAGAAAAAGCTCGAGTACTTCTCGCACCCGACAGAGCATATCAAAACAGCTAGACTGCTCATTAAGGGACTGGCCAGTGATTTCCCTCCAGCTAGAGTGGCCGCGGGGTTGGCGGCGTTGGGAATCACGGTTAAGTCCGTAAAGCACATGGTGCAAACGGCAGAGGGGAGGACACAACCTGACAAGACCAGAAAGTTCATCGCCGTGGTGGACAAAACTCCGGGCATCCCTCCCCTTCACAAGATCACCCACATACAAAACTGTCGGGTGCAGGTGGAGTACTTCAAGGAAGGAGTTGCGCCGCAGACCTGCTTTAACTGCCAGAGGTTTGGGCACTCCTCCCTTGGGTGTAGGATGGTGGCCCGCTGCTATAAATGCGCGGGAAATCATCGGTCCCGCGACTGCCCCAACCCACCCACGGCACCTAGGAAGTGCTGTAACTGAGGTGGTGACCATCCCTCCACATACAGGCAATGTTCTGTTTACATTGAAGCTTTGGACAAGGCGCTGGCGGCAAATAAGCGCAATGATGCGCTACGGCGCAAGGCCAACAAAGGCAGAACAGTGACTCCGACGGCGGTTGCCAAGCGATCCTCCACTGTCGTCCCGGGCAGAAACTTTGCGGCCGCGGTGGCCAGTGCCAGCACGACCTCTGATCCCGAACTCCTGAGGAGGGCTGAGCCTGCTATTCCAAGCTGTGCCAGCACCAAAGCGGCGCCCGAGCCTCAGAGGGATCTTCCGCCTACGGCAAAACCACAGGCATCAACACCCTCCGCGGGGCAGCTAGTGCCACCTGCGCCGCGTGGCGCCCCTCCCGCCACTCGAAGCCAACCTGTTCCCTCTGACGATGAGGAGCTATGGGATACCATAGTTTCTATAACGAGGGTCCTGAAGAAGCACATTTCCAGCCGCCAAGGGCTCCTTCTCCAGGCGTTGCTGGAGGAAATTGCCCTTTCTAAGTCCGGAAATGGAGATACGCCGTAAAATGGGGTGTTTTTCGATAGTGGGTTGGAACGCCAACGGGATTCGCCACCGTACCGACGAACTCCTCCCACTCCTTCATGACCTTGGTGCCTCGGTCGCTGCCATCGGCGAGACGCGGTTAACGCCCAACATCCCCCTGAACATGCGAAGGTGGGCTGTGCTCAGAAAGGACAGGACAGGCCGCCCTGGAGGGGGCGTCGCCCTCCTGATCCACACGTCCCTAAGGTTCTACGAGTACCAGCTCCCGGAGATGAACCAGCTCGAGGCAGTGGCCGCGGTCATTCGCATGACCAAAGGGAGGTTGCGAGTGGTGGCCGCGTATTACCCTCCTGGAGAAGACCTTGATGAGGATGATATGTATGCTCTTTTTCCCCCTGATGGAGTCCCGACGGCTGTGCTTGGTGACATTAATTCCAAGCACAGAGCCTGGCACTCCAGGCTGTCTAACCCCAGGGGGCGGAAGCTCTATCGCCTCATCGAGGATGCCGGGTTATCTGTTTTGGGGACCAGAACCCCGACCTACCTTCCTACTTCTGACGTTCTGGACATTGTCATTTCCTGCAATGCTCAGTCGTCTCTAAACGTGTCCACCCTGAACGAGCTATCGTCAGACCATCTGCCAATACTCCTTCATTACGGCAACCTCCCGGTCAGGCTCTCCCCCCTTCAACGGCGCGACTTCGCCAAGGCGAATTGTGCAGCCTTCCGTGTCCAAGTAACTTCTGCCCTCCCGGCTAATGCTGAGGAGCCGCAATCCCCTGAGCAAGCTGATGCCATGGCAACTTTTGTGTCTGGTGTCATCCGAGAAGCAATGGAGGGGAATATTCCCTGGAAATTCACTCCCAGGCTGATCTCCCGACGGCTCCCTGAGCCAGTCCGGCGGATCATCACCCACAGGAACAGCGTGCGGCGGAGGTGGCAGCGCCACCGCACACCCGATTTGCGCAACCTGCTCGACCGCCTTAACAGGGAGGTCCGAAAAGCGATCCGGGAGATTAAAACCGACGCCTGGGAGGAACAGTTGGCGGAGGTGTCCCTTGCTGATCACTCCATCTGGCGGGTTTGTCGTGGTTTAAAATCCACCCGGCGGAGTGACCCTCCCCTCTCAACTCCTACAGGACTTGCCTGCTCCCCCAGGGAAAAGGCGAAAGTGTTTGCAGAACACCTTGCTAGCACCTTCCGGCCTAACCCTTCCACTGCTGACTCGGCGCATTATGAGGCGGCGGTGGAAACAGCCATGAATGCTATTCAAAATGCTGCTGATGACGATCGGGACTTCTTTTCTCGGATTGGCACCGCGGAAGTAGTTGCTGTCATGAAGAACCTATCCTCGCACCGCTCTCCAGGTGATGATGAAATCAGCGGGTTGGTGATTAAGCAGCTCCCTGTTGCAGCTGTACAGTTCCTTACAGCGTTGTACAATGGCTGCTTACGCATCCCCCACTTCCCTGAGGAGTGGAAAAGGGCGAAGATAATTGGGATTCCAAAAGCTAATAAGGCTGCGGGTGTTGCCGAGAATTATCGCCCCATTTCCCTCCTCAATAACTTTGGGAAGATGTTCGAGAGGCTGATCCTCCCAACACTGCGGAGACACCTCTCCGATAAGAATGTCATCCCTGGAGAGCAGCTCGGCTTCCGCCAGCAGCATTCCACCTCGCATCAGCTTGCCAGGGTCGTCGGCTTCATCACCGATGGCTTTAATGTCCGGCATAGGACGGCGGTGGTTTTCTTGGACATTAGCCAGGCGTTTGACCGAGTCTGGCAGGAGGCACTGATGGCCAAAATGCTTTGGGCTGGTATGCTTCTACCCCTAATTCTTCTTCTGAGGTCCTACCTGGGGAACAGAAAATTCTGGGTGTGCTGGGAGGGAGAGCGATCCGGGACTCACCTGATTCAGGCGGGCGTCCCCCAGGGATCCGTCCTAGGTCCAGTGTTATTCAACACCTTCACCCAGGACTTCCCTAGGGACCACGGGCCTCAGGTCATAGTTGGCCTTTATGCCGACTATGCAGCCATCCTTGCTAGATCTACGAACGAAGCACAGGCAGTCAAATACCAGCAGCGAGCTCTGGATAAGGTCAACGCCTGGTACTGCAAGTGGAGAGTTGCAGTAAATCCATCAAAAACCGTCGCCGTCATGTTCCGTGCTCTCCCTCGGGTGCAACCGGCAGCCACGCTCACCCTGCAGGGGCACGCTATCCCACGGTCCTCTGAGGCTAAATACCTCGGAGTGACCATGGATAGAGGGCTAACCTGGCGCCACCACATCTCCGGCGTGAGAGGGGCTGCAACAGGTGCAGTACGCAGACTTGGGCCTATCTTTGGCTCCAGGGAAGTCACCCTGGAAACCAAGGTTAGGCTATATAGGGCCTGCGTACTGCCGATCCTCACCTATGCTTCGCCGATATGGTCCGGCGCGGCAGCCACCCACATCAAGAAGATTGCCGTAGTGCAAAACAATGCGCTACGGATGATCTTAGGGGTGAGATGGAGGAGCTTCGTCCGAGTGACGGAACTCCAAGCCACAAAAGGGGTTGAGCCTGTAGAACGCGTCCTGGAAAAAAGGCCAGGGCATTCTACCGGAAGACCGCTGGCTCACAGCATGCCCTCATACGGCAGCTCTCAGGGATCCGCGTGATGCCCTGGGACTGGCTCAGGCGCCCGATAGCGTCGATGGGGGCGGAATTCTCTCCTCTGCCCAAGCGGCTGAGGCGGCAGCATTTCCTGCCGCCGCAACATAACCTGTAATTTCACAACCTGCAGAAACCTTCTCAAAACCTGGCAGGCTTATAGCTTAGCTGGCAGCCTGGAATGGGGAAAAGGCCACTGCCTTTCTCTAACACCCGCTCTGCAGGACCTCAAGGCCTGTTTTTGTCTGAGCGCCGTGGCGATTGCACGCGCCCGTGACCAGGTGACCGCTCGGCGCTGCTGCTCCTGTTTCTCGCTCGCCGGCTCAGGAGGTTGGAGAGAAGACCACCTACCACCCTGCCTATCTCACTGTAACCTCTGGGTTCCTTGTTAGTTAGGTTATAATACTGAATTTGTAATTAAGTTAGGGTTATTAAATGGTTTTGTGGTTATCATTTACGCCGTTTTTTTAAGACTTCTCACGATTCATTAAAAATAGTTCAGTGGTAGCAGAGCGTGGTTAAGAGTTAGTTTTTTCGGCGGGTATTCCTATGGCAACTAATTTGCCCTCGGGGACGAGTTGGATTAATCAACTCGCCAAAGCGGAATTGGTGGACCTGTGCATTAAATTTGGACTTGAAACGGAGGGCGTAGTGGATGAGTTGCGGAAGAAAGTACGTGATTATGTGCGTTCGATTAATGACGAGGAAGGAGTTGAAGGGAGCGATAGGGAAGGAAAATCACATTTACAATTAGAGATGGAGGAAAAAAAAGGAAATATTACGTGCAATATTAGGGCCCTGGAAAGCATCGTAGAAGCGGCACGTCGGTGGGAACTGGGGTTTCGAGGCGAATTGGGAGAAAGCGTTATGGGCTTTCTCGAAGTCTTAGACCGCTTCATTCGTCATTTCGAATTTGACAACAAAATGCAGCTTAAACTACTCCCCGAGATATTAGGGGGGAAGGCAAAGGATTGGTATTGGGCCAACGAATTTCCTGATTTAAGCTATTTTCGAGCTGAGTGCAAGGCTAATTTTGGGGCGCCAAATTATCAGATGCGGTTAAAAAGGGACCTATATAATCGGACTCAAGGTAGTGGGAGACGTTAAGCGAATATCTTATCCTAATGAAAAAAAATGAATAACAGGCTGAGCAAACCGCTCGCTCAAGCGGAATTATTGGAGGTTGTATGTAGTAATTTAAATCCGAATTATTCGTGGCATCTCATTAAGGCGCCGGATTCGTTTGAAGAACTTACGCAATGGGGCCGCCGCCTAGAAGAAAGGCGTGGAATCGCGGAGTCTTACAGAGAGCCACCGACAGCGGGGGAAATGGTCGACGCGGACTTTTCCGAACAGAATCAAAGGGAGGTGCGCGGTGGATCGGCCCCAAGTCCACCGAACCTTCGTTCAACGCCGCCCCAACGTCAGAGTTTTCGACAGGCCGGGCAGAATTGGAGAAGAGGAAATACTTCTTTCCGCACACATCCCTCGCACGGTCGGAATTTCCGTTCGGGAAACGAGTGGTCCGCGGAGCTGTGAAGCCACAAGGTAGCCGCGGAAAATTAGTGGCATTGTATCGGCCCTCGCCCCCCCTCGCCGCTTCCTCACCGAAACTAAGAGTTGTTGTTAATAAGGTTTCGACTACCGCCCTCCTTGACTCGGGCGCTTTCCATTCCTGCGTGGCCAACGCCTTTTTGCAGAAAATGGACCTATCTCGGTGCAATATTACGAAGGTTGACGTTACCTGCTGCGGAATCGGTTCCTCTCCCTGTAAAATTGAGAATAAGGTGGAACTTACAGTCCACATAGACGGCTTGTCGTGGAAACAAGAATTTTTAATTCTAGCGGATTCTCCGCTCGAGATCGTTTTAGGCGCTGATTTTATGAATTGTACGGGTATGATTATTAACTTTGTCAATCGAACCTTCCGGTTCGCCTTTCGGCCCAGAGTGAATGCGGCCCTAATTGAGGAGAGGCCGGATCAGGTATCGTCAGAAAGCAATCGAGAGTCCGGGATTTCTACTCATCTGACACCTGAGCAGCACGCGCGCGTAAGTACCGTGCTTGGGCGATATAACGACGTGATTACAGAGGCCTTGGGATGCACTGATTTATTAGAATACAACCTGGGGTTAACCGATAACGAACCGGTCAGATCACCGCCCTTCCAATGTAATCCCGCGAAAATGCGGGAATTGAAGGAACAAGTCGACAAGCTCTTGCGAGAAAAAATTATCGTCGAGTCCGAGTCGCCGTACGCGAGTCCGGCGTTTCTAATACCAAAAAAGGAAAAACCTCGCGATTGGTGGTAGATTACCGACGCCTTAACCGTAAGGTGAGTTTGGATGCCTTCCCATTGCCTACGGTGGAGAACGCGTTAATGTACTTTGGGAAAGCGAAATATTTTACTATTTTAGACTTGAATTCCGCATACCATCAAATCCCTCTGTCTCCGGACAGTAGAAGAGCGACGGCGTTTATTACTCCATTTTTACTATATGAATACAACAGGCTGCCGTTCGGAATTTGTACGGGGGGCCAAACCTTATCTAGGTTGATAGACAAAATATTTAGTGGCATCAAATACGAATTCGTCTTGAACTATTTCGACGATGTCGTCGTGTTTAGTGAGACCTTTGAAGAGCATTTGGCGCATTTAGGGGAGGTTTTAACAAGATTAAAAAGGGCGAAGGTTACGCTAAACCCGGGAAAGATATCCGTTGCTCTAAGGGAAATTAGGTACTTGGGTCATATAGTTTCGAGTAAGGGCATTAAGATAGATCCCGAGAGAGCGTCGACGATTAATAGTTTTCCTACGCCTTGCAGCGTTAAAGCTGCTAAACGTTTTTTAGGCATGTGCTCTTATTATGCGCGTTTTATTCCCGCCTTCTGGGAAATAGCGGCGTCTCTCAATCAGTTGAAAAAGAAAAACAGTCGTTTTGTTTGGGGCCGCGCGCAACAACAAGCCTTCGAAAATTTAAAGGATAAAATTACGACACCGCCGGTCTTGCGCATTCCCGATTTTACTAAGAGCTTCGTGCTGCATACGGACGCGTCGTCTAACGCAGTGGCGGGGGTACTATCGCAGGAGGCCGAGGGGCATCTTGCTCCCGTCGCGTTTGCTAGCCGCACGCTTACTGAGTCCGAAAGGAAATACACCACCTACGAGGCGGAATGCCTCGCGGTCATTTTCGCCGTGGAAAAATTTGAACAATATTTACGGGGTCGGGAGTTTAAATTGTATACGGATAATCAAGCCTTGTCATGGATGCGGAGTCATCCTAAGCAGCTGGGGAAAGTAGGACGTTGGATATTGCGCCTGTCACCATATAAATTTCAAACCAAACATATAAAGGGGGCAGATAATGTAGTCGCGGATTGCTTGTCCCGA
Organism: Tanypteryx hageni; assembly: GCA_028673005.1. NCBI lineage: Eukaryota > Metazoa > Arthropoda > Insecta > Odonata > Petaluridae > Tanypteryx > Tanypteryx hageni. The sequence continues at coordinate 113,504,977 of CM054117.1, read as the reverse complement.
ATGTTCGAGGAGGAGACGCGACCGTGTGAGGATAATGTAGAGTCCCGGGTATGCGTGTTGCAGGACACGCCGATATCCTTTACCTCCATTAAGGATTATCATAACAGAGACCCGGTATGCCGCGAGCTAAAGGAAAGGTTAAAACGAGGAGAAAAAGTAAGGAATTTACGGTTGAGACGCGAACTTTTAGTGTTCCGCACACCTAGGGGAAGGCGAAATCGGGTCTACATCCCGGAGGAGATTCGGTGCATGGTGATTGCGTATTTCCATGACTCTCCCGTTGGAGGGCACTTGGGCTATAAAAAAACTAAGGAAAAGATAAGTCGAGATTTTTTTGGCCAAATACGCACCGAGAAATTTTAAATTACGTAAGGTCTTGTGCCGAGTGTCAACGCGCCAAGCCTGCGCGTGACACTCAAGTGGCATACTATTCCGTGGATGTGGCGACGGAGCCTTGGCAAAAAATATTCGTAGATTATATGGGGCCGTTAACGCGCACGCGCTCGGGAAATAGCGTGATCCTGGTCATCATCGATGCCTTTACCAAGTTCGTGTTAATGATCCCTATGCGGAAGATGACAGCAGCGGCCACGGTCCAATGTTTAAAACACAGAGTGTTTAGCATAGCAGGGGTTCCGCAATATTTAGTTTCAGATAATGCATCGGTATTCACGGCGAAAGAGTTTAACGATATGTGCTTCTCCTGGGGGATTAAACACGTTACTACCTCGCTCTATTATCCGCAACCATCGCATGTAGAGCGGTTTAATAGAAATTTAAAAGCAGCTCTTACGGTGTTCCATCACGACTCGCAACTCAACTGGGACGAGAGCCTGCATACTCTAGCGATTGCTTTCAATTCGGCGTTTCACGAGAGCACTAAATGTACTCCCGAAAGCCTATTTTTTGGACGAGAATTGAATCACCCCTTAAAGGTCCAATGGGGCATCGACGAAAGTATATCGCAATCGGGGGACAATAAAAGACTCGAGGAAAGGTGGACGGACGCGCTTCAATGTCTGAGACGAGCCAATAAATTAGTAGCTGCTCGGTATAACCTTAAGAGGAGGGATCAACCTTTTTCGACGGGTCAAGTCCTCTGTTATAAGCTGCATCCGGTGAGTTCGGCCCCGAATAAAATTTCCGGCAAATTGCTACCGAAGTGGTCTGGCCCACTTTGCATTATTAGATTTAGTAGTCCGGTGACGGTCGAGTTGGGCGATCTGGGGACGGACGAACCTAAGCGTAGATGCCATGTCTCGCAGATTAAACCATTTCACCAGAGGTAATTCAGTGTCCTTCCTAATCCCTAACCCCTATTTTTACCCTTTTTGTTTCTAACTCTCTTGGAGGGGCGAGCGATTGAAAGAAGCAGCGGGACCGAGTCTCGCGTGGGTTCTTTCTCGTTTGTTGTCTCTGTCTGGCTGGGGCCATGTTTTGGGGGTTGTTATGTTTGTTTCTTTGTGGCCTAAGGAATCTGCAATTGTATATAGTGAAAAGTATGTCTAGTCTAGAAAGCTATTGGAGGTTTTTGTTTTCTGCAATTGTAAAAAATAATTTTCTATTGTTAAAACTTACTTAAAATGGTATGTGAATAAGGGATCTGGCTTGGGAAACCAAATAATTTTGTTCGGATATGCTTAAGGATGAAGGAATACTGTGTACTAGAAGTGAAATGATTTCAGTATAGAGTGAAATGTTAATAAGATGCATTGGCATTGTTTATGCAGGATGATCCGAGTGCTTTGTAAAGTTGTAAACTAGGTGTAAAACATGCAAATTAAACTTTGTGTACAAAAGATTTTTCATCTGAAGAAACAAGTGCTTTCAGTTTATAAACCAAATGTGATCAAAGACATATATTGTCTCAAGATGGACTACCTATTTTTTGAAGTTCTCTTGTGATGTTGGAATTATTCATGTATTATAATATTGAGAGCATGTGGAAGAAACCTGTTTGTGGGAGGGGGCCGAAAAGGTGTGCTGGCGCCTTGGACTCCTATGAGAATTTTTGAGTGGTAAAGTGTTGTGAAGGGCTGGCGGTGGTGTTGAGGTCCTGCTGATAAGCCTGAGTGTTAAACGTTGAGTGGAGTGTGGAAAACCGAAAGGTATCGAAGCTGGAATCGGACCAAGGTCTACGCCTGTTGGCTGGAGCCGGAAGCGACGCCCCTTCCTTTGCTCGACGGGGAAGAAAGGCTGAGGGAGTAGAGATGGAGGATGAACCGTTTGCGTGGGCCGGTTCGACTCCTCTAGGACCTGTTTCCGGAGAAGGAAAGGGACTTATCCCCGCGGCAGTGCGGTCATGAGTATCCTGGCCTGTGACGGAATCGCTTAATGGGCCCACCACCGGCTCGGGGCCTATAAAAGCCATTGAGGGGACGACCTCAAGGCCTGTTTTTGTCTGAGCGCCGTGGCGACTGCACGCGCCCGTGACCAGGTGACCGCTCGGCGCTGCTGCTCCTGTTTCTCGCTCGCCGGCTCATGAGGTTGGAGAGAAGACCACCTACCACCCTGCCTATCTCACTGTAACCTCTGGGTTCCTTGTTAGTTAGGTTATAATACTGAATTTGTAATTAAGTTAGGGTTATTAAATGGTTTTGGAGTTATCATTTACGCCGTTTTTTTTAAGACTTCTCACGATTCATTAAAAATAGTTCAAATGTGTTGCTTTTCAAGGGTGGAGCAATGAGGCATGCAGTGGTGCCGAGAAGGACATTATGTTTGCAAATTTTGCAAGTAAATAATTAATTGCAAATACATGTTAAGGGTATTCCATATTAGGAACTCCTTTTTGTTCATATTCAAAAAGGCTTTTTCTTATTTATTCTAATGACTTTATTTGCCATTTAAAAAAATTTTAATGTTAGGAGCAATAGATTTGAAGTATATTCAAGTATTCACAAGTATTTTCATTGTAATAAATAAAAATATGGGGGTGCCAGTGGTGTAGTGGTTAGGACGCTGGCTGCTACTCGCCCGATGCTTGAAAAAGTCATCGGGTACGAATCCTGCGCGAGTAGGACTTTTTCTCAAGGTCATCCAGTTCCCTGTTCGCGTGGTTTGAGGAGACCACGCAAATTCAGCTGTTCCGTCCTTCGGAAGGGACGTTAAGCCGTTGGCCCCCCTGGTGTTCTTCTCAAGAGCAGGCAAATGTCGGCACCCGGGTTTCCCTCCTCTCTTCTGTATGTGTGTCCAGTGTGGAAGGCAACGGGAAACCACCACACCGTGTATGTATATTCCCTAGTCAAAAACCAATTAAGTAATTAATTGGTAGGACCTGTCGTAAGACAGAACACGAATGAATGAATGAAATAAAAATATATCACTTAAAAGGACAATGGTATTCCATAATTGGCTACTTTCCTCTACTGCATTTCATAAATTTTTATAATAATGATGTTAATATACATTTTTAATGAAATTTTTACATTACAAACATTGTTGGAAACTGAAAGAATAACTTCAGTACAGGACTTAATTCAATTTATTTTAAATAATAATTATAGTGAAATATTTCTCAGTATAGTAACAGCTGTTAGATTATTTTTTACATTACCAGTAACTGTAGCTAGTTCCAAGCACTCGTTCAGTAAATTAAAAATCATTAAAAATACTTTGAGATCTAGCATGTGTGAGGAACACTCAAATTCTTGTGCCCTATTAAGCAACAACTGAGATTTTGCTAGATAATGTGATTTTTCAGATGTTATAGGAAAATTTTCTTTATGAAAGATGTATGTTTACATATTAATGTGACATCTGAATAATACTATATTGCATAATGTATAATATATATACATATCATGTATATACATAATTATAAAGTATATTTTTTAAATAAAATATTTTCCGAGCATGAGAGTTAATTTGTTCATTTTTATTTATCCTGGGTGCAGGGGGAGGGGTCCCTAGGTGGAAATTCACATCCTTAGGAAGATGACTGGCAAGAGGCCAAGCATGAGGCAGAAGCATGGGTAGTCATTTGGCCAACTGAGACCACCGAGGTGGCCCGAGCCAAGGCCCCCACCCAATCGGCCAAGACTATCATGCCGCAGAGCAGTGCACCAGAGGCCGTCTGGTCCGAAGAGGACCCCGACTTCTGGTGCATGGTGGCAATGATCTGTGGGGCGTTGAGGAAATACATCTCCTCAATGTCCGGCCAACTCCTCTCTCTCTGGGGGTGTATGCATTGCTTTGCCTCATGTCATCAAGGAGATGAACACACTGTGCAAAAGTGTACAGCGGAGGTGGCAGCGCCACCATATGTTGTACCTCAGGCTCCAGATGGACTCCCTCACCAGGGTGGTCTGAGGCATGTTGCGAGAGATGCACTTGGATGCGTGGGAGCTCCATCTTTCCACGCTTTCCCTGGAGGACCAGTCCATTTGGAAAACCTGTAGGAGGCTTTGTGGTACCCAGCAGCGGGACCCCCTGATCGTCCAGGGGGACTCTGTCGCAAGGACTCCGGAGAAGTAAGCTGGGATTATGGAGGAATACCTGGAGGGGGTATTTTGCCCAAACCCGGCCACATTAGAGTCGGATGCGGTCAAGGAGGACATCGTGCTTGAGCTGGGGACACTAGATTGCAGCCTCTTGCTCAATGCTGCGGAGCTCCCTCACTTCAAGATGTGTGATTTCATTGCAGTGATCTGCCGCCTTGGGCTGAGGAGGGTTCCCGGGGACGACAACATCCCAAACGTCATCCTTCAACAACTCCCTGTTGCTGCAGCAGAATTCCTGACCACCATTTGCAACAGTTGCATAGGGATTCCATACTTTCCATCTGCCTGGAAGAGGGCAAAGATCATCTGTCTCCCGAAAAGGCCAGGGACAGAGGTTGGCCTAGAGACATCAGGCTAATCTCTATCCTGGCAGGGTTCAGGAAGATCTTTGAGCATCTTATCCAGAAGCCGCTGCAGGGAATTCTCCGGGAGAGGAACCTTCTCCCAGATGAGCAGTTCACCTTCTGTGAAGGACACTCCACTACCCAGCAACTGGGTAGAGTGACCCACTTCATCACTGATGCCTTCAACAGGAACCACGCGGTCACAGGGGCCTTCTTCGACATCTCGAAGGACTTTGACCGCATGTGGCATCCAGCACTCCTGTTGAAGTTGCATCGACTCAACAACAAAATTCGATTTATTTAGAAATGGGTATAAGGATTTTGATTAAAATCCATCCAATCGTACAGACTGATGTCACAAATAATACTTACTAAGCCATATGGCCCAAAAAATTACTAAATATTGATCAGTGGCATTAAAATATACACTAAACTACGGTTAACTTTGATTTATATTTATGTTCATCTGTCATGGCATCGAGTGTAGTTGACATTGAGTGCAATGCATGCAAAAAACCTGGGAAAAAGTTTTCCCCTGCGAAATTTGTAAAAGTTTTTATCATTATAAATGTAATGGCTTGAATGACCAATGTTTGAAAACACTCACAGACAGATTGCCTTTTTTGGAAATGTTTATCATGTAGATCTTCTGATGGAAACATCTTTGCCAAAATGGTCGCTGATATTGCATATTTAAAAGCTGAACTATGTTGATTAAAATCAAATATTGACTTCAATAAACAACCCAAAAAGACTGTGAGCTTTGCTAAAGTGACAACTGAATCGAGTTTAACCACTCATCTGGGTATTTAATTTTTGTAACAGGAGGTGGACATTTAAGTTGCAATTGAGGCGAATCAAATCGCAAATCAATTAAAAAATACGTTAATTATTCAGTGTTTGAGTTTTTTATTCTTAAAATTTGTGTCTGAAACTATTTTCACCACAAGAAATTAATTAAAATGTTAATATATATTTATTATTATAACAAAAATTTAATTTGTTAATTTTTAATGAACACAAATTCCTAAAATACGGAATAAAGACATTACAAATTTATACAATTACTAAGTGATAAAAAATGATATTATAAAAAACATAAATGTTGTTAATTTTAAAATTAGGGTAATGGAAATGCAACCCGCCAAGCAAAGTCAGGGTCTAAATACAAGAAGCGTATCTTTTCCAAATAAAGAAGTGAAGCCCATTTACTGCCAAGATGGTAAACTGCAAGGATGCAGCTAGTTGCCGGAGAGCTGCGTGATGGAATATTACGGCATACCCATAGCAAACAGCCGAGATAACAGCATGACGTATATATACGGCATACCCAGATGAGTGATTAAATGACCGTGATTATAATTGTGATAATCCTAGAACAACAAATCCCAGCTTACATTCCAAACGTGAGCAAAACAACAGCACAAAAGTGAATGATTCTTCAGAATCGCCCATAATATTGCGTCCAGAGGTACTGAAGAAGCCCACCATAAAAAATGTCTTAGCTTTAGACCAGCAGTGTAGCACCATAGTGACGATGGGTTTGTTGTCATTAAATCCAAGAAGAAGAGACGAAATTTCTTCACTATTGGTAATGGGGAAGTAGATAAAACCTAAAATCAACAGGTCTTTGTGCAGCCAAACATATTGTTTATGTATATATAGGATGCCTGGACAAGGAATCCACCTCTAAACTAATCATGTTAAAAGTAATTTTAATGTCATGTATGAATCTTGCGAAAAAATCTAAGGAAAAAGTGTAAACAGGCTTTAAAATTGGTATTGATTATGCTGACTTTAACAAACTAAAAAATCCATCATTGTGGCCTCAAAGTATAATAGTGAATAAATTTATTAAACCTAAAAGTGTTGAGAGAAGTGTAATCAATGATGAATGTGCTGTTAACAAAGTAACAGGTGTAACTACTAGATCTAAGGCTGGAAACTTGAATGGTAAGTCTTTTTGACTAAACTGTCGGCTGGTTTCTGGTGATAACAAGATTGCATTGTCTACCAAATCTGAAGCTATTAGTAAACTAAAAATTTTTCATTTGAATATACAATGTCTAAGACACAAACTTGATGAACTTGAACTGGTGCTGGGATCTCTAGACCCCCATGTTATATGCCTAACTGATCACTGGCTGAATGAGTTGGAACTGCCTAGTATTAAAATTCCAGGCTATTTTACTGCAAGTGCCTATTGCAGGTCTAGTGCCAAAAATGGTAGTGTGTTGATTTTCATCAAAGAGGGTACAAAAATTGGTGAGCTTAAAATTGCAGAAAATCTCTGTAGTGATATTATTTTAGAATGCTGTGGTATCGTGACTACTATAGGTGATCTTAAGGTTGCCATTGTTTGTGTTTATAGATCACCTAATGGTGACTTTTCTATTTTTATTAACAATCTGGTAGGTATTCTTGACTCTATTGTATGTAAATATGATAATATTGTTGTCTGTGGTGATTTTAATGTGAATCTAAGCAAGAATAGCAATGCTAAAAGCCTGCTACTAGATACTTTTAAGGGTTATAACTTGGCACAGACTATTTTTGAGCATACAAGAATAAGTAATAACTCAGCCTCCACAATCGACAATATATTCTCCAATTTGTCGGTCTTAGATAGTTCTGTGATACATACACACTTGTCTGATCATTCTGCCCAAGTAGGAACCCTCCTTTCAAATGTGGGTAGGTGTGTATCAAGCTGATAAAGTAGAGGGGAAGTTTAAAAATTTTATTAATACCTTCTTAGATTATTTTAACTTGTGCTATCCCCTACAAACTGTTAAAAGGAAGAGGAGTACTAAAAAGAACTGTTGAATAACCCCCAAAATTAAATATCTGTCAGTACAATTGAAACAATTACATAGTGACTTAAAGTTCCGTTGTTCAGCTGATTATCATAATTACTATCGTACCTGTAAGAATCACTATTCTAAAATGATTGCTGAAGCTAAAAGAAATAGTAATGTCAATTATATCAGACGACATGTAAACCAAACTAAAGTTCCTTGGCATATAATTAAACAGTCTGTGTCAAGTAAAAGTCAATACCCAAGTATTAACATTTTACAAAACACAGGGGAAATAATATCAGACCCTTCCTCTGTTGCTAATATCTTGAATAATTATTTTCTTAATGCCATAAGTAATGTCCTTATGAACACCCAAAAAACCATTAACAACAAGTCTCAATGTATTGAGCATGTATACCATAATACCATCTTTCTTGAACCAACAGATTAAAATGAAATCGCAGCCATAATTAGTAAGGTTAGTGCTAAGCACTCATCTGGTTATGATGATATCCCTAGCTCCTTAATTAGAGGAGAGGTCTCATCTTGTATAGTCCGACCTATTACTCATATGGTGAATGTATCATTATACTCTGGAGTATTTCCTCACTTGTTAAAAACTGCTAAAGTCCTACCAGTCTGGAAGGGCGGTGACCCAACAGATGTCGCAAATTATAGGCCAATTTCAGTTCTGTTTTTTCAAAAATTTTTGAACTAGTTATGTACAATAGAATGATATCATTCTTGCTTTAGTTTAATGTATTGTCACCTGATCAATATGGATTTTTGAAAGGGAAAGCAACCGAAATGGCAATCTTGAAATTTCTCAACTCAATCTTACACAGCCTAGATAAGCACATGAACACTATAGTCATTTTCTATGACTTTAAAAAGGCTTTTGACTCAGTTGATCACTGCATTCTTTTAAAAAAACTTGCCCTTTATGGTATCTCTGGGACTGCTAATGAATGGATAAAAAGCCTTCTTACTAATAGAAAGCAATCAGTAAGAGTGATTGCAGAAGGTTAGATATACCATTCTGAGTATCTTAAGATGACGAGAGGAGTACCACAAGGATCCACCCTAGGCCCTCTGCTCTTTTTGCTATACATCAATGACCTTCCTACTGGATTTAATCATGGTGAACTGTATATGTATGCTGATGACGCCAACCATTTACTATCAAATCAGTTTGATATTACCCGTGAAGCTCAGCTTGAAATTAATAAGATGGTTAACTGGTATAAATCTAACAATGTTATTCTCAATCTAAGTAAATCATTCTTTATTCAGTTCCACCCCTATCAAAGAAAGATCCTAACTCCAGCAGTTTTACATATTGATCGTTCAGTCTTGCCCTCTTCCTCTGCTGTTAAATTCCTTGGAGTACACATTCATGAATCACTGAACTGGGTAACTCATATTGATTCACTGTGCACTAAGGTTGCATCTAGCTGCTACTTACTAAGAAGGCTAATGAAGTTGACTAATCTCAACACTGCTTTGTCAGTTTACTATGCCTTCATCTACAGTAGAATTAAGTATGGAATTGTTGCTTGGGGACATTCCCCCCACATAACACATCTGTTCAAATTACAGAAGTGGGCTCTAAGGATTATGGTACGGGTCAACAAATACTCCAGTTGTAGGACCCACTTCAAAAATCTAAAACTGATGACTTTACCTTCAATATATATGTATAATATAATATTGTTTGTAGTTGCAAATTCTGACTTGCTACAATTACAGCTTAATAGGGACCAACATAACTATAACACCTGAGGAATGTGTGACTTTAGAATTAATGCTCATGAATTAAACCTTGTGGCTGGTAGCCCTGCATATGCAGGATCAAAATTATTTAATAAACTCCCAATGAAAATAAAAAATATCAGTAATCACAGGTCATTTAAAATTAAATTATAAGAATTTTTTACTATAAACTGCTTTTATACTGTAGATGAGTTCCTGTCATCTTAATATTGTTCTCTTTTATGTAATTAGTGTGTATTTTGTATTGTCTTAGTAATTTGACTTGTCCTATACTAGCTTGTCTAGTCCATGGATTAATAAAAATTATTATTAATTTTTATAAGCATTTTTCTTTTATAAACGTACAGTCGAACAAATGTATATACATACGTATATGAGAAAGTTTGTGCAATGTATATTGCGCCATTTATTAGTTTTCCCTTTACTAAAACTTGGCGCGCTGCGCTAAGCTTGACGCCTACCCCTCCCTCCTGCCTGCATGACACAATTCATGGATTTGAATCCCCTCACCCTCAGTTCCAAAGGGAGAATGCCTTTAGTACGTATTGCAGAAAAGAATTTATAAGTACCTGTCATAACAAATACGACCACGTTATTTTGAGAGCACGTATATTTTATTATTGTATTGTATTGAATTGTATTGTATTGTCTTTAAATTACTAATCTTAGGTTAATGACGGGTCTTATATTTGTAACTGCAAATCCTCTGGACCAATAAAAAATTATTATTATTATTATTGCAGCTGTGTATTATGGATGGAAATAAAATTACAATGCAATGTATGAAATTGTTTAGAGCTAATAAAGAGTTAATTAATTATTTATTTATTTTTTACCGTACCGATGGCACGGAAAGTTTCAACAAAATTGGAGAGAATTAATACTTGATGGTTCCTATTTATTATCTATACAATATTTTAGTCAGTCCGTCTCTAATGCTCATAGGAGCCTGACGTTCCACTCGGTCACTCCGTACCTTCACCTTTTAACCGCCATCCATGACCGTCATTATGGCCCCCCAATCTTCCACTGCCCAGAAGAAAGACCTCAAGGCCAAGAATTCCGAGCTGTGCGCTACCCTGGAGTCCTTCACCAAGACCTTGTCCTCCTTCAAGGAGGAACTCAGTCAAGCGAAAAAAGAAGAATCTGGCAGAAAAAGCAAAGATATATCGTCAATCGAAGACAGATTGGCCTTATTCAAAAAAAGGATCATTGAGGACATCAGCTGCCTCACAGCGTGAAGCGAAGAATTTGAAGACCGGCTGGATGCCTTGGAGCAATATTCAAGGCGCAACTGCCTCTTGATTCATGGCATCCCTGAGAAGCCGAGGGAAGACTGCTTAGACCACGCAGCTACTTTCTTTAAAGACCGCCTTAAAATCAGTTTGGATCCTCACTGGTTAGGCTGGGCACATAGAATTGGCCTGCCTAGGAATGCCATCGACTCCAACCCTAGGCCAATAATTGTCCGGTTTCTATCCTACTGTGATAGAGAAAATGTGTGGAGGAACAAAAAGTCTCTCAAGGGAACCGGATTTCTAGTGACTGAGTCTCTAACAGAAACCAGGAAAAAAGTTTTACAGGCTGTGAAGGAACTAGTAGCACCGAACAATGTTTGGACGCAGGATGGCAAAATTGTTGTTCGTCACACAAACGGGGCCAGAGCCTACCTAACTACAGAAAAAGATGTAGAAGAACTTCACCGTGAATGGTCGACGCAGGTCACAACGAGGAGCGGACGACGTTAACCACTTCTGCCGAGGGACAACCGCGGGAGAGACTAACGGACCGAGAAAAAGATGACCTCACCGACGAAGACGACGTGAAGAAGCAAGATAAATAGTGCGTGTTTTGCTAGTGCAGAAGAAGCCCTTAATTTTTCCCTCCCAATTATTTAGTGTAGCGTTACCCCATCATCCATTGCGCGTTGAAGATAGTGTTGTGTTTTCCATTGGTGCTTTTTCTCTAGTGCTCCCTAGTGTTTTTTTCTCCTCCCTTTGCGAGTGGTGGTGTCAGTAGTGTGTTGCTTAGTGTTATTACCCTAATTAAAAGTTTTCTTAATCCCTCTTTCCTGATCTAGTGAAAATATTAGTTTGGTGCATCTATTCTCTTCCTGATTAGTTTATCAGTGTAGCCCCTATTAAGAGCTCCCTGTCCATTCATTATTTTGCAATGCATTGAATTTATTTTAGGTGTGGTGCGTTGTTGTCGATAAACACATTTCTCAGATTAAAAAAACTATATTTTGTTTCACACCACATACTATATTGCTGTGCAGTTGCCAACGCTTTTCTGTTGTTTTTCTAGTGCATAATACAGCCTCTCTTTATACATTCACCATCCTCTGTCCCACCGATCACTCACCCCTCCGGATCATGACTATCACCTTACCAACCCCAGAGACTCCCTCCCCCAATATTTCTCAAAATTCTCCCCTAAACCCCAATGCACCTGCCTTCGTCCCATCACTCCCCGGGCCATCCTCCCTAAACCCTTACATGCCTGCCTTCGTCCCTTCAGTCCCCATGGTGTTTTCCCAGAACTCGAATGCACTTGTGTCTCTCCCGCAGGTCAGACCAACCTTCCAACGACATTCTCATTACCCCCCTACTCATCAAGCCACCAACCTCCCAACTCACCCTACTAATGGCCATTTCTCTACAACCCCAATCCCTACTCAACATCTTCTCGCTGAAAAGTTTAACCCGTTCCCTCGATCTTTTCAACTCATCTACCTCAACATGCAAAGTCTTGTCGCCCACTTCGATGAATTGCGTTCAATTCTTCCACCCAGTAACCTACATGCTATCACCTTATCCGAGACGTGGCTGAAACCTTCAATCTTGAGTTCTTCTGTAGAAATGCTGGGGTATAATTTATTTCGTAATGACAGAGTTGGAAAAGAAGGAGGTGGAGTAGGAATTTATTTCCGTAAAGATCTCTTTTGCAAAGTAATAGCTGTCAGTGACTCACAGTATTCCCGAAGACCTGAATATCTTTTCCTTGAAATAATAGTAAACTCAAAAAAGCTCTTGCTAGGGATAATATATCCTCCTCCAAAAATAGGCCACCTATTAGACATCGACGAGATCATTGCAGACTTAAGACAGGATTATGAGCACATAATCATAACCGGCGACTTTAACGCGAATCTTAATTCAAACTATAATGATGCAACCTTTCTTAAAAATTCCTTAATATTCTACCACTGATGCCTACAAATAACACTAAAAATTCATCTACATGGATTGACCTCGTAGTGACAGCCAATCCAGAGAAAGTAATTACACATGGACAGCTACCTGCCCCTGGAATTTCTTCTCATGACCTTATCTTCCTAGCATATTCTCTTAATTCACCTAAGCATAAACAAAAGTTAATTTCACAGTGAGGTTTTAAGAACATTGATTATGATAATCTACTCGTTGATGGTGCCCTTCTTCTCTGGTTCATAATAGAACATACTGACGACATAGACAAAAAAGTGGAAACACTTAATACTCTGCTATTATCATTGTTAGACAAATATGCACCCATCAAAACTATTCGTGTCTCCAAACCTTGCGCGCCATGGCTAACTGCCAATTTAAAATTAATGATGGCACGACGCGACTCTATTTTCCGCCTTTTCAGATTTCAGATTTTAATGCCTACAAAAGCTTTAGAAATAAAACTAAGCAGCATATTAGGAATGCTAAAATAAAATTTGCATACTCAATATCTAGTCCAAAAGAAGCACCATCTGCACTATGGAATAATCTGCGCCGTCTCGGGACTGGTAAGCCTAAAGATTCTTTCTTGCCTCAAATTATATCACTAGATTCTCTTAATATTAATTTCTTGACTCCCCCCACAGTTATTGACTCTGAACGTAAACGCAACGTTATTCGAAGCCTTGACCTAAAAGCGAATGAGCCTACCTGTTCTCAATCTTTCCATTTCAAGATGGTCTCGCAAACTGACGTACTTAAAGCCATACGCAGAATTAAATCGAAAGCTCAGGGCGCAGACGGCATTCCAGTCTTACTCATCAACAAATTAATTCACCTTATTCTACCAGTAATTACTAATATATTTAATCACTCCTTACTACTGGGAAACTTCCCAGTGCAGTGGAAACGCGCTTTGATCCGTCCTATCCCAAAGAAATCACTATCATCTGATAGCAAAGACTATCGTCCGATAAGTTTTCTTCTTACTCTTTCTAAAGCATTAGAGAGACTTGTGCACGAACAAGTTACAGACTTCCTTAACTCAAATTGCTTACTAGACTCCTTCCAATCAGGCTTTCAAAAGTCACATATCACGACCTCTGCTTTGATAAAAATCACGGATGATATACGACGATCAATGGACGACAGGAAATTGACAGAATTAGTACTGTTAGACTTCAGTAAAGCCTATTAATAACGAACCAACCAGAATAACGTTTTACTCATACTCTCAAATAGACTATGTAATATCTAATATGAACCTTCCTCTTAATTCCTGTAAAACCATTAATACTGGTCTCTCAGACCGTCTTGGCCTGTATTTAACTGCTAGTTTTAAAAAAAACTCCTGGTTGTCCTAATAGTTCTTCTTTATATACATCCAAACGATTTTTTACTTCTGAAGCCATTGACAAATTTCTTTTCCTACTGTCACATGAGTTATGGTCTGATGTTTTTGATGCTGTTTCTGTTGATGGTAAATTCAATGCATTTTTGAACAGTTTTTTGATGTACTTTAACCATGCTTTTCCTCTAAAAACCATCAAACAGAAAATATATAATTTTAAAAGTAAATTGTATTCCCAGGAACTAAGTGCGAAGGCTGACTATGTACCTAAACTTCATTTTAGAAGTAAGTTTATAGACCCTGATCTCCTCTCCCTTTATAAGAGAGCTCACAAAGAGTTTAAGTCATGTTTACTACAGGAAAGGCGAGCCGCTATAGAGGTATATTTAAACAAATCTGCAAATATAATCAAATCCTCATGGGACATCATCAAACAGAACACAACTGCCACCACCTGTAATTTAAGTCCAGCACATATAAATTTTGGCGACAGTGACATTTTTGATCCTGAAGAAATAGCTGAGAGTTTTAATATTCAATTTTGTAGCTTGCCAAATATTATTCCTAATGCTCCTACCTACACTTCTAAAACCAGCAGCCAGTGTCCCTCTTCTCGTTCTATCATTTTATTCCCTACTGATGCTGCTGAAATCATATCCACTATTAAATCATTTGATAACTCCTATTCCTCTGGTCCTGATAATATCCCAATGCCTGTTATCAAAACTTGCTCCACTCTTATTGCACCTTGCTTATCTGACATAAACCTATCTTTCCTTACTGGTCAATTTCCATCTGTTCATAAGTATGCGCGGGTGATTCCAGTCCCTTAAAAAATCTTGTCTTTCCAATTCTGAAAACTATCGACCTATTTCTATCCTTTCAGCCTTCTCAAAAATAATTGAAAAGATATTTTATAAATGCCTAACTGACTATCTTAAATCTTATGAACTTTTAACCAATAATCAACATGGTTTCAAGCAAGGAATCTCAACTTCCACTGCTGCCTTCCAACTCATTAACCATATTCATCTTGCCTTCAACAAGAAACAGCTTGCTATGGGAATATTTTATGACCTTAGTAAAGCATTTGATAGCATTAACCATAACATACTTCACACAAATTAAATAGTATTGGCATCACAGGCAACACACTAAACTGGATTGATTCTTACTTGGCAAATCGACATCAAATTATAAGTTATTCTCAAAAGACAACTGTTGGAACAACAACCGTACAATCTAAACCCAGGAAAATAGTATCTGGGGTTCCTCAGGGATCAATCCTTGGGCCCCTACTTTTCATTGTTTTTATTGATGATCTGTCATACCATTTCTCTAGAAGTTTCCCAATTCTATACGCCGACGACACTTCTTGTTTAGTAACTGCAGACAATCCTACTGAGCTTATTAACTATGCCATAATATCTGTAAAAGAAATGGCTGAATGGTGTGATTCCAACAATCTAAAGATAAACTGTAGTAAAACCTTATATTTACAATTTCATCCAAGGAACTCCTCGCCATCCAGCAGTCCTCTGCTTAAACTGAATAACTCCAGCATACGCAGATCCGAGGTTTTAAAGTTTCCTTGCCTAAATATCACCGAAAGACTCGATTGGTCAAATCACATTAATGCCATAGTAAAGAAAGCTGCAATTGGCATTTTCATGATTAGAAAACTAGCACCCATAGCATCTATCTCCATTATGAAATCAATTTATTATGCTAAAGTAAATTCACACCTACCATATGCAATAATATTTTGGGGTAATTCTGGTATGTTTAAAAAAGCCTTCTCCACACAAAAATGGGCCATCAAGGCAATACTTAGAGTTTCCTACTGCACTCCTGGTAGGCCTCTATTCCGCTCACTCAATATACTTACCCTTCCCTCGGTGTACATATTACAATGTGCTACTTTTGTAAAAAATAACCACAACCAATTCCTCACAAATACTGAGTACCACAACTATGGTACTCGCTCAAGGGATGATGTTCATATCAATGGCTACTCCTACTCCATAAGCCAAAAAGGCCCCCACCACTCGGCATCCCTAATTTTTAATCATCTGCCCACTGACATTAAATCACTTTCTTCTCCAAACACCTTCAAAAACAAGGTGAAAAATTTATTACTGGCTAAATGCTATTACAGTGTGGATGAATTTATGGCTGACTAGCTGATACAGCTGAAATTTTGTAATGAAACTTGTGTTTTGTGTACATAATTTTTATATTTTATCAGTATTTCTGTGAAAATGTGTCTGTGTAGTGAAATGTCATTATCTTGAACATTGCATTTTGACTGACGACTTCCATATTTTTGTGACCTCAATGGAACAATAAATAAATTATTATTATTATGTACAAATAAGTTTTACAAACAAATAGAGACCAGCAATAAGGATGTTTGAAAATGTAACTACTTTTAAAGAAGCTATGCATAAACCGTTGCTGTAATATTGTTTTATGACTTTGTGATATGTAATTTTATGATTTTTTTGACTTGTCCTATATTTGTGATGTACAAATCCACAGACCAATAAAGTATTATTATTATTAACTACATGTATATACCTTTTAAGACCCTCTAAATCTTTAGATATTGCTATAAGCAGGTTTCGCAGGTTTTTCACACTCCCCTTCTTGTGTGGGTGTTTTCCTGCAGTGGGGTTTTTCCTAGGGAATAGTACATTACCTTCCCTAGTTTTTCCCCGCAACAACAACAATTACCCATCTGTTTTTCAATCCTATACTATCCTATACACTTCATTGTATTTTATATTGCTCTTCATTTTATGTAACCTTTTAGTTTAATTTTATTACCTGTTACTATCTAATTGTATGTAATTGATAATGGGTTAGATGGAAGAGGAGACTGTTTAGTCTCAATCTCGCCCTAATAAAGACATATATCTATTTCACACATGCGTTTTTCCAATCTTTTTAGATTTAGATGCATTTTCATAATATTTTGGCTGAGTATGCGCGGTTGCAAGTCTTTTCTTCCGAAATGTGGTGTAAAAGAGTAACTTGAAATGCACACTGGGAAAATTGGGATGTTCACTCGATCCTATTTTTCACATGCGGTGGTGTTTGTGAATCATGAATTAAGTTGTCACTTAAGCTCTGTTCATGAATTTGCTGTGTGTACGAACTTGTTAGGTCAATTGTTTTATAGCAGAATGGATAGATAAGACTAAATTGCGATTTTACTGTTCAAGTAGCAGATTGTAAGAAATTTCGATTTTTTGAAGTTCATTTATTTCGAACCCGGATAATTCAAAGTCGTATTTTTGTGGTCCCTTGAACTTTGAAAAAACGAGGTTTTACTGTAGTCAACATTAGACTGTTATTTATGATTCTAATTATCTTAATGACAGCTTTAACTTATTTTATGATTAATTTTTATAACTTTTCAATGTTACATTTCCACTTGTCTCAGCTAAATCAAATCCAAATTCTACAAGCGATTGGATCTCACCTGAAATTTGATTCTTATCTTGCAACATCATAAGGCTATTCTACTATGATAAGTATCACGGTAATGAGCAAACCCACAAGCTATATTCTGCTCTCAAAAAGCAGTACAGAGATCTCATGAAAACTAGTAAAAGAACTTTTAATGACTCAAAAATTATGAATACACCCACTCATACCAAGGCAGCCTGGAAAATTATTAATTGTGATGTATTAATTCAAACACGTGCGTTAGTCTCCAGCTCCGGCATCAGACTGGCTAGCCTCCGGTGTAGCTTTATTTGTTGCCCCAAAACAAGTGAAGGCTTTGCGTACACTTGGCACCAATGAAGGATGCTCAAGCGCAAGTCATAGCTACAACATTACACTCCTCCCCTTCCACAAAAAAAACACCACAAAAAAATAAACAATTAACATAAAAACATATATATGTTATATATAAGGTCCATTGTTTACATGTCTCTAATAACTCTTTGTTTTCGACTTCTTAGTGGGTATCTATGCACAGATATATCACTTTTATCTGCCTCAACAGCTGAATTAACTGTTTCGGCAGTCACTTGTTCCTCAGGACTGCCTACTCTCTCCAGTCCTTGTTCCGTGTCAGTACATGAGGAGATTAGGGATTTTCAGGAGCCTATGTTGTCCTCTGCAACTATGGGTGTTGTGCTGTCCTTTGCTGGAATTCTTGTTTGCACTTCACTGCTGTTTCTCTTACTATCCCAGAACTCTCGAAGTTGGTCCAAATATCTGTGCCACAACAACCCGCCATTAGTCTCTACCATGAAATTCCGAGACCCTTGGACTGCTATGATGGTTCCTATTGCCCACCTGGATCTTCCCCTGTATTGTCTTGCCATCACCCGGTCTCCCACACTGAAGGTCTTCACGGACTTTCCCTCCTGCTTCCCTGAAGTTCCCTTGTTCACCAAATCCTGTGAATTTGGTTTTACAAATGATAGCCGTGATCTGGGAATTCTTCCCAGTAGCAGCTTGCTTGGAGCCTCCCTTGTAGTTACATGGGGCATGATCCTGGCACTGAAAATAAACCTGGGTAAGGCAATGTGCAAAGGAATCTTAGTGTGTAAGAGAGACTTAATTTGGATTTGAACAATTTCACCAAATTTTCCGCAGCCCCATTTGTTGCTGGGTGGTAAGGAGCAGAATGAATTTGCTCAATACCATTCATTCTACAAAAGTGTCTGAACTCTGCAGAGATAAATGGAGATCCATTGCCTGTGACTATAGTTTCGGGAAGTCCAAATATTGCAAACAAAGACCTCAGATGAGAAATTATCTCATTAGATGTCCCATTCCTCAACTCCTTAACCTCAGGCCATTTTGAGTGGCTGTCTATTATCACAAGAAAGGTTTTTCCCTCAAATGGGCCAACTAAATCTATATGAAGTCTCTGCCAAGGCTTCTCTGCCCACTCCCACGATTTTATGGTACTCTTATTTGGTGCCGGCTTGTGCATTAAACATGGAATGCATGACTTCGTAATAGATTCAATGCACTCATCTAGCTTTGGCCACCAAACATATGACCTGGCTAAAGACTTCATCTTCACTATGCCCATGTGACTAGAGTGGAGCTCTTCTAAAATATGTGGCCTCAAGCTGTTGGGTATTACTACTCTATTCCCCCACATCAGGCATCCTTGCTCTACTGTAAGTTCATGGCTTCAAATTCTAAAAGGCTTAAACTCTTCATCTGTCTGAGACGGCCAGCCAAACAAACAAAAATCAATTATATGACTCAGAATTTTGTCCCTCTTTGACTCTTGACTAATTTTTATAGCAGTAATTGGTAGAAATTCTCTCTCACCCATTTCAATGTAAGAAAACTCCTCTTCCTCTGGTTCAACAGTATTAAGTGGCAGTCTCGATAACCCATCTGCTACTCTGTTCTCAGCAGCCTTCACATGCTCAATACTGTAATTATAAGACTGAAAAATGATGGCCCATCTCTGCAATCTATTAGCTGCCATTTGGGGGATGCCTTTATTCTCCCCAAATATAAATATCAAAGGCTTGTGATCGGTTCTCAATATAAATTTCCTCCCATAAAGATAATGGCTGAACCTCTTCACCCCAAAAATTATTCCTAATGCCTCCCTGTCTATCTGGGAATAATTTCTCTGGCTTACTGAGGGACCTGGAGGCAAAAGCTATTGGTCTCTCTTCGCCATTTGGAAATTTATGGAGAATCACAGCCCCTAACCCATACGGAGAACCATCATACTCCAAAATAACAGGAAGGGATGGGTTATAGTGAGCTAGTAACTTGGTGGATGTGACTGCCTCCTTGACTGCCTTAATTGCTGCACTCCACTCCTGGGTCCAACACCACTCTGCATCTTTTTGAAGGAGTTTATGAAGGGGATGTAACACTGAGGCTAACCCTGGCAGAAATTTTGAATAGTATTCAACTAAGCCAAGAAAGGCTCTTAATTGGGAAACACCCTGAGGGATTGGGGAATTCTTGATTGCTTCAACCTTGAATGTGGATGCATGTAGGCCTTCCTTATCAATTGTGTGTCCCAAAAATTCAACAGATTTCAACAGAAAATTACACTTTGATCTATTTACCTTGAATCCACACCCATCTAATCTCTCCAACAGTCTTTCCAGATTCTCTATGTGCTCCTTGTCATCTCTGCCTGTGATTATTATATCATCCTGAAAACATGCCACTCCCTTTAACCCTTGAAGAACCTGGTCCATTGCCCTTTGAAAAATCGCAGGTGCAGAAGCTATTCTAAATGGGAGTCCCCTATACCTAAAAAGCCCTCTATGGGTGTTGATAGTGCAATATTTCTGAGAATCTTGTTTTAAAATCAATTGTTGATATGCCTGAGACAGATCAATTGTTGAAAACTTTTCCCCCCTTGTAATTTTACAAAAATTTCTTCAACTCTTGGAAGTGGGTAATGCTCTACTTCGAGTTGTGGGTTTATTGTAATTTTAAAATCACCGCAAATCCTCACACTACCATCATTTTTGGCAACAGGAACAACTGGTGTGGCCCACTCACTGAATTCAACAGGGTACAGGATTTTCAATTTGATCAACCTATCTATTTCGTTGTCTACTTTACTTTTCAAAGCAAAGGCTAACGCTCTATGACGGCAGAAAACTGGTTTGGCACTTTCCTTCAAACTCAATCCCACTTGCCCTTTATTGAATGAGCCCAACCCACCATCCCACAAGTTCTTAAACTTCCCCCAAAGACGTTCCAATTTGTTTTCGGTTAAATCTTCCACTTTCTGAATGGGTATGCTCATTTTCAGGGTTTTTAGCCAATCTCTCCCAAGAAGTGGTGGTCCTCCATTACTTACTACAAATAAGGGTAACATTGCACTTTTCCCTGCAAACAAAACCCTTACCCATGAAACGCCTTTGGATGAATAATCGTATTTGCATAGGATCTCAACCTCACATTTGTAGTTCTCAGGGGAATATTACTAAATACTTCCTCGTACAATGCTTCTGAAATGGCAGAACCTGTGTCGACTTCCATTCGAACATCTCTGTTTTCTACTTTAACTTCGGCAAACCATGGCCCTACATCTTCGATTCCAGATTCCCTCATGTTAAACAATGGTACATCTTTCTCCCCAAACTCCCTGATTGAATCTCCTACCTCAATTTCCGTCTCATCGTTCACATAAGTGGAAGCAACTAGGTGAAAAATGCTCTTACCTTCTCTCTTACCATTTACTCTCCTTTTACACATTGCCTTCAGGTGTCCCAGTTGATGGCATATATCGCATCTATAGGACCGGAATCTGCATCTGCTACTTCTATGGCCCTCGCGTCCACAGCAATAGCATCTTTCTCCGGCGTCGTTCCCTCTCGATGCCTCCGGATTCTGTCGGCCGTCTCTCCCGCTTCCTCGCGCCCTTATTCTGTGCACTTCCGGTTCTTCCTCTCCTGCCTCGTGGAACTCTGGCGATCTTCCCACGTGGCTGCGGCTGTTGGCGTCTCTTCCCACGCGATGTACGCTGCAATTTTCCCCGACTGCTGCCGAAACGTGGTCTTGAGCCTTCCCGCTCGCTTCCACGTTTTCGCTTGCCCTCTCTCTCGCGACCGCTAATTCCACCGCCTTTTCGAACGAGAGTGTCTCGGACTCAAGATACATTGCTTTTACTGTAGATTTGTCTTGTAACCCCAAAACAAACTGATTGCATAAAGCCTGATCTAAAAAAGCACCGTATTTGCAAAACCTGGAGCCCTTCCGGAGCCCTGCCGCGAAATTTAACACTGACTCCCCGTTCCTTTGAACCCGCTCGTTGAATCGGTGTCTTTCGGCAATGACTGATCGCTTCGGTGAAAATTGCGTTCGTAGCGCGGCAGTGATTTCATCGTACTTCAAATCTACCGGTTTCTTTGGCTCGCAAATGTCCCTCATCACTTCGTTCGTCTCCTTACCAATTGATGAAAGCAGAATGGCTTTCTTTTTCGCCAAATGAATGGCGGAGTCTGACCCTACATCATTTACTATGAAAAATTGTTCCAACCTTTCCTCATACGCGTCCCAATTATCCTCCCCTTGTACAAATTTGTCCATAAAATTCGGCATCCTCGTCGCCAATGTGATGTATTAATTCAAACACGCGCGTTAGTCTCCAGCTCCGGCGTCAGACTGGCTAGCCTCCGGTGTAGCTTTATTTGTTGCCCCAAAACAAGTGAAGGCTTAGTGTGCACTTGGCACCAATGAAGGATGCTCAAGCGCAAGTCATAGCTACAACATTACATTAATGAAGTACAAAAATGATGTCCTTACCAGTGGTAAAAACACTGATTTGGATGATATTACAGATCCTCTTCTTTTAGCAAATATTCTCAACAGATTCTTCATTGATTTACCTACCTTACCCACTACTGGTTGTGCACCATCTCAACATAATCCAGTTGTTAAGACTAACTCTTCAAATTCTGAGTCTATGTATACCTCTGACCCTGTAGTGAGTTGGAGTTATCTACTTATCTTTCCAAAGTTGGTCTCAAAAACTCTGCTGGGTTAGATGGTATCCCAGGTAAACTACTTAAAACTTGTTATATCTCCACTTTTGTTTCTGATCAACCAGTGCTTAAAGACATTTTCCCAGAAACTTTTAAAACCTCTAAGGTAATCCCGATCTATAAAAACAAGGGTGATAAAAACCTAATTAATAACTATAGGCCTATATCCCTTGTCTCCTAATTCTCCAAAATATTTTAATATGTCTTCTGCATTAGACTGCTGGAATTCCTAGAAAAATGCAACATCCTCTCAAGCTGCCAATTTGGATTTAGGAAAGGGAAATCAACAGATCAGGCTCTATTTACTGCTATAAACTTCATCATAGAACAACTGAATATGAAAAATAGTACTTTGGGGGTTTTCTTAGATCATAGCAAAGCCTTGTTTCTGTTGATCATGATCTCTTATTGGCTAAATTTGCTAGACTAGGTGTAAGAGGTGTGGCCAACAACTGGTTAAAATCTTACCTAATAAACCACCAGCAAATTGTCTCCATATTTAGGAAGATAAAAAATATTTCTCTGACCCTAGTCTGGTACTCTCTGGCATGCCACAGGGGTCCATTCTAGGCTCTGTCCTCTTCCTCAATTTTATTAATGACTTACCTGAGAACCTTACATTTAAAGTTTTTAATAATGTTATTATGTATGCGGGTGACTTGAATGTTTTATTTACTAATCCCATCAATAAAACACTAACTGATGGAAGCAGAGAGGTTTTGCAGGTGATTTCTGAGTGGTGTAAGGACAGTAGACACCTTAAAAATGCAAATTCATGAAACTCTGCACAGATTTCCATGTTTTTCTTATGGAGTATGGAAATGGAACATTGGGGTCAATAATACCCCATTAGTAATAAAAAAATTGGAATTTTCGATTTTTCTGGTTGGTTGTACCTAATAACCTATCATCCTGCCAAATTTCAGGTCCATGGCATATTTAGAAGTACCTTAGGTTTTATATCATATATAGATCCTATATCCTCCTCCGTAAGAAGCAGCTATTTATAATAGATATACTAGTAATCGGTGCTTGCATACTGCACTCATTGGGAGCGCCTGGAGTCGAACCGAGACCACCTACACAAGATGTCTCATATTATCCGAAGGCCTACTCATGACATCTACAAACCCTGAAAATTTCAGCGCAATATTCCTCTTAGCGCACCCAAATATGTTTTCCCTTTGCTTTTAAATGTCACGATCTGAGAGTGACGTCATGACACTAAGCTACTTTTCAGTTCGTGGCACTGAGCTCTCGTTCAGTTTTATTAACAGGTAAAAAAAAATCCCGAAGAAAAGCATTGCCTCGTAGTCATGACAGAAATATTGGGCCATTGTTATAAATTGTATAAAATCCCGTTTTTACGCAGTAAAAATCGAATAATTGGACTAATTCGGCACGGATTCGTGTTTTACTTTCAGGAAAAATAATCTTCGTTTTTTTTCCGTCTTCTAATTTAGGTCCGGAGTTTGTACCTTAATTAAAAGTAATTTTAAAATGCAATTATAAAAAGCCTTGTACGGATTTTAATGGTTTTCTAATGGGACTTGAAAATGAATGTTTTTGTGTGTAAAAGACCTCGTTGGAACGATTTTTCCTGATGGTTTTGCACAACACCAAGGTTCCCTCCAAATTTCAGCTCTGTGGAATATTTAGAAGTGCCTTAGGTGTTATATATATATATATATATATATATATATATATATAACAGCTTACGGAAAAGGAAAGGTAAAAGTGATATATGGATGGCAACAAGATGTTGGGATGAGGAAGCCCAGTAAACACTCACCAATCGGTTCAAGTTGGCGAGGCCCTGGGAATGTCGAAGCGACACACGCAAAACAACACAAAAAATAACACAAAAACACTAAAAAAACAACAGTGGGAGAGACAAGCGGGCTCTGCCCCCCCCCCCCCAACTTTTATTGCATTATTGCAGCCGCCATCTTGAATTTATGACGTTACATCAGGTCACGTGACCGACCTGTGGCGCCACCACTCGGAGAAAGTTAGAACTAAGAACAAATTCCGCTCGAAAAGCGGTGTTGCCAGGTGAAGATCGATATATCGAACAGTTCAGGGTTGCCAAAAACTAATGAATTGCGAAAGCACATTCACGTTGAAAAATTAAATGGCGTAAATAAGCACTGTGGCAGTTGATGACTGCTTTGCGAAATTGGATGGGGTGGCATCATTGTGTGTGTGTGTTTATTGGCGCACCAACAGTTGGAGTTATAGGCGCCAGTACCTGCTACTTACACTTACACTGTGTATAAAAAATAGTTTTGCTGTCCTTCAGATGTTTTGCAATAAATAGTTAGGGCATTGTCATAGTCTGTTAAAAAGGCCTGTATGCTTAAAAAAACGTAACACTCGGCTAGTCACAGATGGATCGTCGCCCAAGGCTTGATGAAGTTGCTCGGGAATCTGAAAGGCAAGCCGCTGTCCTCTCAGATCCAAACATTCCGTCAGAATATCTCTGATGGACAGAGATATGTGGCACGTATCACACATCGGTGGATCCTCCCTGCGGAGTAAATACCCATGCGTGAGCCTCGTGTGGCCGATCCGAATTCTGGCCAGCTTGATCTCTTTCCGGCGATCCTTTCTTGAGCAGCTACTCCAGTGCTCAAGGGTCCTCCTAACACTCTTTAGCTTATTATCCTGTACGAGGTACCAAGTAGCCTGCCATTTCTTCCTCGAGGCCTCGCGAATACAAGATAAAATGTCGCTTGTCTGGAGAGCATTGAGTTGCGAAGGCATAGATGCTGCAGTTTTCGCTGCAGCATCCGCAATCTCATTACCTTGGATGCCCTGGTGACCGGGTATCCAGCAAAATGTCACCGCCTTTCCGCGACGAGAGACCTCGTACAGGAGTTGTTGAAAATCTAGTAGGAGTGGCTGTCCTTGGTACAAAGTATCCAAAAGCTGAAGGCTGCTCAAAGAGTCGCTGCAAAGCATGAATCGTCGCTCTTTATGTCGAAGGACTAGCTTTAGGGCCATGTTTATAGCAGTCATCTCTGCTGTAAAGATGCTTGCTGTAGCTGGGAGTGTGCATGTGGAGGATACGACCTCCTCTTCCACCACAGCGCATCCGACTCCATCCTGGGTTTTCGATCCATCTGTATAAATAAAAACATAGTTAAATATATATTTCTATATATATATATATATATATATATATATATATATATATATATATATATGGATGTCAACAAGGTGTTGGGATTTTCCGTAGAGCTGCAGAGGATATCGCAGCCAACCGATACAGACTCATACGCAAACTTTCCCTTATGTGCGTCCGCCACCTCCAGCTCGGCCTACCTCTCCCCTTTTTCCCAGCTGGTAAGTCCGACATCCCCCCTCCCCCGCCTCTCCTCGCCCAAAAACCCTCCTTGGCCGACCTTTTGGGAATCCCCACTCCACCCCCACTACACTCTCTCAGGAGGTCTCCCTTTGTTTCAACCCGCGAACCGAGGATGCATCCCAATTCTCCGCAGGACCTCACCCCCACGCATACCGCAAACCCCTCCCAGCCATATGACGTCCTGAACCTTTCCTCTCATGTTCTTAACCCCGCCGAGAATGCCCTCCTTTCCCGGGGCCTCTCCTTCTGCCCCACCATAAAATTTGACCATTTTTGTCTCCTTGCCGACATAGAAGCCTTCGTACGCTTACTCCGCCTCAAAGCCGCCCCACCCACATCTGACTCCTCATCTTCCCCCGACTCCCTTCCACAATCCCTTTCTGCCTTCAAACCCCCTTCCCAATACATCCCACCCTCTCTTCCTCCCCACCATCCCATCGAGCAATATGCTAATTACATAATTCACGCAGTCGCCCAGCCCAACTTTCCCGACCTCCTTGACCACAACGACAATTTGACGAAACCAGAAAGACACGCAATTTCTACGTTGAAACGCAACGACAAAATTATTATCCTCCCTGCAGACAAAGGTACCACCACCGTGGTAATGGACCGCTCGCATTACAACGACGAAGCCCTCCGCCAACTATCTGACCAAACTTCTTACCTTCCTCTCCCCTCCAACCCCACTGACCGCCACTCCTCCGAAATTTCTGCATATCTGCGTTCCGTGGGAAAACAAGAAGGCCTCTCTGATTCCACCATTTTCCTGATGATCCCCAACACACCCCGGACCCCAACCTTCTACCTACTCCCAAAAATCCACAAACCCAACATCCCCGGCCGCCCCATTGTTGCCAGCTTTAATTCTCCCACGGAACGCATCTCTGCCTATGTTGACTCCCACCTACAACCTCTCGTCCGTCAAATCCCATCCTTCATCAGAGACACAAACCACTTTCTACTACGCCTAAAATCACTCCCTTCCCCTCTCCCACCTAACACAATTATGTCCACTATAGACGTCTGCTCCCTCTACACCAACATCCCTCACAACCAAGGACTATCCGCTCTGAGAAAATTATTGGACTCCAGACCACCTGACACAAGACCATCCTCCCATTTCCTAACGAAGCTGGCTGAAATGGTGCTCCAAAAAAACAACTTCTCTTTCGGAGGGCGCCACTACCTACAAATAAAAGGTACCGCGATGGGCACTCGCATGGCGCCCTTCTATGCCAATGCCTTCTTAGGTGAATGGAACGCTTTCTTGACGTTTCCCCCAGACCACTCCTATGGCTGAGGTATATTGACGATATTTTTCTTCTCTGGACACATGGACCCGACTCGCTACAATCCTTTTTACAACGCCTCTCATCCCACCCCACGCTTTCCTTCACCCACCACTTCTCTGCCTCCAACATCACCTTCCTGGATGTCGATCTCTCCATCCGGGAAAACAAAATCCACACCAGCGTGCACCTCAAGCCTTCCAACCGCCTTCAATATCTCCAGTTCAACAGCTGCCATCCCCTCCACACCAAAACCTCTATTCCCTATGCCCTAGCCCGACGAGGGCGGAGAATTTGCTCGGACAGAGATTCCCTGTCCGAGTACTGCTCCACCCTCGAACATGCCTTCTTACAGCGCGGATACCCGCCGGATCTGATCCGAGACCAAATCCGGCGGGCAGTCGCACCCGCCACCCCTAACTCCCACCTCAATACCCACACCACCACCGATTCCACCCTCCAACTCACCCTAACCACCCTGTATTTCCCCGGCATCCACGACATTCTGAAAAACATCCTGAAAGTCGCCCACCTTATCCTCTCATCCTCCCCTCACCAGATCCCATTTCCCAGACCACCGATGCTCTCCTTCCGCCGTCCCCCTAATCTGGCAAATATTCTATGGAAGAAAGAACCCCCAGCACCCACGCCTTTACACCCTGCCGGATCTTACCCCTGCGGTAGACCCCGATGTCTAACATGCCCAATAAACCCCCCCTGCAACTCCTTCTCCAGTCCCACAACCAACATCACCTACCCCATAACTTCCACCACCAACTGCACCACTCGCAATATCATTTACCTCCTGAGATGCACCCAATGTCCCGCCTTTTATGTTGGCCTCACCAGCAATCCCCTCAACATCCGCATGAATGGCCACCGCAACAGCGTCATTCTCAAACGACCGCTGCTGGTGGCCGGTGGCACTATCCACAATCCATTTAGGAGAACGAGATTCATTCATGACAGCATTTAGCACCGCGATAACCAGTGGAAAGTGGTCACTGTTGCGTGAGTCCTGTAATACCTCCCAGGTCACGTGTGGCGCGATACCTGGGGAGCACACCGAGAGATCGATAGCTGTTAATGCTCCCGTAGCAGGCGACAGGTGTGTGCATTCTCCTGTATTTAGGAGAATAAATTCCGTCTTCTCAAGATATTTTTCTACCACCCTTCCAGGTCCATTACAGAACGTGGAGTCCCAGAGCGGAGAGTGTGCATTGAAATCGCCTAATAGGAGGAAGGGGGCCGGGAGTTGGAGAGATAATTCCTCCAACTCCCTTGAACGCACCCTCCCTACGGGTGGTAGATATAATGAGCACACAGAAAGTCCTGACCCTACGCTTACACGGACAGCAATAGCCTGAAGGTTGGTGTTCAGTTCGATCTCCTCGGCATGGAGGGTGTTCCGAACCACGATGGCTACCCCGCCGCAGGCTCTGTCACCTCCCAGGAAGTCCTTCCGGTAGCACACAAACCCGGGAATCCGGGTGGTATGCTCCGGACGAAGGTGTGTTTCTTGCAGGCAGAGTACTGTTGCTTTCTGGAGCTGCAGCAAAAGCTGCAGCTCGGCGGAGTGCGTTCAATAACCATTACAGTTCCACTGGATTATTTCTGCAGCCATAGGGATCACCGCTTCAATTTAATTTTCGTCTTCCCTTTCTTCTTGGGCTTCTTTGTATACTTAATATACTCTGCGGCGAGATCTGAGGGTTTGGCGTCCATGATGCAATCGGACACCAAGTCTTCCTCTACCTCCCGCTCGCGAGGGCTTTTCTTCTTCAGGAAGTGCTTGGCCTTCCTTGGGGAAGAGCAGCTTTCGGAGGATGAGTCACTATCGTCATACACCTTTGTAGTGACGGCCTTATGAGGTTTCTTTGCCAGCGCTGCATTTTCCTTAGGTGGATTTCGAGGCTTAAAAGATACAAATACGCCTTTGCAGGGGCCACAAACTGATGGAATGTTTGTTTGTACAGCGGCGTCCTTGGTGATGACGGACTTGGAAGTTATTTTGGCATAGGAAGGACCAGACATCATTGGATGAGTGAACCTGTATTCCTTCCTAGCCTCACCATAGGAAACCCGCTTGGTGACCTTTATCTCCTGAATGGCTCTTTATTCCCAAAAGATAGGGCAAGAGGAAGACCAAGCAGGATGGTCACCTTTACAATTGACGCATTTGTCTTTTTCTGCACATTCTCCCTCATGCTTCTGTAGAGAGCATCTTCCACAGAGTTCCGCTCCTTTGCATGAGGGAGATGTGTGGCCATACCTCTGGCAGCGGTAGCACCTCATAGGTCTAGGAATAAATGGCCTTACGGGGATCGACTCGTAGCCAGCATAGACGGATGTAGGAAGCGAAGTCGTAGAGAAGGTTAGGACAATGCTGTTCGAGTCCTTTAAACTGCCATTTCTCCTGGTTTTCAGGCGGCGGGCAGCGACGACCTTTTGGTCGCGAAAACCTTCTAACAACTCTTCTATGGTGCAGTCTGCAAGGTCCCAGGAAGTGATAACTCCTTCACAGGTGTTTAAAGACCTGTGTGGTTCCACTTTCACTGGGACATCGAAGAACTTCGTCATGTCTAGTAGCTTCCTGGCCTGTTTATTGGTCTTGACTTCGACCAGGAAGGAACCTGATCAAAGTCGTTTGATGCTGACTACCTGTCCCACAAGTCCATCGATAACCTTTGGCAATACAAAAGGTGAGACTTTCTTGAGAGCCCCATCTTCCATTCCAATTATGAATAAGAACTTTGGTTCTTCTTTTACTATTTCCATTGCAGTGTTACTGCCATCATCAACCCTCAGTCTTTTGCAAGATTCTTCCTCTACTGCCAAAGGGTTTTTGGATTATTTGTCCATGTTGTGTAAGGTTTAATTTTTCATCTCCCGGCTTCCCACTCACCACGGAGCCCAACAAGGGGACGATGCGCCGCAAACCGACAGAGCGCCAGGACTACCGGGAGATATAGCCGTGTCCTATTTTCCTGTCGAAAACAAGACTGTCGGTACACGACTCGCCCGACCTGGCGTGCGCTGAAAGGGCCGCCAAGCTCCCCAGCCGCCAGGAGCCGATTGACCGGGAATGGGCTAGTTCCCGGCCTCCCGTCTAGGAGAGGCAAGGGCCAAAGTGGAGAGTTGGGGTCGCCTTCCCCCGAGGAAGGTCCCCTCAGCCACCAGGTTCCCCCTTCCCTCCGACACGGGTCGCCACGCACGGCCAACGCGTGGGTGGCCTATTTTACCCCCGAACCCACGGGGGGAGGGCATCATTGTGGAGGAGAATATTGAACGAATACGAAATAAGTAACTTTTTATATTGTTGTCCGAATAGCTCAGTAGGTAGAGCTGTGACATTGAGAGTTAAAGGTCCAGGGTTCAAATCCCTGTTCGGACAAATTGTTTTTAGGTTTTACTCGAAATATGTCGACTTGCTTTTGTGTATATTAACACGGAAAGGTGTAGCATTCAAGGGGTGAAATAAAAAACATTCGTATAGGTTAACTCAAGTATTTATTGACATTTGTTTACAATTTTGAATCACATTCTGTTCTTTTAAATAATGGACACCCTCTCGAAAATTTGTCGTGCTCTTCTTTAGGATCGTCACCTTTTTCCCATGAATATATGCTAACACCACATTTACAGCATACGGTGACGTCCTCATAACCAGTAAAAATAAATCTTATATTAGCCATTTTGGTAATATTTAAAAATATCCTTTTTTTGGGAAAATCGTTAAACGTTATAAATCTATCATGTTCCCTATCTAAATTAACATTGCTCTGAAACCATTTCGTTAGTGATTCACAATTGTTCGTTGCAAAAATGACTTCACCATTTTTATGTTGAGGTAACATGCAATATCTACCCATTGATGGTAGTTGTTTAATCGAGGGGCATCCGAAAACTTGTAGATCGGTGACTCGGTCTCCCAAAAGTGAGGAAAGGAATTTAACTTTTTGTAAACCCTTTACAAAGATTAAATGATAGTTTGAAATATATTTGTTTAAAACTCGTTGGAAATCCTCATGATGAACTTCCCCATCATCTAATGCAATTCTGTGATGATTATGAGCTAACCAAGTGTTTTCTCGTTTTAGTGACAAATCCTTTGGGCAGTCAAAAACCCACGATTGAAAGCAATTACGATCGGTATCACAAATTGCGAGTTCTCTGACTACGAATTCATTGCCGCTATTGAGGTACGCTTGAAAATCCACTATACATTCACTCAATCGGAGGACTTTTAATGGAATACGGTTTGCGGGAGTTTTACTTACATCGCCAGGGACCGACTCCATAATTCACACTCACGGTTTGCGAGGTAATTAAACCCAACGCCAGGGACCGAATCGACCACATACACACACACAGAGATGAGCAGTTTACACGGTTTTAACCCGATACCAGTGACTGACACCTCTTTCACATTCATCCGATAATTTTATCAGATAGCGAGCAATGTAAGGGAATGTCAAGTCTCAAACGTTCGTAGTCGAGTTTGCTCCCTCAGGCTTTTCCAAGTTATCGACGTTTTTGATACCGATTATACCTGCCACTTCAATAAACTGTTCGTAAAAATAGTCTACGTTTATCCGTTCGTTGTCTAGATTGTCAAAAGCCAGTGCCATACATTTCACACATAGTAACAAATTATTCCATTCCTCAGCATTCAAGGTCACCGAGCATTGATCACCTTTAATGAGCACATGTTTTTTTCCAAAACAATTCACTAAACTCATGGGAGATTTGAGCGGAATATTTTTTTGTCCCAAATTAAAATAATCAGATATTAATTTCTCTTGACTAACAAATTCACACCAATCGGTATAGTTTAGTTCAACCGATCCCTTGTTCACTTGAGTTAACTGTACGATCACTTCACAGAATCTCTCGGGATCGAAACCGATGCTGACAATTCTTGTTTTAGCAGAGTTCAAGAAAAACAGTTTCTAGTAGCAACTGGGTGGCATCACACACTTTCTTCTTCTTCTTCTGCACAGTTTTCGGCTGTCTGTTAGATTTTGAAGTGGGTGATGTTTGCAGACTTGATGGAGGTGAGGGTCGCTTCTCGGGGGATGCAGTTTCCAGACCGGATGGTGGTGGCCGTGAAGTTACCCGTCTGCGTTTAGGAAGGATGGGAGACTCTGCACTTGCTGGTTTCTGCATGACAACTGATGATAACTAGGTTGAATGCCTGGATATATGCTTTAGGAGGAGGCAAAAGGGAGTGAGGAGGTGGAACATTCGACATTGGTCGAACAAGGATCTACATCGACCTTCAAGGTTAGGAATTTCAGCCAATGAGATAAGCAGTACGCATTTCTTAATGCGCAATCACTTTTGCGTAAGCGGTGGCACGGATTCAAGCAGGAAATGGAGGGGAAGGAAAGGTCATCTGGTGAAGGGCAATCTAAATCTTTCCTCATGCTTATGAAAGTGCGTCCGGTGAGGTCAGAAAGAAAGCTACATTTTTCGTCGTCGAAGATGATAGTTTCCAGGCAGGAGAGCAGCTCGGTGTAGGGAATGAATCCGTTTGCGAACGATGTCTCGTTACACAGGAGAACGTTGCTCGATTTCACCTTTCTGCCTCCACCGATCCATTTGTTCGGACTTTGGAAGCTGCACCAAAAGACTCTCTCGGAATCCACCTCCACCGCAGCCAATTCTTTCACTCTTCGGTCCGAGCCCCACTCGAAGTCGATGATGAGCCGCATCTTCACAGTTTCGAGTCAGAATCTCGAATGATGACTATCGCGGGTAGCGGTGCTATTTATTCTCGAACAGCAACTCTGCGACCGAGGATGGCAACGTCTTCCTTTCCTGGTGCTCCCAAACTCTAGGTAAAAGAGTTGAGCGACTCGGCAGTCGTTGAATTGTGGGAGGGAAAATAGGTTGAGGTATTGGGTGAGGGTTTTTCCAGTGGACTTGTAGAGTGCATAGAGACAACAGAATTCCCCGCAAACGTCCGAATGAAAGCTCTGAAGTTGAACTGAATTTCGAGCGAGAGAGAACGGTTCTAGAAATTTTGATATCGAATGGAATGGTGGATAACCGTACGAATCGAAATATTCTGCCTTTTGCTTATTTAAAATGTGCACCGCGATCCAATGGCTTCCCGGTCGAGTAGAAGCGTCTAAATTTATCACGTAGATTCCAGGCGAGGGTGAGGGTAAACTATCTAAAGGAAACACCCCACGAAACACTTTTCTCGTGCGTAGATCGCGACTAAGTAAGTTGTATATATCTAACGTGTTCATCGCTTATGCAAAATTCGTGATGATGTTTCGACTTTATCTATTTCCAAAGAGGCGTCGTAAACGATGTACGTTATGGTTTTTTCGAGCGGGTTTTCGAAGCCAGCTTCGATTCTCACGGTACCCTTATCCATCAAACCGACATATTCTTCGTTACCCGAACCGTCAATTTAACTCCTACGTCGACCCCATTAATTAAGAGACGCTCTTGGTTAAATACCTCGACATGCAATTTACAGTAGAGCTCCACGACCCTACTGTTAGCAAATTTAGCTTTTCTCGTAACAAATCCTACATTTGTGTCATCTTGTTTATTGATATCCTCACCGCTATCGAGCAACCACCCATCGCAAGCCAAATGAGTCTTTGCCGCATCTGCTCCATAACTAAGGAGATTTTCTAAAGTGCTACGCATGTGATAATTACCTTTCGAGGACGTAGCTTGCTTTCTGTTTAAATCGACGCTGCATTGCTCTATCATCGAATGCAAGACATTATTCACTACCCCGGGTTGATGTTTGTCCCCTGGCCCATAGTCTGATCCATCAGCTTTTACAAATTTCACCCTGATTTGGTGTAGAAATACAAGAACTTCAACAAGGCATTCTGTTCTTGTCAAAACTTGGGCTAAGAGATAATGAGATAAGTGCTGTTTGTCCACAAGGCTGTAGACCAGTTTCACCGTATTCGAGAAACTTTAAAAAATTGTGGTATTATTTATGTCAAGTCTAAAGTCATGTAGAATCAATACCAGTTATATCCACAGAAAGAGACTGAATGTTTTTCTGTGAAGTGCCAAATACAAAACCTTCAATTTCTTTGTTTATTTATAGGTCACCAAGTGGAGATTAACATTCCTTACCCCCTCTTGGCAGGACTGAGGTGCAAAAATACCTTGGTAGTCTGAGGGTTAAAGAAAACTTCTATCTCCTCGATACCAAAATCAATCCACCCACAACTACACAACAAGAGCCCACAACAACATGCACACAATACAGCACGATCTCTCCCTATTTGAAAAGGGTTCATGCTACTGCAGTAAACTGTATAATGCTCTCCCAAATAATGTAAAAACTTGACAATCTATAAATGAATTCAAAAAGGAAACCAAAATCTTTCTTGTGAATCACTCCTTTTATAATGCAAAAAGAATATTTTGAAACTGTCAAGATAATCTGTTTTCTTCTTGCTTTTAACCCAGATTCCATTTTATTGTTTTGTATTGTATTTCCTTTTATTAAAATGTACTGTATGACAAAGTCCACTTGGAAAGGCTCCACCTTTTGGAAAGATTCCATTTAAAAGAAAAAGAAACTTGTAAATTTCCACTAACAATTTTAATATACGACCGGTTTTGCCTGTTACAGCATCATCAGGTGAAACCAGTTGTATATTAACATTGTTAGTGGGAATTTACAAGTTTCTTTTTCTTTTAAATGTGCTGCATGCTTTGCATGGTATATATCCTTGTTTGTATCTTTTGACGAGCTCCATGTTACATTTTGTGGCCAATGGAAGTAATAAAAATGAATGAATGAATATAATTAAAAACATTAGACAAAACATTTGTTTTCCTTCAAGAGCTAACATAGTTCAAGAAGAATTTTATAATTATTGATATTTATAATTAAGCATTACCTACATATATAACTCTTATAAAACTGTCTTGTAAGGGTGTAGAAACTTTTCTCGGGTACACAACCGAGTCAAAGTTTGATCTAGGATCGACGTTTCGACGGCTGACTCTGCCATCTGCATCAGGATGTCTAAAAACGTGTTTTGTCCGCTATATATACTAATTCTTAGGCCGTAACGGTTGGGACAGCCCGAGAAATCTGCGGTGGCAGAGCACAGCCTCAGCCACGACCACAAGATCTTTTGGGAAAAAACAAAAAGATTACAACATACCAAAGGTTTCTGGGACCGGTTGGTCAAAGAATCCATTGAGATCCGACTTGGGGACAATAAAATCAACAGGGACTCGGGCTACTCGCTCAGCAGAACCTGGGAACTGATCCTCCAAAAAATCGGGGAGGGAAGACGCAATGCGATTGGTGGGCGGAAAGACGGAACCTGATTGGTGGGAGAAAGACGGAACCTGATTGGTGGGCGGGCGTATCAGACCGTTACGGCCTAAGATTTAGTATATATAGCGGACAAAACACGTTCTTAGACATCCTGATGAAGATGGCAGAGTCAGCCGTCGAAACGTTGATCCTAGATCAAACTTTGACCCGGTTGTGTACCCGAGAAAAGCACCAGATCCTGTCTTGTAAGGTTTTTACATTTAGTTCTAAGTCTACAAAAAGCTATATAATCTGTAGTAGAATGGAATCTTTATAATTTATATGATAAAATGTTTTAAATAACAACAATCTGAAATTCTGGAGAACACCATTTAGGATATTTGGAATTACAATTATACTTTATAATGGGAGTATGAATGTTCACTATTGATTGCACAGTATTAATAAAACTAGAAAAAGCCATACTTAAATCAAGAGCATTTTTGAAAATCCCAGTTTATACAACTTAGGTAAAAATATACTTTATCAAGGTAACAGTTTTTTAAATCACAGTGCTGATGAATATAATCTAATCATGTAATATTACATTCACTATTTATACACAAACCCAGTGGCGGCTCGTGTATAGGCACTGCGGAACTGCAGCACCCCCTATTTCCACTTGATATTATCGATAACATTTAATATAATGAGTCCTTTTTTCTTTAATTCTTTCTTTATTTTTGTAGTACAATATATATTCCTTAAGCTTAATGTCAGTACTTCAGTAGCCATCCCCCAGTTTATGAAAAAGATACAAAAATCTTTGTATGGAACTGTGCGCTTCACAGTGCCAGCGACGTGGTGTTTGACTGTTGTGTGCATGCGCACATAGGAGGGGGGTGGGGAGGAAGGCGGGACTGCCAGGTAGAGAGAGCACTGTTGCTCTCGAAGTGCCGGCTCTGGCGTGATGGTGGAAGGAAGTTTTTTTTTACTCAGCGTGTGTTGTGCTTAAAAACCATGTACCATATTCTTGAATGTGATAAAGTGTAGAAGAGTGTAGAATTAGATTATTATTCTGCTTCCAGCAATTCTATTTGATTCATTTTTTTCGGTTCTTTTATTTAACAGAAAACTTTAACCATGGCCTTTCATCCCCAAGAAATAAGTTCTGTGACTGTAAGTGAACTTCAACAGCTTAAGTTTTCACAGCTATCTCTCCATGAGAAAGTTACAGTTAAGAAAAGAGGTCGTTCAACACCTGATATTCTAATATCTCAGCCAGGCAAAAGCAACAACAAGAAATATATTCGTAGCTTTAATTCTGAATGGTACCAACGGAAAAGTTGGCTTTGCGGCTGTGAGGTAAAAAATGCACTGTTTTGCTTCCTGTGTTTGCTGTTTGGAGATGATGTACCGTGGACAAAAGATGGTTTTAGAAATATAAACAAAATGAAAGAAAAAACTGAAAAGCATGAGAAGTCAAAGAAGCACGTTGATAATGTTGTTTCACTGTCACTTTTAGGAACCGTAAGTATTAAGGAGAAACTTAGTGAGGCATACAGACTTTCAATCGATGAGCATAATATAAAAGTTAAAAAGAACCGTGAAATTTTGTCCAAAATAATAGACTGCATTTACTTTTGTGGAAACTTTGAAACTCCCTTACGTGGACATGATGAAAAAGACGATTCAGTAAATCCAGGGTAATATTAATAATATAATAATAATAAAATACGTATCTAGAGATTTCCAGAGTGCTTGTGCGTGTGTGTTTTTCTTTTTCTTCTTTTTAGGCTAGTTTTAGACAACAGGTCCCTGTAGGCCATCATCGTCCTGCAAACTTGTAAGCATAATTTAATTTTCCTTATTTCTTATTGACGTGTGAGTGCTCTCTGGGTTAATTTACGGTTCAGGAGTTTTAAATTTTAATTCCAAGATTGATAACATACATCAAAAAAAATCAAATAAAAGGAAAAAATTTCACACACAATCATCAAGGTATTCACAAACATTATAATAAGTTTTCTTCAGAAGGAACTTCTTTACATTACTTTTGTACAATTTGTGGGATGAAACTGATTTTATGTCCCCAGATAATTTGTTATAAATTACAGAGGCTGAATGGTGAGGGCCTCTTTGACAAAGTACATTATTGTAATCATTAATATGAATGTCAAATAATGAACGAGTGAAATAGCTATGATATTCTGCATTTGTGGGAAAAAGTTGATGATTAGATCTAACTAAAGTTGCACAGCTCAAAATGTAAATGGATGGTAAAGTTAAGATATTGAGAGATGAAAATAAGGGTTTACCGTGTGTGCGGTAAGACACTCTACATAAAGCTTTGACAGCTTGTTTCTCTAAGGAAAAGACTTTACTAGCCAGTCTGCAATTACCCCAAAATAGTATTCCATAGCTTAACAAAGAATGCACTTTAGCATAGTAGAGAGATAGTAAGCTTTCAATAGGAAGTATTGGGGCCAACTTTCTTATCATAAAAACACCAGTGGCAACTTTTTTAGCTACTCCATTAATGTGATCTAGCCAATCCAACTCCTCATTAATAAGTAGCCCAAGAAAATTAGTTGACGTGTTTTTAGAGATGCTTTTACTGCTCATTTTAAGAAGGGGGCTACATGGTGGGATAGTTTTTTTTTATGGAATAGCAGGTAAGAGGTATTTAGAGGATTAGTAAATTTTGCATCTAAATTAGATTCAGATTTGAAGAATCACTTAGAAACCAGTGCAGTCTTCAAAGGTGTTTCTAAGACCATTCAGAATGAGATACTTGACTGCCTGCTACAAATATACCATGAGGAGATAAGGACGGAAATTAGAAAAGCTTCCTTTGTAGCTGTCATGGCTGATGACACAACAGATGTTTCGGAACACACTCAAATGGTCCTTGTTCTACGGTACGTATTGAATGAAGAAATATTTGAGCGATTTTGGGGATTCTTTATTCCAGAAAATCAAACTGCAGATGGCATATCAAAACATATTTTAGAACAATTGGACATAATCCTTCAAGAAATTGGACAAAAACTGATAGCTCAGACATTTAATGGTGCAAATGTCATGAAAGGCAAAAAAGCAGTTCAAGCAAAAATAAAAGCAGTTTATAGTAATGCACATTTCATTCACTGTTATGCACATCAACTTAATTTAATAATGAGAAATGCAGCAAGTATTACACGAAACGCAAGAATATTTTTCTCTAACATTCTGGCTATTCCAACATTCTTCTCAAGATCACCACAACGTGTGTCCATTCTCAAGAAACATATGGACGTCAGCATTCCACGTCCATCCTCTACAAGGTGGAATTTCAACATACGGACCATAAACAGAGTTCATGAAAATTTGCAAACTTTAAAAAACTGCCTTACTGAAATTCAGTCAACATCAAATGCAGATCAAACCATTGCAGAAGCAACAGGAATTTTAAAATACCTGAATGATGATAATTTCAAGTTTTGGTTAGAGCTTTTTCATCAGATTATGCCTCATGTTGAAATAATTTACAACCAAATGCAATCTCGAGAAATTAGTGTGTTTAAAGTTAACGAATATATAACAAATTTCAAAACTGCTATTTTAGAATTGAGAAACTCAAAGTACTGTGAGAATCCTTCAAAGACACTCATGGCAGAAGCTAAGGAAGTGTGTGACTATATATGTGTTGATATAATGGACAGATATTCTTCCACTAAACACTTAGTAGCTGCTAAATTGTTCAGCAAGAAATGCTCCACTAGATTTAAGAATGATCATCCCACAAAGGAGATAGTACTGACCACTGAAGCTTATCCCATGATTGACAAAGAAAAGCTTGAAACTGAACTAAAAGTATTCTATTGTAGGACTGATATTCATGAATATTGCAAATTAATTGAGCTGCTGAAATTTATCTTGGAAAATAATCTAGATGATGTTTTTAGTGAAATTACGAAACTGATAAAAATCCTCTTGACAATTCCCAAGACTACATCAGAGGCAGAGCGCTGCTTTTCAACATTTAAAAGAATAAAAACTTTTTTAAGAAGCACTATGAATTCGGAAAGACTAAATGCGCTTGCAGTACTTTCAATGGAGAAAAATTTCCTCAATTGTCATCCAGAGATCAAGGAGAAAATTATTGAACTTTTTGCGCAAATTAAAACAAGAAGAATGGATTTCATTTTTAAATGATTAGATCAAGCTTGAACTGTAACAATTTAAGTTAAAGTAAGTAAAAAATGTTTGTTTTTTTTTGTTAAGATTTTATCAAGTTCCTGAATAAATTTTCTTTTTATACATGTTTTTTTCCTTTTACACAATTTTAAAACAAAGGCTAAAAATTTTCTGGAGCAGCACCCCCACTAATTTTAGCTACGAGCCGCCACTGCACAAACCCAATGGAGGATGATAACCTTCCATTTTAAAGAGAGGATCATTAACAAGGTAAGTAGAGTCATCTGAGGAAAATACATGATCTAGTAGTTTATCTTTGGAATTAGTGATTCTATTGACCTGGATGAGAGCAAGAAAAGAAAATGAGGAAAATTCCATTTTGCACTTGGGCTAAATTTGTTTTATTGCGAGGGCAGGCAGCATTTAGGAGGTTATAGTCACCAAAGAGAAACACATGGGAGTAGCAAGAACTTCATCAATAGTGGAACAGTGCTCTTCATAGTCTGACAAAGCACAGGCTGGAGGCAGTAGCAACTGCAGCTATTCAAGTTTTTGTTTTGCCATGACATAATACAACAAAGATGCTAAATGTTTTACCTGGTGACTTTTGCCATGCATGAATTAATGTCAATCTTAACAGCAATAAGCAATAAAGGTACCACCGTAACTCAATTTATCAAGATCCTTTCGGTAACTTTTAGGTCAGAATCACTTATGCCTTGATTCAAATTAGTGTTAGCAATTACAAATAGATCAAGATTTGAAGAGCAAACATTAATTTTTAATTCTGCAAGTTTTGTTTTTAGATCTTTTTATGATATCACTACCAAGACTTTCTATCAAAAGCTCTCATCATATCATAAAAGCTTCCTGTGCTGTTGCTATTCTTGTCCTCATCTCTCCCATCTCGTGACATAATATTACCTAAATAAATAAAACATTCCCCATACCCGCTTTTCCCCATTCACTGTTACAATAACCAGGGAATACCCACCTTTGTAAAATCTCATGAATTTTGTTTTCTTCTTATTCATCTTCATCCTGATTGCTTTCACCTTTTAATTTAAGGAACTAACTAGCATTTGCAGGCCTTTTTCCGTATTACTCACCAATTTTTTTCATCCACATATGTAACTGATGTAACCAGGCTTCCTCCGGCTTTTACTTGTTTCTCTACATCTTTCAATTCCTCCCTTATCATTTCTTTTAGCCGTATGTGAAATTAATCAAGCAATCATTTATTTAACACAAACAGGTTTCTCCAAATTACATTTGTTATAATAGATATACAAGAAGCACATACGACCATGTCCTCTGTGGGATTCGAACCCGCAACCCTGGCATTGGAAGCTAGGCATGCTAACCACCCCTCTGCCAAGGCCGGCATTATTCTGTGATCTTGACATTTATTTGATTAAACCTTTTTCTTTATGGAAATTGAAATTGATGTAATGAAGTCCTCTGGCCCATGTCCCTCTTCATATATCTTATGATATAATTTACAAAATCTCTGAAGAAGTTATGGCTACAATAATCCAAGAGGTTGATTAGCCAGAAATTCCATACAAACAAACAAAAGCTCTCTTTCCCCCTTTTCCTAACTACTTCAACGTTTTCATGGAAAGTCATTAATACCTACTTCTTTCTTCAACATCAAATCCTGAAGAGCCTTTTCAATCTCACTAATCAATATTAGCAGTTCAACACTGTTGCTGTCTACATCTTTCTCCCTCTCTATCTCAGTAGATTCTGACTTCAAATCTTTAGCGTATAACTCCTCAATATACTATTTCTATCTATTCCTCGCATCCTCAGGCTCAAATAACAGTTTTCCATTTTGTCTTTAATTGTAGCCAGCATATTTCCTTTCACTTTTCCATACCATAAGTCTGTTCTGCCTTGTCTCTGCAGTTTTTCCATGTCCTCACATTGTCCTTTACAGCACAACTCTCTTGCTTTAGTAATTTCCCTCTTTATCTTATTCTTTTACTCTCTATATCTTCCATATTCTGCATTAATTTGCTTCCACCTCCTCTTTTCCATTATTTAATCATCTCCTCCATTAACCAGGGCGTCCCTATTTTCTCATGTTATTTTGTCTGTACTTTTATTTGTGCTTTCTATGATACATTTTCATATTCCCTCAGTTGTCTTCAACCATTGTTTGCCTACCTGCATTTTCTAAAGCTAATCTAATAGCCTCCTAATAATCATTCCTCTTTATTTACTCATTTCAATATTGGATTCACCTTTACTATTTATTTATACATATATAATATATATAAAAATTTTCTCTATGAAAAATACATTTCAGTGTATGTAATTATATTTTAAGTAGAAAAAAACAATTCTTGAAACAATGTGAATTACTAATTACAAAAATGAAATATAAATCAAATTCAAACCACATATAGTAGGTATAATAACCACATGAAGGTTAATAAAAGTTATGAATGCCTTCTCTTGAACTTATCTTAAGAAAAATTGTCAATCATTATCAATGCAGGCCCTCAATAAGTAGGATGCTGTTTCATGTTTGGAGAACCAAGATTAATATTAATTATCAGTAAAATTCATTATTCACTACAAGTTTTAATGAAAAGTAAGAGTACATAAA
This sequence comes from Tanypteryx hageni, assembly GCA_028673005.1. Classification (NCBI taxonomy): domain Eukaryota; kingdom Metazoa; phylum Arthropoda; class Insecta; order Odonata; family Petaluridae; genus Tanypteryx; species Tanypteryx hageni. The sequence continues at coordinate 113,462,766 of CM054117.1, read as the reverse complement.
ATAATGGATTGCATAAGTATAAGAAAAGTAATTTTTGGGTGGTTGTTTTAAGAAAATTAACATCAAAATATACTCATAGTTCTTTTCATTTATAAAATGTACAGAGTGAGTGTCACATAAATTTATTCCATTTTTAGATGTTCTTTGCAAAAAGTAGGAAATGGTTGCTTTTTAAGTCAGGTCATGTCCATCCACATTTCCTTTCCAAAACTATTGGGTTTATTTTCATGAAATTACGTAATAACAGCAAGCGATGAATTTTGCAATATAAAGATTGTTGCCTTTAAATAAACATTTTTTTGGGGCCCCTGATATGCGCCCTTAAATCGCCAAAGCAGTTTTTATACTGGAGTAGTTAAGAATAGATATGAAATAATCGTCCGAAAAATAATATCTTCATCATCTCACTGAGATGGTAGGATGCATATGTCCTCTTTCTCTCACCATTACTTAGAAATCTTAAGGCAGCTTACATTTTTAGGAATCCATATCACTTATCTAATGAAAAATATGAAGCTACTATAGAAATTTTATTTGTTAAAAAATTGTGACATACATGTATCTAGTGATAGCAATTAACATTGAGGAACACTTCATGCTTTAATAATGGTTAACGATTCAAGGATAATGATACTAGAAAAAAACACAAGTACACCATGATGCTGAGACAATCATTCGCAATAATGGAATGCTCATCAGGAAGAAGTCATGGAACTCTGAAGAAGATTGATTTTTTCAGGCTTTCTGCAATGATGCAGGTTGCAGGAAGAGCAGCTGAAACTTCCTCTAGTTGAGCTACATTGTTGATGGACATTCCTTTTCCTCGAAATGCTCATAATATGACCTGGGAATTATTTAAAAAATACAAGATTACAAACAATATAAGGCAACTATGAGGAAATGTGATAATACCAAGGAGATCACTACAATGACAATCTCCAGTTTAGAATAATCTTCGACTTGCTTTTCTACAGCAAAAATATCAGTCCAAAATGTTGTGAACCCTATAAATACATATATTATGGAAAATGTGAAAGAAAATAATTACATTCTCCGATGAACAAGCGATGAAGGAAGGCTGATTATGTAAAATGAATTGGGTAATAAAATACATTTCAAAGCTGTGCAATTATTTAGTTTAAATAAATGTATAACATTTTGTGTAATACAGGTCAAATATATAAATTCTGTAAGTAATGATAGGTACCCACTGCTTTAACCAGGTATTTAATTTGGAAGAATTTCAGATACCTGTTACACCCTCTCGCCATGCTGAGGCAGCAGTTAGGATTTGAGAGGGAACATGCAGTTATGTCTCATGCCATGCAGTTTAAATTACTATCAACTTTATGCTACCTTACAGTATTCTTTAACTGAAAATACACTTAGCATGCTCAAATAACAAACCCTCTACCTTCTTTGCAGCCTCGGGGGTGTAGTGGACACCCGAGGCGTTGAGGGATACCTGACATGAGTCAAGGGCCGGCATCAGGTCAACATAGTCGACTCCTTGGTAACACCGGGAACCTATTGCTTGCAGGAAGAGGGTCCGACGAAACGTTCCCACCTACCCACCTCCGCAGCACCACCCCATGACCCTCCCGAGTGGACACCACTCTCCACTGACCTGGTTTATGGACCCTAGGTCCCTCAGCCCGCAATGAGGAGTCACAAGCTTTGCCAGCTTACCGAGACCGGGCCGCTGATTTGGCGCAGTTCGCTTCCAAGGAAGACTTCTCACCCTTCAAACCCAATAAGGCTGACTGGGAGCTTTCAACTCTCTGAAAGAGATCCGACACCAACCTCTCCAACTCCGCGATGCGTAACCTCGTGGCCTCGCAACCAGCGTCACACAAGTGGGGAACGTGTCTTCGAGGATGCCATCCTAAGCTGAAAAATAACTAATTAACAAACTGTAAGAAACACGGGTAAATTTGTCTGGTGTCCCAGTGGAAGGAACAAGAGTCAGTCGCAGGTATAAATTAAAAGGCGAGTCACAACCCAAGCAACGCCCAACCGGAGACGGTAGCCCATCAGTCATCGCAGGTTAAAAATACTTATCGATAGGATAGGTGACGATAAACAATATCGAAAAATCAACTATACCATGAAATGTTGTTCAGGAGAAAATAAACTTCCTACATTGTTTAATTAAAAAGATAAATATTTTTGTCTTTAATATGAGTGCGCTTTTTCCATTGTTTTTGGAAAAATCAACGTATCTGACAAATGACGCGGTTTAAGAAATAGCAGCATGCACTAATGAACGCGTAATTCAATTTTCTATAGGATACATGTATTGACAAACACCTACCTCCCCAAAAATTTTGAACTATCGTAGGGTCGGCCCGGGCCTGCACTCGAGAGGGGCCCGTTGCGCATCCGGAACCCTTATTGGAAAAACATTTTTGGGAGGGGTAGCTTGTTGAGACAAACATAAGATTACAGATAATTCGACATTTATTTGGTAGGGTTAAATTTCCTATCTTTCGTCTTTTTGCTCGAAATTTGTTTTCGAGTTTCACGTTTATGTTTTTTCGCGTTTTGGCGTTTTTTGAAAAATCAAAATATCTGAAAAGCGACGGGGGGTAGGTGAATTTAGTTTTCATTGCCGAACGTCAAGTGTAATTGTTGACATTTTACTGTAATAAGCTACCTTGCTTGGTTTGGCGGATATTGTTGAATTTTCATCTTCGAGAGCGCCGGACGCGGCCGAACTGGCTGTGGAGATGTCCAATTAAGCGTTGTTTTAAACGTCCCGGGTTCAAATTGACAACGTCGTGCAATTTAGACAAAAGTGGTTAATGTGGGTGGTCAATAACAATTTCGTACGCCATTGACTTTTTCTGTCAATTGGTATTTACCTCAAATAAAGCCTTCGATTCGACGCTTTGGTGTCTTTGAACGTATATAAATAAGTTTCCTCTCAATGGAAGTAGTAGAAAAAATAAAGTTAAACACAAAATGATATACTTAGTTATTACTGTGAACGATCTTATTCTATCTATTGTTTTAGCTCCACTAGAAATGTTTAAGTTTTACGCAAAATTTAGACCGCGGCGCGTCGAGGGTTGAATAACCCAATACAGCGAGATATCTTGTAGGGGTAGGTGATTATGATATACATTTCCAAACTTGTCATGTAATGTTTAATATGCCTGTAATTTTTGTTTACCTCCTCTCTTTACGTTGATCATGATTGCTGCTTATACAAATTTGTGATCTCCAAGCATATTTCGTTGTGTTTTCCAAAAATCGTATTTTATAATATTTATTTTTTGGTACGTCAAATTTGTTTGCATCTTAGAACGTATTAGTATGTTCTTTATCATAAACAAAAAAAAGATTATGATAATATGTTATTATAAATTTTAAATATTTTTTAAGTTTTACAGTGATGTACGAGCGACGCGTCGAGAAGGTCGTATAACCTTTGATAATGAGAAATCTAAGAGGGGTAGGTAATAGTCTTACACATCATCATATGTAGATTATAATGCTTCACATGAGCTGTTAGTGGCTATTACCTGGATTTCGTAGGTTTTTCATAATTGTAGATTGTGTGTTTTACCGTTACTTGACTGACATCGGTAGCGCATCCGAAATCTCCGTTGAATTTTTTGTTGTTTCATCATAACTAATTGGCAACAATTTTAATAAACGTGAGATGTTATATTTAAGTATCTGTAAAAACCTGATTTCGCTAATGTTGTTTTTATTTTCAGAAAAAAATATATTCTTGTCAAGGTGCCTTGCGCGCGAGATTTTTATAGTTTTAGATAAATCGATGTTACGAAAAAACTGCGGGGGGTAGGTGTTTAATTTTTAAATCACTATACGTTAATTATAAGGTGTTATTGTCTTTGAGAAAGAAAATAACCTACTCTACGTAGTTCTTTTGTAATTCTTGGCTAAGCCCGTCCTAGAGCGTACATTTCAGCAGGTAGCGTATCCGAAAGGTTTTTTAAAATACGCTATGCTAAGTTTTAGGTCACAGAAAAGTATATATAAACTATTTCAAAGTATTTGTCTGTCAATTTTATTAATCTTGATCTCTTGCCTATCGTAGTTTTTTCGTTTGCGATTATTAACTACGATAAGTAAACTAGATTTTGCGCAAGGCCGTAATTGACAGCGAAATAATGGATATATGTAATTTGTAGGTTATAAAATTATATATCAAAATACGTACAATTCTATGCTTAATAACACCTATGATTTCTGGCTTTCTGCTCTCTTCCATTTCTTTACAAGCAATAACTAAAGTTTATTGCGTAATTTGATAGTTTGTGCTAGCTCTTCGGCTGTTATAATTAAAAAAATTGACGCCTGGAAGGCTTTAGTGAAGCACACAAATTTATTTATGAATATCTGCCGTGTATTACCTGTTATTGCTGATATCCAACACTGCTTTTTTTCTCGTATTCAGTTCCTTTCTCTGCAGTTGATTGAACGTGTAAAGTATCATTTATCACTTCTTTATACCATTTTGTGTCATTTAAATCGCTGGTTACGATAAAATAAGATGTTTTTCAAATTACCTAAATGTTTTTAAACATCTTAATGGCGTATGTATGCCTTAATTTGCAATAAATAAACTTTCGACACGTTTGAACTTCTTTGCTGGTCATTCCGAATATCGATATATCGCATATGACATATCGTATATAACTTCACACACACATCATCTATTCATGATTAAATGGATCGAAGTATTTTTTCTCAATAAGCGATCCGTTTACTAAAGTTTATGCAGGAAATTTAAGGAAACATTTTCTTTGTTAGAATCAAAGATTTATGGATCACCCCCAAGGATTCCTGGATTCTACCTGAAATTTTCATATAGTACCTAATATATCTATATTTTGTGGCCATTAGACCTAAATCCATTATCTAGTTGGATTCTAGCCTTAAGGTGAGGTTGATATTTCAGTTAGGGATTTGGTTTAATTTTTATTAACTTTGTAGTTGGTGGGTCGTGGCGTGGCCGGTGCGGAAACCGAACTGCTAGTCTGGTAGGATGTTCCTCTCTGTGGTGTGCTGTAGGAGGTGTGGAAGTAGAATCCGCTCCATCAGCTTCCCGAGCCCATTCAGTAGTGATATCGGCCGGTAGTTAGCTGGATCCGATGGAGATTTTCCCGGCTTCTGGAGGCATACTACTTTGGCCAGTTTCCACGGAGTGGGAAAATGACCAAGTCGTATGCAACCGTTGATTATGCCCACGATGTGTGGACCGATGGCTCTAGGTAGGTTCCGAAGCAACTCGTTCTTGATGGAATCAGGCCCAGGAGACTTCCGCTGGCGGAGGGTCTTGAGTGCAGCGACGAGGTGCGCCTCCGTGATGGTGGGTGGTTGTCGGTCATCCTCCCGCTCGCCGTCCGTTGCCGGAGGGAGAAGATCTCTTCCGGAATTCGGGGCGAAGACTCGCTCCAGGTAGTCAGCCATGCAGCTCGCCTTTTCCGCAGCAGTGATCTCTTTCCCTGAAGGGCTAGATAGGGGAGGATCGCTTTGCATCGTTGTCCGTAGGCGTCTGGCAAGCGCCCAAAGAGAATCATCTGTGGTGGAAAGGGCAGCCATCTTCTTGCCCTATGCCTCGCGTCTATGGGCCTGGAGCTGGTCTCTAATGCCGTGCGTCATCCGCAGTAGATGCCGCTTGGTGATCGGGCAGCCAGTTCGCTGCCATTCCCTTCTGACATTGTTCTTGGTCCTGGTCGCCTCCAGAATGTGTCTGGGCAGATCAAGATCATCTGGGTCGCATGGTTGGAATGGAAGCACTCGCGGCCTGCTGGATGAGATAAGTGACGTTTACCACAAACTCATCGATATCGTCTCCACTCCACAGAGGTGGGGATGAGTCAGGGAGGTTGTCTGCCAGGCGATGAGGAAATTCCTCCCAGTCGGCCTTCCGGAGGTCCTGGTGTTCTGTCGGCTGGAGGACAGCAGGTTTGGCGCCAAGATGAATGAGCATCGGGATGTGATCGCTGCCCAGGCTGCAGATGGAGTGCACTCCGATGGAGGTGGTGAACCCTTTGTGGAGGAGGATGTCCAGCACGTCTCCAACTCCATTCGGCTGGTATCGCGTAGGATCAAAGGGACCAGTGACGCTGACTCCTGCGGTGTCTGCCCAGTGGCGTAGGCGTTTCCCTCTGGTGTTGTCCAGTCTAGAATTCCATGAATAGCGTTAAGATCCCCTCCGGCCAGCGTTGGGAGACTCGTGCCGAATATTCCGTCGAAGTCCTTCGGGTGGAATCGCTTTTTGGGCGGGATGTAGCATGAGGCGATGATTACGTCTCCCTTCCGTGTCGAGAGCCTAATGACAGTGGCCTCGAGAGTCTGTAGCGGTGGGAGTGGTATCTCGGCTGCTTGAAGATGGTCAGCAATTAGGATGGCCGTTCCTCCTCCACATTTTCCATCAGTCGCAGCCGTCCTGTCAGTTCGGAATATGCGGAATCCCGGTAGCGTCCATTTACGGGCTGGGAAAAGGTGCTTTTCTTGGATTAGCGCTACTAGCACTCTCTGCTTCCTTAAGAAAGTCAGTAGCTCCGAGGTTTTTCGATGAATGGCTCCACCTGCGTTCCAGGTGGCGAGGACCAAGAAGTTGTCTCTGCGCGGCTTATCCATGGTTGGTTGGATTGGTTAGCTGCAAGAGGATCACTGAGAATGTGGCCAACTGCTGCTGCATGGCGGTGGCAATCTGAACCAGGCTTTCAACCAACGTGGATATGGTCCCAAGTTGGTTCTGTGGAATCTGCGGCGGAGGTATGGGAAGTTCCGCCCTTGGTAGTCTCCGCGCCTTGCGGAGTGGGACTCGCATTTCCTCCGCCGTCTGTTGAGGTGGAGGAAACTGAGGTAATGGCAATGCTGGGAATCCTATCTGTAGCTTCGGGCGTGGAGTCGACCGCTGTCTCGGCGCGTTTCCCCTCCCCCAGGCATTTTGAGTTCCAAGCGAGGTGGAGGCCTTTGCTGGTGGCGCCTGTCTCTGTGGTTGTGGAGGCGGCTGCGTCGCTGCGGTGGGGGGTTGTGCCTGATGCTTGGGGCATCGTGCTAATGGTTTGTGCGCCTTGGGTTGTTGGCGCTCCATCTTCTCCTGCTTGGCAGCGGAATAGTGGGCGCATTCACGGGCCATCGCCGCATGAGTCCCTCCGCAGTTACAGCAGAGTTGAGCCGAGATCTTCGGAAGCGGGCAGGAATTTCCCTCGTGAGGTCCGGCGCAGACGTAGCAGCGTGGGGTCGCATTGCAGTGGGTATAGCTGTGGTTGAATCTGGCGCACCGGAAGCAAATCTGCGGTTCCGTGAACTTATAAGGTCTGAGATAGACCCTAGTGTTCCCCAAGTAGCGGATCGCACGGATGTTGGCCGGTTTCCAATCGGGGTGGTGTTTGATGGCAGCAACGAATAACCCGGTTTGCCTTTTGTCCTTATTGTGGATGGCTCGAACTTTTTCGATGGGGACCCCAATATCTTTAAAGTCCTCCAGGATATCTTTTGGGTCGTCTTGATGATGAAGACCTCTGATCAGAAACGCGTGCAGCCTGTCGCCCGTAGGAGCCCAGGTAGAGTTCTGTATATTCTGCTCCAGGAGAGCCTGCCAGATGAGGTTGTAGTCTTCCACATTCCTCAGCTGGAGTCTGAGTGAGGAATCCGCGTTGTAAATTGTGAATTTTTGGTCCGAGACCCGACTCTTCACAATGCGGATGAATTGACGTCTATCATTGATGTCGTAGACAACGATTGCCGGGGGGCGACAGGATTTAGGTGTCGCAACGCTGGCGGCGTCCATCTGGCCTTCGGGAGAGGAGGGAGAGCCGGTATCTGCTGGAGCGTTCAGGAGAGGTTCATAGCGATTCCCTGTAGGAACCGCATACTCAGGAGTGGTCCTGGCCCGCTTCAAGAGTGGATCGTCTTGGCTGACGGTGTCATGGTGTCGTGATGCCATATGGGGATCACGAAGAATAGCTCCCGATGTGGAGGAGGATGTGCCCTTGGGTGCGGAGAGGCAGCCAGGAGTAGCAGGGGGGTGCTGAGGATCCATGGTCTTCCGTTGAAACAGAATAGACTTGATTGCCTCTGGTAGCTGAGGTGGGGAAGGAGAGCAAGTTTCTCTGGAGGAAGAACCTTCTTCCATGATCGAGGTCAGGCCCTTTTCAGGGCCACAAATAGCATCTCCGTATCCTCGATAAGGTAGGTTGAGTCCAACGAAGGATGGTGTTGACACGTTGAACGTTAGCAGGAAACAAGATTATAGCAGTGAGTCGTCTCACGGCAGAATCCAAGAATAGATATAATTCAGACTTTTGGATATTGTGCTTTATGTATTTTAGTATTTGCAGCGAGTGTCTGCGGGAATTACGAGGCTTCGTTTGCATTGGCCGCTTCCATATATTTTTATACTAATGGCAGGCTGGAGAATTCTAAGGTGGCATGCTGTGAAGCGTGCCAAAACTCGATGCATATCTTTTATTTTAATATCGAAATACTTTATTTTTTCTGGATCAATGAGAAACAAAATCCTAGATATGCAGTAGAATAGAATTCTACATCCTTAAAATTTAGTGAAAAATTTATCTCAATAAAACATTCTTTGATTTAATTTTGTTAAGAACAAATGTCTTCTGAACGAGGTATAATTTGTTCAGATTTCCTATTTGTTCGCTATAAGAATTTTGTAAACGATAAATGAATTCAATGGCGAAACAAAAATATTTGATAATTACCTTAGTTACGCATTTACATTTATTCAGAGAGTAAATCATGCTGCGGATATACACTGAAGATATTCTCGTTGCGCTTCATCGAAATTTTATTCAACAAATGACTATAGCATTAAATGATTTTTTATCCTGAATACCATACAATGTTGCTTAATATTCGACAGTGGCATAAGCGATGAGCAGGAATCACCTTACAAATGGCATAAGTGTCGCATAGGATTTTGTGATAACTTATCACCTATTTATTAGAACCGAAAACAAGAAATCTGTGATCAAATCCATCCTTTAATTTCAGCTACGAGTTCATTTAAAAACAATTAATTATCATCTATTCGCGAAAAAATCATCTTTAATTTTTTCATGATACAAATATGTGCAGATTATCTAAGATTTGCGCAGCAGATATAGTTGAATTTTGGATATTGGGGCATAATGTATTTCTGTATTTGCAGCGACAGTGTTCACGATTGACGAGGCTTCCGTTTCCATTGGCCGCTTCAAATTGCTCCGTAGAAATGGCAGGCTCGTCAATTCTAAGGTTGAACGCTGTAAAAGGCGCGTAAACTCGATGGGGGTCATGTATTTAAAGAAAGTTATAATATATTATTTTATGTCAAATACAAAATAAATATATGAAATATGTGTTAGAATGAGAATATTCAATTTAGGAAGAGGTAGTGTAAGGATTAGAAACCTTGATCACATAATAAAGCGCTAGTTATCATAACATGGTTATGTATTGATGATTCGCAATATCGTATAATGTGTCCAGTATTCCTATTAGTTATCAATAGGAATTTCTCAATCCATAAATGAATTAAACGGCGATACAAGGTGATTGTTAACTTACACTCATAACGCATTTCAGGTTTAATTAGAAATTAAATAATGTTAGTAAAATATGATGATAGTTATTCTTTGCGTTTCGTCGAATCATTATCTAGAAAAAGACTGTAAACGTGAATCAAATGGGTGTTGCCATATATTCGACGGTTCAATAGGCGTTATATCTGACAGCGGAAATCGCAATACAGGTTGCAAATGAAGCTGATATGTCTTTTGTAAATTTGCTCGATTTTAAATTAATGTTTACGGCCAAACATATGAGAATATACGTTGCTAAGTTATAGATTGGCTGTTTTCATTTAGATATTACTGTACAAGGGGCAGATTTTTCAATATTTAGTCAAGGGTTTTGAAAGTTTCATGCTAGACTATCAGTTTAATAAGGAGTAATTTTATAATCAATTGAAGTGTGCACAATGTCGAAATATAACTAAATAATCTTTAGTCGTGTTGAATTACACCGAGGCAAAATCTCCAGGATTACTAACAATTTGGCCGAAGAGGATTATTTTGCGACCATTTTAAAGAGGAATTATATTATTAATGTATAAATGAAACATGCACGGTGTCGAAGGATAACCGTTAGTTAAGTACAATTCCCACGTGTTAACCTATATGCCTCTGAGATTACGAACATTTTCACTGAAGGGGGTTATTTGACAATTGAATCCATCATGCAACTTCACTTAAGAGTACCGTGAATGACAACCGGGTACAGTACGTTCACGAAAATAATGAGCGTAAATTTTATCGAGAGCCTTAATTATGTTGACACCCGAAGATATATGTAAAGATCGGTCAGACCTTTCGAAACTGGTGTAAAATGTATCCTTATATTAGCGGCGGCACCCTTTATTAATGACGAGGCTTCCCTTTGTATTGGCCGCATTAAAATAGTTCAGTACAAAGGGCAGGCTTGTCAATCCTGGGAATGCGCGAAAACTGGATGCGTATCATAAACCCGAATATATAAATATTTTTTCTTTTCTGTTTAATTGAAGAATGAAGAAAAGCAGATAAGCGGTAGAATAGAATTCTTCATCCATAAACTAGGAAGAGTAAATATAATTAATAAGGTCAGGCTCAACTTTGCGGAATTTACTCATAATGAAACGAATACTTAGTGGTTTCCACAACTTTAATTTAACACGACCAGTTTCACTACGATCGTAGCATCATCAGGTGAAAATATATAAATTGTTCCATATATATAGGGTAAAATTAGGGGGATGAGGGAGACATTAGCGGTTACAAAGAAAACGAATGAGAGGTAATTGGATGAGCGGTTGGGAAAAGAAAGGGGCTAAGTCTTTCATAACATCGTGATCATGGATTATCACAATGGTTGAGCAAGTAGGCATCTCTTACTGTGTTTTAAAACACCCTCCCGAGCAGCCGCATGGCGCTCGGAGGAACCTTAACCTCGGAGTGCTGGTGGTCTGCACCCCGACCCCTCTGGTGACGATCTGCATCACCTTTAGTTGGCTGGACCATCTCCACATCAGGCCTACTAATTCGGAGGGTATTCTCGATGCTGCCTGCACCTGAGTGAACAGCGAGAAGTAGCAGCTATCCTGGACAAAATCGTCCTGTACGGAGACGCAAAGGTAGTTGGTAAGGTCATCACTGAACAGACATCCTCTTCTCAGCTTTCTCCTCGCCACTTCATGCAGTCATCCCCACGTAGTGCTCAGTATGACAGGGTCCTTGCAATGCAGCAGCCGGTAGATCTGCATGACCGTCAGCTGCATTACCAAGGGGAAGAAAACCTGCGCCTCCATGCCTCGGCTGTATAAAGGCCAGGTCTGCCGACGCTCGCCGGGGAAGGTTTACCCATGTCTTGACGCAGGCCTTCAGTATGACGTCTGTATGGGCTACATAACCCAAAACATTATCATATAAATAACACTATGAGCAATGAATGTTATCTACGATTACTGCATACGATACTTTTGCTCGCATGCAGAAGTGGATTTTTCTAATGATTGCTTAGCAATTATTATTCGAGACAGATATCGGAATAAAATCATTTCGAATGTCTGGTAAACTAAACTGTTTTTCGCGAGTTTACATTTGTTAAATATTATAAGTTGAGCAACTATTCTAGTCTGGACAATACATTGGAAAGGATAGCATTTTTGAACTTCGAATTAATATTTTGGATAAATAAGTAATAATATATATTGAATGAGTCACCTCAGACGGCGGCCTATTTTTATCCGAAAAACACACATTCTTCTACATATTTTAGAATCAAAAGTCTTCCAATAGGAAATATTTCCAGTCTGCATCACCATGGAACATTCTTTTGCTACCTGAAATTTCTCAGAAAGCTGGCCGCGTAGGTGTGAAAATGAACTTACACAGCAGATTTTCGTCAGGTCGAATGAATGTCGATTAGAAGTGTGTAATTAGATCGCATTGCAAGTGGACTTATAACAGAGGAAAGAGGACTGGCGTAGTTTATTAATTCGCAGTTTCATCGTCTCGTATATTTAATAAGCATTTATAAATGCATATTACTTTTGAATTTTATCAAACGTCTCCCTAAAGATAACTTAAATAACGCAGGCCCGATCATGTCTTCCAATCCGCTCCTCAACACTCCCTCAATTGAACTCACCTCAATATCTGTGCTGCAATTGATTTCACGTATTTAATAGTCGAAGTCGTGTCTTCCGATATGGTTGGGAATTAGCATTATTCGCATAACTTCAGATAGCCCTTCCGACCTGCACCTCTGCTCAACTTTCCACCTAGCATTATTCGTCGTTCATTACCCCTTTCTGTATGAGCTATTTCATGGAGCCAGAGAAGGCTATGGTTGCATCGCATTACGGTCATAGAAAATTGATCTTAAGGCGCTGTTGTTAGTACGATGGACGTGCCTATATACATCATTCCAATAAACAAACCATCCCAATTCTTTAATAACAAAGTAAGACTTTGCATACGAAATAATATTTTAATATTTTTCCCGCACCTGGCTTCTCGCGATTAAATTTTAATTAATTAAAACTGACTGCCCTTCTTGCTGATACCATTCGCGGGACGTGTATTCGAATCGATAAAAATCAAAGGAATGAAATGAGTTTCTTAAATATTACGTACAAATAAATAGAACCTCAGAGATTAAACGGTCGAAAATATCATTTCACGAGAACCTAGTAAACTTAAATAATTTTGGGATATCCTTCCATATAATTCTTCTCCGTGTTTTTTCTGTTGGGTTTGTTCGGTTGGTTTGAGCTGTTACGTTGATTTACTGGGTTGTTTTAGCAGACTGGAGTAGCACTAATACTGATTCTATGTATTGGTAGATTAAACCATAAATATAATATCATGTAATACAATTGTGTGGAATAGAGAGCGATAAGATTTTGTAGTGTTCACCTTTATAATCAACTAAATCATGTGCCATAAATACACTAAATTTACGTCACCTGACACTTTATCACTTTATGAGCGTGGAATTTCATGGGAGACAATTTTCATTTACATGTAATGTATATAATATCAGCGGATTTCAACCTCGTGAATGTAGTACAACCAGCTTTGAAAAGGTGCACGTGAATATCAAATACGAAAAACGTATGTTTTAACCTCATAATACAAGGATGATTTCAGAATCAAATGTGTTGAGTTTAAGACTATGAGGTAAATTTGTTTTCGAGACAGCAATCCCATTGAGTGGTATTTGCTATTTCTAAAGTTATATTGATGCCATAATATGAAGTATTAAAATAATAGATCCTATATAATAAATTATTAGATAAATACAAGAATTTTTTCATTGTCGTCCTATATCCACCCGAAAACAGTATTCAATTTATCATATTGACAACAGCATAACATTTCTTTGTTTTGACATTAGTCACGTATATAATTAATCAAATAAAGGATGAAGTTTTAATGCAAGTTGGATCTCAATAAATAAGGGAAGACTTGAAAATATTTAATGAAGATTGTGTATTTGAGGGGTCATTTAGAGAACTGGTTAATCTATAAACTATAATTATCTCTATCAACAGAACACCATATTATAAAACTGCCGAGGCCTTTTTATTAAAATTAGAATCATTATTGAGTAACCTAAAAAAGGGGGATAAGAAAAAGAAAATAGTGATTGCCACAGACTGTGATACAGATCCGTTAAACAAAAATAATAACTTTGATTCTACTTATAGTTCACAAAATAGTATTGTAAATAAATTTGTTAATTTAATTGAATCACAAGGGCACAAGTATAATTTTGATGAACCTAGTAAGGTAACATCTACAACAAAATCATGCATAGATAACATTGTTACTAATATGGCATATGATGATAAAGAACTCTTCCTCCTGGAGCCAGCACTATCAGACCACAGATCACTTTTCATATCACTACAAAAAAAAAATAAATCTAATGAGAGGGCTATTCAAAATAAATTAAGTCGTGTTTTCAGCTTTGAAAATGTTGAGAAATTTAAGGATAGCATAAGGCAGATTCAATGGTCAGTAGACTTAGATAAAAGTGTTGATGAAAACTATAATATATTTATCTCAAATGTCCTTAACTGTTTTAATCATGCAATTACTTTGGTGTCCAGCAAACAAAGAGGAAAAATTTTTACCTCAAAGTGGATAACCACAGGAATCATGAAATGCTTCTGGCTGGGAAACTATTTTTAAAATTAAAAAAAGTGTTATGTATAATGACCGGCTCAGGCTTCAGAGATTTCTGTAAGCCAATATTTGAAAAATATAATATTTTAACTCTTCCATCACTCTATCCTTATGAGCTAATAAGCTATGTCAATAAGAATCAAGATTACTTTAAAAATCTTCAGTCTGAGCATCAATATGACACAAGAGGCAAAGATAACTTGAATCTACCATAGCATAAATTAAAACTAATGGAAAATAGTCCCTATTATAATGGTATCAAAGTTTATAATAAATTGTTCATAAAATTTAGAGAAAAATGGATAAATGTAAAATATATCCAGGAGAAAGTGAGAGAGTTTTTGTTAAAAAAGTGTTATTATTCAGTAAGGAAATATATGGAAGACAATGATGTGTCATTGATTGATTGATGTAATGTTAATTTTATTGTGAATTATAATTTAATGTAACATTTATATTGTAATATATGTGTGATGTGTAACAGCTATATTGTAATGTATGTGTAACGTGTAACAGTTAATGTATGTATGTATGTATTTGACGAGACACCTATTTACTGACAGACTTGTACTGAAACCATGTAAATGTTATGTGTCAATAAAAATTCTATTCTATTCTTATCTTCACAATATATTGCACCACTATATGGACAGTTTCTGCAAGGCGAAAATAGATGTCACTATTATTTTAGAAATTTTTTATTATTGTAAAAATCTTTCAAATATGCAAAGTTTACATTTGTTACACTTATATATTCAAAATTATCTTATAACAATATTACCTTATTTCGTGTTATTAAAACAAATTTCTAGCTCGACTCGCCGTCGCTGAGAAGGTTCGTGCCGGGTGGAAACTTCCACTTGCTGGTGCGCAATAGGCCATTACGGAAGGACGAGTCCATCGTCTATAGAGGAAGTGGTGTTTAGGTTTGGGCTTTTGATGCGTGAACTTGGACTTATGCAAACCAAAATTGTGTTACTGCGCATAGGCTCTGACGTCAGCTCCCCCTTAAAGTTTCTCCTTCCCATTCCTTCCCTTCCCCTCTCATGCATCTCCGCCTGCCACCTTCTTCAGATGCCTTAGAATGCGTGAGCAGGAAATACGTGGCGGTGTTGGTCATTGAGTTACGATACTAGAAGCGTTGGAAACCATAACTATATATATATATATAACATGCTGTAGCTATCCGATTCGTTTTATATTGTTACTAACGTTTTTTCTGTTGCTTTCTGTTTTGTACTAGTTGCAAATTATTTTACTGAAATTTGACTTCCCACCAGTAACCAACTTGTGAACTATTTCCAAAACCAGGTTGCATTTTTGTGTAAGGGTAATTGCTTCTTTGCAGATGATTGCCGATTAGGAGCGGAATTATGTGAGATTGTCCGTCTCATGATTGGAAGCCCCAGCAAGATAACAGGTTCATTGTTCTGTCTTTTCTTTGTTCTACTTGGCTGTTGTAATCGCAATTTCATCATCTGTATTTCTCGCATCCCTTGTATCTGTAATCCACTAATCATAATGGAAGAACGAGAAAATAATTACGGCCAAGGAATTTCCTATGACTGTGGTTGAGAGAGATGAACGCTCGCCAAGACGCAAGTTCGGACGAGTCGAATGTCAACGTATCTATTTCCTTTTCGATTCCAGCTCCCGATCTCTTGCACATAGTGACGTAGTCAACCATGTTTAGCAAATTGCCTTCCCTCGTCTAGCTCGCGGCTGATTGTGAGTCAACCTTTTTCTATCCAAGGTGCAATATATTCACTAGTTGAAATTTATGATATTTATATTTTAATTCTTACCCTTTCTAAAATTCCTCTCGCTATGCGAGATTTTTTTGCTCGATACTATCTCGTGTAATCTTTCATGCAGTCTATTTTACAAAGTCAGCACATTTTTTATGAAAAGAGAATTGGAAATCTTTTGGCGTCTAAGATGATGAGATTTCAATACCTGGAAGAATCCCTGATCGAATTCCTGAAATCGGTGAAATCTACTATCGTGGCATTATGTGACTTCTTGTTCTTCATCTAATGGCTAAGCCTTGTCGCTGCAACTATGAACCCCTGTCCTCTGCCAATCTCTTCATCATCTCGTATTTCTCAACTCCCGTCACTGACTTCACGTCATGTAGGCATTTCTTTCTTGGTCTGCCTCTTCCTTTCTTTCCTAACAGTTTTCCCTCCAAGATGTTCACAATTAATCCATTATGTCTAATCACATGGCCTAAAAATTTTGCCTTCTTTTCTTCCATTCCTTTAATCATTTTCCTTTCTTTTACTTCTTCCAAAACTCCGAGGTTTCTCTTTCTCTCGGTCCCACTTGTCTTTATCAATTATGTGACATAATACATAATTTGTGTTAATTATGCGGATTCATAGATAGTGGTACTCGTTCTCGAGGGCGTAAATCCCTTAACCTAGTCCACATTTCTCTTCGCAAAATGGCCTAGTAATCTTGTTGATACCCACGAGTTGCTCACCAAATCTAACGAAGTTCTCATGAACAGGAAGGATTTTTTGAGGGAAAAATCCATTAACTTCTAGTGATTCGGGATTCCCTAGTAAGGATTTGTCTCATCCCATTCTTAATTGTTCTCGACGCACTCGGCATAATTAACGCAATCCACCATATTTCGTCAAACACTACGAGAATTCCGGAATCCTGTTTCTCGAGGTTTATGTTAATTCACAATGGCAATCATGTTGAATCGATACAGCATCGTCAATGCCGTCTCTACCTTACAAGCCCTACTGTTAGACTTGGCAACAGCAGGCCATCGGCAAGAGGTAGTCCTATTGAAAGAGACTACTCGGGCATTGTCCTATTGCTATGCAAGGGTAGACTTCGTATCGAAAAATGTTATCTAAAAACTCTTGAGGCACAATTAATACATTTTATTACTAAAATATTAAATAACCTTACCTCCGTTTGGTCAATCCCAAGCATGTCACGTTATTGCTAAGCATAAATGGTAAATACCACTTTTAAATGTCTCAAATAATTAGGTAAATAAAACAAGAAAATTGTTTTCCACAATATACTTGACATATAATTATCAAATTACAATTCCTATAATTACAAAGTGGCACTAATAAATTTCTTATTCACACTAACAGACAAGGATAATATTTACAATTCAAAGCAAATAAAAATATTTTACATTGGAAATAGTTACCAAACTACTTGGCGAGGGTTTATAATTTTCTTTTTTGTTCACTTTTTTATTTTCTTCACTTTGTTCGTTAACATAGTTGGTGTAGTTATTTAGTAAAATATTAGCAAACACAAACTACTTTATCAAAAATAGCACCTACATGAGTCCCATATTGACACACTGAATCAACATTATTCAAGAAGTTGCTTGCTTCTAAACTAGCCTTTGTCAACTCGCAGTAATTTTTTTGAATTTCCCACCATCACAAATGTTTTCATCTTTTGATAAATTACTAGCCTGTTCTAATTGACTCTGGACTTTTCTTAAAAAGTAATCTATAGTTATGTTAGGCTGACTTTCATTGACTGCATTTTTGTATCGTACCAACAGATTTTCATTTTTAACCATTTTGTAACTTTCAAATGAGATGGAAGTATCCAGCTTAAATCATGTGCTGGAATTTTAATGCCCCTGAAATTTACCTTAATAAGTTCTTGTATACCACAACTCTGCACACTACCTTTAATTCACCATATATTGCCAAGTCACAATCTTCATTTAAAATGTAGAAGTACACACAGCTATTGTTCACTGTTTTCCAATTCCAGCTCAATAAGTTTGCTATCTGGGTAGGAAATTTGTCAACAAAATTATTAAAATCTGTAATATTGTCCCTGCTCAAAAGGTTTTCTGCCTGTATGTATTTCCACATTTTCTCTCTGTCTGCTCTCTTTGCATTGCTGATTTTTTGTTGAGGTAAGATGGCGAGTTGTCAAACAACTGTGGTACAGCATCATCTGACAATTTAGGGTAGGCGAGAAGAATTTCTTCAGTGTCACCATTGGGGTTTTTAAACTTCTGGTATTTGATTACATCCTTATCAGCAAAATGGTTTATACACAGCTGAACTTTGAGATGGTGTCCATCATTTTCGTGAAATTGCACGTAACCATGCATTCCTTTTCCCTTCATATTTAGGAAACCCAAATGTCGATACAGGAGCATCTTCTTTTAATCTGCTGTCACAATTAGACTTGCATCTTGGTACACAAGACCTCGGCATCTAGAAAAAGAGGATAACAGAAAAGTAGAGTTATATATAAATTTGACTTACTTCCAACATTAAAAACACGAGGTATTTACAGTTAAAGTCTACCAAATGTCTTACCTTATACACCACATTTACAGACGAATTATGTAATGACCGAGTTTTGCAAGAAATTGACATCTTCAATTAAAACAACAATAAATCAAACCCATACAAAGACACCAGCATTACCATTCCATGCAGCAGAACCACAAATGCAACCGTTGTGTCGGACTGCCATATTTCAAGCGACACGGCTTGTAGATAAAGAAGGCATTGGTACCGTCCATCTCACTAATTGATTGCTGGTCATGGAATAGTTCAACACATTCAGTGCGGGTGACTTTATATGAAGTCATGAGTACCCTCGACCGCTGGTGGGTGACTTCATATGAAGCCATAGGTCTAGGGACGCTATTTATCTTTAGTTTGGGTGTTAGCACGCTCGAGGTGACCTTTTTTCACTGTGATGCTCTTAGTTGTTCCCTAACCATCGCAGTGGAAGCAGCCGTTTCATTGCCAGCCAATTTTTTGGATATCATATATAACTATGATAATTATAGCCCCTTAACGTCTGTACTAGTGAAAATTAGAAAACAATATGCCATCACCGGGAATGGCAAACAAATTTGCGCCCACATGGAATGTGTTAAAAATTAATGAAAAACCTCGTGCGTTTAACACGTTCAACGTGGCATGACTGGAATGAATTCCTGTCATGAGGGATGCTATCCAGTGACTCATGACTGGAATTGTGCTACATCTGGTTCTAATGGTTCGGGTGGGGGACAGTCACGTCTTAGCATCCTTTCTTTTGCCTCTAGCCATCGGTTTGGTTCCCACCTCTGTTTGGGTAACGTCGGTTTCACATTTGACGATTTTTTTTAATTGGATATAAATCGGATTGTGTTGGTTGTTAGTACTCACTCAATCATGTAATCATATTAAATCATTTAATCTTAATGTTTTATTATGTTTGATCACTTTCTTCATTTTTATGGGTTTATTTATGTATTTATAATAGAAACCAAATTCCGTTATAGCGAAATAATAAATTTCTGAAAAATACCAAAAGTTTTCTGTGTTTCTAAGCACTTATTTTTTGTAGTATCAAGGATAAATTGTCCTGAACATACTACTTTTCAGAAATACTTGGAAAATTATGAATAATGTAACAATCTAATGAAAAACATTGAGAATTCAGTTCAGCCACCTGTAAGAAACTGGATTTTGGGGCCATGTTAAAAGGGTTAAGACATCATAAAATGTAATGGTCTTCTGTTTGTCTTTTGATTTCGGTTCAAGGTTCAACTCAAAATTTTAATTGATATATTTTCTTGGAGGCTTTTTCTTTCCAATTTTCCCTTTTCTTTATTTTGGGACCCGATTTCATTCAAAAATCCTCTTATACTAATTAACAGTCTCAACCATACTGTATTCTTAGCCTTCGATCCTTGCCCTCTCGGACGCAATCCTGCTCTTATGCCATTGGCAAAAGGGGTCGACCCAATGCAAGCTTTCTCAACCAGTCTGGAAGAAACTCATTCAACAGGCATTTGGACTTCACCTACTTTTAGGAGAAATTTCTTCTCGCTTTGTGCAATTTTCAGTGGTTATTACCAACAAATTAGGGCAGAAGACTTTAATGAAGTACAAATTATCCAATCTTACTGCAATTTGTTTGTATCCTAACCAATTGTCTCTGCCTAAATTGGCATCAATGAAGGAGGTGTTTGATAATCAGTTTATGCTGGCCCTGGCATTTCTGATTTCTAAGAGAAAGGCCATGAGTGTTAATTGATTACCGCAACTTTAATAAAAGGGTTATATATGATAGCTATCCTTTACCTTCTAGAAGAATGTAGTTTTCTATTTTGGTTCTGCTAAATATTTTACGATATTGAATCTTAATTCTGCCTACCATCAGATCCCCTTGTCAGTGAAAAGTAAGCCTTTTGCTGCATTTATTATTCCTTTTGTAATTTAACAGTACAAAAGGTTACTGTTTGCCCTTTGTATTAGCCTTAAAATATTGTTCTGATTAATTGATGAGGTTATATGGGAATTGAAATACACCTGGGTCTTTCCTTATACTAATGATTTATGTATCTATTCTCAATCCTTAGAGGCACATGGACCACAATGAAATGGTATTGCAAAGACTTTGGCAAACTGGCATAATAGCACACACAGAGAAAATGAGTCTGTTGATCCTCTGTTACTTTCCTGGGCCATGAGATTACCCATGGTGCCTTGATGGTAGATCCCGAGCACCCATAGTGAATATCCCTGTACCTGCTTGGGTTAAGCATGTTACCAGATTTCTTGGCATGGCAAGTATTTATTCTAAATTCATTTCTAATTTTCCTAAATTAGCAGCTCCTTTAAATACCTTGAGGAGAACATTGCATTCCATTGGTCAGAATCTTACTGCTCTTGGTGTCACTGAAATCAACTGATTGATGGTAGTTTTAAACTAGGGATTGCAATCCCGGAGGGATTTTCTAATCCCGGGATTACGGGATTGTGATTTTTTCAATCCCGGGGTCCCGGGAGCGAGGAAAAGTGGTAGGAAATAAAAAACATTCAATATTTTTAAACAATAATTTTATATCATACACAGATATGAAATCATCATATGCAGTTATGGAAGTAATATCAAGTTTACACAAAATTTAAGTAACGACAATGAAAATAACTTTTTATCAGAAGGAAAAACTAAAATAAAACATGTATTTTTGGAGAAAATGTAAAGGAAATTTTAATAACTAAAGTAGTAATTGTTGTAGTATCTTAAATTAAATTAAATTGGTTGCATTTATGAAAATAAATGGTACTTTTAGATTAGGGTTCTCCTCACTTAAGAGCTATTCACAAATTTCTGAAATATGGCCTTGAAAAACAGTGTCGCGTCACTTTTTTTCTCGTTTTCCAAGAATGATGACATATTATAAACTCAGATAGAAAGCAGTATTACTCAGTGAATTCTAACTAATTATATATTTTGTTATACATCATATACAATTTAATCGTAAGCAAAAGCAAAAATGTCAATCCCGAAATCCCGGGATTTGCGTCTAACTAATCCCAGGATTTCGGGATTGAAATTTTGGACAGGATCCCAGGATTCGGGATTGCAATCCCTATTTTAAACCAGTTACCTTTGCTAGCTCGACACTAAATTCCCATGAGTCCATATTGCCTTCCTATGTACAGCTTGCTGTTGTACCACCAAGAAATTTAAACCTTATATATTGTATTTACCCTAATTAAAGATGAGGCTTTTTTTCCAAATTTCAGCTTGCAAAAATCGGGGGTCATCTTAAATTCGAGTACGAAGTTGTATACCGTCAACACATCGTGGCCAATTGATCTCGCTTCAATTAGTGACATGTCAGATTGTTGGTGGTCAGTTTGTCACGCATCAAAACATCACATGACAAACTCATCATATGTCAATTCATCGCTAACCAGAAATTCATTGTGTGACAATTTTGCCACAAGACAATCGTCGCATGATAATTTCATTGTGGGACAAATTTGTTGCGACACATATTTGGAAGGCATCACACCATGAAGGGTGTACAGCAGGGGAATACACTTGTTGGGTTGGGAGTCACCTCCTGCTATATACCATCCAATGTCTCTCGTAACTCGCAGAGAATTGCGATTCATTCTGGTATTATTGAAATATAAAGAAAATTATTTTTGTGGAAAAGTGTCTCCCCCTGCAGTTTACCAGTTGTAGTGTCTTGCTTTACAAATGTCTCGCGATGAATATGGCGAGAGATGAATTGATGCACAGTGAATTTGTCGTGCGATATATTGCCGCTCGAATTGACGTGTCAAACTGACCACAGAGTTTTAAGTAGGAAGTAAGGTTATGCATTTAATCGATGTTTTTTTAAACAAATGAAACAATATAATATACAGGCATGCCTTGTTTAGTGCATGTTTGTTTAGTGCATTTTTGATATAGCGCAATTGGCATCTCAATTTTTATTCAGGAAATAAAGTTCTTAAATAGCTACAGTCTGTTAATATAGTTCCATTTTTCTTACCTTCACTACTTTGTTCAATTGGTACTCGGTTATGTATTATACACTAAAGGCAAATTTGTTATTTATATGTTTATTCATTTTATTTCTATTTCACCTGTTGACTTTTACAGATTTTACATTGGTTTTCCATGATTCTACGGTCTTTTGCAGTGATTCAAACATTGGAAATTTTAAACTTGTTAATGTTACTGTTGGATTGGTTAGGATAGATCCACTTCGGGTGGGTTATTGCTTGGATGTGGGTTAGATTAGGTTCGTGATTGAATATTAACTTTCTTAATCAATATTCATCTGTTATTCTTATGTTATTTTGCTGTTGGTACCTACGTTAAATTTATGTAATAATAGACTTGTTCTGTTTTTGTTAGCGCTTTAAAACAATCAGTAATGTTTTCACTTTGTCCATCCATGGGCAAAATTTTGAAGTAACAAGAAAAGCTGGGAAACTGATTTTGCTGATAGTGACAGACATGAACACTTGATTTTATTAACATTAAATGTACATAAAAATAAATGTTTACTTCAGTAAATGATGCTTTTATGAGTGTGTTAAATTTTACCCCATAACCAGCCAATGCAGGGACGTAACTAAGGGGGGGTGCTTCTTGGCCCCCCTTTGGCCCACCCAGCTTCCACTGAATTTGATCAGCAGATTGCAATTACCATCCCCACCCATTTTTATCAGAATTTTTTTACTGTAATTTTGACATTATGTTCGCAAGAAGATAAGTTTCTACAATATAGTAGTTTGAAATGCACGAGAAGCTAAGTTCTACAATGTAGTTCTTTTTAATCTCTTGGGTAGAGGATGCATTCAAAACGATGTCTCCAGTCTCCAGATGCCAACCAGTCTCATAGGCACGATCCCCGGGATGATTGTGAGTGGTCACAAAATATTTTCCATGGGGCCATTGTTGTTTCGGTGTTATCCAATTAAACAGAATAAAAAATTGCTGATTGGTGAATCAGTTCTGTGCTTCGTGGGTGCTATGCTCAGATCTACCTTCGGATGGTGCTGCTCTCGACGTTGTTTATTTCTCGAGTGGATACTCACTCGCGTTGCCCACTATAAACATCCTGTGGATCGCCACTCTGCCTTATGAATGTGAAGCCGAGATACATCTGGCCTTTTCGGAAGACAATAAATCGGATTGTATCCGTGGGAAACTGCCCGAGCTCAGCCTGAATTTCCCACCGAAGATGAGAATATGAATGCCCTAGTCCAGTCGAAGTCTAACATTTGAAGAGTTAAGAACAGCAGGATTTAAGGTCTGTTCAATTCAGTGATGCAAAATATCGTTATCACTAGAAAGTTTGTATACTTCATCGTAATGGAATTTTATAGTGGTTCAGCAGATTCAGAAATACTTATATTTTAATTCTAATTCCTAAATAAGGTTGATTGTTTGAAGACTACTTGTGACATTGAGCCCGGAGAGGTATTCCAAGCACAGCGTCTATTAAGTTTGAAAAAGTTCAGGTATGTGAAAAATTTAATTATAATAAGTCTAACGATGAAAAGTCGCAAAAATTGGTAATCGGAAGTTAACGAAATTTGTACAAAATGAATATTTATCCAAAATAAGCAGACGCGTGTTTTCCAGTTTTGTCCCATCCCTCATTTTGAAGAAATTAACTTTTACAAACATGAATTTCCACCAATCGCCCCAATCGTGATGCTCTTATGAAAGTTTACACTGGATTAAAATGTTTTAAAGTGCAAGAACTCTTTCCATCCATTCATAAAAATACATAAATATGGACCAATTTTCTTCTAGTTTGCTTTATCCTACAGCTAAAACTGTAAACTATTCCGTACTTGCAATGCTTAGATGCTAGGCATTCGAAATCTTTAGAAGTACGCATTCCTTTACGAAATTTTATGGATTTTTCGTATTCTTTCCGAGCATTGCCAAGGTGTCCCGCATTGTTGTCTCCGATTCAATTATCCCCAATTTATATAGGGAAATATTTCACTCAGCAGTGTGGGCCGAGGTCTGAAGGTTTTCCCGGGTCGATTTTTGCTCCCAATCCACCCCGATCTAGTTTATAAGCTTTTTCCTGTAACTTAACTTTACAGTAAATTAGTTATATACTTGACAATACATAATTTTGGATGTATTTAATAATTTATTTTAAATTCTATGATTAATCGATTTTTTTCACTGATTTTGATTTTCAAAAAAATATCGTTATAATTTCCGTTTTTAAGGGACCCAGAGCAGTTGAACAAAATGAGTAGCAAAAGGATTAATATATCGGACTATTTTGGGAAAGCTGCGAATAAGAAGATCAAAGTAGAAAATCCTAAAGAAACGGTTATTATCGAAGAGGATGACTTTGAAACAATTATTAGTGAAAGTGAGGAAACTAGTTCAAATTCTGAAAGTGAATTCCAAGATTGTGAACTCGATAAAATGAATTTAATGCTTAATTCTGATTGTGAAGATAGAGATAGTATGTACACTAGTGTCGAAACAGAGCCAAAACTTAAAGAAATTCCTGGACCTCAAGATTTGTCTCAAATTGTGACCGACGGCTCTAAACAGCTGAAGTTGTGTTTTCTGAGTCGGAAATTTGCAACACGTTGGAGAAGTTTCAACCCTATTTGGTATGAAAACTTTCCATGGTTAGAATACAGTGTGTTAGATGATGCTGCATATTGCTTCCCATGTCGTTTTTTTTTCAAATTCTATTGATTGGAATGTGCCGTTTGTATCTGTTGGATTCAGAAATTGGAAGAAGGACATGGAAAAAGACTCAGGACTTCGGCAACATGGCAATAGTGATTCTCATAAAAAGTGTGAAACATCATGGGATATGCAAAAGGTAATGTCAAAAAATAATGCATCTGTAACTTCCTTGTTGAACCATGCTCATTTTAGTCAAGTAATTGAAAATATACAATATTTAAGAATTATTTGTCAGGTATTAAGATTTACAGCAATGCAAAATATAGCTCAGCGGGGAAATGATGAATTTGACCAAAGTTTAAATAGAGGAAATTTTCTAGAAATTTTAAACATCCTATCTGAACATTCTGATATAGTAAAAAAAAATTCTTGATGGTCCAAAAAATGCCAAATTGAAAATGAAAATGAAATTTTGAAAATAATGTCAGATTTGGTGATTTGACAAATTAAGAATCAAATTAACCAAGTAGAGCATTTTTCCATTATGGTAGACGAATCAAAGGACATTTCTAAGAGTGAACAACTGTCGGTTGTAGTTAGATATTTTTTAGATGGTACACTATTTGAACGATTTTTAGGCTATAAACAAGCGGAGTACCTTAATGCAAGCGCACTTTTTTCTTATATTAAAGAAATATTTGCTGATTGCAAGATTGATTTATCTAAATGCATTTCACAAACATACGATGGCGCAAGCATTATGAGCGGTAGATTTAATGGAGTACAAAAATTAATTCGAGATGAAGTACCTCATTGTATATATGTACACAGTTTCAATCACAGGCTGAATCTCATGATCGTCGATGTTTGCAAAAACGTAAAACATGTAGACGTGTTTTTTCATGTGTTGGAGGAATTGTGTCTTTTTTCAGGATCAGCTGTACATGAGCGATTTATAAAGCTACAAAGGAATATTAACCCGAATAGCAAATTGCAGGAACTAAAAAGAATTTGTTTCACCCGATGGACAGCTCAGGCATCTGCATGTTCGACATTGAAAAATACTTTTGAGGCCGTATTAGTCTTGTTGAATGTAATTTCAAATGAAGCGGGAGCACATAGAGTAGAAGTCAATTGTTTGCTGGATGCAATTGATTTTCAATTTGTATTTAACTTGTGTATGTTTACGGAAATACTGGGAAAACTCATATCTGTTAGCGATTTCTTGCAAAGCGTCACTTCAGATTTAACGAATTCATTAATATTAATAGAGTCTTTGGAGACGTTTTTCTTGAACGTGAGATCTGATGAAAACTCTGCTTTGAACTTTGGCCAAATTTACAAAGAATCACTAAAAATTGCAAATAATAATAACATTAATATTCCAAATAATGAAAATTCTAATAGAATTTCCAAATTTTGTACTAAATATGCATATTATGTAAATACAGAGGAAAATAATTTTCAACGAAATGTTAATACAAAAGATAAAATTCGTACCCAAATTTATATTCCTGTGTTAGATAAAATAGTAGAGGAATTACATGCAAGATTCACAAACAATTCAGAAATATTAGAAGGTATATGTTGCTTAAATCCGATGCATGAGAAATTTTTAAATTTTGAACAATTGAAAGCTTTTGCTTTAAATTATAGCATTGACCATTTAAATGCAGAATTACAAACTTTACCAAAAACCATTAAAATATATGAGTTAGAAATCAAACTTAAAATTACAAATCTGTTTCAACTACTAGAAATGTTGACGAAGTTCAAATTAGCTTTTCATGAAGTTTATAAATTATGTGCAATAGCAGTACAATACCAATGTCAACTGCAGCGTGCGAAAGATCGTTTTTGTGTTTAAGACGACTTATGACATTGTACAAGGCATGAATGTATTCTCAACAGGGACTCGGGATACTCGCTCAGCAGAACCTGGGAACCTGTTCTCCAAAAAATCGGAGAAGGAAGACGAAATTTGATTGGTGGGTGGGCCAATCAGACAGCTACGGCCTAGGAGAAGTATATATAGAGGCCAAAAACACGTTTTAGACATCCTGAAGAAGATGGCAGAGTCAGCCGTCCGAACGTCGATCTCTGATCAAACTTTGACCTGGTTGTGCACCCGAGAAGAATTCCTACAATTTAATATTTTAGTTTTTCGTTTAGAACTACGAACGTAGGTAACAGTTCGTAGTTCTCAAAGGAAAGGTAAAAATAATGCAGATATGCAAGGCTATTATTTCTTTTATCCCTAGTAAAATACGATGCTAATAATAATTTACTCTATGTAATACGATTTCTTTCATAAAAAATGAACAAATTCAATTATTCTTCTTTAATTACTGTATGAGGATCCCCAACCTTACTTGAGACAAACCGGAACAAATGTAACTGATGAAATATTCTTCAAATTAATATAGATGATATTATCTAGTACTATTACCAGTAAAAATAAGCCTATATAGTGCATATAATTTGTTGAAATTACTTCTTTTGTATGATGACCCTATCCTAAGATATAATGTAAACATAAGGCACAGTATCCGCGACGTTTTTGCAGACTGCATCCCTCGCGGATATCGGGGGAGTAGTGTACTGATAAGTATGCATTTCAAATCTTCTGCACACTTAAGGACGCATTTCCGTCATCTTTCAATAGATGGCACTAGCCCTTGGCAGTAGAATTTGTATCGGATATTTACAATTATTCACACAAGGTAATAGAAAAAATAGCTTATATGCAACTGCTGTTTCACTTTTATTTACTACTCGATTTCCATGCATTTTTTCATATTCTATCACCTGAAGCTTATAACTGTTAGCATAGGAATATCTTTTCACTTTGTAGCCATTAAGATCTCAATACACGTAACGGTATTTATCTTAGGTATTTGCAAACTTTTTATCACATCTACCCCAGTAATAATGTTCCATGGCATAAATCACATTATTCAACTGGCCCATTAGGAACTAAAACGTGACCAACGTCAAGAGCACAATGAACTTGTATTTACTGTGAGCGGACATGTAATAAAGCGCAATAATGAAAATATGTAGTTGGAATTCATGTTGCATAAGGTATTACTGTATATGTTAACAAAATTTTCATCAATTATTAATAATGTGTATTTTAATGTTTTTGCAACGAATTACTGGTAATTATTCCATTTTGGGGATGAGTGTGTTTGTTAATGTTAGTATTGAGAACAGTAATAATCTCACCTTAGGCATATAAGATGCAGGCTGATTTTGGGGGTAATTTTTCTGCAAAAAGTGCATCTTATAAGCCAAGAAATACAGTATTAATAAATTTTATTTATACATCAGTGCGTCGTTTGAACTTGTGTTGTTTGCAAAATATTCCCAAAAGCCCGTTTTGGGTCGTCAACAGGTTCATTCCAGCAACAGTTTGCAATTATCATAAACTGTATGCACAGAGTTATTATAGAGTTCCTGCTGCTACATTTCTCAGTTTTAGACTTCTTTGTGACATTTGCATGTGGTTAAAATCCCCAACTGATAAGGACTGTTTGTAACTTCGGAATGTTTGTTGGAATGAACATTAGGTTTTTGCGAGCCTAGATGACCGCCTAGTTAGCCTAAACTGGCCGTACGGATGTTTTCATTATTTGAAACTTATTTTTTACTGTCATAATAAATATTAAGGAAATACTAATAAACTAACATTATTTTCAATAACATTAATATATATTACACATCTTTTGCTTATTTAATTTATAAATACAGCTTTACAACGGTATATCTACATCTACAGTTTACCCTGCAAGCCACCGCAAGGGTGTGTGGCAGGGGGTGTATTAACACCAAGGGGAAAACTCCAAAATTAGGCCTTGGTTTATGCCCCTACGCGAGGT
Source organism: Tanypteryx hageni (assembly GCA_028673005.1). Classification (NCBI taxonomy): domain Eukaryota; kingdom Metazoa; phylum Arthropoda; class Insecta; order Odonata; family Petaluridae; genus Tanypteryx; species Tanypteryx hageni. The sequence goes on along the minus strand of CM054117.1, from coordinate 113,433,719 downwards.
TACTTTTGATCGCAAGTTTTATTCTGCTCAGCTATCGTTCTAGGGAAAAATGAGCCTTTGTATATCTCCATCTTACAGGCTATCTCTCTTATTTTACGAGGATGGTCCATTCTACTGATATAGGTGGGAGTTCTTATTATTTCTTCGACGTCGCTGGAGAAAGTACTCGTTCTAAATCTTTCAAGAAGTTTTACCTAGCACGTAATCGGCGCTCAGCTAGTGATTCCCATCCTAAGTCCTGTATCAAGCCTGTAACGCTTTTATTTCTATCATAACAATTTTTGACGAATCTAGCAGCTTTTCGCTGCACTTTCTCTAACTCGGTGATTAATCCTTTCTCATACGGATCCCATATGCTCGACGCATACTCTAGCAGTGGTCTAACTAAAGAAAAGTAACATGTCTCTTTGACTTTTTCTTCGCTTTTACCTACTATCCGTTTGATGAATCCTAGTTTCTGCTTAGCTTTCTCAGATATATTTCGTATGTGTGTGTCCCACGAGAGGTTACTTGTTAAAATGACACCTAAGTATTTGACAGATTCGGCTAATTTTAGATGTACGCTTTCTATTCTATAATTCATCACCTCAATTTCTTCATTTCTCCAGAATCTCATGACGGAACACTTACCTAAGTTCAGCTCTAATTGCCACTCTTTACACCACTCGAGAATTGCGTGTAGGTTGTTAGAAAAAAATGCTTGATCAGCAGGACTGTTAATCTCTCTGTAAACTACCGTATCATCTGCCAATAACTTGATTTTACTTGTAATAACCTTATCTAAATCATTTATGTATATAAGGAATAATAGGGGACCGATGACACTTCCCAGTGGAACGATGGAGGCCACGCTGACCGAATCTGATTTAAATCCATCTATGACTACTATTTGTTCCCAGTCATTGAGAAAGTCCCTGATCCACTCAATTATCTTTCGATTTATTCCACAGGCTTATAATTTTTTCAATAACTTACCATGAGAGACTTTATCAAATGCTTTCTTGAAGGTATATAAGTATGATAAAATTTCTGACTAGTAAAAATCAATTAGGTGAAGTACTATGTCATAAAGTGTTCATTTATCGTAAATTCCATTAGCGCATAAATCTTCCGGAACACATCCCTTGCATTAAGCAAGGCATACTGTATACCTGTATTTCTATCTACTGAAATTTTTCCTTGCAAACTTATGATCTGGAATTCAATTAATAGTGTTAATTTAAAAATACATTTTTTAAATTTTTTTAAACAAAAATTTGTAAAAAACCTTTTCAATTAATGAACAAACTAGTATACCTACTCTGAGTGTGTTCAAATACCGTAAATACCCGCATATAATGCACATCCTCGTAGAACGCACAGGGGGGTTTTCAGCCTTGTAATCTATGATTTTTCTATATACCTGCGTATAGTGCGCACAGGTTTTTTTTAGTGTTACCGTTCCAGAATAAAGTAGATGGTGTAACGTGTTCTAAAGCAATGATCGAATTATTGTTATTATGTATTGGTAACATAAAGTGAGAAATGAAATTTTCGAATAACGTTCCAAAACAACGTCAGCTAACTCAATCATTACATACTCTATGTTTACTTACAAGGTGATATTAGGATGTACACAATAAATCGAATTATATTAATTTCATAGTAGGGCATATGACATTATTTGAGCTGATAAAATGAAGGAATGACGATAATCCTGTGTTTTACATACGTTATTATCATGCCTGAGGTGGACGGGTTCGCCCAACCTTCAGTTTTACCCTTATTAGAACACTCTGAAGCACGTAAACACGATAGCAAATAACCATAATTAACTACAGACTATAAGAATCAAGAATAAATCACGTACGAATGCTGAGAGAAAGGTAGGGAACGATAACTTTATTTAGTTCTACAAGAAGCATCAACTTCTAGCATACTCAAAGGCATCAGCTGCCATTGTTTCTAATTGTAAGTAGTACCAAGTACCAGTACCTCACTACCAGGCAGGACGCCGATGTAGGGCGACGTCATGTGTAAGATGATGATTCTGATAACAACATCGAAGAATGGTCCAGTGACGAAGAATTTCTTAGCTTTTAAAATTAATAAATACTACATTCATTCTTTTCATATCTAATTAATTTATGTTTATAGAATTAGTTAATAAATTTTTACTATTATCTATCTTACTTTTCGTAAAAATCACCAATAAAAATATGAGGATACCCGGGCAGTTATTACTGTGCCGAAATTGTGTAAATATGGGGTCAAATGAAAATAGGAAGATTATGTACCCTCGTATAATACGCATCCTAATTTTTAACTCAAATATTTCGAAAAAAAGTGTGCCTTATACGTGGGTATTTACGGTATACACCAAATAGTCGCTGAGAAAGTAGGTCATAAAATCTTTGTTTTGGCAGTCTGCTAATAGGGGGATTGTCTTAGATGCAGGGTCGTCTTGGATTCAGATAAATGTGGTATGTGAGGCCATTTTACCTTTATACCAACCATATTCTACCACCGAATTATCTCAGCAGATCAATTTTCCTGTTTCTGAACATGGATGTTTTCTTGGTTGGGACAGATCTAGCTTTATCCCATCAATTTCTAGCTTGGTAATTTCACTATTTGCCAGGAAGGAGTTTTCTTCAATGCATCTCTTTGAGGATATCAGTTGGGGCTGGTTGACACTAGCTTGGTCCTAGCAAAGGAGGGGAAACAAGGAAAATTATGTGGCCCCTTGTTTGCTTCTTCCTTTAAGTTTGGGGGTCCGATCATATGCAGCTTTTGAATCAAAATAGTTACACAGGAAACTGATAGACGGTGCTGTTGCTAGTACAGGTATCGTAGTCTCCTTCCCCCCTCCATTGCTTTTTTTTTAACCTTTTTCGCATTATTTATTGGCTTCCTTATATTATTACTGGGATATACCGTATTGACCCGAATATAGTGCGATGTTTTTTTCCTCAATATGTACCTTTGAAAGTCGCATTCGCACTATATTCGAGTACTTGTTGCATTCATACTATATTCGAATACTTGTATCTTTAAAAAATAACTGCGTATCGGCGCATTTCATGACGCGTGTTTCAGCGCATATTTTTATAATTGCTGCATTGTAAGTGAATTGGACGTTCATGTTACGATGCTACATTGTACGAGTATACTCGGTAGGGGTCTCAGGAGATCATTCGTACTATATTCGAATACTTGTATCTTTAAAAAATAACTGCGTATCGGCGCGTTTCATGACTCGTGTTTCAGCGCATATTTTAATAATTGCTACATTGTAAGTGAATTGGACGTTCATGTTACGATGCTACATTGTACAAATATACTCGGTAGTGGTCTGAGGAGACTTGAAAATAAATCAAGGTAAAATTGCAGCAACCACAGCACCTGCACAACTTCACGCAGGGTCGCGACACTGAACGTTAGAAAACGAGGACCGTCTAAACGTGGCGTCACATTACCCCCCTTGAGTACATAATTCATGAGTTTACAGGTAATTTAAATGTGCAAAATAGAGAAAATTAAATGTTTTTCGTCTTTTTCTAAAATTCCTTTCAAAATACTTGGGGTCGCACTAGATTCGGGGTCGCATTATATTCGGGCTAATACGGTATGCATTAAATAAATAAGAAAACAAAGAATGTTAGATATGTATTTATTTAATCAGGAGAAACAATTTCAGATTAACATTGGCAAGTCAAACAATCATTTTGTTCATAATTTAAAAAGGAAATTACAGGAAAAGAACAATGACATGAAACAGACAGAATGGAAATAACAATCAACTTCAACCGCAAATACCTCAAAGCATTATATGAATGCAATTAATTATTTTACAATAATTTTTAGGATTCAAAGAAATTGATTAAATAAAGCACACTATGCTCAAAGAATACAATGGATTTCTTGTCACACAATATACAACATACAGAAGCAGAAGCAACCCTTACTGTAGCAATGGCCATACTAAAAATATTATACGAATCTCAGCAATTACATCAAAGTAATTGTTAGACTTTATATGCAAAGGATGATGTGACTCAATGATTTAATACACAGGCATCAGTGGCGTTAATGCCGTAAAAACTGCACAAGGAAGTGTATTGATTTCATATATCAGTTTGGCAATACATTAGTAAATATCTATTATATATATATATATATATATATATATATATATATATATATATATATATATATATATATATATATATAAATGGATGTCAACAAGGTGTTGGGATGAGGAAACCCAGTGAGCACTCACCAATCAGACGACTTCAGGTTGGCGAGGCCCCGGGGATGTCGAAGCGACACACGTAAAATAACACAAAAACACAGAAACATCACAAACGTAGAAGCTTTCGGAACTACTCCTTCTTCAGCTACAGAGAGAGAACTGATGGCGGTGACACTGGGTGGAGGCATGGGGGTGGAAGGGTAGTGCGGAAAGGTCGAGGATTGGAGGAAACGGAGGGGGTTGGGGATGGGTAGGGTGTTGGGAGAAGACAGAAAGGGTGTGAAAAGCTATCGAAGGTTGAGGCCTGGGGGAGTGAAGGAGTTTAGGAGATGGATATGCGAAAGCTCCCACTGACGGAGTTGGGGAGCCGAAGCATTGTCGGGGAGAGCGCGAATGACTCTCACTGTGAAGCAGTTGTTGAACTTTAAATTATGTTTGTTCGCATGAACGGCCACCGGCAGCGGTCGTTTGAGAATGACGCTGTTGCGGTGGCCATTCATGCGGATGTTGAGGGGATTGCTGGTGAGGCCAACATAAAAGGCGGGACATTGGGTGCATCTCAGGAGGTAAATGATATTGCGGGTGGTGCAGTTGGTGGTGGAAGTTATGGGGTAGGTGATGTTGGTTGTGGGACTGGAGAAGGAGTTGCAGGTTGAAGTCGTCTGATTGGTGAGTGCTCACTGGGTTTCCTCATCCCAACACCTTGTTGACATCCATTTATCCATTTTACCTTTCCTTTTCCGTAAGTTGTTATATATATATATATATATATATATATATATATATATACACATACATATATATATATATATATATATATATATATATATATATATATATATATATATATACATATATATATATATATATATATATATATATATATACACACATACATATATATACATACATATATATATATATATATATACATACATATATATATATATATATATATATACTGCCTTGAGGAAAACATTTGTCGAAAGTAAATTACGAATAGGGACTTGGAACGTAAGAACTATGAGAAAGGCAGGAAAGCTAGAGAACTTGAAAGAAGAAATGAGAAGAAATAGAGTTGACATTATAGGGCTAAGCGAAACTAGATGGGAGGGAGAAGGACAGTTCGACTCGAAAGAATTCATGGTAGTTTATTCGGGAGGAAATAGTGGGGAAAGGGGAGTAGCTCTGGTACTTAGGAAAGATATGATGAAAAGCGTGACCAAGATAATAGCAACGAACGATAGACTGTTGGCAATAAAGCTAATAGCAGTCCCAGTGGACATGCTGATAATCCAGGTATATATGTCAACGTCAGCTCATGACGATGAAGAAATAGATGAGATCTATGAGAAAATTAATGAAATTTACGAAGAAGACGGAAGAGGAAAGGTAAACTGCATAATAATGGGAGATTGGAACAGCATAGTCGGAGAAGGACAGGAAGAAAATGTTGTCGGGCAATACGGACTTGGGAAGAGAAATCGAGGAGGGGAGAAACTCGTAGAATTCTGCATCAATAATGACCTTGTAGTGACTAATACATGGTTCAAAAACCATAAACGAAGGTTATACACATGGAAAAGCCCAGGAGATAGAATGAGATGCCAAATAGATTACATCCTTGTAAAACAAAGATTCAGGAACAGCATAAAGAACGCCAAGGCATTGCAAGGAGCAGACATTGATTCAGATCACAACCTTCTAATACTTGACGTGAGTAAAAAGCTCAAACAAATAAGAAAAATGAGAAGAGAAAGACATAATTGGGACCAAAAAAAGCTGAAAGAAAGGCAGGATGTAGTCAGCATGAAGCTGAAGATCGCCTAAAAAATTTGGAAACAAACCGAAGACCGTGGATATAGAATGGGAAGAAATTTAAACTAGTATCAAGGATACCTTGGATAAAGAGATTGGAAAACAAGAGAACAAAATCAGAAAACCATGGATCACTAAGGAAATGCTGGAGAAAATGGATGAGAGACGAAAATGGAAAAACGTTAACAGTGAAGAAGGTAGAGCCAACTATAGGCGTATAAACAATGAGTTGAGAAGGGTAACAGATAAAGCTAGAGAAAATTGGATAAAAGGAAAATGTGATGAAATAGAACAAATGGAGAAGTTAGGACGGTACGATATGATGTACGCTAGGGCACTGGAATTAGAAGATAAGAAGCCTAATGGAATTTGTGGTAAAGGAATTATGAATACGGATGGGAAGATAGTCTCAGAAACAAAGGATGTAGCACAGGTATGGGAAGAATACATTAAGGAATTATACAGCAAACAGGCAGGAGCGGCAAAAATAGAACTGGGAAATGAGGAAAACATTGAAGAAGACAACTTAGGACCACCAAGTATTATGGAGAGCGAAGTAGAAAAGGCGATAGTGGAACTAAAGAAGGGGAAAGCCACGGGCAGCGATGGAATACCGGCTGAGATACTTAAGTATAGGATCAGAAGGACTAAAAGCGATCACAAAATTAATTAATAAGATTTACGACACAAGAGAGTGGCCTCGGGATTTCCTAGAAGTAACAATGATCCCTCTAAAGAAGAAGCCTAAGGCAATGCAGTGTAAAGATTACAGAACTATAAGCCTTCTGTCACACACATCGAAGATCATCACGAGAATTCTTAATAAAAGGCTGGAGAAAAAGGCAGAAGAAATAATAGGGGAAGATCAATTCGGTTTCAGAAAAGGACGAGGAACTAGAGATGCTCTAGGAGTAGATAGAATCATATCAGAAAGGGCAATAGAGTACAGTCAAGATATCTGCGCATGTTTCGTAGACTGGCAGAAGGCCTTTGATAGAGTAAACAGGGTAAAGTTGATGAAGATATTAAAGGATATAGGTGTAGACTGGAAAGACAGGAGACTGATTAGGAATCTATATGAGAATCAAGTTGTAAAGGTCAGGTTTGAGAATGTGGACACCTGCGGAATAAATATCGGTAGAGGAGTAAGCCAAGGCTGCTGCCTATCGCCAACCCTATTCAATATATATGGAGAAAGTTTAATGCAAGAAGCTTTAGAAGGCCTACGGACAGACTACCTATATATGATATATATCATCATCATCATAGGTAGTCTGCTCGTAGACAGGTCCGTGATTATTCTTGGTTAAACCTGGTTCTCCATATACTCCTATTTTCCGCTGTCCTCTTTATATCTTGATAACTCTCTTTCCCTTTCAAATCGTCTATCAGCTGAAACCTTTTCCTACCTCTTTCCCTTTTCCCATCTAGTTTTCCTTCTAACATGTCTTTAATCATACTCTCTCTCCTCAGGTAATGTCTAACCCAGTTAGCCTTCCTCTTTCTGATAGTCTGTATAATCATTCGCTTCTCTCCTATTCTTCGTAGCACTTCATCGTTTTTCATCCTATCTGTCCATTTTATCTTCAGCATTCTCCTCCAAGTCCACATTTCAAAGCTTTCAAAGTATTTGATGTCATTTTTCCTTAGCGTCCATGTTTCTGCCCCATACAATGCTATACTCCATACATAGCATTTTATCAACTTCTTGCGGATATCTTCCCTTATATTCCCTGTAAGTAGTTGTTTCTTTCTCCTGAAAGCCGCTTTTGCTTTTCCTATTCTAGTTTTGATCTCATCCGTACATTTTGCCTCTCGTGTTATGATACTTCCAAGGTATTTATATTCTGAAACTTGTTCTAATGGCTTTCCCCCAATAATAGATTCTCTTCTTTACCCGATATTCGAATGACCTTGGATTTTTCTGTATTTATTTCCATACCGTATTTTCTACCTGTTATCACTAGTCTATTTATCATTTTTTGTAGCTCCTCTTCCTTTCTTGCTAGAAGTACTTGAGCATCTGCGTATTTTACTGTTCTTATAATCCTTCCTCCAATTTTGAAATCCCCTGTGCCTTCTAATATAATAATATATATATTATATACACATAATATATATATTATGAGAGCTCTCTCTGTAGCTGAAGAAGGAGTAGTTCCGAAAGCTTCTACGTTTGTGATGTTTCTGTGTTTGTGTGTTATTTTACGTGTGTCGCTTCGACATCCCCGGGGCCTCGCCAACCTGAAGTCGTCTGATTGGTGAGTGCTCACTGGGTTTCCTCATCCCAACACCTTGTTGACACCCATATATCTATTTTACCTTTCCTTTTCCGTAAGTTGTTATATATATATATATATATATATATATATATATATATATATATATATATATATATATATATATATATGTATGTGTGTGTGTGTGTGTGATTATATTATGATATAAAACCTAAGGTAATTCTAGATATTCTACAGAGCTGGAATTTGGAAGGAACCTTGGTGTTGGTCCAAAACCATCACGAGAAATCGAAAATTCCAAAATTTCCCCTTACATCCCAAAAAGTTTATTTTTAAGTCCCATTAGAAAGCCATTTAAATCCGTACAAGCCTTTTTATAGTTGCATTTTTAAATTACTTTTAATTAAGGTACAAACTTCGGACCTGAATTAGAAGACGGGAAAAAGAACGAAGATTATTTTTCCTGAAAGTAGAACATGAATCCGTGCCGAATTTGTCCAATTATTCGATTTTTACTGCGTAAAAACGGGATTTTATACAATTTATAACAATGGCCCAATATTGTGCCACGAACTGATAAGTAGCTTAGTGTCATGACGTCACGCTTAGACCGTGACATTTAAAAGCAAAGGGAAAACATATTTTGGTGTGCAGACAATACTAAGAGGAATATTGTGCTGAAATTTTCAGGGTTTGTAGATGTCATGAATAGGCCTTCGGATAATATGAGACCACTCCTGTAGGATTCCTTGGTTCGACTCCAGGCACTCCAACATTTGAGTTTTTCCTGTGTAAATAGCATTGCGGAACATTTGGCAAATAATTTGCGGTAATTCTCATCAAGTAGGAGGAATGAAATTTGGTGTGGTGGTTATAGGGCACCAATGCTTGCAGTATGTGTGTGTGTGTATATATATATATAGCGGCTTCTTACTTATGATATAGGTAAATGAGAGGAGGACACTAATTTTAGGCACTTCCAGATGAGCTGGAGACTCTAAATTTTTTATGTAGGTAGGGCTGTGCATAATCAACTTGAACAAGATTGGACTCCATGTCGGAGTAGTTATGTCCAAAGTACACCAAACACCTAATATTACATAGTTGACCGGACCACCCACCATCAACTCTGTAAACCATACGTCTTAAGGGGATACAAATATAAAATAATAATAATAAGAGGATGGGTTCCAAATACTAGGTGTTGCTCGCCTGTCTGCCACTTTGGAATGCTCGTACCAACTGGGCAATGGTATGATACGGGAGAGCTGCATCCCCGCATGCCTCACGAAAGCCTTTGTGGCAGTGCCGTGCATTTAGACCAAGGGCGACTTGAATCTTAACGAAAAAACACTGTTCCAATCTCGTTTTATGGCGCTCGCCTTGCACACACAAGATTAATACCAAACCTGTGACTAACACATCCACTACAGCGACGCAAGCAATAATGTCATGTTCCCCGACAATGATTTTGAACAACAATGCGAACTTACATGGTTGCCAGCTGTGGGTGTTAAATGGTGGCAGTGTTGCCAGTAATTGTGAGATGACCCTCGTATATAAATATACTCTTTAGGACCATGTTGGTTACTACCTCTGACATGCAACTCAAGTCGCCTGATTTTTATTACAATTTAAAACAATCAAAATTGTTTTTGATATCATTTGTTGCATTAAGAACATGGTTAGGAAGACCTGCTTTTTAAAAGGTTACATTAACTTGACCTTGGAGTGAGTGGTTGAATCTAGAGCTTGTCATCCGAGGATCCCGCTTTCCCAGGATCCCATGGGTAAAGTGACTTCAGTTTCCCGGGTAATTCATTGAATATCCCAGGAAATTCCGGTATATCACAGAGAATTTTGCTCTCTAGTCTTTATCATCCATGTGGTTCCTCTTTGTTTCGGAGTGGCTTAGTTTCACTTCTAATGTAATAAGGAAGAAATTTATATGGGGCACTCTCAAATGCTTGCGTTCTCGTGGGAATATATATAGTGAAACTTCAATTTTACGTTCTCTGACTTTACGATTTCCTCGATTTTACACATTTTTCTTTTGGTTCTGGCATTTAAGAACAATAATAAATTTTAACGGATTTTACATTTCTGAGATTTTCCGCTTCCCTTGAATTTACGACAGGAATTTCATGTATGGATAATACTTGAATTTTATGTTTATAGTATTCCCCTTTACAATTCAACTGAATTATTTTTCATATTCTCTAACTAAAAAACTATATTGGTGTATTCCATATTAAAAAATCATTTAGGGAGTACGAAAATGGCTGAAGACTACTGTGCGAGTTGACATTTTATACAGCTTGCCTCCCAAATTGAGCATATTTTGACAAACTCTTTGAGGCACAAAAGTTCGTTTTTCTCATGACTCATCTTACATTCAGTATTTTTTCAATATATCAATTTATAATGGAACTTTGTCCCTGTTGCATTCTTTCAGCGCACTGGCTACTTTTTCAGTTTTCCTCTATATTTAAGGTTATATCAGCCATTAATACGCAACTTAAAAGAAACATATGGATTTAATTAAACCATCCTCAGGCTTGAATTTTCCATCTTGACTGGTTTCCTAGCTTCTAGCCTTCAGTCTTCCCTTGGCAGTGGTCAACAAGGATAGTAATTTCTGAGCTTCAGCCATTTATCTGTATTTTTAAGTGCTTAATTCATTTGGTCTCGATGGTGGCAGGGTAACGTCCTCGCCTGCCAATCCGAAGGTCGCGGGTTCGAATCCCACCTAGGTGGGTTTTTCTCCACCTAGGGCATGGATGTTTGTGATCGTCTATTGTTATTGTTAGCATATTCCACTGTAAAATGGCTATAAAAGCTGTATGTGGATTTATTGAATAAATAAATAAATAAATTAGTAGACCTCTCATTAAGGTTAATCGATGAAATAAATGTGTGTTAAATTTTTTTTAATTTAAATAAAAATTTAAAAATTAATTTTTTGATATTTCTTATTACAGTGTTAAGTGTAAGAGTTGCAGTTGCGGTTCTGAAATTTCTCTCCAGCCCCTCACAATGTCACGTCGCACAGTAAAAAATTAAGTGAATCAAAGTGCAAAGGATTTTCCACCAGTGGAATGCTTAGACATTTGAAAAGTGCCCATAGTGAAGTGAAGAGTAAACTCAAAAAGACCATGTGAAGAACCTTGTACGTCAAGAAAGATTAACATGAAATCAAAATTGACTTCTTTTCTTAAAATTGAGAGTAAGGAAGAAATTTTGGCAAAACTAGCATCTGTCGATGGTTTTTCAATCAATGCAATTGTTAATAGTGAATTCATCAGAAAATCTTTTACTGATAAATGTATGTATCTACCAAAAAATTCTCATAAGTAATGAATTCTTCAATCTTCGTGCTAATAATGAATTCCGGAATTTGGGCATGGTGCATATATTTGGGTCCCTTCCTTCAGAAAAAATAGTTGAACTAGTGGAGAACAAACTTGCAAAATTTGAGTTATGCTTGAAGAAGCACGTGATAGCTTGTCTTACTGATGGTAATGATAAAATTTGTTAGATTAAGTGATGTTCAACATGGGCCGTGTTTAGCACATGGGCTTCATTTAGCTGTTTGTGATATTCTGTACAAAAGGAAATCTCATTCAAGTCCTACGACTGTAATTAGAAATGAATGTGAGGAAAGAGAAAGTTCAGACGAAGACTTTTGAAGATCTTTTTTGTCTGCAGATAATGCACTTGTAAACTTTGGTGAACAGAATTTCGTTTATCAAAAACTTGTTGCTGATAACAATTTACTTTAACAAGAGGAAAGATTCTAGCATCATGTGTGCACACAAATAAGGCAGAGGCATTCTTTACAACTTATGCAATCATGTCAAAAAAGATAATTAATGGTTTAGTATAATGTCTAAGAATTAAAAAAATGATATGACAGTAGCGATGCCAAGGAAATATCAAATTTTTTATTCAGATTTATTTCCTAATCATTTGTAATTAATAAAACACTCGACAATCATTTAAAACATACCTCACTCAAATAGTAGTAATATAATCTTTATGTTAACGGCCATTCCTTCATTGTAAATTACCCATTTAGTTTCACTTACAAACAATGTAAAGAAAATAGATGTACTGATGTTCATTTTTTTGTCGTAGATAATCCATTTCCATTCATTTACCAAATGTTGCGTGCGCACAAAATAAAATTAAAAGTACTGTATGCCGGCGTATAAGTCGACCTCGATTTTTTGGAATGTAAATACATGACTAGACATATTTACTGTAAAAGTCGACCCCCTACTTTTTCGTTTAAAAAAAACTTCCAATGAAGAATACAAGGAATTTTATTGTTTTTAAAACCTAAATGTAACCTTTTCCAAAAATTGCAGTGTCGATTTTTGAGTTATTAAATCATTTGTTAAGTTTAAGAAAGATCAGTCTTGGCAGAATGTATTTCTACTTATCCTTCCTTCCTGTAATTGCAAATAGATCATTTATATTTTTGAGATACAATAATAAAAACAAGTAAATTTTTTTATTACTATTAAAAATAATTATCTTAAATCTTCTAAAATAAATGACAATATGTAAACAATGGAGCAGCTGATTCAAAATGGCAATCACCTATGCTGTAAGATCAAAGTTTTTCGTAAATATCAATGTTTTAAATGTTATTTAAGAGTCACATTTTATATTTGGCATATAAGTCGACCTTAAGTTTTCAGAATGTTTTTAGTTTCAAAAGTCAACTTATATGCCGGCATATATGGTAATTAAGTATTTACAGCAGTAGTTTTATATTGAATAATATAATAGTTACATATGTTGCATTCTGTAAAGCATCTGAACTAATTATTAAAATTGCAACAACTTTTATATACTAAATCTCTATTAATTCAATAATTTAAATTATATTTTTTTTCATTTCAGTTTTATCCAATTTAACTAAAAAGCTTTTTTTATTTAATTTGTATATTTTTACTTTCTCCATATATGTAGTATAGGGAAAAGTATTGTATTCATGAAATAAACCGACTTCAAGATTTTAACGGAAATACACATTTTGACCATTTTCTCAATGATGTCTGTGTATGTGATAGCTTTTTGTGGGTGCTCTAACTCAAAAACTATTAATCAGGTCAATGCAAAATTTTATATTTAACATTTTTATAAAATGTCGCAAGAACTGATTAGTTTTTGGTAAAAATCAGTCAACCGGAAATGGGTGTTTACTCGTGTGACTTATCCGTTATTTTGAAATATTTGGTTTAATGTTTGATAAATGGTAAAATGTATGGGAATAAAAGTTGTAGGAAATTTAATATTCTACAACCTTTGTTCTTAACATTTTTCCATATAATGCATTGTTTAAGAGATATCTTATATTTTAGCTGCCACCACCATGCCACCTACTGACGACTATTGTTAACAATTGATGCTTAGTTACATCTTACATTAGTAACACTCCTTTTTCTTTTCTTTATTGTTGGAGCTTTGTGGCTATATCCAATATCAGAAGACTTTGGTTTGAGTTTATTTCTGTTCTTTGTCAAGTCTAAAATTTTCTCGGTTTCATAAAATATTTATTATTAGCTAACCTATTTGGAATTTTTAGGAATATTACAGATATGGAGAAAGTCATGTGGTGGTCACATCAGATTTTTGACTTTCTCCATATACATAGTATAGGGAAAAGTATTGTATTCATGAAAAAAATCGACTTCGAGATTACAACGGAAATACATGTTTTGACCATTTTCTCGATGATGTCTGTCTGTGTGTGTGCGAGCCTGCGTGTATGTGTTAGATAGCTTTTTGTGGGTACTTATTTTTTATGTCATTATTTACATTTGTTTGGTTAATGTTATTCATTTGTTAAGATTACTGTATTTGTTTACCGTGAATTTTAATGTACCTGAACGAAAAGAAATGAGGGAAAACAATAAAGACAGAAATCACAAAAGTTTTTCATATAAAAAATAAAATACAAATAAAAACAGAAAAATTACCAGAAACCAATCAATAAAAAATAAAAACAGCCCTGGAGAGAAATCCGTTTCTGTCTGTAACTATCTTCCCTTATAACTCGAGAATGGCTCAACCGATTTGCACCATTCTTTCACTAATTTGTTCAGCAATACAACTAACAGGTTTGCGTAAAAAATACAGAATATACAGCGTGTTTAAGGCAAATAACGTTTTTACCTATAGTGTAAATACGTTTCACATACAAAAAACATATGAATGAATATAGTCTGATCGAAAGTTATGACATTTTTCAAGAACCATTTTATGGAACAAAATACTTCTCTGTAGGTAATTTTTAGAAGTAACGCTTTGTATGTTGAGTGTGTGGGAAGTGCGAGGGTATATAAGTTGCAGCATCGGCCACGAGAGCGTGCACCGAGCACACAGGCGGTGCAAGGGTATATAAGTTTGTGCAATCCCAAATCACACCCAGGCAACACCAGGTCAGAAAGCTAATGTTAGATATACGGTTACCAACAAAAATGGGGTCAAATTAATAAAAAAATTTAAATTTTTAACTGATAATAAATTATTTAAACTATCACCATTTATATTGATTTTATTTCTAGTAGCAGTCGTTTGTCAAGATAATCAAATTTTGAGGTAGAAGAGGGGAAAGCATTTAGCCTTGTGACAACAATACGAGCACGAGTTTTGACAATTACATTGTTGGGAATATTTTTTAAACAAGAAAAAAGTCTGCTATGATGGGGAATCGAACCCAGATCTTCCACTTGCCATGCAGATATTCTACCACTGATTCCTGTTCAAGGAAAGGAAAATAAGACTCAAAGATCTTCACTGATAAACTTGCAATTGAAAATTTTCTTATCTAGATGGATATTTTCCTATATATATTCTCAAAAATCAAGAAACTTAGCGACTTTAAACTTGGTACACTTACTAATGAGATCATGAGGATCTCAGGGCCAGAATTTTGATTTTTGGTGGAAGGGGGGAAGGGGAGGGGTGTGCCATTTCCCATAAGATAACACGTAAAAATTGATTTTTCGACTTAGAGGCTTCTACTCTTTTGCAAATTAAAATTAGAAAGGGGAGGGGTGTGCCATTTCCCATAAGATAACACGTAAAAATTGATTTTTCGACTTAGAGGCTTCTACTCTTTTGCAAATTAAAATTAGAAAGAATTAATGTACGACCTTCAAAGCTGGATAATTTTAAAGAATAATAAATAATGTTTCATATTCTTACTGTCACATTTTGCCTACGATACAAGATCGCTCAAGTTTTACATTTAAATCGTATTTATTTGAAGAATTTAAGCTTTGTAATGATATGTTGCCTTGCCGACTGTGTCGTTGTTAAGCCTCAAGATTGTATTGTCACCTTAATCTTTATACTATATGCATAAGGAATGCATGCTTTGAACACTTTCATTTGAGAGAGAGGGAGAAAGAAAGGAGAGAGACAGAGAGGGAGAAAAAATTAAATGTTCCGTAAATTAAAAATAATTTATGTGGTATAAGAATTTTATGGCATAATGTATTTCTTTGTCATACAATTTCTATTTGCCCAAAACTATTTTTGCTCTTTGTAACATTCAATTACGTGAATTTTATATTTATTGTTTACTTTTTAGTGCCTATAAAAATTGGTTTCATTAATTTTTATTTAAATTTGAACTTATTTCTTGCATACCTGTCATATTTGACAGGCAATTATGCCAGTCATTTCTGCCAAATTTTAATGTTGTAGCACATTTAGAAGTGAAATAATATTTATCTAATTGTTTAACTTTAAAAACTTTTTAACGGCCACAATAACAACTTCATGGAGATTTTCAAACATTAATTTGCACCTTTGCACCACATTCTAAATAATTGAAAATTTTCAGCTCCATAGCTTGTCCCCTGGTATCTAAACATTTTAAACTTGAAGAATTTATAATAGGTAGCAGAATAAATATATAAAACTTTCTATAATCCCTATTTGGTTATTTTATAAATTCTACCATAGCAAAAAATTTCAGCTTCATAGCACATACAGAAATACAAAAACAATAAATATTTGTTTAAACATTTGCAAATTTTTATCAGCCGTATTGTTTAAATTTTTTAAGGTTTTCGATTTTTTTTGTCGACCAATTTAATAATCCTATCCACATAAAACATTTCAAGTCTCTAGCTAATCTGGAAGTGCCTAAACTTTAGTATCCTTCTATATCATTATATATAGACGTTCCTTACAGAGAAGGATATAACATACTAGTAGAAGGTGCTTGCATGCTGCAAGCATTTCATCTCATCTGGGAAAAACATTAATTTTTCCGACAGATATTTCATCATTACAAATATTCTATTAATTCTAAAGATTTCACCTCCGCAGTGATTTTCGTTTTTCCCACATGTAAAAATAATAGTTTAAAACAATCCCCAAATGTTGCAATTTTATACATTTTACACTATCTTCATTATGGTATATTAATGCTAGACATTTTAGCCAAATTTTATAGTTGTAGCACTTCTAGAAGTAAAATAATATTTTTCTAATTGTTTAAATTTAAATAACGACCGCCGCAATTCATATATGGTAAAATTGAAATGTTTGTTTGTGGAAATTCACTACTCTGTAAATAATTTGAAAATTTCAGCTTCCTAGCTTATCCCGTAGTACCTAAAGAGTTATCTATTTGTTTAAACTTTAAGAATTTTTAACTGCCAATCAAATCAAAATATCAAAATTAGTATAATCCCTATTTCGTTTTTTTAAGAATTCTACTTATAAAAAAAATTTCAACTCCGTAGCACATGCGGAAATACATAAACCCTGAAAATTTGTTTAAACAACTCGTAAACCCTCACACAAGGATTCGGGCTATGCCAATGCGAAAAACCATCATAGAGACGGGAAAGAAGAGAGGGGGGAGGGAGGTAGATAGATGGATAGATAATCATCTTTATTTGGGCGAAATTTAGACCATAAGGTCCATTCTTACATTTAACCTTTCGTCAATATCATGAATATTAAAAATAAAAGTATTACAATGAAGAGTATATAAAATATACAAAACATAAAGAGATATAAATAAAGCCATTTCAGTTTGTGGAGAAAACCTAGGTAAGAACAGGCTGGTTGTGAGCAAAATTCTATAACCATGCCAAATTTCAAGTCTCCAGGTCAACTGAAAGTGCCTAAACATTAGTATCCTCTTGATGTTATATCATAAGTAAGAGGCATCTATATATAATAGATAGTAATGTTGTGTCATTCCAGAAGGATTCATTCCAACAGAACAAATCCAGCGCAGGAACCAACTGGTATGAATCCACGGCATCTCATTCCTCGGACTCAGAGGAGGTCGTTCCGGACCTTCCAGGCTCAATGGCTCCTCGGACTCCACTCGGATTCAGAAATTTAGTTCCTCGGATTCACAATTATCTCTCTTAAACTAAAAGCCATTGGCCCGAAATTCCGAAAAGGTATCCTTATGTTGACCTAAACTCTCCACTGGTTGAAGATGAACTAAATCTGTGAGTTACAGTCTGTACCCTCTCCTTGTCAGAGAATTTCGTTCCAGAGTTGGATGAATGAAATCGGACATGCGCAGACGTGTATTTCGTACCGGAGTGATGTCTCTGTTCTTTTTGCAATGCAAAAAAATGTTTTTTATTGTTTATTGGGATTGCAAGATTTGACTCCTGTACTTTGAAATTATTGTGAATAAAGGGATATTATGGTTGCATGGGATATTAATAGATGAGAAACAACCACACTTACAACAAAATAATTTGTAATATTTTTATAATACTTTGTTTTGGAGGAAAAATACATCATCAAAGACTTTTACCATTCTTCCACAAAAATTCTTTAATTTCTTAATTTTAATAATATAATAATTTATTAAGAATTCATTTAAATTCTAAAATTTTTTAAATTCTTCCACCAAAGGTTTTTACCATTTGAAACGTGAGAGAGAGAGAAATATAGGAGGGAGATCAGCAATGAAAAGGGTTGCGACAGCTGGAAACAGTAATTTTTCAGGTTTATACCAATAAATGGAGGGCAAAAGAAGTGGAATTTTTAATATTTTTTCGGAAAGTTTTTCAGAATGAAACTAAACACCAGGGGTATGAAACTCCTATGGGAGAATAGATTCCCAGCTTTTACATGTAGTTCACTATGATAAGGGGTCTGCAAAAGGTGCTGCAGTCGCAGTCAGCTCTCTTTCTCTCTCTCTACCACATCACCACAGTGCCACACCTTCCTTGTGTATCATAGCGGAACAGCGGCCATTTTGCTTGATAAAAGTTCGCCATTGCTTATTAAGTGGTTGAAAGTTACTCTGATTTTGTCAAGTAGATATATAGTACATGTGCATTCATCGCTGTTTAAGAAAACGTGACGGAATGAATTTGTTCTGATCTCCAATCAACAGGTAAATCTTAAAAATAGCCTATATTTTTGAAAAAATTCTAACGAACTAGTTCTACAAAGTGCTACGTGAATGCGTTTTGTGAGAATGCTTTTATATTTTCTTAACAGATACCTGCAATGGATATATCTTCTAGGAAGGAAGGAAAGAAATTTCTCTCGTTTTTTTGTGTGCGAGAAGCATTTTGAGAGGAAATGTTTCTCATTTTTAGGTGTTAAGCCTCGCTTACTTCACCTGGCTGTGTCATCCATTGCCCTGGCCGTGAATATGGTACGGGCCAGTTCACAAAATAAGCCGTAATTTTAGATTGAGTAACTGAAATTTCTGTTTAAAACTTCTCGCAGTTATCAGTAGATTATAGTGAATTTTGAAGTTAAACTGCAACATAGATGCCAGAGGATAGAATTGTGCATGTAATAGAATGAAATAAGTGCACCATAGCGATGTCTCATTGTTTTAATTTGAACTATTTTGAATTTACAGAAATTGTTAACTTGATTATTTCTTGTTTCTCATTATGCATTTGTTTCAAAACGTATTTAGAAATACGTATATATTTTTCGATCGAGAAATTGAAATTTCTATATCAAAAGTTTTCCTTGTTATATGATGAATACATATAGATCTTAAATGGGCTAACTGTAACTGCTGTGATCACGTAAACGTCAGCGAATACAACTGTGCTTAGAATAAATTATAAATAAAGTGGACATTTTCTAGTGCAATGTGATGTGTTTAATTTTACAAATGGTAATGTGATCTTCATAGAAACATTCTTTATGGACCGCAATGGGCTGTAAGCGCATTTGCCTTATTTTACATTTATTGCAACATTTGAAGCATGCCCATTGCCTCCTGCATCAATTTCATTAGGTTTAGCAGGTTTAATGATTGACATTCTTAGAAATTAATTTTCATTCTTTTTACAGGTGAAACAGAAAGAGAATGTGTTCCAGGGCCAAAGAAATTACTTTACAAATAGATTTTTGCTTGATCCACAAATTCATTCTTGACGTGAAAGTTTGACATTTTTTGTCGTCCACGTGAATTTCCTTTAAATACGTTTCATGCATAAAAGGTATTAACGTTATAAAATTCTGTTACAATAATTCATTTTTACATCTTTATTGTATACTATTTATGTAAAAATACCTCACTGTTATGTAATTTGATAATGACTTTGTACTCTCGCAATGTGTGATATACGGTAATAAATTTGATTTCTTATATGCAATTCTTTCATTTAAGTCCATGCAATTTATATGCGCTATGATTATCGTATTAAAACGGGAGGGGAAGGGGGCGAGGGACATCCTGTGATGACGTCATGCTAGCATTCGTTAACACGTAGTTTCAAATTTTCCCGTTGACCCATCGATTGTTGCCTTACATAGATAACCTGGGAATCGTTTTATAGCATCAAGTTTCTGGTCTTTCCGTAGGGGTACTAATCTTTGCTAAACACCATCTAGTTTAATTTAGTTACATAGCAATTACCCAATGCAGTGATTTAGATTACTTAGTCGATTTTTTAAAGTTTGTTCAAAAATTTCGGGGGGGGGTTCTGATCCCCTCTCACCATACGCTCATGTCATTTAGTATTGCCATTAACAAATTTGCTATTAATAAAATTATTATGAACAAAATGAGGAGTCGAAAAATCATAACAACAAACAATTTTCTAACATTGATCACAGGAAATCCTACATTTAATCAAGTTCACATGTGCGCCAATGGAACAAAAGGAACGAATCCTCCATATAGTTCTGGCTTCAGAATGATAGAAAAGGAACAAATCCATAAAAAGAACGACAATGCCCATCACTAATAGATAGCAAGTTCCATATTGGATAAAAGAGTTATTACCTTTATAACTTGGATGGCATTTTGCCTTACACAATCCAGGATAACTTCAGCTCAGAATATTAGAAGAAAGAAGAGTAAGCAAAGATTTCAAATTTGCTGGAAGTAGAACCTTCGATACAACAAAACCCTGATATTGCTCTTCATGTGGTAAAAACTGTCACTATCACTTCTGAACAATCATCTTTCCTTATATCCCATGTTGTGTTATACTACGCTCCACATATTTTTTTTATCAATACCATTTTAATATTTATTCAAACCATCCCTTGTCAACTCATAAAATGTCTCCTATGCTGTAGTTATTCTCACTCTGATATACCTGTTTGATGCTGCTGTCTTCTTGGTTATAAAGACCCCCTAATTAAGTTAATTTTTCAAACATTACTTGCACCTAAAGACATTATCATCACTAAGATTTTTTATTTGATTATAGATGCTATCTCATAATCTTATAGTACAGGCAACTCTCTTTCAATGAATGACATGCACTCCTGAAAATTGCTTGCTACAGGAAAATTGTTAGAACATCGTTGACTTCCATATCAAAAGCAAAGATGTGTTCCAACCAAAATATTTTCAATCTTGAATTCATTTTATACTTTTTAAGTATCAAATATTGTCCATCAAAGCACCTAAAATATTGGATCAAATGAGACAACCAAACAATAAAAAGCCTTCTTAGTGATAAGGATGTGTGAGTTAACAAATCATCATGATGTAACAATCCTATTGCAGTTGACCACTGTTATTCTATGTCACAAACTGAAGCATAGAATGATGGCCAAATCCAGTTCCCTAGAACCGATGCTCAATATGATCAGTTACTTTCTTTTGAAATGCTTTCAAAAATATTAAGAATAACTTTGACATTCGTTTGATTTTATTCACAATTTATATTTTTGCATAAGTATAGTGGTGCTTGCCGAATCAAAAAGGTTCAGAACCCTCTGCCCTATAGGTATACAAGAGGGCCTTTGAATACGACTTTTCATAAACATGAATTTTTATGATCCAAGTTATATATTTGGTAATCTTCGTCAAACTGCACACACATTTCCTTGCTTTCAAATTCAATACATTTGTTAACTTGTGTGTTAAATGAATGTCTGTTGAAGGAGAGTTGCCTGTATCCTTAAATGGCTACGCTACAAAGAATCATGTCAATTTTACAAGCACAGATATAATAATAATAATAAACCTCTTAGTTCAATTAGTACTGGTTAGAAAATAAATTGATAAATCAAAAATTTAATATTTCTGAGAGGAAAGGGGAACCTACTTAAGTGATCACACAATAGTTCACTGCTCGAAGAAACCATAATCATATCTGGCTGTTTTAATTGGACCCAACTTTCTGGCAATATTATAAGGTCAGATGGTGCACAACTAGAATGGCATTCAAAAAAATAAATTGAAAATATTTGCACTTGGAAAACTGGAGATGCCATATTAATTCATTTTTATTATGTTTAACTGATAAGTAATCTACCACCAAAGGAAATATGCTGAATTAAATAGAAATGTCTATCACAACTATCACTATCATTATATAACAGATTCCTAAAAATTTGCATGAACTGTAAGTATTCAACTAACTTTCACTGATAAAAACCTAGCAAAATTTCATAAATTGCCTTCCCAAAGCACTTCCACAAATTTAACGGAGACAATCTATTATTCATCTGACAAAATGCAGAAAGAAGGAATTAAACTATTTTATCATTTATGAATTTCTATCTTATTGCCACAATTATCCTAAAATTTTAATAATTTTGATGCTCATGTTAAACCCACAGCCCATATTCTAAACATATCTTTAAAATAATGAAACCTGAGAAATGCCCATAGTGCAGCTTTTCTGCATATTTCAAAACATTTATCTTGAAGCCTGCCGAGCAACTTTTGTGCATGCATATACTTGCCGATTTTTAGGCAATGGTGGAATTAAGAAAATCACCTGTACAACGCTCCTCTCAAATTAATGTTATGCTGACACTGTGAAAATCTACAAGTGGCAAATTTCTGGTAGATATGATAAAAATAAAGTATCCCAAAAACTAATGCATGGGTACATGAATAAATATACTTTTTCATTAAAATGCAGTGAGAATGCTCACCACAAGCTTCCGAGATAATAGCAGAAGACTTTTACTCAAAAGAGCCAATCCGATATAGGCCATATTAAACATTAATGCGATAGTGGACATCAGATACCACGCGTCCTTAACTAGGAAAAATCAAGTTTTCGCGATACGATAAATAAAACCAAGAAGTCAATCTCGCATTCTCGTTCACAGTAAAATAATTCTGAAAAAACCGATTACAATAATTCGACGTTAATTCAAAATAAAAATGTCTCAAGATTTCATTACCTGATAATGACGACTTCATCCCGGAGCCAAATGAGGTTACTTTCTCCACATCAACTTTACTCCCCGCCGTAGCAGGACCAGAACACCAACTGAGTGTGGTCATAAGAGCACTAACGCTATGCAGACGTCCCAGACAAGAAAAATCAGCCTCTTGCAGCTTTAATGTGCAGCCAACTTTGACTGTTGCATATTAGTACGTGGACTACAATGTTTTACGACATGCTGATTCACCTCTAGCCTGTTAGTACGTGCACATACAAGGTTTATGTTTAACTTAATTAAAGAAAGCGTAGCACCCGATATTGGAGTAAATAAAAACACATGAAATGGTAATAAGAAGGTCCCTATTGTACAAGAACACGTGTGTGAAGTTATATACGATAGAATCGAACCATATGCGATATCGAGATAAACAAAAGAGCTACGAAAACATCGACAAACCTTTCGGAAATAAAGTGAAAAAATAAGATGTTGCCTTACAGCAAAGACCCCTACTTACAGTAAAAACTTTGTTATCCGGCATGGAAAGGGATTTGGAGCTCCGGATAATCAAATTTTCCGATTATCTGAGCTGCCTATCTACCTAGGATTCACTAACTGATAACAAGAGTGAAACTAGAATTTTGGATATGTAAACTATATTGAAATCAACCTGTACTGAGTATGTACTATAGGACAAGCAAACCAAATTAAATCATATTTCACTAAAAAGATACTGTAATGAACTTCACTTCAAAATCTTTTATTTATGTATGCATAATGTGACCAGATTTCACATCAGCCAAACCTGGACGAACTCTGTTTTCCCCTGGAGTGTAGGCAATTTACAGCGACCGACTAGAGCTCAGCTGCTTATTCCGATAAATTGAGACGGAGTTCGACACGAATTCACAAACAGATGTAATTACTGAGTAAGAGCCGGTATAAAATTTACCAAAATAGAGATTCGGGAGAATTTCTTTCTCATTCTTGTTTTCTCCAATGACGATTCTCTTGTCAAAAATGAAGAAAAAATAAATAAATAAATGATCATATATTAATATTCCCTCCCTCTCTCTCCCTCCGTCTATCTGCCTCTTTTCTTCCCCTCCCCCCCTCTCATTCCTTCCTGTCCCAATCCATAGCTCTCCCTCTTTTTCTCCATCTTCTTTATCTCTCTCCTCCCATCCTTACTCGCTATGTACCTTCCATTCTATATCCCTTCCTTCCTATCTCCCTCCCCACACCCCCTCTCTCTTACTCTACATCTATATAGTCGTTTAGATAAGCAAAAGAATCCAAACTATATCGCAGTCCCATTAAGATTACGTAATTTCTCAAAAAATCCTACGATAATTTTAGGCAACACTTTCTGATTTTTACCTTTTTCCAAACTCCTAATAATGTTTATTTTTTAGTTAAGCCTCAACACAACTCTCTTGCTTTTTTGTCTTGAACTTATATGAAGATGCTTTATTCAAAGCCATTTTGCTTGGATGGGTAAATTTTGAACAGATAAACGGCATGTAAAGTATTAATCTCTCACAAGTCAACTGGAATGATCGAATCACAATGGTGAACTGTTTACATTTCAAATGCTGCCAAGTGGCAAAGCTCCGAAAACTTCTGGTTTGGAAATGTCGTTTATTCAAGTTTTCAGAATATTTAGGTGCCAGATAACAAAGCTTTTACTGTAATACTTACCTCCATAACAGCTTCAACATTAGTACATTTAATATTTTTGCATGAGGCAATTTCAAATAATTCAGTAGGATTAATATGGGTAAAATTTGACTTCATCCATGTTATTCCTGAAGGGATATTGTTAAATATCTAGTAGTGATTATATTATTAACATCATTATCTTTAATTCACATGTTTTTCTGAAATCAAATCTTATTTCATCTAATCTGTTGGTTAATCCAATAATCCTTTAAATGACGGAATTTAAATGATCAGATTTTTTTACCATGATGTTAGTTACTTTTCTTATTTCCTTATAACTTTAGAGCACCACTTCCTTTACCTCCTAACTGAAAAAGATTTATCCAGAAACTATGCAGAAAAATAGCAATTTCCCACCCTTGCTTATGTTCCCATCAGATCTTTAGGTCCTTATCTGGTCTGTGTACTTTCCGAACCTCTTCTATTCACAAACAATCCTAAACTGGAGGAAAGCAATACCATTTCAAAGGACAAAATCTGCTCTAGCCATCACATATTTCATGACTATCAATACACAATAATGCTTTACTGAAACATGGGTTCCCCTGGGCTTGAGCTATATTTTCCCTGCAGATGCCTTCAAAACTGTCCGAGAGAATGGGTGGATATTTTTAAGTTTAAAATATCACTATATAGATTATTTCATTTTTTAGATTTCTTCAGGGAAAAAAATGACAACTCTCATTACTACAAACATTCACTTTGCCAATCAATATGTGAACATTGTCCAAGAATGCTGAAGTTTATTTTTATAATGGAATCATTATTTTTAAAAAAGGTCCTTTTCATGCTCATATTTAAAAAATTTACAGGTTTTATTGTCATTTTTTCTAAGCATCCACATTTGCACTCCATTGTTTTATGATGTGTTTAGGGTTGCCACCTCTCCCGGAATTATGGAGTATAAGACGCGTGTCCACCGGCAGGAGGTCAAAATCTCCCAAAATTTAGGAATCTGCCGATCCGTGGCTATACTTCCCTAGTTGAAATTGTAAATTTAGTTTGGCCGGTATATTTAATCCAAAGTAATGGATAACTAATGCAAAGATGTATACTTTCTCGGTGACTCCCTCATGTTCCTCTCAATGGAGATGACGATTTTTTAACAATGTACTCACAAACATTTTTATTGTTACACTTGAACCTTCTTAGAGAATGTTAAAGCAATATTCCTTGAAAATTCATTCTGGTTTGAAATTTTGTAGAATATAGTGAACGTCTCATTTTCTTAAAATTCAGTCAGTTTCCTCATAGTCTGCAAATAATGCACCTGTAAATTTTGGTAAACACAATTCTGTGTACCAAATACTTTTTTCATTTAATGAAAAACTTTTAAAGGCAAAATGTGTCATATTTTACATAACTGTGTTAAATTTGCACTAAAAGCGCTTCCTTTTGATGTAGAGATGTTAGTTATGAAAGTATACAGTGAATTTTCTGCTTTTGCTAAGCGCACAGAAAAGCTAAAATCATTCTGTCAATTTGTCAATGTAGAATACAAACAAATTCTAAGGCACGTGTCAACAACATGGTTATCTCTATTACCAGCTATTGAAAGGGTGCTCTCTAACTGGGTAGCTTTGAGGGAATTATTTTAGAGGAAGGTGAAACTGAGTGTTTGCAAATAATATGGAAAGTATTTGGAGATGAAAGTTCTCCAGCACTTTGCTATTCGTATTTTTTGAAAAATATTTTGAATTTATTTGAGAATAGTGTTACAATTTTGGAAAGTGATGATGTTACATGCAAGGAGTTGCATGTAGTTATGTTAGATATTCGCAAGAAGATTACCAATAGGAAAAATGATAAATTTTATGGCCAGAAAACATTTTATATATTGAGTAGCTTAAATGAAGTGGATAGATTGCAGTTTACAGTAGATGTAAACTATTTCTTTCAAAGGTGCTTAACTTACCTTCGCAGTTGAACCCTGTTCACTGTCAGGTCAGGTTCTCCCCTGGGGATGCCCACTTGGTGGGTGAAATGCATAGAGATTTTCCTATATTTTTGGCTGAAGGAGTTTTCTACCACCGAGTTACCTGGAAAAGTGGTATGATTTTGAGAGTTCTACATACAAAAACATGAATATATTATCAATGAAGATCGAAATTACATGGGATGAACTCAAAAATCTTGGAAATACACTAAAATTAGCAATCGATGAAGACAAACTATATGAAGACTTATGTGTATTCCATGGCCTCCGTGAAGTTGTAGCGGCTAGTACAAAAAGGGTAAACTTAAGATGGGTTAACTTCTTTTCTAAAGTGAATAAAGGAGTTGGAGAAGAACTGAAAAAAATTGTATCGTTTGTGCTCTCGATTCCAGTGTCTAATGCAGCTTGCGAACGAATTTTCAGTGTCATGAATGAACTGTGGTGCAAAAACAGAAACAAACTAAGCATACATCACGTCATGGCTGAAATCCAAGTCTGCACAAATTTTAATCTTTCTTGTAAGGACTTCCATGCGTTTTTACTATCAAAACCAAAACCTTTGGAGGCTGCACGAAGCAATTCGAAATATAATTTTAAATTTAATAAATGAATAAGGGTTTTTTGAAAAGACACTCTGTTCAATATTTGCTATAATTATGTGTAAAATACAATCATTGTCAAATTTAGGTTAATGTATTCTAAATAGTAATTAAACGAGTTTCATAAGCCTTGCTTAATTTTTCAATGCATGAGAAATATTCCATGAGAAAGTGATTTTAGATGAATGATACCAGATTATATTTAGTTTCCTTCTGTATCAGAGATTCATCTCTAACTTGATTGTTGAAATTCAACAAGAATGTAGGCTGGAGTCCAGCACCACAAAAAATCAGTTGGAATACTAATCGTTTGTTTAGTAATAACAAATATCTAAGATTTACTGCTTGGTTTATATATTTTTCGACTGAGAGAAAATCCCCCGGAATTTTCACCACCTAAATTAGAAATCTCCCGGAATGAACCTCTCGCTAGGTGGCAATCCTAGATGTGTTATTTTAGATAGCGAGGTGGAACCACCAATGGCAGCCTGCTGAATTCATTTGAGAAATTCTGATGATTAAAGGGAAAACATGACATGTTGTAAGTAGATTGAGCAACAATCCCACCAAACAGTGCTGTGTACTGCATCTCAGAAAGCTACCCAATTGTTCCAAAATTTAACATTTCCTGCAAAAAAGTCAGTGTATTTCATCTTTTCTTTTTGCAGTAGATATTAAATTTGCTGATTTGGTAGGACATTTGTAACCCCTCATGGATATTCAACAGCAGCCCATGTAGACTGGGGTAGCTGGGAATTTCTCTGGAGTTTGTCTATGAGGTGTTCTCCTCCAATGTTTTACACATAGCTGGACCCTATCAAATCTTCAACAATGCTCTTTAGAAGTCGATCATTTTGAGCCAACATTCAGAAAATACCATTCATTTTTAGGTGGTGTGCACCCTTTTTTATAAATGCATATCGATAGTAAAGCAATCAACTCAAAACTAATCGATATGAGGAAAGTGATTGTGTATCTAAGTCAGTCAGCATTCAGAAGTAATTCAGATTCACCTTGGTTTTTGCAGTAAGCACTCCCTGCGGTAGATTAGTTTTTTCATGCGTTGTCACATAAATTTTATTTCACCATGTTCCTAATGTACAAAGCAATCAATCTACTTCTCTCAATTCTTAAATTTTAAACCTTAGCAGAAGATATAAACTCTTTAAACTATGAGATACAACAGCTATTATTGCTACTTTTGAATACTAGCAGATTTCCCATTGCTTTACCTCAGGAAATCTCATTTTATTTAAAAATTTGTAGGATAAATTTCTTACTTTAATTATAAAGTATCTAATTGTGAACAATAACACAATAATAGAGGAATTAAATCTCTCCAAACAGACTAACAACCTCAGTATTTAAATAACATTTTCCTGCTGCTAATGCATACTGCCAGTATAAAAATATCAAATTATTATGTGTTCTGTGTAAAATATACATATGATAATTGCTGGTGCTACTAAAACTGTGATTTATAGAATCTCTCCTACATTTTGTAAAAGTAATTAGTGTTTTATAAGCATTTACTTTTGCACAGATAATTATATTTTCATGACTTTTAAAAATGTTTCTAGTTTAAATTTTATTATGACAAAGTCTATTGCTATGTAATATTGCTTAATGATGACTAAATACTGATACATCTGTAATGCCTTTCACTCTCGGTGATCTAAACAAATTTGTTATAAATTCTGTAGAAAATATAATTTCCAATATTAGAAGCTCACTATAAAAGATATGACATGCTCCAGAACTGCAGAGCCATTTTCAATTGGAAATGGGCCACACCCCAAAATATTGAAAAATTATCAACAATTTTAAAAGTTCCAAGTGCAGATATTTATAGTTTGTCCAATTATCTAATCAAAGAGGTCAATGAAATATCTCTGAGCCCCTAGCAATAATATTCAATTCTTGTTTACAATCTGGCACTTTCCCCAGTGCCCTTAAGTATGCAAAAACTGTGCCCGTCTACAAAAAAGGGGATAAGGAGTTACCCTGTAACTATCATCCAGTCTCCATTGTCCCTATCACAGGCAACGTTGTTGAAACCACAATTAAAAGTCAATTATATATATGTGCATTTTAAAAGTAATAACATCTTTGCACCTTCCCAATTTGGCTTTCATATGGGTAAATCAACAGCTTTAGTTGTTGACCATGTTATCAATAAAATTTTAAACGCTTTCAAAGAGAAATCCTCCAGTGCCCTAACTGCATGTGACCTTTCCAAAGCCTTCGACTGTGTCTTCCACTCGATCGTACTACAAAAACTCGAATACTATAGGATTCAAAATTTGGAATTAGTGCAGGCTGTTTCCTTCTTATACGATTGATGCAGACGACCAACCTGCACACTGCAATTTTTGTGTACTATGCTTACATTTACTGCCATAATAAATATGGCATTACAGTCTGGAATCGCTCCCACCATTCTCTTCGGATATACAAGCTGCAGAAGTGGGCGGTGAGAATTCTAGCCAAGGTTAAATAGCGTGATAGTTGTAACTTGTATACAAACCTTCCAATTCTGTTCTCTGTTTATATATGTTTTACTTTATTCTATATATAAAAATAATATAAACTTTCACAATTAAAATCCAATACCGATGTCCATGAAAACACTGGCTTCAAATAAGATGGATCTGTCATCTATTACTAAAAATGTGCATTAAGTACAGCACATACTGGATTAGTATTTTATAATAAGCCATCTGCTACTCATAAAAAAGGAGGGCAATAAAAAACTTCCAACAGAAACTCTGAGAGTACCTCATAAAAGATTACAATAAAACTATTCCGTTGAAGAATTTACCTGCAACTGAATCTCACCGACATAAGTCAAATCACCATTTGTTACATATGGATGTATTGTGAATGCTTTCTTACATATGATTTATTTTTACAAGATATAACATATTTCTGCAAACAAATCGCTTGGACGAATACAGTGGCGGCTAGTGTATAGGCACTGCGGAACTGCAGCACCCCCTATTTCCACTTGATATTATCGATAACATTTAATATAATGAGTCCTTTTTTCTTTAATTCTTTCTTTATTTTTGTAGTACAATATATATTCCTTAAGCTTAATGTCAGTACTTCAGTAGCCATCCCCCAGTTTATGAAAAAGATACAAAAATCTTTGTATGGAACTGTGCGCTTCACAGTGCCAGCGACGTGGTGTTTGACTGTTGTGTGCATGCGCACATAGGAGGGGGGTGGGGAGGAAGGCGGGACTGCCAGGTAGAGAGAGCACTGTTGCTCTCGCAGTGCCGGCTCTGGCGTGATGGTGGAAGGAAGTTTTTTTTTACTCAGCGTGTGTTGTGCTTAAAAACCATGTACCATATTCTTGAATGTGATAAAGTGTAGAAGAGTGTAGAATTAGATTATTATTCTGCTTCCAGCTATTCTATTTGATTCATTTTTTTCGGTTCTTTTATTTAACAGAAAACTTTAACCATGGCCTTTCATCCCCAAGAAATAAGTTCTGTGACTGTAAGTGAACTTCAACAGCTTAAGTTTTCACAGCTATCTCTCCATGAGAAAGTTACAGTTAAGAAAAGAGGTCTTTCAACACCTGATATTCTAATATCTCAACCAGGCAAAAGCAACAACAAGAAATATATTCGTAGCTTTAATTCTGAATGGTACCAACGGAAAAGTTGGCTTTGCGGCTGTGAGGTAAAAAATGCACTGTTTTGCTTCCCGTGTTTGCTGTTTGGAGGTGATGTACCGTGGACAAAAGATGGTTTTAGAAATATAAACAAAATGAAAGAAAAAACTGAAAAGCATGAGAAGTCAAAGAAGCACGTTGATAATGTTGTTTCACTGTCACTTTTAGGAACCGTAAGTATTAAGGAGAAACTTAGTGAGGCATACAGACTTTCAATCGATGAGCATAATATAAAAGTTAAAAAGAACCGTGAAATTTTGTCCAAAATAATAGACTGCATTTACTTTTGTGGAAACTTTGAAACTCCCTTACGTGGACATGAATAGATCAAGCTTGAACTGTAACAATTTAAGTTAAAGTAAGTAAAAAATGTTTGGTTTTTTTTGTTAAGATTTTATCAAGTTCCTGAATAAATTTTCTTTTTATACATGTTTTTTTCCTTTTACACAATTTCAAAACAAAGGCTAAAAATTTTCTGGAGCAGCACCCCCACTAATTTTAGCTACGAGCCGCCACTGGACGAATTTCAAGAATATAACTATGTAATGTTAATACTAATTCATTTAGTATGAGATCCTGGCGCTAGAGGGAGACAGTGGTCGAATCTCCTGATTTTTAGATGCAAGATAGCAGATCTTAAGGGTAAAGCCTACTGAGTCATAATGTGAATCTCGGACGCAAGATGCCACCGCGGTCACTCGGATTTCGTGCACTAGTAGTTCGAATTTTGGACGTAGGGATTAGTCCTGTCGCACCAATGACGTAACCAAAAGAAGATGGAAGGGATGGGGCAGAACCAAGATGATACCATGATACCTCTTCCCTTCCCCGACCTAATCAGCAAAGGAGGGGAAGTGCCTGGCACACTAGGAAAATATTCTCTGGCGATTGAATGCGCCTGTCAACATCACCCTCCCCTCTAGCTCTGCCGTGAGTAGGCTGACCGTATATGATAACAAAGTATTAGATTTCGGGCGGAGACATCGGCGATTGCACTCACCGCACCTCTAGGTGTGAATCCGCCACACCTTTTTTCCCCAAGACCTAGCCTAGAAGGTCCTCGGCGTTCACAATAGATGCTCACATGATTGACCTTTCGTTTTCTAATTTTTCAATCCCATAAAAGCCGTCAGACTTACTATTTCGTCCTGCGTCAGCGTTCGTTTCTTTTATCTATTGACGCTAGATAGTTCGTGAAATCTAATTAACCTTTATATATTTTAAAAGAATACTTATTATATTACAATGACTATCAGGCAAAATAGGTATATATATATATATATATATATATATTAACTATAGGAAAAGAAAAGGTAGTGATGAGGGTGGCAACAAGGTGTTGAGGGAAGCCCAGCGGACACTTACCAAGTTGAGGACCAAGCTGGCAGGCTGCTGGGGGCGTCGAAGAGAGACATGTAAAAACACACGAACACAAAAACACGCAAGCTTATCGGGCCTATGCCCTTCTTCAGCGAAAGAGTAACGTAAAGTGACACACTGGGCGGGGAATGACAGGGTGATGTGGGAAGGTTGATGATTGGAGGAGGTGGGGAGTAGGAGGGGTGGATAGCCAATAAAGAGGGAGTGTGGTAAGGGAAAGTGTATATATATATATATATATATAAAATATATATATATATAGTATATATATATATATATCCTATATTGTATTGTATTTATATTAATAAGTAGTTATAGTAATTTTAAATTTATAAACAAATCACAAAAACCGCAAGGTATTAAAAATATGTAATTATAATTAACAACCCCCATTGTAATTGAGCACTTACTGACCGGCCGGGAACGAGGGTGTCACCACGAGGGACGGCCTATATTTGTGGTAAAACTTCTTACCAAACCAATGAAGAGAGAGGGGAGAGGGAGACAGTAAGGGTTACAAAGAAAACGAATGGGAGGTAATTGGATGAGCGGTAGGGAAAAGAAGGAGTGGGAAAGGAAGGCGAAAGCAACATAGTAGCAAACTGTTACAAAAACTTGGTAAACACAAAGTTGAGCCTGACCTCATTAATTATATACATAATGATGACATACTTACTAATTTAAATACAGAAAGTTGCGCCCGGGGCAGAAGCCCCGCTTGCTCCGCCCTAGTTACGGCACTGCTCTCAGGAAACGTATGAAATGTACATTACTCCTGCTCATCTCCAGGTTCACGTATCTCCATTGACCTGCACATTCTGGGGTAGACGATTTCCGGAAGAAGAACTTTGGTGTAAAAGAACACTAGTTTTTTTCCATCTTCTCTTTCCAAAAAAGATCGTTTTTTAGTATTCGTCACACGACGCAGTCTTTTGTAGTCCAAACCACAAAATCACAGAAGGGAAGGCCTGTCACATGGAGCTGACCCTGAACTTGGTAATAGTAATTGTGCTTTTTTTTAGTTGAAGGTCTTCGTTTAGGCAAAAGCACTTTAAATTTTCTGAGGCACAATTTATTGTCATTGTTTCGGCCGATTTCGGGCACTTTATTTCCACAATCGTCAGTCAAGAAAATGGAAAATATTTTTAACACGTTCACGACGGCGTGAACCAACCGGTAAGTCACGCTTGTCTCTCCTCATAGGCGTCGTGACCCGCCGGTGGGTCACCGGCGATCGGGCCCGCAGCCGCCGTGTTACACCGGTGGGTCACGTCCTCTAAGTTAAGAATACAGTTTTCTTGCTCGTACGACCCTCAGCAAGGATTCTGATCTTTATATACGCCCACAGATGTAGCGTAGGTTACTGTGCATGGTTATTTTGATAAAAAAATACGTAAAACTTATAATTCTAACAAGGTTAAATAAATAATTCAACGCACTTTTGGAACATGTTTTATTCCGGTTCAGTAAAACGTGATAACATTACACATTTTGTTTTTATTAGATAGAAATATAATCAAAATAAAAAATTGTGCAAATGAAAATTCATTTGTTTATAAAACATACGTAATTTACTTATACACTATGATACGCTATAAAAGCGATGTCTAAATTGGCATTTTTTGTAGAATACAAATATAACATTCTTTATAATACTGAATTTGAAAATGTACTTTCGAATACGATGCATAACTTCAACTTCTCTACACGTAATAAAACGATATATTTCAATAATGTATTTTACAAAATGCGAATGTCATAGATACACTGAAGTACCGCTGTGATCAGTTGAAAATCTTCAAAAAAATTTCTAGAATACCATTTCCCGAATATATTGTGAACTCACTCGTGCAAAAGCCAAATCAAAAATGCTCGCTATTTCAGGATTTCTAAGGGAAATGGTAGAGGAGGGAATGGGGCAGCCGATGAGAAAGGAGAAGGGACGTCGGCAAATAAAAATGAAAACAATTAGAGAGTTTATAGCTGCTTGTGCTTATGGGTAAAATACTCTAATTCACTCAAATTTCGCATGGATTTTCTCGGCCCGCCTACACATCTGGTTGGGATACGATGCAACCAAAACAGAAAAACAACACGCTGCAGTTTTGTATATGGTGGGTCACAAAACGTAAGATTTTAGGGTCTTAGTAATTCTAATTTCTCAAGAGAGATGGCTATTACAGACAATATCGTATAATTATTGTAAATAATTATAGCAATGGATTACATAATCTTTCTAATAGAATTACTGCTGTCATCGTAAGGTTTAGTAAGAATTTCATTAGAAAATTAATTCTTACACATTTTAAAAAATTTCTATAAATAAATTCCCTCTCCCTTGAGTTGTATAAATTAACAATAATAAAATAATTCGATCCGTGGAGCTTTATCCAATAAAAAATAAAAATTATAATGGAGAAAATTTAGTGCTGCATCAGTTTTTTCGGAAAACCCTGAAAATATTAGGAAATAAGTAAAATAGGTGTTAGTAAAATAATCAACTTAAAGCGTGATTAAGGAATCTATGTAACAAATATATTTTAACCATCTACCTATAGCAGTTATTTTGCAGTCGTATTAGGGCTTTAAGAAAATTTGAGCCCGGCTGACGGCGAACAATAGAAACCTCGCAAAAATATTTCATCGAGTTGGCAGGTAACTTAAAACGATGCCAAAACCAATAGACGGTTACAGAATATAAAAACAAACTTAAAATTATAGTCTCAATAGAGGATGAGAAAATTACGAGTGGTCCTGTCGAGTTATGTAGTAATATAATTTTTACAACGCCGGCGCAGAAGATTTGAAAAAATTACCTCATGAAAACTCATATGCGGCAAGAACCACGGGGGATAGGCGTTAATAAAAAGTAACAATTTACGCATAATTTAATTCACTATGAACTGCTGCAATTTGCAGACACCTACCCTCCGTGGTGTTTTCTCTATTGGACATTTACCGTTTTGATGAATTTCTAGCCAGGCCGACGCCGAACCGGTTGAACCCCGCAAAAATATTTTTTCCCAGAACATAGGGAAGTTTCGACTACTTAAAAGCACTAAGGTAATAACAGGTATTTACAGTTAAATTCGCTGTTTTTGTATTTCGCATTTTTATTACGGAAAAAAATCGATGATTTTCGCGGAAAAAATCGAGCACGCTATCGCCATTTTTGGAGAAGCCCACATATCTAAAAAACTGCGTGGGGTAAGTTAAAATGATTTATATCCTTTATTACATAATTATAATGCGCAGTTAACACAAGCACCTCCTATAACCTAACCCACATAGTAATTGCACAATAGGCTACGACGCCCCACCAGGGACGGTAGCCCATCAGTCATCGCAGGTTAAAAATACTTATCGATAGGATAGGTGACGATAAACAATATCGAAAAATCAACTATACCATGAAATGCTGTTCAGGAGAAAATAAACTTCCTACATTGTTTAATTAAAAAGATAAATATTTTTGTCTTTAATATGAGTGCGCTTTTTCCATTGTTTTTGGAAAAATCAACGTATCTGACAAATGACGCGGTTTAAGAAATAGCAGCATGCACTAATGAACGCGTAATTCAATTTTCTATAGGATACATGTATTGACAAACACCTACCTCCCCAAAAATTTTGAACTATCGTAGGGTCGGCCCGGGCCTGCACTCGAGAGGGGCCCGTTGCGCATCCGGAACCCTTATTGGAAAAACATTTTTGGGAGGGGTAGCTTGTTGAGACAAACATAAGATTACAGATAATTCGACATTTATTTGGTAGGGTTAAATTTCCTATCTTTCGTCTTTTTGCTCGAAATTTTTTTTTCGAGTTTCACGTTTATGTTTTTTCGCGTTTTGGCGTTTTTTGAAAAATCAAAATATCTGAAAAGCGACGGGGGGTAGGTGAATTTAGTTTTCATTGCCGAACGTCAAGTGTAATTGTTGACATTTTACTGTAATAAGCTACCTTGCTTGGTTTGGCGGATATTGTTGAATTTTCATCTTCGAGAGCGCCGGACGCGGCCGAACTGGCTGTGGAGATGTCCAATTAAGCGTTGTTTTAAACGTCCCGGGTTCAAATTGACAACGTCGTGCAATTTAGACAAAAGTGGTTAATGTGGGTGGTCAATAACAATTTCGTACGCCATTGACTTTTTCTGTCAATTGGTATTTACCTCAAATAAAGCCTTCGATTCGACGCTTTGGTGTCTTTGAACGTATATAAATAAGTTTCCTCTCAATGGAAGTAGTAGAAAAAATAAAGTTAAACACAAAATGATATACTTAGTTATTACTGTGAACGATCTTATTCTATCTATTGTTTTAGCTCCACTAGAAATGTTTAAGTTTTACGCAAAATTTAGACCGCGGCGCGTCGAGGGTTGAATAACCCAATACAGCGAGATATCTTGTAGGGGTAGGTGATTATGATATACATTTCCAAACTTGTCATGTAATGTTTAATATGCCTGTAATTTTTGTTTACCTCCTCTCTTTACGTTGATCATGATTGCTGCTTATACAAATTTGTGATCTCCAAGCATATTTCGTTGTGTTTTCCAAAAATCGTATTTTATAATATTTATTTTTTGGTACGTCAAATTTGTTTGCATCTTAGAACGTATTAGTATGTTCTTTATCATAAACAAATAAAAGATTATGATAATATGTTATTATAAATTTTAAATATTTTTTAAGTTTTACAGTGATGTACGAGCGACGCGTCGAGAAGGTCGTATAACCTTTGATAATGAGAAATCTAAGAGGGGTAGGTAATAGTCTTACACATCATCATATGTAGATTATAATGCTTCACATGAGCTGTTAGTGGCTATTACCTGGATTTCGTAGGTTTTTCATAATTGTAGATTGTGTGTTTTACCGTTACTTGACTGACATCGGTAGCGCATCCGAAATCTCCGTTGAATTTTTTGTTGTTTCATCATAACTAATTGGCAACAATTTTAATAAACGTGAGATGTTATATTTAAGTATCTGTAAAAACCTGATTTCGCTAATGTTGTTTTTATTTTCAGAAAAAAATATATTCTTGTCAAGGTGCCTTGCGCGCGAGATTTTTATAGTTTTAGATAAATCGATGTTACGAAAAAACTGCGGGGGGTAGGTGTTTAATTTTTAAATCACTATACGTTAATTATAAGGTGTTATTGTCTTTGAGAAAGAAAATAACCTACTCTACGTAGTTCTTTTGTAATTCTTGGCTAAGCCCGTCCTAGAGCGTACATTTCAGCAGGTAGCGTATCCGAAAGGTTTTTTAAAATACGCTATGCTAAGTTTTAGGTCACAGAAAAGTATATATAAACTATTTCAAAGTATTTGTCTGTCAATTTTATTAATCTTGATCTCTTGCCTATCGTAGTTTTTTCGTTTGCGATTATTAACTACGATAAGTAAACTAGATTTTGCGCAAGGCCGTAATTGACAGCGAAATAATGGATATATGTAATTTGTAGGTTATAAAATTATATATCAAAATACGTACAATTCTATGCTTAATAACACCTATGATTTCTGGCTTTCTGCTCTCTTCCATTTCTTTACAAGCAATAACTAAAGTTTATTGCGTAATTTGATAGTTTGTGCTAGCTCTTCGGCTGTTATAATTAAAAAAATTGACGCCTGGAAGGCTTTAGTGAAGCACACAAATTTATTTATGAATATCTGCTGTGTATTACCTGTTATTGCTGATATCCAACACTGCTTGTTTTTCTCGTATTCAGTTCCTTTCTCTGCAGTTGATTGATGATGAATGACCATGAACGTGTAAAGTATCATTTATCACTTCTTTATACCATTATGTGTCATTTAAATTGCTGATTACGATAAAATAAGATGTTTTTCAAATTACCTAAATGTTTTTAAACATCTTAATGTCGTATGTATTCCATAATCTGCAATAACTAAACTTTCGACACGTTTCAACTTCTTTGTTGGTCATTCCGAATATCGATATATCGTATATAACTTCGCACACATTGTCAGTTGTGGTTTTTGATCAACAGTTGAAGGTGCTGATGGAAATTGCGTGCTATTTAATTAAGTTACATGCTCTAGAAAAGGAATTAGAAAATTGCATTAAGCAAATGACGGACAGTCAGAATGAATTTGTATTTCATCTGTGTTAATTGCGTTACCATCCAAATTCTATTATCAAATTAAAGAAATGAATATTATGAAAGATAGTGTGGTAAGCTGTGATTTTTGTCTTGCGACATACTTTGAAGAAGCTATTCATTTTTAATGTATGCATTATTTCTCAGTGTGAAGATGAATGGTCCGAAATCCAGCAACGCTTTGATAAAGAAGGTTTGGATTTCAAAAGTCTTGGTCCAGAGGAACGCATACTTCACGTGTGGCGGTGGCTGGTTGACGCAGAAAGCAATTTACGAAGCTCAAGAAAAATGTTGGATAAATTGCGTGAACTTCAAAGTGAAGAAATGGAGGTAAGTTTACTTTCTTCATATTTCTTTTTGAGAAGTGGCTTCGGAGCCAAATCTCGAACGGCCGCCAATATCATGCAATGCTTCCACTCGATTTTCGCTGCTCGTGCATAAATTAAACAGGTATTGGTGTGAATGAGGCAATGCACTATATATTTAATTTCGACGGAAATGACGTAAAATCAAAATACCCTTCGTTGCGCGATAAATCTATTTGGATTACAATTTCAAATTTTAGGAGATGGAAAGTTATATGTGTCATATCCGAGAGTTGGCAGAAGAGAGAGCGGAACATTTAGAATCTGAAACTGAGGCCTTGCGCTCTCGCCTCGAGTCGTCTCAGCACCAAGCGGCAACCTTAGCCAACCTCTTACGTCAAAGTGGACTTAGAGGATCTTCTGAAGATTCTATTGGAGAACAGGTATTTTTAGTCACCTCACTAGACTTGCCAAGTTTCCTATTTTTTATGCTCATGGAAAATATCTCCCAATTTTATATGGTGATCATGTCACAAGGACTCCGGTTAGCCTTATTAAAATAAGTTATTTATATGAATAGATATTCAGTCATCTATTGTAAGCACCACGTTTTTTCGTACCTGCATTGCTTTTTTAGAAACTTAGACATTCTTAATCATTTTTGTAGAAATACATATCTAAATTTACACAGGGCTACTCCTACCGTAGAGGCGAGCTTGACAATTGCCTAGGGCAGTGGTTCTCAACCTTTTGTATCTTGCGTCCCACCTACCATTTTGTCAAAAAACCTTTTTCCCACCATGATAAAAGCAAACCCTATCTTTTCCAAAAAATGAATTATTATGTCCATTGCATTTCAGTATAATATTAATTATGGAAATTTTTAAGGACCTTAAATATCACAGTAATTTTGTTGAGAAAAAGTTTTATAATAATTATCTTCAAAGCCTCATGTCTGACCTAGGCATCCTTCCAGGGCCATTCCATGTTAATTTGGCGCTTGGAGCAAGATTACTGAAAAGGCACCTTAATTTATGCCTTAAATAACCTTGCCATAATAT
Source organism: Tanypteryx hageni (assembly GCA_028673005.1). Lineage (NCBI taxonomy): Eukaryota > Metazoa > Arthropoda > Insecta > Odonata > Petaluridae > Tanypteryx > Tanypteryx hageni. Next base: position 113,393,993 of record CM054117.1, on the reverse strand, counting down.
CTTCGCAGACAGAAAAAAACTTTAAATTAACACCAAATACCCAAAAACGATATAAACAATTAACAATTAGTAGAATATATAATTTATTGACATTATGAAGCTGTAACTTTGTGGTCAGGAATGCCAATCCTGACGGATGTTTTAATCCTAGGATTTTGGGATTCAAAATTCCCAATCCTGGTATCCCGATCTCATTTTATTAAAATCCCATAAAAAATTAAAAGTATGATTTTAGATACTAAAACAGTAAATATTATATATTCATCTATATACGTTAAGAGGAAAATTGGTCTTGCCTCAAATTCTCACATTTACAAAAATATAATAACATAGTATTTTAAAGTAACAGCTGTTAGTGAAAGAACAATAAAGATTAAAACTATACTAAAAATTAATAGTTAATAAATAAATTTTGAATTATTGTATTAGCATATGTAAGTGTAACAATATTAAAGTAGGTTAGAATGTTAGAAATGAGTCTTTTTAATATTGTAATAATTAAAATTCCAAAAAATTCCCTGGTTTATTTGAATTACAATCCGGAGATTACAATCTCTGTTTCTGATTTTGTTTTACAATGACATAAATATTTGTAACTTCTGAAAACTTCATGTTTAACTTTGCAACAACCATCTTCAATATTAAAAGTTAAGAACAACTAGTACATATGATATGAACAACATTATTTTATACGAGAGTGTAGTTATTTATATAATAATATTTATTATACAATAAATGAATTAGGGGTTAACACTAGAACACCTGGACTTCGCCGACCCCTTATTTCACCCGTAGGAGTCATTTTGACTCCATGGCCCAAAACTCTGAAAAATGGGTATAATGATGTTGAAATGATAGGTAAAATGATTTATTCAACTTGAAACAACTTTTATTTACTTTTCAATGCAGAACAAGATTTATAAAATTTACAGTGTGTCCAAAATATGTTTTATGCGGTAATATCCGGAAAAAGGGCTTTCCATTAAAACACACCGAGTGCAACTGCATTCCATCTTTCCTGTGCATTTACCACACACCATCTTCTTACGTGACATGCATTGTTAGCCTTCTTTCAAAAAAATGGAAAGTAGTCTTGGTGTCCATGTGTGTGTATATTTGCCCCCCCACTAACATATTCTTCATGAATGGACCAATTTCCATTCAACTTGGTGTAAGGCTAGTGCTCTCAGAGACTACCTCCGGGCCATAATTTATATTCCGAATTTACAGGTCCCAGGTTCGATTCCAGGTGAGTCCTTTCCCCATTTGATTTACACGATTAATCTAAAATCCGTCGAGCAGATAGTTTTTCTTTTGCCTTTTAAAATATTTTAGAATTATGATATCGGAGTGGGATTTGTACAATTCTAAGGGGAAAAAAGAGAAGATTCTTATTCTTATCACACAATTGTGATTTTTGATCGTATTTGTTTGAATTTCTCTCAAAAACATTCGTTTCGGCATTTTGAAAGTAATTTTTTCTATTTATTGCTATGGTGATGATTATCGCCAAACTTGGCTGGACCATAGCTGAGTGCACAGCCGTATTTTGATTCCTAGCTATCGGGGTTACAATCGAACCTTAAGTTGATTCATACCTATCAGAATTGCGGTAAAAAATATGAATACTGCATATTGTTGTCAGTAACCATACCGACTCTGTAAACAAAATGACTTCTTCTTGTGTAATTCTTACCGCATCTTTAGTGAGAGAATTTTGTTTTTGGTTTTTGTTGGTCTTGAATTTTTATATATTAAAATTGTATTAAAAGGAAAGTAGGCAGATTAGTTCTCTCCAGAACTATTTGTTTTGCTGTCATGTTGCGCTTGCATTTGGCCACTTGGCATTTTCGGTGTTTAGTGGTGTCTTCAGAGCCTTTGCACATTGAGGAAAGACCTCGCCGGGTCTTGAAGTACTCCACTCGAAGCTCTTCTGAAAGTCTGTTGCAATTTGGTCTGGAGAAATACATACGTTCATGGGTGGCTAAAGGACTGCGTTCAGCTGATGATACAGCAAATCATAAGAGAGAGATGAAAGAAGACATGAAATACAAGTATTTGTGGAAAATGTTGTGAATTTTATACATGCGCAAGTTATAGCAATTATTTTCAATACTTCCAATTAGTTTTGTTATTGGAAATTTCCTCAATATTTCTAGTTCTCGATTATCGGGAAAAATTTTCATGATTTACGGGAATTGTTCATTAGAATTTTGTGCCTAGTAAACCTTTTCCAGAATTGCCTTCATCTGGATTTTAAACAATTCTCCAAATTTCAGCACCAAATGTTAAGCTATCAAAATTAGTTTTGATAAGCGATTGTAATTCGTGCTGAGAGACGAATTAATTATTTTAATAAAATGTATGTTGAGTGAACTAGTAGATCTGTGTAAATATACCAATTGCTTAAAATTTTGTTTTATATTTGGTTGTTTTGTAGTTTTATTTTTAATTCTATGCATTTAAAAAAGTTCACCACCTATTTATTAATTTCATATATTTCATTTGCATATGTTGGCATTTACATTTGATAATGTGATTAATATTTAAGTTAATATGTATATATTGTAAAATATTTTTAAGAATTTAACTAATTAATATTTTTTGTGAAGATATTTTAAGATCTATGAATTTTTGTAAGCTGCTTAATCTATTTTTATAAATCTCTGCAAGCACCTTGATTTCTGTAATGTGTAGATATTATTGTGCATTTGTGTAGATAATATTGTGCTCAATTGATTGTTCTCATAAATTATATTCTGAATCTTATTCTTTAGACGCACAATGTTTATGTAACTTGCCTCCTATGAAGTTTTTATGTTAAATTCAATGATTAACGCAATCTGTGTTATATATTTTACTGACTTGCCTTATGTTTTGCATGCCATTAGGATTCAATAAAGGCTTGCGTATTTAGGTTGAGTAGACAACAAATACAATCATATAACGTTTAAATGAAAAAATGTCTATTGAATGTTGCAAATGCTATATCATTTCTAATCTGGACTCCCAGATAATTTGAAATTTAATTTCAGAAACCAAAATTCTACTTTCATTGTATTAATACTATTTAATAAAATATATATTAAACAGTTCGTTATTTCCCTGATAATAATACATAAGAATAAATTGATAGTTACTTGATCTTAAATATTTTACCTTATTTTCCAATGTATGGGACGCTTTCCTGAAAATGAGATATTTTCAGTTGAAAGCAATGTTTCCTAAAACAAAATCGTGAAAATCAAAGTAATCGCTTTGAAATAATTGCTGCTTATTTTGGATATTATGGAATTCACTGGAGAAAACAACACTAAATTAATAACAATATAGCTTATGTTTGTTGCAATTAATTCGGTATTCCACTATACCTAACAAGTTTTAAAGAAAACTTTACAAAAATAATTCTAAAAGTTGAATGAGTAATCCTGCTATTTTCTTCCTACAAACTTTGTATGAGAAACGATAATTTTCCTTATTGATAATTTAAATGTAAGGTCATCTTGAAACTATCTTTCCCATTTTTAGCCTACTTTCCAGAATGGAAATAGGCTTATAGTTTTGTCACTGTGTCTGTCTATTAGCTTTTGAACCAATAGACTGATTTTCATGACACTTTATGGAAATCTCTTGCTACTGGGGCAAAGCTCCTGAGGATAGTTTTTGTTGCGAAGATTGAAAGTCGCGGGTTCAGTTCCAGGAACTATAGTTTTCTTTTGCACATTAAAATACCTTAGAATTGTAATATCAAAGTGCGACTTATACTATTCTCTGGGGAAAGGAATGGAGATTCTATTTTTTATTGTAGAATTTTACTTATCGATCGTATTTCTTCGCATTTCACATAAATACTGGCACTGTTGTTAGATTCGGATTCGAGATAGTCTAGTACATAGACCCGTTATTTTTCCCACACAAATATGCCTGGTCAATTTAGTTTTCTGTTCAAATGTATCTGTAATATTTTATAACGCTAAATTATGAAATTTGGGAACAACTCATCTGCAGTGATTTTAAGGCTATTAAAGCCAATATAAATATTAAATTAATAATTATGTGGAAAGTGGGCATCATAAGTTCCTTTTGGATCATCTTTCTGTCAAAAGCAGCCTTGGAATAGTTAATAAAGTGTATAAACCAAATCTTTAAAAAATCTACCTCCTATAGGTCTGAAATTACGGTGTAAATATTATCGAATACTATCTGTAGCTGTTCAATTGGTGTGCGGAAAATTTCCCTCTGTAAACACCGAAGATCTTCGGAAAAAAACACCAGCATTCGGGTCTTTTATTTTGGTTTTCAACTATTTTGCTATGAGTATATTGCATCCATAGACTTGGATCCTGCTAGCAAAACTAGTGTTCCATTTTGTAAAATTTGTTCCGAATACTGGAGCATGTGTACCATTTTGTAATATTTTCCATTTCAAGCAGTGGATGTACTTATGTAAATGTAGTGCATATTCTGCTTATGTAGATGACATTCTTCTGCCTACAGAACTGGTATCCTATATAGCAGGGGTGGCCAAACCGCGGCTCTTTTAACATAACATGTGGCTCTTATTCATTTACACTCAAGGGTATATCAAGGCTTATCACATCAGAAAGCAATAATGCAGTGCGAGTAAGACGTTTTGGGGATGCTTAATGGACATGCAGTCTCTCTGTTATGTTATGTTTACTGTTCGGACATTTTTGTGCACAGAATGTGTGCCTTGCGGCACTCGAACTCGGGAAGATTATCACATGCAGCTCTGAGGGTAAGCAGACTTGGCCACGCCTGATATATAGTATTAAGAAATACCTTTGGAAATAGCTGAAATATAGTTCTTTTGTTCATGACGATGCATGAGGCTCTAAATTGGGAAATCTAATTAATTTTTTCTTCCTGACTCAGCATTTGAGGTACAGGTTTGCAATATTACATATACAATACTTGTAAATATCAACATGTAAGTTTAGCTCTGTTGTCTGTTAATTCAACAAGGAACTATCAAGCTTGTCTTATGGATGAAAAAATTCAAGAAGAAGCATTTTAAAAATATACTTGCCTTAGGTATCTCCAATAGCCACAACAGCATTGTAAAAACCAAGTGGGCATTTTGGCTAAACAGCAGCTGTCTTCACTGGCAATTCACTGAAAATAGATTCTAAAAGATCATCTGTGCTAGTATTTCTGTTGTTTTTATATCCATGCAGAACAATGGTTATATCCATAGTAAATAAGCAAAAACTCCTTCACCGTAAAAAGGAAGAGAATACTCACGCTGCAGGTTGCTGGTAAACACCGTCGCAGGACCTAAGTCAAAAAGAGAGACACGCACTCGCAGAAGCATGCAAAATCCACTCACACAGTAAACTCGAACCAAAATTAAAACTAGAATGTAAAAACAAAAACAGAAATAAGTCAAACATCCATATTTTCCTCTGCTCACCAAGGGACTGGACAAAATATTTAAGAACACCAACCATTTTGTCATTTATGCCAGCAGCATCAGCATTAAAAACACTTTAAGAAACACGAAAGATAAAATTCCAAGCCTCGAGAAGTCTGAAATTTACAAATTAAATTGCACACATTGTTACAAATGTTTTATAGGACAAATAAAAATGACAGCTCCAAACACGTTTTAAAGAACACTTGGCACATTTAAAGCGCAGTAGATTTTTAAAAAATCTAGCATTATGAAACACATTCAAGAAATGGGACACCCGATAAATATTAACGATTTGAAATTAATAACATCCGCAAAATGAAAACAACCCAGAGTTTACACATCTTCAAAAATGAAACGATGTCCATCAACACTCGACCTCTGACCTATCCCACACTCCCCACTTTATTTCCTTGCAAAACATGTGGTTTCAAATTCTTAGGCAAAAATCTTCAGGTTTAATCCAGGACTCTTAATCCCCTTCTCAAGCAATAAACCAACCCTTCCCTTGGCTTAAATACATTCTCTTTCATGTTCACATGCCATTGCCGGTTGTAAGTGTACAAAATATATTTTTAAAATTCCCTTTATTATATTTACGTTATTTCAGAACTTTAAATGCAATGCCATTATATTACTTGTCAATGTTTGGGTGCTGGGAACGCATGTCATTGACTTCTCATTGATTTACATTATAAAATTGTTTCAATTTATGCCGGTTCGTCCAGGAACGCATCCCCGGCGTAAATCGAGGGCTACCTGTACTAAGATATTTGCATTGAAATCAGAAAATTATTTTTCCTTATATTGTGGCAGCCCTGCTTTTTAGATCTGTTCTAAACATATTCATTTCGTTTTGCCATTCTATACTCGCCCTATAAACGAAATTTCTTTTTGAAATTGGTTCAGCCAATACCTTTGAAATTCATAGTTACTGAAATATTCTAACTTTGATATTGTGGTAGCCCTGTTTAGTCGACCTGGTATTGTGGAAGCCCGGCTTTCGATATCTATACTAAAAATCTTGATTTTGTTTTTTCATGTTGCACAACTCCTTCATACAAAATCGGCTTTGCCAATTCCTTCCAAAAGCATACTTACCGAAAAGTTTTATTCGACAATTGTGGTACCCTTGCTCAGTCGGTCCTATCCAAATATGTCATTTTGGTCATTAATTTATGCGAGTACAGCCTTCCCTCATTTTATGAACTTAATTCGTTCCACGAAAACTGTGCGTTAGGCATTAGCCTGTAAAACAAAAATTATTTTCTCATTACATCCTACGTAAAAAAATTTAATTGGTTCCGAAGGTCAAAATAAAAAAACATCCCATAGTTTACTTAGAAACAATACAAAATGATACCTAATTGAGAAAAAATATCAATAATGATATATTAATGTATTTAAATGAGATTCTTAGTCATTAGCCTATGATGTCTTACTCTATATATTAGCGGTATTAGCCTATGATAGGTTAAAGGCAGCGCATATGCCCTTCGACTTCTCGCCTTTCTTCAATCTTTGAATAATACCATGTTTACCCGAAAGGAAGACGACCTTGAATTTAATACGACCCCTGAAAAAATTAGGTTCACTTACAAAAAAACTTTTACATATATGTATAACAAGCTAAAATTAAGAGGATGAATAGAAAAAAGTAAATTTACTACTTACATCTCCCTCTCCTCTGTTTCCTTCCCATATTCTTGCTGTCCTGTTCATTCATCACAACTTATTCAAATTCGAACAAGTCGTCTTCCATACCGTCCATGGAATTTGATATGCAGCATTTCTTGAACCCTCTTGAGATACTATTGGGATCTATTTTTTTCCATGCTGCAATGATCCAATTACAGAGAAGTGGTATACTGGGCTTCTTAATTTTCCCTGTAGGAGTTAATGCATGGTCCCCTGCCAAAAGCCATTCTGAATAAAATTACTATATGTAATCCTTAAAGGGCTTCATCATTACAATCTCTAGCACTTGAATTTGTGATGTCATACCTCCTGGTATAACTGCAAGGTCAGTATTCATACCATGAAGGATATTTTGAACTTCCTCTGTAAGGTGGCCTTTGAACGCATCTAAGACGAGCATTGCTCTCTGCCTTAAAAGTGCCCCAGGTCATCTATTCCACACTATGCTTAGCCAGTCCTTCATTAAATCAGCTGACATCCATCCTTGGCCTTGAAATTTAACAATTATTCCATTTGGTAGTACTTCCTTAGGCACTGTTTTGCGTTTTAAAATAACATATGGTGGCAACTTTGTTCCATCTGCTAATACAGCCAGCATTACAGTAATGCGCAGTTTTTTATTCCCGGAAGTTTATATGATGACATTTTTACTCCTTTTTTGTTGACTTTGTAATTGGATGGCATGTCGAAGTAAATGGGTGTCTCATCTGCATTACCCATTTGGCTCAGAAGCTAATTGTGACTTTTCCGCAACCGAATTACATGCCTCTGGAAAGGGTCCACTAAATTATCTCCGTGTTGAGTTAGCACCTTCAAGTTTCTCTTTTACTTGCTTCCACCTTTGCACATTTGCTTCAGTCACATTGTATTCCTCCCTGCCACACAATTATTTGTTTCTTCAGCATAGCGTACCACCATTAACCTAAAATGTCTGTCGTAACTTCTAATTCCTTTCAATACATTCCCTCTTACCGCAGTTCCTTTTTTCTCTAAGCGATCTGCCATTTGTTTGGGGTATCTTATTTAAAAGTTTTAATAATAACTTGCCACTATTTCACTTTAAAATTCAGCAAAGCCTGTACTACTCAAGTGCTCTCGTAAATTTTCTACACTCTGAAACTCATGTCCACTTTACATCTGCCGTTGGCATACCAAACGCTAAGCATCATGTTTAAATTGTAGTAGATACGTTTAAATTGTATCAGTCTTGTTTACATTGTATTACTAGACACCTCAATTGGTGCCTGCATGACTTTGTGTTTCATATTACGCATGGAACCGCCCAGCTGTAGTCTTTTTTTTCAACTTGTAATGCGATTACCTTCTTAGCTCTAAACACTTCCCGAAATGGAACCATTGGTCTGTGGGAGCAATTTTAAGAAATTTGACCTGAAATTTTTAAAGTATTGTAGTAATTAATTAAATACGATGTATTACTTTATGCAATAATAAATATTTTAACGGACATATATTTGACATCTGGGTGTTTCATGGTGCATTTAAAATAGGGGTATATTCTCACCTTAAATCCTCATACTCCATTCTAAGATGATACCTAATATTTTTAATGGCATTTTTGTGAAAAAACCTCATCTTCCTTTCGGGTAAATATGGTATTTAGTTTCTGGGCTACACTTAAAGCCCTTCTCTCTCTGTTTTCACTTTACCACTTGCAATACCTGAAAGGCTGGCATGTTTAGGAGCCATGATTCACAAAATATATCTTGATTTAAAAGATAAAAATGCACACCACACAGCAAACTGAATTTTACAAAGAACAGCAATGTGTGCACTGAGACTGAAATGATGGTTCTTATTCGTAACAGTGTGATGCAATCTGTCGAACTTTACCGAGGTTTCCTGAACTTTCCCGAAGCAGATAGAGCACGTACAAGGTGCAATCAAAAAGTTTCCGGATGGTTGTAATAAAAAAAATTGGCTTACCGCAGATCCTATTGAATGTTGTCCCCTTCAAAGTAGTCCCCTTGGGCAATGATACAGTGATCCCAGCGCATTTTCAACTTTGCAAAGCACTCCTGGAACTCCTTTTTGGGGATGTTGTCGAGCGTGTCCTGCGACTCAGCCTGAATATCTTCCACATCATCAAATCGGCATCCTTTGAGAACTTTTTCAACTTTGGGAAGAGTAAAAAATGCATGGAGTAAGGTCAGGAGAGTATGGAGAATGGGGAACAGCTGTCATGTTGTTTTTAGCCAGGAACTGTTGAACAGACAGTGCTGTGTGTGATGGCGCGTTTTCGTGGTGGAGCAGCCAGTCCTGCGATAATCACTTGTCTGGACGTTTCCGCCTGATGCTCTCCCTCGGTCGTCTCAGAACTTCAGTGTAATAATGTTGGTTGACTTGTGGAACGAATTCCCTGTGCACAATCCCTTCCATGTCAAAAACACATTAAGCATGCTCTTCACATTGCTCTTGACCTATCGTGCTTTCTTGGGTCTTGGGGAGTTTGCATTTTTCCACGGTGATGATTGTTGGTTCGTTTCGGGATCATAGCCATAAACCCAACTTTCGTCACCTGTAATGATCTTAGAAAGAAAGTTTGGGTCGTTTTCAAGGCTTTCTTGAAGGTCCTGACAAACGTTCACGTGATGGTTTTTTTGGTCTTGCGTCAACAGCCGAGGGACGAATTTTGCCGCAATGTGCCTCATGTGCAAAATGTCATTGAGAATGCTTTGAACAAACCCGTAGGAGATACCAAGACTATTAGAAATGTTGAGAATGCTTTGCCGGCGATCCTCGTGGATGGCTTTGTGCACTTTTTCGATGTTTTCGTCACTTTTGCTTGTTGAAGGATGACCAGAACGCTCCGAGTCCTCAACTGATGTTCGTCCATTTTTGAAACGTGAATACCACTCGTATGTTTGAGTTCTACCCATGGCTTCCTTACCAAATGCTTGATTAAGCATTGCAAGGGTATGAGAAGCTGATTTCCCAGCTTGTAACAAAATTTCACACAAACACATTGTTCTTTCATAGAAGTCATTTTTACATGCTGAGAAAATCACCGAAACACTATGACACTAATGCAAATAAAAACATGTAAAAATAATATGCAGCTTGTTAACACCTTCAAACTTTGGAGACAACTTCACAATGATAGTATACTACGCATCCTAAGTTGCGCAGCTATGTGACACAAACAAGTGGCGCACCATGCGGCCAGTCCAGGAACTTTTTTGATTGTGCCTCGTATAAGCGAAAATTTATTCGATATTTGAAAAATAGGATTTTCATACAAACTTAACGAACTAGTATAAGCAGAAATTTGTTCGCAAATCGAAAAATAGGTATGAAATTGCTCAGTTTGTATAAGCAAAAACTCGTAAAGTGGAAGTTCATAAAACAAGGGAAGGCTGTATTCTACATACCAAATTTGGTTTAAAATGGTTCAGCCAATTCTTCCCTGATATTAGCGTATGGACGGACAAACATCACGAAGATAATAGTGCTTTTCAGCAATGACGAAAAGCACAAATAAAACAGACTCAAAAGTCACAAATACTTATGAACCATTAGACATGAGAAAATAAACAAAAGATAGCCTATTTTGTTTTTTACTTGCTCCGTATACGAAGTATAGACTAAGTATTGTTTTCTTGAAAAAAATCAAATTCGAGATTTCAATGGAAATACATGTTTTAAGGTCCCCTGAACATGTTTTTACTATTTTCTTGATGATGTCTGTCTGTGTGCGTGTGTCTTTGTGTCTGTGACCAGGATTTTGTGGGTGCTAACTCAAAAACTATTAAGCAGATCAACACAAAATTTTATATTTGACGTTTTTGTTAAAGGGAAAAGAACTGATTAGTTTTTCGTAATCATCAGTCGACTGAAAGTGGGTGTTTACTCTTGTCACACCCATTTTTTTTTAATATTTGCTTTAATATTTGATAAATGTAAACAAGTAGGGATGCACATGGGTTTCCCATGGTACAGAAGTGCTTTTCGTGAAATTTTCCGTAAACGTACATTATATTTAACCATTCTATACTCGCCCTACAAACAAAATTTCTTTGAAATCGGTTCAGCCAATACCTTCGAAGTTTGTAGTTACAGAAAAATTCTAACTTTGATATTGTGGTAGCCCTGTCAAGTCGGCACATTTGAAATATGCTGTTTTGGTTATTTATTTATATGAAGATTATATATACCATATTTGGTTAAAATCCATGCAGTCAGTTCTCTAGAAATACATGTAAAAGAATTATTATTTTACTTTTATTGTGGTAGCCCTGCTCGTTAACTCCGATTTATACATCTTGATGTTATTATGGTATGTTGTACCAATCTAATATACAAAATTTTATTGAAATCCATTCCTTCAAATTTATAATTACTGGAAAGTTTAATTTTGAAATTTTGACACTCCTGCTGAGTCATTTCAGGTGAAATATGTCTTTTTGGTCATGTATTTATGTGAAAATTGTATGGACCAAATTTGGTTCAAATCGGTTAAGCCAATTCTTCCCTGATATATGCATATGGACGGATGGACATCACGAAGATAATAGTGCTTTTCACCAATGATGAAAAGCACTAAAAAGTACTGGAGTAAAAGTTGTAGGAAATTTAATTTTCTACAATGCTTGTTCAAACCATTTTTTCATATAATGCATGTTTAAGAGATATTTTAAAAACTAATTTTTTAGCTGCCACCACCATACCACCTACCGGCAACTATTGTAAACAATTTACCCTTAGTTACATCTTAGTAACGCTCCTTTTAATTTTCTTAACTGTTGGAGCCTCGGGGCTATATCCAATATCTGAAGGCTATGGTTTGAGTTTATTTCTGTTCTTTGTAGTCTTTAAATTTTTCTCGCAGTTCCTTAAAATATTTATTATCATGTAACCTATTTGGAATTTTTAGAAATATTACAGGCATGGAGAATGTCATGTGGTGACCACATCAGATTTTTCACATTGAATTTTTAATAAATATACAGTGAAAACTGTCTATAACGGAACCTGTATATAGCGAAAACCTGTCCATTACGGAAAAATATCTTGGTCCCGACCTGTGGCATAGGAATTTCCATACATTTGAACCTGGATTTAACGGAACCTGCCTAACGCGGAAACGGAACGATTTTTTGTGAAATAAACGAGAGTGTTACCTGTATAGTACGGAATTTCAAATGTTCACGTGACCCCACTTGGCTTTCAGGTTTGTTTTGGTCGACTGTTACGCGCTGTTATTGTTTGTCAGTTTTTTTTCTAAACCCTTGCACCTGTTATGACTAACCTTCCTCACCACGCACCTTCTTTCCGAGGCCCTTGTTTCCCTTCCCCCTACTCTTCTCCCCCCATTTTGTCATTGGTCAACTGTTGAACCCAGCTACCCAATTCCTTGACACACCAACACTGGCCTTCCCTTCCCCTTAACCCTCTCCCCACATCTTCCCCTCCTTGAACTCGCATATAAGTTTGCTCTTTGTTGCAAATGTTTACCAGATGACATTCGTTTCTCATTGTCAGTGTCCATATTGCATAACTAAAGTAGTGTGACTAAGTAACTAAGTGCATAATGTCTAAAAGAAACGCATTAAGTTTGCAGGACAAAATTGACATGTATGCTAAAGGTACATAAATGCTTTCATTCAATTCTTTACGACTGACATTTGTTGTTATTCTAATTATGTTTTTGCAAATTAAATTTGGTTCCATAGGTATTGAAAAATTACTGTAATTATTTACATAATTAAATGTCGCTCCAATCACGTAATAGGAAAATGTTAAACATATTACGAAACATAGATTGTTGGTAGCTCTTGTATATGGCCACGTTCGCAGGATTTGTATTCCGGCTCAACCCTTACGAAACTTGCTCCGTCTGTTCATAATGAAATGTACATCTTCAGAAGGGATGAGTCGATTTTTATGAAATTTGCTGTACGAATTTTACTAGCATTTGTCAAGCCATACCAGTTTTCATAAAGATCAGGCAATTTTAACCTTTAAACGCCGGATTTAAATGTCCCCTGGTAGCCTCTCACTGCCGGATTTAATTTTGGGTATTTAATTTTTTCTTGCAAACCTTCAGATATTATTATTTTGCTTGTGAACTATTACTGATAGAACGGTCAAATAAAAAACATTATTCAGCCAATTGTTTAAGGAATAATATGATTACTTCTTTGATTCGAAAAATATGAAAAATAATATGGAAACTTGCAAAAATACATGAGGTAATGTTTATAAAAGCATTTATAAATTCAGTGGAAGCGATTAAAGCTGGATTTGTTTTCCAAGAAGTGGGAGATATTATCAATGACAATAGCGATGTACACACCGAAATCAATGACCTCACATGCATGATAGTGTGTGATGTTGCAGGGGTGACAGACTTTGTGAACATTGATGAAAACTTAGTGACCACTTCCTGTAATTTTGGCATTAATTTTAAAGAAAGAGAAAAGGAATGCAGTGAGTATGATGGGGAAGACGAGAGTGATCAAGAAGAAACAGAAGCAGGAAATGAAAATATAAAACTGAACAACTATAAAGAGGTTATCCAGAGTATTGAAGGAATAAGAAATTTCTGTTTGGTCAAAAATGATGTTGAACTGTTGAGTTTAATAAATGATTGTAAAAATCATGCAGAGAAAAAACATTTGCACAATATGAAAAAGCAGTATTTTATAAGTGATTATTTTGTTTGAATGTCTTTTATAAAAATTATAACTTTTGGAAATTTAAATTCATTTTTATAATTTTATAACTACGTAACTTTAAATCTCTGTACATAATACTACATATTACCATATCCAAACCTTTATGGATGCAGCAAAGGCGAGTATGTACATATGAAAATTTTTATGTAGGAATAAATACATGGTCTTATAATATTTTCTTAATTTATTCATTCAAATGTCAATTTATAAAGTTTATGTGTCAATAAACTGATTAAAAAGTTGATTTCGCTTACTGCGTACATTATTCAGCATCCAGTACTTAAAACCTGTGTATAATGGAAAACTGTCTATAACGGAAAATTTTTACAGCACCGTGCGATTCCGCTATAGGCAGGTTTCACTGTATATGAGACCGTGAGTTTACTTTATACCTTTTGTTTATTTAATGTTGTAAATTTTCCAGTATTTCTTTATATCCCTCAGCCACCCACCACCTAAATAGTGTAATACTCTATATTGTTATTCTCTATGAATTCAGATAGCTAGTAACCATTGCTACACTTTACAATCAATGCAAAAATTTGATAAAAAGACGTGCTCTGCAAATGGGGGGGAGGGTCTAAAAAAATTTAGGGTCCATGGCCTCCAAAGGCCTTAAGTCGGCCCTGAGAATACGTGTTCTTTTTGAATCTATTTAAAATTAATTACCACAGAAGATGGCTGCTCTGTAGCCAAACTGCGCATTGTTTCTTACAACCTTGTTGTGGCAATTGGATATACCTGATACAAGTATTTTTTGAATGCTTGTTCTTGAATGTTATCTCTGTTATTTCCCTGTTCTATGATTGTACTCATCAATTGTTTATCATGATGAATTTCTAGCCTATTGTTCTGGTGTTTGTTCTATACTGGTGTAAGAGATGATCCGGTTTTTTGATCTACTATGTATATTTATTCTACTTTATCTTGCCAAATTATAACATATATCCCTGATAGTTTCAACTTGCAGTTCTTTTTTCCCAACAAAATGTTGGAAAGTGATGGTTGTTTGGCATAGAATAGTAGTGGTTAATGAGAGAGTATCAGTAATTATTTTAATTCCTGGGTGGCTCAGCATTTCTTTTAACTACAGCCACTTCTAGGATCAATTGTGCCTTTGAAATTTGAATTCATTGTTCCAGTTGACCATGTAGTAGCATATTTACTGAGTATTTCAATAATTTTGGCTCGAGATAAGCTATTGCAGTAGACTAACAGAACTGTTCTGCTCACTTCTTTTTAGCTTATGGTTGACTTAACTATTTCATTTGTTTCATTTCCTATGTATATGACCTTTCACTTTAAAATAACATTTCAATTTAGCTTTTCAATTATTCAGTGCTAAGTATTCATTTGTTTGGCAAATATATTACTCCTGTGAAATATTTAAATGAGGCAAAATTATTTTTACTTTCAGCATCAATTAATTAGTACTTTTCCAGTATAGTTTTGGCTAGATTTTCAAGGTTGGGACCATATTTTACCTTTAGTCTGAATTTTAACATTTTTGCTACTTAAATAAATGCTGTAAATCAGGGATTACAAGAAATACATTTGAGATTTGACAGTCTAGCATAAGCTAGCTTACTTTGTGGGCTGCAGAAATGAGACACGTGGCCCATGGGCCCAGAGTTTGAGATCCTCTCTGCAATAAAGTAATGCCAGATTAAAGGATATGAATTTAATGCATATATGTATTGATTGATTTGTACAAAATATGAGATACGTCAACCTTCCTTAAACAATATATTCTAATTATTTCTCTCTCTTATTCTGTTATATAAAATTGTTTTGCGGATGTATTTCTAAGAAAGAAGCTTTATGAGTTTTTTACGAGGTGTTGCTATTATTGCATTTTAATGAAGGAATTATGTTCCCTAAGCTCAAGTTTCTAGTTAGATGATGCTTTGGTTTATCCTTAAAATTCCTGCTCTGTAACCAGTATGCTGGATCACACTGTTGTTATACCACAAAGTACATACTTGGTTTGCTGCAGTACATTTGGAATTATAGGAAAGGGAAAAATACTCTTTTATTATTCTCGAGCAAAGAGCGCAGAAATCTGTCATTATGAGTGGTACTTTTTGATGGGATTTTTTATTCTGTTTCAATTACTTGAAACCGAAAATGAGTTGCTTTGTAATCAGAAAATGGGCAATTTGCATCATTGAATTTTTTCATAATCTGCGCTAAATAATTGAATTATATGAAAATTACAGATTTAAGCGATACTTTTCTTCATTTGTGTGGAAAAGGTGATTATATTGTGTCATTTTTATAAGCTACAGGGTGAAAAGATGTTCGACATAGTGTTTCATGAAATTTGATTCAATATGCTTGAGAGAACAGAAAAGTGTGCCATGAAATTCAATGGTTAAAGAGCACCGCTTTAAAGTATATTTTATTATATTAATTTTTATTTATTCATGCTACAAATTATACTTGATTCAGGTTTCTTTATTAATTATACAGTTTAATTGTACATTATTATAAAATAAATGTGATTTTGAAAAATTGCATCTGTTCGTAGGTTGCTCTACTTATCGCAGATCGTGCAAAACTGATGGAAGAAATTGATGTGCTTAGGAAGCTTAAAGGAACTAATGGTGTAAATGGGTTGAACAAAGAAAATGATCTTCTCTCTGAAATAATAAAAGTGAGTAAAAATGAATCATTTTCCTGGTCATAAAACTAGACCTTGTGTTTATATCTGAAATGTCAATGCATTGTGGTACCAATATTAAATAATTTGGAACAAATGTGAAAATGAATTATACTTCATTATAATCTTCTCACATAGCTGAGGTAAACATTACAGCTAAATGAATTTTCAAAAATATTTGGGTTTTCTTCATTATATTGCATCAAGTGCGCACATTTGTTAATCTTAATACATTTGCAATTACGTGAGATTCCTATCTTTGAAATGTCGCAACTTATTTACCTTTCTATTCCCATGCAGGGTATTTTTGGATCCCAGGTACATTCTTTTTGCTATAACTTTATCTTCTATTAGCTTATAGAAGTTTTAGAAAATAATTTGCGTAAAATGATCCTTGCTCTGTATCATGCATTTCATATTTGGATAATGTATCAATTTGTTCATTGAAGAAAAAGATTTGTTTAATTGCACCTTGCGTGTGAATAGGAGTCACCATTTCACCAGATGTGGCAACGTTACTGAAGTTGCCTAAATGTGGTCGCATTGGTTTCTTGGAACTGATACAAAAATGATATTAAACCACGTGATGTATTAAACTGTTTGTTTTTTGGCTCTTACCATTTTTAGTGAGGCAGAAAGCAGTTTTCAACAGTTAAGATCAGCTTTATTTAAATAAATGTTGAATTGTCTATCCTTATTATATGCATAATATCCTTATTCTGTCTGTCCATCCATTGGTCTGTCCGTCTGTCGGAATGCTGCTTTGATTCGTATCGACTAAAATCTGAAGCTCAATTGCAATCTTTTTAATGTGTTCGACAAATTTCCTGACTAGATAAAAGATTGAAATTTGGTAGGAATGTTTGATTCTTATAGTAAAATCCATTTACAAAAAAATCCCCAAAAAGATCCGGGTACAACTCCAGTAGATAATTTCTGTTTCCTATAAGATAACACATAAAAATCGATTTTTCGACTTGCAGGCTTTTACTCTTTTGCAAATTAAAATTAGAAATAATTGACCTATGATCTTTGAACCTGAATCATTTTAAAGAACATTCTTATTCTTATCATCTTATCATACATTTAAATCATATTCATTGGAAAATTTAAGCTTTTTAACGTTATGCTGCCTTGCTGGCTGTGTCATTGTTAAACCTCAAGATTGTATTGTCATCTCAATCCTAATACTATATGCATAAGGAAAGCGTGCTTTGAATGTTTATGCCAACGCTTCCAAAGGCTAAGGTTGGGGTTCGATACTGAGGACACCTGTGTTTCTTATAATTGAAATCATGTTTCCTTTCATGGAGTTATAAATTCGCATCACATATATGAAACATGCAAAAAGCAATTTCTAGACATGCAGATCTATTTCATTAACATTTTGAAATATCTCAAGGATGAAATATTTGGCTTGGTGATGTGGAGAAAAAATGTAAATCTCATTCGTAAATCTCAAAAAATTAAGTTTTTTAATGATTTTTTCATGTTTTCATGCATTTTATTTATATTGGGCCATTGTTGAATTCCATTCTTGGCCTCATAATCATTGCCAGGGAGTGCGATAGCACTCCATCGTACCTTCATCTAAAATGCCAGTTTATAAAGAAATCCATGTAGGTGGTGACACATCATTCCAGCCCTCTTCTACCTCCCTCAAAACACCTGGTCCAAAACATGCCCCACCTTGAGATGTATCTTTCTCATTTACATTAATCTCTCGTAATTCACAAGATACGTAGGATACAAAAACGATACGATACTTCTTAAGTGACACTGCTGCTGCCAACAGGCAATGAAATATAACACAATGGTAAAGTGACAAGGAAATGCTTGCAACTGTATTGGAGTGAAATAATACAAAGTAGAAATATACAAAGATATACTCAATAGAATTGTCCACTCGGAGGGATAACAAAACATTACGAAAAGGCAGTGGGAGGAATAAGGAAATTCTGGCTGGTTCAGGCTACCCTCTCATTGCTTGCTCATCCTCTCATTCCCTTTCTCCTCCTCTCTCCCAGGTTTGACACTCGTGACTCCCGAGTCGTGTTCTGTAGCATTGCTAGCTTGAAAATCTGCTCGTTCGATCTGTTCTTGAGAAGAGGGTGCACCACTCGTGAAAGTCTATTGGTTAAATCACACAATGGTAGTGTTCTCTTCTGGGCTAATGTCTCTTGCCTATAAAATTAGAGAATATGTACGTAAGCGCAAAGCCGAAGTTTCGCGTAGCCAAAGTACGAGCGTATGCCAGGATGTGTGCATATGCAGGGATGCGTGCATATGCAGGGATGTGTATATGAAGGGGTGTGTGTGTATGCAGGGGTGCATAAACATGCAGAGCTGCATTGTTTGTTGGGAAAAACTGATGGAAAACTATAAACTGTTGGAGGATAATATGCTTCCACTCCTATTCAATATTTCAACCTTTTTTCACTTCTTCACTGTTGATCCTAATGGTTAATGAAATTAAAATTAAATCTATTTTGCCAATTGTGGCCCTCATTAAATAATTGTAATTCCAATGCGGCCCTTCTATAATATGCATTGCTTCAAGGCGGCCCTTATGCCTCTTTGAGTTGGACATGCCTGCTGTAGATCATTTTACACTTGAATATAAACTCAAACAATTGGGCATTAATGGTGTTGCCCTCAAGTGGATTATGTCATACATCACAAACAATTTGTTGAATTAAAGCACTGTAATGAGGCTGGCTCCATAAATAAGTATAAATCCCAAATCACTATTTCTAGCTGTGGCATACCTCAAGGATCTACCCTTGGCCCACTTCTCTTTATCCTCTAAACCAGTGGTGCCCAACCTTTTTACATGATGGCCTGCATCAATGGTTGTGAATCCTTTGGCAGGCTGCATTGGAAGTTGCTAATTCTTTGGTGGGCCAGATTCGAGTTTAAATCGGAAGTTACCTATACATTCTGAGGTTCCATATAAGAGAAAATTAATTCTAAATAACGTGTTCATGGCTAAGATTTCAATATTAAATGTTTTATCATAAAAATTTTCATAAAAATATACAAATTTGTGCGTTAAATTTTTCAAATTGCTTTTTTATCATAGCTTCGCAGGCCACACACAAACCCTTCATGGGCCGCATCTGTCCCATGGGCTGTAGGTTAGGCACCACTGCTCTGTGCTAATGACCTGTCTACCTATATTAGCAATGGACTATTGATAAATTTTTCCGATGATAATAAATCATGTTATTACTGCACCTTGCATCAAGACCCTTGAAATAAAAGCAAACCAAGCCATAGTGCAAATGGCCAATTGGACAACGCACAATAAACTTTTATTAAACCAACAAAAAACATCTTACATATTATTCCATACTTACCAAAAAAAGTCGTATATCCATCACTTGAACTTAACAATCTGCCACTCACAAACTGCAGTGAAATAAAATTGTTAGGTATTAATCTAATTGATACTCTTGACTGGTCAAAACATAAAGATTATCTAGCCAATAAATTACACGCGTACATTTATATGCTAAAATACTTATCACTTGGCCTTCTTAAATGTGACTCTACAAATTCACTATGCATATTTTTACTCCCTAATTAGATATGGCATAATTTTTTAGGCCAGATCCTGCCTTATAGACTGCATCTTCAGACTACAGAAAAGATCTATTAGAGCCATTGCCGGTGTAAATAACCTATCCTCATGCAAACAGTACTTCAAAACTTACAGTATTCTTCCTCTCCCATGTGTACTGGTTCTCAAGTAGCAATATTTTCAAAAACCCCTTTCATCTTTTCAGTCTTAATAGACAAGAACACTGCTACTCTACTCGCCATATTCTATGCATACATCATGTAAGATATAATCTAAAAATATCTCATAAAAGTCCATATTATATAATAAATTACCTACTGACATAAAATCCATAAATAATATAAATTAGTTTAAAACTACAGTTAAGCCTTTGGCAGTCATGTTTTTTTGAAAATTTTGACCCAAAATTGGCAGATTTTTTATTTCATAATTTGATTATACAACGAGTTTTGTTAGTAAAAAATATCACAATTTTGAAAATATATATTTATTTTCATATTAATTGAAATGTAATCAATCAGTCATTTTGTAACAGCTAACAATATAATATATGAAAAATTTATGTTAAGTACATATATAAAAATGGTAAATATTAAACAAATATAGTAATTATTAAATAACATCTTTATATTACAAAATATGATTTTGAATAAATGTTTATTATTATTACAAAAGTTTAAAAATTCTTCAATGGGTGGTAGTCTCTGAAACAAGGTACTGCACATAATCCTACATTACATTCCTTACAGTAAATCTTGTTTCCTTACGTATTTTTTGTTTTTTCCATCTCGTTTCGAACAACACATCGCACATTGTCTTGCGGCATTTTTTTCGTTGCTGTAGGTGGTATGTATTCTGTTTTTTTTACTATCCCTTGAAGAAAAATGATAGCAAGAAATACTTTCATTTGCTCTGATGTTGTAGGATGCCATGATAGCTGTCGAGAAAATCTTCTAAGTACGAATGATTTTATGCTCTGATCAGTATATTGATTTGTTTCCTTTACAATTAAATTTATTAAATCCTCATTAAAAATGCCTCAAAGTACTGAAGAATTCCTGTGTCATCATCTGAATTCATTTGGATTCCAGGTATGGCAGTAAAATGTAGTTGAGGAGGTGGTGTTGTTTGAGTGCTGATTTCACACCAATCCTTAGCATCTTTGTAACTCAATTCATTGCAAAAATCTGAGTCAATATCAGTAATGTCAGTGGAACTTCCAGAAACATTGACAGAAATTTTGTCAGAAGCGGTAACATCAGAATCTAGGTCCATTTTTATATCTGAACAGGGCATTACATTTGCAAAAATACATATTTTATATGAAACAGATACAAAAATGATTAGAATAATTCAACAGGAACCTATACAAAATGAAACTGAAGACTGTGGGGGGCTAATTACCATATAAAACGGAAACACACTATCTGTAGGAGAGAATCACGAGTCAACATCGTTTACAGCCCAAATTTGTTACCAGAGAAATCATTCGCTTCATATGTAGAACTAATCACTAAAAGTAAAGGAGATAAAATAATGCAAATTTCTAGTAATAATCATGAATAAATATGTATGATAAATAGCCAATAAAAGCAAGCAAAGTAACTGCACAGAAATTACATGAGGTGGCATCGATTACCGCCAAAATGTTGTTGGATTAATCATTTCTTATTATGTGACAGTATTCACTACAGGTATTATGGATGATAAAGTAACATACAAGAACTTACAGAATAACTCTGAAGAAAGTTGAGGAAGTTGAGGATTCAATAAAATGCAAAAAAATAACTGCAAGAGAAAGATGATGAAGGTGGTACGCCGGTAGAGATTTTGAAGCTGATAAATCAAACTATTTATTAAAAAACATTAGATATAAATAACATTATAATAATATACATACACTAATAACTCCAAATAAAAGAACTGAAAAAATCGAAAAACTAGATGGGAAACCAATAAAACATAACCTTCCAATGGCAGGAGGATCAGAGATCTAATAAAAAGTGATAAATAATATAAAAATATGGCAGAAGAGGACACTACCATCAATACAGCTATTGCATTCTCGTGAGCAATGCCAGAACTACTTGATAAGGAAAAATACGGGAAAATCACGAAAGGATAATCGTGTAGAATGGTGCCCATATCTGATACGGGCAAATCATTTTGGGTATAGGGCGTCTGCCCATACATAGTATGGGCAAATCTATGGGTTAAAAATATTTAATGAACAATTTATATTACTCAGTGGCTGAATACCTTAATGGAAAATAATTGTACTTGTAACTTGTTTATTAATTTATTGTGTGTATACCTTAAATAACCGTGTATAATGCGCACTTTTTTTTCGAAATATTTGAGTTAAAAATTAGGATGTGTGTTATACAAGGGTACATAATCTTCCTATTTTCATTTGACCCCATATTTACATAATTTCGGCACAGTAATTACTGCCCGGGTATCCTCTTGCTTAGCACGTTTCCTTGTTAATACGTTCATTTGTCCTGTCCCCTGCAAAAATGTACTAACCAGGTTTTACTGTATTTCTGGAGCCCTGAACCCAGGTGCAGTTCATTCATCCTTTGAGATGAATGTTCTTAGAGGCATTCACTTCCAAAACAAGCATGTTTCATTGGCATTTAAGACTTTGCTCTGGAAGATATCCTTTCTCCTCAATGAGCTTTTTGAGTTGATCAGTTTAGCTTGCCACCACGATTTGATCTGCTGATGCTGACTCACCCACGGTTTTCACATTATGCGAGATGCTTCATTTGTTGAAGTTTTCGAACCGCTGCTTACTTGCTTGGAAGCTGGTTGTTGTTGGTGTAAGAGTACTGGTACCAGCTACACTGCTTGATCCAAAAGATGTTTGTGAAGGCACCTCATTTTCTCACCAATCATGTTGCTGCTTAGTGTAACGTTCCTTAGGGCCATATCTTCGATCCACACAGAGACTGCTTCCTCAGCTTCTTCTACACATGGATCACGGCTTTTATAAGGAACTTTTGCACTCCTCGGCACATTTGCTGCAACCCTAGCTGTGATGGCTACTTGACTTTGTTCAATAATTTTGAGGATACATTGTTATGAAAATGCTTTCCAACAGATGCTACACTTGCACCACACTCTAGTTTATCACGTATGTTGATTTTCTGTTCTAGAGTCATTACTTTTCTATCTCTTTTTGCAGTAGCATTACTACATTATGTTTTGAGGCTGTATTTCAGGACAAAACCATACAGTGACAGTCATGACATCACTGTGAGGCTGTGACTGTGAGAAAAGCTGGAGCAGATGAGGGTATGCCATGATGTCAGTTGCACATAGAATTATGTATTTTAGAGAAATGTCCCGCATCACAGGAATCACCGAAATCTTCCTTATGTCTGTGAAAACCCATGGATAACCTTAATGTGATCCTGTGTTGTACAAAATGGTTGTCTAAATGTAAATCGTGTATAATCAAAACCATGTTAACCAAACCCGTTTTAAGCAAGGGATTACTATGCTCCTAGTAGACATGGGTTTTTATTATAAAGACTAGCGTAATTGTCCATCAGATATGATGGGTATGCATGGATTAACTATCCATCCTCCTCCATCCCATCCTCCCCCTCTCTGCTTCTCTGGAAAAGTAGACTTCCTAGTCTCAATCTTGCCCTAATAAAGACTGTTATCTATCTCTCCCTCCTTTTCTGTCTCCCTCCTTCTCTGTCTCCCTCCCTCTCTGTGTCCCTCCCTCTCTGTGTCCCTCCCTCTTCATTTATCTCTCTTCTTCACTGTCTCTCTCTCTCCTCTCCCTATCCTCCCTCCCTCTCCTCTCTCCTTTTATGGAAAAATATACTTCCTAGTCTTAATCTTGTCCTAATAAAGAACATATATCTATCTCTCCATCTCCCTTTTTCTCTGTCTCTCTCGCTCTCCCTTCCTCTCACTCCCTCTCTTTCTTCGTCTCTCTCTCCCCTGTCTCTCTCCTTTCTTTCTTCCTCTCACTCCTTCTCTCTCATGTATTAAAACATTCAAAGCATGATTTCCTTATGCATATACTATATGGGTTGAAAGGACAATACAATCTCAAGGTTTAACAATGACACAGTCGGAAAGGCAACATATCGTTAAAAAGCTTAAATTTTTCCAATAAATATGATTTAAACATAGAACTTGAGTGATTTTGTATTGCAGGCAAAATGTGACGATAAAAATAAGAAACTTTATTTATTTTCCTTTGAAATAGTCCAGGTTCAAAGATCATAGGTCAAATATTTCTAATTTTAATTTGCAAAAGAGTAAAAGCCTGTTAGTCAAAAAATTGATTTTTACATGTTATTTTAAGGGAAATAGAAATTATCTACTCGAGTCGAACCCGCGTCTTTTTTGAGGATTTTTTCATAAATTACTTTTACTATAAGAATCAAGCATTCCTACCAAATTTCAATTTTCTACCTACTCGGAAAGTTTGTTAAAAATAGTATTACAGTCAGTCACTCTTTTATAATGACAAAACTTTGATCGTCACCATTATACACAGATACAGGTATCCCCCCATTTACGCACGCCCGATTTACGTGTTTTTGCATATACGCGATTTTGTTTTACGCAACTGTCTCATTTTACATTAATCTCTCATAATTTGCAAAGTACGTAGAATAGAAAAATGATAAGATACCTCTTCGGTGACACTGCTGCTGCCAGCAGGAAATCAAATATAACACAATGGTTAAGTGACAAGGAAATGCTTTCCACTACATTGGAGTGACGTTATATAAAGCAGAAATATACAAATATACTCAGTAGAATTGTCTACTTGGAGGGATAACAAAACAATACGAAAAGTAGTGGAATAACAAGGAAATTGTCCGCTGGCCAGTTTAAGGTTGCTCTTACGCTGCTTGCTTGTCCTCACGTTCTCTCTGTCTCCTTCCTCCTTCTCAGGTTCGACACTTGTGACTGACGGCTGGTGGTCCGCAATGTTGCCAGGCCGGAAGTCCGCACATTCGATCTGTTCTTGAGAAGAGGGTGCATCACTCAAGTCTATTGGTTAAACTGTATGATGGTTGCATTCTCTTTTGGGCTAATGTCTGTTGCTTATAAAAATTAGGACTCTGTGCGTACTCTCAAAGCCGAAGTACTCTCGTAGCCAAAGTACGAGCGTATGCCGAAGTGCATGCATATGCCGAGATGCATGTGTTTGCAGGGATGTGTCGTTTGCTGGAGTTTGTCGTTTGCTGGAGTTTGTCGTTTGATTGAGTTCGTCGTTTGATTGAGTTTGAACACAAAAACTTCTGGCAAACACGAAAAACTGATAAACTGTCATAGGGTAAAATGCTGCATCCCCCTCCACTTTTTGTGTGTTCACTCAGTGTTTAGTTTTTCAAACTAAAATCTCACTCCAGAGTTTACAGATGCACCATCTTGAAGCACAACTCACACCAAGTTTCAAGCTCAACTTAAGAGCCAATAAATGATCACAAAAGTTCATTAGACGAGAACGACAAGAAAAAGGGGGTGCCAACTCTGGCATTGACCAACAGTTATGAAAGTACAAGAGAGACTAAATAATTGGGCAACTGGTAAAGAAATTATGCATGCCTCATATTGTTCAAGTAGAGCCCCAAGAAATTCACAGTATAAAAAAATAATAGAAAAATCTCTGTGTAGTTCACACTGCATATAGTAATACATAGAGAAAGAAATATTTAAAGGTATCCTAGCCCAATTGGGGCTAGAGTACGATAACCCTGGTAATCATTACCAACAAACATGAAAAAGGACATGACTAGGTTAAATTAAACAAAAAATTTGTGCCATGCTGACATGCGTAGATGTCTGGATACTATGATGCCTTGGAATGTAACTGAATTTAGCAGTATTATGGCAATTGGCCTTATAGATATCAATTTATTTTACCAGATTTGCATCTGGGGGCTGGTTGCGATGATAACAATCATCGGGTGATGAGGTCGCTAATTCTTTATGCCAGATTATTAACAAGGATCAAGCCAAATCATGTCCAACTGTTATTTCATACCAGCATAAAGTTCTTTAAATTGATTAACAATGGTATGTGGTAAGTGAGAATGACATATATTACCTTATGGCCATAAAATATTCATAATATAAATAATATTGACATATGATAATTAAAAATAACAAATTATTGCCTACTGGCAGGAAAATATTTCTTAACTTGGCTAACATTTACTATACGACAGTAATTTGGATTGTCTGGCTTTCTTCGAGAGAGAGTTACAGGAGTAATTATCATGTCAACCATGAAGGGTCCTTCCCATAGGGGAGAGATTTTGGCAGACATTTTATTAACTTTGGAAACTTTGGGCACAGCTCTAAACACAACCTGTTCACCTGATGAAAAGGCTTGTGGAAAATGTCGAGCATTATGTTTGCTAGCGACACGCTGTTGTGATTTAGCCAAATTACTTAGCACCTTGTTTCAAAGTTCCTGCCCTGAAGCTGAATTATAATCAGCTGATGCCAACTCGTTTGGAAATTCCCATTGAACCTGCAATGGATGAGGTAGCTCACAGTGAAACACCCGTAGAAGAGTGTTTTGCAGAGTTAAAAGCAAAAGTCAGCGAAGGTAGGAATGCATCCCAATTATTATGGGCATCACGTGTGAAAGCAGATAAGGCATACTGTAAATTTCTGTGTACTCTTTCTGCATGGTTGAGCCTGGGATAATAAGGGACAGTATAAATATGTTTAATCCCTACGCTAAAACACATGTCATAGAATAATTTAGATTTAAAGGAGGTAGCATTATCTGAAACAATATACTCACTGTATATGTGAAGACGGAATCTGCATAAGGCGGAAACCTGTCAAAGCCGTAAATATCGGAATCGCAATGTATAATGATCACGTTTTTCTCAAGTAAGTCCCTCTGAAAGGCGAAACCTGTGAGACGCAGACGGAAAGCATTATGTGTAGCATTTCTTGTACGAATAAGTTGAATTTGAATCTGTGAAAGGTGGAAAGAATATTTCAAACAAATGTTTTCAGGTAGTCTGGTTTGGGTTTTGTGTTGTTTATGGATCACACACCACTTGCTGTCCAAAACCCCTTTTGTTTGAAAGACCTTTCGTCCCAAGTGGTATAGAGACCAGGACCATTAACAGGAATTACGGAAGGAACTCCACAAAATGCCTGTTTCCTTGGCAGCCAAGGTGGGAAGGTCCACCCACTAAATTATCCACGTGTGTAATCATCTCCTACCAAAATTTAAACTTGTAATCCGCGAGAAAAATGACATTTATTGGTCAGAAATTTTTCATGATATCATATGAAGGATATAGAAATTTGAACGTTAGTCCTACAACTATTCATTCCCAAGATAGAGCTGCCACAGATCATCACAGCTTCAGTCGCATGCATGCATATGCCAGAATTATCTCGAGATTGAATGGCCACAGGACTACAATTCAAATTTCTATATTCGTTGTATGATGTCACGAGAAATATCTGATCAATAGTATGTAATTTTTCTCATGGATCACAAGTTTAAATTTTGATAGGAGGCAATGACGCACTTGGGTTGTCTGGTGTAGCCCTGCTGCTTGGCTGCGAAGAACCCTGCGGTGCTAGGGTGCATTCGATAACCCTTGTATGCATTGTCGCTCGTTGCTGAGCTAATGAGTTTATTGCTAGGCAGCAAATGACAGGAGGAAGTGGGAACACTGAATTCTTGGGTGGACTATGATTTTGGGAAAACCAGGAATAATATGTTTGAGCAGGAGGGAGTGAAGGGCATTGAAAAGAGCTTGGAAAAACCAACATTCTTGTGCCGATGCATCTTTTGTGGCAAAAACTCGACATCGTCAGAGAAATGAATGAACTCAGTTCCTGGTTGAAGCCTGAAGTGTAGTGTTAAGTTTGGTGCCTCAAGGTACTCGGAGTATGTTTTTAAAACCCGACGTGTTTTGGTGTCTGTGAGCTCTATCTTGCTGTGCTTGTGGTGTGATCATTCAACTCTCCTCTTCTTCAACAGTTACAACAATTTGGTCAATTGCGGTCAGTATTCATTAAATGAATTGGAAAGGTTTATGGGAAAATTCACTCAATTTAAGATGTTAATTTTTGTGTAGTTTTATTGAAAAAATATTCCTTATTTTCACAGACCCATGGATAAAAAACTAAAAATTTTAAATCTTAAGGGAAAGATTAATGTTATCAAAATGGTCACTGAGGAAAAAATGAGCATTAAAAATGTGACTACTCATTTTAAATGTGGAAAAATGCAAGTTTACAACATTATCAAACAAAAGGATAAAATAATGGAGAAATATTTAGCGAGCAGCAGACATGAGTTGGCCAGAATGAAAGTAAGGGACACAAAGTATAGTGAGCTAAATCGCATTGTTTGAGTGGTTTGCAGCAGCCAGGGCAAAGAACTTCCCTATTTCTGGTCCAATTCTACAAGAGAAAACAAAAGAAACTGCAGGAATACTTCAGATAGATGGTTTTTCTGCATCAATTGGGTAGTTGCAAAGATTTAGGAAAAGACACAACATTACATTTAATGTTTCCTGTGGGGAAGCAAATGATGTTGATAAAAATGAGGTAGAAAGTTGTCACAGTAGAATAAAAGAAATAATCTGCAATTACAAACCCATAGACATCGGAAATGTTGATGAAACAGCTTTGTTTTTCAGAGATCTGCCTAATAAGACCTTGCAGATGAAAGGAGAAAAGTGTTCTGGAGGTCGCTATTCAAAAGAACGGTTAACTGTACTTTTGGTCGCATTTGCCGATAAAAAACTAGAAAACCATTAGTGATAGGTAAAAGTGAAAACCCATGATGCTTCAAAAGTTTAAAGAAGAACAAACTTCCTGTGGAATGAAAATTGAATAAGAAAGCATGGATGACAAGTGCTATATTCGAGGAATTTTTAATTAAATTAAATAAAAGAATTGAAAAGGAAAATAGGAACCTGTCACCCGAGAATTCGACTATCAAATATTCAGCTAGTTTTCTTGCCTCCTTGCACGACATCCGTTCTACAGCCACTAGACAATGGAATCATACAGAATGTAGAACTTAATTACAGGAAATTGATGCTTCACCATCTTATTGCAAGTATGGACGATTGTAAGAGTATCTCAGAATTAACTGTAAAAATTGATGTGCTAGATGCAATTACATTTTTAAGCTGCTCAGTGAAGTATGTGAAAGACATATGCATAAGAAAGTGTTTCCGAAACTGTGGGTTCATTTTTGATGATAACGTTGGTTGTTAGGAAATTGTTTGCAATAATGATTACAGTGAAATCCAAACTTTGATTGAAGATATGCATGTTGTGAACGCAGAGAGTTTTGTGAACATTGGCAATAACGTTTTCACAGAGAATGATGAAATTGACGTACAAGCTGTGTTAGAATCTCAAACTAATGACACTATGGGAAGTTCAGAAGATGAACAAGGGGGAGAAGATTCTGGGGAACCGGAAACACTTACATCATCACAAGTGTTAAGTTACATTAACGCTTTAAAACATTACGCCAAAATGAAGGGGGGAAATGACTTTAATGAAAAAGTTCTGGAGTTAGGGTTTTCTTTCGCCTGTATGATGAAATCACTGAAAAAGAAAACAAAACAATTGAAATTGGACAGTTTCGTGAAATAATTTTTAGTGATGCTTTGCCTTTTATGTAATATTTGTATTATATGTAGAATCTATAAGTATCTTTGTTTATCTGGTTAGGTCTTTATAAAATATGTATAATTTCTGGGCTGTGGGTTTTTAAAGGAAAATGGTTTAATTACAATAAATTTAGTACTGTCTATGCATGATTTTTTTTATTTTGTAAAAAATCCGTACATTTTTTAAACCTCTAAGATGGAAAATCTGCTTAACCCGGAAATATTGCATGGTCCCTTGCAATTCCACCTTTGACAGATTTCACTGTATTTGGGAACCCCCAATTTAGAAAAAAAACAGCTTTGTTAAGATATCAACTACAGCTTTACTTGTTGAATTTCTAACCAGTTGAATAATTACAAATTTGCTAAAGCCATCAATTATGGTTAACCTTTTGCACTCGGGTGTCGAGTGTGACTCGACACGGCTAGCAACGGCACCAGCTCGTATGTCGAGCCACACTCGACACGGTGTTTCATCGTGAGGAGAAGGGGGATTTTTGTCCATTTTTTCCAATAACTTTTCTTGTAATCATCAGCGTGGAAATACAAGTAAACAACAACTTAATTAAGCAACATGGATTATTTTATAAATGAATAATATCCTTCTATAATCTACCCATAAAGGACGTTTCCAGCCGATGCCGCTGCCGCCATAGCAGATGTTCGTCTTTATCTATTTACTGAGGTGTAAGCGCATTTTCGCTTGCATTAGCTGCCATTCATTACTTGGAAATCATTTGTTTATTCCAGATAATGAATTACCAAATGGGGATCATGCGTCTGAAAGAGGAGTTGCGTCCGAAATAAAAGTTCGTCAGAAAGAAAAGTTCGCTCGGTCAGCTGTCCCATCTCGTATTGGCTTCTAGTATCAACCTCTTTTTTCATTTCGTTTTCTTCTTGTGGTCATCCACCCACCACTGACCCATCAAAGGCCCATTCTCTTTTTATCTCTTGCATAGTGAACATCTTGAGTAGGCCCGAGCTTCCATGATCTTACCTTAGTAAACAATCGTCCCTCTATCACTCTCAGAGGTTTGCTTACGTTTCTAGAAGCATCTCTCAGATGTTTTCATGACACATGGTTCTCTTACAAACGAAGCCTTCTCTGTAGTTGACTGAATGCTTTGTCCGCAAGTAGTCGTATATTCAGAACGAATTGCATCTCCTTAGGATGGATAGATTTTCCAAAGATTTAGAAAGCAGTGACGATGAATTTTACATTGACAATGAAGAAACTATTGAAAAACATAATAGTGACAAAAGTGAGTGCTCTGATCACGCATATGAGGATAATGAAGCAATCGCTGGTCCGAGTGGAATTACGAAAAGGAAAACTTCCCTTGTTTCACCCAAAGATCAGAGTGAATGTACTGACGGTGACAGTGATGTTGAATTTTTAAAGACAAAACTAAAGATACGCTTCATCACGTATAATCCTAAAAAGCCAACAAAATGGGGTATTCGTTTATATGTCCTTTCAGATTCTAAATGCGGTTACGTACATTCATTTGTCCCTTATTATGGTGGAATAACATCCAAAACCCTGGTAAGACCTGATCTTCCTTTTACTACCAGAATAGTTTTAGAACTTCACGACAGATTGAAGAACTCAGTATCTGATTCTCAAGGCTATCATCTCTTTACTGATAGGTATTACACAAGTGTCACTCTTGCAAGGGAATTGCTCAAAGAAAAATCTCACTTGACAGGGACAATAATGCCCAATAGGAAAGACAATCCAACAGTTACCAAACATCCAAAACTGAAGAAAGGGGAGATAGTGGCATACAGAGATGAAAATGTAATGCTTCTTGCATGGAAAGACAAGAGGATAGTCACCATGCTTAGTACATGGGACACTTCAGAGACTGAAGCTGTGGAAAGAAGAGTGCGAGGCGGTGGCAAAGAAAGAGTTGCCAAACCCAAGGTCGTGACAAATTATACGAATTTTATGGAGGGAGTTGATATAGCTGATCACTACACCAGCATGTACTGTTTTATGAGGAAGATTCTAAAATGGTGGCGTAAATTGTTTTTCTGGGGGCTTGAGGTCAGTGTTGTGAATTCTTACATTTTGTACAAAGAATGCCAAAAAAGAAAAAATGAAAAACCGATATCTCATGTATGATTTATTAGGAAACTTGTACGTGATCTAGTTGGAGATTTCCGGGGTGGTACACTAACTTCTAGGGGTAGACCATCATCCACAGAACAAGAGCAACGTTTAGATGGAAAGCTCCATATAATCATCCCTCACCCTAACAAAAAACATAAAGATTGTGTTGTTTGTTCTAATAGAAAAGTCCAAGGTGGAAGAAGAGAGAGAATTTATATCTGTGAGACATGTGAATGTAATCCAGGTCTTCATGTGGGTGAATGTTTCAAAAAATATCACACCATAAAAAATATAGAGATTAAAATTGCTGTATGAGTTGAAAAATAATTTTTAATGTAAAAAAATGCAAATAAATAAGTTTATATGAAAATAAAATTGAGTTTTTCATCATAGTGCCGCCATTTATGAAATATGGGGGTATTTAAAAATTAAATTCCGAGTAGACTAATAGAATCAAGAAAAAAAAATCCGAGTGCAAAGGGTTAATGCATAAGCATGACCAAATTTACTCCTGGGTAATGGACCGACAAAATCAATAAATATTCTTTCCCAAGGATAAGTGGAGAAATGAGGTGAGTGACGACCTGGGGGTAAACAATTTCTGGGCTTAGTTATCTGGCAGCCGTGACAACTTTTAACCCTTTTATTAATTTTGCGGTAATCAATTACAAGGCGATCTGATCCATTTCTCTTTGGGATGAGAAAGGCCAGGCTAGCAAATGGGGAATTCATTTCTTCGATCACACCTTTCTCTAAAAGTGACATCACCTGATTCTTCATTGAGGCCAGTTTAGGCAGAGACAATTGATACGGATGTGAACGAATTGGGGTAGAATCAGACAATTCGATTTCGTATTCAATTAAGGTTGTGTGTCCAAGGTCCGGCGTGATGACATCCAGATTTCCCGAGAAAGGGAAGAAATTTCATGACAGCTGTCCTTCAAAGGGAGGAGGACTAAACCCAGGTTGTCGTTGCCTGAGTCATCCTTAGCCTGGTCGAAAAAATGTGCACTGGTTGAGGGACTTTCCCCAATGGCATGAAAGGGGAGGTGACAAACGGCATAGAAAACCGCGAATTGAAAGAAAAAATGCCTTACGGGTAAGGCTATCGATTATCATGGACGATTTCAATATAAAATCATGGCCTAAAATATAACAAAAGAGCAGGTCAGCCAAATAAAACCACTGCTTCCACAAATATTTATAGATTCGAACTTTTAACTGAACCCTAGATCGAAACAGAAAGGGGTGAGCTGAGAGACCATTGCATTTTAGGAAGCAATTTTGAAGTGCTTGCTTTTTGCTATGTATCTTTAAGATGGCCCATTCTTTACAATCTATAAGGGAAATGGACGAACCGGTGTTGAGTAGAGCCTGGCATGGTTGAGAGTTAATGGTCACCTGAAGTAATGGTGTGTCGGAAGGATCTGACCAATTAATGAAAGAATGACCTGGGGGATTATGCGAATCATGCCAAAAATGATTATGATTAGGCTGACTGCCGGGGTTCGGGGCGCTGTGGGTGACGATACACCTTAGGATAATGGATTTTCGCGAAAATATTCTTTTCTGCTGTTGAGGAGATATCGGATCGCATGAGTAAGTCGCCTAACTCGGCTAGATTATTAGGTCTCCCGATGAAAAGAAAAGTACAGTGGGTCAGGAGATTGACACCATCAAGTACGAGTTCCACGATCTCTAACTCCGAATAATTAAGACACAAAACCGCAATTGCTGCCTTGACTGACTGGAAAAACACAAGGGGTGATTCATCCGGGCATTGGAATCACTTGACTTTCAATGACATGAGGCGTTCAAATTCTCTCTTCGAGAAAAATGTTTCCCAGACTTTCGAAATGACTTGCTCCCAAGATAGATTCCACGAGATAGCGTTAAACCAGAAATCCCTCAACATAACTGGGTGAGGGTGAGAATCAAAAGATAATTATCAGCGACGAACTTAGTTCGCGAACGTAGCGTAACTCAGAAAGAAAAGCAGATCTAGGTTCGGCTGAAAGCTCTCTGAAGGGAGGTAGCTTAGAAAAGAGAACATTAACCACTTGGGTAAGATCAGAAGGCGAAGGAGAGGAAATCACAGGTGGATTGACATTCGACCCATCTTCTTCGCGAGAACACGTTCTCTCAGCCCTATTTGATGCAGTGGTGGAATATTGTTTTTCATAAGCCTTCCTAGATATTTCCATCGTGACAATTAAACAGTATGAAACCAAAGAACAAAGTGAAATAGACAGGACAAATTTATAATAATGAACTTAAGATTACAAGAGTAAGAAATACAAGTATACAAAATAACGAACCTGCGTTCAAATCTCGGTGGGACCTCCAATATTGAGATGCAACTGTCTCATTTTACATTAATCTCTCATAATTTGCAAAGTACTTAGAATAGAAAAACGATACATTACCACTTTGGTGACATTGCTGCTGCCAACAGGAAATCAAATATAACACAATGGTAAAACGACAAGGAAATGCTTACAACTATATTGGAGTAAGGTTATACAAAGCAGAAATAGACCATTTTCCGATTTAGTTATGCGTCGCGTATTCGGTTTAACACAATTTTATTCTAATGATCATACCCGTATTTTAATTGATTATAGCACAAGATGTACTGTAAATAGTTTTTTTTATTGATTAAATACTAGCTGAAATTCCGAGTTGATTACCTAAATCCATTAAGTTAATTTTTATACAACTTTTGGTGAGTACAATTGCCATAATTTTTGCATGAAAAATTATTCGTAAGGTTTTTTAGGAAATTTTCGTACGTATTAAATTAATATATATAATTTAATATCATTTTGTATTTTAACCCTTCGTGGGAATTTAAGATGCTACATCAGTTATTCATTAGTGAATTAATGCTGAAAATTTTGCGTAAACATCAAGTCGTCAATGTTAGCTGGGATTAGGCATGCCGCGGTGACGCAAAACCCAGCACTCAGTGTGCTGCAACGTGAATAAGGTTGAGAAACTCTGCCTTAGGGCATAAAACGCTCATTGATTCCAATTTTAAGATGTTTGTAATCTGTAGGCATCTAGTCAGGAACGTAAAAAATGCCTATCGCCTTATTTTCAATAGGAAAAATATTTTCGATTTATTCATTTTTGATTTACGTGACAATTTCTAGGAACGCATCTATCGCATAAATCGGGGGATTACTGTACAGAAGCACAGAAAGAAATACCTGGTCTTTTATATTAGTAAGTTAGCAAAATTGAAGCAGTCATTGGGTATCATTATACAATGTACGTATCGGTGGATGCACATTAAATGGTTGTGGCCTGTACTCCATCGCATGAAATGTGCCTATTTACGATGCTCTGCACTCTTTACCAACTTGTTCCTTATACATTTTCAAATCGGACAGAAGATGAATAAAAATGTAAGACAATTAGAATCAACTGAACTGCTTTATTATTGCAAATATTGATTAATCATTTGAAAAATTTATGGTGATAAAGTAAACTATATATCTGGTAATTTAAGGTCTCATCAGAGAAAGAAGTTCTTCGACGGGAGGTGTTGGATATGTGTAAACGAGTGCAGATTTTAGAAAAGGCCTCAAAGCAGCTGGAATTAGACAATGAGAGGCTGGCTTTTAAGGTAAGCACGGGACATTTTGAACACCTTAAAAATTTTCTTTTTATAATAGGTTTGCAGAGTTAACAGGGTTTTGGTAATATGACATTTTTATGGGCAATTTTTACCTTCTTTATCGCAGTTGTCAGAGGCGTTGGCTGAACTGGAAGAGAGGGAGACACAGTTAAGACAGTTAGGTGGGTGCGAGTGATGAGTTTTGCTTGGAAATCAATATCATTCATTTAAATTATTATTCGATGAAATCTTTTTTTTTGAGCATGTCATTTTTAATTCCACTTTGCACTTTTTAATGTTGAATCTCTTCCTTATATTTTGCAAGTTTTTTTAGTTCCAAAGTTATTATTATAATCGAAAGTCCTATGCCTCAATGATGAAATTTCCTTCAGTAAAATACTTTTTGTCATTTTAATCGAAGCATGTTTTTTCTTTAAATGAGAATTTTTAATTGATGAATGTTGTAATAAGTTGATTTTAAGGTTAGTAGTAGTGAAAATGTTTTACATTTATCCACTAGCTATACAAGCTAGTTAGCTATGTAAATGAAGTTTATTTGCTCAAGGATGAGTAAGATGAGCATGCTTGCTTGGTGCATATTTTATTTTTTAAATGGTCATTTCCTAAATTTGATATTTTCAATACTTTTTAGCAATGGAATTATTCATCAAAATTATACTTTGAGATTTAAAAAATCATCATTACTAGCAATGCTTGGTGGTTTTCAACATTTATTTTTCCTAAACATCGTCGACAAATATCGATGTTTATTTTAATACATTTTATCAGGCTTCGTAGTACATCATGTTTTTGAACTTTGCGAATAATTGGTTCCGGAAAACTGACGCGAAATGCAAATTTGCGAAGTGCAAGTTCTATTTTCCCGTAAGATGCCATGTTATTATGAGAGAGTGGTTCCCAGCCAACCTAAAAAATTCACTTTCTATCATAAACAATGCAGTTTAACAGAAAATAAAAGAAAACGTATAACCGCAAATGGAAAAACCTAGCATTATAAATTTAAAAAAAATACTTTTAATTACCTTCAAAACACGTAATAGCAAATGAAAACCCAGCATAATGAAGCGATTACACTTCCTTCTGCACTTGTACAGTTTACCTCCACAAAATTTTGCATGTGGTTTTTGATCTTCTTTTGTTCATTCTAAGGAAATGGTTTAATTTAAATTGAACTACTGAAATGGAATGTTGAGTACATCATACACGAATGTTTTCCTGGATTTTGCAACAAACATTTGCAAGCTGCAAAAAAACACTAGCATTAAAAAGTGGTTCCATTTCTTTTACTAATTACGTTAAAAATGCATAACAGAAAATCAAAACCTAGCGTAATAAAGTTATAACATTTATTTTAGTTATTGTGTTCAAAATATGCAACAAAATCTTACGTTACAATTCTTAGATAGATTGATATTAAAAATTCGTACTAAACAATGAAATCCTAACAAAACAACAGTGCCTTAAATCACATTCAAAATACAAAGATGATAGCATTAAATCGTTAAATATTTCGGTCAAAAACCAGCAACCTCATACGCAAAGAACGAATATTTTCAATGTCATACTTGTAATAGTTGTGAAAAACTAAACATGCAGGACGCTTTTTCATTAGCCAATAATTTCTAATTTGGGTGCTAGATGCCAGCAACTTCGACTGTTATCGAAAATAGCACCATTGGCAGTTGCTACAAAAGAATTAAGTCGATGTTTATCAGGTTAGTTTACTTTGAAAACTGTTAATAATGACCATTATAAATATAATATATTAATAAGGTGCTAAAGTTTAAAATGAACTTAGGAACAAAAAAGTATAGGGAGTTCACGCTTGTTGGCATAGTAAACGAATAATGCAAAATGCAGGTAATATGCACGAAACACAAGTAATGGTCAAATAAAATTTTGTCGCCTAGTCCAAATACACAAACCACAATCACGCGAACTTCAAAAGGTGGTGTATTCAATTTTGTTATTTCTTAAAAAGTGACCATTAATATAATTTATTTTTCCTAAAAATCGGTGATGAATATCAAAGTTTATTTTCAAACATTTTATAAGGCTTGGTTATTTTTGATATTTCTTAAAAAGTGACGGCTAATATTGACATTTATTTTTCAAAAAATCGACGATGAATATCGATATTTACTTTAATGTATTTTATTGGCTTTTATATAGAATTTTTTAGAATTAGAATATTGAATTCCTTCTAATTAAATTTAACTAAAAGTGTATAAATAAAAATTATCGCATGCTGGTTTGCTTGTTGTTACCCAAATTTAGGTGAATGCATTCTTGGTGACTTTGGCCACCATCCAGGAACAGCTAATTTTTTGGAATAAATCACAAAGTTTATTTTACTCGTTGATTTGCGCCCCTTATCCACAAAATCATGATCATTTGTTAAAAAGTTAATGTAATGTGAATATAATGTACAACCAAATGTATGAGTGAATATTTTAACCAGTGCTAGGAATGAACAGGAATACACTCACAATGTCATTTCGGTTCATCACACGCGTCGATAATATCATTCTGTCATGTCATACATTTCACAATACTGTTCTGGAAAGTTAGCTAGATCACATATGAACGATATACAGTAAACTCTTGATTATCCATGCTAGGGTTATCCGGTTTGCGGATTATCCATGCTCTCTCCTTATGCCTTGAAATTTTATTAATACTCTGATTGCATAGAAATTCATCAATGTGAGACAACATTTTCGTAATCCCATTATATTAATGTCTAAAGATTTTATTATGTGCAAAAATGATAAGTTTGTAAATACATAAATAATAATAGATGATATTGCTTTTGTAATGCTAGTGAGTTTCGTGACAATATCCCGGGAATCAGCATGCGACTTCCGTCAGTCAGTTGTTTCTTCGCAGCGATGCAGTCACTTTTACCAGTATGCCACAGTAAGGGTGATCGGATTATAGATTCTCCTAATGTTGTTTCATCTTGTGTGCAGCTCATTGTATTGTGGTTTTTGTGGTGATAAACTTTTATCCCACCCCTTGTTAAAATGGCAGAGAAACGGAAGAAAATTGTTCTTCCTATTATAAAAAAAACTCGAATTAATTGTGAGACTTGAAAAAAGAGAATCTGTGAATAAATTGGCAGACGAATATGGTATTGACATAGAAACCATTTGTGATATAAAGAAAAACAAAACTAAGTTGATGGAGTTTGCTGCAGTTTCTGACAGTGGTGCTGGTCCCTCAAAACGTAAGAGTATGAAAAAATCAACCTACGAGAAAGTAGATGCAGCCTTACTTCTGTGGTTTAATCAAAAGTGAGCTGATGGAACTCCTGTCTCCGGTCCCATGTGTGCACAGCAAGCGAGGTATTTCCATGAATCACTAGGGCTAAAAGGGAACTTGAATGCTTCATCTGGGTGATTTACTCGATTCCAACAGCGATACAGTATATGCGGAATTGCCATTCAAGGAGAACGCTTGAGTGGTAACGTGGCAGCTGCTGATTCATTTCGATTAGAATTTCAAATATTTGTGAAGGAAGAAATGTTGGCACCTGCCCAGATATTTAATGCTGATAAGACAGGCTTGTATTGGAAAGTTCTCCCAATGCAAACCTTGACATTTTAGAAGGAAAGTCATGCTGGTGGCCATAAATTACACAAAGAGCGAATCACAGTGTTATGCTGTGGAAAGGCGGCACAGATTATGTAACATCCCCCTCAATAAAATCAGATATGCAAAGGAACTTAAACACATAAAACAAATTGCCGCTAAACTTGGATACGATAATAATTTAATTAATAAATTAGTGAGAAAACATAACTTTAATAAAACTTTGTCCAATGCCACTTCTCTAAAATTAGACACCAAAAAAGAGGACAAATTTGTAAAATTGCCTTATTTTCCACCATTAAACAGAGGCTTGAACAAAATTTTTAAACATAAGAATTATACCGTAACATATACAAATCCTTTTAATTTGAAAAATTTACTGGGCAGTACAAAAGACAGAACAGAATCTTTGAACAAGTCCGGTATTTATAAAATACAATGCTCACACTGCGACAAAAAGTACATAGGACAAACAAGAAGGAAACTAATAACACGCTTCAAGGAACACATGGCTCACTATAAATATAATCGTTTTGAAAAATCAAGCGTTGCCAACCACATCTTTGAAACAGGTCATAGTATACACGTAAACGATTTAACACTGATAACTTCAGCCAATAACTCACTAAACTCGTTAGAAAACCTTCACATTTACAAAAACCGCGATACACTTATGAACACAGACACAGATTTCAACAAGACCCCATACAAATTGACAGATTTAAACGACACACACGCTGAAAAATCTTTCCGCGTTTCGCTTGTTTCTCGGTCGTCTTCTTAATACTTTCCGTTTCAACCTGGCAGTTGGCTTCCAGTCACTGGTGAAACAGGTTCTACCCCTGACGATGCCCACCTTGTGGGCGAAATGCATTGGGTTTGCAGCCCTCTAGTTGTTTTGGCTAAAGGAGTATTCTACTTTTGAAATACATACAAACAAACAGTCCAAAGTGCTTAGGTATTATTGGATCTGGTCGAAGATAAAGACAGAGTCCAATAAACTGATCATGTTGTTTTGTCCCATAGTATTAGGTTTTGATCCAGCTACAACTCAGTATGTGTCCTTAAGACCGTGACATAAGCGACATTAGATAGCAATGGTGAATTCCAAATGTTGTGTGGCCATCTGGCATGACAAATACTATCTTTCTCTTTTGTTTTGGATATTTGGTGGCAAAATATGTTAGCTGAATGTGGTAAACCAAATTTAAAAATCATGACTCATAATTTTGTAGAAAATATAGTAATGAAAAATCGCCACTTATAGATGACAGTTTTAAAATTTGATGTTTATTGGCATTTATCGATTTAAATTGAATCCTAGCATGCTTAACCGCTTCCCTGACGATTTTTTTACAATATAGGATCTAAAAAAAGTCATATTTTTTTATTGCAATTTCGAAAAAATCATAATGATACAATTAAAGAAATGCATTCATTTTTAACAGTAAATTTTAATAAAAATGTTATCGAACTTTAAAATTTTTATATTATTGATAGATACGAGGTACTTGAACTCAATTCATATTTAAAAGTTGCATTTCTTTGGTGAAAAACTACAAAATTAAGAAAAACTTACATATAAAACGTACTTATATACAACATAAAACATTTCTATGCAATAAAAAATACATATATATATATATATATATATATATATATATATATATATGGTGTAAATTATATATACACTTACGTAATAAACATGAAACAATAAAATAATATACAATAAAAAATAACTAATAATAGGTAAAAAAGTGCTAAATATTAAACATAACTAATTCACATATGTAACAAATAAACTGTATACAAAATATACAACATTCATATATTTGAACTTGAATGATAAATTCTAAAACACGGCACCACGCATAACGGAACATTACACGTCGCACAGTAGAAACGGTTCTCTTTCCTTATCCGCTTTCCCCGGGCGTCTCGCTTTCATCTACACAATGCACACTGCTTCGTGGGGTTCTTCTTCTTTTCAATAGTAGTACATCTACATATTACCCTGCAAGTCACCTTGACGGTGGATGGCAGGGAGTGCCGCGCACCAAGTTCCTTACTAATTATTATTCACTTATCTATTGTGGTCACGTATTGTTCTAGGGAAAAAGGACTCCTTATATCTCTCTGTCCTACTATCTATTTCGCGAATCTTGTCCTCATTATCCCTCTGTCCGATATACGTTGGTTGTCGAATAATATCCTTCATTTCATTTACGAATATCTCCGACCTATATTTATCTAGAAGTTTAAGTCTTGCCTCTAATCTACGATCTTTCAACGATGGCCAACTCAACTCTTCAATGAGTAACGTAACGCTCTGTTTTTTATCGTAATTCTTTTTCACGAATCTAGCTGCTCGCCGCTGTATTTTTTCTAAATCCTTTATGAGTCCCCTCTGATATGGATCCCAAACCGCTGCTGCGTATTCCATTTGAGGTCTAACCAAGGATAAATAACAGGATTCTCTCACCTTTTCCGTGCTTTTCCTGACTATTCTACGCACAAAAGCCAACTTCTTATTTGCCGCACCTATCACTCGTCTTATGTGGGTGTCCCAAGACAGGTCACGATTCAAGGTTACCCCGAGGTATTTCACAGATTCCGAAACAGGAATGCTGTCACCATCTATCGAGTAGGTAAACACGGACGATGGGCTTCTAGATTTCCAAAAGTTTATAACGTTACTCTTTTTCTGATCGATTTCTAGCTGCCATTCCTTGCACCAAACAGATAAGTAACAGAATATAACAACAAAAACAAGAGAAAAATAAAAATGCTACGGAGCAGAAACGGAAGGAAAACTGCTAGACTTGTTCACTCGAAAGCTGTACGAATAACTGACCTGAAAATGTCTTCGAAAGGCCGATCCTAAAGGGTGCATACTTATCTCAAGGGGCATCACCAAGGAGGGGAGGCAAAGGACCTTCCAGGAACTGAGGAACGAAAGAGTGGGTGGGGAAAACCCTCAGGGCGAATGACCTAGCAATGGAAAGAAAGGGTGGGTGGGGAAAACCCTCTCAGAGCAAATGATCTAGCAATGGAAAGTGTCTTTGGTAGGGTAAAGAACATCTGGAGTAGCAATTGAAACAACTGGGTTGTAAACAGAAATTTTGGCATCAGCGGTGCAAATGACCGTGTGAGTTCAGTACTCTGATATTTCGAAGAACCCGCTTCGAGAAGCCCTCCGAGAAATCTAATCTGTCTCTCTGAGTGACCTCTAACGGTCGGAACGTAAACTACTACGAAGGATCGAAAAAACTCGGTTGCGTTTCTGAAGGAAAGGAAAAAATACAGCGGCCCGAGTATACTC
The DNA here is from genome assembly GCA_028673005.1 of Tanypteryx hageni. NCBI lineage: Eukaryota > Metazoa > Arthropoda > Insecta > Odonata > Petaluridae > Tanypteryx > Tanypteryx hageni. Next base: position 113,351,587 of record CM054117.1, on the reverse strand, counting down.
GGGCTTGTCAGAATTTGACCCTCGCCTCGATCCGAGTATACTCGGGGTAATCAGGGAAGCGGTTAATTACAAAGAATCTAAAAATTTCGCTAGACAAGTTTTTTATCACTTTTTAAACATACAACCTCATATCTTGCCTTCTATTGAAAATAGCAGTTTTCTGATAAAAATTTAAAGTTATCAAAAATCAGCAGAGACTGCAGCATAGAATGACAGGCGAATCCCACTGTGGTTGGAGTTCCCAACCACATCACACCGCTGTGCCAGTTGGAAGCCTGATTGTTTTCTTCGACAGCCTCCTGTTGGCGCTCTTCTGTGTTGCTTAAAATCCCGTTCTTTAGGGCCAATAATTTAATTTGCTTGGTTGGTTTCTTTCTAAACTCAAGAACAATAAGAATAACTTTGATATTATTTTGATTTTCTTTATTATTATTCCTATTTTTGAAAATGAATAATGGTGCTCACTTAATATTCTAGGACCCTGTTCTTCAACCTGTGGTCCGCAGACTGGTGCCAGTCCGCGGAAATTTCCTGGCGGTTCGCCAAAAATTTCCCCCAATCATGTAGCGGCTACATGATTTGGGCACTACATTGTTGTGGGCGAGCGGGATGCTGCACGTGACAATGTAGCTCCCGAAGTATAGGCGAAGTGTGCAGCCGCCGAATGCCAGTATTGCATCAGCTCGCCTGTTGACGACACGTCGCAAAAATTCTTATTTTATCTCGCTTATCTGTATTGTTTTCTAATATTGTGTTGTGGTATTTCGGAAAACAAGTTATTTCTTTCGTAAAATTTGAAACCCTACAAAATGGAGACAAAAAAAGTCAAACAGCGAAACCTTTTAACCTTCTTTAGTAGAGGCAAGGAGAAAAGTAGTGATGGTACCGAAAGTACGCCAAGTACTAGTGCTTCAAGTTTAGAAGAAACAAAGAAAAAAAATGTTGATACTTCGGAATGTGCAATTCAAACCAAAAAGAGAAAAGGAAACTTTGTTAGGCATTACGATCATCATCATCATCATGCTTCTGTCCGAAGACAGGTTTTAACTGAATCGCTGCCTCCATTTCTCTCTCTCTCCCTAGAAGCCTCTTTTATACCTCTATAAGTATTATATCCCTGCTTTATATTATCTAATATTCCTATTCTTTTTCTCCCTCTTCCTCTTTTTCCACTAATTTTTCCTTCTAAGATCGTCCTTTGTAAACCCTGTCTTCTCAATATGTGCCCTATCCAATTTGCTTTTCTTTTCCTGATTGTTTTTATTAGCATCCTTTCTTCTCCCACCATTTCTAATACTTCTTCATTTCTCTTCCTCTCTGTCCATTTCACTTTCATCATTCTTCTACATACCCACATCTCAAAACTTTCTAAATATTTTTCCTCCTTACCGTCCACATCTCCGCACCATAAAGAGCTATGCTCCATATGTAGCATTTTGCTAATTTCTTCCTTGTTTCTAAATTTATTTTCTTGCTTGTGAAAAGCTCCTTCTTCTCGTTAAATGCTGCTTTTGCCATTGCAATCCTACTTCTGATGTCCTGTGTACTACTTCCATCCTGCGCTAAAATACTGCCAAGATATTTGAAACTACTCACTTGTTCCAATTTTTGGCCATTTACCATTATATTTAATTCTTTATGTTCCTTTGAAACCACCATGACTTTCGTTTTTTTCTGCATTGATCTTCATTCCATATTGTTGGCCAACCTCCACTAGTCTGTCTGTCATCCTCTGAAGCTCTTTCTCGCCTTCTGCTATTAAGCCCTGATCATCTGCGTATTTAATGGTGGTAATACTTGCACCTCCTATCTTAAATCCTTTCTCTTCCATCAACGCTTCTTCTGTTATTGTTTCTGCATAAATATTAAATATCGCTGGTGAAATAGGACAACCCTGCCTCACTCTCCTCCCTATTGAAGTACTTTCTGTTTCTTCTCCTTCAACCCTGACTCTAATCTTTTGATCAAAGTAAAGGTTTTTAAGCAGTCTTTTATCTTTCCAATCTATTCCTATTTTGTTTAAAATACCCAGCATTTTATCCCATTTTACTCGGTCAAAAGCTTTCTCCCACTCTACAAAACAAAAATACATATCTTTATTGACTTCTAGCGCTCTTTCTATCATCATCCTCATACATCCTATAGCATCTCTAGTCCCCCTTCCTCTTCTAAAACCAAACTGATTATCTTGCAGCTCCTTTACGGCATTACGATGAGTATTTAAAGCTTGGTTTCATTGTAGCCCCTGGCAGTGAACTATCACCACGGCCTTTGTGTGTAGTATGTTCCGAAATTCTGTCAAATGACGCTATGAAACCTTCCAAACTTGCTCGTCATTTGCATTCGAAGCATAGAGATTTTACTGATAAGCCACTGGACTTTTTTCAAAGATTACGTGACCAGGTGAAAAGTCAGAAAAGACAAATGAAAATGATGACGACTAGTGACAAGTCGCTGCTTCGAGCGTCTTAATTTAGTTGCCCTTCGAATAGCTAAAACGAAAAAACTGTTTGCTATTGGTGAGGAGTTAGTAAAGCCTTGCATCTTAGATGTCGTACGAGAAATTTTGGGTCCTCAAGCCACTAAAAAACTGGAGGCTATATCGCTTTCGGACACCACCATTCAGAGGAGAATTGTTGATATTGAAAAGCAAGTTGTAGAGGGGATAAAGAAATCAAGATGTTTCGCGATTCAACTTGATGAATCAACTGACGTGAGTAACCATGTTATCCTACTTTGCTTCGTGAGGTATAGTGAAGATGAAGACTTAAGGGAAGAACTTCTTTGTTGCCTTGACTTACCTGGGCGGACCACTAGCTCAGAGATATTTAATGCTCTTGATGAGTATTTTCAAGCGCAGGGCTTAGACTGGAGCAAATACGTCAGAGTGTGTACGGACGGTGCTGTGAGCATGACTGGACGTCGCTCAGGAGTAGTTGCAAAAATAAAGGAAGTCGCGCACCCAGAAGTTTTGTCCACTCACTGTATGATCCACCGGGAGCACCTAGCTGCAAAGAAGCTTTCTACTGAACTAAACACTGTGATGAAAGACATGGTGAAGATCATTAATGAAATTCGTAGTCGAGCTATGAACTCCAAGCTGTTCACGACACTGTGTGAGAGTATGCTCTCACACCACCAACATCTTCTCCATGCAGAAGTGAGGTGGTTATTGAGAGGAAGGGTTCTTTCATGCCTTTTCGAACTGAAGGAAGAAGTAAAGCAGTTTCTGCGAGAGCGAAAATCTGACCTAGTCGAGCCTTTGTTGAATGAGGAATGGATGGCTAAGCTTACATATATGGTGGACATATTTAGCATTCTTAACGCACTTAATATTTCTCTTCAGGGGTCTTGTACAAATATTTTTACACTGAGAAATAAAATGGATGCGTTCAAAAAGAAGCTGGCTCTTTGGGATAGTCGCGTACAAGAGGAAGATATAGAAATGTTTCCACTTTTGGGAGAATTTGTGATTGCTGCTGATGTCAACCAGAAAGTCATATTCAACATTTAAGGGCGTTAGCTGAAAACTTTAATAATTATTTCCCTGAAAATGAGGATCCTCGTTAAGGTAACCTCTGGATTAATATCCCTTCTTGGAAGATATAAAATCATGCGCACTTGATCCTCATGAAAAAGAAAAGCTGATCGAGTTGTCTTCTGATGTCACTCTGGTGTCCAGACATAAAATGCAATCATTGTCTCAATTTTGGATATCACTCGAAAATGAATATCCATATCTGAGTTATAAAGCTATCAAATTGTTGGTCGTTTTTTCGATTTCCTATTTGTGTGAAAAGACTTTTTCAGCCATGACAGTAATAAAAACCAAACGGAGAAATCGAATGGATGTTATTGCAGCACTTCGTCTCTCAGAAACAACGCTCCAGCCACGTATATCAAATTTTCTAACCTCTAAGCAGCAGCAGATGTCGCACTAGCTAAAAATTGTAATTTTATAACATTGGATTTAATAAATAAAATACTATCTACATTGGTTTTTGTCTTACAAGGGAAGCCCCCAAGCTGTGACACTCGCATCGGATTGAGACTTTGCAGAATGAAAGTATATGTAAAATAACGGACACCTATTTCTACCTAGGTGCCAACTCGAGGTCGTTTACAAGAAAATGCCCTTTGAAAATCACGATCCGAGAGTCAACGTAATAAGAACGTTAAAAGTCCTTTCCTAATTATCTAGGAGCGTTGGTCTAGGGGAAACGAGATGGATTTCAAATATTTTTGCCGGGGTTCGATTCCCGAAGGGTCCAACATTTTTTTCTGATTTTTTAAAAAGTTTTTTTCGCAATTTCCAGCACATCGTCGATACAACTGCAAAACATTAAAAAAAAAATTATTCCATGCATTATAACCACTATTTTCTTCATCGTAATTCTTCACTGTAATTCTTCACCGTAATTCTTCACGAACATAATTTTATGGATCACTAACCATTCACTTTACCATCATGATCAATACATGACAAGATTTGAAAGGAGGAATGCAGAACAATGCACCGAAATAACCCAACAATATTGTGACAATGCCAATTATAATTATAATGGCAATAATTGACACCAGCAATCGATTTATCATAATGAACAATACATGACGAGATTTGAAAGGAGGAATAAAGAACAATGGATCGAAATAACCCAACAGTATTGTGACATAATTTCAGTTATAATTATAATGACAATAATTGACACCTGCAAATGATAACGAATCCCTTTAACAACAACACCGTAAATTTAATAACAACGTTATAAGATGACTAGACGCAGTTTTTCGTGGCTTTATTAGCAGACGTCCTTGTCTCTCTAGCACAGTCAACGTCAGAATATTGCCGAGCGATTTATTGTTATAGAGGGCACATTTTGGAGTGGCGATTGGAATTGTTCGTGTTTTGCGAGTGATCTTCAGTTTTTGGGGCAATAAAAACTGCATTACGATGAAGAAAATAGTAGTTATAATGCATGGAATAATTTTTAAAAAAATGTTGTGCAAGTTTTATCGACGATGTGCTAGAAATTGCGAAAAAAACTTTTTAAAAAATCAGAAAAAAATGTTGGACCCTTCAGGAATCAAACCCCGGCAAAAATATTTGAAATCCAGCTCGTTTCCCCTAGACCAACGCTCCTAGATAATTAGGAAAGGACTTTTAACATTCTTATTACGTTGACTCTCAGATCGCGATTTTCAAAGGCCATTTTCTCGTAAACAACATCGAGTTGGCACCTAGGTAGAAATAGGTGTCCGTTATTTTACATATACTTTCATTCTGCAAAGTCTCAATTCGATGCGAGTATCACACCTTGGGGGCTTCCCTTGTTAGCCGTCAGCCAGTCCGCAAAATATTTCTCCTATTTTCCCTGGTCCGCAGGTGTAAAAAGGTTGAAGAACGCTGTTCTAGGATACAACTTGGTTCTCTCCACATCAATAAGGCTGGGAACCCATCTTTTATAGGCATGGCCTTTGAGTCCCTCTGATCTTTTGTAAAGATATGAATTTCTATTATTTAAGTTAGATATTTGTCTTTTGTAAAGCCAAGATAATGAAGTTTATGATGATTACTTTTAAATAATTATTTATTATGAATATAATCGTGTACAACAGGTTCAAAAAATCTGATGTGGCCACCACATGACTTTTTCCATACCTGTAATATTTCTCAAAATTCCAAATAGGTTAAATGATAATAAATATTTTAAGGAACTGTAAGAAAAATTTTAGGATCTTACAAAGAAAAGACATCCACTGATGTATCATTTAAGATCTTACGTAATGCATGGATGCATGTATAGAAGCATTCAAAATTATTATGAGTAGATCCTTTTAAGCTACATATAAAGTGGATATATCTACATAACATCATAGCAAAATTATATTGACTAGGATGTTTCTTTTGCAAAATATGCAGATCAGCTCTGGTGGTACATGGCTTAAGACTGGGAGCTTAACGATGAAACTTAGACAAGTGAAACTAACTTAGCTAAAGACAGTAACTTGAAGAGCTTGTACAAATTTGGTAGAACTTTATTCCAAACCGAATGCATTTTTTCAGATTGTACTGTACATAACAGTCTGCCACAGAACTTTATAAAGCTGTCATCAACTCCTACGTAGCTCTCTGGGTCGTACGTCACCAGACATTTTCTGTTTACATAGCCTATCACAAGACTGATCTTTCTTAGTCTATTGTTTTGGTCAAGTTTTGTGTTGCCAGCAAAATGCAAAAAAATTGAAAGAAACAATATGCCTATATGACATAACTTTGCTAAAAAATGGGATTTCGGTACTGACATGCCTAATCCAGTATGACTGAATTTTACTTTTTTTACTTGTGCGATCAATGCGCACAATGAAAAATATCCTTTTTTCTTTTCTGTTTGTCAGAATCCATTCTTTTGTCAGATTACTTTTACTTGTGCTTGGTGAGTTCACATGGGAATCTGCACACCTGTTCGTTTCTTGGCTGATCGATTCCCAGAAGTTGGCTTCCAAAGAATTGAGAAAAATATCTCGTCCATTTGAATCTCTATTCAATTTCTTCAGAACTCTTGCACTTAAACCTTGACAGTTGACTTTCAGTCACTGTTGATACAAGTTTGATCCTGAAGATGTCCACTTAGTGGGCAAAATGCATTGGGTTTTTAGTAAATTTTTATGGCTAAAGGAATTGTCTCACTGATGATTACACCTTGAGAACCAAAAAAGTCAAATTCTTTATCTCTTCACTATTTTTATACCACTTCCACTCATTCACTTTTGTTTTCTTCCTATGTGGCCACTGAACAATAGAGTAGTTGTTGCTACATTTGTCGTCGCTAAAAATTATGCTGCTCAATTCACTATCTAAACCAGTGGTTCCCAACTTAGGTGCCACGCCGCTCTGGGGCACCTCAGCTGATTTTTAGGGGTGTCGTGATAAAAATTTTTAAAAATTTATTTAGGAAAACACCAAAAACAGCACAAAGGCCAAATTGCATTTAGACATCAAACAACATACATACAATAAATAATTATTATAAAATATAAAACAATATTTATAAAAATTTTAAAGTATAAAAGGAAAATACATCAGACTAAAGTTCAAAACAGTAAAAATTTGTCTTTATCGATTTTAATGAGCTAGTAAAAAACACATCTAGGTTCATCTGATTATTTATTACAGAATTATAGGTGACAGGAATGCGGTAAAAAGAGGAATGACATGATAATAAAAGCTGAAAGTTAGATGTGTGAAAGAGATTTTTAAGCCACATTGTGCAAAATGGAACTTGAAGAGAGAAGAAGGAAGTGAGAGTTGAGGAACGATAATATCCATTCATAATTGAATGGAGGTACTTGAGATCGTTCATTTTCCATCTTGCAGAATCCACAGAATAATAGCTTTCCCTCAGTTTGCTCCTAACTATTGCATTAAAAAGATAATATGTTGAATTTAACTGCTTAAAATTGGAAGCCACAGCCAAGGTCCAAATTGGAGAGCAATAATAAAAAATCGGGGATATGAACTTGCTGAAGAAACTTTTGAGAGCACTTTGGTCGGATATCTTGCAAAATGTATATAGAATACCAAGTAATGCCATTGTTCTTGAAGTTAGTTTATCTATATGTTGAGCAAATTAAAGTTTTGAATCAAGATTACTCCCAGATTGTTATGGGTCTCTACTGTAGGAATACACTCACCAAGCAAACTGTACAAAGATGGAATAGGTGAAGCCTTCAGGTTAAAAGATAACATTTTACTTTTGATTGGATTAATTTTGAGTTTCCATCTTGAGCACCAGTCGTCCATCAAATCCAGTGCAGCCTGATGACTGATCACTTCCTTCTTCGAATCAATTCTTTTGTATACGAGGTGCTACCCAAAAGTTCAGGGAATTTGAAGAGCGCACACGAACCGCTTGTAGTACGGCTAGTCGCCGCTAGGTAATGCTGGCAGTATCCTTTGTGAATAAGTGTGCAATGTGGCGGCTAGCTGAGTGCACGTGTTCGTAAGTTCTGTGCATTTTTGTAACGTCATGTTTGAGTGGTTCTGCGAATTCGTTTCGAACTGAAATGGCTGATGTTAAGGAGCAAAGAATTTGCATCAAATTCTGCTTCAAACTCGGCAAAATGGCAGCAGAAACACACAGAATGCTTAAACAAGCATTTGGTGATGATGCTTTAAGTCAGGGGTTGCCAAACTTTTTATCTCAACGACCTCTTTGATGATGCCATAAAAATCCGGAGACCCCCAGTGAAAGTTTTGATATTAAACACTTTTTAAATCTATTTTAGGAAAGGTTTTTTAATAGTAATAATTACGGTAGTGTATAATAGACTGTATTAAAAAAAAACATTTTCCATTAATCAAGTAACATGATATTTTTATACTGAACTAAAATTTATTTTTATTGTGAAGGGTGGGCTTGGTGCTTTTTTACTAGACCATTTACATTGGGCTCATGATTTGTAAGCTTTAATCTTAAGTCTCCTCTTTCTTCCAAGTTCAACATGTTTCGCTGCCTAATTATAAGTGTGTTAGCATGGCTAAATCCAGCTTCAACCATATATGAAGTGGGGAATGCTAAAATAAAAGGTAGTACTGTTGCACAAATTTTAGGATATCTAGTATTAATTATTACTCATTAAATTTTGAATATAGGTCAGCCAGATAAAACAAATGAACTTTACATATCTGCAGCTCGCCACACAGAGAATGATCCATATCTTTCAAAAACTCTATGGTTGATCTGTACAGATCTACAAGTCTTTGAAGACAGTGACCCCTTGAGAGCCACCTGACTTCAGTGTGCAATAGTAGGTGATTAGCTGTCTCGTCATTTTCTTCGCATAACCTGGCAAACAATCGTGAATGTAATGGATTTGCTTTGATTTTATTAATTGCTTTTACACGTACTGTTAAGGAATAATGCAATTCAGGACTCAATTGTTTTGCCACAAGATGTAGTCTAGGAAGGAAACAATGAATAGTGCGTATATTAGGAATTTTTTGTTTCAGAAGGGAAGCAAATCCTCGATACCGACCTGTCATGGCAGGTGCTCCATCGGTAGCAACTGCACAAATATTTACATACATTGTAAAATAAAGCACAACCGAAACTTAAAAACAAAATAACGAAAGAACCAATTAAATTCAGAATATGATTCAAATTCATAAAACATTTTACATGAAATATCTTAAAGTGTAATTAATCAAAAAATCTGTTATACAAAACTTTAAATAACCTAATGTTTCGACAAACAACATCACATGCATTCAAATTATGACAATAAAACACTTGAGATTGAAATGTTAACCCTAAAACTTAATTTAGACTTGATTTTCACTGATATGATTGATACCTCAGAATATCTAGTTAACGTCCAATTCAAAGTTTAACCCGGCCCACCGAAGCATTTGGAGTCACAGGTACAATTCTGTTTCACTAGAATACCAACTAATAACTGCATGTCCCAGATTGCTCCTAGATTCATAAAGCATTGGTATGCAGTGTATGCTTTGTTATCTTGACTTGGTAATAAAGAAAAGCAGTGTGTAATATAAAGTGAGTCATCAGAGATTGGAGTTAAAATATGTCTTTACCTAGCAACAATTAATCAGCAGAATGAGCATATGCAGCAAAGTAGTGTATATTTTTTCATTAGAAAAAATCGATTTTGTTCATCTAAGCATATTTGTAAGTAGATAAAAGTTTGAACTCTTATTTTTGTAATAAAGAAAGGTGCACAGCGTGATCTCATTTTGTATGCAAAATAAATGAGTCAGAAGAAAATGTTGTGTGAAATCAGGGATTCAGCAGCTGTTTACGCTAAGGCCAGTTTTGATCGGCCAGAAATCATTGTCTTTTAATTCACCAATTAATATTAATTTAATATCACCATTAAAATTTTAACTATTGAGACCTGCATTCATCATATTGGTCTTCTTTTGAGTAATATCACAATGTAGTTTAAATTTATCATTTTCCTGATTTTTTCCAAGTATTGTGTAAAAGGAACTAAAACAGAGAATGCAGAGATTTATTGATTGACCTGGGTATTATTTAATTATATTTGAATGATATATGTTTAAACATTTGTTTTGTTTAGTTAACAATGGCAGTGAGAGAGTGGCGCTGCAGGGTCTAAGTGTGCTGTGGGGTGGACCACTTGGCAAAGGACTTACTAACACTTTGGGACCAGCTTTCACCAAAGGCATCTCAAAAGGAATTCTGAGGAAAGTTGCTGGAATTGGTGAGATCCCTGCGCCTCTAAGGAGCAGCAGTGGAGAGGCTAGTGAGGAACAAACAGACATCATTTTACCTCATCAAATGAAAGGAATTGAAGACAGCAATAAAATTTGCAATACCTCCTTTGTTTTGGAGGAGGTAGCACATCAAAAAGAAGGAAGCACTGATGTCAACTCTAATTCTACTGACCCAGTTGATTCATTGTAAGGATTTTTCCAATTAATATTTTTTGTCACTCATCTTTTTTACTTTCTCTCTCTCATACACATGCACGCACGCACACACACATGGAAGACAAAAGGTAAATATGGTATATAAACAGCAACTAGGTGTTGAGAGAAGAAAGTCGAGTGGGCACTTAGCAATAAGAGATCTGCTGGGATGATGGAGAGACATTTACACATGAATATTGGAGCTTGCAGGGTGATCCCTTCATCAGTACAAGAGAGATACATACACATATATATATGTGTGTGTGTGTGTATGTATACACACACACACATACAGTGGAACTTCCATAAGTTGAACTTCTAGGGAAACAAAAAAATATTTGGGTTACAGAAAATTCGACGCAATTCAACTCCCGATACAAGTTTGCCCCTGAAGATGTCCACTTAGTGGGCGAAATGCATCGGGTTTTTGATAAATTTTTATGTCTGAAGGAGTTGTTCACCAATGAAAATTGAGCCATAAGTTAACCAAGCCACCGACCTTTATTATGGAAATATGCTTTTTCCATAGAGATTTTGCCTGATAAAATTAATTCACTTCGAGTTATGGAAAATTCCAATTAAAGACTTTCAAGTTATGGAAGTTCCACTGTGTGTATGTATACACACACACACATACTAGGGGCATTCAAATTTGACCTGAACTTTATTTTTTTCTTAACGTAATTGAAGAGTGACATTAGCAGCCGTGTAGGGTTTTTAGCACATGTATGTTGTTTACCCGCACCAGCAATCTTCAATTGCTTACAGGAACAAATGACAAGTGTATTCATCATGGAAGCCAATGATGTACTGAACTCTGTTGCGCAGTGCATATTATCAAGTTTTTATGCAAGGAAGGTGTAAAGGTGGCTGAGATTCATCGCAGAATTCAAGCACAGTTTAAGCATGAGTGTTTTTTACGTTCCTCGGTGTTTGAATGGTGGAAATCATTTAATGATGGTCGTGAGTTGGTGTCAAATTTGCCTCATGCTGCGTGCCCTACCACGGCAGTGAACCCACACAACATTCAAAGAGTTGATGAGCTCATTCGCAGTGATAGGCACATATTGGTATGTAATTTATCTGAAATAGTGAACATCAGTGTCGGAAGTGTTGAAAACATTATCCACAATGAGCTTAAATTTACGAAAGTGAGTTCCAGATGGGTGCCGAAGCAACTTTCGGATCAGCAGCAAGAAAGACGTGTTGAGGTTTGCAGAGAACTTCATCAGCACTACGAATGGGATGGCAAAGAGTTCCTGTCATTCATTGTGACCTCCGACGAGACTTGGATTCACTAATACACCCCGGAAAGCAAGCTGGCCAGCATGGAATGGCGACATTCAACCTTGCCGTGGCTAAAGAAGTTCAAGACTCAATGCTCTGCGGAGAAAGTAACGGCCACTGTCTTTTGGGATGCAGAGGGACTTGTTTTCATTGATTTTTTGGTAGAGCAAAGAACAATAAATGCAGCTTATTACAGCAATCTGCTCACAAACAAAGTTAAGCCAGCCATCAGGTCCAAAAAGTGCAGTCAACTGTCCAATGGAGTCGCTCTCCTCATGACAATGCCCGTCCTCATTCCACACAGGTGACAACTGCTGCTCTCGCTGAGTTAGGCTGGGAAGTACTGCTTCATCCTCCTTACAGTCCAGACTTGGCTCCGTGCGACTTTCATCTGTTTGGATCACTCAAAGCAGACCTGGGAGGCCAGCGCTTCGCTTCAAATGAGGAAGTGATGGAAGCGGTGCAAACTTGGTTGAGCAGAAAGAATTCTTCACTGCAGGGATAAGCAAGTTACCTGAATGATGGAAAAAATGTGTTGAAAAGTAGGGACATTATGTTGAAAAATAAGCAAGGTTTGAGATTTGTGCAGCTTGTGTAGTCATCTTAAAAAAATAAACTCCAGGTCAAATTTGAACACTCCTCGAACACCCACTGTGTGTGTGTGTGTATATATATATATATATATATATAAATTTCGTCCTATCTTCATTCCTCAGGAAAACAGGAAGGCCTTCCTGATTCCGCCATTGCTCTAATGATCCCCAAAAGACCCCGCACACCCACATTCTACCTTCTCCCTAAAATCCATAAACCCAACATCCCCGGCTGCCCCATTGTTGCCAGCTTTAATTCCCCTACAGAACGCATCTCCGCCTTCGTTGACTCCCACCTACAACCTCGCATTCGTCAATTCCCTTCCTTCATCCAAGACACTAACCACTTTCTCAAACGCCTCAAACACCTCCCCTTTCCTCTCCCACCCAATACCATTTTGGCCACTATCGATGTCTGTTCCCTGTACACAAACATACCCCACGGTGATGGACTCTGCCCTTAATAAACTCCTGGACTCAAGACCACCCGACGCAAGACCTTCCTCCCATTTCTTATTAGACTTGGCAGCAATGGTGCTCAAATTGAACAACTTCTCCTTCGGTAGGCGTCACTACCTTCAAATTAGAGGTACTGCGATGGGCACCCGCATGGCGCCTTCTTACACCAATTGTTACCTTGGAGAATGGGAGAGACTCTTCCTCAACGTACCACTCAGACCACTTTTGTGGCTGAGATACATCGACAATGTCTTCCTCATTTGGATGCATGGACCTGACTCTCTCTATTCCTTTCTCTCGCACCTCTCCTCTCTCTCGCGCCTCTCCTCCCACCTTTCACTCTCCACCCACCAATCCTCTACCTCTCACATCACATTCCTGGATGTCAATCTTTACCTCCAAGACAGCAAAATCCATGCCTGTGTTCATATCAAACCCACCATCAGCCTCCAATACCTCCACTTTGATAGCTGCCATCCCCTTCATAACAAAACCTCTATCCCGTATGCCCTTGCTTGACAAGGATGGAGGATTTGTTCCAATAGAGCATCTCTTCTACAGTATTACTCTGTCTTCCAGGACGCTCTTGTCCAACTACCCTCCAGTCTTGGTCCGCCAACAGATCTACCCACAATAGATCCCATCCTTACACACCCACTATCCTTGCATCAGCCCCTCCACTCACTCTTACGACACTTTTCCCTCCTGGTATCCACGGAGCCCTCAAAACAATCCTCCATGCTCCATGCTTACCTCTTCCTCCCACCAGTCCTTCTTTACCAACCTTTTTGCCAATCCCTCGCTCCTCTCCTTCCGCCGGCATCCCAATTTGGGAAATATCTTGTGGATGAAGGAACTTCTCACTTCTACCATGCTTTTTGCCTTAGGGTCTCACCCCTGCGGCAAACCTCGCTGCCTCACTTGCCGTATCCACCTACCCTCATCTTTTTTCTCGAGTCTCTCCACCAACATCACCTACCCCATCACCTCTAGAAGCAACTGTACCACCAGTAACGTCATTTACCTCCTCACCTGCACTCTTTGTCCCACATTTTACGTAGGTCTCACCAGCAATCCATTAAACATCCGCATGAACGGTCACCGGAATAGTGTTTCTCTCAGATGCCCCCTCCCAGTTGCATTACACACCAGTGTCCACAATGTCCCCTTCAATAGTTGCTACAATGTAAGGGTTATTCATGCCTTACCCAATGACACTCATGCCCCCCTTCTCCAACACTGGGAACTAGCCCATATACATCTTCTTGATTCTTTCTCCCCGCCTGGCCTCAACCTCCGCTAACCCTATTAGCCCCCTTACAATGTCTCTTCTGTTACATTGTAGCTATTCGCGCTTTACCTTACCACACTCCCTCCTTATTGGCTATCCACCCTTCTCACTCCCCACCTCCTTCAATCATCAACCTTCCCACATCACCCTGTCATTCCCCGCCCAGTGTGTCACTTTCAGTTACTCTATCGCTGAAGAAGGGCATAGACCCGATAAGCTTTCGTTTTTTGTTGTGTACGTGTTTTTTTACATGTCTCTCTTTGACGCCCCCAGCAGCCTGCCAACTTGGTCCTCAACTTGGCAAGTGTCTGCTGGGCTTCCTTCAACACCTTGTTACCACCCTCATCACTACCTTTCCTTTTCCTTAAGTAAATATATATACCGTATTAGCCCGAATATAATGCGACCCCGAATATAGTGCGACCCCAAGTATTTTGAAAGGAATTTTAGAAAAAGACGAAAAAACATTTCATTTTCTCTATTTTACACATTTAAATTACCTGTAAACTCATGAATTATGTACTAAAGGGGGGTAATGTGACGCCACGTTTAGACGGTCCTCATTTTCTAACGTTGAGTGTTGTGACCCTGCGTGAAGTTGTGCCGGTGCTGTGGTTGCTGCAATTTGACCTTGATCTATTTTCAAGTCTCCTCAGACCCTTACCGAGTATATTTGTACAATGTAGCATCGTAACATGAACGTCCAATTCACTTACAATGTAGCAATTATAAAAATATGCGCTGAAACACGCGTCATGAAACGCGCCGATACGCAGTTATTTTTTAAAGATACAAGTATTCGAATATAGTACGAATGCAACAAGTACTCGAATATAGTGCGAATGCAACTTTCAAAGGTACATATTGAGGAAAAAAACATTACACTATATTCGGGTTAATACGGTATATTATATATATACACAGTGAATTTCCCGCATTTAAGGGACAAAATTCTCATCCCTAGATGGAAATCGCCCAGATTTAAGGTGCATTTACATTAATATGGGATGCAGCAATATATTATTTAGTGAAGTTGTAATGTAATAATCCATACTATCCATCATTGACACAACACATACTGGCATTGTCATTAAATAAAGTCAAATAATAATTAATATTTAGTCATGCCATGTTTTGTCAATCCGCCTTTAATCCTTAAGGCACCTGTTATGTATGTTACGAAAGTTGCGGTGATGTCATTACATGAACATGGAGTTTTTTTTCGCTTCGGTTCCAAAGCACTCGTTCGCTAACTTGACATGTTAGCTAGTTGTGCCACTCGTGTGTACTATGGCCATATTTACCATGTTAACCCGAAAGGAAGACAACCCCCAAAAAAGGTAAGGTTTATTCAGATCAATGCTTTTGTTACATCGAGGTTGTCTTATTCAAACTTCGGGTGTACCTACTCGTCCGTTGCTGGAGCATTTCCCTATGCCGCACAAGATAAGCAATTATATTTGTGTATTTCGCATAAAGTGCCGAAATGTAACAAATGTCCTTAAAATCTAATGACTACAAGGACATGGGAAATTCCAACATCTGCTAGCGTTTTCATTTTATGTGCAGCATTGTGCACACTCAGCTGATTACATGTACTGACATGTCTGCCAACGCTCACCACACTACTTCGTTGCTGGATAAATTATTCGAAGCTTATTTAAATTACATTAATCCCTCCATATAAGCAGGGTTAAGTTCCTAAAAATGGCACAAATATAGAGACAGTAATCTCTCCATATTCGCAGAGGTTACGTTCCTGAAAAACACTGCGAATATAGATACTAAAATCTTATGGAATAAATGGGGTTATGGGAACAGCTACCCCCAGTTTATATAGTAATAACATTGTTATTGTTTTTTAAACTTATATATAAGCATAACCTGTAGTTCTCGAATCTTTATTTCTCAACGTGGAATTAAGAAAAAATACACGGTAGACATTATAATGCACAAATTGTTTTATTCGCACTATTTTAAGGAAAAATTGCGAGAATAATTCGAGTAAATAAGGTTGTTCATTTACAATTTAATGCATTCATAGAAAACAAATAAATAATGACTCATACCTTTAATAATGATGTTGATGTCCCTTTAATGGTAATTGCTGCATTGGAAATGTTAGTTGGACGAGGCTCCCTCTTGTGGGTCATCCATTGGCGATCCAGCAGATGAATGAGAAGAACTTTGAGCGTTGGTGGTGCTACTTTACAAAAACCTTCAAAAAAAGATGAAGCAGGTGCCATTCACATGCTACTTTAACAGAAATTCAAATGCTCTCTCTATAGTGATTTAGTAAATCTTCCATACCTCTCTTTAATGCTTCATTCCATGACTGGGTCATCATCAAACACTGTATCCATAAGTTCAGACGCCTGTTTCATTATCCCTGCCAATGTTTTCAAATTCAACTTAGACTTTGTCATCATATCCTCCTCTACATCATCATTTTCATCATTAAACTGAACAAGTTCATCAAGGTCCTCTTCAGTTAACTCTCCATTGTGCGAGAATATAAGTTCTACTATCTTTTCTGGCTGCAAATTCTCAAACCCCTCCCCTCCAATATCATGTGCTATCCTTGCATTCATCTTCACTTCTACATCAAGTGTAGGACATCCATCGAAGTTAAAGAGAAATTCCTACCATAATTTTCCCCAACATGCATTTATAGTCAAAGGTTTCACCTCTTTGATAGACTCTTTAATGTTTTGTATGCAATGTGCAATGGTGTCATTTTTCCAGCTTTCAGTGACTTTTGCCTTATGTCATTAAGTGAAAAGGTTGAATTGTTAGAAAAGTGTTCGAAGAATACCTGAAGAAGCCGACTGGAACGCTGGTGAAATATCGTCCAGGAAATGGATCAACACGGCAGAATCCCGGAAATCACCACCATATGTATAAAAATTAATCGTAATCTTGACATAATTTTTTAAAAATTGAGCGATAAGTTTCAACTAAAAAGACAGAAATGCTACTCAGTCTTTACAAGATTAGAAGGAAAAAGATAATTTTTAAATAATTATTTTACTTATGATACAGATAGGATTTTTAAATTAAATATTACCGTTAGATAAGATCTTTTGATCTCATTTCGGTAGCAATATATATAATAGAATCAAACAGTGAGGAACCAATTTATTTAAAAATTAGATAAATAACATGCTAATTCTAGGGACCATTTTGATAGAATTAAATATTTGCTTTATTGACTAAAAATAAAAATCGAAGGATAAGAACTGCATAAAACCTCCTTTTTATGAGTTCTTCATTCTTTTTTATTTACCATAGAAAAACTTACATTTCTTGCATTTCAGTAATACAGAAAGTATAATTATATTTATACAGTTTAAACAAGAAACGACAACTAAAGCAAAAAATACTAAAAAATCTTTACTTATTATCAATGTTTAGTAGTTAAGCTAAGTTATATGCCAAGCTTATTTTCTTGAACAAATTTTTATCTTTTACAATTTTGTCATAGAAATCACTACACGTCAAAGTTCACATGTACGATTAGCATTGCTTTCATAGTATCGATGCTTATTCTCGATTTTTCATTCGACCAAATTTTGTTCATGAGAGAGAATATTCTTTCAACTGAGGCTGTTGTTCCTGGAAGACATAACACCAATTCGACGATTTTTTTAAATTTTCATAGGCTACAGATTGTCGATTCATTTAAAAAAATATTTCGACCCATTTATTTGAGGTAGATATATGTTCCGAGTTCCAAATTCCTATCTTTCTAGTTATGATGGATTTCATACAAACCCATTGGTCAAATATATGGGTTTCATCTACTCCTATTTGACTGAAATGATCTTTAATTTCTTCCAAACTGTTATGTATCTCTTTCCACTGAGGTAACTGTTTTAATAATATCCATTCAAACCTATCAGATACCCCAAAGCTATTTTCCCATTTTTCCAAATATTCTATACTGGTAGAATAAAAATTTGAAATGATTTCATAAAACTCAGATTCATTTATCTTTTCAGATTCCACCAGCGACTTAAGTTGAATTCTTACATCTGTTGTAATAAAACTTTCTTCATTCCTAGCAATAAGGACTTCTTTAAAGGATTTAACACCCAAGGCTAATTCAGTTGCCGACACATCTGTTTTTTTTTATAGATTCTACTGCTTTCTGAAATGTTGAAATTTGATCTCTCACAAATGATAACCATAATTTTAGGCAGGAATCTTCAAATAGGTTTTTCAAAATCATTGGACACTTTTGTTGTGAAAGAAAGTAAGAACGTAACCCATTAAACATTTCTAATATTCTGTCTATTGCAGTTCCTAAGGATAAAAATCTTGTGTTTCCATGTTCTAATAACTTAGAATAATCTTCTCCTGCAAATTTACAAAAGTCTTCGAGCTCCTGAACTCTAACTGCATATATGTGAAAGTACTTGTAAACTTTAACCTTAAAGCATTCAACATCAAATGGCAAACAGTCAATAGCACATTGAAGGCAGTTGTGTATGATATGTGCACCGCAACCAATTCCAATAACATTCCTTGCAAGTCCTTTTTCAAGTTTATGCCATATATTATTTTGACTATTTCTGTTACAACTGCCAAAATTGGTGTTTGCATTATCGGCACAAAATCCTACAATCTTGTTTTGCAAACATTACTTATTTACAACGTCAATTAGCAGGTTGCATTGTAAATCGGATGTTTCACCAGGTAAAGAAGCAAACTTTAAGATTTTAGTTTGAACACCATTATCTGGTAAGAAATACCGAACAACAACATGAAAAAGTTTGTTCTCTTTTTTGTTTTGAAGCATCTAAACTAATAGTTACACTATTGCATTTAATGAAATCAACGGAAACTTGCTCTGATACATAAGGTGACAAAACATTGCAAATAATTGCTTCCAATTTGGTACGGGCAGATGAAAATTTAGGTTGGTAAATCTTTTTGACCACACTAGACAAACAGTCATTTGTGCGAAAACTCGGACCATGACGCACTGTATGAAATGCAAAAAGAGCTTCACTGGCTGCAATTTTTTCACATGTCAAATCCTCTGGTGAAAAAATGAGCTGATATTTCTACAAGTCCCTGCTACATTTTCTGCATCTTTATGTCTTCGGCTTCCCAGGTGTTGATTTATGTCACTCTTACCTCCATGAGCAACAGAAAAGTGAACACCGCAGATTCCACAGTACACCTTAGAATTGTCATTTACAAAAGTACTATCCTGTTTAATAAATTTAAACTCCGTTTGCAGGTCATCGTTAAATGTAAATCTCAGTAAACTTATAAGAAAAGTAATTTATGAAATGAAAGTAAATAATATTTGCTCAATATCGAGCAAGATACAAAATGATCACTAAGACAATAATGTAATCAAACTAAGCAATTCTATTCAAAAAGTGGTTTTTCATAGTAATTAAATTTTCTCATTCTCATTTATTACGTGTATGTACATTCTTATAAAAAGTAAGATGTGCTAATAATTCCAATGAAATTTCATAAGTATAAATTGCCGCTAAATAAGTGAATTAGTAGTCTTACTTTTCACAGGAATTTCTTTTGATTTTATCCCACTATCACAATGTATACAACTACCTCTGCTTGCTTCACTTCATCTAACACTGAACTTCGAAGTTAATACGATCGGGGAAAAGCTAAGAAGAATGTTACAGCCGAATCAAAGCCTTACACAGACATTCTTTCTTTAAGTGAATTAGAACGAACCATTAATTCTGTGACAGTGTTGATGCGTCCACTCTTTTATTTGCAACATCCCTCCTCCTAATTATTCCACTCACTACTATATTTGCTTTCTTAAACTTTTTCTTCGCTGTTGCACACATATCCCAAATCAATCCGATGGCGTGGTCTTCAGTCCGAGCACTTTTTATATCATTTGTTCCTACGTGGATTACGATCACTTCTTCCTCCCTCCAGTCTTAGTCTAATGCTCGTGGTAGCCTGACGTGCCTTCAGGTCGCTCCGTCCCCTTTCACTTTCCATTTTTAGCCATCCTGACCGCTGAATATGCCGCCGAAGGCTTTAAAGAAGGACGTTGAGTCCGATAGCACGGAGTTCCGTGCTATGATGGAAACGGTTATGAAGACTATGTCTTCATTTCAAGATGAACTGAGCCAAATCCATAAGGAAGATACTCCTAAGAGAAAAGAATCCCTTTCATCCTTAGAGGATAGATTCAACAGCTTCCGAACAAAAGTGATCGAAGACTTCCGCCGTCTCTCTGACCGCCTTAGTGATCTAGAGAAGAAAGGCGTGGAATTGGATGAGAGACAAGACGCCTTAGAGCAGTATTCCCGACGCAACTGTCTTCTCATTCATGGTGTAACGGAGAAGGAGAATGAAGATTGCTTACTTCTAGTGACTAAATTCTTCAAGGACGAAGTAAAAGAAGAGATCGACATGCAGCGTCTTTCCAGAGCTCACAGAATCGGTGTTCCCAGAAGCTCCAATCCTCACCCCAGAGCTATCATCGTCAGGTTTTTATCCTATCAGGAAAGAGACAAGGTGTGGAGAAACAAGAGACGCCTCAAAGGTACCAATTTTCTTGTCACCGAGTCGCTTACCTCTACGCGAAAAAAGTTATTGCAAGAGGTAAAAATGTTGACAGGACCACGTGGGGTCTGGACGCAAGACGGGAAAATAGTTGTCCTGCATGACGGCAGCAGACGGTTTATCTCCACCATGAGAGATTTAGAGGCATTGAAGCGGGCCTGGCCCTCTCAGAAATCAACTCCGGGGGACGGACGTCGCTAAGTAACCTTACGAGCAAGACTTTGGATTTGATTAGAAACTGACAAAGACCACTACGGCATAATCATTAGGTAACATCTGTCGTGCGTACTGCATTGTGCTACTTGAGTTCCTGTTTTCCACTAACTCCGTTTTTGTCATCGCCTGGCATCCCCGTTCCTGCATTTGCTGATTCTCGGCTGTTTTCCGTGTTCCTGAGAGAAGAAAGAAGCTCCCTGTGCGTTTCCGTCCCCCCTTCTTTAGCAGCGAGTTTCTTTTCTTTCTTTTTTTTTCTCTTTTCTTTCTTTCTTTCCCTCCCTTACGTGGCGTCCCAAGTGAAAATTAGTGCCTGTGTATATTAGTGTCTGTTTATATTAGTGCCTGTGTTTATTAGTGCTTGTGTATATTAGTGCCTGTGTATATTAGTGCCTGTATTTATCTGTCTCCCCGACATCCCTAGTTCTCCCAAGTTAATTCATTCATAGCCCCTCATTTCTCTAGTGTCAGTTCTCCCCACAGTGTTTTCATTTTCGGTTCTCTCTAGTGCAATTTCTCCCAAAATCTAATCCTAAGAGCCCCTATTTCCCAGTGCTAGTGCTCCAAGTAGTGTTTTATTCCAATCATCTCACCAGTGCAAATAAGTGTCTGTAGTTATCTGTCTCCCTTCCACCCTTAGTGCTCCCAAAGCCGTTTCCCAATAGCTCTTACTCCACAGTGTTAGTGTTCCACTAAGTGTTTTATTCCACTCACTCGATAAGTTCCTTTAGCTCTCTAGGGCAGTTCTCATATCCCTACAGTGCAGTGCTCGCGCCTTCCTGTGCTCCTCTGTTTTCCTTTGCAATTAGTTTATAACTTATCATTTACTTGACCTGTGTGTATTTTCCTGCTTTTTCATTATACATTGCAATATTGTATTGTGTCTTGTATTCCTAACTTTGCGCATCCTACTCTATAAAATATCCTCACCTATGTTTAATTCTTCCCCTGGAATCGTGCCCACTAATAGCACTTCTTTCCCGTTCGTACCTCCCATCAGTAGACCTTCCCAGCAGGACGTTATGACGCGCATTAGCTCTTCTGACTCTCCACCCCCCGCTGACCACCCTTTCCCCCGCTTTTCCCATTGCACTCAAAATAACAACACATGCCCTCTCTCGCCCATCACCTCTTCCCCTGTCCCACCATATAACCTTAATACGCATGGTCCTCACACCCTCAACCCAGAGGCAGCAGAATTCTTACCCCCCCCCCTCCATTCCACTCCCGTCCCCACCCCCCCTCACTACCTGCTATACATCCAGCCACAATCCGTACCTACTTTAACCCACATGCTCCTGATTTCATTCCTTCCCTAACTCAACCGCGTCCTTCCTTAGACCCAAATGCCTCTGAATTCTACCCATACGTATCTCCTGGTTCCGCATCTTCTAATCTTCTCCCTATCACTAATAAAAGCTTATCCTCATATTGCAATTCCAATACAAAGGCCATTCTATCTGAACAGTTTAAGCCCTTTCCACGCTCCCTCCAGATCTTATATTTAAATGCTCAAAGCCTAACAGCACATATCGAAGAACTCCGTGGTATACTACCTAACAATAAAGTACACATCATCGCTATTGCTGAGACCTGGTTGAAACCATCTATGTCTTCCTCTACTGTTAACATTGACGGTTTTAAACTTTACCGCAACGATCGCGTTGGCAAAGGCGGCGGCGGTGTCGGAGTATATGTAAGAAACGATATTTCAACTAAATTTATTGAAAGTAGCGAATGTAATTACAGCAAAAGACCCGAATTTCTCTTTCTTGAATTGAAAATCTATTCACAGAAAATACTTTTCGGTATTTTCTACCGTCCACCCAAAATTGGTCATCTATCCGATATTGATGAAGTCATCTCTAATCACATTAACGATTACAATCATTTAATAATTACTGGCGATTTTAATGCCAATATACTCGCACCAAACCCTGATTCGACATATTTATATAACTCCTTCAACTCTCTAGGCCTTAGTATTCTACCTCTAAATGCTACTCACCATACTCCTACTTCCTCTACCCTAATTGATTTAGCCGTTACCGCCAATCCTGACAAGGTTCTCGCGCATGGCCAACTCTCTGCTCCGGGAATCTCCGCACATGACATAATATACATTGCATATTCAATAAGGAGCCCAACTCACAAGCCGAAATATATCACCTATAGGGACTTCAAAAACATCAACAATGAGAAGTTAATTGCTGACGCGTCTGCCATGCCTTGGTATTCTATTGAGTACATGGACGACATTAACGACAAGGTTGAGACTTTCAACAATTTTGCACAGTCATTAATCAACACTCACGCTCCACTAAAGACTAAAAGAGTCTCTAAGCCCCATGCACCATGGCTCACAACAGACATCAAACTGATAATGAAGAGACGTGACAATGCCTTCCGCATTTTCAAAAATACAAAAACACAGATCTCATTCAACCAATTTAAAAAACTAAGAAATAAAACTAAGCAACTTATCAGAAACTCTAAAACTCGGTACATTCATTCACTGTCCCGTCCAAATTCTTCACAATCTGCTCTATGGAGTAACTTAAAATTATTTGGTATTGGAAAATCTAAGGATACACAACTTCCTCCTCATATTTGCCTTGATACACTTAACACTCTATTCACCACTCCCCCAACTCCTGATGACAACGAAATAAAACAGAATCACATACACCACCTACTTCAACACACTCCTCCCACCACAGCATCACCACCATTCCAATTTTCTCCTGTAACTCAGCTGGAAGTACTGAATTGTTTACGTAAAATCAAGTCCAGAGCACAAGGTGCTGACGAAATTCCAATAGTTTTCCTTCATAAGATTATTCATCTAGTGCTACCCGTCATCACTCATATATTCAATTGGTCGCTTATGCAAAACAAATTCCCATCGCAATGGAAACTCGCCATAGTCCGTCCCATACCTAAGAAAAGTCTTACTTCTGACATAACCGACTTTCGGCCCATCAGTTTACTTCCTGTATTATCAAAGGCATTTGAAAAGGTTTTACATGAACAAATCACATATTTTCTAATTAGTAATAATATCCTCGATTCTCTACAATCAGGATTCCGAAAATCACACAGCACTACCACAGCACTCCTCAAAATCACTGACGATATCAGATTAGCAATGGACAAAAGAGAAGTCACTATTATGACTCTTCTTGACTTTAGTAAAGCTTTTGACTCTGTAGATGTAAACATACTTCTAACCAAACTGCGCCTCATGAACTTCTCCTCAGATTCCCTAAACTTAATTAGTTCTTACCTGAATGATCGCTATCAAAAGGTCGTAACTGACAATCATTCCTCAAGATGGATTAAAGTGTCACGTGGCGTACCACAAGGTTCCACCCTCGGGCCACTGCTCTTCTCTCTGTACATTAATGATATATCTTCTCAGCTTGCTCACTGTAAATACCACCTTTATGCTGATGATCTCCAAATCTATATGCACTCTCGCTCTATTGATCTCCATCTTATCATTGATAAAATGAACCATGACCTCACTTCTTTATCCAAATGGAGCAATGTAAATTTCCTCAAAATTAATCCTTTAAAAAGTCAGTCTATTATTATTGGGTATCCCAAACTTCTCTCGTCACTAAACTTCTCAGAACTTCCCCCAATTCTGCTCAATAACTCTGTCATTCGTTTCCAAAAAACTGCAACCAATCTCGGGTTAGTATTCAATGACACATTGACCTGGACTGATCATATAACTAAAATATGTAATACTGTTAACAGTTCACTTCACTCACTTAAAAGAATTAAAAGCATTACCCATTTCTCCCTTCGCAAGCGACTTATCACCGCTCTTGTCCTTCCTCACCTTGATTACTGCGATACGGTCTATCAAGATCTATCTAACGAGCTATCTCTAAAATTGCAGCGTGCACAAAATTCCTGCGTAAGATTCATTTGTGATCTCCAAAAGAGAGACCATGTCACTCAACCTCTATATACGTTAGGCTGGCTTCGCACTGAAGCTCGTAGACGTCTTCACCTCCTCTCGTTATTTTACCGAATTATAACTCTTCAAAACCCGCAGTATCTGAACTCCAAATTTTCCCAAATGAACTCTGTACACAACGCCAACACTAGGGGCACCAATCTCTTCCAGATCCCACATCACAGGACGGAAATTTATAATAAATCCTTCCATGTTACAGCTTGTAGACTTTGGAACGCCCTACCTACTGACCTCCAAAACGCAACATCTCTCCACATATTCAAACATAAATACTTTAAATTGCTGTTCTCTGCCCAAAATTCAGGTCAGCTTTAACATTTTCTTCTTACCAATTGCAAGACGGCTTCCTTCACTCTTCCTTACTTAATTAACATTAATTATTTTTTTTTGCAGGTTATCGAGTTCGCAAAGTGTACGCCTACTTCGACTGTTACCTTTTCTTTGTCTAGTGTCTACTATGTTATAGTGTTTATGACGGTATACAACGATGCTGTATATACGAAGACTTACTGTACATACTCCTTTCTATTTAATGTTGTATTACTATATCATTATATGTACACTATCTAGGGTTTTCGCAGGTTTTTCACACCCCCCTTCTCAGTGGGTGTTTTCCTGCGTGGGTTTTACTAGGGAGGACATGCCTGTTTTACCTAGGTTTTCCCCACAATCTCTAATCTGTCTTCAATTTTATATATATATATATATTTTTTTTAATCTGTATGATTTAGGTATATACTGTTTATGATATGCATATTGTATATATATATATATATATCTTACTTTACCATTTTTTTATATTTTTTATATTGACGAAGGGTTAAATGTAAGAATGGACCTTATGGTCTAAATTTCGCCCGAATAAAGACGATTATCTATCTATCTATCTATCTCACTCAGATCCATAATTTTCTTTTCCATTTGCTCGGTTTTAATTCCCGGAAAACAATTCACTAAAACACCAACCTTTTTACACTTCTCTTCGGCAAACCGTAGCATAGAATCACCTAATATTCTCACCTTCGGCAGCTGGGCCTCTGGGATTTTATTGTCGTGATTTTTATCGATATTATTCTTCCCTTCATTACATCTGTCCCTGAAGGAAACAACTCGAAGTTCTTTCTTAAGCGCACTGTTCTCTCTTTCTAATTTCTCTATCACACTCTTAGCCTCCATTAGATCTTCCTTTAACGATGATATA
Source organism: Tanypteryx hageni (assembly GCA_028673005.1). Lineage (NCBI taxonomy): Eukaryota > Metazoa > Arthropoda > Insecta > Odonata > Petaluridae > Tanypteryx > Tanypteryx hageni. The sequence continues at coordinate 113,325,532 of CM054117.1, read as the reverse complement.
ATCTTCTCCGCGTTATTTAGTGATACCTTTCGGTCCCCTTCGACGCAACTGCTGCACCGCCAATTCTCCTTGATGCACTCCTCCAACTTATCCTTGGTGCAATTGAAGTGAAACCACATATTGCATTTCGAGCACTGTGCACCGTTTCTCAGTTTTCGCTTGCAAGAGTGACACTTCAAGTCGATCACGGCACCAGAGCAAGAGCCCTTCCCCATACTTCTTTGGTTTTTCAGGTAAAAACCTTCACCACAGGAGCGCCTCAGAAACACGTCCTTTCACCACTCGGCCTTATTTAAAATAGTAATTATTATAATTAATAGCTAGTTTTAAACAGCAGTGATTGAGAGTTGATTTTTAATTTTTTTCTTAATTTAGAAAAGGGTTTGATTCAGCCCCTCCCAGTCTGCAGAATCTGGTATCTTCATCAACTTTTCATCTATCATCCGAAAGTGGTGGACGAGCAAATCTTCCTGGTGACTCTCCATGTCGCCTGGCCAGTTTGCTGGACTCTCAAATTGTATCTTCACGCAGTGAACTTGTCTGCCTGGAAGAAATTAGGAAAATGCAGGTAATATTTGCTTATCAACTTTTTCAGCATTTGGACCCTTCAGTCTGATGATTTAAATTCCCAACTGTCCCGTCTGATTAGGATTATTGGCTAATTACACTGGTCAACAAAGATTTTGTTAAATGTAAAATTTCAACTGTTTCTTATGTATTTTTAGGTGCTGATTTAAAAAATGAAGTCAATTTTTCTATCACCCACCATTTTTGTGTAAAAGACATAATAATATGTATATAGAAATTAGTGTATAAATAAATATTACTTATTGTGTTCATATAAATAAATATTACTTATTGTGTTCATAGAAAGAAACGGCTAGTTTGTAAATCTTGGTTTGTTTATGTGTTGACTGCTAACATGAAGTCATTGTTTGCACATCACCATAGTCCAAAAGCTATGAGTCATCACCTCAGATCTCTTTGCTCTCAGTTGAGTGTCAGCTTTCATTTGTGAAACATGTCTAGTGTATGTGACTCATAGTCCAAAACCTATGAGTCATCACCTTGGGTAGGCAGCTACTAATGTAAATATGCTGACACTTTTACATTGTCTGATTCAGTATCTTCTCTTTGTTCTCAGTTGAGTGCCAGCTTTCGTTTGTGAAACATGCCTAGTGTCTATGAGTTCTAGCTTAGTGGTGAATATTTTTAGTTTGTAGTGTGTTTTTAAGGGAAACATGCCTCGAAATTGTAAAATTCACCCAATCAATTTTTGCTTTATTTGTGGTGACTTAACTTTTAAGGCACAGAGGCGAAATATTACCCCTCTAGTTAGTAAATCATATGAGCTTTCTTTTGGATGCAAAGTAGGTGATCAGGACAAATCTTGGGCCCCTCACATCTTTTGTGCTTCATGTACTGACTAGCTGGCTTCAAGGATCCCATCACATGCCATTTGCAGTTCCCATTGTTTGGAGAGAACCTAAGGACCATTCATCAGATTGCTATTTTTGCTTGACTAACATATCTGGAATTACATCTAAGTCTAAACATACTGTAAAATATTCAAATCTTCCATCAGCTATCAGACCTGTGTTCCACGATCCAGAGCTTCCTGTACCTAAGCCACCAGAAACATGGACCTTAGATGAAGAAGATGATGGTGATGTCGAGACCCGGAGTGACTCAGGAGATGAAATTAAGAATGATCCAGCATTTATGGAAAGCCTGACTTCTTCTAACCCTCACTTGATAACTCAGTCTAAACTCAATGATTTGGTTTGTGATCTTAATTTATCTAAAAGTCATACAGATCTTTTAGCTTCAAGATTAAAAGGATGGAATCTCCTTGATCAGGGAGCTAAAATACGGTTTTCCTGTAAACTTTAACAGTAATTTGAACATTTATTTCCTAAAGAGGGAGATCTAGTTTATTGCAATGATGTTGATTCTCTACTGGAGGCCTTGGGGTAGCAGCACAATCTTCAGGAGTGGCATTTGTTCACAGATTTCTCAAAGGTGAGTTTAAAAGCAGTCCTGCTTCACATTGGAACAAGTACCCATCTGTTCTACTAGCCCATACTGCTCACATGAAGGAATTGTATGAAAACATGAAACTTCTGCTAACCAGTATCCAGTATGAAAAGTATTCTTGGCATGTCTGTGGAGATCTAAAAGTGATTGCTCTGTTACTTGGGTTACAGCTTGGATGCACCAAATTCTGTTACTTCTTGTGTGAATGGGATAGCAGAGATAGATAAAACCACTACATCAAAAAGCAATGGCAAAAAAGAGAAACACTCACTCCAGGAAAGAAAAATGTAGTTAGTCAGCCACTGGTTAGTTCTGACAAAATCTATTTACCACCATTGCACATTAAACTAGGCTTGATGAAAAATTTTGTAAAAGCAATGGATCGTAATGGACGTGGATTTCTCTTCTTGAAAAATAAATTTCCAAGAATTAGTGAGGCAAAAATCAAAGAAGAAATATTTGTGGGTCCTCAAATAAGGGAACTGATGAAGGATGCTTTGTTTGAAATCCAACTGAATGAAACTGAAGCAGCTGCATGGGCATCTTTCAAAAAAGTAGTCACCAACTTTCTGGGAAACTACAAGGCAGAAAACTACAGGCAACTTGTGAGTGAGCTTCTTGTGGCTGACAGAGCAATGGGGTGTAATATGTCTCTAAAAATATACTTTTTGGACTCCCATTTGCTTTTTTCCAGAGAACGCTTTCATCATGACATCTTTGCTATGGAAAACCACTACCAGGGAAAATGGAGCCCAAAAATATTGGCTGACTACTGTTGGACACTTAAAAGGGATGTTCCTCAAGCAAAGTTCAGCAGAAAATCTACATCAACCACATTTTAGGCTAGTAAATATATACTAATTTTTTTTTTACATGTAATAAAAATACCTTTAATTTGAATGACATACATCTTTCGATTACTTAAAAACCCTGGGTGATAGAAAAATTTGGTGAACAGATTTAAAATCAGCGTGAAAAATTCTATAAGAATCAACATCTTCTTACCATGTAACAAAAAAGTTTTCTTTTGTTATCCAGTGTTATTAATCATGGAAGTATTATCAGATATAAGGAGCTATCATTTCTTAAATGTGAAAAGTTATTATTTTTATTGTTTATTTTTAATAGTTCAAAAAGCATCAGAATGATGTTGTAGGCTGGTCAGAATCATCACTTTTCAGTCTAACAAGAAATGTAGACATGATGGTCATAAGTATAATTTATATGCAAGCTGTAAATTACAACAATTTTTATTTTTATTATATACATATGTTACAGATTGGCTACTAGCCCAGTGGCAATGCTACTTTATTAAAACTTTGTCACTTTCACTGAAACTTGAATTTTTCAATGAATTGAAGGAAGAGAACAGCAAGTTGATGTTTGCAAAACCTTGAAAATTGAGGGATAGACGATAAGATAAAATGCAGTATATTCTTAGATGTTCATAAAAACATCTTTATGTATTTTAATTGTGTTGTTGATTTAACCATGAAAATATACCATATTTCTCGGCATATAAGATGCACTTTTTTCCAGAGGAACACAATATAACCACATGGAAGAATGCAGTTTGGCCATAAGAAAGCAATATGGCCACGAGTAAAAAAACCAAATGGCCACGTCAAAGAACACAATGTAGCAGCACAGGACAATTAATGTTGCAATGCGGAAGGAAAAATACTACATTTACCCAAATCCAAGACGAGGTTCATTTCCAAATTTCAGCATGCGAAAATTGGGGGTCGTCTTAAATTCGAGTACGAAGTCGTGTACCATCAATATATCATGGTCAATTGATTGTGCATCAATTCATCACGTTTCAATTTGTGATGCATCAATTCATGATGCATCAATTTGTGATGAATCAATTCGTTACACGACAAACTCGTCATGCATCAATACATAGCACAATAAACTCATCGTGTGTCAATTCACCTCTAGACAAATTGGCTGCATAACAATTTCATCGAGAGACCAATTGGAAGGCGAGATACCCATGACTGGTGTACAGCAGGGGGATTCATTTGTTGGGTTGGGAGTCACCCCTTGCCATACACCATCCAATGTGTCTTGCATAATTGTGATTCATTATGGTATTATTGAAATATAAAGAAATTTTTTTATGGAAAAGTGTCTCCCCCTGCCGTTCACCAGTCATGATGTCTTGCTATCCAATTTATCTCATGACGAATTTGTCGATAGATGAATTGATGCATGATGAGTTTGTCACTTGATGAATTTAATTGATGTTTTTTTAAAACAAATTAAACAAGATAAATTAATTGTATCTTATGAAATTTTTTATAGCAAACTTACTATCCGGAATTCAATTAATAAAGTCTTAATTTTTAAAATATATTTAAAATGTTCTTTTTCAAACAAAAATTTATGACAAATCATTTCAATTAATGAAGTATACCTATACTGAATACATTTGTTTGAAATACACACCAAATACAGTTGGTGAGAAATTAGGTCATAAAATCTTTTTTCTGTTTTGACAGTCTCCTAGAAGGGAAGTCTTGGATTCAGGTAAATACGGTTATTTTGCAGCATGTGAATAATACCACATGGAAATAAGAAATTTACAGACACACCTATCACACTAAATTTCACTGTATGTGGAAGTAAGTGAGGGAGTATTGCTTCGCGAAAAGATACATAAGATAGCTGTGTGGCAGGAGGTATAACACTGACACGTAGAAAATATACAGCACACACTAATTATGGCCAAAATACGAATTAGAAATTTACAGACACACGTATCACACTAAATTTCGCTGTTTGTGGCACTAAGTGGGGGAAATTGGCTGTGCTGCTTCTGGAAACCGATGCTCAGGTCTGACAAGTGATGGAAACGCATATCTTCCTTTGCATTCTGTTCCCGAGCCCCATGTTGGGCGCCATTTGTGATGGTCTGTGGTTCTAGGAGAGGAAGGCACAAATGAAAAAATATATGTAACAACACAAAACATGTTTAATCCCCTTAATTGCGCAATACAGTATGGATGCTTCCACATAAGAGGAAGACTGACATATGCACCCTGGTGGTTGTGTGCAGAAACACAACAAATGAAGGGCAGAGCCCATTATTAGTCTCGTTACACTGTTTTAGTTTTTATATTTAATAATTTTCATCTTTGTTTCAACTGGAGAAAGACTATTTCAGGGATGACAAACCTTTTTTTTTTTGCTCGTGCCAAATTTGCAATAATTGCATTTTCTTTTGTAACTTATGTGCCAATTTAAAATACCTGAAATGAATAATTTTATGTTCTAACTGTGACCATTTATTCTCAGACTTACAACTCAGAAAATTATAGATTGGTTATATCAAATTCAATTTATCATCTAAAAATACTCATTTTCTCAGAACATTAATGCCAATCGTGATATATGGGGCAACAAGCATCTTGCTCTTGGACAAAAAGTCACTTGGTTATTTTATCAGCATAATTGCAATCTTGCTAGAAATAGTCTTTTACGGTATCTGCCCGAATATAAGCTGATGTTTTTTGTCAAAATCTATCATGAAAAAATCATCCCTCTGCTTAAATGCGAGTTCGAGAAAAAATTGTGGTTAGGGTTAAGTCTCATAGTCACCCATAGATGGCAGCACATCTCTCATTGCCATCACATTCAAATGATACTACTATATTTTTGGTAAAGTAAATAATAAATGATGAATATTAATGAATAAATAATAAAGCTAGAATATTGAATTTAGCAGTACCCGTGTTTTGTTGCCGTTGATACCTGTTCTTTTGTTTCTAAATGCTATTGGATATTTTCTTTTGTTTCTCACAGCTATGCATATGTATCATTAAGAATTGTATTCAATCAACCTTTAAAAACCTTTATCTTCTCTCTGTCTCCTCCCCTTTAGTTTATTTTCCTTTTGTTTGTTATTAATGTATTTTATTTTGTTTTTCTCTTGAGTTATGTACAGGTATGGCCAATAAAATCAGACCAGCAGTGCCCCATGAATTCTAGCTTCCCGGCAAACTCCTGAGGAAATGTGAAATCTGGCAATAGTGTACATGGGTGAGGGAAAGGATGGGAAAGTGACCATCGACCCCAAGCCTCATTCCCTTCTTTGTCTAATATGTAGCTTTTCCTTTTTCGTGAAAACAGAATGAGAAACTATGGTAGGAAAGCAAGACCTTCTGTGTGTGTGCAATGGCAGTTCATTTTTCTCAAGTTCATTGGTTCGATTCCAAATGCGTTTGTTTCCTCCATAATGAATACATGGAAATCGCTGCAAGCCATTTTCAAATTTCATTTTAAAATATCTTGTAATCGGGATACAAACTCTGGAATTTGATGTTAGTAAGTCTGAAAAAACATTATAAATAATATCCTTATTATCCGTCCATCTGTCGGTCCGTCCGTTGGTTGGTCTGTCCGCCGGAACACTCTATACAAATCCCCATAAGAGAACACTTCAAAATTCCTTTTTTTTCACTTGCAGGCTCGTTTTATTTTGCAAAATTAAATTAGAATAAATTGACCTACTATATTCAGACAGGAACCAATTTAAAGAAAAATTCTTATCGGCGATTTTTGCCTTGGTTCGAAATCGCTCAAGTCATATGGTTAAATCATGTTTATTGGAAAAATTTAATCTTTTTAATGATATGTTGCCTTGCTGACCATGTCATTGTTAAACCGTGAGATTGTATTGTCGTCCTTATACTATATGCATAAGGAAACTGTGCTTTGAATGCTTTAGTACGAGAGAGAGAAGGCGCCTGAATTATAATTAAAATCGTGTTTTTCATTAACTTCTTTTCAGTTAAATTCACATTGAAATTTTTGTTAATTAACTATTTTTATGGTTTTTTTTACAGTACATCTTATAATTTACTGGAGTAATAAGTTTGCATCGCATATATGAATCACACAAGAAGCAATTTCTTGACATGCAGATCTTTTTTGTGTACATTTAAAATATTTCAAGGGTGAGAAGGATGAGGTATTTAACTTAGTTATGCAAAAGGAATAATTTAAATCTCATACGTAAAGCTCGAAAAATTACACTTTAAAACGATTTGTTTTCACATTTTCATGCATTAGTCCAAATTGTTGAATTCTATTCTTGGCCTCATAATAAATGCACCAATTTAGCGCTTTAACATGGATCAGACTTTTATACATGGGTATAACTTATTTACTGAATCTGTTAAGCAATTAAGGAGGAGGAAGGAAATGAGAATGGGAATGAGCAGAAATGGAGAAAGAGGACACAGCATTTGTATAGGATTAAATGGAGCTGCAGTACAAAAATAATGATAATTATAATTGATTATCAAAAATTTTTTACTATCGAATTTTGCACCATTGCCATATGGTGGGAATTCATAAATAAATATAGGTAATGTAATTTTCAATGGATTTCTTTAAAAACACAACACTGCACTAAGCACACATGAAAGATATATATATATATATATATATATATATATATATATATATATATATATATATATATACATGTCTTGAATTCTTTTGATCTTCTCTCTTCACTTCATTCCTGTCCTTGGCACCTCCACTGGCTCCGTGCCTCCCTCGATGTCAAACGGTATGACTGAGCGGTATTTTTAATAATCAATCCACACTCCTTGATTTTGTATAACCAAATCCAACCAATTGGTCATGGATTTAATTAGCTTTCCGCAGAGATAGGGTGAGATTGACTCCCATGCTTCTACAGTGGCCTTCAAAGTTTTCCCCTCATTTTCCTGGCATATAATATGAAAATTGTAAATAATTACATAATTACAATGAGGTAGGAAGGAGCTATATATAGAAAAAAATAAAAAACAGAAAAAATGAAAATAAGAGAAAGGGCAATATATGGAGGTCATTTTTATAAATAAGCTTTGCCGAGGCTTACTTGCTGGAATATGAACTCCTCCGGAAACACTATTCTCACCAAAGAAAGTATCACTTCCACTAATATGCTGACATATTTTTCGCCAGTCAAGTTGCCGTCTATTCTCCAGCACACCCCAGGCCCCTCAGCGCACATCCATCCCTACACATTCACTGAGAAATGCCCACTTCTGCTCCTCTCATGGATATATGAGGTGCTATCCAAAAGTTCTGGAAATTTGAATAGCGAATGCGAACCGCTTGTAGTACGGCCAGTCGCCGCTAGGTAGTGCTGGCAGTATCCTTTGTGAATAAGTGTGCAACATGGCGGCTAGCTGAGTGCACGTGTTCGCAAGTTCTGTGCGTTTTTGTAACATTGTGTACGAGTGGTTCTGCGAATTCGTTTCGAACTGAAATGGCTGATGTTAAGGAGCAAAGAATTTGCATCAAATTCTGCTTCAAACTCGGCAAAACGGCAGCAGAAACACACAGAATGCTTAAACAAGCATTTGGTGATGATGCTTTAAGCCAAAGCAATACGTTCCTTTGGTACAAACGTTTCAAGGACGGACGACGATGAGCGATCTGGTCGACCGTCGACAAGCACAACTCCGGAAAACGTCGCAAAAGTGCATGAGGCTATCCTGGCAGACCGAAGGCGAACAATCCATGACATTTGTGACATCATCGGACTGTCGTACGGGACGTGTCAATGCATTTTGTTGGAGGATTTGAACATGAGATGCATTGCTGCAAAATTTGTTCCGAGACTGCTGAGCAATGACCAGAAAGACCATCACGTTGCTGTCTGCAGGGAGCTTCAAAATGAAGTTAGAGATGATCCCAACTTCATCTCCTGGTGATGAATCTTGGGTTTATGGTTATGACCCTGAGACAAAGCAGCATTCGTCACAGTGGAAGTTGCCAAATTCACCACGGCCGAAAAAAGCGTGTCAAGTTCGCAGCAATGTCAAATCCATGCTGATCATTTTTTTTGACGTCGACGGGATCGTCCACAAAGAATTCCTCCCACCCGGTCAAACTGTCAATGGAAAGTTTTACTGCGATGTTTTGAAGCTGCTAATGGAGAACGTCTGACACAAACACCCAGACAAGTAGTGCAACAATGACTGTGTGCTCCACCATGACAATGCGGCCGCCCACACATCACTCGTTATTAGGCAGTTCCTGGCTTTCAAAAACATGACAGTCATCCCCCACCCCCCTACTCTCCTGACCTCGCCCCCTGCGACGACTTTTTCCCATTCCCCAAAATGAAACTCCGGTTGAAAGGGCGATGTTTTGACACGATTGAGGAGATCCGGGCAGAATCGCAAGAGGTGCTTAACACGCTCACACCTGCGGACTTCCAAGGACTTCGCATCATGGAAAAAACACTGGGAACGCTGTATAAAAGCCCAAGGGGACTACTTTGAAGGGGATGGTGGAAATTAGGACTTAGTGTATGTAATTTTTTTTATGCACAAATTCCCGGAACTTTTGGGTAGCACCTCGTATCTCAGATTAAACCTAGAATTATCCGGCCTATACACAATTACCAGCTCGCTTGATGCAGAAGAAAAAGTTTGTTCATCGCTAAAGACAACATTTTGCCAGAAGCCTTCTCCTTCTGTTACGCATCTTCTGGCAAAATTCATTTGCGCTTCATGGTGAGCCATGGTGTCTCTTTTATTGCAGTTCACCTCGCCTTAAGTCCTGCGCAGAAAAGTCGCCCCCTAACAGTTTTTTCACTGACCGCGATATTACTCTTCGCTCGCACCTCAGATGGGGAAGAAAAGGGGTTCTCCCTCACATATGCAATGATTCGCTCATCCTCCTCTTCTGTACTGCACCTCAGTCGCCCCAATCCTTCTCTGCGAGAAATTTCTAGACTAGGGTATTTCCATTCATTCATGTAACAAGCATTCGAGAAAACCCTTTTGCAGTATCTAGAAAAGAATATTTTCCTGGAAGAAACACCACAGGAGGCTAACTGGGGAAGGTTCGCTAATGGGACAGAACTGCTGAACGTCCAGCAGCACATATATTGAAGCTTCCTTCCCAGTCATTGTCGAAATTCCTTTCTCCATCTCAACATTCATTGCCTTCGTAGAATTCTCAATTGGGTGAACTCTTTCATGGAGAATAAACAATTTAAACACTTGGTACTTTTTCCACAATTTTTATTTTCTTAATATTTCACGACCATGGTTTCGCTACATAGTAGCATCATCATGTGACAAGAATATGAATGCATCGTAAATATTTAGAGAAGGAGAAGTAAGGGTGGTAGAATTGTGGAGGGGCAAAAAAGGGGGAAAGGGGAGGGGGTGAGAGGCAGGTGGACGTTAGTAAACCCGGCAGGAGGAAGGGAGGGGTTCAGGGTGTTAAGAGAAAGGCTGGGAGGGAGGTTGGTCAGTGGGCATGGGCAGGAGTGTAGGGAATCCCGAGGTATTTTGGGGGATGGTGGAAAGTAAAGCATAAGAGAATGGAGGAAGGGGGGGGTAAGTATGGTATGGTATAAAAGGGGGGTTTTTCCAGAGAGCGGGATAATTCTAGGATAGGGGAGTGGTTTGCAAAAACATCGTTGGTTAACGTTGTATTCTTTTTCTTATGGATGATTATTTCTATGGCTTCTAAGGTATCAAATTTTTATCCTTTTACTGAGAGATGTAAGATAGTTGGGGAGAAGGAACTATAGTGGTTATTGTGTAATAAATGTTTTACAAAATCTACCTCTTGAGATAGCACTTTCGATGTGCTTCTGAGCGTATTTTAAAATTTCTTCCTGTTTGTCCTATGTAAGTCGCACTGTCTTTATCACATTTAAGGAGATAGAAACCTATTTCTTTTTATCTTTAGTATTAATAAGACACTCGCCAAGGGTGAGGAGGGTGGAAAATGCAACTTTGAAATCTTCCTTCAAAGAGTAGATTGGGTAGTTTGTTTTATTAGTAAATGGGAGTTTGCTCCATTTGGGAGATTTTTTTGTCCGGGTGTAGTGGAAAAAACCGGAGAATACATTTGTTTTGAATTTTTTGTTTATGAGATTTGGATCATAACCATTACTAGTATAAAAGCCCATCAATATGACGGGTATGCGTGGATTAAGTGTTAAATTTAAGGCACTTGCCATTCTTTCTCCTTTTCTCTCTCCTTTTCTCTCTTCCATCTCCCTCCCTCATATTTTAAGTTTGTTAGATTTTTTTTAGATTTTTTGACATTTTGTTGATTGAGTGATATTGTCATCAAAAAACTGTCCACCATTCATAATAGATAATAATAGATGAAGATGTCTTCCAGCCTCGAATTTAACCCAGGATAATTTGACGAAGGATCCTGAGACATAAGTTGTTTTTTTCTAAGTTGCATATTAATCTTAGGTAGACGCTGGGTGCATTGAGTCGCAAGTTCTTCGGAAAGGTCTTGGTAAGGAACCTTGCATTAATCGAAATGGGGGCATAAGAAATGCAGAGATGAGATGTTTTCTCAGGAAAAAGGTATTGAGGTTTTTATGGATGGATGGAATGGAGACAGCTATTGTAAAGCAAAAGAAAAGCCTCATCATCAATTTCTGGAGAACCAAAAATAGTTCACTAGATGTTAATTATTTGTTAGATGGAGCAAGGATTCCAATTTTAGATTCAGTTAAATATCTATGAGTCACATTCGCCGAGTGATAGGTGCCGTTAACATAAAAGTTGGCCTTTATATGGAGAATAGTTCGAAGTAGCTCTGAAAAAGTGAAGGAATTACATTAGTTATCCTTGGTTCGACTGCAGGTCGAATATCCATCAGTTGTGTGGGATACTTATGAAAAGGGTCTCTAAAGAGATAGAAAAGGCACAGCACAAGTCAGCTAATTTCTTAAAGACAAACTCATAATAAACAAAGCTAACACTGTTAATAGAAAATCTGAATTTGGGCTTCATTACAGGAACGTGGACAGCAAGGTAGATTTAAATTGCTAGTCGAAAGAGGAGATAGAGGTGGAGGGTTAAGAGAGGAAAGGTTCGAGTTATTTAACAAGAGGGAAGGGAAATCATAGCTTGAGGCTGGATGGTCGAGTTCATAGGTTTTATGGCGAAGCATCCCATACCCTTCCCCCTTATTCCACTCTCCCCCTCATACCATGAACAATGTTGCCACATTTATTTTCCCGAGTTGCTGGGAAGCCTGAATTCACGAGGGCGATTTATTCATGGTGCATTTTTTATGACAGGGACTGTACTTATGTATTTATGGTTATAGATTTCACTGTAAATTGACCTATGTGCTGTATGTGAAATATTTATAAAGAAATAAATAGTTAGCAATTTGTATTATTTTTCATTATCCATTAAAAGAAGTTACTATTAGTTTTACTTAGTTATTGTAGTTATTGCTATAGCCAATGTAATGTTTAAAACCTCATTGATGGAATCTATTAAAGTTACATACATTGACTATGCAGACGATTATTCAAAATGCGATGACGGCATTTGATGCTCAACTGTTTGAATTACGGTAATACTTGTGTGTGCGAAATTTTATACAATATGCCATATACAATATATCGATATGAACGTGTATAATTATAAAATGCTATTTCTTAAGGCAATGTAAATGCTAATTTCATCGGAAATAGACTTGGATTAAAAATTATCTTTGCGAGATCGCTATTGCTTTATTTGACCTTGTGTGAAAATGAAGATGAATGAAATTATCGTAACTGAATGTGGAACATTATTAAGGTGACCAAACGTCCTCCTTTTGGAAGGACAGTCCTTCTTTTTCAATCGCTGTCCTCCCTAAACCTTTTGTCCTTCCATGTCCTCCTTTTTGAACATTTCTCTGCTATTGGCCTTCCTTTTACTCAAGCCACGCGTTCTTTTAATTGGTGTATTTGTGTATTCTCAAGTCAACTGGCTATAGATATAGAAGTAATCCTTCCACAAATATACTTACATTTTCATCGTTTCACTGTGAGAGTAAAGAGTCAAACTAAATTTTGTGAGGTCGCTTCATTTGAGCATAAGAAATTATTAGGTTACTCAAAAACCAGGTGGTTGGCTTTAACACCTGCCATTGAATGTGTTACTCAATTATTTGAACCATTAAGCTTACATTTTTTAAGTTTAGATAAATGTCCCAAACTTCTAAAAGATTTTTTTGAAAATCCATTAGATGAAATGACTCTGCATATCATGCATAGTAAGGCAACATTGTTTCAGTCGAATATAGAGCAAATTAAAAAGAACAAAATATGTGCAGCTGAAGTAATGTCAATTCTTCGCAGTTTTAATGATCAATTGGAATCCAGATTAAATATGAAATGTTTACCAGTAAATGCAGATAATTTATTGAAAAAACTAGAAGAGAATAATCCAACAGTTAGAGGGGCATTCACGGACGAGGTTCAACTATTTTATAGAAATTGCCTTGATTATTTGATCAAATGGACAAAATTTCTGGATGGAATAAATTTTTTTCAGTGGACTTTATTAAGAAAATCGATCGAGTGGGAAAAAGTGGTAGAATCGGTGAAATTTGCAAATCAAGTGTCTCATAAAGATTGATGACAATACTGTTTGATGAGGTTCGGAGACTAAATGAGCACTGCTCAGCTAATAAGTTTTCAGAATGGTCTGAAAATAAAATAGAAGTCTACAAAAGATGGGAGGAAATATTTCAGTTTTTAAAAAACTGAATATCTTCCTTTTATTAATTTAAAGATATTGGTTGAAATAGCTTTATGTTTACCTGGGACAAATGCAAGTGTAGAGCGTGTATTCTCGATAATTAATGATGTGTGGGACTGTGTAAAGAGCAGTCTTTCTTTGGAAACATTGACCTTAATCATAATGATAAAAGTTAACATGGATTATAGCTGCGAGCGATTCTCAGAAATGTTAAATAAAAATGACGATTTTTTGAAAAAAATTTACAGAAATGACAAATATTTCAATACAAAACAATCATGTCATTATTAGAATGAAAACACTTCATTTTTAAAAACATACTACATATTTCAGCCTGTAGAGAAAAGATATGTTTCAGTAAATATATATTTTGAATAAATATATTTTCAATAAATATTGGCTTATATAAAATAATTTTCAAGCAATCAGGATATAATTTAGAATAAATAACAATTTGTAGGATTGAATCTATTATTTTCAATTTTAATTGCTTTTGAACTTCGTTTAAACTTTTCCGTGTTGGGGTTTATTTTTCTCGAATATGTAAAACACATAATTAATGAACACTTACGTTTAAAATTTGTGCAATTCACCTTTGAACTTCTGAAATTGAAATTCGTTCAATACGATTTGTCATTATGTAATTTTAGTGTTTCACTGTGAAAAATGGTATCTAAAATTATTATTTTTCTTGAAAGCTTACAACATTCTTTTAAAACAAAAAATTTCATGTCATGAGACTATTGTAATGTATGTTCTTTTACAACCTTTAGTTTGTTTGAAAAAATATGAAAGATAGCATATAAACAGTTTTTCTGTCATGAAATGTGTCCTTCCTTTCTCGTTTCTTTTCCCTCCCTTTGTCTTTACATTTTGTAAAAATACGGGATCTGTCTTCCTTTTTGGAAAAATCTGGTCACCTTAACATTATTCAACAATGCAAAATTATTAATTGGAGTAATATTTCAAATGTCAACAACTAAACCATTTTCCACTCTATTCTTCGATCTCCAATAATGTATTCTAGGCCGTGCATGCATGCCCGGCACACTTCAGCATAAAATCTACGAAATTTACGTTTTTGTCAAAAAATGGTGGAAATATTTGGGTGGTCAGCTTATATTCAGGCAGACACGGTATATTTTGTCTCAGAAATGGGAAAATGTTAAGGAGAGGATCAATAAACATTTTTTAGTGCTTTTCATCATTGCTAAAAAGCACTATTATCTTCATCATGTCCATCCGTCCGTCAGTACGCATATATCAGGGAAGAAGTGGCTTTACCGATTTCAACAAAGTCTGGTTCATAGAATATTCACATAAATTAATGACCAAAATGGCATATTTGGACCGGATCTACTTAGCAGGGACGGCACAATTACAAAGTTAAACTTTTCGGTAATTATGACTTTGGAAGGAATTAGCTCAACTGATTTCAACAGAATTTTACACTATGGAAGTGTGCAACATAAAAAAACAAAATCATGATG
Organism: Tanypteryx hageni; assembly: GCA_028673005.1. Classification (NCBI taxonomy): domain Eukaryota; kingdom Metazoa; phylum Arthropoda; class Insecta; order Odonata; family Petaluridae; genus Tanypteryx; species Tanypteryx hageni. The sequence goes on along the minus strand of CM054117.1, from coordinate 113,310,447 downwards.
GTTAGTACAGGTATAGAAAGCAGGGCTGCCACAATACAAGTATTTAAAATATTTCTTTTACACGTATTTGTGTTGAACTGTCCTCATCAATTTTAACCAAATTTAATATTTATAATGAACACATACAAAAACCATAATAACATATTTGGACCGGATCACTCAAACAGGGGTGCCACAATTAAAATTTTAACTATTTCAGTAACTATGGATTCGGAAGGAATTGGCTGAATGGTTTTCGACTAAATTTCGTATATAAGATTTTTGAAACATACCATAATGAAATCAAGATGTTTAAAGTGGAGCCAAAGAGAAGGGCTACTACAATAAAAATTAAAATAATAATTTTTTATGCATATTTCTACAGAAAGGACATGGTTTTTAACCAAATATGTTATAAGTAATCATCATATAAATAATTAACTAAAATAGCACATTTTAACTGGGTCGACCAAACAGGGCTACCACAATATCAGAGTTAGAATTTTTCTGCAACTATGAATTTGGAAAGTATTGGTTGAACATATTTCAAAGAAATTTTGTCTGTAGGCTGATTATAGAATGGGAAATGAGATGAATATGTTTAGAATGAATTAAAAAAGCAGGGCTACCACAATAAGGAAAATTAATTTCCTGATTTTAAAGCAAATACATTAGTATACGATTATACTATGGCAAATTTGATGAAAAGCACTTCTGTACCACGGAATACCCGTGTACATCCCTACTTGTTTCCTGTTATGTGTCAACCAAAATCGTCTTGCATCTGTCATACCCTTTTATTACCTAGAACAATTAAAACAATTGTGAAGGTGCAATCTTCTTGAAAAAGATTTCTGGAAGAATTAGCCATCAAAAACTGGTGATTTCCTTCCTGTCCATACGATTCCATCATGTGCTTACCTATTCCTCTGGTCTGTTTACTCTCTGACATAGAAACCCAAATTGGATGACAGTAACCTCCTTTCAAAGGAAAAATTAATTCTAGTAGCTGCCTGTATGACTGTCAATAACCACGAATCCCTTTCCAAAACACAGGTTATCCTGGCTGTGGAGTTTCTAAAAGTGCGAGATCAGATATTATTTCCATGTATATGCCATCTAAGAACTCAGATCTAAGTCGTAAAAGGGAAATTAATCAACAAGTATTGGTGAAAAACTATGAACTAATGAGATCCCTGTGATGCAGCGGTGGTGTCAGGCAAAAATCTTGCACCCCCATAGTGTCCATTAAAGATTAAAGGTGGAAATTAACAATGAAAAATGAGCAGTGTTAAAAATGGATCAAGGTGTAAATAACTTAAATTTTCAATATTTTTTGCATTAAAAATATCATGAGAACACATTTTATTTGATAACTATTTATGAAAACATATGAAAACTAAAAATTACGATAATATATATAACGAGAATCTGTAATAACGAGTAATTTTTTGACTTATCAACTCATTATATTGATCTTTTACTATACATCTGTTTTTATACCAGAAATTCATATATTGTTCTTTCTTCTAAATCACTATCAGAGGTGCGTTTTAGTAGGATCCCATGGAAATTGATTTTAATTTAGCCTATTAGTTTGCTGACAGACAAACATTGAAAACATCATAGAGGGTCTCAGAACCAAAATGCATCACTGAAGATATCACTGCAAAAGAATGCTTGTATAGTTATAACTATTAATTTAAATTGATCAAATAATCACAGTTTTTTTAGATATGGAGAGAGATTTTTGAGAATTTTTTCTTCTTCCAAGAAATGTATTTGAAAGTATCTGAACACTTGTGGACTTGATTGGTGCCCTGCAAGGAAGGACAAATGGTGACATCATTGGGTGCCAGTGCAAAGGAGCACCAACAGTCAATATTTTTTATATCATTAAGAAATACTTAATAATAAGCACTTCAATATCAAACAACTGAAAAAGTATTTAGGTATCTCATGTACCCGAATCTAAGACGAGGTTTTTTCCAAAATCCAGCTTACAAAAATCGAGTGTTGTCTTAAATTTGTGTATGAAATGGTATACTGTCAATACATCGCACGTCAATTCATCTCATGGCTATTCACCACATAACAAACTCATCGCGTGTCCATTCATCGCTCAACAAATTCGTCACTAGACAAATTGGAAGGTGAGACACCGTGATTGGTTCACAGCAGGGAGTAATGAATTGCTGCATGACTTTGTCATGCGGTGTATTGATGAGTGATGAATTTATCATGCGACGAATTGATGTGTGATGAACTGATCATGATGAGTTGTTGTAGAACTGTAGGAAGTATGGTTATGCATTTAATTGATGTTTTTTAAACAAATTAAACAAAATTAAATCTATTAAATTTTTTGTTCTTAAAACACAATTTGGATTTCAATTAATACAATGCAGGTCCACAATCCCTTATCCAAAACCCTTGGGGCCAGATGTGTTTCGGAATTTTTCAGATTTCAGAACGGTAGTATGGTACATGTACCATATATTATGGTAACACCCTAGCGGGGTCTGTGGCAGCACCCCATAATATATATATAGTATTGTCTGGGTTATTGTAACATTGTATTACAGTGGCCCGTCTATAATAGAGTACAGTATAAGTATCTTGTCTATGCAACTGACATCTGCTTGGGTCATGTCATGCACACGAATGATGCTCCACGAAAAAACTTTCCGTTTTCAGAGTTTTTCGGATCAAGAATTGTGGACCTGTATTAATTATTAAAATACATTTTTAAATGTTTTTTTTTCTCAAACAAAAACTTGCAACAAACCATTTCAATTAATGAATGAATTAGCATACCTGTACTGAATGCGTGTGTTCAAAATGTACACCAAATACATTCAGTGAGAAATTAGGTCATAAAATCTTTTTTCTGTTTTGAGTCTGGTTTCGGGTAAACACTGTATATCCAATAGCCACAACAAGGTTATGAAGAACTAGATGGGCATTCTTCTTTTGGTGAATCATCACTGAAGATGGCTGAATTGTGACAAAAATGTGCATCTGGTTTTTTCATAACCTTGTTGTGGCTATTGGAGACACATGACATAAGTACTTTTTCAATTGTTTCATATTAAAGTGCTTATTATTGATTTTATTTTCAGCCATAAGATGAGCTCAATAATTCATTATTATTATGTAATATTTTCCTTATTAGGCACAAAAATAATTCAATACTTGTTAAATTTTGGGAGCAATATTTTTTATTTTACCCTAATTGTTAAACTTTATTGCAGTGATAATGTGCTTTTTATATTAGAATTGGATGATCAGACTCTGAATAAGCAATGCCAGGATGATGGGTGATGTCTGCATAATTTGAAAGTAGTGTCATCGAATAGATGGCAAATAATTTGACAAAATCACAAAATGTGAATCTAGCATTATCACAAAATGGATTAGTAACTAAATGGGAATAAATATTTAAGAATTATATGAAACAATTTTCAGTGTTACCAAACTCTTTAACCACTTGACTGGGCGTGACTCGTTATGAGCACAGTGCGTGACGGTTATATTCGTCATCAAGGTTTTTTTTCATCTATCTCTATGGGCATGACAAGCTATTTCATCATGAGCTTCCCCTCATATTCCTTGGTCCTTCAGGTTCACATTCATGCCAACAGATGGTGGTTAGGCCAAATTTGCCTAGATGTAGACCCTTTGTCGTTAAACCCTGCACATGTTGTGTGAGGTTACGTATATGCACTGCCCGGTCAACAATTCTTAGATGTGCATTAAAACTATTTCGCACGAACATGCAAACTCGAAGATCTGGAATTATTACCCATTTTTCTTCTTTGACACATCTGCTGTTTTACTGATTTTTGCTTCTTTGACACATCTGGTTTACCAGGGCTAATAAATATTTCCCACTACCCCTTGCAGAAATGTTATTTTTGAGATGCACTTTTTTCATAGAAAGGTTAGTTTTCCTGTGGACTCATTAGTATGAGCATCGAGTGTTACCATGTTAGCATTGGAAAATTTCAGTGTAATTTTTCTATTTGTTTTTCTGAAAAATCTTTGATAGATTTTAGTCACTCTAATAGTGAATATCGTGAAATGGCTTCTACAAGTAAATGGTCAAAGATTTCAGATGAGGATGTTACCAATATTTTAGAAGAAAGTGATGGAGAAATCAGTAACATTAGCGATAGTGATCGCAATGATGAAACTTTGATTGAAAAGGTATTAAAATTTGGATTTGTTTAGCAAAATAATTGTTAATGATAAATTGTTATTTTACGCATTTCAGTACGTCACTGTAAATTGATAGAATTATTTGTGGGATACCTAAACTGCCTCGAAGCGAATGCATCATATTTAGGACTTTTGCTTTTTAATCAATTCCACAGTTTTATTGTTACTTCATATCTTTTGTTAGAAAGAATTGTTTTCTCTATTTTTCCTCAATATCAAATAGCATATGGACTACTGCTTTGTAATTGATTCATCTGAAAACATTAATAAAAACTTTGGTTCAAAAGTATTACAATTTTAATTGTTTAACAAATTAATTGTTAATAAAAAATTGTGAATTGATTAATTTTTAATACATTATTGTAAATTGATTAAATTCTTTTGGGGAAACCTAGACTCTATATACAAGCTGATACTTATATTTAGTAGAAATACAAATTCTATGCTAAATCCAACTTTTACTGCTGCATCACTCCATTAATTGTTAAATATTGCTTATCATAAGAACAAATTCATTGGTGATTTTAACTTATTCTACTAGAAAATTTGAGAAGTTTTGATTAAAAATATTTTGACATTTTTAATTGTTAATAACAAATCGTTCTTAAATTATTTGTTGATAACAATTAGTTACTTTACGAATTTTTCATACTTGATTTCAAATTACACAAATTCCTTTATATATGAAAAATGAAACTTCCTTCATTGATCCACGAGCCGAGTGATCCACCGTCAAGGATTTTTTTTTTTTCGTTTTTTATTTTTCTCTCGTCTCTTTCGAGATTGTGTGGGATCCGTCCTTGGAACGCCGCTAACGGGGATTTTTTTCTTGTTTCGGATGCGGGCGAACGTCTTTGAAAACCCTCCTCCTCAGCGAGGAAGGGAGTCAGGTACCCGCCAGAACCTCCTCGTTCCGCGTTTCCTCGTGGCCGCATTGCCTCGTGCATCGCGCGGATATTCTCCACGAACTCGGTAATGATCCTTCCGCAGGTTCACCTACGGAAACCTTGTTACGACTTTTACTTCCTCTAAATGATCAAGTTTGGCCATCTTTCCAGCAACGGCGGCACCGCCGCAGTTAAACGGCGAGTGCCGCACACCAGTCGGAGGGCCTCACTAAATCATTCAATCGGTAGTAGCGACGGGTGGTGTGTGTCCAAAGTGTGTCAGTAAACTGCACGTACCTCCTAGTTGGTAGGACACGGGCAACGAAATGTTGGTTCACAAGGTAGTCTCTAGAGTAGAGATCCTAGCTTGTGTAGAATAGCGTAAGCATACCTGGGGTAATACTGGGTGTTGGTTTCGCTTGTAGCATGACGGCTCATCATCATAGGTAGTCTGTCCGTAGACAGGTCCGTGATTATTCTTGGTTAAACCTGGTTCTCCATATACTCCTATTTTCCGCTGTCCTCTTCATATCTTGATAACTCTTTCCCTTTCAAATCGTTTATCAGCTGAAACCTTTTCCTACCTCTTTCCCTTTTCCCATCTAGTTTTCCTTCTAACACGTCTTTAATCATACTCTCTCTCCTCAGGTAATGTCCAACCCAGTTAGCCTTCCTCTTTCTGATAGTCTGTATAATCATTCGCTTCTCTCCTATTCTTTGTAGCACTTCATCGTTTTTCATCCTATCTGTCCATTTTATCTTCAGCATTCTCCTCCAAGTCCACATTTCAAAGCTTTCCAAGTATTTGATGTCATTTTTCCTTAGCGTCCATGTTTCTGCCCCATACAATGCTATACTCCATACATAGCATTTTATCAACTTCTTGCGGATATCTTCCCTTATATTCCCTGTAAGTAGTTGTTTCTTTCTCCTGAAAGCCGGTTTTGCTTTTCCTATTCTAGTTTTGATCTCATCTGTACATTTTGCTTCTCGTGTTATGATGCTTTTAAGGTATTTATATTCTGAAACTTGTTCTAATGGCTTTCTCACAATAGTAATGTTCAGATTCTCTTCTTTACCCGTTATTCGAATGACCTTGGATTTTTCTGTATTTATTTCCATACCGTATTTTCTACCTGTTATCACTAGTCTATTTATCATTTTTTGTAGCTCCTCTTCCTTTCTTGCTAGAAGTACTTGATCATCTGCGTATTTTACTGTTCTTATAATCCTTCCTCCAATTTTGAAATCCCCTGTGCCTTCTAAAGCTTCTTGCATTAGACTTTCTCCATATATATTGAATAGGGTTGGCGATAGGCAGCAGCCTTGTCTTACTCCTCTACCGATATTTATTCCGCAGGTGTCCACATTCTCAAACCTGACCTTTACAACTTGATTCTCATATAGATTCCTAATCAGTCTCCTGTCTTTCCAGTCTACACCTATATCCTTTAATATCTTCATCAACTTTACCCAATTTACTCTATCAAAGGCCTTCTGCCAGTCTACGAAACATGCGCAGATATCTTGACTGTACTCTATTGCCCTTTCTGATATGATTCTATCTACTCCTAGAGCATCTCTAGTTCCTCGTCCTTTTCTGAAACCGAATTGATCTTCCCCTATTATTTCTTCTGCCTTTTTCTCCAGCCTTTTATTAAGAATTCTCGTGATGATCTTCGATGTGTGTGACAGAAGGCTTATAGTTCTGTAATCTTTACACTGCATTGCCTTAGGCTTCTTCTTTAGAGGGATCATTGTTACTTCTAGGAAATCCCGAGGCCACTCTCTTGTGTCGTAAATCTTATTAATTAATTTTGTGATCGCTTTTAGTCCTTCTGATCCTATACTTAAGTATCTCAGCCGGTATTCCATCGCTGCCCGTGGCTTTCCCCTTCTTTAGTTCCACTATCGCCTTTTCTACTTCGCTCTCCATAATACTTGGTGGTCCTAAGTTGTCTTCTTCAATGTTTTCCTCATTTCCCAGTTCTATTTTTGCCGCTCCTGCCTGTTTGCTGTATAATTCCTTAATGTATTCTTCCCATACCTGTGCTACATCCTTTGTTTCTGAGACTATCTTCCCATCCGTATTCATAATTCCTTTACCACAAATTCCATTAGGCTTCTTATCTTCTAATTCCAGTGCCCTAGCGTACATCATATCGTACCGTCCTAACTTCTCCATTTGTTCTATTTCATCACATTTTCCTTTTATCCAATTTTCTCTAGCTTTATCTGTTACCCTTCTCAACTCATTGTTTATACGCCTATAGTTGGCTCTACCTTCTTCACTGTTAACGTTTTTCCATTTTCGTCTCTCATCCATTTTCTCCAGCATTTCCTTCGTGATCCATGGTTTTCTGATTTTCTTTTCTTGTTTTCCAATCTCTTTATCCAGGGTATCCTTGATACTGGTTTTAATTTCATCCCATTCTATATCAACGGTCTTCGGTTTGTTTTCCAACTTTCTTAGGTTATCTTCCAACTTCATGCTGACTACATCCTGCCTTTCTTTCAGTTTTTCTAGGTCCCAGGTCTGTCTTTCTCTTCTCGTTTTTCTTATTTGTTTGAGCTTTGTACTCACGTCAAGTATTAGAAGGCTGTGATCTGAATCAATGTCTGCTCCTTGCAATGCCTTGGCGTTCTTTATGCTGTTCCTGAATCTTTGTTTTACAAGGATGTAATCTATTTGGCATCTCATTCTATCTCCTGGGCTTTTCCATGTGTATAACCTTCGTTTATGGTTTTTGAACCATGTATTAGTCACTACAAGGTCATTATTGATGCAGAATTCTACGAGTTTCTCCCCTCCTCGATTTCTCTTCCCAAGTCCGTATTGCCCGACAACATTTTCTTCCTGTCCTTCTCCGACTATGCTGTTCCAATCTCCCATTATTATGCAGTTTACCTTTCCTCTTCCGTCTTCTTCGTAAATTTCATTAATTTGCTCATAGATCTCATCTATTTCTTCATCGTCATGAGCTGATGTTGGCATATATACCTGGATTATCAGCATGTCCACTGGGACTGCTTTTAGCTTTATTGCCATCAGTCTATCGTTCGTTGCTATTATCTTGGTCACGCTTTTCATCATATCTTTCCTAAGTACCAGAGCTACTCCCCTTTCCCCACTATTTCCTCCAGAATAAACTACCGTGAATTCTTCCGAGTCGAACTGTCCTTCTCCCTCCCATCTAGTTTCGCTTAGCCCTATAACGTCAACTCTATTTCTTCTCATTTCTTCTTTCAAGTTCTCTAGCTTTCCTGCCTTTCTCATAGTTCTTACGTTCCAAGTCCCTGTTCGTAATTTACTTTTGACAAATGTTTTCCTCAAGGCAGTCCCCGCCCGGAGATCCGATTGGGGGACTATTTTACCTCCGGATTGTTTTACCTCGAGAGAACTCATATTGTCCAACCATATAATCTTGACTAGGGATTGTAATGTGGTAGTTTCCCTCTTGCTTTCCACATCGCAGTACTGTAGCCGTTCAAATCGTCCTGATCACGCCTACAGCTGTATTGGATATAGACCCAACCAACATCATTTGTTTTCGGCTCTATACCATACTGACAGTACTGCTGCCTACTCCCAGGTACTGATGATAGTTTTTTTTTTTTTAAATAAAACCTCCATTCGAGGGGTTTGAACCCCCGAACTTTGCAATAGAAAGCCGACACGCTAACCACTACACCACCAGTGAAGGCTAAATTGTGCCCTTACCATTAGTAGGGAATGCTGCATGTGGCACGGGTACAGTATAGGCTGGTTACCTTGCTTACCCTATTTCTAACGTTACTACAATGTGCTATAAGAATGCCTCGGACGACCGAAACCATGATATGCGGCGTAGGTCGAAGCAGGTTGGCCCATCTGATGATGACCTGGTATGGAAGATTGCAACATGGAATGTAAGAGGTGTGTATGGGGAAGAGAGTGAATTGATGAATGAAATGGATAAAAGGAGGATAGATGTTTAGTGTGTGAGTGAAACTAAGCGTAAAGGGAGGGATGTGATAGAAATGAATAAAGGTAGTTTGGCCTTTTGGTCTGGAGTAGATGAATGCATGCACGGTAGTCAAGGTGTGGGATTGATACTGAATGAAGGGGCTAAGATGCATGTGAGAAAGCATGAATTAGTGTCACCAAGGCTGTTGTGGGTGCAGATGAAAGTGGGTGTGCGCAGGATTATGCTTGTTACATGTTATGCTCCGGTTGACGGTGAGAATGAATATGATAAGAATAAATTTTGGGAAGAATTGAGAGATATTTTGAGTGAGTGTGAACCAGGAGAAAGAGTAATTATGCTTGGAGATATGAATGGATGGGTGGGAGTAAAACGAGAAGGCACGGAAAGGGTCCTTGGACCATTTGGTGACCCAAGAGTGAATGATAATGGTGAAAGCTTGGTGAATGTATGTATGGAAATGGGTTTGTTTTTCTCGAACACATGGTTCAAGCACAAGTCAATCCAGTTGTATACATGGACAAGAGGGGAAGCGAAGAGTGTGATAGATTTTGTTGTGTATGATTAACGGTTGAGGGAGCTTGTGAATGATACGAGAGTTGTGAGAGGTGTGGAATGTGGATTAGACCACTATTTAGTGATTTCTAGAGTAGATCTTGGGAGAAAATGGATTGTGAGAAAGAGGAAAGGGGAGAAGGTAACTAGAGTAAAAGTGGAAAGATTGCAAGAGCAAATGAATAGGTGGGAATATGAAAGTGTGCTAAAAGAAGGGCTAATGGTCGAAGATAGTGAATGGAGGGAGGAAATGAGATAAGAGAATGTGGAGAAGGCTTGGAACAGATTGAAAGGTATTATCTTGCAGTGCACTACTAAGGTGTGTGGGACTGCAGTTGTTGGAAGAATGAGAGGTGATGCATGGTGGAATGAGAGAGTTAAAGTGGCTGTGAATGAGAAAAAGGAGGCATATGTGAGAATGATTGCTGCTAAGAATGTAAATGAGCGAAAGGCACTGTATAAAATTTATAAAGAGAAAAGGAGAGCTGCAAAAAATATTGTGAAAGAGAGTAAAGAACAATTGTGGATGAATGAAGCTGAGAAAATGCAGAATGATTTTGAGGGGAATAAGAAGTTGTTCTGGAAATGGGTGAAGAGAGCAAGGCAAGGAGTGAGTAAGGGTGTGAGCAGAATTCAAGGAAAGAATGGTGATATGGTGTGGAATGAGAGTGATGTAAGGGAGTGTTGGAAAAAGTATTTTGAAGAGTTGTATGGAAATGTTGTGAATGGGTTTAAAAATCCAAGTGAAGCTGTTGGAGTGAATATTAATGAATATGAGGGGATTAGTAAGAACGAGGTAGTTAAAGCAGTGAATATGTTGAAAAATGGAAAAGCTGCAGGTGTGGATGGCATAACGGGAGAGATGTTGAAGTATGGAGGTGATTTCTTGTGTTTTGGATGTGTGATCTGTGCAATCTGTGTGCTGAATGGAAGGATGGTGTAATTGTACCATTTTACAAGGGTAAGGGAGATAGGACTGAATGTAAGAATTATAGAGTGATTAGTTTGCTGAGTATACCTGGAAAGGTGTATGGGAAAGTTTTGATTGAAAGAGTACAAAAGGTAACTATGGATAAAATGTGGGGAGTGCAATGTGGCTTAATGCCTGGAAGGGGTTGCACCGACCAAATATTTGCCCTACAGCAAGTGGTTGAGAAGTGGATGGATGTAAGAAAGAAAGTGTACTGTACATTTGTTGATCTAGAGAAAGCATATGACAGAGTGAATCGTAATGAATTGTGGAATGTTCTGAGCGAGTATGGAGTAAATGGTTGGTTGCTGAATGCTATAAAGGTAGTGTATACTGGAAGTAGGGCATGTGTAAGGGTGAATGGCATGATGAATGATTGGTTTAGAGTTGAGCAAGGTGTATGACAAGGATATGTTATGTTCCCTTGGTTATTTAATGTGTTTATGGATACATGTGTGAGGCAGGCATGTATGGATATGGTAGGTGTTATGGTTGATGGAGAGAATGTTTGTGTACTTTTGTATGCTGATGATGCTGTGTTAATGGCTGAGAACCCAGGAGAATTGCAGAGAATGTTAGATAGACTGCATGATACGACAGTGAGAATGGACTTAAGGATAAATGTGGCCAAAACCAAGGTAGTTGTGTTTGATCGGGAGAATGAGGTGAACGACTGTCAATTTAGCATAAATGGTGGAACGATTGAGGTAGTGGATGAATTTGTATACTTTTGGCAGAATGTTCAGTAAAAATGGTAGAGTAGATTGGGAAATTAAAAGGAGAGTGAATGCTGGTAGAAAGGTGGCAGGGAGTGTGTGGTTGATTGCAAAGAATGAATGGTTGTTAAAAGAAGCGAAAATGGCTGTATACAAGAGTGTTTTAATGCCTACCTTGTTGTCAGTGAAACATGGGTGTGTTAGAAGAAGCATAAAAGTAGTTTGAATGCGGTTGGGATGAGATACATGAGAAGAGTTTGTGGAAAATCTAGGAGGGACAAAGTAAGGAATAATTGGGTGATGAACCAATGTGGTATGAAAGCTAGTATGACAGATCTCTATGAGAGAGGTCTGCTGAGGTGGTTCAGGCATGTAGAAAGAATGGAGGAGAGTAGAATCACCAAACAAATATATGAAGGACGAGTGAATGGCGAGAGAGGGAGAGGCAGATCGCACAAGACTTGGTTGGATGTGATTGGTGAGACTCCGAGAAAAAGGGACATGAAAAGTATGAGGAATAAAAGGAAATGTGTGACTCAGTGTATGAGTGTAAGTGAAGCAAAAGAAGTGCACAAGGATAGAAGTGTGTGGAGGAAGCATGTGGTGATGGGTTGGTAATTGGCAGACATATGGCATGGCTTACCCCGCAAGGGAAAGCGTCAAGGTGTGTTGTTTTGTTGTTGTTGAAACTTCTGGTCTCTTGCTTCTCCCAGTCAAGTGGTTAAATAAAAAAGTTAATTTCACTTGAGTAAAGAAATATAAAGTTGTTTTTGACTATATTTAATGTTACTCTTAACTGCCTTAGTCAATTTTTTTCATTTTTAATGAAATCGGTAAAACTTTTGTAAATCAAATATAAATTGAATGCTCATTGAAGAAATGCATTCAATGGTGTTTTTGTTGTCCACACCAGTGTTTCTCAACCAGTGGTCCGTGAGTTGATTAGAACATGATGTTTATTTTATCTATAACTTGAGAAATTTTTCTCGGGTTACTGCCCGGGTCATGTTGTCGTTCAGGACCAACGTTTTGGCATCTGACTTCAATGCCATCTTCAGGGATACTGAGGCCGATATGGGGTTCAGTCCGGGTTTTTATACTGTCTTCTCACCTGTTGCTCCAAGCTCATTGGTGGAGGTGAGTGGCCAATCCGGGAGATCACGGGATACCAAGCTTTGCTCAGGGGGAAACCCATTTCCCTGTTGAGATTTTCTGGGTTGAGCCAGACCTCAATTGCCTCTTTAACCATCCTATCCCAGTAGCTGTTGGATTTGGCTAGCCGCTTGGTGTCTTTGAAGCGTATTCTATGATCCGTGGTGATGCAGTGCTCGGCTACTGTGGATTTTTCAGGGTGGTTGTGCTTGATGCACCGGACATGCTCCTTTACCCTGGTCTCTATGGTTCTCCCTGTTTGCCCAATGTAGGAAAGGATGCATTCACATGGGATTTTGTAAATCCCTGGCATTTTCAGTATCTATAACTTGTTTGATCCAACACACAGCTCTGATTAATATTTAAATATGAAAAAAAACGAGACAACGAATGAAAAGTGTATGCAATTTTCAAGGGGAGGTGAACAGCAGAAATTGTGGAACATCGTAGGGGTCTGTGGTTCCATAAAGGTTGAGAAACACTAATATATACTATATAGCTGCTTCTTATTTATGATGTCATATATTTAGGAGGATACTAATGTTTAGGCAAATCCAGATAAGCTTGAGACTTGAAATTTTTTATGTGGGTAGAATTATGTGCATAACCGACCAGAAAAATCAAAAATCTCAAAAAAGTTAAATAATGTGTCCGCTAAAATTCTCAAAAATTAAAACAAATATTTAATATTTATATGTTTTTGAATGTGCTATGAAGCTGAAATTTTTTGTAGATGTAGAATTTGTAAAATAACTAAATAGGGATTATAGAAATTCTGATATTTTAATTTATTCAACTTAAAATTCTTTAAATTTAAACAATTAGTTAAATATTATTGCTGTTATAGATGTGCTACAATATTAAAATTTGGCAGAAATGTATGGCATTAGTACCAAACAATGGAAAAAGTATAATATTCTTAAAATAGCAAATTTTAGGGATTGGTTTTAATCCAATATTATCCCATAACGAAAGAACAAAAATCGGTGCAGAAGTGCTAATTATTGAATTTAAAAAATATTTCTAATAATGAAATATCTGTCTGAAAAATGAATGTTTTTCAAGGTGAGATGAAAAGCTTGCAGAATGCAAGCACCAACTACTTGTATTAGTATATGCTATATTTGGGTTTTTCATTTCATTGAATATTTACTTATATGAATTTTCTTTCTACATTGGCATTAATTATAACAATAGTGAAAATGAAGGACAATTATTTATAACAAAAGACTTTTTATGGATGCTGGAATTGAAGATGGCCAGTAACCCAGTGATAGAATCTTGCTAACCACTCATCTGGGTATGCTGTATATATATACATTATGCTGTTTGCTATGAGTATGCCATAATATTCCGTCGCACAGCTTCTCCGGCAACTAGCTGCATCCTTTTAGTTTACCATCTCGGCAGTAAATGGGCTTCACATCTTTATTTGAAAAACATACGCTTCTCGTATTTAGACCCTGACTTGATTTGCGGGTTGCATTTCCGTTACCCTAATTTTAAAATTAACAACATTTATATGTTATTTATAGCATTATTTTTTTTCCTTTGTAATCACTTAGTAATTGTATACATTTTAAATGTCTTTATACCATATTTTAGGAATTTGTGTTCATTAAATATTATTAACAAATTAAATTTTCGTTGTAATAATATATATTAACATTTTAATTCATGTCTTGTGGTAAAAATAGTTTAAGACAATTTTTAAGAATAACTCAAATACTGAATAATTAACGTATTTTTTAATTGATTTGCAATTTGATTCACGTCAATTGTAATTTAAATGGTTTCAAAAAATTAAATACCCATATGAGTGGTTAAATATGTAAGCCTTTTATCTAAATATATTATTACTATATTCTCCTTAACAGAATCAGGGCCACTAGACTACCTTTAGGTGTAGCCTCATTAGGAAGCTTGGTGCATTTAGATCTGTGCTGTAGTTAAATGCTGAAATGTTTGTGTCCAATTAATATACTTTATCAAATTTGACATGAGAGGATTATGGCTGATTTGGTGGTTGTAAGAAAGGGTGAGCAAGTGCCTTTACAGAATTTGGGTGTATTTAATGAATGATTATCAGGAAATAGACAAACTTTTCTATTAATTAGCATAATAATTGAGAATTTACAGCAAACTCCTACACCTTACGAATCTCAAAAACATTTTTAGAGGTAAACAATTAAAATATATCAAGTTTACGGAAAAATCGTTTTCATGCCAGGGACTTGATATCTCAAACACGTCTGGTGGTTTATGTGCCTCACAACAATGACAGGGACCAAACAGATTAAATTCAAACAACCACACACACTCATACTCAAAGGCAAAATATATCAAGTTTACAGAAAAATTTTGTTTCACGCCAGGGGCTTGATATCTCAAACAAAGGTCTGATAGTTTATGCATCTTATGACAATGACGAGCCAAACAGACTAAATTCATACACACACAAGCACTCACTCAATTGCACAGATCTCTAGGAGTTTGGTGTAAATTCTCAATTTTCGCCAATCTCCTTTTATATATTTGTCTTAATAATTAACAATGACAGACAATGAAAATGGGGGGAGGAAAGGAAGGAAAAGGCAAAAGACAATAAAAATTATAAACTTACAGGTTTAGGGGTTGTTACTCCACACCAGGGTCCTGATGTCACTCATACATTCACTCACTCAATTGCACAAGCACTAATCCTAAAGGTGGAAAAGGAAATGGAATGGGGTTTGTGAGAAATTACTCTGTGCCAGGGACCCAAAAAAAAAATCACCGTTGCTAGAAGGTTTGTGAGTCAGTACAACAGCAACAGGGACCTACTAAGCAACCACAAACACACGTACATGTCAAGTGATAAAGGTAAAAAAGGGGAAGGAAAGAGGTAATAATACTAGGTTTACGGGAGATTTAACCATGCCAGGGACCTAGTATCGCACACAGTGGCCTGTAGGTTTATGTGCTTTCTGGCAGCGACAGGGACCTAACAGATGGTACAATCGTGCACGCAAGCACTTGAAGCGTGTTTCTATCTTACGTTCTTGTGGAGGATGCGACAAAATATATATTGGACAAACAAAATGTAAGATAGAAACATGCTTCAAAGAACACATAGCTCATTTTAAACACAACAGATTAAACAACTCGAGTGTAGCAACACATATCCAAGAACACCACCATCCAATCACGATCAAATACCTAACTCTTGTAAAATCTGTAACCAACCAAAACAAACTAGATGCATATGAAAGCATACACATAAACAGAAACAAAAATTCCATTATGAATGACGACTGCGTCCCGATCCCCTTTTCACCTCTGTATGTTGTAATGGCTGAACCTTTTTCCCTTCCTTTCACTTCAGCACATAAACATATAAATATCGCCTACAACACTCCCACCCCTCATTACACATCAGCTACTGATGATGAGAGTATTGCTCTCGAAATACATATTTAGTGCATTTACCTCATCTTTAGAGATGTTGTGTGTGTGTATTCGAGTGCTTGCATGCGTGATTGTACTGTCTCTTAGGTCCCTGTCGCTGTCGGAAGGCACATAAACCTACAGGCCGCTGTGTGCGATACTAGGTCTCTGGCGTGGTTTAATCTCCTGTAAACCTAGTATTATTTTCCCTTTCCTTCCTCCTTTATTTTTTCACTTTACCTCTTGGTGTGTACGTGTGCCTGTGGTTGCTTAGTAGGTTCCTGTCGCAGTCGTACTGACTCAAAAACCTTCTAGCAATGGTGTGATTTTTTTGGGTCCCTGGTGCAGAGTAATTTCTCGCAAACCCGGTCCCGTTTCCACCTTTAGGATTAGTGCTTGTGCGATTGATTGAGTGAATGTGTGAGTGACATCAGGTTCCTGGCATGGAGTAACAACCCCTAAACCTGTAAGTTTATAATTTTTATTGTCTTTTACCTTTTCCTTCCTTTCCTCCCTCCTTTTTCAATGTGTGTCTCTAATTTTGAATTTTACGGTTAAGGAGTTAATTACTATTTAACATCAATTTTGCCATAGTCTCGATCTTTACTTATTTAATTAACAATGAGTAAACTGTGCTAATTACCTTGGCTTGTTATGTTTTTTCAGTCAGAAACGGAGAATCTAAGAGGGCAGTTGTCTTCCATGATTGAAAAATACAATGCTCTTGCTATCAGGCATGTGCAATACAAGGCTAAGAGAAAGGCACAAGTGGACGATTTAAGGTGAGTGAATCCCATTACTTTGTTTATCTTGACTCTGCATTCATATTGTCACAGCCCATAGATCTTAGGATATGCCATACTGCCTAGATAGCCCAAGAAATGAGAAGTCAAGATTTTCAAACAAGTTTATTCCAGTTTATTCCAGAACCTTCTGAAAGTCATATAAAGGGTATCAATAATGCGCAGTTAGGCCTGAGGTAGTGTATGTTGCAATCTCAAATGAGAATAGATCACACCCCCCACCCAGGCCCATGCCTGTTTCACATGATTCGGTGTCATCCTCGTGCAGACTTCATATGATCTTGCATCATGGGGCAATTTCTCAAAAGAAATAACATAAAATATTCAAAAATTAGGTGGGCAATAACAATATTGATTATGTTAGGTGAAGGTTGTGTTAAAGCTGACAAAAAACCTGCATTCAGAAATGGAAAAATTATTCTTCTATGACAATTCAGTGGTAGAATATCTACATGGCAATTGGAAGATCCAGGCGCAATTCCCGTTCATAGCAGAATTTTTTCCTGTTTCAAAACTATTTCCAAATTTACAGTTTATGCTTGTTGGTATAGGATCTTACAATCGCATTATTCCATCAATTTCTGACAAAACACACTTGTTAGTGGCTGCTTTGTGTGCATTGCTACTAATTTTAAGATAAACAGTAAAAAAACACCTATGAATGAATGCCTGCATTAGTTGGTATGGATTTCTGATGTTGCCCCTTAAGAGATAAACAAAAATATTAACCAGAGAGATAGTGTGTATTAGCATTTTAGAAAGAAATGAGAGAAACATGAGTGGCCAGTAAGCACTCTTAAAAATTGTAAAATATTGTAAATCTTTCTCTTTCCCAGCAGATCATCACCATGAGCCTTTAATCCGATAATGAAAAGTAATGACAGCAAAGAAAAATTGAAGTTTGACCCATGCTGAACAATGACTTTCTAAAATATTTGTCAAATTTCCACCAGATGGTTCCCATCGCCTTACATCCTGCATTGCACTTTCTCTCACCATTAATTTATAGCATTATCAATCTTCGTCGATCATGCTAAGTAATTACAGCAAAATCTCGTTATTTCGATCCTAGATAATTCGAAATAGCATATAATTCAAACCTAAGAGCAGTCCCTGGCCAACTTCATAGGATTTTGTGTACTTTTTAGTATGGATTATCCAAAATACGTCTACAGTGAAATTCGAAGTCATGATCTGGTCCAGTGACTCGCAAACATTTCGTTTAATTCAAAACCTTTACCCATATTGTGTGTTTAAGTGGAAAGTTCATGCGAGCAAATGACAAAGGTATCATGTTTTTGTTCTCCATTTCTCGCAAATGAAATATACATTGCCTCCCAAACAGGTAAGTTCTTTTTACTTATTTAATAGTCAACGTGAAATACAAATAGAGGGATCATCTTATCCTTGCATCGCTAGACCTTCTTTATTCCAGGTTCTTGGATTACTTCATGTATACTGCTTTATCGTAGATCTCTACCTCCCCCCCATAAGTTTTTTGGAAAAAAACTTCATATTAGGATAGGAAAATATGCTAGAAGCATGCAGGGGCAGGAGAGATGAGGTTTTGTAATTGTCCACTCAATAAAAAAATGCCAACGAATAGAGGTTTTTACCTTGTAATTTGAGCACAATCTTCAATGTTATTCTCACTATCACTCTCTGAACTGACACTTTCTTCTGAATCACTTTCAAGTAAGATTTCCATCTACTTTTCATCACCAGGTATTGCTTAAGTTTTTCTATTGGTTGACACCATAAGTTTGATTCTTTTTATCTCTTGGAAATTTAACAAAAGTAACAATGGAAAAATAATGAATAATAGCTGCCTCTGTACAGTGTAAATGTTTCCCTCAGAGTGGCAAGAGAATATTTTTGTGCGATCCAAGTGCTTCCCATGCGCTCGGATCACGCTTTCGGTCAAGGGGTAGCATCATAAATATCTTTGAATGGGCTTGTTTGTGCATTGATGTTAGATAAATGTTTCTCTCTCTCACTCTCATTATATTATTCTCAAGAAATGCTGAACCAAGCACTAGCCCTGATCTGAAGATCATTCAAAAAATAGAGATATTAGCGATCCCCACGGTGTACGCAGTACAACCACATATGAACTTTTCATCCTGCATACCCAGTACGCAGGATGACGCTGAGGGGTTAAAAGTGTTTCTTACAATTCTAAGAGATCGTCCATGAAATATGTCATGCTTATGATTGCCTTTTTAGTTTTCTCTTCCCTTAAACTTGGCATGCTATGCTAAAGGCACACTTAAATGGTTCAATTCGATTGAACAATCCAGTTGAATCATCCAAATTGAAGAAAAAAAACTGAAAAGAGAAATAGGAATTCAATGTCATTGAGCAATCGCATTGAACATTGCAAGAAGTAGGGCTCAACTTTTGTTCAATTCCATGGAAGCAATGGGAATGAATCACCCACATTGAACGGCGATTGGTTCGTGTAAACAGAGAATTTCAATAGCATTGAAAGGATTTTCGTCTCGAGACATCACAAATGCTCTGTTTTTATACTGTGAATGAAGAGTGAACGGAAGAAAGCGAGTTGTGTTGGATCGTTCCTCGAATTGCACTGAAGAATCATGGTTTTTAAGTGGAGAGAGGACCACACACCATTATTTTCGGACTTGATAAAAAATTACGTGTGCTTGTGGAATAGCAAAAACAGTGATTATAAAATCAAGACTGCCGGAGAAAATGCTATCCAAAATTTAATTTCTGACTTGAATTTACCGGGAGTGACGGAACAAGATGTGAAGCCAAGATGAAAAGTATTCGGACGCGCTATGCATTTGAACTAGCAGAAATAAAGAAGACGGAGGAAAGTGAAGCAGGGATAGATGATATTTATGTACCAAAGTTGTCTTGGTACAAACAAGCAGCATCTCGTTTTTGAATTAATGGCGAGACCATATTGAAGAGTTTTTCAAATTGCTCCGGAGACATTCTGAGATGATTGTTTATCATCTCGCGATCTTCTGTGGCCCATTCCCTCAACAAAGATTCAGATGCTCCTAAAATATCTCGTCTCATGATCCATCTTCTTATCCAAAAACATCGAGTTTTTCTTTTATTAATTTTTGATAGTATTCTATAACACTCATGTATTAAATGATAACAAATAATGTGAAAATCAGCACGAACTATTTCCCTTGGTGTTATGTTGAATTGGGTTGCTGAAATCAATTTCATTGGTATGTGTAAACAACTTCTATTTCAATGCAGAAGTTCAATGCTGCTGATTCAATCGGATTGCTCAATGGAATTGAACCGTGTAAATTCACCTTAAGCTTGTCCCCTACCCCTCCCTCCTGCCTGCATGATGCAATTCATGGATTTAAATCTCCTTGCCAGCAGTCCTAAGGGGAGAATGCGTTGAGTACGTATTGCAGAAAGGGATCTGTAAGTACAGTAATACCCCGTATTTACGTTATCTGAATGTACGTTTTCCCGCTATTTATAACAATTTATATGGGTCCCATCAATTTTCCTATGATTCCAATGCAAGTAAAACCCTGTGTGTTTACGTTATTTCATTTTAAGTTTTCCTGCTATTCGCGTCATTTTACGTTAGAATTTCCAATTTTTTTAAAACAATTGAGCATGCGATTCCGAACAGTTTTTAACATTTTTCAACTTAGCTTTGCAAAAAATCCAATCTCTTTTGGACGAAGATTTCAAAAACGGCCACAGAGTAGGAACAACGCCCCTAGAGGCAGAAATATGAAGTCTTACTTTTCAAAACAGCACTCGCTTTAACAGATGCTACTCAGGAACAGCGTACTTAGAGAGAGAAATAAATACGTATGAACTCTTTTGGTTGAAAACTTCAAAACCTCTTATGTAAATCACACTAGCAGAGCATAAACAGCGTACCTAGATACAGAAATACTATTTATGCTATTTGCTCTTTGAACCAAGTATGAATGCTATTTAAAAGATGTTAATGGTTGGCGATATCCTGTTTAATCCTTTCCAGCAAATTCTGCCCCTTGGCTCTCACAGTTTGTAATAATTTAAGTTAATTTGTAATTTGTTGTAATTTAAATTACCGTATTGTCCCGAATATAATGCGGTTTTTTTCCCAAAAAATGAAATTTTAAAAGTAGCTTCTGCATTTTATTCGAGTACTAGTGATTTTAAAAGATCGTAAATCATGTTTTGAAAATCACCATACATTCCGCACGTCTGTTAAGTAATACGAGATACTTGTTACATTGTAGACACAGGTGTAGGTATATGTTACAATGTACTTGAAAATCGTCTGAGGCGAGAATAGATCAAGTTCAGTCGGCGGCTGAACTCATTAGTCATTGAATTGAAGCTATCGGCGTATTCTTTGTGCCTGCCTCAGCGAGTCTTTACCCATCCGTTATTTTAACAATGGGTGACAAAAAGGATGCTGATCATGTTGAGAGTAAAGGTTCTTCCAAATCCCAGGTTAACAGAGGAATCCGATGAAGTTATGACGTGAATTTTAAAATAGTCATAGCTGAAGAGGCAGAAAAAACGAACAATATTCAGGCTTCGAAAATGTATGATCTTCCTGAAGTAAATATACCTACGTCTAAGTAAAATTTTCCAGACATGTAATGTGGGGAATGTAATGGAAACCCAAGCATACTATACATACTAGCATTTTAATTCGGCACATATTTTAATATTATTATTAAAAAAGTGTGCTGGTTAAGTAAATGAATAAATAGATATACTCTATAAACTTAGCTCTTTTAACACTGATTTTATTGTTAGTCTTACTGTAACAAATGAATGAGTTTCGAAGTAAAATCAGTTTAGCTATTTTTCCTTTTCCCTCAATTTACACTTTCCCGCAATTTACACTTTTTTTCCCAGGTTCCTAGAAAAGTGTAAATAAGGGGTTTTACTGTAATTGTAAAATCATCACCTGTCATAGCAAATATGACCATGTTATTTTGAGAGCACCTATATTTTATTACAGCTATGTAATGTGGATGGAAATAAAATTATAATACAATGTATGAAATTGCCTAGAGCTAATAAAGTATTAATTGCAGTGAATCATAATTTTCGATGCAAGAACATCAACTGATATGCTATAAGATAAAGGGTCTTATTAAATTAGAACTATGCACTATGTTAAATATAACAAAATTTTACATAATAATTACACTAAAGAAATACAAATTTAACTGTGAAAGACAATTCGAGACGAAACTTGTCTCTTGGTCAAAGTCAGTTATATTACACCAGGTAGTTACGATAATCTCTTCAAGCTGCTGGAATAATAATGTCCACTCAAACACCGAATAGTGTCTTCAGCTGCCTGGTATATCACTGCCCACTTGAGGCAATCTCTTCAAAGGCTCGTAGTTCAGATGAATCAGCCACAACTTGTGTCAGTCGGCCTGGACTCCTTGTAATGGAAGATCATGTGATGCCGAGGTGGAAAGGGTAGGAGAATGACGTCAGTCGGGCCTTTTGAAATGGTGGTTTTGTAACGGTTTATTGGATGCCTCTTGTTGTCCTTACATAACCGATGGAATGAGGAAAGGTTAGGAAGGTGAGGGGTACTTCATAGGGTGGGCCAAAAAACCATTTTTTTAAGGTCATTCATTCATTCGTGTTCTGTCTTACGACAGGTCCTACCAATTAATTAATTGGTTTTGACTAGGGAATATATATACACGGTGTGGTGGTTTCCCGTTGCCGTCCACACCGGACACACACAGAAGGGAGGAGGGAAACCAGGGGGGCCAACAGCTTAACGTCCCTTCCGAAGGATGGAACAGCTGAATTTGCACGGTCTCCTCAAACCACGCAAACAGGGGGCTGGGTGACCTTGAGAAAAATCCTACTCGGGCAGGATTCGTACCCGATGACTTTTTCAAGCATCGGGCGAGTAGCAGCCAGCATCCTAACCACTACACCACCGGCACCACGACTTTGCAATAGGTGTCAAAAGTTGTGGTTTGTGATTCTTATTATGGTGACGAAAGATAAAAATTCTGCGACAATATCTTCAGTCTGCGAAATCGCCTCAAATTTCCATGAATATAGCGTAATTAGAGGTTTTCTGAAATTTCGTGTCTGCAGTGTTTCTTAGTTTCCAGCACATATGATGACACACATATGATGCAGAGATGCCAATAAAATGGATTTCAAACTGTTTGTCTCATAATCGATAACTGTGTAGCAGGGGGAAGGGTAGCATAATAGTGCCATTTTTGCAAAGAGAAGGGCTGCTAGGAAATAAAAAGAGCAAGCAATTTTGGAAAAGTGTGCTAGGCACTTCCTTTTCCATGGGTTCCATATCCCTTGTATCCAATGACAGCTACATGGATGAAGAGAATCCTGAAAACCTACCTGATGTTGATGATGAGGAAGAGTTCACTCCACACCTCAGGAACCAGCCAAGTTGTTGTGGTTAGTCAAGAGTAAGACTGGATGCATTTACATATGCCTGTGAAAGAAGAGGTATACCTGATTGAACTGCAGCACACTTGACATCTTCCCTCCTTGCTGATGTAGACCGCATAATCCAGGCAGAGAAGCTGGATATAGTAATTGACAAAAACAAGGTCCAAAGATAACATATGAAGACTAGGGAAGAAATCCGACTGCAACAGCATCCCGAAAATCTTCGGCTCCAGGCAGTATACTTCGATGGCAGGAAAGATTCTACAAAGGTACAAGAGCTGGCAGAGGACGGGAAACTGCACCAAATAAACCATCTGGAGGAGCATATATGTCTAATACAAGAACCTGGCTCAGTCTACCTCGGTCATGTGACACCCAAGTCGGGCGATGCAGACGGTGTAGCATGGGCTATCTGGGACTTCCTCTGCAATCATGATATTTGTTTGCCAGCACTTACCTGTAGTGGATATGATCCTTAAATCCAGGGAACGAGCTGAAAATTCAAGGCAAAAGAGAGTTTACAAGTTTTCTCCTAAGCTTAACTTTCAAGCTGACAACTACAAGGAGCTAACTGGGAAGAATGCCAGCTAACCGAGCCTCCTATAACAAAGTCCCTGCATAACGATGACTTTCAAAAGATAAAGAAAGGTAATGACACTTCTTTCCAAGCGATTCAGACCCTATTTCACTTACTGTGCCACGTGAACGATGTGTGAAGGAGGTCACAGCAGCGTATCGACAAGTATACGGAGAAATAGCTCAGGTTGGGTTCATCCAGGCCCGATTGTTGGACAGGCAAATCATGCCTGAGTTTGAGCACAAGTCTCAATTCAAAATAGGAGTTTAATTCATGCTCACATGATTGGGTGATTGGGATGGGCACGGGTGACACTCGACTTGCAGCCACCTCCTCATGGTGAGTGCTGGATAGTTTTGTATAAGAAACTAACTGAGAGCTGCAATGTTGCAATGCGCAGGGAAACAGCAAAAATAGCACCATTGTGCTACCCTTCCCCCTCCTACACCATTGTCGATTACGAGACAGTTTGAAGTCATTTTATCGGCATCTCTGCATCATATTTGTGTCATCATATGTGCTGGAAACTAAAAAACACTGCAGACACGAAATTTCAGAAAACCTCTAATTACACTATATTCATGGAACTTTGAGGCGATTTTGCCAACTGAAGATATTTTTGCAGAATTTTTATCTTTCGTCACCATAATAAGGATCACAAACCACAACTTTTGACACCTATTGCAAAGTCGTACCTTAAAAAAATTGTTTTTTGGCCCGCCCTAGTAGGGAATATAAAGCTGGCAAGTACTCACAGGGCATGTTGTCCGTGGGCGTGGTGTACTGAGGGCGAGGCCATTATGTCCGGCGATGCATGAATGTTGGCAATATACAATAGCAGCATTATTCGAACAAGCATTTTGAACGTGCATGTTCGTATATGTCATTCGTTAAGTGCTATCGTATTAGTGCGATAGGAAAAAGGGGGGGGAGGAATTTTTTATCATACCAATGGCATCAAAAGTTTGATTAAAATCAGAGAGAATTACTACATGTTCCTATCTATTGTCTATTCAATATTTCACATAAGCGTTTTCCCAATCTTTTTAGCATGCATTTTCACCATCTTTTGGCTGAGTACATGGGGTTGAAAGTCTTTTCTTCTGAAACATGGCGTAGAAGAGTAACTTGAAATACACACTGGGAAAATTGGGATGTTCACTCAATCCTATTTTTCACATGTGGTGGTGTTTATGAATCATGAATGAAGTGGTCACTTCAGCTCTGTTCATGAATTCGCCACATGTACAAACTTGTACATCTACATGATACCCTGCAAGTCAGCTTTTTGGTGGATGGCAGGGGGTGCAGTGCACCAAAGGTCTCTAGTTTTCCTACATTATCATTTCCTATTATATTCACTTATCGTCCTAAGGAAAAATGATCCTCAATATCGCTCTCTTCTACAATCAATCTCCTGAATTCTATCCTCACTGTCCTGTCTTCTGAGATACGTCGGGCTTTTGATAAGTCCTACTACCTCATTCGCTAGTCCCTCAAGCATAAATTTTTACAGTAGTTTAAATGTAGCCTACAGCCTACGTTCCTCTAATGATATCCATTTCAGATTTTCTATTATTGATGTTATGCTTTGTTTACTGTCGTAATTTCCCTTTACAAAGCCAGCTGCACTGTGCTGAACCTTTTCTATCTCGTCAGTGAGTCCCTTTTCGTAGAGATCCCACACAGCTGAAGCATATTCCACCTGCAGTTGAACCAAGGATAAATAACATAATTCCTTCACTTTTTCGGAGCTATTTTGAACTATTCTCCCTATAAAGGCCAGCTTTTTGTTAGTGGCACCTATCAATCGGCAAATGTGGGTGTCCCACGAGAGATCACAATGGATCGTGACTGGAAGATATTTAATCGAGTCTGAAACTGGAATTTCTACTCCATCCAACGAATAATTAACATTCAACAAGATACTCTTGGATCTCCAGAAGTTGATGATGCAGCTTTTCTCTTGGTTGATCTCTAAATGCCATTCCTTACATCATCCAGAAATAGCTTTTAGATCATTTTGGAGATACTGATGGTCTTCTGGATTGCTTATTTCTCTATAAATGACTGTGTTGTCCACAAAAAGCTTAATTTTACTTCTGACTACTGAGCTGGTATCATTTATATAAATTCGAATTAATAACGGACCAATTACACTACCCTGCGGAATGCCAGAGACAACCTCCTCTAAATTCGACAATTTCTCATCTATAACAACCTTCTGCTTCCTACGATATAAAAATTCACTGATTCGACTAACAATTTTGGAATTAATGCCTAAAGTTTCTAATTTCGTTATTAACTTCCTGTGAGGTACCTTATCAAAGGCTTTCCTAAATTCTAAGAAGATGGCATCAACCTGCCTATTATTTGCTCTGCTTCTCAGTATACAATTCACAAAAAGACTGAACTGAGTATCACAAGACCTACCTTTCTTGAAGCTGTGTTGACAATCATCTAACAATGAATTACTATCAAGAAATCGTATTATGTTGCTAACGAGTATATGCTCGAGAATCTTACATGATGTCGCAGTTAAGGAAAGGGGCCTGTAATTTTCTGGGTTTTCCTTGTCGCCGCCCTTATGAATTGGGGTAACTTGTGCTAACTTCCAGTCGTTAGGGACCTCTCCATGGGAAATGGATTTCTCGAATATTATTCAAAGAAAAGGTGCTATTTCTTCAACTAATTCTTTTAAAACGTTAGTAGGAATTTCTTCGGAGCCAGTGGCTTTATTATGTCTGATGGAACTTAATTGCCAGAAAATACTATATCGTCCATCAGGTCCCTCCTTATTGCGGGTGCATAAAGTACGCAATGGTCACTGATGGCTGTAAATGCTTTTACAAAATGACCGTTTAACAGGTTGACTTTCTCTAGACTATCATGAATTATGGCACCCGAGTAATTACGCAGGGAAGGTATGATAGGGCCTCTACCTTGGATCTCTCTCACATAGGACCAAAACGCTTTAGGGTCCTCCTTCAAATAATTATTTAACACCTTATTCCTGAAGTTAGTAAAAGCCTCACACATAGTATTTTTCGCTTTAGTGTGGGATTCCTTATACATCTGGACTTTAGCTGCTCTATACTCATCGGATGATGTAGATAGCATATTTCTTATTTTCGCATGGCTTATTCTCTGATGCCTAAGGGCACTCCTAACTTGCTTATTGTACCAACGTGGCTCTTTCTTGTCGACCTTCAATTTAATTGGAATGTACTAATCGATGCCCTCTAGCCTTATACCCTTGAATAATGTCCATGACGACTCAGCACCTGATCGATCGGTCATATCACGGAAGCCGTAGGAGTGACCTGAAGCTTGAAAAGTATGCCTTAGCAAATATATAAAACTTTCTTTGAGGCTTAAGGTTCCTCTTGATTTTCAACTTACCCTCTGAATATATGGCCAGATGATCACTTATTCCATCTTCATTGGTGGCTTTGTTTATTCTTTCTAGGACATTAGTTGCTAATAAATCTAATATGTTTCCCGATCGCATTGGCTTTCTGACTAATTGAAGGACAGACAGACAGACAAACGACTTTATTAGGGCGAAATTGAGACTATGTAGTCCCTTCTTACATTTAACCCTTTCGTCATATAAGTAATTACAATATTTACAAAATAAGAGGAATTAATTACATACAGATTTTAACAAAATACAAATTAATTACAAGTTAATATATTTGTTAGTAGATAACAGAGCATTACCAAAGAATGTTAGTTTTGTGGGTCATAAAAAACTGTGTATCGGTTATGTTTTAACACAGAAAAATTCCCACTGCGGAAAACACCTACGAAGAGAAGAGAGGTGTAAAAAACCGCGAAAATTCCTAAATAGTTCAGGGGAAGGAAAAGAAAAAAAAATCAATAATATGAGAAACAGAGGAAAAAAAACATTCATAAATACAAACATATATACATACATTTATATCCATATGAGGGAGGGGGGTGAAGGAGAGAGTGCTCGCAGAATGTTTCAATTAATGCCTCGCAGGATTCGCGCTCTTTACCTCTAGATTCAAAACATAGGTTTTCCCGATCAATTGAGGGCAAGTTAAAGTCACCATCGACTATAATGATTCCATCTTGATTTATCAGTCTAATCTTTGATAGTTGTTCCTCGAAATTTAAAATACAATCTACACCAGCATTAGGTGGCCTGTAAAACAAGCATAAGAACACCTTTTTGGAGCCTTCTTTACCTATGCGACACCAAACACTCTCGATATCCTCGTTACTTATCAGAATCTCACTGCTATTGTACTTATCAATAACCGCTATGAAAACCCCCCTGCCCAATCTATTGGCATGATCTTTTCTATAAACATGATAGTCTCAATTTTAAGGTCAATACGTTTTGTAGCAGAATGGATAGATAAGACTATATTAAGATTTTATTGTCCAAGTAACAAATCGTAAGAAATTTTGATTTTTTAAAAATTTCATTTATTTCAAACCTGGATAAATTGGAAGTGTATTTTTGTGGTCCCTTGAACTTTGAAATAAGGAGGTTTTATTATACATGGATTAGGGAAACGATAATTTTTGCTGCAAACTTGTTTGGTATCACATCTAAATTCCATAGTAGATACAAGGGATATTTCTTTAAAGTCAGCAAGCCTGTGCTTGGCAAAACTGACTCATACATCTAACAAATTCCACTTGAGAAGGCTTGACTTAGTGGAAAGATCCCATAACATAAATAAGAACATCACATGATGCTGTAAAAGGCAAAACCAATCGAATAAATTTGTGTACGATATAGTGGAAATTTACAATATTTATTTTTATGTATATTATTATATCTAAAATGATTTTAGCATGGTAGCTTCTGCTCAAATGCAGTCACCCACCAATTTTCTGGCACCCTCGGGACCAGAGCCGTGCTGGATTGACCATTTTGCTGGACCACCGGTGGGTATAATAACCTTATCATCATTTAACCCAAATATTGTCAAGGTCAGGCCGGAAGGATACACTAGGGGGATAAATGAAAAGGTGTGACAGGAGATTAGGCAGAATTAAAACTAATTAGAACAAATGGGAATGAAAATCAAATACCGAGATGAAAAGATCACTGAATCTCGGTGTGTACTTAGGATCATTTGCTTAGGTATCTTCGGACATGTAACAACATTGAATGTAAATTCATTACTCAAAATGAGCTGCAACAAACCAACATATCATTCCAGTTGATCACTCATGTCGATTATACCATTACTAACACGCGTTCCATTTTGTAAAATTTTCGATTTCGATAATTCTGTAAATTGAACATAAACAGTACATTATATTAAAGTAAATAATATTTTACGCATATAGGTCATAGGCAGTCTATTTTTCATTGCATGACTTAAAAGGTCGGATCTTTCTTTTGCTAAATAATAAGAAAACAAGGGA
This sequence comes from Tanypteryx hageni, assembly GCA_028673005.1. Taxonomy (NCBI): domain Eukaryota; kingdom Metazoa; phylum Arthropoda; class Insecta; order Odonata; family Petaluridae; genus Tanypteryx; species Tanypteryx hageni. The sequence goes on along the minus strand of CM054117.1, from coordinate 113,281,364 downwards.
TAAGATAATAACAAATTTATTATGATACACCAACTGGTACAGTGCGAGTGCAAGCTGCAGGTTCAATATATAAGTACGTACATATCTGCAGCTTACTGAAATTGAAAATCTCAAAATGTAGAACTGTCAGAATTGTCGTCTGCTTCATCATGACTGCTGACTCTAATTACGTCAGGGATTGTTGATGCTGAAGGTGGCATATCTGGGACAGCTGAAGTTGATGGCTCTGGATTGTCAAGTGTTGTGCTGCATTTTTCTTGCTTATGTTTTTGAGAATCTCTAGCAACCAAAGTTGCTTAATGTATCTGGGCCTTTCTTTGATTAATTTATCGCGCAACAAATATAACCCCTGCATCTTTCTTTGACAACATTTTGAGGGTTAACTAAGAGAAATGTGGGAAAATAAACACAAATACACTGGGTAAAAACAATCTCAATGACATAGGCGCATTAGTGAACTATTCTAAGTGATCACTGGAAATTTGAAATGTTGTCACGGTAATCTGTCCGAACCAGCAGTGGTGCCGGACAAGCAATTGCTGGAAAATCGGTGGGTGACTGTAGTTAAATAAATTGTAACAACCTAATCTTTTGTGAATTTTGTCCACAACCATATCGTAATGAATGTACAGGGATCAGCAATATTGCCTTAAAAGTTGTAACTGAAACATCATTTATCATCTGGTTATGTATAAATAGCATTGTAGACAGATCAATGATGTTTATAAAAATGGTGTCAGAATTATCCTCTTTAAAATCTGACTTAGCCACTTCACTGAGGATGAATTTTTCAAAAGTACATTCCATTTGGGGACTTAATTCAGGAGCTGGTTTTTAACTCCTGCTGCTGCGACCAATTGATTGAACTGAAGAATCTGTTCTTGTTAAATGTGTAGGATCTGATCTGATACTTTAATAAAAATGTTATATACTCACATTCAGGGTCAGCCCGACAGTTTTCTTGAGTGTGGGCAAGAATGATTTTCACTGCCCTTAATATAAGTCACTTGCGAATAGCTAAAATCACAAATAAGTTTTTGGACTCGAATAAATTTTAGTGAGTAACACAGTACCTTAAATGAATACTTAATTACGGTATGGAACAAAATGCATCACAATAATCTTAATAATACAAAAAAGAAAAAAAACAGCGAGGGATTGATGTTAGATACATGCAAGAATATGCACGAAGATGCTTGATCGCGAATAAGTGAAACCAAGAATTGCTGATGCACGAATACGGAGGGATGACTGTACACATGCATCCATGGAAACCTATCAAAACTCCACACACCTACACCAGCAGAAGAAAATTGTAAACATGCTCCCGGAATTTGCCAATAAAATTTCACATTTTGTTCATTTTCAGTCTAAAGAACAAGATACACCCACTTCCCGATTAACGCTCTTAATTGGTGCCAGGAAAATCAAGCACTTAACTGAAACTCCTATTCGGAACATGTACTTCCATAAGAAATGACATTATAAGATTTAATTCGTTCCCGAGATTCTATTAATGGAAATGAAAATAGGTAGTATTATATAAGTAATACACCAAAGTAGTCTTTGTTAACCATATTATGTAGCGTAAAATAGATCGTCATTTGCATTGCATTGATATTTAAAATTGAACAGTAAAAATTGAATAGAAATGAAGACCAGTGCATTTTATGGAACATATGTTGATCTCACGCTGAATAAATGACACAGGAGCATTATGGAATAGGAATTAGAGTAGAAGAAGATACCTGCATCTACTTATATATACAGGGTGAGGCAATAGCCACTATACGGCCACAAAATTATTAGCACAAAGAAAATTGGAACATAATAACATAAGCATCATGACTGAAGATACTGTTCAATTAAGAGAAGGCAACCAATAAGACAAAAACAATAAAGAAATATCGATCCATAAAAGAATTATTATGTGATTGATAAACAAAGGAACATAGAATGAGACCAAATAAAGGAAGAATTCAAATATCTTGGTATTACATTTTTAAAAACTGAACAATCGAAAAGGGAGCAATAAACAAAAAACAAACAAATGTTGGTTTCTCTTCAGCTTTTAGTCGCTGTAAAACCTCTAATTTAACCTCGAGAGTTAAGATTTCCCTCTTTTTCTCCTCTGGCCATCGGTTATCACTCATGGTCTTTTTATTTAAAGGGAAAATATAATTTAAACAAAGGTCACTCTATATTTTGACCTACAAAAACATCGACAAGTGTACACAGAACCATCGAAGAACTGCAAATACTGACGTCTTGTGTGTTGTAAATTGTAAATGCACAGAGGTGCTGCACAGTGGATTTCATAATTTACACCAGAAATTTTGAAGAGCGTTAATGTGGAATGCGCGAGTGTAAGTCGGAAAAAGGTATTAAATTATTTTCAGCGTTAATGCGGAACAGCGTTAATCGGGAAGTAGGTGTAGTTAATTTCCTTAAAATGATCTAGGGTGAGATCCAGGAACAATTTCCTTCACTTATTGATGCACATAATATGTAAATTTTTAGGCGTTCTTTATGACCGAAGTGATAGTAGCAGAATGCCTTATAGGCACATTGCCTCCATCTGTCCATCTGCATGCTTAATCTCTGAAACTACTTGGTGGATTTTAATTAAATTAAGTATTCGTTATCCTTATTAAAATATACCAACAAATTCTGATTTTCAACTGCATCTATCAATTATAACTTCCACTTTATATAAGCACTTAAATAAACTTATACTCATATCTCATTAAATGGCTTCCATCAAGCAACAACTAAATAGCACATTTTTCTCTCCCTGTCTCTTATATGATCTGTAAGGTATAAATTAAAAAATTTATTCGGATAAAGGATAACATTTACCACAATCTTATGATAAATTTGTCCAATTAACACGATTTCACCTTACACGAAATGTTTTAAGAACACATCTATTGTGTTAGTCGGGGACTGGGTGTATATAATGTCTTTTTATGTTTCAAGAGGGTTTGAATCTGAGGTTTTTGAAACAATTATATTGTATAATATGGGTTCTTATAGAAAATGTTTATTCATTTTTTTGTTTTGTTTCAAATCACAATTTTCAGAATCAAATTAATGATGTTAATCAAGGACACACTGTACTAGCATGCACATAAAATATTTCGAGAGCAGAAGAAAATGCAGAGTGAAAAACAGATAATGGCAAGAAGGCATTTGTAAACAAATTCATGGAGATGATCAATGCTCACAACCAGTAAGATACAATTTTAATGTAGAGCATGGTTGCATCCTCAACCCCTGAAGGGAAAGTCCCGTGGATTAGAGTTCTGCACGGGCCGGAAATTTGAGGCCTGAGCCCGGCCCGGCCAATTTAATATACGGTCCGAGCCCAAAAGTCTAATATTTTTTAGCCCTTTCTAGGCCCGACTTTATTGAGCCCGATGACGCAAGTATAATTCGTTTAGATATTGTATGCAACATTACATTAAGTGATTATGGATAACCGATATCATCTACTTATGTATTTCCTCCAAATAAACCTATACATATTATTCGATAATAATTATGATATATTCTTTCTTCAACTCATACGTACTTTCATTTCTTCCCTCCCTCTTATCCATTACTTTTTATTTTAAAATTTACATTTTCTCTTATTTTAAATTATTTTATTTAAAAATAATCAATAATAATTTAATGATATTTATTATTTACTCACCAAAATGAAAATTATGCCCCTCCTGTAGCAAGCAACTTCGAGTTTTACTGCATGTTATTGTGCAGAAACAAAATCGACTCAACACTGTCGCTACTTAGGCAAGTTCCGCACTTGTTCATAATCCATCCAGCTAGTTGAACTTGTGGCCGGTATTAATAGAACTTGCTTCGCCACTTTCGACAACCACAGAAACTCTTTTTCTCGAATTTTCCACCAAACTAACAAATTATTAACATCCAATTGGGTCGCACTATATCTCATATACCTGTCAAGTTCATCGTCTTTTTCTACAACTGGTTTGTCTTCAAATTTGGTGAAGTCCAGTATCTTTGACTTTTTGGCAGAAATACTATAATTTAAACCGCATGCTACTCCACATTGGGGTAATCCGTCAGTTGTGTTAAACCTCTCACTGATATTTGGATGCTCTCTCAATTGTTCGTCTCTCTTAAACTCTTCTATTAACTCTCGCACCAACGAAACTGTTTCCTCTCATTCTTGCTCTAAAATCATCCTCAACTGACAGAAATTCGGCCACAAAAACGTAGCGGTCCTATGTAAATTATGCAAGACGAATTTCTCCTTCAAAATTTCCGATGATCTATTTTTTAAGGTAGCTACGGATAAGGAGTCAGTGGTATCCACTTGAAGGTGATTAATTAAGCTAATTCTTATTGGAAGAACTAAAGGGAGGGTAGGGTAAGTATCACCTTCTAGTTTCAAAGAAGCTTCTTTAAATGGTTTGAGGAAATTTATCAGTAACATTAGAATATCTTTCTGAATGTCTGTAATTTTGTCATCTTCCTGACGTTCGATCAAAAGATTATTAATGTCTTCATAGTTGGTATGACTCAAACATATCAATTCAACTGTACCATCATGTTTTACATTCTTGGTGAATGGTAGATTTCAGTTGATTTACCAAAGCAGACTTTTTAGGTAACTAACAAGTTCTTTAACAGCAATTATTATTTGATGAAAATGAAGTAATTTCTATTCCAAAAATTCTTTTTTGAAAGTGTTTCTTAAAATAGTGTTGATTAAATGTGAACTGCAGTTTAACCTGATATATTGCTGAAGTGCAGCCACTATATTACTTCCCTGATCGGTAACAAAAATTAATTTTGAAAGACTATCCGGCTTAAGTCCCAATTTTGTTAGTCTCCTTTTCAAATCTTTCCTAATATTTTCGCCAGTCTTTCTTTCCTCAGAGAACTCGCATGTAAAAAGAACATTATTACGAAGATTCCATTCTTTGTCAACAAAGTGTACAGTCAGAGTTATAAAACATTTTTTTTGTAATCATCGGTCCACATATCAGTTGAGACACTACAAAAATTTAAATCAATCAATGATTGAATGTTGCTGACCAGTTTTTGACGTAAATCATTCTCTTCTTTTTGTGTGTGGTGCGAAATCGTTGTAGGATGAGGAAGTATACCTTTTACATCAATATTTCCGTGAATCGAACCTATTTCAATCAATTTTTGCGAATAATCTAAGAATCCTACACCAGTAACAATATCAAATGGTCTAATATCCTTACAACATAAGGAAACACGCAATTTTGTAATCCCATCGTTCACTCGCTTCGGCACACTTAATGATGAGGGAAGAAGAAATTGGGTAATAGTACTTGTTCCAATGATATGTTTGCAAGGATGGCGATTTAAATGCACGACTACTTAAGGGTTTTTCTATCCTTTTGGTATGATCATTAATACAGTGGAACTTCCATAAGTTGAACTTCAAGGAAAACAAAAAAATATTCGAGTTTTAATTTGACTTATGGAAATATGTTTTTCTCATAGGGATTTTGCCTGGTAAAATTAATTCACTTCAAGTTATGGAAAATTCAAGTTATAGAATTATGGAAGTTCCACTGTAGTTCAACAAATTCTTTGCTTTTTAGGCATTCTACCAGCGAAGCGGTAATAGTGAAATGCCTTATGGGCACGTTTGGTCCATCTGTCTGTCGTAACTTTCATCTGCTAAACCGCTAGACGGATTTTAATTAAATTTAGTATGAGTGATCGCTATTAAAATGTATCACTCAATCATGATTTTGAACTGAATTTGTCAATTAGAACTTTTCACTTTACGTAATTACTTTAATAAACTTATACTCATATCTCATTAAATTTCATCCATCAAGCAACAATGAAATACCGAACTCCCTATGTCTTATATGATCTGTCAGGTATAAATTAAAAAAATTGATTCAGATAGAGAACAACATTTACTACAAGAAAGTACATGAGACCACATACTTACGAGTTATAGTTTCGGAAATAGAAATTGTAGAAAATCCAGTGCAAAACATCGCATATTTTGTTTACATCGATCTCTAAGGTGGTTCTCTTAGCAAACAACAATTAAAATCCATGTTTTTCTATCCCATGCCCTTATATGATCTGTTTGGTATAGTTTAAAAATTTTATTCAGATAGAGGACAACATTTACTATAAGATAGTCTATGAGACCACATAATTATGAATTATGGCTTTGGAGATAAAAATTCAAGAAAACCCCAAGTATAACATCACATATTTTGTTTACATCGATCGCAAAGACAATTAAAAATCCATATATTTTTCTCCCGCGCTCTTAGGAAAATGCTACTTGCTATGCCTCTGTCCTTGACAGAGACAAATCATTTCTGTAGTGTTCTCCTGTTTAGTAGTGACGAATAAGCTTCAAAATGCATTTGGAAAAAATTGTTATATTTTGAAAAATAAAATCAGCTGTATAGGATGTCACTTTGTGGATTCACATAATAACCAGTTTCAATGAATGATCATCATCAAGTGTTCATGATGACCATTCATTGAAACTGGTTGTAAAATTTTTCACTATGTAGATATAATAGCTAGTAATCTACAACTAGCATGTTTTATTTTATTAGCACATGATTGTCCTGTGTTTTAAAAAGTTGCCAAAATATTAATTTGCACAAGTCACGAAGTTTGACTATGGATCCAAAACTCTGGTCTTCCTTTGAAGGCTTTTGTTTGCAAGGCATAACCTACCAGTGGGTTGCGATCTTTTTTATAAATGTTGCTTGCAGATGAACTTAGTAATAGTGTCACTTTGCAGATCAGAGTAAGCTTTTCTTGGATAATAAGAAATGCCAATAAATTCTGAATGAAGAAAAATACCCCTATCTTAATAAGGGCATTAAATGCCTACACTGTAATTTATATACATTTTAATACAATTATTTATATAAATTAGGAATCTTATTTCAAGAATGAAATTCTGCAGGTATAGTTTTGTTTTATGAAAAGTTTAAACATAAATGTTCCCTTGCCAATTATTATTTAATCATTCATTTAATTGCATTTCATGATATTAGTTGGTCACCTTGTCACCTTTTTAGGGTGGTATCTCTCATTTGTCTTAGAATGACATTTTTGGAAAATTTTTAGGAACAGACTGGATGTTGAGCTTAGTTCTTTACAATGTGAAGTGGAGAGCCTTCAGTCAAGGTTATCGGTGCAAAGGAAAGCCCAGCGTGGAGAAGAGGCCCTTAGGAGACGCGTTGAAGCAGATCACCGTCGTTTACAAGAAGAGAAAAGGAAACTTCTAGTCAGGTATAGTAGAATGTTTGAGACCTGTAATTTCTTTTCTATTGTGTGTTTCACGTCATCCATGCACTACGTGTTCTTATGGGAGAATCACTATCCCATGTTATTTCCCTATACTGCTAATTCTTGGCATTGCCAATTTGTGCAAAATCCAGATTTTCGTTGTTTTTGGCGTAATTACTCAAACACCTAACCAAGGATGGGAAATTAACAAAATGACTAAGAAAATAAACTAAATACTTTTTTAAATCGAGAAATCGCCATTTTTGCATGGTTAAACACTAGTTCCCGCATTTTCATCGAAACTTCCGAGTTTCTTCTGCCGCATTCATATTTGAATGGCCAAATCTCGCAGTCTATTTGTTGAAATCACACAAACATTTTTCTGTAGCTTTCAAAAGTGTTCCGTAAGCCACGCATATCAGTAAAAGGAAAATGTAATGTAATTCATTGTTGTTAAAAATTAAATAATACAGAAGGAGGCTCTTACAGTGCATGAAATTTCTGCTCTCTTGCTAACTTACATACTATTTGGAATAGGTGGGCATTGTATGTGTATGAAATGGTGAGAAAAGATTAAAGTTATTTTTGAAAGTAGAATGAACTCGATATATTCATTGGTTTTCGAGATATGGGATTTTACATTTGAGCGCGAGATACTTCTGCTGCCGCATTGAAACTTTTTTGCATGCCACAAAACGTTGGCCAAACAGACTTTTCTTTTTCGATCTTCTGTTTGGGGACTTGTCTACACCGATGAATCATGGGTGAATGTTGGGATTTCAGTAAGCCAAGCTTGGAAAGAAACAAGAATTCAGAGTTCTTGATGCGTTTTTGAAGTGCTTAAGCAGATGACGTAAGGAGCCGATGGGCCGGGGACCTCGTTTTGCATTAGTTCATGCTGGAAATGAGAATGGCTTTGTAGATCCTTTCTTCATCATCTTCTTTATCTCAAAATATTTCATCAGAATCTCCGGTCGAGAACCCTCCCTGTGATCAACCAGGTCCTTCTCATTTACCAAGCAGTGGTTTTGCTGAAATTCACCCTCTCAGTGATGATAGTGAATAACTGAGGTTTGTTACTTTATTCAAGAACAATCTCTCTGAACCATATGCGAATTACTTTCCATCCAGCAAATGTTTGTTTTTCAGCGTATATATTGAAGTTTGTGTGCAAAGTATAAGTCCCCAAACAAGATTGGAAAAGAGAAATTTAAGTTTGCACACAAGCTTCAATACGTACACTGGAAAACGAACATTTGCTGGATGGAAAGTCGTTCACATATGGTTCGGAGAGATTGTTCTTGAATAAAGTAACAAAGAAATAAATGTGTGTACCTCAATTATTCACTATCCTCGCTGAGAGGGTGAATTTCAGCAAAACCACTACTTGGTAAATGAAAAGGACCTGGTTGATCGCATTGATCAAATGGAATTTTTTCGTAGTGTTGATTGATAAATGATGTTCATCATATGGACCTGCATTTTGGTTTTACCTGGTGCAAAAATTGTCTCCATTACCAGTCCTCACCAGGATGAGTGTTTAATGTGCTACATGTGGCCATCTGTAATAATTCGTGTGGAATGTGGGAAGGACTACAATGCATGTTTTTTGTTTTTCTTGTGTAAGCCTGTAATATGGTGTAAAATTGTATTCCATTTGTAACTTATTTCCTCCATACTTGTCCCTAAGGATATTTTCTTATTTTTACAGCCTCCCTCATTTGTTTCATGCACATGAAAAATTAGAATTGAACAATAAAAACACTTTATAAGAAAGAAAGGAGACTACGATGAAAATTGAAATTTAAAATTAAAAATTTTTTTAAAATCTTCTCTGAAACCATACAATTCAAAATTTTTTTTTGAGATAAACAACCAAAAATATCAAGTTTACAGAAAATTAATTTTCACCAGGGAATTAATATCTCAAATAAATGTCTGATGTTTGAGATATCAAGTCCCTGGCGAGAGTTAATTTTCTGTAAACTTGATATTTTTGACTGGTTATCTCTAAAAATCTTTTTGAATTATACGGTTTAGGGGAAGATTAAAAAATTTTTTTATTTTAAAAGTAAAACACTTTTCAAGTAATTAAATGATATATTATTATATGACCAAGAATCAGAGAATTTAGTAATCAATGCCTAAGCGTGAGACGACAAGTATACTCGGTGTATCGTGTTTAAGAGTCAATGAAGTATGGGGTCATTTAAATTTGCCAGGAAAAGGTTAACCAGATGGATACATAAAATCTCAACTCCCTTATAGCAATAGAGATAAAAAGAAGGGGAAAATACCTCTAAAGGAGAAATACCCTCTCAAGGGGCAAGCAAAGCCAGCATGCAAGCAACAGAGAAACTAATATTTCTATATTTTTTAACTGACAGCTTAGGACAAAATGACTCCAAAAGAGTGGTTTCCAAATTTTTCACATTGTCACAGCACATCTGCATGCGTATTGAGATAGTATTGGATAGTCAAGTTTATATGCTGTGAATGTAACATGGGCATCCTAAGCTTTTGGAAGGTTTTTTAAGTGTTGAAAGTGTGATTTATATGCCATGATGCACAATATGTGAAGGAAGGTTGGTTTTTAACCTAATTGGAGAACGTAGGCAATATGGCTTCCTGTAATTCTTAATTATTTTCATGCAATATGGTTTCACATAGAAGAACTAATCATCATTAAATCTAAAATTGGAAGGTTAATCTCTCTATTATGAAATCTGATGTGTCCAGCACATCACTTTCTCCATACAGAGTAAGGACAAGCATCAGTGTCTTCAAGAATAATTATCGCAATTACACTTGTGAATAATTTTTAACCCTTTGACTGCTTAATTAAATTGGTGACTTTGTCAGGCAAGTACTCAATTCAATGAAGAAATAATTTTTTTCTTCTTACCTCAAAATGTGTTATTCTTGTTTGCATATACAGTAATACCTTGATATACAAAGTAGATGCGTTCCTAAAACTTGGTTTGTATATTGAAACTTTGTTTATCGAATAACAGTACTACAATGGGGTGCATTCCCAATTGTAATAACTTCACATCTTATAGCATAAACCTTTTATTACCGTATATACTCGTGTATAAGTCGATCTTGTGTATAGGTCGACTTTTTCATACAAATTTTTGCTTTTTTGTATTTCTCTTGTATAAGTCAACTCCAGATTTTCAGGTGTAGTAGAACAAATTTTTTGTATTCAATACGTGTTGATCCATTAATTTCCACATTAAGTTCCCTTTAGTCCGATATAATTGTGTTGTGTCAATGCAGTTTGATATCTCCTCCAACGTCACTGCATAACATCAAAAGTTGTAACATTGTATACGCCTTTTTAATAGATCGAATGACTCTGGATAGACACCGTATTTCATCCCAGCATTCATTCAGAAGTTATCTTTGTAAAGGAGAACAGGAAACAAAACTGATGTTGGACCGCGGAGAATAGGTGATGCAGAAATTGTTGATAAATCGGTGGAAAGATGTACTATGTGGTCCTAGAAAATCTGTGTTTCGCACGATTTTGGACGAGGAATGAAGAAACCTACATCTTGGAGAGTGCAAGTTTCATACATGGAACGGTTTAGCAGCTTACGTTTAAGAAAGAGAAACTTAACGAAAATGCTAATTATTGTTTACGAAGGCAATTATAGTTGAGGGTGATGCTGACGAATATCTCGATGATTTATACAATGAAAATATTACTGAAAAAGACTGGGACGAGTTATTTGGATTGGATAGCTCTGATGATGAAAATTTTCTTGAATTTTAGGATTTCTTTTAATGAGAATAAATGTTTTCTTTTAAACAATTAAAATAATTTTGGTTCTGGTTAGAATAAATAAATTTACAAGTCTCCCCTTATCTATGTTATTTCATTATCCGTTAGGGGACTAGTCTTTGATTACAAACATTGAAATCTTATATTTATGTTTGTCATACGTTTTTCCTCCTGGTAGTTCCATTACTTGTCGCTTTCTCGGCATCGCCAGTGCTAGCGTTGCATTGTCTACTTTTACCCTTGTTATGCGCACAGTACCAAAATTTTTATACTACAAAAACTTCGGCGATACTGATTTAGTCTGCGATGCTTAAAGGTAGACGTTGTCTTTATACAAATCACCGTTTAGGTGTTTCTTTGTTTACATGTTACAAAGTTACCATATTGCGCATTTGTCTTGCTGCCAGTTTTCTGTCATACCTGTTCGTGCCGCCGTCACATTACCAAACATTAGGTTTACCAAAATTGCTTAATTATTTGCAAATCATCAAAGATCAACTTAGGATCACCAAATTATATAGCAAGTTATTCTTTCATATACATCGGTATTTAAATATTTGATAGTTATCGATACAGTTAAAGTACAAGACTGTAAATTCCATCAAATTTTAATAACCACAGGGCAAATAAAGTCATGGGTTTAAACCTATCGAAAATATTTCTTGTGTATAAGTCGACCCCCCGAGTTTTTCGTGAAAAATGTGGTATAAAACCTCGACCTATCCACGAGTATATATGGTAATTACTAATCACATTTTAAAAAGATTGTAAATTAAAAATTATTATTTATTGTATATAAATTGGAATCACGAGAACTTAAACAAATAGAAGTAAAAACTGTACGTGAATATTCACTTACAACACTGCATCTCTTTCCCACAGAAACTTACCAGTTCTTGATAAAAATGCTAGTATATTATTAACACCAATGTTAGTTATATTGCTGATGGTAAATGTAGATTGTAAGTCTAAATGAAATGTTTGTTATATCGATTATTCCTATATCGAGGTATTAGTACACTCAAGAACATGGAAAACTATTTTTTTCACTATTTTATTATGTACATTTGGGAAAAAATGGACTAAACTTATAAAACATTTTAAAATTTCACATCGCTTAATACATAACACTTTTTAGTTTTGTTATCTGACCTATTAGAATATTTGCAATATTCTTTATAGTGTTTCAGTGTATGGTATTTTTGGTAATCGGGTACAACACACAGTGGGGGTTTTTATGGGCAGTACATACAAAAGTAAGTAGTTTGCTTACATCAGCAATCCCCATTCCCTTTCATAGTACACTGAGCTGGCATGATTGAGCAATTTTTACAAATACTCTTAGTAAGCTATTCAGCAATATCTTCTTCAAGTTTCCTTTTTCTACTCTGCTCAGCCATTTTTTCTAATTTTAGAAATAACAGGAAAAAAATTACAACTAAAATCAAGTCACAAAATAAATGGTTTTGGTAGGTTACATCTAAATGAGACACATGTAAATAATTAGGATTTAATAACTTCTCAGTTGAGCCATAATTAAGTTAGGAAACAATTATAACTTATGGAATATCAAAGTAATTTGTAAGGATTTTTGAGTTACCTTAACAAGTTGCATATTGCAGCAAACCATAATTTTGGATGCAACAAACTCCAACTTATATGCTATATCTAAGGATCTTATGGAATTAGAACCATACACTATTTTCAGTATAACAAAATTATACATAATTAACACAATAAGCAAATACAAAGTTAACTATATGATAGACAATTTGAGACAGAAACTTATCTCTTGGTTAAAGTCAGTTATATTACACCAGATATAATTATGGTGTCTTCAAGCTACTTGGAATCTTACTGCCCATTCAAACAACGAAGTCCGCGATATCATGGAATGTTGGAACAGCTGATGAATAAGGGCTTCTGCTGTATGCTGCCATCCACATGTCTTTCCTCTGGCCTCCGCACAAGGGAGTGTAGATCACATGACGCTGGCGGGGGAGGCTTTCAGCGGAGGGGAGAAGAATGACGTCTGGTGGGCCTTTTAAAAAGGTGTTTTGGGAACTGTTTATTGGTTACTTTTTTGTTGTTCTTACATAAGAGAAGGAAAGAGGGAAAGTTAGGAAGATGAGGGGAACCTATGGTATATAAAGCAGGCTGGTAATCACAGGGTGTGTCGTCCAGGGGCATGAGGGTTAGGTCATTATGCCTAGCGATGTACGATAGAGACATTATTCAAACGTGCATGTTCGTACGTTGTGATTCATTAAGTGCTATCATATAAGTGTGATAGAAAGGGAAAAAATTGCCACAGTATGGATCTAGAGAATTTCAGGCCATACTTGCAATGCCTGCCGATCGCGTAAATATCCATTTTTTATTTCAAGTAATATTTTCTTAGTCATATAGCATTAACTTGAGAAAAACAAGAAAATTTTCAGCCAAGTTTGCATTATGACTGATTAGCTGTGCTCTTTTCAGCGCAATTGGTGTGTATAAAACCTTTATCACATTAAGTAAACATAGGCTCAAAATCTGCATCACTCCTTTGGTTGTTAAATATTGCTTATCGTAAAACAAATTCATTAGTAATTTTAATTTATCCTGCTAGAAAATTTATGAGAAGTTTTGATTAAAAATATTTTGACATTTATTTTTTTGTTAATAACAATTTGTTAATAATAAATTATATTAACAAATTATTTGTTAAAACAGTTAGTTACTTTACGAATTTTTAATACATTATTGCAAATATAAACAAATTCCTTTATATATTAAAAGAGCAGGTAAGAGTAGGGTTGCCAGATTCTGATTTTGAAGTTACGAAACAAACAACAAAATTCTCAAATAAAATACGGGACACTTAAAAAAATCTGAAACTATCTATTCTTGTGCTTTAAAACATTTATAACGGTATTCCTTATTTAAAGTAAAAAATGAACAAAAAACAACAATTTAAAACTGTATGCCTATACTGGAAAATTAATCTCTGGCTTCAAATATGGAACACACAACTTTGAATTGAATTTTCAGTTTACAAAGTTTTTATTTAAAAAAAGAATTTTTTATAACCATACATGTGCTCTGAATAATGTCCAGTTATACGTTATTTTTACATTTTTCCACATTTTAGTTAAACAGTTTCAGACCAGGGAAAAATCCGTTCGTGTTTATTGCCTCTTCAGGGTGGTACATGCAAATAGGATAATTGTTTTGAAAACAATTTGCAGATTGGTTAATTATTTTTTAAAAGAGAGATTAAAAAATAAATACGTCTTATATTTAGAGAGTTTACATCAGCATTTTTCATTATAAGATGAATTAATTGATTCCACTGTAGATATGTTCGGTCTGTTCCTCTCTTGGCTCTTAAGGAACATTGTCCGCTGGAATACTAAATACATACTCACAGATAAATAGTAATAATTGTTCATAAGATTTGATTTTATGGAGCATATCTGTCCATTTCACATTGCAAAGATTCTTATTCCAATCTTCCATATTTGACTGGAGGTTTTGTTCAATGATATTCTTCAGAATTGTCCACTGATTAAACAACAGAGTACTATCATTTATTCTTAATCCTCTTTCGTTGAGATAGTTGCAGGTTTCTTTGAGTTGTTCCCATGTTGGAACTTGAATAAGTGGCATTCATGCAAAAGTGTTCAAGGGCTTCAGAAGTGAAATTCACTGCATAAGATAATCATAACAGGGCTGATAGAACAATTCTACTTCTGACAAGAACTTACTTTTCATGTATTCAGAATCATTATCCCTACAAATAGTCGACTTTACAATTAAAGGTAAAAAATTTGCTTCCGTTTTTCTTTCACACAATCTGCGGTCTCCTGTAAAATTGTTAATACTTCGAAAACACTTTTTCTCCTTCAATTTGCATGATTTTTCTATTGAAAATACTCATCAGACTGTAAACCAAGTGAAGATACGTTTCGCTCAGTGTATCATTGAAAAATATTTCCAGGATTTTAGTAATGTTTCTATCAGATAGAAAGTATGCTCTCAATGGGTCATACAGCTTTAGAATTCTATATACTGCATTGGATAACAAAAGCCAGCATGTTTTTGAGTGTGAGAGGATTGATTGATATTCAGTGCCAAAATTATTACATAAGTGTTTAACACTCTGTTCATACCACAAACAGAAATTAAAGAATTATTGTGTGACTTTTGTTTCCTCAGACAACTGTAGGAATACGAGGGCTGATCAAAAATATCCGGGACCGAATTTTTAACAAAGTAACTACTAAATGCATCGAAGTGAAAACTATGTCGGAGATTTGGCAACATCTCCTGATGCGATATACGAGAGGAGCAGGCGTTAGTATGAATCAGTGGTGAGTGAACTGTTCAACAGTGCAAGTGTGTTTTCCCGTCCTACATAGTGCGAAATGGATGTGTTGAAGGAGCAGCGTTTTTGCATCAAGTTCTGTTGTAAACTTGGTAACACGGCCACAGAAACCTACGAAAAGCTGCAACAAGCATTCAGAGAAACAGCGTTGAGTCAGTCCAAGACGTTTGAGTGGTATTCACTCTTAAAAATGGCCGCACTTCCGTCGACAACACGAACAAACGACACTGTTGACCGTGTCAATGCTTTAATCCGTGAAAACCGACATTTGACGTTCAGAGAGATTGTTGATGAACTGAACATTTATATTTATTGACTTGATTAGTAAATACCAGTGCCTCTCAATATCTAGGAGTAATTACAAAACAAATGATGCATCCTATTTGCACTTGCTGAAATATTTGGAATGAACTACAAAATCTTAATGCAAACAACAAATAAATATACAAATGTTATTAAGTATAATGTTTTAGATCAAATTGTTCTGCCACGCATAAGTGCCACAATTCTTGCAGAGGTGAATGGTTTGATAGCACATACAAAAAAACAGACTGGAAGCTGGTCCAATGCACTTAAAAGGAAATTAACCTATTGAAAAAATCTTTTAATAGAAACCTCTAGTATGAGGTACATTAAAAAATGAGAAAGCCATTTGATGATGGAGTATGTTTAAAGGCTCGGCCAGTGGCATAGCTAGGTTCTCCTTCACCTGGGGGGAAAGTCACAGAGATGCGAACCCCTCCCTTTGCTTACAAAATTTACAATTTTCCACACAAATGTAATGTGGGGAATGTAATGAAAACAAACATTTTAATTCGGCATATATATTAATATTATTAAAAAAGTGTGCTGGTTAAATAGATGAATAAATAGATATACTCTTTATAAACTTAGCTCTTTTAATACTGATTTTATTGTTAGTCTTACTGTAACAAATGAATGAGTTTAAAAGTAAAATCAGTTACCTATTTTTCCTTTTCCCTCAATTTACACGTTCCTGCAATTTACACTTTTTCCAGGTCACTAGAAAAGTGGAAATAAGGGATTTTACTGTATATATTATATAGTATGTGAGTGCATACATGTTTTAATAATATATTATAAGTAAGAAGCAGCTATATAGTGTAGATATGACTAGAGAGCCTGTGACATGCTTTGCAGTCAGAGCTGGCTAGGAAAATCTCGGAGCCTGGATCAAAGTGCGTGTGGGGCTGTATTCACGTCAAACATTTCTACCTTCTCCATATGCAATATAGGAGAAAGGATTATTTTTGTGAAAAAAATTGCATTTGAGATTTCAACAGAAATGCACATTTTAAGATCTCCTGAATACATTTTCAGTATTTTTTCAAATATCTCCTTTAGGACTTGATTTATGTAAAAAAAATTCATTATCAAAGTTGTAGTCAATATAGTTTTTTACAAGTTTTGTTTGAAAAATTATTTCATAAAACATTGTTTAAGAGATATTTAGAATTGTATTTCTTTTTTAATCCTATCTTGTTTTTTCTATGTCATCATCATCATCATAGGTAGTCTGTCCGTAGACAGGTCCGTGATTATTCTTGGTTAAACCTGGTTCTCCATATATTCCTATTTTTCGCTGTCCTCTTTATTTCTTGATAACTCTCTTTCCCTTTCAAATCGTCTATCAGCTGAAACCTTTTCCTACCTCTTTCCCTTTTCCCATCTAGTTTTCCTTCTAACACGTCTTTAATCATACTCTCTCTCCTCAGGTAATGTCCAACCCAGTTAGCCTTCCTCTTTCTGATAGTCTGTATAATCATTCGCTTCTCTCCTATTCTTCGTAGCACTTCATCGTTTTTCATCCTATCTGTCCATTTTATCTTCATCATTCTCCTCCAAGTCCACATTTTAAAGCTTTCCAAGTATTTGATGTCATTTTTCCTTAGCGTCCATGTTTCTGCCCCATACAATGCTATACTCCATACGTAGCATTTTATCAACTTCTTGCGGATATCTTCCCTTATATTCCCTGTAAGCAGTTGTTTCTTTCTCCTGAAAGCCGCTTTTGCTTTTCCTATTCTAGTTTTGATCTCATCCGTACATTTTGCCTCTCGTGTTATGATACTTCCAAGGTATTTATATTCTGAAACTTGTTCTAATGGCTTTCCCCCAATAGTTATGTTCAGATTCTCTTCTTTACCCGATATTCGAATGACCTTGGATTTTTCTGTATTTATTTCCATACCGTATTTTCTACCTGTTATCACTAGTCTATTTATCATTTTTTGTAGCTCCTCTTCCTTTCTTGCTAGAAGTACTTGATCATCTGCGTATTTTACTGTTCTTATAATCCTTCCTCCTATTTTGAAATCCCCTGTGCCTTCTAAAGCTTCTTGCATTAGACTTTCTCCATATATATTGAATAGGGTTGGCGATAGGCAGCAGCCTTGTCTTACTCCTCTACCGATATTTATTCCGCAGGTGTCCACATTATCAAACCTGACCTTTACAACTTGATTCTCATATAGATTCCTAATCAGTCTCCTGTCTTTCCAGTCTACACCTATATCCTTTAATATCTTCATCAACTTTACCCAATTTACTCTATCAAAGGCCTTCTGCCAGTCTACGAAACATGCGCAGATATCTTGACTGTATTCTATTGCCCTTTCTGATATTATTCTAACTACTCCTATAGCATCTCTAGTTCCTCGTCCTTTTCTGAAACCAAATTGATCTTCCCCTATTATTTCTTCTGCCTTTTTCTCCAGCCTTTTATTAAGAATCCTCGTGATGATCTTCGATGTGTGTGACAGAAGGCTTATAGTTCTGCAATCTTTACACTGCATTGCCTTTGGCTTCTTCTTTAGAGGGATCATTGTTACTTCTAGGAAATCCTGAGGCCACTCTCCCGTGTCGTAAATCTTATTAATTAATTTCGTGATCGCTTTTAGTCCTTCTGATCCTATGACTTTAAGTATCTCAGCCGGTATTCCATCGCTGCCCATGGCTTTCCCCTTCTTTAGTTCCACTATCGCCTTTTCTACTTCGCTCTCCATAATACTTGGTCCTAAGTTGTCTTCTTCAATGTTTTCCTCATTTTCCAGTTCTATTTTTGCCGCTCCTGCCTGTTTGCTGTATAATTCCTTAATGTATTCTTCCCATACCTGTGCTACATCCTTTGTTTCTGAGACTATCTTCCCATCCGTATTCATAATTCCTTTACCACAAATTCCATTAGACTTCTTATCCTCTAATTCCAGTGCACTAGCGTACATCATATCGTACCGTCCTAACTTCTCCATTTTTTCTATTTCATCACATTTTCCTTTTATCCAATTTTCTCTAGCTTTATCTGTTACCCTTCTCAACTCATTATTTATACGCCTATAGTTGGCTCTACCTTCTTCACTGTTTACGTTTTTCCATTTTCGTCTCTCATCCATTTTCTCCAGCATTTCCTTGGTGATCCATGGTTTTCTGATTTTCTTCTCTAGTTTTCCAATCTCTTTATCCAAGGTATCCTTGATACTGGTTTTAATTTCATTCCATTCTATATCGACGGTCTTCGGTTTGTTTTCCAACTTTCTTAGGTTATCTTCCAACTTCATGCTGACTACATCCTGCCTTTCTTTCAGTTTTTCTAGGTCCCAGGTCTGTCTTTCTCTTCTCGTTTTTCTTATTTGTTTGAGCTTTGTATTCACGTCAAGTATTAGAAGGCTGTGATCTGAATCAATGTCTGCTCCTTGCAATGCCTTGGCATTCTTTATGCTGTTCCTGAATCTTTGTTTTACAAGGATGTAATCTATTTGGCATCTCATTCTATCTCCTGGGCTTTTCCATGTGTATAACCTTCGTTTATGGTTTTTGAACCATGTATTAGTCACTACAAGGTCATTATTGATGCAGAATTCTACGAGTTTCTCCCCTCCTCGATTTCTCTTCCCAAGTCCGTATTGCCCGACAACCTTTTCTTCCTGTCCTTCTCCGACTATGCTGTTCCAATCTCCCATTATTATGCAGTTTACCTTTCCTCTTCCGTCTTCTTCGTAAATTTCATTAATTTGCTCATAGATCTCATCTATTTCTTCATCGTCATGAGCTGACGTTGGCATATATACCTGGATTATCAGCATGTCCACTGGGACTGCTTTTAGCTTTATTGCCATCAGTCTATCGTTCGTTGCTATTATCTTTGTCACGCTTTTCATCATATCTTTCCTAAGTACCAGAGCTACTCCCCTTTCCCCACTATTTCCTCCAGAATAAACTACCGTGAATTCTTCCGAGTCGAACTGTCCTTCTCCCTCCCATCTAATTTCGCTTAGCCCTATAATGTCAACTCTATTTCTTCTCATTTCTTCTTTCAAGTTCTCTAGCTTTCCTGCCTTTCTCATAGTTCTTACGTTCCAAGTCCCTATTCGTAATTTACTTTCGACAAATGTTTTCCTCAAGGTAGTCCCCGCCCGGAGATCCGATTGGGGGACTATTTTACCTCCGGATTGTTTTACCTCGAGAGAACTCATATTGTCCAACCATATAATCTTTACTAGGGATTGTAATGTGGTAGTTTCCCTCTTGCTTTCCACATCGCAGTACTGTAGCCGTTCAAATCGTCCTGATCACGCCTACAGCTGTATTGGATATAGACCCAACCAACATCATTTGTTTTCGGCTCTATACCATACTGACAGTACTGCTGCCTACTGCCAGGCACTGATGATAGTTTTTTTTTTTTAATAAAACCTCCATTCGAGGGGTTTGAACCCCCGAACTTTGCAATAGAAAGCCGACACGCTAACCACTACACCACCAGTGCATATTTTCATTTTTCTATGTATGAACATACAATTTTGAATATTGTTAAAAACAAAACTTGAATATGTGTGTATTCAATATTTTTCAGTGCCCTCAACCTTGAATGTGTTGTACGAGACAAGGAGCGTGAAGTTTATATCCTTCAAAGGAAAGTTCGCATGCTTGAAAATGCCAACTCTGACTTCTTGGCTAAAGTACTTCAACTCAAATATACATCAAGACAGCCAGGTGGAAGTTTGGCCACCCCACCATTGTCACCAGCTACCACTCCTACAGAAGACGTCAAATGTGACATAATTAGCTTACAGGATGAACCACTTCAGAAGCAGCAAGTACTTACAGAGCTTGGCAATGTTTAGTGGAATTTATGACTTTGTCCCAAGTGTTGAATTGAAATTAGAAGCTTGTTTTTTAAGTCATGAGAGGCAGTAATGTTTAATCTCTCACTTCTAGCTGAGAAATTGGTCTTCCCATAAAGGAAACATTATCTGCCTAAGAAACAAGTCATCAGCTAAAAAAAGTCCAAATGTGAAAGTTTACTCTTTGTAAAGTATGAGGGATTTGCAAGGAATAGCTGTGATTTTTCATTTGTTTCTCTCTTACTGGATATTGTAATGTTTATCCACTCCCGAATCTGTTGCGCATGTTGCGTGCAGAAAATTAATTTCTTTAGATAATTTTTAGTGTGCAATTTATGGGGCATTCCATTGTAAATGTAGCTTTCTATTGCTGTTGATATGTTCTTCCATTTTTCCTTAAAATATAAAGCTAGCAAAGTATTAGTGAAAATTAGTTTTTACCAAAGATTTAATTACATTATGGAGACTAAATAACTTTTTATAGATTGCTAGTCAACTATTTTTTGTTGATTTCCATTGTAATATTTTTTTATTTTAAAACGTGACATACTTTTCATTAATCACAGATTCTCAAATTTATTTAAGCGTGAAATTGATATGTAATGCATAAAATGTCAATTTTTAAAAATCTTGTATGACTACGTTAGATACACCTTTCGCTAAATGTATCTTCGTTGAGATAGTTTTAATTTTTGAATAATTCTTTGCCTCTTTCATTGAAATTTGAAAATAATTTTTATTCAACTGTTGATGGCATAACTTTGTGGAATAATTCCATAATATGAAATAAAACAATGCAATTCGCCACTATTTTAAAATAGTGGAAAATTACCTAGTTTTATTTCATATTAATTTTAATGCATCTTTTGTTTTAACTTATAAGCTGTTCTTTTAATCTTGAAATTTTAACTTTTATTTAATCAATTTTACTATTATGGCCTTTTAAGAGGCGTGTTTTACAATTGTTTATTCTCTTAAGAAAATGAATCCTGCCATCTTTTTCAGCCAAAACTTTCCAATGAATGTTGCTCAATAGCTCTTGGCATTTAATTTTTTATCTTTTTATAGTAATTTTCTCCTATCTTGAATTTTTTATCATTGAACTAATTCAAGTTTTGTTGAATATTAGATTAAATTTATCCATATTCAGATGATTGATTGCTATTTTTTGCTCACCTTAAATTCAAAACAATTAGGATGTTAACTAATATAGTACCTTTATGGCCATTCAGTTCTTGATCCTGACATTGGCTTATTTTGACTTCTCCTGAAGATGCCTGATTGGCATCTTATAGTACATATCTGGTATGACTACAGGCAGCTATCATAGCCTTAAAGGCTGTGATAACTGCTTGTATGATTTGAATAATGTGTTGAAATTGTTCTTTCAATTTTGAATAATACTATAAATCCTAATTGACAGCCCTCTCCCATTACCACCTAGCTACTGTAAGTAAGAATAAATTTCATAGTCCTAAAGTATGTGATATTCCATTCTTAATATTGTATTTGTAAATCCAATGGGAATCATTTGATATAGTTAGTCATTTAATTATCTATATGTACTTTTAATTAGTCAATTTTTATTTGTTATGTTTTAAATTATTATATTTTGTAGTGTTTAGCCAATTGGAAAATGTTGTTGTGATTTCCAACACTGGAAATTTATGCATTTATGAAAACTCTTGTTGTACCATCTTTGGTGCAACATGTAACAATGAGATTATGTAAAGCGTAAATGTGTTCTCTGGTTGTGATGGTAGTCCCTCACCCATGTAGTGTGAACATCATCAATTGAATTATTTTATATTTAGTGATTGTCATAGCAGAGTACTCCATAATAATGAAATGTTTCCAAATAAGTGATTTGTTAAAGAATTTTTAACCAGAGATTTTAACCAAATATGTTTACTCTCTATCGGATGTCAGAATATATGTCTCAGTGTATTTTGTCTATTTTATCTAGTCAAAAAAGTGTTGCTGTCATAGTACAGCCATAAGCAGCTCACCCATTATCCTTTGAAGTTAAGAATGATGCTCGAACATATGGCAGTGTTTAAAATAAATTATGTGATTGTACAAAGCAAGATGCCATTCCAATATTGTGATATCAGTTAAGTCATGGGCAGGGATATTTTAACCATATCCTCTGACTTTACTGTCTGCTGTATTTTAAAATTGGGGATGGAAATGGTTCCAAAAAACCATAGGGAAATATTTGTCAGTGGTGAGAAATTGATGTTGAGGTGAAGGCCATTAATGGCAAAATTCTGAATTAAATAAACCTTTTCTGTCTTTGTTTTACCCTATTACTCCAGACTGTATTCATTAGGTTTAAAGAGGTTATTAACATTCCATTTTTAGCCTTTCAAAACATAACTTCCATTCCATAAAGTTGACTTCCATTTTTGTAATTGTAGAATTATATAGTCCGTCCAGTGTTGCAGTTTTATTTTTTAAATGATATTGAAGGAGCTTGACAATTTATACAGAATGTATAATTATAAATTTGTGATTATTTTATGAACTTGCTTGAAGTATTGCTTACATATTTATCAGTTAATACAGTTGTGATGTTTATAGTGGTACTATGCTGATTGATGTGAAGATTTGAAACAGACCTTTTAACAATGTACTTGAATAACCATCATTACTTGTAATCAAGTGGTTAACTCTTTCTTATACTGTCTTCTGAGCCCTCTGATGGACTTGGTATTGTATTCAGAATCGCACAAAATCTGCTTGTGTCACCAATTGTAAGCACTTAGGTAAACATTTTTCAGCTATGATCAGCCGCAATAAATATTTTAAAATGGTGAACTTTGTAATAATTACTATATACAGTGAAATGTCAGTATAACAAAGTTGTGCAGACAACCAAAATATATTCCTTACATTGAAATTTCGTTACAATGAAACGCAATTTTAAAAATTCAGAGGAAGTGCAATATATCCTCCTCCTGACAGTAGTGCCAAAAACGGTAACTCTGAGAACTGCATAGTGCTTAAATTGTCATTGTAATCATAGTAGGAAAAAGAATGCATAGAAATTTAGAAATAGTACAAGTAATATATTGATATAAAATGAAGATGCAACTACAACAACCCAACCAATATCCATCTTAACCCCTCAATGTCATCATACATGCAGGGCACCGATCCTATAAACGTCACATGCCGTCGTCATACGTGCACTGATTTGCAGCTATTTATAATAGAAATGTGGAGCAGCTTGTGAGAGTAAGGCAGAATGGGAAAATATTTGACGAGACGGGCTGCATTGGTTGCTTAGGTGAGCCACATTAACAGATGCTTCAGCAGGCAGCTCTAGGGTAGACGTTGGAAGTTAACTGAGAGAATACAAAGGATTCTGTCAGTGAAAATTGATAACTAATAATAATTTATCATCAAAACTTCACAAGAAAGTTTTCTGGCCATAATTTTAACCAAGAAATATGAAATTATCTGTATTCCATGTTATGACTTGCTTTCATTATGGAATTGTGGGCTGCATAATATGCTTAACTTGGAGAGAAGTAGTATGGTAACATAAATGTATGAATAATTTTTATAATATTTAGTACTGAAAACATTTCTTGTAGAAAAGTTGTTCTTTATGAATAAATCTGCCTCATCTCTAAAATTAACTTCATTGAAGTTAGCCAATGGAAAAGTACAGTTTTTAATATTAAAACCAACCTCAGACCTTCAGCATCAAATTAACTGTCATTGCATTTTGCGGTGGCTGGCAACTGCGCAGATTATTATTGTTGTTGCTGTTTGTTGAATGAAAGACAAATGAAGAGAATGAAGATGATATAATAATAATTTATTACTGCAGTGACCCCTGTATGGGGCATTACATTGTCAAGGTCATAGTAAAAATAAAAGGACAGTAGAATACAATATAGAAAAGTGCACAAACATGACAATACAGTACAAAAGACACCATTTGTGTAGAATTTTTCAATTTGTCAGAGATAAACTCATTGATGCTATAGTAAGCCCCCTTTAACATCATATCCCTGACATTTCTTTTAAATGTAATTGCAGGCATAGATTTAAAATTAATAGGGAGTGAATTGTACAATTTTTTACTAGAATATTCATAATTTTTTTGGCTTGTAGCAAGTCCACAGTATTTCATATCGATATTTTTACAATATCTAGTTTCATATTTGTGAATATCATCACGTAAAACATTTTTGAAGCCAGAGTGAACATAACAGGTAGCTTCCAAGATATAGACACAGGGTAATGTTAGGATATTGCTACATCTAAAAACATCTCTACAATGTTCTCTTGGTTTGAGATTATGTATAATTCTTATTGCCTTTTTCTGCATAATAAATATCTGTTTGGGGCCATCCTTAAATGATGTCACAGCATTTTTGGGATTTTTGACCCCCCCCCTTCCCCCCTCTTTCACAAAGTGTTACATACAGCTTCACCCCCCCCCCCCCCTCCCATGTCACAAAACCTTGTCCTTTTTAATTTAGTCATATTGGCTATATAAAATTAATGATATGTCCAGACATAATTTGTACAATGTTTCATCTGTTACTACATGAAAGAAATTCAATACATTCAAATAAAATTATTGCTTTTTATAAGTACATATTATAGATAATGAAATACTTAAATGCAGCAGATATTCCATTGTATGCTAATACAATACTAATTAATATAAAAATTACATGTATGTACTTTTTAAACAATGTCTGGCAACTCCAACAATGTACGAAGTTTATGCTTTTATAACTTCCAGATCAACCCATCTCTATTTTTGTAACTTCACTAACTATGGAATACATTCATTAAAAGCAATAACAATTAATAAAAATTTTAAAAATGGATATAAACAAAATGAAAAATTTGAACAACTTATAAATTAAAATTCTTTCCATGGTGTTCGGAAAATCTCATCCATACTATAAATATGCATATTGTTTGAATCTCCATCATCTGTATTATATTTTATTTATTTAAATCCAAATTTTCTTCATCAATCCATTCTGCATATTGAACATTTTCCTGGTTCGTTATAATAGCCATCATTTCACGCTGTCGTCTAGCAGCAATACGGATTGGCCTAACTCTTTCCTGAATTTGTGGCATGGTCTCTGTCTGCTTATGTATCTTATAGTGTTTCTGTAACATGACATTTGAAGCAAAATACAGATTGCAGGTATTGCATATTCGATTTTTTAATTCCTTTTGAATAGATGGGCAGTATAGATCATATGGCATAATTTTGAAACTTTTGGCAGATCTTGGTAATATTTCTTCCAAATCAATACTACTTGCAATGAAAACAGATGGATACTTCAAATTAAGTTCTTGCTCATCTGTTGATAATGGAGCTTTTAAACCTTCATTTGTCTGTTTGATTGAAATCGGTGGAGGTAGGAATCGTTCCCTTAAAATACTGAAAATTGAGCTTTGAGGTGCTGAACAACAGTTAGTCTCTCTGCACTTCACAATCTGTGTAAAATATTGGCTAGTCCTCAAATGCTTTGATGACCAAACAGCATCTGCTGTCAACAAATTTTCAGGATTAATCTCCGAATTTTCTGGACTTATATATTTGGCTACAGTTGGAAATCCATCAATTACCATTTGCCCCCATATTTCTGCCAATGTATTGCCACAATATTAAAAGTTTTCTTTTTCAAGGTCATCATTAATCGTTTTGCCTTGTGAATCAAGATGGTTTCCATAATGCTCATGAGGAAGAATAACTCCAGACAGTTCCTTACTTAAAGGTGCCATCCTTCTCTCAACACGATTGAAAGAACTCCTGCCAGGTGCATTGGTTGCAATAAAAAGGGCATCCAAATTAAATTTTTAAAAGTGATTGATTCCAACATCAATTACCTTCTGGTATCGAGGATTCTCATCAGGGCCACCATCCACAGTAAAAATTACCACCAGTTTTACTTCGTTCTGAAACCTTGTGATACTTTCAAATTCGGGTAACTTCAAAAGTATTTCAAAGTCAAATGCCTGTGAAAATGCTGTTGAAGAAGAGTGCTTACCGGATCTGATAGCTATAAAGGTTGAGCCTGAATATCCTACTGCAGTTGGATCACCATTTCCATTTTTTCAAATTTCAATTCCAGCATAAACTGAAGGTATCAACTTATGTCTGGCAGCTACAACCCAATCATGATCAGGTAAACTTACTCGATACTCAACATGCATGACCAATGGAGATTGCTCCTTTGCTGCTGTTAAGCCAAGTGGCACTCGAGCCTTATCATCTTGGCTCAAGAAGCATACTTCATTTGGTCCAAGAATTGAAGCAATTTCTTCCAAATGATTAATAGTTACTCTGCAAAATTGCCCATCAACATGTTGGAAGTGTGCATCATTTTGAGCTTTCATGAGCTTGACTGGGACAGTGATAACATGCCGTTTCCCTTCTAAAGATGAACTGCATTTAGGAAGTAAGCGAACATAAACGCCATTTCGACTTATATTAAAGCTGATCTTATTTAATTCTTCAGTAAGCTCATCCAAAGTTTTGATACCTCTCAAAGAATCTTCATTTCGTCGTTCATGTGATGCAGAACCATGGATAGCTATATTTATAATAGCTTTTAACAACTCTGGCTGATCAAGTTCAACTCTTGGTCTACCTACTGTATCTCTCTTCTTTAAAACTTCTTTAGTTTTTGGATTCTTTTCACAAATTTCTTCTAGTTTTCTTTTTCTTTCATCTCTTGATTTTTCTGTCATTGTTGGTCAGATGTTTTTATTTTAAGCTCTCTTTCGAGTTCTCTTTTCTTTTTCTCGTTTTCTTTGAGTTTTTTGAGTTGTTCATTAGTAAGTTGTCCACAACTCTTTCTTTTATAAAGTCCTGCTAAATCACTGTTTATTATATCTATTTTTTTCTTAGTTCATCTTGTACTGTTGTTTTTGGTTTATTGACAATATCTACAATGCAAGATGTAGAAGATTTTTCTTTAGGAATACTAGTTGATTTCTCAGGAACTACACTTTGAACTTTTTTCTCTGAAGTAGTGATATTTGATACTCTTGATTGTTTTTCCAAAAAGCATAATAAAGTTCCTTTATTTTTCACTGCTAAAGCTTCATTTTCTTTAATGATGGAGGTCACTATTGATGGTAAATTCTGCATTTTTTTAATACGATTCCAAATTATTACAGTTTCTTGCTGCACATCCTTTGGTTTCTTTGATGGTTTTGCCTTTAAGTATGACTTAAATAATGACTGAAATAGTTCACCTTTATCCATTCTGTAAATAAGAGGATAATTATTTTATATTTGCATAAATATAGATATTGTACAAATCAAATCCATAATATTTAAAAGCCTTAAAAAGAAGAAGCTCTTATTATTTTCCTTATTTTAATTCCAATGAAAAGTACGATTTAAATACTAGATCCATTCACATATTTTATTAAGTATTTAACTCAAAAAAATTCAGTTATCATTTAATACATGCAAGTATATATACCTGATTTTCTTGTTAAAAATATTCTAGTATTTGAATAAAACAGCAGTTTTTTAATTACATTCTGAAATACAAAAATAAATATTTAATTTTAAATTATAAACTAATATGTATATACTGATGACTTGCCAATATTTTAATAGCGATTTCTCTAAAATATTTTTTTTCTTGTCCAAAAACGAAAAATAACTAAAAGCATTATTTTAGAAAAATTATTGTATAAATAATGCTTAAAAAACATTCTCTTTGAAAAATTAACAAATGATTATTATTTTAGTTCTATTATAATTAAGAATGACTTCATTTAATGACTAAAACTTACCAAGACTTTTTACGGTAGGCAATTAAAAATAGTAACTAACATTCACATGGCTTGGTTTTAGCCACTTTACTGTAAATGAATATGATACAATAACAGTCAAGGAGACTAGAACATAGAGGAGGACTAGAACACCAACACAATAACAACTTAAGCTGATAATTAAGTATACAGCTTATTATAATAGTTATTGGAGTTTTTCTGTGAGGTTTAGTTTTGCATTACGTTTTTCAACTGTTATTTACAGGTTTCCACCAGAGGGCCAGTGGCAGGAAAGACAAGTAAAACAGAGAATAAATAAAAGTTAGTGAATGTCACTTCAAGAAAATTAAGGAAAT
The DNA here is from genome assembly GCA_028673005.1 of Tanypteryx hageni. Lineage (NCBI taxonomy): Eukaryota > Metazoa > Arthropoda > Insecta > Odonata > Petaluridae > Tanypteryx > Tanypteryx hageni. The sequence continues at coordinate 113,252,636 of CM054117.1, read as the reverse complement.
AAAGCACAAGATCTTGGCAAAAACCTTTACTTATTTGTGACATCACATTGTTTTACATATACTCCCCCCCCCCCCTTGTCACAAAATGTCACATATTCCCAGACCCCCCCTCCCCCTTAAGCGTGACATCATTTAAGGATGGCCCCTTTACTAGCACTTGATGCTCCTCATAATAGAATACTGTATGACTTAACACTATGAAATAAAGTTAAATAGGCACATCTGAGGGTATCATAGGATACCTCAGACCTTAGTCTTATTAAAAGATATTAATTTGCCAATTTATTTTCTAAATATTCAATGTGCTTCTTCCAAGTTAGCCCAGGGTCCAAAACTATGCCTAGCAGTTAGCCTGTTTCATTTCTGTTTGAGAAACTTTTAGATGGATTAAAATGTATATGTTGGTTTTTGGTAGCATTGAGGCTTAATTTATTGCAGGCAAACCATTCCTCCAATTTCTCCATGGATTTTTTGATTTCCCTTTTGTTTTCCTCAGGATTTGAGTTTTTAACAAAAAAACTAGTATCATCGGCAAATTGGAGGGTATATGACGTAATATTTCCTGGGCAGTCATTAACATATAGTATAAAAAGAAGCGGACCGAGTATTGAGCCCTGAGGCATACCATGGATATGGTTAAAGTTTTCGGATTTTCCATTTTTAGTTACCACAACATGAAGTCTATTGCTTAGAAAAGATTTGATTAAATCATGAATTTTGCCTCTGGAACCATAATGATTTAATTTGGCAAGAAGAATCTCATGTGATAAGCAGTCAAAGGCTTTTGTGAGGTCACACAGAATGCCTTCAATATGCTTCTCCTCAAAGCCATTTACTATAAATGACATGGCTTTTGCTACGAGATCTATAGTATTTCTACCTTTTCTGAAACCAAACTGCCTGTCATTTAATATGTCCTGTATTTCAATAAATTTATTTAATCTGCTTATTATAGCCATTTCATACACTTTGGACAAGAAAGGGCTTATTGCTATTGGTCGGTAATTTGCAGGATCATTTATTAGACCCTTTTTATAGATAGGCAGCACTTTTGTTTTTTTCAAAGCAGATGGATAGATACCTGTCATAAAAGAATTATTGATTAGTTTAGTTAAGGGTTTATTTAGAAATTCCCTAGCATGCTTTACAACTTTAGAGTTTATCCCATAAATATCACAGGTATTCGAATTACTTAGCTTTATTTACTTCTTCTTCCGTTACTGGATGGAGAAAAAAGGATTTACCACAATTTCTAGCATTATTGCGATTTATGTAGCTTAGTTTATTATTTTTAAGATAGGAGGCAACATCATTTGTATTTTGAGTAAGATTTTTATGTATATTTGTAGCAGATAATTCCCAATGCTTAGCAAAAATCTGCGGTGACAAGGAATTTTGCATGGATTTTATACTTTTTATAGAGTTTATAATAGACCAGCTTTGCTTAGACTTATTATTGGCTGTAAGTATCAACCTGTCATTAAATTCTAGTTTTGCTTTATTTATTGCTAATTTATAGTCTTTTGTAAGTTTCCATAATGATTCGTGTGTGCTTGGGCAGTTATGTTCAGATATTTGCCTCAAAATTTTTAAAATATTTTCTTTCTTTAATTTTAAATTGTCTGTATACCAGGGTAGCCTTTTCTTTTTGTTTAATATTTTTTTAGTAGTCTTATAGGGAAAAATGAACTCAAAGCTACCCATAAAAATATTCCAAAATTTCATGAAATAACGTTCCGAATCCTCACAATCCTCATGGATTTCATTCCAATTTAACGTACTCAAGTGCTTACAAAACTTATTTATGTTACTCATATTTAAGTCCGTACACATCCTGATGAGGGTTTTTACTTCCAAAGTTTCCTTTGTATAGTTGAAAATAATGGGATAATGGTCAGACAGTTCAGAGATTATTACATGAGCAGTAGAATTTACAATATTTGTAATAACATTGTCTATACAACTGTTACTACTTGGCCTTGTGGTTTTCTTGATGAGAAATTTGCAACCAAACATACTTAAGAGTAACAAAAGATCCCTAGTGTAACCATTTCTCTCATCCAAAAAATCAATATTAAAATCACCTATTACACAATATTTATCACCTGTTTTCACAAAAAATTCAAGGACTTTGTACATATTATCCATAAAAATATCTAATTCGCCATTTGGAGGTCTATTAACACACACAATATAGAAATTTTCTAATTTTATACCAGCCAATTCAAAATGACCTTCATGAGCTAGACTGTTTAGTGCTCCAATTGGTTTCCATTTTATACTGTTCTTTGCATAAATGATAACACCGCCATGCATCTTTTTAGTTCTGCTGTGAAAACCTGCAATACTGTAATCTGGGATGTCATAATATTGTTCTTCATTTATTTTCAACCAAGTTTCAGAGAAACATACTATCTCAGGGTACTTTTCACTTGACAGAAAAACACTAACCTCATTTACTTTATTTCTTATTGACTGAACATTTGCATGCATTATTATAATTGACTGGCTTTGTTTCGTTTGAAGGCATATTTTTTAAGTTTTACCACCGTGTTTAATACATTTTACATTTGTCATAGTACCTTCGTTATCTAGTCGACAGAGATTTAGGCATGGTTATTCCAGACTGCATTCGTGTTACTCTTTTTTCAGGTTTTACTGTAAGTGCTTTAATTTCACTGGCTAAGGGGGCTGGGTTTTGAATAGATTCACAGACACTGTCCACATCAGGATTTGTTTGCTTGGGATTTCTTTGTTGATTCCACCTAATAAAGGAAAATCTTTTAACACACACACCTGAAGGCCAATTTACACTATTGTTTAATTCCTTTAATAAGTAGAAGTCCGCCCTAATTTTAAATGAAGCACTGTATTTATTATACATTTCAAGTTTTTCGCAGGTGAAATTTTCATTATTGTACTTATATGAGAGAAAAAGCAAAAGTTTTTCAGAGGTCACGTCCACCTTAATTCTTCCCAAAAATATCCACGCTCGTTTTTTAATAGCAAAACTATCAATTTCACTGTTTGTACCAAAAACAGCGCTATCTCATCTCTTACCTCGTGTTTCATTTTCTGATTTACTTTCGTTTTTGGCAATATTTCGTGGCTTCCTTTTTGGTCTGACAGTGGTGAAACCCTCATCGTCAGTATGAAGTTCCTTTTCCTCTTCTTCCACAGAATCGGGGATGTGCTCTTTCATCACTACAGCAGCAATGGTGTTTGCAGCCTTAACAGGTTTTGAGGGAAGATGTACTCATTCACTTTTTGGGATGATTTCACACTTCTCACGCATTACCTGGCTGTAATTTTTATTTTCCTTTGCTCCAGCCTCTTTCTGTTTTTCAATACTGGCCACTCTTTTCTCCAAAATAGCCATGCTCTCCCGCAGCACTGCTATAGCTGAGGATTCACTAGTATTGCATATGCCGTCATCACTATGTTGTTGCGTATCACACCGGCAGGTATTACACATCCACAGAATCGCACTATTGCCTTTTATCACTTTAACTTCATTATCAGTTAATCCTACACACTTAATGTGAAATAAATGCGAGCACTTTCCATTGCAAGCAATGCTTAAATTAATATTTATGTCAATATTGCATGAGCGACATCGAGGCCTATTGTCTCCATCCGCCATATTGATGCACCTTGATGATGAAAGCTTTTGTATGAAGAACTGTTACCAGAATTGGATTCACTTCTTCTCATTGAGGGGTGGAGGACTAAAGCATTGACCTTCCGCACAGCGGTCCCAAGTTCAAATCCAGTGGTGGTTTGAGGAGAACGTGTGAGTCAGTGCTCCATCCTTCAGAAGGGACATTAGTCAGTTGGCCTCCATTGTGCTCTTGGTAAAGAGTAGGCTAATGTTGGCACCGGGTTTCCCTCCTCCCTTCTGTGTAGAATCATGTACGTAAAGTTGTGGTGACAATAGCCCAAGAGGCTGATTCACCAGAAAAAAACATTCACACATTATTCCCATTGAAACTATTAATGTAGATTATAATATGGGATAAACACTTTTTCCATAGTTCTATGTGCTACATTTTTAACTTTTCTCTGGAAATTGATAACCAGTACTAAATGCTCAATGGAGAAAGTCTGCTAACTAAAGAAGTACCCTTGCCATGAAAAAGAGCTATGATGCCACAAGACGTCTACTGGCTTTTTTTTTAATTCCTAATATATGAGGTATGGCTGAAAAGTTCTCTGCCTAAGTAGTCTACCCAAATGTGGATACACTTAAATGTTTTCTTCTTTTGTGGCTGAGACAGGATCTCCACTGTGGGGTTTAATCTCTCTCTTTCCCTTTTGAAATTTCCAATCCATTTTTTTTCACATTTGAATAAATGGTTGTAATCTATGCATGGATGTCTTTAGCACTAACTGTGAACCACACAGTATTATCATAAAACTGTGTATACACTGTTGCAAAATGTCAAGCTACACTATATATAAACAAAACTTCCCTGCCCTAGTCCCTTCTTAGGCCGAAAACTTTTCAGTCGTCCCATGTAATAAACAATTCTTAAGTTTATTCCTTTCTTTGTTATTCTGCTTGTGCCAATACAGCTTTATTAATTAATTCCTAGTATCACCTTTTTCCGTTATTGAATTATGCTGTTAATATTATCCTTGCCAGAACTTTAAGCCCATTGTTTTTAACCTTTTACTCCAATTTGTTACAAATTCCTCATAAATTGTTCATTGATGGTATGGATTGCAATTCTCACTGTTGCCTGTTTATAAATATTTCATTTGATCCTATTCATAAAAAATAATGCAACCCTTTTACAATTAAAATCCAATTCCGATGTCCATGACTACAATACTATAAGCAAACAATATCAGTATCTATCACCCTATAACCTAAATATGTGTGCCAACAGTCCAATACATGCTGAAACAGTATTTTATAAATAAGCTGCCTGATACTCTAAAAAATCTGATGTGGCCACTAGTGCTTGTCATTTACTGGTTCTTTCACAATCTTGGGATTCAAAATTATAAATATCAGGAATTTCCCGGGATTCCAATAATTAATTTAAAAATCATTTAAAAAGAAAGAAAAAATAAAAATAAGGTTACTGATTATTCGTTTATGATGCGGGTTTAATATAATACCTTTTAAAAATTATTAAAAGGAAGAAAAAAATAAAAATACTGTTACAACTTTTTTATGATCAGGTGAATCTTATTAAGTAATTTTACTCTAGATTTAGGATTTTTTATCAATTCATTTGGGTTATTTAATGTTTTAGTAGAAAATTACTCCATTTTATTTATTTGAACCTCGTATCAGACAAAAGACTTAAATATTGACGTTTAAACTAGTGCTTGTGTTTCCCGGTTTTTAATAGGTTCCAGGATCCTGAGAAGTTCGAAGAAATTCGTTAAAATCATTTACACATATGGGTTACATGAATAAAATAAAAAATAATTGAAATTATTGAAACATCTATACCATTTACATAAATTTCTCACATAAGTACAAAATCATATCAAAAACAGTGTTCTAATTCTTATTTCCTATTAATTGATTTATAGTAACTTTTAAGAGAACATAATGTGTTCACACTACGATCACTCAGTGATGTGTGTATTTTGGTTATGAAAAGACCAGCTGCAGAGAAGGCCCTTTCTGCTTCGACTGAAGAAGGAGGGGTTGTTAAGAGAGCATCAAATAGGAGGTTTAAATTAGCTGTGCGTTTACCAGTTGCTTTGAAGACATCCATTTCTTTATCAATGCTACTAACATTGTAACTATGGCTAACCTCTGCTTCACCGATTACTCTTTCAATGGCGGCATCTAATTTCTCAACAAGTGACAAGTATTTTTGGTGTGATGAACTCATATGAGGAATTTGACAAGTTTGAAAAGCAGATTTGGTGGTATCTGCTGAAACCTCCTCTTCCCCTGGTTCACTGCTTCTAAAAAGCTTAAAGATTAACTTCTCAGCAATAGATTGTAGAATTGATTTTGACGGCAATGGGAAATACGAATATGGTGGATTCGAATCGAACAAAGGATTATTCAAATAGTGCAGTAAACCTATCAGCCTTTTCAGTATCAATTGCTTCATTTCTGTAGAAAAGTAAGTATTTTGTTCACTCAATTCATCTAAGATAAATGTAAAAACACCTTCAGCAGAAAGTAGGATTACATCTCTTTCGCTAAGCCTTTCAACTCCAAACAGGTTTTAATGAAGATATTATAGCATTGATAACTTGGAATTCCTTTTCAGAAATATTCATCGAGGTTCCCAGGTCAATGAGTGCCTTAGAAATGCATGTTATTAATTAAATAAATCTCTCCAGCATGTTAAGCAATATATTCCACCTTGTCTTGAATCAATTTTCAGTTGAAGCTCACCGTTATGCTCACTTTTTTTGCAGCTATATTTCTATATTGATGATTTGCGAAACATTTTCACAAATTTTCGCACTTTTTCAATTGTGCTGGCAATGCTTACATCATTTTCACAGCCATCTGTGAGTTCAATATTTTTTTAAGAATCATCCGTGTAGATATTGGAAATTCACAGCAGCTAAAAAATCAACATCTTCAAAAGAGTCTACGTCTGAACTTTCTCCTTCCTCACATTTGTTTCTAATTACTGTTGTAGGACTTGAATGAGATTTCCTTTGGTACAGAAGATCACAAACAGCTAAATGGAGCCCATGTGTAAAACATAGCTCATGTTCAACATCACTTAATTTGGGAATAATTTTGAAACAAGAAAAAAGTCTGCTATAACTGGGATTCGAACCCGGGTCTTCCACTTGCCGGGTAGTTATTCTAACACTGAACTATCATAGCAGATCAATTTTCTCATTTCTGAACATGGATGTTTTCTTGGTTGGGACGAAACCAGCCAGGCTAGTATAAAACTACCCCAACGGATGCCCTCGAAGAGATACATCAAAGAAAACTCCTCCCTCTCAAATGGTGAGATTGCCAAGCAAGAAATTGATGGGATAAAGCAATCTAAAGATCCTATGAAAACAGGCATAAGCTGTGAAGTTGGGAATAATTTTGAAATGAGAAAAAAAGTCTGCTATGACCAGGAATTGAACCCGGGTCTTCCACCCGGAAAGTGGAAGACCTGGGTTTGATTCCCAGACATAGCAGACTTTTTTCTCATTTCAAAATTATTCCCAACTTCACAGCTTATGCCTGTCTGTATAGGATCTTCGGATCGCTCTATCCCATCAACATCACTTAATTTACCAAATTTTGTCATTACGCTTGCTCCATCAGTAACACAAGCTATCACGTGCTTCTTCAAACATAACTCAAATTCTGTAAGTTTCTTCTCCATTAGTTCAACTATTTTTTCTGCAGGAAGGGACCCAAATATAAGCACCATGCCCAAATTCCAGAATTCATTATTGGCATGAAGATTGATATTTAAATACCTACGATTTCAATGAGAAGTATATTCATCCAGTGAAATGTTGAATCTTACACCCTTGGACACTTTTTCAGCTATTTTGGAGATAATGATTTGTTTCACAGTAAGGTACGGTTTGCGAATCATGTTCATTACTTGATGAGAATTTTTTGGTAGATACGTACATTTATCAGTAAAAGATTTTCTGATGAATTCACTATTAACAATTGCATTGATTGAAAAACCATCAAAAGATGCTAGTTTTGCCAAAATTTCTTCCCTACTCTCTGTTTTAAGAAAAGAAGTCAATTTTGATTGCACACTAATCTTTCTCAACATACACGGTTCTTCACATAGTCTTTTTGTGCTTGTGGGTTCACTCTACACTTTACTATGGGCACTTTTCAAATGTCGAAATGTGGAAAATCCTTTGCAATTGATTTTGACATATTTTACACTTGCCACTTTCCATTCCTCCCAAACGATCGAAATATTTCCAAGATTTTGATTCACTTTGTCGTTGCCTGTGCGACATAACGTTATGAGAGGCAGGAGAGAAATTTCAGAACTGCAACCGTAACTCTTACACTTAACACTGTAATAAGAAATATCAAAAAATAATTTTTAAATCTTTATTTAAATTAAAAAACATGTTTAACAAACTTTAATTTCATTGAGAAACCATAATGACATGCCTGTACTAACCTAAATTGAGCAGCTAAAAATACAGATAAATGGCTGAAGTTCAGAAATTATGTACTTTCCTTTTTGACCACTGCCAAGGGAAGACTGATAGCTAGGAAATCAGTCAAGATGGAAAATTCTCTTTCAACCCCTCACACCTGAGAATGGTTTAACCTTTCAGGGATGGAGGTGACTTAATTCTAGTGTACCTGCTGGAACCAAGGGATTGGAGTGCACAGTCATATTTGCATTTCTTTCTACGAAATAATAAGAATGTCTTTCAGATGCACTTAGAAATGTCACTACTAAAAGATCTGGGCAATCCTTCTTGGTTTGGGCTGCTTCGTTCATGTTTTGAGCATTCATTCTTTGCCAATTTTTTCACATTTTCAAGTCTTATTTTTTCATACTATTTTTCCATAGAAATGTTCTGAAAATTGATAAAAGAAAGAAACTGATGCAGAAAAAATAAATTAGAATAGAGCGCGTGTGAGAGTGAAAACATAGGAAACATAAAAACTTCGTATGTGCTCGCATCGACCAGTCGAGTACCGGGAATTCCTGGGATATTCAAAGGATTTCCCGGAAAATGGGAAAACATTTTTACCCCCTGGATCCCAGGAAAGAGGGATCCCGGGATGACAAGCACATGCCTTTCTCTATACCTGTAATATTTCTAAAAATTCCAAATAGGTTACATGATATTAAATATTTTAAGGAACTGAGTGAAAAATTTAGAGACTTTAAAAAGAACAGAAATAAACTCCGATATTGGATATAGCTACAAAGCTCCGACATTTAAGAAAAGTAAATTTCGTAGATTTTATGATGAAGTGTGCCGGGCATGCATGCACGGTCTAGAATACATGATAGGAGATCGAAGAATAGAGTGGGAAATGGTTTAGTTGTTGACAATTGAAATATTACTCCAATTAATAATTTCGCATAGTTGAATTATGTTCCACATTCAGTTACGATAATTTCAGTCATTTTCAAAAAAAGGTCAAATAAAGCAATAGCGACCTCGCAAAGATAATTTTTAATCCAAGTCTATTTCCAATGAAATTTGCATTTAAATTGCGTTAAGAAATTGTATTTTTATAATTATAGGTACACGTTCCATGTAAAGTTTTACCGTAATTAAAACAGTTGAGCATAAAAAGCCGTTATCGCATTTTGCGTAATCGTCTGCGTAGTCAACGTACGTAAATTTAATAGATTCCATGAACGAGGTTTTAACATTCATATAACCATTACAATGGCCATAGCAATAACTACAATTGCCAAGTAAAACTAATGAAAAATAATACAAATTGCTAACTATTCTTAATGATACATATGCATAGCTCGGAGAAACGAAAGGAAATATCCAATAGCATTTAGAAACGAAAGAACAGGTGGCAACAAAACATGGGTACTGCTAAATTCAATATTCTACCTTTATTATTTATTCATTAATATTCATCGAGGTCAAATATTTACTTTACTAAAAATATATTACTATCATTTGAACGCTACGGCAATGAGAGCCGTGCTGCCATCTATGGGTGACTACGAGACAACCCTAACCCCAAATTTTTTCTCGAACTCGCATTTAAGCCGAGGGGTGATTTTTTCATGATAGATTTTGGCAAAAAAACATCGGCTTATATTCGGGCAGATACGGTACACAACAGAAATCGAGAAAATGGTCAAAACATGTATTTCCGTTGAAATCTCGAAATCGATTTTTTTTCATGAAAACACTTTCGCCTGTTACGTATGGAGAAAGATAAAACAGACGTGACAAGAGTAAACACCCACTTCCGGATGACCGATTTTAACCAATAACTAATCAACTCGTCCCTTATATAAATAAACTGATGTGGGCAACACATGATTTTCTCCATATTTATATGGCAAATTACATGTTGTTATCTCTGGGATCGTTGTCAATATTTACTTCCGGTTGACAATTAAGAAAATAAAAAGGAGCGTTACTAAGACGTAACTAAGCGTCAATTGTTAACAATAGTCTTCGGTAGGTGGCTTGGTGGTGCCAGCTAAAAATATAAGATATCTCTTAAACAATGCATTATATGGGAAAATGTATCAAACAAAGGTTGTAGAAAATAAAATTTCCTACAACTTTTATTCCAGTACATGTTTACTTTTATCAAATATTAAAGCAAACATTTCAAAATAACGGATAAGTGACAAGAGTAAATACCCTCTTCCGGTCGACCGATTTTTACCATAAACTAATCAGATCATTTAACTTTTATAAAAATGTTAAATATAAAATTTTGCGTTGACCTGATTAATAGTTTTTGAATTAGAGCGTCCACAAAAATCTATCACAGACAGACGGACATCATCGAGAAAATAGTCAAAACGTGTTCAGTGGACCTTAAAACATGTATTTCCGTTGAAATCTCGAATTCGATTTTTTTCATGAAAACAATACTTTCTCTATGCTTCGTATATGGAGAAAGTAAAAAGTCAAATAAAATTTCGCTTTGATCTGATTAACAGTTTTTGAGTTAGAGTGTCAACAAAATTTCTATCACATACAGACATCATCGTGAAAGTGGTCAGGACGTGTATTTCCATTGAAATCGATTTTTTTCATGAAAATACTTTCCCCTATACTACAAATGGAGGAAGTAAAAAGGAGGCCAATAACTTAACATTCAAATAGAAATAGAGTACCTTCTAAAAGGTTGTTTCTATTTCATTGAATATTTTACGTGCAACCGAATCTTACCTACATCATTCATTTCACCTGTTGTTATATATGGATATAATGTGCATGTTTTCCTGTTTTTTTATTTGACTCATCCAATATTTGTACAAATAAATCATTCGGATGAATAAAAATAATATTATTATTATTAATGTCTGTAAATGTTTCCACATAGAGGATTGCTGTTGGATTGACCTTGGTTTTACTACTGTATAGCAACAACAGGAGAAGCTGCGAAGAAGCGACATTATTGATAAAAATTCTATCCAAGAAACCATTTCCACGCATTATATTTCTTATATAAATATTTTACTGCAAAACAATCACAAGCAGCATCTCATTAAATAACATACATCGGGATTCCGAAGAACACTTTGAATATATTTAGCCTTTTCTTCTCTGATTGTAAAAGTTTTCAGTTATCATTTGACTAAATAGCTCTAGGAATTTAATATCTCATGAGTAAAACCCCGAAGTTCAGGCAAAAAGCCTTTCTGCCTATTTTCATGTTTTTTTCCAAAAATGCCTATTTTTCCTATTTAACTCAATTTTTTCCAAATGTCATTCCTTTCTGCCAAATGCCTTAAATTTGGCCACTATACTATTTTGTTTGAGTCTTCAATTCAACCGTGGGTTCAGATCATATAAAATTCTGACCATTGCTGCAGCTATGCCATTATCTTAATCCAACCACTGCTATTGACCCAAGTTAACTTATGGGAAACCCATAGCTCGAGAAGGCCTAATGAACACTCCCTTTCACTCCCAGCATCCCTCAGTTGTCTTTCAAACAGTTCGTAACAGTCGTTGTTCTAACAAATTGTTTGTGTGGTGAACGTGACACTTCCATTTTATTGAAATTTTATATCTATTCCGTATAAACTCCATATAACAATGATATTTGTGTTAAAATAAATGTGTTTTTAGAGCCAATTTTCCTGTTTTATTGTGCCATTTTGCCTGCCTATTTTGACCTTTTATAGTGCCTGAACTTCCAGCCTCTACTCATGAGGAAATTATGAGATTATAAGCCTATAAGATCTAGTGATACAGAGAGAAACTATTTGTCAGCCTCAACTTTTCAGTCATTGCTGGAGTTTTACAGGGAAATATTTACTTCTTATGTAATACTAAAAAAATTAATTTAAAAATGAAATTTGAGGAAAATAAATTCCTTTGTAACACAAATTAATTGATGTTTATGATAACAGTCCAAAAACAAAATTTTCATTCAGTACGTAATTACAATAAATCATGATTTCATGCAGCCCACTGAATAATTTTTAATTTAATTATCGAGATTATGAAAATTGAAACGGGATTTTTAGTTCCAAATAAGTTTTGGTTCAAAAGCACTTAGTATTCATATAGTGGTTAGAATTTGTTTTTAAATCAAAATTATATTGTTATGGTGCTAACAAAATGTAAAAAGTAATGATTTTTTATTATTTAAATTATAATTTAATTAACTTAAAATTTTACATGCCCAGGAAAGACTCATCAGAAGACAAGGAAACTTGGCGATGGACATCTATTGATGGTAAATGTCTGCTCTGCTGTAAATCGATTGTTCTGAAGACTGACAACATTAAATGATACTATGAGATACACAAGGATAGAGTTGGAGAACTAACACCACAACAAAGAGATGCAAGAGTAACGAAATTAAAAGATAAACTTGACAAACAGCAGAACCCGTTTAGAAAAGGCAATGATCAAAAGTTGAAAAAGCAAAAATAATTGGTTAGAATTTGAAGCTGTGGCATAGATTCTGGCACCAGAGAAAAATCTGAAAAAGTAGCTACTTCTAGACAATTTATTTTTTTAAATCAGCAACATTTCTGCAAAATAGTAAAATTTTAAACTCTTAAAATCCAAAATTTTGCTAAGTATTCATTGTTTCGATGAAAGTACTGACATCACAGATACTGCTTAATTAGGGATTTTTATTTCAGTTGTAACCGAGTTTTGAGGTTGTAGAGGAATTGATGAATATTGTTGCTTTGAATGACTCCACAACTGAAAAGGATATTTTCGATGTGATTCTAAATGAAATGCAGCTACAGAAAGCTAACATATTGATTATTATTCAAATTGTGACTGATGGGACACCATAAATGGGAGGTTCTAAAAATTGTGCAGTATTGTTACTGGGAAAAAATATTTTACAAAAACTCCTGTGCTGAAGTCAGCAATTTGCATTGCCTTATTCATGTATAAAATTTATGCTCCAAGTGCATTATTATGGAGTATATCATGAATATCATCAAAATCATTAATTACATCCGAGGCAGTGCTCTGAGACATTGAAGATTTAAGGAAGTGATTAAGAAAATTGAGGAAGCTGAAGGAACTGATTTCACAAATACTTGTTGGTTGAGGAAAAGAGATGAAAAGATTTTTCGAGCTGCAAGAGGAAATTAACCTTTTCATGTAAGCGGAAGGCAAACCCATTTAAATTTGGAGAAGTTTCTCTTTGATCTCCCTTTTTTGTTGAAGTTATGTTCCATATTAATAATCTGAATGTGCATCTGCAGGGAAAAGACACAAAAATATCCTAAATGTATCGTTTGATCAATGCATTTATTAGGAAGTTAAATTTGTTCCAAAATCAGCAAAGGGAAAACAAATATGATCATTTTGAATCTAATAAAAAACCATCATATTAACCGAGAAGAATACTAAAAGATTTACATGGGATATCGAGATTTTAATTCAAGAGTTCAAAGAACGCTTTTCAGTACTTCTAAAAATGAAATTGAAATCTTCTCGAACACATTTCTTGTGGACTATAATTCTGCATCAGATTACCTGCAACTCGAGCTTATTGAACTGGAATCCGATATATAGAAAAATAGATACATAGAAAAATATCCAGGTCTCAAGAGACTATGCCTTAAAAATTACATCACTTTTTGGAAGCACCTACTTACCTTTGAGAGCAACTTTCCACCAAAACAAAATTCACAAAAAATCGACACATATAATTTGACCAATAAAAATCAGACCTATCAGCTCAGATTATCTTCCACAAAATTAAAGGATTTACAAATTGATTATCTTTTGAGTTAAATAAATTTAAAATACTTTGAAATTTTTAATTTTATTAAACAAATATGTAATATAAAAAATAAAAATGTATAATTTGAATTAAATATACTTAGAAAATGAAGTTCTATTATTAAAGAAGTTACTTTCCTGTTATCTTCCCTCCAAAAAATATTTTCTAAATTTGAACTTCCTTAGATCTGCACAAATTTCACAGGACACGGAAAATAATATGTCAATTTTTCCGAACGAAATAGAAAATAATTGACCGTAGTTAATTTTTTGACAAGTCAAGTGGCAACACTGTGTTTGTGTTCTTAGTTTGTTTTGCATCGCACCTGACTTCATTCTATAAGTTGTCACTACTTGTCAGTTTGTGTTGAAAGTGTGTGTTAGAAAGTTGTATCAATTTCAATTTTGCGGCTCAAAGGTTTTATCTTCCACGCGAATTTGCTGAGGTTAGTTAAGGTTACGATACGAGTAGTGACGGAAGCTAAAGAATGTGATAGAATTTTCTAGTGTATAGTGTCTTAAGATTTTATAGAATAATCCCGTAAGATAGAATATTCCGGAAATGATTAGTGAATGGTAGTACAGAAACATTCTCGAAGGTTCTAGATATTTCGATATTGTATGCGTTTAGAAAGTTCTCGAAAGTCCTGGAAAAGTGTCGAATGTTCTAGAACTCTGTGGAAAGATTTAACAAAGTGAGAAAATCTCTGCAATCTGTGAACATCGAACTGGGTACGATCGCTGAACTTTATCGGTCCTTGGTAACATACCTAGAAGATATAAGGAAAGTCAGTACCTTTGATCATTATGAGTCGAAAGCTGTGGAAACAAGCGGTGAACAGAACTACGCATACAATATGAAGAGGAAACGTAAGCGAAAGGTCCAGTTTGACGAAGTAAAGATAAATGAGGTCGAACTCTCCAGCAGGGACAGATTCAGAGTTACCGTCTTCAACGTCATTATCGACAGGTTGATTGCAAATCTACAGAGACGTGGCTCTGCTTATGAGAAGTTAAGTAAAACGTTTGACTTTCTCACGAAGCTACATAGTTTGGAATCTCAAGACGTCCGTGACGGAGCACGGAACCTGGAAGCCTTCTATCCGGGGGATTTGGATGGTACTTTGGAAAACGAGTGTCTGCACCTGCGAGCTCATTTGCTGTCCGCTGAGGCTACAGGAGGAAAAGGGTTATCGTCACTGGAGCTATACAAGTAAAAAAAGGCTTTTTGGACATTTATCCGAACGTGGGAATAGCGCTCCAGATGCTGTTGAGTACACCAGGTTCAAACTGTTCGGCAGAACGGTCGTTTTCAGCGCTAAAGAGAGTAAAGAATTATTTAAGATCTACCACAGAAGAGAACAGGCTTAATTCACTCTCTGTGCTGTACATAGAGTCAGAAATAATGCAGTCTGTGGACTATAGTGAGGTCATCCGTTCCTTTGCAGAGAAGAAAGTTCGTCGCGTGGCAATGTAATCTTGTAATTATATGTAAATGGAAAAATTATAATGTGTAAAATAGTATAGTTGGTACTTGTCTATTTCATCTAAGTCTGCTTGTCTATTTTCTAAAGTCAAAGTACGTTAAATAAATAAAAAATAAAAGTAAAGTTTGTTTTTTGCTAAATTACCAAAAAGTTAACTGCCTAGGGGCCCTGGGTCTCTATGTCCGGGCCTGCTTGCAGTGCAGCCACCCAAGATTTTTTATGGGCACTATAAGGCCACATGAGCTTCCATACCTGGACACCCATGAACTAAATAATGGTCAGGATTACATTAAATGTTCATTGAAATGACATTATTTTAATAGTAGAAAGGTAATAACTAAAGCTATAAAAATTAAACTTGCTTAAAAAGTTTATTAACTTATAGTTGGTGAGTTCATTTACACCGACTATAACTAACAGTTGGATGTACATTTAAGTTATAAAAACATGTCACCACATTTTATAAAAATGCTTTTCTTAATAAGCGTTGATGTAAAAATAAATTCCAGTCTTCCCATACACGTTTCAAACTTTAATAAAATTGAGTTTAATCACATTAAAGTTATATTAAACCCTGATTCCACTCTGTCGAGAGAAGAAATAAACCGTACTAACGGCGAAAATTCAAAGAGCTTAAAGCTTCAGGTGTAAATTTGTATTATTATTCGGTTCGTTTACATTTACTCTGCACAACTCTCTTTGTATACCTTAAAATGTTGCATAGCCACAGTTGGTCCAATATATGAAATTCTGATTATAATTGCTATATCAGATGCGAAATAAATCCTGAATTGAACATTCCCATAAAAATCGAGACACGCCAATTAATCACTTCGTTCCGCATTATTTGCTGTAAAAAGCACTTCGATAAACGACGGATATCCCAAGTCATTTCATTCTAGAAAATGTTTCTGAAGATTAGACATGATCTCATTTCTTTGAAAAGTAACTTCCTGTTTGCAGAAAGAGGTCAGAAGCACCGGGCACTCATACGTTACTATCTCTGTACAATTGGTCATATCAGAGGCAGCAGAAAACCGGAACTCTGAATTTGATTTCACTAGAAAAAAAAAAGCGCTCAGTATGAAATTGCAAAAAATAAAATATACATTCAAAGTTAGTCCGAGTACTTACCGCAAAAAAAAGAAAAAAAGCATGTTTGATGTTCAGAACGTATAATATAATCTTCCCCATCTGGCTTCACGATGAAATTCCCCTTAGAGAAGTTATTAATAAAGGGTAGCTGCGATAAAAATTCGGTATATTCAGCAGCGTATTCCCAGTGGTCATAATTTCCCTTCTCCGATATTATGTCAAAATCAGTTCTGAAAAGCATATAATAATTATAAAAAGAAAAATTTTGATTCTTACTACCATTTTATCACTTACATAGTTGGGTTCAGACGCTTCATGTTACTGAAATCAGCAACATATTCCCAAACTACCATAGGATCCGACTCATTAACGATGAACTTGAATTTCACTTCATTTTTTTTATTACGAGCCAATAAAAATAAGAGTAACATTGTTATGCATATGAGGCCAATTTTTTTCTTTTGCCAACGATGAGTTATCATTTCTATAAAAAAACATGGTCGATTATTACATTTACATACTTCAGAAACAATAATCAACTTTTTGGGAAGCTTTCCAGAACAACTTACTAGTTTGAAATCTTTGAAATGCACGCAAAAAACCAAGTGGGGGTACGCCTCTTCTACAATCACCGGAAATAGTCCTATCTCAAGTTCTTTGAAAAAATATTTGCTTTGCATTAATTATAATAGTATCTGAAAAACTCTGCCATATGGATAATATCACCACAATTGCCAAGTAGTCACAGTTTTATAGTCCTACTTATTATTCTTTTGAATTAGGCATGAGGACCGTAAAATTTCTTCTTGCTGACCTAAGAGGTCTTACAAGAAGACATCTGGAAGCTTTAAACCAACATGAGCTAAAAGCAAAAAATTACAAGGATAGTGATTTAATTTTCATCTTGTATAAATATCATGAGGAAATGGCAATAACAAAATTTTTAAAAAGGGAAATAAAAAGAAGTGTATTACCGCGGACAATGTTAATAATAATAATGTGAAATAAATGAAGCGCGTAATTCGCACTGAGGTGTTCAAACGACTTCCATGCGAATTGTGTTTGGATAATAATCGCGAAGGTTGTACTGTATTTCTATTTTGTTTAAGAATTATATTTTTAAATGTTAAGCGTAAATTATCGTTTCCTATTTCTATGCGAATTTCTAGTATAGAAGTTTCTGCGTGGAAACGGGTAATAGGCTGAGATTATTGCACGTGGTTACTGGAAATATATATGTACGAGTTGCTCATAACATAGTATGTACTTTTAATTTCAGTTAGAAATGGTTTTTTTTACTTGTAATCACTGTGGAAGCTCATTGAAGAAAAATAAAGTCGATAAACACTACGCCATAGAATGTCTTGCAAATCCATCTTTGTCGTGTATGGACTGCTTGAAAGATTTCTAGTAAGTTTTGCTATCTTTGCTTACGCAAAAATATTGGAAATTCACGTATTAATATTTATTTTCTATATAAACTCTAGTGGGGAAGAATATAAAGGACATACGAAATGTATGACCGAGGATCAGAAATACTCCGGAAAACCAACTAATGCCAATCCTGCATTAGGTAAAGGAGAAAAAAAGCAATTGATGTGGGTGGAAACTGTGAGAAAAATTGTGGAAACTAAGGGACCATCACTGACTTTTCAAGAACGCCAATTGTTTGAATGTATGAAGGACTTCGAAAATATTCCAAGGAAAAAGAAGAAATTTGAGGTATTGAGTAGTAATAAAATTATCTGGGCTATTTTTTTGTATTCAGTGTGAAGTTTGTTTTCATTTCATCGTACAGCTATCATTTGTTATACTTTTAAGAATAGTTTTCATCACATTTTTCTTCAACTATTTACCCAAAGATAAGGTTATGCATTATAATATTGTGTATTGAAATAATATATTTTCAAGAGAATTATTAGCTCTGACGGAATGCTTTGTTTTATAGTCGAGTAAAATCGTATTTTAGCGTAGTTTATTATTTCATAGCCACAGCAATAGCGTAATCAATTAAAGACAAAATAAATATATCCCTGAACCACACCCTGACATAGAGAACCTATGGATGCGGACATAAAGGAAGCTCGAGACAGTTTGGAACTAGCCACGATCTGTTTCCTTCGTAGCTGCGCGAATTTGAATTTCGGTGCAGTGTCGGCGGCGACGATAACATTTTTGGTGAATTCATAATGGTCATAGCTGAACAATACCATGTTTGAAACCTTCTAGCAGTTAATTAAAAACATGTTCGTCTCAAAACCTTAGAAACATTCATCTAGTTAAGTAAAAGTATGATTGTTGATAAAGTTTGCAACATTTCTGTAGTTAAGATTAAAAACTTGGCATGATCAGTATAAAGTATTGTTTTGGATAATAAATAGTGCTAATATTCGATAACAAAACCATACTAAATAATAAATTATGCTAAAATACGATTTTACCTTATAGTCTATACACTAGCGATATTTACACCTAATTAGGCTTTTTGAAAAATATGTGAATATCCTAAAGTGGAATAAATGTGGGTACTTGGGTATTAATGGGACAACCTTTGTGCAGCTTCCCAAGGGGCGAGATGTGGAACTACAAGGTGCTGGAAGTTGCGCGATTTGGAATTACATGGAGCACTACTTCGTTGGAACTCAGTTGGGCCAGGGAAGAGACATTTGAACATGAAGGAACATTGTGTTTTTGTTTCTTTCTCACATTCACTATGTTCCCCACTTCAGGTTGGGTTGGGTAGCATTCATCTTAATATATATCAATCATAGAAAGGTCCCATAAATACCAAAATTTCATTTATATTGGTATCCGTATTTTTCTTTGAATGGAATGCCTCTAAAGTACCACGAATTGCCAGTCAGCGAAGAAGCTTGCAGTCAGTTTCTATGATTATATGAAGATGAGTGCAACCCAATCCGAGGGGGGGAACACAGTGAACATGAGAAGGAACCAAAAACTTTTCACCTAACTTACCCAACCCAGTGGGACCGAGTACAATGTTCCTTCATGTTCATATTTCCCTTCCCTGGCCCAACCAATGGAATAGTACTTCACATAATTCCATATCTCGCCCTTTGGGGCACTGCACACAAGTCCCATTAGTACCTAAGTGTGTATAACTAGTATTATTATTATTATTCACATAAACGCTACAATTGGGAGCAGGTCCCGGTGGCAGCGGGTCCCCATCACAACTCAAGGCATAATACCCAAATTACATAATAAAAATTCGGTTTACTTAATACAAAAATATAAGCTTCTTGATACCATTTCCTATACACTATATATACTACTTCTTAACTTCAAGTCACAGGAACTCCCATCACAACAGCTTAGGTATCACTCAATACATAATGCCCAAATTACATAATAACAATTGAATGTACTTAATACAAAAATATAACCTTTTTTGATAGTAGTTCTTATACACTATATACAACTTCTTGACTTCAAGTCATAGGAACTCTCGTCACAACAGCTTAGCTACAAACTACAACATGTTTCATTTGTTATTTGTCCATACAACTACAAAAATTTAGAATAAGTAAATAATCTTCTTCATGAATAAAAAAAATCGACCATAATTTGACATTAGATAGTTATTTGGAGTATTGTGATTAAATTATAACCCTACTATCTTTATTTACAATAATTAACGCAGCTTGGTGGCGCAAGTCCTAAAAAAACTAAATAAAATACTAACCTACAAATACTCATATTAAATACTAAAGTTTTTAACAATTTTACTTTTAAATGCTTTCTTGGTTTGCGGAAAGGGCATAAGAAGTTCTTCAGGTAATTCATTCCAGTCCAATGCTGTTCTATTGAAAAATGAATATTTACCAACATCTTTTCTTCGAACGTTTGTATGAACTTTACACGAGTGATCATTTTTACCTTTAAATGTCGGGGTTTTAATCTTAAGTTTTAGTTCTTTCCAGGCCGGTTTACCGGTATACATTCGATAGAAACAAACTAACCTTTTCACTTTCCTCCTCTTTTCTAAAGTTTCCCACCCAAGCTCCTTTAACATATCTGTTATGCTATCCTCTCTTCCAAAACGACCCATAACAAACCTGGCTGCCTTTCGCTGAACCTTTTCCAATTTATTAATATGTATTCTGTCATGAGGATCCCAGACTCCTGAAGAATATTCCAATATAGGCCTTACTATTGTTTTGTATGCTAATTCTTTAGCTTTCCTACTGCTATGTTTTAAATTTCTCATAACAAAGTTAAGTGCCTTGAAACCCTTTGAAACTATACATTCTGCCTGAAGACCCCATGCTAAATCTTTCGTAATATGTATTCCAAGATATTTTATATTATCAACCTTCGGTATTTGTATCCCTTCCATATAGTAAGGAAAATTACTCTTCCCTTTTCATAGAGAATAGAATATACTTGCTTTTCTTAACCTTTATTTTCATTTTATTTGAACATACCCAAGACATCAGCTTATCTATGTCCCTTTGCAGTAAACCTCTGTCATTTTCATCTTTAATGACTCTATAAATGATGCAGTTGTCTGCGAAAAGTCTCACTTTTGAGGATATTGGACTTGGTAAATCATTTATGTAGATTAAGAATAATAACGGTCCTAAAACGCTTCCCTGAGGGACACCTGAGGTGACATCTATTTCATCGGATAAACTATCTCCTATCCTAACCCTTTATTTTCTATCTGCTAGAAAGGCTTCTATCCATCGCACTACCCTCATATCTATTCCTAGAGCGTAAACCTTAGTCAAGAGTAAATCATGAGGTACTACATCAAATGCTTTCGTTAGATCTATTACTATACCTTCCGCTTCCTGGCTATTGTCTAATGTTTCTGCAATATCTTCACATAACCCTAGCAACTGGAGCTCGCAGGAATGACCCTTTCTGAACCCGGCCTGACCTTCAAATATCATACAATTGTTTTCTAAAAACTTTTGTATATAGCCCGCCAGACATTTTTCCATTAATTTGCAAACAACGGACGTTAGGCTTACTGGTCTATAATTTGCAACTTCTGTCTTATTTTCGTCTTTATAAATAGGTATAACAGTGGCTGATTTCCATTCTAATGGGATACAACTGTTTGCTAACGTAACAGTAAAGATGTGTTTTAGGTACGGTATAATTGCTTCCCTCCCTAATTTTAATGCTCCTGATGCAATATTATCAGGTACTGTGGACTTATGCCAGCGCAGACTCTTTACCTTTTTATTAATAGTATTAAAGCTAAACCTAATTCTCGGTCCACTTTCATTTGGTACTCTTACTTTGTCAAAAGCATACGTTTTCACTTAGAACACTTTGGAGTACCATTTAGTAAAATCGTTTGCCTTTTCTAAGTCGCTTATGATTAATACCCCTTCGTTATTTTTTATATTTTTAATCTTGTCTTTGGTATCCTTCCTTCTCCGTAAATACATATAGAAGTTATTGCTATCTTTTGAGTTTAATATATTTAGTAAGTATCTATCATGCGCGACCATTTTTTCTTTATTTATTTCTTTTAATAACTGAGTATATGAATCTTGTGAACATCTGCCAGTGTTTAGCTTCCTGTGCGCATCTCTTACTTTCCTTTTCAACCTCCTAATTTTCTTATTGTAAAATTCAGGATCGGGATTGTTTTGAATACATTTTTTTGGAACATACTTCTCTGTAGCTTCGAAAATTATTATTTTGAATGCATCCCAAATATCATTTACGTTTATTCCGCTTTTTACCCATCCTATGAAATTTTCCCTAAGGTAATTTTGGAAGCCTAGTCTGTCCGCTCTGTGATATCTCCAAATGACTTGCTTATGATCCCTTTTCACGCGGTCAGTTTCGAACTCCAACTCAGCTAAAACCGCCTTGTGATCACTAATGCCTTGGAAGGTTTCACAACTCATGAATGAGTCAGACGGTCTTAGAAGAAAAATGTCTAAAATATTTTCCCCTCTTGTTGGGATATTGGTTACCTGCTTAAGCCCCCCATCGCGTATGAGGTTGTTTACCAGTTCCTGCGCTTTACCTCCTTCCATAGATGGCCCGTCCCAGTTGACCTTGGGGAGATTTAAATCTGCAATTACTACTCCGTTGCTAACCGTTTTTTCATTTACATGGCTATAAAAGGTCTCTAGAATGTCAAAAATTTTCCCCTGGTTTTCTGTATCCACCTATGATATTTAAGGCTTTATTACTCTTTCTTCCGTATATTTTTACGCACAAAAGTTCACCATCTTCATCAACCCATATTAAATTACTAAGAATTTCATCTTTTACGCATATAAATACACCTCCACCTCTCTGGTTTCGATCCCTTCTATAAGTAGTAAACCCGCCTGGAAAGATTTCTTTAGAATCAATATCATTTTTTAACCACGACTCGGTACTGACAATTACATCTGCTTCTGTTGCCTCAACTAGGGTTGCAAACTCTTTACATTTATTTAAGATACTCCTACAATTTACCTGAAGAATTCTTATTCCCTTACCTGGATTTTTGACTTCTTTATTATACGATATATGGCCCCCGTCTTCAACATCTTTCATCATCTTCTTCATGGTGTCAGCACCTCTGTGGTCCTCTTCTTGTTTCCCTGCTTGGCGTGTTGTATTACATTTCTCAGCAAACTCCCGAATTTTTCGCTATCTCTACTATTTAAATGTAAACCGTCCCGACCCAAGTCCTTATCACTTAACCAGCAGTTAGGATCCACGAAACACAAGTTTTGTTTAGCACACACCCAATCAATGCCTTCATTGATATAATCCACTAATCCCTCCTTCTAATTATTCCACTCACTACTATATTTGCTTTCTTAAACTTTTTCTTTGCTGTTGCACACATCCCAAATCAATCTGATGGCGTGGTCTTCAGTCCGAGCACTTTTTATATCATTTGTTCCTACATGGATTACGATTATGGGTGTTGATGACAAAATAGTTGCCTTGATGCCTTGGAACAATTGAAAATTATAAAATTGTAAGGATTAAAATGAACTTCTATTTCAGTACCATTCATCTCTATTAAGTTTGTTTAAAGAATTTGTATATACTTTTTAACTTTCATCGTTCATTCATTTAGCCTTCCTTTCATACACCCCTTTTCTACCATCACTCAAACCACCATCCAATCAGTTTTAGTTTAACCCCCCCCCCCACCCCTTTCCCCCTCTCCAATCTCTTTCTCCCTGTTTATCTAGCTGTTGGTTTCACTGCATTGCCTGATGCTACAATCGTATTGAAACGTTGTTTCAATAAAAAATTTTCATGGAAGATACATAGGTTATTGTCTTTTGTATCATTGCATATCATGTATTTTAGGTGAATAATAATTAACGTTTTATGAATTCCCTAACACCATGCAGCTTTCATGAGAACAAAGGCATTTTAAATTAAATTAAATTTTATTCCCCATAAGGCCATTCAGTTAACCATTCATTGGACAATACAAATAGAAAACAAGCGAGTAAAATATGGAACGAAATATTGCTATACATAAGTTGTACAAACTGGATATCCATACGTAACAACGCACAAGCGCCCCTTCCCAACATGTAATGAACAGTCAAACATTGTATGAATTCCCTTCTTACATTTTTTGTTTTTCAATTTGTAAACAGCTTCTTTTATACGACTCCATCTAATAGTGTTCTATAGGAATTTAAAATTTATTTTTTTCCTTTTTAGCATGTATAAAAGCTATTAAAAATGTTATTTATTTTTTTGTCTTTAATTTGATGTGAAGCCATTGTTATTTTTTCAAAAGTCGACATTTATTTGATTTTACAATCCCTAGGTATTCCAGAGTCCAATATAAGCAGATACTCTCATTATCATAATCAACTCCAACAGTACTTATGCATGTACTTGAAGAGGTACAATAATATTAATTCACATTTGAATGTAGAATGTAATTCATAGAGAGTTGTTCAATGAAGAGCCACTTAACTATTTTTAAATACAATAATTTAGATGTTAATACTACAAATACCTTACAATATATAATTACATACATTTTCTTAAGATGACAAATGTGTACAGACTGTAAGATTTGCCCCAAGCAACCAAAATTATATCTGATTAATAAAATGTCCTCCAATTGGGTATTGATTTATAAGAAGGAATGGATATAAGTGACTGGTAGGAATAACTATGGGAAAGAGACAGTAAAGAAGAGCAGTAGGGAGAGACTTAAAGAGGAAAGGGAGTTGAAGAGAAAGAGATAAGGAGGAGACGAGGGATTGTGGAAGCATTGAGTGAGAAGGGATGATTTATATAGGGAATTAAATGCACCTATATAGATGGATATATTAAAATTGATTCCCGTTGCCGTAATTTTTGGACGATTACTTGTGATGTTATGTACATAATAAAGAAGATGCCTGCTGAAATTCAAAACGTAAAACGTTTTCAAGAAGGAGAAGGTCAGGGAAATTGTAATACAGCAAACTGCATTTATTATGTACGAGCCTAGAGTTGAATAGCATATTGTATTCTCTTTCCCATTCTGCTTTATCCCCATCCTCACTTGCACTCCCCTCCCTCTCCCTTTTTATTCTGTCCTCCTTCACAGCTCGGGGAGATTCATTGAACACGATTAGAAAAAAATAGTTGCTTTTTTAAATGCAAGCATATTAAGCAGGAGAATGATGACAACAATATCAAGGACCTAAAATGATAAAATTAATAAAAACGTGAATCTTGGAAGAAATGCAATTGAGAAATAAAATTCGATCATAAAAAAAATTATCTACAATCTATTATCTTTATGGTCATGCAGATATCGCCTCAATATCTTATATTTTAATATAATAACCAAAAAAGTCTGCATGTCAGGACATAAACTTTTACATTTTTCCATGGGGAATGGAGACGAAACCGAATTCACATTGCTGTACTAAGTATCCTCTTGAAATCAAACACACACACACACAGAAAGAAAATAAGACTTACATATTCATGAACTATTTTTCTTCAAGCGGAGTCTCTAATGTGCGTTTTTGCATTTGACAAAATACTTCACTAAAAATAACAAATTCGCATTAATCCTTGATCCCTCTTCAGTTTCAAGCAACGAATGCTAATATGTGTGCACATTTTGTTTAAGATGACAACGACAAATTCCAAGTTGCTTAATTCTAAAACTCCAAAGAAGGTAAGAAATGACTATATTTCTAATTCTAAAGTATTTTGAAATTAGAAATTAGTGCCCATCTTATACACTACATGCAGATGGCAAGTGCACCGCCACTGCTTAGCATTTTTTAAAATTATGCAACAATAAATTGCTGGGTTTTTCTACTTTTGATCTTATATTATATTACTGTAATCGTCATAGGCGAACTTTTTGGTAAGTTGGTTATAGTCTATTGGGAAGCTGGTGTTTTCGGCTATTTTTGTCATCTATAATTTGTAAAGAGGCGGAGATTTCCTTTATTTAACGGTACTAAATTCAACTGGAAATGTTAAATACTTTCTTTTTTAAGGGGGTTTTCCGACACCCCTGCACTCCATAAGAAAAGCATTAGAGTCAGTTTCGGGCATTATAAAATCGCATTTTAAAATTAGTTAGAATCAAGATACAAAGTCGGGACCTAAACGGTTGTGTTGGAAAAAGAAATAAGTTCATTTTGGTTACCGTGAAAATTCAAGTACATTCCGAATTACCTGATAAATCCGTTTTTAATACGAAAAAACGCGACTTTTAAACAATGAGAATTGCCACCTCATTTTTTCAGAGAGATATTTCATCATTGAAAATATTTCTTTATTTCAAAAGATTTCTCCTCTGGACCGATTTTCGTTTTTTCTTTATGGGCCAATAATAGAGTAAAACAATCACTAATTATTACAATATTAGGAATATTATAAATTTTCCACATGGGGTTAATAATGCCACACATTTTCGCCAAAGTTTAAATTTGTAGCACATTTAGAAGTAAAATAACATTTGTCTAATTGTTTAAAATTATTGAAATTAGTATCCTCCTATATGTTATATCCTCCTCCTCTATAAGAAACGTCTATATATAATGACTAGTAGAAGGTGCTTGCATACTGCAAGCATTTCATCTCACCTAGAAAAAACATTAATTTTTTAGAGAGATATTTCATCATGGGAAATATTTCTTTAATTCAAAAGATTTTTCCTAGTGACCAAATTTCTACATCTACATCTGCAATGCAAGCATCTTCTACTAGTACTAGTTATATATAGACGTTCCTTACAGAGGAGGATATAACATACATTTAACAGGAGGATACTAATGTTTTGGCACTTCTAGATGAGCTGGAGATTCGACATTTTTTTCTTAGGTAGAATTTTGTGCAAAACCGACAATCATCCTCTCACATCTATCACCTCTTACTAATAAGCGTGTGGCATTAACAGAGAAGTACGGAATTTTAGACTAGGGAATCCCAGGGTTCTCCCTCCCCTCTGACATTTAGCATCTTGTACAGAAATAATGCCACTGGATGATATACAGGGTGTCTGGTGACTTTGTCATGTCATGTCATGTGTGCGCCGAGTTCAGTGATCTTGAAGGACGCCTGTGCTGAATATTTTCTCTAGGAGTGTACTTTCTTTCGTTCGTCTTATAGTCTCTTTATATTTTAAAAGTTATTTTGTCAATCATTTACATTCATATTTATTATTAACCATCTCGAAAAAATATTTTTATCTTTTTTGAGCAGTGAACGGAAAAGCTTGAAATGCGTTGTTAGCAGTCAAGGCATCGCTCTGCCCGCCCGCATATATGCGTCGATAGCAGCGAAAGGGTTAAGTGATTTTGAGGAAAAACTGTCATATGAACTTGTGTCCGATTCTCTTTTGTTACGGAACTACGGGCAATTGAAATTATCTCGTACTTTGATTTGTTCAACTTAATGTCTGAAAAAATGCATTGTTTAAATAATTTCGTATACATTGTTAATTGTTGAATTATTATTTAAATAATCATTAATTTACAATACTTAATCCATTGTTACAACAATTGTTCAAAATGGCCGCCTTCAGCTTTGATGCACAATCTGAGCCGTTTGATTAGGGAACGTGAAACAGCATGAAGAACTGCAGTGTTATTAACGTGCCTCACAGCATCGAAAATTCGGTGAATAAGTTCTTCCCTCGTGCTCACTTTGGCTTCATACACAATGTTTTTCATTTGCCCCCACACATGGAAACCCAACGGAATGAGATCCGGATACCTCAGTGGCCAATCCTGCGCACCGCCACGACTGATCCATCGGTTAGGGATCTTCTTGTTAAGATACAGCGTAGTGTTCCTACTAAAATGGGGGAGTGCCCCGCCATGCTGGTAGTACATCTGAAGTCGTGTTTGCAGAGGAATGTCTTCTAAGAGACCCAGCATTTCATTTTCCAAAAAATTAGCATAAATGGCACCTGTCAGACCTGGCGGGAAGAAATACGGTCCAACCAGCTGGTTTCCAATGACACCGCACCACACGTTCACAGAAAAATGGAGGTGGAAGTAGCTTTCAACTGTTCAGTGAGAATTTTCGCGAGCCCATAAATGGTAGTTTCTCGTGTTGTTTATTCCATCACGAGTCAACTGTGCCTCATCCGTGAACAAGATGTAACGGTTCAGGCGGGAGTGTACATTTAACCAACGGCAGAATTTCAACCGACTAGCCATATCCCCGGGTTGAAGATCCCGAACTTGCTGGATATGGTATGGATAAAGTCCCTCATCATGCAATGTTTGCCAGACTCTCATTTGCGGAATGTTGAGGCGGGCGGACATTCCTCGTGTACTAAGACGTGGACTTCGCTGAACCATTTGAATAATGTTTTCCTCCTCATCCACATTAACTTGTACTGGACGTTC
Source organism: Tanypteryx hageni (assembly GCA_028673005.1). Taxonomy (NCBI): domain Eukaryota; kingdom Metazoa; phylum Arthropoda; class Insecta; order Odonata; family Petaluridae; genus Tanypteryx; species Tanypteryx hageni. The sequence continues at coordinate 113,224,348 of CM054117.1, read as the reverse complement.
AGCTCTCAAAGACACGGAAATGAGCCATTTTCTCGTAAATGTCGGTGAACTTGAATAAAAGTACGTCGATCTGGTGTTCTTTGTGGAAATCATCGTCGATATTCATACATGGCAGCAACGGAATTTCCATCGCAAAACCCGTACACGAAGTACATATCCGCATGCGCTTCATTTGAAAATGTAAACTGCATTATTGAAAGTTAATGATACCACACGTGTCACAGCGCACTACACTGACCGCTAGCTTATGTTCTACTGACATGCTGCCTGCGGGCTTGCAAATTACGTCCACGTCTGTTGTGCAAGCGTCATGCTTCTCATTGTTGTAACAATGGATTAAGTATTAATGTAAACGAATGATTATTTAAATAATATATTTTCAACAATTAACAATGTATACGAATAATTATTTAAACAATGCATTTTTTCAGTCATTAAGTTGTACAAATCAAAGGACGAGGTAATTCCAATTGCCAGTAGCTCTGTAACAAATGAGAATCGGACCCATGTTCATATGACATTTTTTACTCAAAATCACTTAAGGAATAAGATCCCGAAGTTATGACATAAAGTCACCGGACACCCTGTATAGTAACTTCTTTGGGACATGTGGCTTAGTTAGAATTATTCGTGATATCAGGCTGTACAAATTGATGGATTTTAATCAAAATCCTTATAGCCATTTTTGAATAAATCGAATTTTGTCTCAAAATATCCAAGAATAAATTGCATATCATTCGATTTTATGTACACGTTTGGGACCTAGAACCATGAACAGATGGACAGACAGATGGCATGGCAAAAACCACTTTTATGGACTCAGGGACATTCATCAAAATCTCAAAGTCAAATTTTTTCACGATTACAATACTTTCGTAATATACTATGTACATGAGAAAGTAAAAATTCCCATATGGAAGTGTTTAAGCATTACATAACCCAATTTAGTGGTGGGGGTTTGCTGAATGGTTATAGCGTGTTACATTGAGGGTAGAGGGTTCAAGCTTGTACTACATATATAGCACTCAAGGCTGTAGATAGTTTCGTAAAGGGGGGGGTTTAATGAAAAATAATTTCCAAGTTTTAATATTTTAATACATTACTATAAGTATCATAAAAATAGATTTTATTTAAATAAAAAAATGTAAAATAAAAATTATTCTCTAAATTACAAATTCTTTTTTTCTATTTTTTAAAGCAAATTTGGATATAATATCATCTACATTTAAAGGCACACTGCGATGCACACTCATCAATGCCAAACCCGTTAGACGTTCATCTCCCATTGAATTCCTAAGCCAGGTTTTAAGGTGTCTTAAAGAAGAAAAACATCTTTCAGGGGTTGCTGTAGAGCAGGGAAAGGTAGCAAGAATCTTTAATAGTCTTTTTATACTAGGAAAAAGCATATCATCGCAAACTTTGAACGCCTCTAATGCTGGTTTTGGCAAATCATCTTCTGTCTGCAAATTCCATTTACACTGCCATATTTCAAATTCTACTTTAAGTCGTCCAAAGTCTTCACCATAAATTTTACAAGTCTGTTGGAAAATTTCTGGCTTTTCATTTTTACATTTAGTAGGAAGCAGTAGCTGCAGTTTAGCTATTAGTTTATTATGTGCTGAGAAGCGATCCTTTAATTCAGTTAAAAAGTGATCAAGAAATGGTATAAATAAATTATGCTGGTAATATTCATTTGCGTCATTTGATGGGGCATTTTGATGCTCTGATTATCTTCCAATTACTCTGGGTTTGATCATTTCACTCCCAACGTTGTGCAACATGCTTTCTGCCAACAGATATATTTCATTGAATGAGTCTTCACTGTTTATATGCATTGATTGTATCACATTAATGATTAAATCAACGTGCTCACAACATTCTACTAAATCCACATTTACTTTCTGAAGACTTTTACATAAATTTACACTATAAGAAAATATCTTGTTTAATGTCAATAATGCAACTACAAATTCTGCACTAGTTATAGAAAATAATAATTGATAAGCCTGATCAGAGGTTTCTTTTGTTCCGGATTCTTGAAGTTGCTGCAGAGCTTCTACTATTGTAGAATGCAATTCCACAAAACGGGATACGGAATCATGTTTTTCAGACCATCTCGTTTCGCATAAACCTAGAACTGTTTTATGAGTTAGCCTTTTATTTTCTTTTGCTATTTTCTCTAGAATATTGTTTCTCTGAGAAGACAGACAAAAGTAATTCACAGCTGTTTTAATAACGCCAATACAATTTCTAATGACTGACAAATCGCAAGAATATGCAATAACTAAATTTAAAGCATGGGCACTGCAATGCACAAATTGTGCTTTTGGGTATTTTTCTGATATTAATGTATGCACACCTCTGTACTTGCCACTCATGACAGCAGCCCCATCATAGCCTTGGCCAATCATGCTGTTCAGATTTACTCCAAGCTGCATCAATGTGGACAGGAGGATAGTAGCCAAACCCGAGGCAGTCACATCAGTTACAGGAATGAAACACAAAAAATCTTCTCGGATTAAGATTTCCTTACTATCAATATATCGAACACAAATTGCTAACATTTCTTTCCTGGAGATGTCTTGTGTCTCATCTGCCAATAATGAAAAACATTTAGCGTCGTTTATTCGAGAAACAATTGCATTTTGAATTATTTCTCCGCAAATTTCAACAATTTCATTCTGAATGGTTGGACTAGTATACATACTTTTGGAGCCAGAGGATGTAGAAAGATGATTTAAAAGTGCATTATCTCCCGATTTAGCACGGTATCGTAAAAGAGCCCTAAAGTTACCATCATTATAGTCTGGTTAATGGAGAGAAATGGGACCTGAATCTTTCGTGCCTCTCAGAGCAAGTTCTTGGCGACCACATAAAATTATGGTTTCTACTATAGAATGTAACTTTTCTCTGTTTTCCTTTACCTGACGCTTTCTTTCGGAATCTAGCATACACACTATATCAACTTGCTTTCCACTTATAACATTTAGAAAATTATCTGCATGCATACTAGCCTCAATATGATATTTTGTTTTCTCATGTTTTCCAAAATATTCTTTCGCATTCTTCCAGTTTAGATAGGCTGTTGTTACTAATGCTCCTAATGCTTGATCTCCTCTGCCTCCAACTTGGTGAGCAAACAATACACATATTTACAGAATGCTCCACCTGCTCGTTTTGAATAGACCAACCAGGGATACAATTTTAGCCATTTAAATTGGAAAGTTAGGTTCCTTTTACCAGAAACGGAAAATAAAATCCTCAGAAGGTATCCATGGGTTTTTTAGAGCCTGTTCCTTTACAAAATCTTCCAAGATAACTCCCCCTAAGAAATTGCCAATGTCTAGCTTGTGATATGTTTCACTGTCATCAGACTGTTCTTCGCTACAGAGAGTTATACTATCACCATCATTAGCACGTTTTTCTCTACAGAGAATTTCACTGTCACTGTCATCAACACGTTTTTCTCTACATGGAGAATTTAGGTTAAGTTGGTTCTTTTCTGTAGGTGTCACAGTATTTGCTACAGAACTGGATGGCACTGAATTGGTTTTAAATTCAACATCCTCCCTTTTTACGTTTGAGTTACTACTAGTGTTTTCTTTTGTTCTTTTGTTTGTCATGAAACCCAGTAAGGAAGTTTGGTTTAGTTTCTTCATGTCTCTAATTTAGGGTACTTTTTTCACTGTAAAACGATTATAATTTAAAAAGTTTTTAAATGAAATTTGTTTTATTTTATTATTGAAAAATAATAAAAGTTAGGACTATCTCAAATGAATCAATGAATTTAGAAGATGAACTTTTAGGAACAAAGAAGTATTTTATCCTGCAGTTTTCCCTTGCGCGGAGCCGTGCTATGGCGCCCAAATACGAGATTCCTCTTGCGGGAAAAGTTGGAATACACTTCTGAGTACCAGATACTACTATCCCACCACAACTTCTGAAGACCTGCCCTTGAGGGTGTGAGCGGCGCTGCCTCGGCAGTGAATAAGGGTGGTGCGGGTTTGCAGGAGTAGTTTCGTGCCTCCTGCCTTACGCTATGTTGCCCCCGAATCATCTGAATCGTCACTCTTTCAAAAGCATGTATGACTGACGCGCCAAATCTTCTAAAACTAGAAGTAGCAACGCCGCAGAGAATACACGTTGACCGTGGTGGAGGAGGGGTTTGAGTGTTTTGCTAGGAGCAAATCACAGTGATAAGAGTTTAAAGGGAGCACGGAAAGGGGAAGGGACATTCTGAAGCTTCACATTCCTTCCGAGGTTTCAGAAGATTTGGCAGTACAGTACACAGGGTTGCCAGATTGGGCGATTAATTGCGATTTTGGCGATTACAATCAGTGATTCGCGATTAGAAATTTGGCTTTTGCAACCGGTCACAAATTGGGCAATTTAGAGTTCAAACATTCAACTGTGCTATTCCAAAAAAATTAGACCTTTTAATAATAATTAGATGGAAGAAGAGGAGGCATTCCTGGAGGGTGTCACTTTGATTGTGGCCGCAGCTAAGGAATAACCCTAAATTTGTTTGTTTTTCCATCCTCACCATCTCTGTACCCATTCTAAATTCATGATTTTTGTGTTTCTTATGTTTTTCTCACGCAAATTAATGTTTGTATTAATTTTTTCTTAATATTTAAATAATTTTAAAAATATTTCGTATTGGTTTCGTTTTTCTCACTAGTTCAGCCCTAACCACCCATCTGAAAATGGAATTTTTTGAACCACCGTTTGTATAATAAAGAAGTATATTTGTCTTATGTCTCCTGCATAAACAAATGATAAACATTTTGATATAAAAGAATGTGCTCTTCAATTCAATTTATTTTACCTTTCCTGTGGCTCCAAAAACATAAATCTCACGTAATAAATTATAAAAGTATTCCTACTATTCAACAAATTGATGGAAATGTGCGACTTTGGGCAATTTGAAAGCGCTCCGATTGTGATTTTGCGGAGCTATCATCTGGCAACCCATCTACACTGATGAAGTGTGTTTTGAGCAGTTTATTTCACTTCCTTCACCCTATGAGTCACCCTTAAATGTTCCCCTCTCCAATGGTCAAACTTAGTGACCCTTCTACGTCACTAAGTAGCGCCTCATGTGCCTAAGCATAAATCCGCCCGTCTGAGTTGCAATTAAAAACTTAACATTTTGTGTTTTCCTCAGTCATTATTTCTTTAGGTTCTTAAGAAAGGAGAATCCGTAAGGGGGGGGTTTGAACCCCTCAAACCCCCCCCAATATATATATGGCCCTGATAGCACTCTTTCATTAAATCAATACATTTTTAGTACTCCTCACACTCTGGACCAGTATACATTTCATTAATTTTGATAAAATTAGAGAGATCCGATACATTTACTTTTGTTAATTCACCATTTAGTAAATGTGGTGTTAAGTAATTTGTTTCAATTATTTTGGAAAGTTTCACTGACTCTGGTTTAATCCAATGAATGAGTGGAGATTTGCTTTGAAAGAGAGCATTTAATTTGTTCATGTAATCCAAAGCATATCGTATTTACTCATGTACCCCACGCACTCCTATTTTTGGGCCGGTCCGGAGGGAAAAAAATTTATTTAAGCAGGAATAAGTTTCAAAGAAATAAAATCGGACTCTTCAATGGTTCTCACTCCCTGAAACAAGTTTCGCTCAAATTAAGTATCTTGACTTCCAAATTCAATTCAAAAAGAAAGTTCACCAATCCGCGATAGATTCCGAGTTGAGAATTATCTCCCTCTCCTCCCTACTAGGTGACGTAATTTATTGGGCGATCTCTTTATGCCAATACTAGCAGAAATCTCCTCATCTTTCATAGTCTTTTTTTCTGTTAACCTCTTAATAGTTTTTAATGTAATATTACGCAACTTGGTCCACAATTTACCCTGTTTTGAGGTAATATCAAAGCAAACTTTAACATATTACACACTTTATCTTTAGTAAAATTACGCACCGATGTGGAGCTTCACGTATGCTTATTTCTGACGTAATATGGTGCTCAGTATCGATAGCCTGTACAGTAAGGTCCTCTCTCGTACCAGCAGCAGACCAGCTTTGGTGGCTGGGAAACACTGACCTAAACGCTTTTTGGTCGCATAGATATGCGTATACTTAGTAGAATTCAATGTCTTCTGCATATATAGACGTAGATGCAATCATATTGCAGAAAATTTACTATTGATAAAATTGATATTACTTTGTCAGAAAACCCCGTCTACGACGCACACCCCCTTTTTTCGCCGGTGTTCTGGGTAAAAAGGTGTGTGGGGTACACGAGTAAATATGGTATTTCAAAAATATTAGGTAAGCTTTAAGTTCTGGATTACACATTGCATCATATATTTCTTTTGCTTTTTGACTTTTTTGATCGACACAAGTTGTGTATAGTTAAACAGGGCATCCCACAGCACTAATATTCTGTTTACACAAGGGTGTACAGCTAACAGCTAACTTGTTTAACTTGGTTTTAACATAGATAACTTTAAATGGAGAAAATGTTCAATCATATCCTCAATTTCTTCTTTCTTTTTAACACTATTTGCTGGATAGCTAGTGATATTTGTTATAAACTGCTCTACGAAATCAGGCAAAACTGTAGAAGCTGAACTTGATATCAAGGTTGATGTATGGCAAATACATCTTAGCAAAACAACATTTGGAACATCCTCTCTAAGTTTCGAGAAAAAGGAATTCTTTGCTTCTATCTATCTATTGCCCGCAAATTTTTACTCCAAGGGAACGACAAAATGAACAGAAATTTTAATTTCATTGAAAATTTCCCAGAATTTAACAGATTTCCAAGAAAATTCCCATTTTGACACATTTTCCTCAAAAATTCCCAGAATTTGGGAATATTTCCCATGATATAGAAGCACTGGTGATATCCCAAGTCTTTAAGCCCCGAGTATCCTCGCCACATATCTGTCTTGAGAACCGATCCTTTGGCTACAAATTGGCAAATAACACCTTCCAGAGATTGTGAATTCCTGTTTTTAACCATGCATAGGAATGTGTTGAGTGTCATCCTATCAATTACACTGACTACCCATTTAGTCCTAATCAGTCTCCCATGGTTTTATTTCCGACAACAAAAACCGCTCGCATCAATCTCAACTGTGTCCTGGACCTCCAATTTAAGGCCCCCAGCTTGCGCTTCATATGCCTGTGCATAAATCAGTCTTTGAACAGGTGCCAAAATTTGAGGACCCCTTGAGCTTGAGGCCCGGGCCAAATGGCCCTCCTGGCCCCCCTCTCATAGGGCCTGTGTATATATATATAAACTACTCTCCCGTTATCCGCAATCGGAGTATCTGCAAATTCACGTATCTGCAAGTTGGTTTTATCTCCCATTACCCAGTATTCGCAAGCAAGGTCTCGCATATCTGTGAATCTCTCCAACATGTTATTTTAAGCAACCTCTTTAAGGACTGAGTTTTTTATAAACATTTTGTTTAGTAGCGATTAATAAGTAAAAATTGATCTTTTATTTATTTATTGTACCCATAAGAAATGATAATATAAAAGTTGTAAAAATAATTTTGACTTTTCCAATTAAAATCATTATTATTAAGTTTAGTGTTCAATTTTCTTTTGATTGGCTGTTCGCTTTCAATATCGTTATTTCAGTCATTAGGAGTAGAATTGCTTTTAGTAGTAAGAAAATTGCTACACAATTCTTCTAAATCTTTGAAATCGTGTTCACTTTGACTGTAAGAGCTTAATTTTTATAAATTCAAGAATTTCATAATCTTGCCATGTCCGACTTGTATTCATATGTCCCATGCTATTTACTACATATGCCGTGACTTGGCCATAAATATGTATTAGGAAACCTTTTTACTTTTGATAGCAGTATCTCTCAGATAAGCAGTAATCAGTATATACTTATAGTATCTGAGTAATATTCTTTTACAGTATATAATATAGTATTTAATATTTTAGTTTTCCTTTTAGAACTACGAACGTAGGTAACAGTTTGTAGTTCTCAAAGGAAAGTTAAAAATAACGCAGATACACACGGCTGTTATTTCTTTTATCCCTAGTAAAATACAATGCTAATATGTAGTAATTTACTCAATGTAATACGATTTCTTTCATAAAAAATGGACGAATTCAATTATTATTCTTTAATTACTATATGAGGATCCCCAACCTTACTTGAGACAAACCGGAATGAATGTAACTGATGAAATATTCTTCAAATTCATATAGGTGATATTGTCTAATACTATTACCAGTAAAAATAAGCCTAAATAGCGCATAAAATTTTTTGAAATTACTTCTTTTGTATGGTGACCCTATCCCAAGATATAATGTAAACATAAGGCCCAGTATCCGCGACGTTTTTGCAGATATTGGGGGAGTAGTGTATATATATATACACAACATCACCTACCCCATCACCTCTAGAAGCAACTGCACCACCCGTAACGTCATTTACCTCCTCACCTGCACCCTATGTCCCGCATTTTACGTTGGCCTCACCAGCAATCCGTTAAACATCCGTATGAATGGTCACCGGAATAGCATTATTCTCAGACGCCCCCTCCCAGTTGCATTACATGCCAATGCCCACAATGTCCCCTTCAATAGTTGTTACAATTTAAGGCCTTACCCAATGACACTCCTGCCCCCTTCGACAATGGGAACTAGCCCATGTACATCTTCTTGACTCTTTCTCCTCCCCTGGCCTCAACCTCCGCTAACCCTATTGGCCCTCTTACAATGTCTCCTATAGTTACATTGTAGCTATTCGCACTTTACCTTACCACACTCCCTCCTTATTGGCTATCCACCCTTCCCCGTCTCCTTCTCACATCACCTTGTCATTCTCTGCCCAGTGTGTCACTTTCTGTTACTCTCTCTCCATCGCTGATGAAGGGCATATGCCCGAAAAGCTTACGTGTTTTTGTGTAAGGGTGTTTTCTATATGTGTCTTTGATGCCCCCAGCAGCCTGCCAACTTGGTCCTCAACTTGGTGTCTGCTGGGCTTCCTTCAACACCTTGTTGCCACCCTAATCACTACCTTTCCTTTTCCTTAAGTTTATATATATATATATATATATATATATATATATATATATATATATATATATATATATATATATATATATATATATATGAAACTAGTGAATGGATTCAAAATTTTTTTTAGTGTGATAAATTTTGAAGCAAGGCTCCCGAGTTTTCCACTCCACAACCTTCACACCAAATTCTTGTTTCCTTTCTCTTGTGCTTTCCATTATCATTTCTTTTGCCACACACACTGCACATTGTCATCTAGGCTTCTTTCTGATGGGAATATGACTTGCAAAATGGCATCCAGTAAGCCTAAGAGGGGAAGGATTATTGCTAGGTCTTCCTTTTGGAGACTTGAAGTTAGGATCGGCATATTCCTCAATAGATTGCTCAATAATCAGTAAAAAATCGTAAATGACTTTTACTATAAGAATCAAACATTCCTATCAAATTTCAATCATCTACCTACTTGGTCACGAATAGTTCTTGATTCTTCCGCTATTTTATTACAGCTTTTTAAGAGCAGTGCCACAATCGAGTATAACAGGATGATTTAGCGCATTATTTAATTTTAAATAATATTGGTTGATTAGTATTTACTTAATCCCGTAACTGTTTCAATTCTTACTGCTTTCCCTCCAGTCCCTGTTCTAATTCATGTGGCTATTTAAACTTTAAATCCAGGTTTTGGATAAAAGTCAATAATTTTGTTTCTTTTTAAAATAATTTATTCGAACAAATTGTTAATTTCTTATCAATAGTTACACATTATTTTAAAAAGTAATAGCATTTTAAGAGAGTAAACTAGTAGTTTTTTGAGTGTGATATATCTTGTAGCACGGTGCTGCACAGAGTCCTTCAGCACACTGGTATCGTGATTCTTGCCATTGTCACTTGCACAGTATTCGGAATCACTCGCAGAAATGTCACTATCTGAATCACATTCACTGCACCGTAATAGGTATTCTTCATCACTATTGTCATTTTCTTCGCCTAATAGTGTAGTAATTGCATCGATACTCAGTTTATGTTTACTGGAAGCTGCTATCATAACTTCACTACGTATGGAATGTAAATTCGTTCTTCTTTTCTAAAATTTGGATTTCTATGCGACAAAAGTCTGTAATAGTGTCCATGTGTCCCAATAGAGGGACAGGCAATCATTGCAGATCGAGATATGGCAAAAACAAGCAATACGGAAAGGTCTGCATCGGTGCATGATGTAATATTTTACATCAATAACAGAGTGAATACGGAGTGAAATGACGTAATATTACATCAAAAACAGTTAAGGGGTTAATAGATTGAAGCTTTTCTTTGCTAATTTAAGATTATTTCCTGTGCTCAAGTTACTCTTTCCTGTCATGATTTATTTAAATTATTTTTCCTCCATTTGCTCATAAATAGAAGAGGAGACTACAGCGAGTAAAACTATGGATTGAAGCTTCGACTCAGGTTGGAATCAAATCCTCTATTTGCTGTTGAAAATTTATCTTACAGAAGAAATGAAGCAAAATAGCTATGGTGCATGACAATTGAACTGATTGTGTTGAAACTGAAGAACTCGGATGGTGATTAGCCAGCACAAAAGTAAACAAAAACATAAAACAAAACCTGAAAATATGCGCACAGTGCACATTATTTTATCTGTTCTGTACACTATTTATTTTTTAATTTAAATAAAAATTTGTCCCAAGATGCCAATTACACTATCAAAATTGCACTAAACAATCTTACACTATGTTGAAAAGGTGGATTTTAGATGCACTGGTGCCCAAAGCATTTTACTAGGCTTGCATAATCTTGTATTTTCTATGTAAAATGTGAAATTTATTAGAGGAGTAAACTTGGGACCTGGGAAAAAATTCTGATAATTCACATTACTTTCTTGGCATGCAACATATAAATCACTGCCATCCCTGTGCTAGAGAGACAAGCATAGGTTTACAGGACATTACTCCTCTACAGGGACCCAACAGTCACACACCATACACTTTTGCTCACATCCTGCAGATTTTTTCACCGTGGTATGCAATGCAATGCAGGAAGTTAACCCTTACCAGTGACCAAAATGCATCCGTCTTTGTAGGAGGTTACTGCATGGCAGAAACTATATCAAGCACTCAATGAACAAAGGTAGTAATTTATCAAACGTTGTTTTCCCATGATGAACTCAGTCTGTTAAATTTAGGCATTAATTTTAGTTTAAATCCCAAAACCCCTTCTGTAGAAGAAGGTTGAGATGAATGTATGAGGTGGCAATGCATTTGTCATGTTGAGACTGTACTTACTAAATACTTTCTGCTGCTTCCTTATTATTTTCAATGAATTCTCTTTTTATTCCTAACCTTTCCATTATCCTGAATTTTTACTATTATTATCTGCTAATTGGGCATTGTTTATTTAATAGTTTAATGCAGATTTAATTGTTAATTGTTGCCATATTCTTCCTCTCATGAGATTCACATACAACACGTTATAGAAAGATTGAGCATGAAATTATCTTCGAAACTATAGGACGTAATCATGTGCTTTCATAGACTTTCTTTCTGTAAAAATGATACATTGTATGGGAAACTAATTGATTTATAGCTCACATATCTCATAAGAGATAGGGGAGAAAAATATGGGTTATTATGATAAATATTATAATTATTTATTTTCATCTTAAATAACTTATTTAAATGTAAGTTTATTGTAATTGTGATCAGTTTAATTAATATAATTTATATAAATACTAGGCCATTTTGTATCTTGTGGGTTATAATCCTTCATTAAAAAAAATTCAAAATCAACTTTTATTTAATTCATATTTGAACAATAGAAACAACAATTTTGACAAATGAGTTGTTTCTCTACTCTTCTTGTGGGTTTCCAAAAATTTTATTTTTATAGTTTCTTTCTATTTTTTGTCTCGGAATAAAATTTTGGCATTCTGTTTCTTTGCAGCATCAAGCAGTATCATCTTTTCCTATTTTTTCACCCCTCTATATGGTTGGATTTTGAATAAAAGTCGATTTTGAAATTTTTGAAAAATGCTTTATAACCTGCAAGATCTGTCATTTTTAATGTTGATAAACTCTTTTAACTTTAAATGGTGACAACTTTTATAAGCCATGTTTAATGCTGATATAAAATTTTCACTTTAAATGGATATTTAAATAGAAGTCAATTATTTCCTCAAATATTCATAATTGAAATTGCCCAAGAGTCACAAGACAGGTCACTAGTACATCCACACGAAAAATAAAAACTGTGCTAATTTTATCCATGTTCATGGATAGCACTCCACTCGCGTATATTTTATTTTATGTTGTTAATTGTCGAAGTTTTAATTCTCTTCGTACTGATTTATTTGTCATTTTCTTTGCCATTTCAGAACTTTTTAAAGAATGTCATGAAAAGATATATTGATCAAAGGACCATTGACAATGTTTGGTCACTCCTGGAAGAACACAAGCCGAAGGCTGGAGACAGTAAGGAAGCAGATGACTTGGCAAAAGAATTGAAAGAAATTGTTCCCAGTAAAGGGCAACTTGTAGAAGAGAGAATGCCAAAGGAAAAAGGAAGCAGCAAAATAAGCGAGGAAAATTTTGAGGGGAAAATGAGTCTAAATGAAAATGATGACGAAGAGAACAATATATACACTGAACAAAATGAAAGAAGTTTAAAGAAGGAAAGAAAGGAAAATGGGGATTATAGGAGCGGGAATGTTGCAGCGAAAGATGATAGCTATCAAAAAGAAACTGTAAAAAAAGAAAAGAAAAAGCATAAAAAAACAGATACTGAAAAAGTGACAATAGCAATGTCGAAAAATTCTGAAGAAGATGAGTTAGCGATGGAAATGGGCAAAGAAGAATCTCCAAAACTTAGCAAAAAGGAAAAAAAAGAAAGAAGGAAAAGGGAGAAGTATGAAGCGCAGTTGAAGAGCTTAGAGGGCAGTAAGAGTGAGATGGATGTTGACTCTTGCGAAGCGCAGGATGTCTCTTCTGCAGGGAGTGGAAGGCAAAAGAGAAAGAACAGAGAGAAAATGGAAAATGGCAGTGCGGTGGATGTTAGTGATAATGGCGTCTCAAAGGAGAAGGATGGCAGGAAGAGGAGGAAGCGTAAAGCCGATGTTAAAGCAGATGTTGATGCGGATAAAAGGCTTAAAGGAGGAAATGAAGCGCAAATGGAAGGAGCTGGATCAAATTCCCCAGGTGGAAAAGGTATGATTTTTATGGGCTATTTTAAACTTTTCAGACTCAAATTTAAATTTTCGTTTATACTAAAGAGATCCATGAAATTTCCATAGTTAGGCAGGCCGTCCTTTCATCCTGACCCCAGAGTCATCCTTTTGCTCAAGCAACCTGAAAATTTTTAAGGTCATACTGCGCTGAATATTCTAGAAATTTAAAAAGGAAGTCATTTGTGGTTTAATGCTTGTTTCTTACAGATTAGAATGTCTTCAACATTTACAATTTTATTTATTTGCGAGGGATTTCTGTGTACACTGATTTGACAGTAATGGCAAATTAACTCAACCATTCGCAAATTTAACCCTTGGTGTCATAATTAAGTTGTTGCCATCAATACGTAAGTAATGGTATTATAACAACTATGGATTTGACTTTTGTGGTGATTTCCAAGAGTTTATCCCCAGCATATATTGAGAGCTTTCTGTACTTATTTCCCATTCTCTTCTGTACTGTATTTTTTTTGCTTTTCCATTAACCTTGGGAGTCTTAAAGGTAACCCAAAGAGCTCAGCTAAGTTACCTCGAATTTTTCAAAATAATTTACATACCGTTTTTGCTCAAATATAATGTGCACCTCTTTGCCTAAAATGACTTTCATGAAAATCTACTTTGCATTATATTTACACACTTCTATGAATATTTTATGTTAGACGTTTCTTCCAGCAATATGACTCTCCCACTGCCACTTTAGCATCGTTATCTCTCCGTGATCCTCTGTGTTGTTAACGGATGCTGGACTATTCTGGCATTCATGGTCCTTGTTTTGCATCCATAGGTAAGAACATGCAGAACACATTGGCCATACAATCTTCTTTTCAGAAAGACTTGGGATACTTTCTGCCAAAAGCACACCACACCATCTTCACTCTCCGGTTGATTTCTTCAAGTAGTTATCCACCCATAGTGACGAGTTGGCCCAAGTAAACGTAATTTGTTACTTTTTTGAATTCTGCTCCATTGATATAAATATCTTCTCAGGATTTGTTTCATTCTAAGCCCAGCTAAGCCTGCTCCACTTCCTCAGTTTTTCTTCAGAGCTCTTCTCGGCTTCCTGCAAACAGTATGATGTTATCAGCAAATCGCAAGTGACTCGGATATTAAATTTTTTGGGACTTTTCAGGTGTAACTCGAATTTGAAAAAAAACATTCAGAGGGTATTAATCTGGTAATACTGGGTAAAAAATCTTAAAAATCCAAACCCTAATTACATATAACTCAACCTTAAATTTTGTATGCATGCTTTGAGTTAATTAATTATATTCTAATATTATTATTAATTTTATTGATTATTTTCATTAATATGTGGAGTTTACTTGTTGATGCTTGTGCTTTAATGCATTAATTTCTGGCACAGCCTAATTTTAATTTTTGTTTTACTTTGTAGATGTTAATGTTTCTGCATGTGATGACCATGACAAACCTAAAGGGAAGTTCAAATGGGACAGAATAATTCTGAATATTCTTCAATCTGTTCCTGACAATGAATTACCCATAAAACGTCTTCGGAAGAAGGTTTTAGCTGAATATCAACAGTCGTTAATGGCTGGAGGTGCATATGCAAATTCTTTGGCTGAAGCTTTGGGAATGTTTGAACGCAAATTGCATAAAGTTCCTGGTGTTAAAATACTTAAGGATCGGGCAAAAATAGTTAAATGCTCAGAATAGATACAGTGTTTACTTTAAAAATCTGCTGTGATTTGCTATCCTTGTTTTTAAAGAAAAATAGCTCAAAAATAAATATGTTAAAACAAAGGATTGTAATCATTTTGTAAGTGGTGTGTTAATTTTTTATATTTATGATGATAAAATTAAAATTTTCAATCAATGGAATTGTTTTATTTATCAACCATAATTAAAGCAGAAAACCTTCAAGAAATTGTTTGTCCGATTACTTCTTTTTTATTGCAACCACTTTAAGAATGAAATTGACTATTATAATTTGGCAAATTAGATTGTTTTAAAAATATAGCAATAGGTATTTATTGAGGATTTCTCAATAAAAGTTGATTCAGTATTGCATAACTTACCGGTGTATATTTTGTGTTTACCAGCAAAAAATACAGACTTATGAGAGACATTCAAATAAACCCCGCAAAATCATCATAAAAAATAGTAAAAATCTTGTCATGTCTGGAGTCCCTTTATTAATGATACACATTGTAAGGATTCCACTGGATCAGAGGGGTGGTGGTGGCAGAATGGTTAGGGCATTGGCCTTCCACGTAGCAGTCCTAGGTTTGAATCCAGCTGAGGTAGGATTTTTCAACCTGGGATCGTCCCATCCCCTACTTGTGTGAGTTAAGGAGACTGTGCAAGTGAGTGCTCTGTCCTTCAGAAGGGATTTTAAGCAGTTGGCCCCCTTGGTGCTCTCTATAAAGTTGTTACTACAATAATCCAAGAGGATAATTAGCCAGAAATACAAACAAACAATCCGCTGGATCAGATTTGACATTTCAGGTTTGCATTCATATCTTTAATAGTTTTATCTTCATCAAGTACTCCTCATTGAGTGCAAATTCACTTTCAGAGATCTCTTGGTAGAAACTGACTGACACTGGAATCCTGAAATCTGTTGCTTTTTCACCAATTCTGTAGATAGTACTTTTAAGAAATATCACCTCGTCATTTAGTTTTGAACATTTTGTTAATACAGAATGAGAAATAAAATGAAAAAATACCTTGTTCCTTTAGTGGTGGCAGGCGGCGACAAGTGGGAGGGGAAGGGAGAGACTTGGGAGGGGATCCTTTAAGGGGAAAGTCATGCGCAGCAGCACTTTTTGGGTTTGGACGAGTCCATCATAAGCGCTGGAACCCTGGAGGGGAATGGTACTTCTCCTTATGGCAGCACAATGTTCCTTGTCACACTCTTCTTGAGACCGAGCCTAGGCTGACATTTCCCGCGTTGCGTGCTATCTTTATCATTGTTAATTTTTGTTACTGTTTAATACCGTCATCGTTTTCTTATTCTTTTTTATTGATTATTATTGTTAACGTTTTTAGGTGTTCTTTACAATAAGTAAAAAAAGAGTGCCTTATGGTCAGGTCGTGTCCATCCGTATTTCATCTCTGAAACTACTGGGTGGATGTTGATGAAATTTAGGACATAGGGGTAAAGAAACTAAGAAAATGATATGACACCTAATCGGGAGTGCCACTTTATTGGTGACAAAAAATGAACTTTTCTTTATATCATTAAACGACTTTGTGGAACTAGTCAAATAGCATATGTTTTGTTCAGTATTTACATTTTTATCATAGGCATAGTCAATTTCAGGAAAATCAAATGGAAATGTCATTTTGAATTGAATTGAAATTGAAAAATTTTCCCATGTTTTCTAATTACTGTCAACGAAAATTATCTTCATGGCAACAGACGTAAACAATACCTGGTGTAAATACCTAATTAGTTTAATTGTATTTCATGCACACGCAACATTTGGAAAATGAAGGGAAATGGATAATCTATGATGAAGAAATTAATGTAAATATGTTTATTTTCTTTGAGTGTACACAGCGTTTGTAAGTGAAAAGAAATGGGTAATATACGACAAAGGAATGAACGTGCACTTCAAGATTATATTACTATATACTATTCGAGTGAGGTATGTTTTAAGTAATTGTTGATTGTTTTATTAATTATAACTGATTAGGAAATTAGTTGGTGAATCAAAAATTCGATATTTTTTGCATTTCCAGGCATTTCAGTTCGTAGACCAGTGGCGGCCGCTGGCATAGGGCCATGCAGCCATGGCCCTACCAAAATTCACAGAAAGAAAAATGCACTATAAATAATTGTTTTTGAACAGATTGATCTCATTTTTGAGTCTTGAATAAGTTTAATTTGTCATTGAGCAGCACAATACTCCGGTCAGTAAGAGAATTTACAGGAGTTGGCGGCGAGTCTGGCGGGGAGCTCCCCCACTCCAATGGGGCCACCGCCTAGCTGGCTCGGTCACAAGACGTGGATCGCATGCGCACTACATGCTTTTCTCTCCATCTCCTACCCTCTCCTGCGCTTGAGAATTATCTACCGTTGGGGCCAAGTTCAGTTTGGCTCAGCTCGGCTGGCATTCAAGCTAGCAGGTCGATGCAGTGCTGGTGAGCGTAAATGTTTCAATTCTCCACAATAAATACAATAAGTGCTTTATTAAAACAGCCGTTTTGTCATTGTTTTACGATGATAAACTCAAAATAAAACGAATGCGAAGACCCCTCCCTAAATTGAATTTAGTTAAAAAAACAAGTGTGCCAACAAACAGGAAAAGTGTCATAAATTTAATGCCTTATTTAAAGAACAATTGGCTGTGGGTGTATGATGAAAAAATGCATTTTTTTTGTTTTCCTTGTGTTTTTTCCAAGGAGATGTCAGCTGGTCGAGGAACAGGATTTCGGACTTAGTACACAATTGGGAAAAAATGAGGGCTCACAAAAAATCTAAACAACATATGAACAATGTTTTGAGTCAATTGTTGCTGGGTAAAACAAATATTTGAAGTCAGTTTAACTCACAGAATCAGCTAGCTATATCTAAACAACGAACAAGTAGGTAAAAATGGGTACGTATTAAATTTGATTATAAATTGTATACGTTTTTGTGGGGCATTAGAATTAGCATCGGATGAGTCCAGTTTAGTTCTGAGTTAGATAAAGACTTAAAAGTTCACCTAAATCAGCTGTTTTTAAAGGTTAGAAGTATACCACGAAGTTCTCAAAGAAATTAAAAAAGCAGATTATGTAGCGTTGATAACCGATGAAACTACTGACGTGTCATGTCAACTTCAGTTATTCATTGTATTACGTTACATTGTAGGCAGAAAACCGGTAGAAAGGTTCTGGAATTTTGTTTATCCTGACGGACATGATGCTCGTGTAATCGCAGATTGTATTTTTAAACAATTCGACCCCCTAATTAGTGACAGTCTGAATAAACTTATAGCACAAAGTTTTGATAGTGCTTCTGTTATGAGTGGACGTTTAAATGGCATTCAGAAACTGATAAAAGACAAGTATTCACTTGGTAATTTTGAACACTGTTACGCCCATCATAATCACAGAAATAAAAGATACATTTCAATTAACTGGACACCTTGTGGCTACAAATCTATTTGTGATCGAAGAATTTGATAATGGGGGACTGTCAAATATCGGGAATTATCGAAAATTTTATGAAGTTGTATTGTATGGCTATTGTTATAGGCAAATATAAAGTTTTTTCTTTAAATTTTAAACAGATATTTATAAAAAAAGCAATTTAAAACGGTCAAGTTAATGCTGAACCCGATCACATCCGATTGGTAGCCGAAGTTTGTCAAGTGTTTAGTGACGTCAGTGCATGCCACAAGCATGTTAGCCGATGCTAGCCGTGCTAGAAGACATTGTGCCGATATAGAAGTAGAAGCTTGAAAGACATAATTCTGTTGTTTTCGTCTATATTTCATCTTAGAAGAAATATTGGTAGAAGTACTGCACCTTCCTGCATTTATTTCGCTTTGTGTTTTGAAAAATGGCATCTGAAGGGTTTTGTGTAGCCAGATCTGATAATTTGCCCGACGTTGGTTCGTACATGTTTTTGCAGTACATTGGAAGTCGTAGGGAGCAATATTCAGATGTTGAATTGCGTGGAGTGAAGGCGGACAGATTTGTATTACATTTAATTGATAAAACAAGTTCGATGTAGTACTTTTATTTTCAGTTATTGTAATAGTACTATTATTTCGACTGAAACGCAGAAGACATGTAAAAGATAGATTGATGTCTTAAAACAGCCTTCCCATATTAAATGAATAAAACAACTCTAGTTTTAACTAATATTATAGAATATTTATTTATGCATTGTTTCCCATGCTGTCCTAGTGTCTACTAAGTAAAATATAGTTAGATAAGTATACAAAAGGTAATGGACGAGGCCGAGACTTTGTGGAATTCCACAATAAAATAACATGAACAATGATAGATAGTATTTTTCATTTATATTAAACTTTTGCTAATTTCCAAAAAATATTTTCGGTGAATAATCACCAGCCTTTACAGAATCATCAGATAAAATATTGACAAATATACAAAATTAATGTGAATAAACTTAGTTTCCGTGTGTTTTGTCTAGGAAATGTGGTGAAGTTTGTTATTTTATTACCTATACTTGTGAAAAGAAAAACTGTAGAAGTATTTGTAATAACTGCATGTCTCTTTTGTATATGACGCGAATTTCATCGTTGCTTTTATGGCTTTTTTCTCCCTTTGAGGTCAATGAGGAAAGACTATGTTAATAATGCTGTTGGATTTGTTAAACTGAAGCGAGAAGGACAAAGTAGCAAAAACCGCGGGCTTTCAGTATGGTTGTAAGCGTCGTAAGGCATGCGATGTTGTCACGTACCCCTTACTACTCTCTCTCCAACCAGGATGCCATTTTCACAGGATATTTAAAAATTATTTTAAATATTTTTTTGCATAATGAAGACGATTTAACAAAAAAATGTTCACAGGGAGTAATTAAGTCAATTACAAAGAATTAAAAAAAAACATAATGAAATATTTTGACAGTCCCCCATTACAGCAAAAAATTCCCCGACACGTATCTCACAAGGAGAGGTTGCGAAAATTGGGAAACGGATTTTAACGAAACTTTTACAGAAAAAATTTATTGAAAATAAGCAGATATGTGTTTGGGATTTTTGTCCCATGCTGCCTCGTTTTCGGGAAATTAATATTTTTAAAATGTTATTTTACGCTGATAAAGTAATCCGTCGCACTTTTAATTCTTCCTAACCTTTAAACCATACGAGATAACACAATGAAAATTGGTACGTAGGTGCATTTAGCAAGCCTTAAGATTTTGGTGTTTTAAAATTTTTTAACTATTAAAAGGAAAAAAAATTTCCATTAGAAAATACATTAAAAATTGAGTTTTCATAGTTTTCATTTGCTTATATAAATTCGACAAATTTACATTAAAAATTCGAAACCATAATTTTAAAGAAGAATGATCAAGGTTTCTTATTCTTACAGTCTTTTTTCATCTTCGATTTGAAATCGCTGGTACTTCACGTTTATTCCCCTTAATAGACAACATTTGAAGTTTTAACAATTAATACCTTGACGACAATGGCATTGTTAAATCCCAAGGACTTGTTGTTGTTTTAATCCATGTTCCTTTCCCTCTTCCTTTCTCCTTGCTAGAAACACGTAATAAGACATTGCCCTTCTAGATTTCTCATTGAAATTGCTTCATGGGTAATCTCCCTTTCACATCTAAAAAGAGATAGGGGAAGCACTAACCGTGAATTCTTTCGCAATTCTCAGTTTACACACAACTGCTAAGTACATATGTATCTATCTGTTTTCACCGCCTCTGAAAAAAATCCACAAAAACATGACAACAATGTTGTGAAGATGTATCATTTAAAGATCTTTTATTATTTACTAAGTTGACACGGATTTCTCGCCGAGTAAATCCCCTCGGGCACATGTCACTGTTTATGTACCGCTCCTATGAACGTATCACTCTTTACTCTTGCATACTACGAAGAGCTTGCTTTAATTACTGGTTATACCAGCTTGATTCATTAGATTGATCTTTTAAAGAGAAGCTGCTGCACATCAAGGTTTTACCAGGAAAAGATCTCGTACAGTAAAAAATGAGGACTTGGATAAGTGTTTTTGATTGATTAATGGAAGCTAGAGCTAGAAATATACTTATATCTGGGCCTATTTTGCAACAGAATGCTAGAGAAATGGCATTAAAAATGGGAGTATATAACTTTCAAGGTTCTAATGGATAGCTAGAAAAGTTTTAAATGCACTGGAACTTAAGAATTTTAAAAATGTGTGGGGAAGAAGCTTCTGTTAGTATAATTGTGAAAGAAGAGTGAAAAGAGACTTTGCATACAATTTTAATGGGTTATGATTTTAAATGCAGTTAAACGAGAACCTTGCCATGGAAGAAAAAAAGCAAGGAGAGAGAGACAGTCCTTTTCTTTACGAATGCAGATGGTACTGAAAAATTAGAGCCACTTGTGATTGGGAAATATAAATAACCCAGATGTTTTAAGAATATAAAAAAATTTCCGTGTTTATACAGGAATTCAAGAAAGTCATGGATAACTTCTGCTTTATTCAACAAGTGGTTAACCATGTTCGATTCAAAGATTAGCATGAAAAATAATCCTATTTCTGGACCAGTGCACTGCACATAAATGTGAGGGGAATAAATTGAAAAATATTAAAATAGTATTCTTTCCTTCAAATACCACAAGTAAACTACAACCATTAACTACAACCATTAGATCAAGGTATAGTTTCTACTATGAGAAATTACAGACAGCAGTTGGTCTCATATATTTTAAGAAATGCGGATGAATCAGATGATATTACCAGATGCAAATGGAATATATTGCAGGCCATGCATAGGTTTTGCCAATCATGAAATTCTGTCAAATCAGACTTTATTAATAAATGCTTTATAAAGACAGGATTTATGAGGGCAACATATGAGTAAGATGAAGTAGCAGATGATGAACATTTGTAATGGGATAAAAACAACTAGAGAATTCACACCCTAGTAACTTGTGGACCAACAGAGGGAGAAATGGTAGAAAAAGTGGGGATTGAAATTGAAGGGGAGAATATTGCAGATAACAAAGAAGAAGAAAATTATGACAGGGAAGTAATTACACCACTAAAAAAGCATGAATCGTATGAGGCTTTAATTTTTATAAATTTGGAGGATTATGATGATGATAATCTCTTGCTATTAAATAGAAAAGAAAATATTGTATCCAATTAATTTAAGAAAAAGATGACATTAACTGAAATTGCCAGCTTTTTCCACTATGCATTTATTGTTCATTTATGTTTTATAATTACATTGTGAATGTATTGAATCTATTTTATTATATAGATATAGTAATTGGACAAGATGATAGTTTTTTATTATGTTTGGGCATTCATAAATGATAATATACAGGTCTTACGGTAAACCTCTTTATAGTTAATATCTATTTATCCAAATTTCCAAAAATCAGGTTCGCTATATAGAGGTTTTACTGTATTTATGACTGCTACATCTGTCTGTTTGTGGGATCTTATTATAAAGAGGGAATACTGGGTGTAGACTGAAGGTAACAACTGATTGCTACCAAAAAGATGGAAAAGGGTCCATGGAAGGAGTCTAAGATTGGTTTGCGGCAAGGAGAGGAAAAGAGTGAGTCCACCTACAGGGAAAGTTCATAGAGCAGAAGTTATCACGAGAGAGCTAGTGTGAAAGCAATGGATTATAGCTTTTTAGAGTTATTTTATGGACTTCAGAAATAATGACAGTATTCAATTTTATCATCCACTACTAAATAATTTGAGAAAATTACCTTACACAAATGATAAATAACAGTTTGGGCTGTTGTAGATAAGAAAACAGAACAGCAATCGGAGATATGTAAATTACAAAACTTTTCTGATCAACCTAGTTTTACTATACATACAACATTGGTTACACACACTTTCGATCCTCCATCCAATCCCGAGTGAAAAAACACTGGATGACTGCCTAGATTCAGGAGAAAGCCGTGTGTTAGCTGGGCATAAAATTCATTATCATAATGCCACTGTACACTATATAGTTATTATATATATATTATATTCATAGATTAAAATGTACAACGAACGTGGATTATTTGCGAAATTTCAGCTCTGTAGCGTTTGTGGATCCAGAGATATAATGCATCAATGATTTTGAACGATGAAAACGCTCAAGCCAACTTTATTATGTGCGAAATTTCAGCTCTGTAGCGTTCAATTGGAGGACGAAAAATATAAAACTCACCCACGTTCCTGGTACATACATTTTAATCTATGAATATGAATATCAAGTTTTGATACGCGTTTCAACAATTTCATTCGAGAATACATATAAATAAATATGGACTATGTAAATAAAGAATTAAATCTGAAAAATTTAAAAAGCTTGAAGACTCAAAAGTAGATAGTAAAATAAATAAAAACAGGTTTTTCAATAGCATACTCTTTTATGATGCACTCAAAAGTAGAAAATAAATTTTTGTTGCCTCAAAATTTTCATCGAAATTTTCATTTTGTAAATTTGGTGTGAAGAATAAAACTGGGTGTCCTTTACATATTTACTTCTTGGCCACCCAGTTTTCAGTTTCTTTTCTTGTCTCTGCTGGAATCGTTTTTAGCTTCTAAAAAATGAAGCACCAAATTTCAGTCTTTCCACACTACAGAAGCTGACCTGAAGCTTGAGGCTACCCACCTAGTACTTAAAATTCGTCCAAACAGTTTGTTAATAAAGGATTTGATTCCTGAGACAGCTTGTACAGTATCACACACTGATAATTCTAACCTGTGAATAGCACAGTGTCATGCAACTCTTCTATCAATTTCTTAACTCTGGAACGATTTCCTAACATCACAGCTGTACCATCACAAGCAACAGAAAGTAAATGTTCACTAAAATAATCTTTTGTCATTCCAAGTGATTTGGGATGCTGAGACTATGAGGTAAAAATTCCTTTTCTCGTAACATCTTCCAGATCTATTAAATCAAAGAATAAATTTACTGGTGCACTCATTCTGCAATCTGGGATAAAAACTCATACATATAGAATCAATGTGGATTTCTTGCTCTTGGCTGTGCTTGACAATATTGATGCAGGCATTAGTGAATTAGTATGCGACCCATGTTGACACCATTAAGAGATTGCACATTAATTTCATCTTCAAAATTATACTGATTATTATTATTATTATACTGATTTTTTTTGCCACATTAGATGCAGTACGAAATACTCTGGTTGTTACTTCTTTTTTATGAGATAGCAATTTCATACAAACATTTTCTAGTGTTTCCTTTCCAGCTTCTGCCACAAATTTAACAGGCTTGAACTGTCTCTGTGGTCGAATAATTTTTTCACAATGATGTTAATTGTTGTTTTCGCGATTTGCTGTATGCTGAGATTTCATAATTGGCCCACTCTTTGGATATTTTCATTCCCATTTTTTTCTCTACCTCAAGCATCCTAATGTTTTGACACAGAATGCAACTAAGTTTCTGGTTCTTTGCACCTAATCAATCATACTTTTGACAAAATCATTCATCTGTTCCTAATTCCAGCAGCTAGGCCAATTATTTACATTCCACTCCTCAACTTCACCACAGGAATATTTAGATTTAGGAGTAGTTTCATTTTCTTTTTCAGTCTTAGTTTCTTCTTTGAGTTTGTTTTTTAGGCTGTGGTGTTGAAAAATAATCAGTTATCTTACTCATATTGGCACTAAACCACACTGATCCTGAACACTGGTGAACAGTAATCATGGCCAGTGCATTGTTTTAAGATTCATTTAAAATGTACTGTATTAAAAAACAACTGTTACTATTAATCCCATTACAGGTTGGATCCTAGTATTTACACACCAACAGAAGCTTTCAACACACTCCCAAAATAATGACAAACATGACACAAGACCACTAAGGAAAACTTGAAAATATCATAACGTGTGAAATTAGCACAGCTCTTGGTCCAATGTTTAATAGCATCTACTGCAGCCTACTGCTGAACTACTTGATAATGCACTGACAACCAAATATCGTCTTGTGAGATGGAAAAGTCCAAGACAATTGAAGTCTTACGCTGATTGTCAGAGGGTGAACATTGGGTGTCATTCGCTTCTGCCTTTCAAATGGACTATCTGTTGAAATCAAAGTTTTGTCCTATGCATTTACTTATGTCTTTTTTCTTTTTGCACTTTACAAATAATACAGTTTGTTTATTTTTGGGCTAAAATATCAGGAAAAAGTTGCCGGAACACCATTCCGGTGCATTCCTCCAGAAAAAAAGGACTACAAATAGGTATGAAGTGCTCATGAGATTTAAGGCTAAACAGGCGGTTCGTGTAGAAAAAAAGCAAAAAATAAATTTTAATTTCTACTTTTTGACAAGTGAATTTTTAAAATGACAATATAACAATATTTCATTCTCTATTTAGTTATGAAGCATTTGCTAAGCTAAAGTTAATTAACGATTCCTGTTGCAAGTTATTGTATTTAGTTTATTAAGTAGCTTTTGTTATAAGTATAAATGCTGTTCTATAATTATCTTTTCTTCTTTTTTTTGATATTATTTTTTCCTGCCTCAATTACAGCATAGGGGCAGTAAATTTTCACCTCGCTTACATGTATTTTTTTTAACTGAAACCAACTGTGCTCACATTTTCAAAGAAATGGAATACCAAATTAGCTTTCTTTGAAAAAATATTATTCATTATACGGAGTATAAATTTTTAGCAAATATTACTACGAGAGACAATGACTAATTAGATTTGCAATCATGAATGTTTTCATCTTGCAAATGCTTACATTAAAAATATAGTAAATCATATCACTGCAACCATGGGCAAGAAGGGACAGTTGCCCCCTCTGGATCATGCCTGTATCAAGGGAAAACATTTATATCTGGTTAGGTCAGGGGATTAACATGGTAATTTTTATGAGGTCAGGCAAGCAGGTGGGAGCCCACTGCAATATGCTTGAAACAAACCAATAAAATATTAAGCCTGCCAAACCCAACTGTGGGGGACTTGCCTATCCCCTTGCCCCCTCTTCTGGAAAGACTGTGGTGGACTTGCCTATCCTCTTGCCCCCCTCCTCCCTTCCCCCCAGAAAGACTGCGGGAGACTTGCCAATCCCCTTGCCCCTGGTAAAGATTCAGCGAATGCCCATGACTACAACATGAGCAACTTACTGTTCTATGAATCTTTTCCTAATTTCTGGAACACAAAAAAGCCAACCACTTAATCAGGAAAATATAAATGGAAAACATTTGAGGAAATTGTTTAAATAAGACAAATTTTGATTAAAACACATATATGAATAGTTTAATTTTATTTTCATACTGACAAGCAGAAAAGACTACAAAAATGGAAGTGCAACCTAAATCGGTTATGTGTTTTGAAAATGAAAGTTTTCAATAATCTATTGATAACACGGAATTTAAAATCAGAAAAATGTCTATCTACAGAACAGTTTAGAATGCATGACTTCAATTTCAGGTACCACTACGTACTCTTAACAATCAAAACTGTTACTGATAGTCATTTTTGTATCGAAAATGAGGTATTTAAACAAAATATTTTACAAAAAAGCAATAGCAAAATGAAACAAGTATCCTTCAATAGAATCTGGAACAAATTGTTTCCATTAATTATCTCCAGAGGTATGGGTTTTGAAAATGAATATCCTTACAAACATAACAATAGATATTTTAACATATCACTTAATATCATAAAAACAAACCACAATTCAATCACAGAGTTCCCTGATTTAATTAGAATGTGTATTTAACTGCATTAGGTATTTTATACAAAAACGAACAATTACTTGCCATTAAAGATATTGCCCATATTCTAGAAATTCTTCAGTCAAGAATCACAGATCCAATTTTCATCACCAATGAATCACATTCAAACACAAAGACGACCTCAGCCAGTGTCAAATGAAAAAGAAGCATCTGTCTTTTTAACACCACTTAAAAATGTTTCCTAAATACTGACAAAAGGTGATTCAGAAGATGGTGTGCAGAGATCACGTCTATGACATATAGAAAATGTGGAATGATCAAAGTACTACGGAATGCAAACAAAGCTATCTTATATTACATATCCATAAATTTTAATCTTAAATCCTCTCTGTTAAGTGTGAGTAGAAAGGTAAATAAATATTAAAATAAAACATTTTCACACAAAATTTACATTGTTTTGCTATATATTGACTATTACCTTCTCATGGTGGCTTTAATGGTAATTTTCCGACATCTCTTAAGACTCACATTAACTGTTTGTAAAATCATGACAATCGAATGAGCATTGGCAAGCCAGTGAGACATTAGGCCATTACCATGTTGAAGGTTGAAAATAAACTTAACATTCATCATATAAATTATATCCAAGTGGCTTGTGTATTGCTGCCATACTGATAAAATATCTTTTCCAGCATTCCTATGCTTTAATTCACTCATAAACAGTGAACTGGTAACCAAAACACATTCCATCTCCAAAACAGTTTCTATGGCGCAAGATTAAGTCCACAAAAATTCAACGAAAAATGTCTTTTTTATTATGATCATAGGAGCGATTTTCACCACATTGTTAAATATCTAATCTTATATCCATATGCTTATGATGCAAAAAATATTTCTTGTATAAAGATTAGAAAATGTGAATTGCTATACTTCTGTATACAGATATAAATACATCTTAAAAATACTGGCAAAATATTGCCATCTACTCTAATGTAAAAAGATCTTAATTAAGGCATTCCACTGATACATGCTAATTTGAAATCTAGCATGGAGAGATGGTCAATATTGCAATAGTCCTTTAGGATAAGGAATGTTAACTATGCATAAATCTGAACACAACGATTTCCACCAAAATCAGTAAAGAAATGTACTACTGTTTAGGAATGGTACAAATACATTAATTACACATCTCTGCTCGAATCCTTGATGAGATAGGGTAACAGATCAATTAGATAACAGCATGTGCACATTGGTTAAAGTCAATAAACTTGAACATATTCATTATTTGTATTTGTAACGCCCATTCATTTGTGGGAAATAAGCTTTCAAATGCTGACCTCGTCATAATCTCACAATGTCAACACAAAATGATAATTTATGAGTGTGAGCACCAAACATATTTGCTTTTAATTAGAGCAATTAGAGAGATTCTTAAGTTATTATTTGTTAATAAGCTTTTCTCACAAACAAAACAACTCCCTCTCGTAACATAATACTAGAGATTTATCCTTCAGTCATGGCCTTCGACTCCTAAAAGTTTGGCTGCATCATTGGCCGATTTGGAGAGTAGCATCTTGTCAATTATAGAACCATCTTGAATTCCCAGTAAATTACCAATCAAGTCCCCAGCACCAGCTGCTCCTCCTATGGCTCGGGTGGCTGCTGCCAGCCCGATCTCTTGTTGAGGAGCAAGTTTCCGTCTTTTTCCTTCTGTTTCCTCATCTTTGCCAGAAGAGAGTTTCTCCCAGTTGGTGTGGCTGGCGATTGTTCCTGAATCTCCTGACTTTTGTCTGGTTGCGATGGCTTCCTCATCGCTCGCTTCAGATGTGGCCACGACCAAAGGGTTTCCTGATGCTCTTTCTGCCGGAGAGTGCTTCTTGCGGTGTCGAAGCATGCTGTGCTTCAGAGTGAAGCGACGAGCACATATGTCGCAGGAAAAAGGTCGCTCTCCCGTGTGGGTCCTCATGTGCCGCCGAAGATCCTCGGCAGACCAAAAGCGACGCATGCAGAATGCGCAAACGACCTGTATAAATAATAACAAAAGATAATGTAACCTGCATGAAATGGTTCAATGAGTTTTAAGATAGTACAATTATATTGCACATCGATTCTGGATTATAATAAAAAATAAAAACATTAAAAATAAATTTAAAAAATAACATATTTCAGTAAAAAGTAAAAAATAAATTTAATAAATTTATTTTTTTAATTTTTAGTCTCCAGAGGTAAAACAATATGTTTTCTTAAACAGTTAATAAGGTAATAAATAATCTGCTGTGGAAATTTATATTACTGCGCATTTTCACTAGAAAGCCCCTATGCAGGGCCAGCTCATGTCTTGACAGCTTGAGAACAAAAGAAGAGAAAGGGGAGTTCTAGGACATGACCAGCTCAAAACCACCGGTTATTGGCTCACCCATCAGCCTTCTAAAAATCGACCCATATATATATATATATATATATATAATTATATATAGACGTTTCTTTCAGAGGAGGATATAACATACTAGTAGAAGGTGCTTGCATACTGCAAGCATTTAATCACACCTTGAAAAAAAATTAATTTTTCCGAGATATATTTTCATCATGAGAAATATTTCTTTAATTCTAAAGATTTCTCCTCTGGACGGGTTTTTGTTATTTTATTAGGGAACAATAATGGAGTAAAACAATCACTAATTTTTGCACTTTTCGAAATATTATACTTTTCCTACATTGATTTAATAATGTTTAGGCACTTCCAGATGAGCTAGAGATTCGAAATTTTTTTCTTAGGTAGAATTTTGTGCAAAACCGACGAGAAAAAACGAAAATCTTGAAAAAGTGCAACAATGCGGCCACTAAAAATTCTCAATTGTTTAAGCAAATTTTCACAGTTTATGTATTTCCGCATGTGCTACGGAGTTGAAATTTTTTCTATAAGTAGAATTCTTAAAAAAACGAAATAGAAATTATACAAATTTTTATATTTTAATTTGTTTGGCATTTAAAAATTCTTAAAGTTTAAACAAATAGATAACTGTTTAGGTACTACGGGATGAGCTAGGAAGCTGAAATTTTCAAATTATTTAGAGAGTAGTAAATTTGCACAAATAAACATTTCAATTTTACCATATATGAATTGCGGCGGCCGTTAAAAATTATTTAAATTTAAACAATTAGAAAAATATTATTTTGCTTCTAGAAGTGCTACAACTTTGAAATTTGGCTAAAATGTGTAGCATAATTACCCTATAATGAAAATAGTGTAAAATATTTAAAATTGCAACATTTAGGGATTGTTTTAAACTATTATTTTTACATGTGGGAAAAACGAAAATCGCTCTGGAGGTGAAATATTTAGAATTAAAAATTTTTTGTAATGATGAAATATGAAAAATGAATGTTTTTTTGTGTTGAGATGATATGCTTGCAGAATGCAAGCACCAACTACTAGTATATAATGATGGACGTTTCTTACAGAGGAGGATATAACATACATATAACAGGAGGATACCAATGTTTAGGCACTTCCAGATGAGCTGGAGATTCGACATTTTTTTCTTAGGTAGTATTTTGTGCAAAACCGACTAGAAAAAACGAAAATCTTGAGAAAGTGCAACAATGCGGCCGCTAAAAATTCGCAATTGTTTAAACACATTTTCAAGGTTAATGTATTTCCAAATGTGCTAAGGAGCTGAAATTTTTTTAGAGCTAGGATTTGTAAAAAAAACGAAATAAAGATTATGAAAATTTCGATATTTTAATTTGTTTGGCAGTTAAAAATTCTTAAAATTTGAACAAATAGGTAAATGTTTAGATACTACGGGGCGAGTTAGAGAGCTGAAATTTTTAAGTTGTTTAGAGTATGGTTATGTAAACGAATAAACATTTCAATGTATCCATGAAATTCTTATAGTGGCCGTTAAAAAGTATTTAAATTTAAACAATTAGATAAATGTTATTTCAGTTCTAAATTTCCAACAAAAATAAAATTTTGCAGAAATGTGTGGCATTATTAACCCAATGTGGAGAAAGTATAAAATTCTTAAAATTGCAAAGTTTTGGGATTGTTTTACTCCATTATTGTTCCATAAGGAAAACACGAAAATCGGTCCCGAGGAGAAATCTCCGAAAACTCGATGTTTTTCAAGGTGAGATGAAATGCTTGCAGTATGCAAGCACCTTCTACTAGTCATTCTATATAGACGTTCCTTACAGAGGAGGATATAACATACTAGTAGTTGGTGCTTGCATACTGCAAGCATTTCATCTCACCTTGAAAAAACATTCATTTTTCAGACAGACATTTCATCATTACAAATATTCTTTTAATTCTAAAAACTTCACCTAAGCAGCGATTTTCGTTTTTCCCACATGTAAAAATAATAGTTTAAAACAATCCCTAAATGTTGCAATTTTAAATATTTTACACTATTTTCATTATAGGGTAATTATGCTACACATTTTAGCCAAATTTCAAAGTTGTAGCACTTCTAGAAGCAAAATAATATTTTTCTAATTGTTTAAATTTAAATAATTTTTAACGGCCGCCGCAATTCATATATGGTAAAATTGAAATGTTTATTTGTGCAAATTTACTACTCTCTAAATAATTTGAAAATTTCAGCTTCCTAGCTCATCCCGTAGTACCTAAACAGTTATCTATTTGTTTAAACTTTAAGAATTTTTAAATGCCAAACAAATTAAAATATAAAAATTTGTATAATTTCTATTTCGTTTTTTTAAGAATTCTACTTATAGAAAAAATTTCAACTCCGTAGCACATGCGGAAATACATAAACTGTGAAAATTTGCTTAAACAATTGAGAATTTTTAGTGGCCGCATTGTTGCACTTTTTCAAGATTTTCGTTTTTTCTCGTCGGTTTTGCACAAAATCCTACCTAAGAAAAAAATTTCGAATCTCCAGCTCATCTGGAAGTGCCTAAACATTAGTATCCTCCTATATCCTCCTCCTCCTCTGTAAGAGTCGTCGATATATAATGATAACATATAACAGATAAAATGAGACTTCTTACCTAAGTGACATGAGTTCGACTCCAGAAATTCCGAAATTTGCGTTTTTTCCCATAAGAAAAGCATTGCGCCATTTTTGTAAATTAATTATGGGCACTTACCGGTAAACTAGAAAAATGAAATTATCAGTGTTGCTAGATGGCCGCAATATCTATTAGGAATTATTGTTACTTTTGCTTACAGTGTCTTGGGTTCGACTCCAGAGACCCCGGAATATCTCCCATAAGTTAGCATGGGAAAACGTAATCTAGTGTGTAGACCAAACTAATAAGTTTAGGAAGCTGGAATTTTGCAAGATTATAGAATTTTTCTCATAACCAACTATAAAAATCAAAAATTTTAAAATTGTTAATTTTTAGGGGTTATTTTAACCGAATTTGAACATTAAAGTTTAATAATTTTTATCTTGAAAACCATATGCTGTAGGTTCGAGTTTTAAAAATCAATTTGTAGACAATTATACATAGAAAAAAAAATTTGAAAAAGTTCAAGTATTCGATCGCTAAAAATTCGCAATTGTTTAAACATATTTCTGAGGTTTGTGTATTATCAAATGCGCTACGAAGCTGAAATTTTTTTACCGGTAAATTTTGTAAAAACAAATAAATAAAAATTATAAAAATTTTGATATTTTAATTTCTTTGGCTGTTAAAAATTCTTAAAGTTTAAACTAATGGATAAATATTTAGGCACTTTGGGGCAAGCTAGGAAGCTGAAATTTTAAAGTTAAGTAGAACTCAGTGCATTTAAACTAAGAAATATTTGAAAAGCCTCAACAAAGTGTTATTGCAGCCGCATTAAACTTTTGAAATTTAAACAATTAAATACATTATTTTTTTCTAGATGTGTACAACTTCAAATTTTACTAAAATGTGTGGAATTAGCACCTTACGTTAGATAAAGTATAATATTCTTAAAATTGCAAATTTAAGGCATTGTTTTAATAAAATATTGTTCAATAAGGAAAGATAGAAATTGGGTGCAGAGGAGAAATATTTTGAATTAAAAAATATTTCTAATAATGCTATATCTCTCTGAAATATTAATGTTTATCAGGGTCAGATGAAATGCTTGCAGAATGCAAGCACCAACTACTTGTGTATGTATATATTATCCCTCCTTAAGGACTGCATAACCTTATGAATAATTATAATAATTCTCCTGGTAGGACCACCAAAGCTGGAAAGGTCTGAGGGGAAGAGCCAGACTAAGAAGCAGTCTTAGGGGTTTTACATCCTCCTGTGCAAGCAGTCGCTTGCACAGTACCTCTGTAGGTGGTGATCATGTGGATCTGAACAGCTACAGATGGGTAATCCCTCTTGTGAAACTGCGATGAGGAAAGCAAGGGGAAACTACCTCATTATATTTCCCATGATAGGCTGAAAAGCTGCAAATACCTCTATGAATTTCTCTGGGGTAAAATTTTTCAGAGGTAAAATAGTCCCCCAATCAGATCTCCGGGTGGGGACTACCCTAGGGGATGCACAGAGGAAATGAAACATTAACAAGAAGAAAGGAAGAAGTGAGAAATTAAGAATAGGCACATGGAATATTAGGACTATGAATTCTGGGGGAAACTAGACAACTTAAAAAGGGAAATGAGAAGGAATAATGTAGGTCTTACCTGAGGAGAGAGATTATGATTAAAGACATGTTAGAAGGAAAACTAGATGGAAAAGGGGAAAGAGGTAGGAAAAGGTTTCACTTGATAGATGATTTGAAAGGGAAACAGAGTTATCAAGATATGAAGAGGACTGTGGAAAATAGGAGTATATGGAAAACCACGTTTAATCATGAATAATCACGGACCTGCCTACAGACAGACTCTCTAATTAAGATGAGTAGGTCTTACTGTTAGTGAAGTTTGGGGGGAAAGAGAAGGCGAGATAAATTCAGACAAATTTAAGATTATTTACTCGGAAGGAGAGAAAAAGGAAAGGGTGTGGGGATTATGATGAGAAGAGAGATAGCTGAAAGAATTAGCAAGGTAGTGATAGTTAATGGTAGATTAATAGCAGTCAAACTTCAGATGAACCTGTGAAAATGCTTATAATTCAAGTGTATATACCAACAACTAATGCTGGTGATGAAAAAGTAGATGGAATATATGAACAGATTCTGGAGATATTGGAGGAGGAGGGAAAAGGAAGGATCACCACCATCGTAATGGGAGACTGAAACAGTGTAGTCGGAGAGGGACAAGAAGATAATATAGTGGGAAAATATGGACTAGGGATGAGAAATGAAAGAGGGGAGAAACTTGTGGAATTCTGCCATAGAAATAGATTGATTGTAACTAATACATGGTTTAAGCACCACCAGCAAAGTCTTTACACATAGAGAAGCCCAGGAGACCAGAGACAATACCAGATAGATTACATACTAGTCAATGCAAGTTTTAGAAATATGTAGCATTAAATGAGTGAATACACTACCAGGAGCAGATATCAATTCCGACCATAACCTTTTGTTGACAAATACACAACGTAGACTGAAGAGTGTTAAGAGAGTTAAGTTAAGAGTTAAGAGTAAACAAGAAATTGAACTTGGAGGAACTCCTTAAGAACATGGAGGCTATCATGACTGAGCTGGAGGAATGGTTGGGGGAGAGAGCTGGAGGATAGGTTGGGGGAGAGAGCTGGAGGATAGGTTGGGGGAGACAGCTGAAGAAAATAGGAACAATGTAGATGAGGAGTAGGGATACATCCATAGCAACATTAAAGATGTTATGAAAAAGAAGGTAGGAAAGACAATGGGTGAAAGAAACAAAAAACTCTGGGTCACAGCAGCCATGCTGCAAAAAATGGAAGAGAGGAGAAAGTGAAAAAAGGAAGTACAAGGAGTTAAATAATGCTTTATGAAGGGAAACGGATAAAGCCAGAGAACAGTGGTAAATAAACAAAAACCTTCACTGTAAACAGGAAGAGAAATTCTTTGGATTAGAATTTATGTTGAGACAAATTTACTATTCTGTCGCTGAACATTTGTGAAGCTGAATTTTCTGGTTGATCCAACTTTTGGCAGATGAACTTTTTTGGCTGGGTATTACACAACATTGACTTTATTCCGAAAATCATGCATTATGAA
Organism: Tanypteryx hageni; assembly: GCA_028673005.1. NCBI lineage: Eukaryota > Metazoa > Arthropoda > Insecta > Odonata > Petaluridae > Tanypteryx > Tanypteryx hageni. The sequence goes on along the minus strand of CM054117.1, from coordinate 113,189,688 downwards.
AGAAAGGGACCCAGGTTTGATATTTTAGAACAGTTGAAAACTATACAATGTGTGGCTTCAAAAAACTGTGAAGTTGTAAATGATAGTTTGTATCCTTTTCATTCTCCACTTCTCGACCTCCCACTAACCTAATTATTCCTACCAATTATCCCCATTGTCTTCTCATTATTCAACTTACTTGACTTCACTGAGCTCAACCGATTTCTCCCCCTTCCCACGAACATACCTTCACTCCTTTCCTCCAAGGATCGCTGGCATTGTTGCAATTTTTCAAGATTTTCGTTTTTTCTAGTCGGTTTTGCACGAAATTCTACCTAAGAAAAAAATTTCGAATCTCCAGCTCATCTGGAAGTGCATAAACATTAGTATCCTTCTCTATGTTATATCCTCCTCTGTAAGGAACGTCTATATATAATGATATCCTCCTCCTCTGTAAGGAACGCCTATATATAATGATATATATAGGAGGATACTAATGTTTAGGCACTTCAATAAGAGCTGGAGAGTTCAAATTTTTTTACGTAGGTAGGATTTTGTACAAAACCGACTAGATAAAACAAATACAGGTAGTTTCCGCTTTACGAATTCCCATTTTACGAATTCCCGGCTTTACGAATTTAAAAAAATGATATAATATAAAAAAATCTATCCGGACAATGAGAGTTATTTCAAACGTCCCGCCAAGCTGTACTTCTGTGCGCGTGCGGTTATGCGTTCAGGCAGACAGATTCCAATTTCCGGTACGCAGTTAGTTGCCACGCTGATGCTGTTAAGAGTGATTGCATTGCTTTGTCTTTCTTTGGAAATAGTGTTACGTAATATTTCAAATTTACTAACCCCTCTTAATTCATTATGCCGCCAAAACGAAAGGAAGTGAATAATGATAACAAGAAACGGCGAAAAGCCATTACATTAGGAACAAAATATAACATCATAACGGACCATGAGGCTGGAAAGACCGGTAAAGATTTAACTACCAAATATTCGCCAAGTGCCTCAACTGTGAGTACGATTTTGAAAGACAAAGATAAACATTTAAAGGGAGTAAAAAATGCGCAATCACTGCAATCTACTTGGATACGAAAAAAGGAAAATGAAAGCCTTATTCCTCATATGGAAAAACTTTTAACTGCAAGGATAAGTGATCAAACTGGACGGCTCCATATGCCTATTACGTATGCTACCATTTGTGCAAAAGCTTGATCACTTTTTAAGATGCTTAAAGAAAAAAAGGAGACGACTGTGAAGAAACTTTTTCTGCAAGCAGTGTGTGGTTTGAAAGGGACAAAAAAAGAGCATAACATCAAAATCCTCGGAGAATATGCGAGTGCTGATATTGAAGCGGCAAAATTATTCCCTAAAAAATTGGCAGAAATATTGGAAGAGGGAAATTACTCGCCATCACAGGTTTTCAATGTCGATGGAACCGGGCTCTTTTGGAAGCGCATGCCGTCAAGAAGCTACATTGCGAAAGAAGAATCGTCAATGCCCGGTTTTAAAGCAGCGAAAGTTCGGCTAACTTTATTGCTTGGTGAGAATGCAGCTGGCGACTGCGAGTTAAAACCCATGATGGTGCATCGTGCAGAAAATCCAAGGGCATTTAAAGGAATTGTTAAAACTACACTTCCAGTCATATGGAAAGCCAATAAGCAATGTTGGGTTACTGCTTCGCTATTTGAAGATTGGTTTTCACATTATTTTGTACCTGAAGTGAAAAAATATTGTGAAGATAAATCAATTCTTTTTCGTGTGATTCTGCTTTTGGATAATGCACCTGGGCATCCACCCTCTCTTCAACATCACCACCCTAATGTTAAAATAATGTTTTTGCCACCAAATACAACTTCCATTTTGCAACCAATGGACCAGGGTGTCATCGCGACATTTAAAGCGCTTTACCTTCGCCAAACATTTGAAATGTTAATTAAAGCAACTGATAACGAGGGAGGTCCAACTCTTAAAGAATTTAGGAAAGAATCATTTAATATTTATAATGCAATAAAAATTGCGACATATGCCTGGAACAGAATTACAGAGACTAACATGAAAGGTGTTTGTAAGAAACTAATTTTCTAATTTTGAAGGGTTTGAAGAACCAGCAGAGATTGTACAGCAGAACACAGAAGCAACCGTCACTCTTGCCAACAGACTGGGACTGGATGTCTCTGCAACTGATGTAAATGATCTTCTTGAAGCACACATGGAAGAACTCACGAATGAAGACCTCTTAGAAATGGAAGAGCGAGAGAAAGCTGAAGAGGAAGAAGATATTGCACCTGAAACTCCTGTTCGTTCTATCACTCTTAAAGGCCTTGACGAAGCATTTCAACACATCGAAAAGGCAATTGAAATTTTCGAGTGCAGCATATTTAGACATTGAGGAGGATGATGATTAAACAAGTTTTAAATATATATGTATTGCTGTACCTACAACATATATTTCTTTGCTATGTTTTCATTTTGTATTGTAAATAAATCATTGCTTATATGTATGTACATTAGTTATTGTTTTATTATCCTTTATTTAACATTATTAAGGTTTTCAATGGGAAAAATTAATTGTCAGGAACAGAAGACATGTTTATTACATTGCGTCTACGAGAAATGAGTTCCCACTTTACGAAAGAGGGATCGGAACGAATTAATTCGCGAAGGCGGGAACTACATGTATCCTGGAAAAGTTCAACAAACTGTCCGCTAAAAATTCGCAATTGTTTAAACAAATTTTCAAGGTTTATGTATTTCCGAATGTGCTACGGAGCTGAAATTGTTTTAAAAGGTAGAATTTAAAAAATAATGAAATAGGGAATATACAAATTTTGATATTTTAATTTGTTTCGCAGTTATTATTCTAAAAGTTTAAACAAATAGGTAAATGTTTAGATACTATGGGGTGAGTAAGGAAGCAGAAATTAAAATTTAGAGTTTAGTCTATATAAACGAATAAACATTTTAATTTCTCCATGAAATTGTTATTGAGGCCGTTAAAAATTATTTAATTTTAAACAATTAGTAAAATGTTATTTCACTTCTAAATTTGCTACGAAATTAAAATTTGGCAAGAATGTGTGTAATTATTAACCCAATCAGTAAAAAGGATAATATTCCCAAAATTGCAAAATTAGTGATTGTTTTACTCCATTATTGTTCCCTAAGGATGAAACGAAAATCGGTGTGGAGGAGAAATCTTACGAATTAAGGAAATATTTCCCATGATGAAATATCTCTCTGAAAAATTAAGGTTTTCTCAAGGTGAGATGACCTTCTACTACTAACATATATATAGGATATATATAGGAGGACACTAATGCCCAGCCCAAACTAAAAGAGCTATAGAGCTAAAATTTTCAGTTTATTTGTAGATATGATGGAGAAACCTGCAGATAAAAGGACTTTTCACCTTAGTGACATGGGTTCGACTCCAAAAATTCCGAAATTTGCGTTTTTTCCCATAAGAAAAGCATTGCCCCATTTTTGTAAATGATTTTCTGGCACAACTCATAAGCTAGAAAGATGAAATTTTCAGTGTTGCTAGATGAGCAAAATATCTATTAGGAATTATCGTTACCTTTTCTTACAGTGTCCTGGGCTCGACTCCAGATGCTCCGGAACATCTTCCATAAGTTAGCATAGGAAAAAGTTATTCCAGTTTGCAAACTAATCTAATATGTTTAGGAAGCTGAAGTTTGGCAAGATTATAGAATTTTGCTCTTAACCAACTATAAAAATTGAAAATTGTAAAATTGTTAGTTTTAGGGGTTTTTAAAAATCCTAGATGAACATTAATATTTAATAATTTTTATCATAGGAACTATAAATAATATGTTCGAGTATTTTCAATATTTTTGTAGCAAATCATACATATAAAATAAGGAAATTTTGAAAAAGTTCAAAAAAGGCGACCGCTAAAAATTGGCATTTGTTTAAACATATTTTTTAGGATTTTTGTATCCGAATGTGCTACGAAGCTGAAATTTTTAATAGGTATAATTTGTAAAATAAACGAAATATAGATTATAGAAATTTTGATATTTTAATTTGTTTGGCAGTAAAAAAATCTTAAAATTTAAGCAAATGGATTTTTAGGCACTTTGCGGAAAGCTAGGAAGCATAAATGTTAAAGTTATGTAGAGCCTAGTGCATTGAAACCAACAAAAATTTGATAAACTCCAACAAAGTGTTATTGCGGAGGTATTGAATTTTTAAAATTTAAACAATTAAATAAATATTATTTCACTTCTAGATGTGCTACAACTTCAAAATTTGACAGCATGTGTGGAATTAGTACCTTACGTTGGATAAAGTATAATATTTTTAAAGTTGCAAATTTAAGGCATTGTTTAATCAAATATTGTACCATAAGTAAAGATCAAATCGGGTGCCGAGGTGAAAACTTGTGAATTAAAAAAATATTTCCAATAATGTTATTTCTCTGAAAAATTAATATTTATCTGGATGAAATGAACAAAATAGGGATTATAGAAATTTGGTATTTAAATTTGTTTGGCAGTTAAAAATTCTTAAAGTTTAAACAATTAGGTAAATGTTTAGATAGTACGGTGCGAGATCTGGAGTTGAAATTTTTAATTCATTTAGAGATTAGTTTATACAAACTAATAAACATTTCAATGTATCCATGAAATTGTTATTGCAACCTTTGATAATTAATTAATTTTAAACAATTTGATATATGTTATTTCACTTCTAAATGTGCTACAAATTTCACATTTGTCAGAAATTATATATTATTATTCTTATTAAACCAATGGGAAAAAAGTACGATATTCCTAAAATTTCAAATATTAGTGATTGTTTTGCTCTATTATTGTTCCACAAGGAAAAGACGAAAATCGGTGCAGAGGAGAGATCCATTGAATTAAGAAAATATTTCCTAAGATGAAAATTCTCTCTGAAAAATTATTTTTTTTAAAGTTTAGATGAAATTCTTGCAGAATTACTAGTATAGGATTATATACTAATGTAATGGCATTATTATCGCAATGTGGAAAAATTATAATATTCCTAAAACTGCAAAAATTAGTGATTGTTGTACTTCATTATTGTTCCATAAGGAAAAACCGAAAATTGGTCCAGAGCAGAAATCTTATGGATTAATGAAATGTTTCCCATGACGTGATATATCTCTGAAAAATTAATGTTTTTTCAAACTTTTTGCCAAATTTTAAATTTATAGCACAATTAGAAGTGGAATAAAATTTTTCTAAATTTTTAAATTTAAATAATTTTTAACGGCCGCAATAACAAATTCATGAATACATTGAAATGTTTATTCGTTTACTTAGATTAATTTATAAATAATTTACAAATTTCAGCTCTCTAACTCTCTGCGTAGTGTCTAAACATTTACCTATTTGTTTAAATTTTAAGAATTTTTAACTGCCAAACAAATTAAAATATCAAAATTTCTATTACCCCGATTTCGTTATTTTACAAATCTTACCTCTGAAAAAAATTTTAGCTCCGTAGCACATTCAGAAATACATTAACCTTGAAAATTTGTTTAAACAATTGCGAATTTTTAGCGAACGCATTGTTGCAGTTTTTCGAGATTTTCGTTTTTCTAGCCGGTTTTGCACAAAATCCTACATAAGAAAAAAATTTCGAATCTCCATCTCATCTGGAAGTGCCTAAACATTAGTATCCTGCTATATGTTATATCCTCCTCCTCCTCTGTAAGGAACGTCTATATATAATGATATCCTCCTCCTCCTCTGTAAGAAACGTCTTTATATAATGATATATAGTATATATATATATATATATATATATATATATATATATATATATATATATATATATATATATATATATATATATATATAGGAGTATACTAATGTATAACCCATACTAAAAGATTTAGTGAGCTGAAAGTTGTAGTTTTTGTAGTTATGATGGAGAAACCTCCAGCTAAAATGAGAAATTTTACCTAAATTCCGAAATTTGCGTTTTTTCCCATAAGAAAAGCATTGCGCCATATTTATAAATTAATTTCGGGAACATTCTCATAAGGCAAGAAAAATGAAATTTTCAGCGTTGCTAGATGGCTGCAATATCTATTAGGAATTATTATTACTTTTGCTTACAGTGTCCTGAGTTCGACTCCAAATGCCCCGGAATAAGTCCCATAAATTAGCATGGGAAAAACTTAGTCCAGTGTGTAGACCAATCTAATAAGTTTAGGAAGCTGAAATTTACAATCCATTAAATAAAAATTCAGCTTTTTAGCATATTCGGAAATACATAAAGCTTAATAATTTGTTTAAACAATTGCGAATTTTTAGTGGTCGCATTGTTGAACTTTTGCAAGATTTTCGTTTTTTCTAGTCTGTTTCGCACATAATCCTACTGTCGCAAAAGATTTCGATTCTTCAGTTCATCTGGAAGTGCATAAACATTAGTATCCCATTATATATCGACGTTTCTTACAGAGGAGGATATTATTTATTATTATTATTATTCATATAAACGCTACAATTGGGAGCAAGTCCCGGTGGTAGCGGGTCCTCATCACAACTCAATGCATAATGCCCAAATTACATAATAAAAATTGGGTTTACTTAATACAAAAATATAAGCTTTTTGATACTATAACAGATAACATATTATATATATATAACATATATATATATATATATATATATATAACATATTATATATATATAATATGTTATCTGTTATAGTATCAAAAAGATTATATTTTGGTATTAAGTAAACCCAATTTTATTATGTAATTTGGGCATATAATATAAATAAATATATAATATAAATATAATATATAATATAAAATATAAGCTTTTTGATACTATAACAGATAACATATTATATATATATATATATATATATATATATATATATATTAACTAAAGGAAAAGAAAAGGTAGTGATGAGGGTGGCAACAAGGTGTTGAGGGAAGCCCAGCGGACACTCACCAAGTTGAGGACCAAGCTGGCAGGCTGCTGGGGGCGTCGAAGAGACACGTAAAACACACGAACACAAAAACACACGCAAGCTTATCGGGCCTAAGCCCTTCTTCAGCGAAAGAGTAACGTAAAGTGACACACTGGGCGGGGAATGACAGGGTGATGTGGGAAGGTTGATGATTGGAGGAGGTGGGGAGTAGGAGGGGTGGATAGCCAATAAAGAGGGAGTGTGATGAGGTAGAGTCCGAATAGTTACAAAGTAACAAGGAAACATTGTAAGGGGGCTAATAGGGTTAGCGGAGGTTGAGGCCAGGCGGAGAGAAAGAGTCGAGAAGATGGATATGTGCTAGTTCCCAGTGTCGGAGAAGGGGGGCAGGAGTGTCATAGGGTAAAGCGCGAATAATCCTAACATTGTAGCAACTATTAAAGGGAACATTGTGGGTATTAGCGTGTAATGCAACTGGGAGGGGGCGTCTGAGAGAAACGCTATTCCGGTGACCGTTCATTCGGATGTTTAACGGATTGCTGGTGAGGCCTACGTAAAACGCGGGACAAAGGGTGCAGGTAAGGAGGTAAATGACGTTACGGGTGGTGCAGTTGCTTCTGGAGGTGATGGGGTAGGTGATGTTGGTGGAGGGACTCGAGAAAGAAGATGATGGTAGGTGGATAGGGCAAGTGAGGCAGCGAGGTTTTCCGCAGGGGTGGGAACCTATTGCAAGAAGCGTGGTAGAAGTGGGAAGATCCTTCCTCCACAAGATATTTCCCAAATTTGGGGGCCGGCGGAAGGAGAGGAGCGGAGGATTGGCAAAAAGGTTGATAAAGAGGGACTGATGGGAGGAAGAGGTAAGAATTGGGTGGGCAGCATGAAGGATTGTTTTGAGAGCTTCGTGGATACCAGGATGGAAAAGTGTCGTAAAAGTGAGTGGAGGGGTAGATGCAGGAATAGTGGGTGTGTGAGGATGAGATCCAATGTGGGTAGGCGTCATCGCCCTATGGATCTGTTCGCGGACCAAGACTGGAGGGTAACCACGTTTGAGAAGAGCATCCTCGAGGACAGAGTAATACTCTAGAAGGGATGCTCTATCGGAACAAAGCCTCCATCCTCGATGAGCAAGGGCATAGGGGATAGAGGTTTTGGTATGAAGGGGATGGCAGCTATCAAAGTGGAGGTATTGGAGGCTGTTGGTGGGTTTGATGTGAACACAGGTGCGGATTTGGCTGTCTTGAAGGTAAAGATCGACATCCAGGAATGTGATGTGGGAGGTAGAGGATTGGTGGGTGAAGGACAGTGAAGGATGGGAGGAGAGACGCGAGAGAAAGGAAAGGAGAGAGTCAGGTCCATGCGTCCAAATGAGGAAGACATCGTCGATGTATCTCAGCCACAAAAGTGGTCTGAGTGGAACGTTGAGGAAGAGTCTTTCCCATTCTCCAAGGTAGCAATTGGCGTATGAAGGCGCCATTCGGGTGCCCATCGCAGTGCCTCTAATTTGAAGGTAGTGACGACCATCGAAAGAGAAGTTGTTCAATTTGAGCACCATTGCTGCCAAGTCTAATAAGAAATGGGAGGAAGGTCTTGCGTCGGATGGTCTTGAGTCCAGGAGTTTACTAAGGGCAGAGAGTCCATCATCGTGGGGGATGTTTGTGTAGAGGGAACAGACATCGATAGTGGCCAAAATGGTATTGGGTGGGAGAGGAAAGGGGAGGTGTTTGAGACGTTTGAGAAAGTGGTTAGTGTCTTGGATGAAGGAAGGGAATTGACGAATGAGAGGTTGTAGGTGGGAGTCAACGAAGGCGGAGATGCGTTCTGTAGGGGAATTAAAGCTGGCAACAATGGGGCGGCCGGGGATGTTGGGTTTATGGATTTTAGGGAGAAGGTAGAATGTGGGTGTGCGGGGTTTGTTGGGGATCATTAGAGCAATGGCGGAATCGGAAAGGCCTTCCTGTTTGCCTGAGGAATGAAGATAGGACGAAATTTGGTAGGAGTGGTGGTCTGTGGGGTTGGAAGTAAGGTGATGGTAAGAGGTTTCGTCAGAAAGTTGGCGCTCGGCTTCCTCGTTATATTTGGCGCGATCCATCACAACCGTGGTGGTGCCCTTGTCGGCAGGGAGGATGATGATATGGTCAAGATGTTTGAGTGTGGAAATGGCATGTCTTTCACGTCTGGTAAGATTATCTGTATGGTCGATAAGATCGGAAAAGTTAGGTTGGGAGATTCTGGAAAGGATATAATTAAGGTATTGTTCGACCGGGTGTAGGGAAGGAAGGGTGGGTGGAATGTATTGGGAAGGAGGTTTGAAGATGGAAAAGGTAGGTGGGAGGCCGGGAGGGAGTTTTGGGTTGGCAGAGGTGAGAGAGTCTTCTTTGGGAGGGTTAGTTTTTAGACGTAGTGTGCGGGCAAAGGACTGGACGTCGGCAAGGAGGCGAAAATGATCAAATTTGGTGGTGGGACAAAAGGAAAGGCCGCGTGAGAGGAGTTCATTCTCGGCAGGGGTAAGTACGTGGGAGGAAAGGTTCAAGACTTCATCTGGTTGGCAAGATGAAGAGGTGGTGGCAGGAGTGTGCGAAAAATATGAGCGCTTCAAAGGTTTGCGGGTTAGGAAAGTGTGGGTCTTTTTCAGGATATGAAGTGATGGTGGCGTTGGGAATCCCAGGAGGTCCGCAAGACAGGGAGTTTGACCGAGGAGTGGCGGGGAAGGAGGTGGTTTGTTGACCTCGCCAGCTGTTATGAACGGAAGGGGAAGACCAAGTTTGAGGTGCCGGACGCAAAGCAGAGAGAGTTTACGGAGAAGTCTGTTGCGATGTGCGGTGATATCATTAGCCGCTTGAAGGAAAGCGGCACGAAGGTCGGATATGGATTGCGAAGAATGACGAAGATAAAGAACGAGAGATTTACAATTAGCGAAGTGGGAGTTAGAGAGGGTGGTATAATGGTGTATGGTGGAACGGATAATGTGGATAGAGGCGAGGTGATACGTGAGGGCTAGGGAAGCGCGTATAGGGGGAGGAAGACCTGAAAGAGGAATTCTGATGGTGAGGCATTTGGGGGTGACTCCAAGTGCAAGGCAGGAGTTGAGAAATTCAATCTGGCAGTTGAGGGTAATGTGTCTACGGAGATGATAACGGAGACGGGTCAGTTCCATGGTGGAAGAGAAAGATAAGAGGAAAAGACGACAGGAAAGAAACGTAAAGATATAGACAAAAAAGGAGAAAAAAGGACGGTATATATATTAACTAAAGGAAAAGAAAAGGTAGTGATGAGGGTGGCAACAAGGTGTTGAGGGAAGCCCAGCGGACACTCACCAAGTTGAGGACCAAGCTGGCAGGCTGCTGGGGGCGTCGAAGAGACACGTAAAACACACGAACACAAAAACACACGCAAGCTTATCGGGCCTAAGCCCTTCTTCAGCGAAAGAGTAACGTAAAGTGACACACTGGGCGGGGAATGACAGGGTGATGTGGGAAGGTTGATGATTGGAGGAGGTGGGGAGTAGGAGGGGTGGATAGCCAATAAAGAGGGAGTGTGATGAGGTAGAGTCCGAATAGTTACAAAGTAACAAGGAAACATTGTAAGGGGGCTAATAGGGTTAGCGGAGGTTGAGGCCAGGCGGAGAGAAAGAGTCGAGAAGATGGATATGTGCTAGTTCCCAGTGTCGGAGAAGGGGGGCAGGAGTGTCATAGGGTAAAGCGCGAATAATCCTAACATTGTAGCAACTATTAAAGGGAACATTGTGGGTATTAGCGTGTAATGCAACTGGGAGGGGGCGTCTGAGAGAAACGCTATTCCGGTGACCGTTCATTCGGATGTTTAACGGATTGCTGGTGAGGCCTACGTAAAACGCGGGACATATATATATATAACATATATATATAACATATTATGTATATATAATATGTTATCTGTTATAGTATCAAAAAGATTATATTTTGGTATTAAGTAAACCCAATTTTATTATGTAATTTGGGCATATAATATAAATAAATATATAATATAAATATAATATATAATATAAAATATAAGCTTTTTGATACTATAACAGATAACATATTATATATATATATATAACATATATATATATATATATATAACATATTATGTATATATAATATGTTATCTGTTATAGTATCAAAAAGATTATATTTTGGTATTAAGTAAACCCAATTTTATTATGTAATTTGGGCATATAATATAAATAAATATATAATATAAATATAATATATAATATAAAATATAAGCTTTTTGATACTATAACAGATAACATATTATATATATATATAACATATATATATATATATATAACATATTATGTATATATAATATGTTATCTGTTATAGTATCAAAAAGATTATATTTTGGTATTAAGTAAACCCAATTTTATTATGTAATTTGGGCATTATGCATTGAGTTGTGATGGGGACCCGCTGCCACCAGGACCTGCTCCCAATTGTAGCGTTTATGTGAATAATATATATATGTATATATATATATATATATATATATATATATATATATATATATATATATATATATATATATATAGGAGGATACAAATGTTTAGGCACTTCCAGATGAGCTGGAGATTCGTATGTTATATCCTCCTCCTCTGTAAGAAACGTCTATAAATAATGATAAGGAACGTCTATATACAATGATACTAGTAGAAGGTGCTTGCTTACTGCAAGCATTTCATCTCACCTTGAAAAAACATTCATTTTTCAGACATATTTCATCATTAACAATATTTTTTTAATTCTAAAGATTTCACCTCTGCAGCGATATTCGTTTTTCCCTTATGTAAAAATAATATATTAAAACAATCCACAAACTTTGCAATTTTAAGAATTTTATACTTTCTCCATTATGGGGTGCTAATGCTACACATTTCTGCCAAATTTCAAAGTTGTAGCACTTCTAGAAGTGAAATAATATTTTTCTAATTGTTTAAATTTTAATTTTTAACGGCCGCCGCAATAAATTTATGAAGAGATTCAAATGTTTATTTGTGCAAATGTACTACTGTGTAAATAACTTGAACTTAAAAATTTCAGCTCTCTAGCTCATCATGTAATGTCTAAACAGTTATCTATTTGTTTGAACTTTAAGAAATACATAAACCTTGAAAATTTGTTTAAACAATTGCGAATTTTTAGCGGCCACATTGTTGCATTTGTTCAAGATTTTCGTTTCATCTAGTCGGTTTTGCACAAAATCCTACCGTCATAAAATTATTCGAATTTCCAGCTCTTCTGGAAGTGTCTAAACATTAGGAACGTCTATATATAATCGATAAATAGGTTAGAATTTTTCTGTACCGTAAAAATTGCTTATTTATAGATCCTATACTTATACAACTGACCTATTCCTTCACTAATATTCCAAAGTCTCTGCTCACCTTTCTGTTGGCATAGTCAGGAAACTTCCCTCGAAGTTGTTCCAAGTTTTCCTCCCCGGCTACATGTTCCACCCCTGTGGTATTATTGTTGTTGTTAGCACCACCTTGATGATTATTATTGTGGGAATCTTCCGAAGAGACAGCAGCGGCAGAGTCGAGAGCGCCTTTAGCGACCAGTAGTTCGTACTCGGAAGCATGAGAATCCCTTATATGGTTCAGAGCATCACTTCGTTCGGCGTAACTACGCTCGCAAAGATGGCATTTGAAAGGAAGATCGGAGCCAGGGTGGTGGTGGTGATGGTGGTGCTGGTGGTGTTGGTGCTGGTGATGAAGATGCACCTGGTTATTTTGCTGGTGAGGCGGTGGAGTGGATCGCAATGCCTTCCCTCGCTCCCCTTCGTCTGCTGACGACGACGCCACACTGCCATTGAGCCGCTGTCTATTCTGGTTGCTTTGTTCCGAATTTCTTTCTATGTTCTTTGGTTGCGTCACTTCTCTTTTCCTGTTGGAATTACCCTGACTTCGAGGACCTTTGGTTTCTCCGTTGCAAACCGCTTCGCTTCCGCTGCCCTCTGCAAATTCGTCCTCCTCGAACTCCTCTTCCTCCTCCTCTTCATCCAGCATTCCTTCTTCATCCTCCGCACCGACCAAACCTTCCTCGTCCTCTTCATCGTCCACGTCCCTTTCCTCTGTGGCGCACCGGGGACTGCTTGCCGAAGAAGCCGATCCTCCCTTTTCGGAAATTCCGCGAGGCGACGCCGACGATCTTCCGCTGTTACTATGATGCGGAGGCTGAAGGTTCTGGTGTTTCGCGGCGAGGTGTTTCTTCAAGTTGTTCTGAGTCGAAAAGGTAGAACTGGGACACACGTTACACTTGTATGGTCGCTCTGGAACGTTACGCATAGTGTAGGCGCTGGAGGTGGCGCCTCCTCCCGGAGAAACACCGTCCCCCCCCGACGAGGCGACGACGGGCGCCGCGTCTTCGGCGCCGCTACTGCTACCTCCGCACCCTCCGCCCATCCCTCCACTGCCCCTGCCGTGCTTCCTCAGCAAGTGGCGATCGCAGTTCGACTTGGTGGTGAAGAGCAGAGGGCAATGGGCGCACTTGTACGGTTTCTGACCGGTGTGGGTCAGGATGTGCCGTCTGAGCGAGCTACGCCAGGGGAACTTCCTCATGCAGTAAGGACAGGAAACTCGATTCGGTGCAGATGAGTAAGCGCTGCGCCGTTTGCCCTTGTCTTCGGTGTCGGCGGCCGTGGCGGCTTCGACGGTAACTGAGGCTAACTTGCGTTCGAGGCTGTCGTCCCTTTCTTCTCCCCTTCCGCCCCTCGAAGAACACTCCTCCCCGGAGGACGTCCCCTTGCTCCCGCCCGTCTCATCGCCACTTTTCCACCCCTCCTCCTCCTCCTCATCCTCGCCATCCTCCCCACCCTCGTACCCTTCGTCTCCTCCGCGGCGTTCTCCGCCCCTTCGATCCGTCTCCTCCATCTCGTCGTCTTCCTCCGATTTGAAATACTGCTGAAAAGTCTGAGTGGAAGCATTGTCCAACAACTTAGAAACGCTGGCTAGGTCCACACCGCTGGACTCGTCCTCTTTGGTTATGGGACACCCTGAATTCCTTCCTTTTCCCCCTCTAAAGTCGTTTTCCGTGTCCATTTTCTCCTCATCTATTACTAGTTCACCACTGTCTTCCTCGTCGTCTGCGTTGCTTTCACCTTTTAAGTCTTTGGTGGTCTTCTTCGCCTCCTCTTTGGCATCTATCCTTTTTGCCTCCTCTCCCCCGAACAAAGGGTTCGTAACGGGTCGGCAATCGGCGATAAGCTTCGATTTGAGTTGCTGAGCAATAGCGTTCTTCACCTCCTCTGAGATCACTGTCTTATTACTATCTTTGGCCTTAATATTTGGATCATCGTGGTTTGTCGAAGACTCGAGAATGGAAACTCTGTCCTCAGGTAATGAGTGCATATTATTATTTTCTGCTTCTTCCAGGTTCAAGTCGTCGTCTCTATAGTCCTCCGAACAGCCATCTTCGCTGATAGGTTTTCCCGCTGATTCGGCCGGTAGTGAAGCCGCCGGTGGCAGCGGTCCATCGGGAGAGTTGGAGAGCCTCGCATCGGCCGCCGACGGAGAAGCGTCCGTTCGCGAAGATGTCGCTCCGGTAAGACCGGTGCTTCCACCGCGTCTTCCTCCTCTCGGCCTTTGACTCCAAAATTCCGGATGCTGTTGCTTTATGTGTCTCTCCATGTTGGATCTGAGCGTGAAGCGAGCAGAGCAGTGACAACAAGCAAACGGTCGTTCGGTGCGATATCTCCTCTGCTTCTGCTTGGGCATCAGCACGCCGTTTTTTATTACCATTTTAACTCCAGGTTGCATTCTTGGGTCCTCTTTCGACGATGCGACCTCTCGCGTCGATGCGACGGCCGGATCGCTCGGTTTTGATTCTTTGGTTTGGGACGACTTCGGAGGATGCTCCGAAGCGACGGCTGTGGGAGGGAAGCCTGCAGCCGCTGCGGCAGCCATAGCTATCGCCTGGATTCTATCGGCGACCGAAGCTGCATCTAGAACGAGCGATCCTCCGGAAGAGAGGTGCAAGTTACGGAGTATTTCTTTTTCGAGACGCTCCATGGATGGCGGGGCGGGGGATGCAGGTATTCCCGGATGAAGGTAAGAGGGCGTTACGTTGCGAGGTTGGCCGATGGACGGCGACGAGAGCGGCGGTGGACGCAGCGACGGAGATTGGACCTGCGTGGTCTGAAGCTGCGGAAGGAGAGGGGTCGAGGAACTCGGAAAAGGGAGAGGCAGTAGATAAGGGAAGTTTCCGGCGGAAGGCCTGGCGGAGGCAGCTGGGAATTGCGAATTTAGGTACATTTGGAGAGGATTGGAATAAAACGGGGCAGCAGACGGCGGATTGGTGGCGGAAATATCCACTCTCGATGTCCCGTTCGAAAGAGAAACGGGTGCAGGATCAATCTTCGGCACTTGAGATATTTGAGGATTCTCCGAGGAGGCCGGTGGCACCATCAGCCTGGCAGTTGGTGCCGCAGGTAGCCGCACCGGCATTAAAAGTCCCCCGTTGAAGCCTATGCCTATCGGTCCTACCGTCGCCGGAATAATTGGACGCGATTTCTCAACAGCTGGCCTCGACAGATCTTCGGGCTCATCTTGTACTTTTTTACTGCTCAAATCGAGGGCATCCATGCTCAGATCCAACGGAGCTTCGGAGCTAACCGCAACACCGTCTTTCGTTGGTTCCCGTTTTACGGCTATCGGACGAAACAGATGCTGTTGCATGGAAAGAGAAATTTGACCGCTCATCATCGAAAGTGGCGGTGGAAGAGACGGGCTTTTGGTGAAATTGACCAGAGCTTCCACGCTAGACAAGTCCTCCATGTGCCCACATTCTCTGCTGCTCATCCGTAAATCGCAATCCTTATCGTCCGCATCCCTCCCAAAAGAATCGGAAGGCGGTAAACTGCTCTTGGCCTCGGATATTGCCGTCAGCAAGGCAGATAGCTTCGTCGGGATGGGAGACGAGGCAGGAACGATGCATTGAGCCGCGCACGACACCTCCAGCCTTCCCTTTTCTTCGGTTTCTACATTTGGATGGCCGGGCGAACTCTCATCAGCGACCGGCGAATAAATTACCGATCGCCTAATTTCTTCCCTAGAAGCCTTCGAATGTCTGTTTCTCAAATGTCGCTCGCAATTAGCTTTGGTGGTGAACGCGAAGCGGCAGAGTGCGCAGCGATATGGACGCTCGCCGTTGTGAGAGCGGAGATGGCGCATTAGCCCGTGTTTATCGGAGGCGACGCGACGGCCGCAAAGGCAGCAAAGGTAGCGATGCGCACCGTCATCTTCTCCCGGGGATGCGTCCACTATGTCGGAAATGTGACTGCGGCTGTGTCCTTTGAGAGCGCGCAAATTAGGAAAGACACTGGGACACATCTTGCAGGGGAATTCGCCCCTCGTCTTCATTTCTCGAAGCTCTGCCGCGAACAATGCGTCCTCCTCCTCTTGTTCCTCCTCCTCCTCCTCGTACCCTCCTCCTAGTTCGTCCTCCTCTTCCTCTTCCACCGACCTCATCAATCCGGACGCGTTACCCGCTACGGCCGATATTATGCTGTTTATGTCAGCCAAGTCTCTAGGCGCCTCGGACGCTTCCCTGCCGCTGTCCTCTTCTTCGGAAGTTCCTTTTTTTGCATGAAGATCTTTCGGCTTCATTGCGGGGCTGTTGAAGTAGAACGCGTTGTCGAATTCTTCCTCCCTTCTCTTTCTCTCTGCGTATGGCAGGTGGGAGAGCGATGGCGAGTTGGGGTGTGGGAAGAGGCGAAGGTGGGGAGGTGGCAGGCTGCCCTGACCGGGAGGCGGGGACGGGCCGCACCTCGTTTTGTTCTGCAGATTCAGGACGGCGAAGAAATCCTCTTTCGGGTCGTCTGCCGTGGGCTGAGCAGCCGCGGCCGGCGACGCAGATGCGGCACGATGTTGCGAATCCGCGTGGATGTGGAGTGCCGAGCCGCACGGGAAGGCACGGCCGCAGAGCCCGCAGTGGAATCGGTGGAATTCGCTCGAAGCGTGGTGGACGGCTTTTTCGCAAGCAGCACGAGCTATCAGAGGAAACTTCTGCGTCGAGAAGTCCACGAATGTCAAATCTTGGAAACCCAGCGTGGGCGTCTGCATCGTCCTGCTCGTCGTCTCCCCTCCGTCCCTCCTGGACCTCTTTCGTCCGCCGCCTCTCTCCTCTTCTTCCTCCTCTTCCTCGCAGTCTTCCTCCTCCAAGTCGTCTTCCTCTTCCTCCTCCGGCTCTAGCTCTCTGTGTGCCATGTACGCGTGCAGACGGAGGGCTCTCTGGTTCCTGAACGATATGTCGCAAGCGAGACAGCGCCAGCCCAGCTCGGACGCCGCCGTCGCCTCCTTCGCCACCCTTCTCCTGGGCGAACTGCCGTTTCCTTTTCCCTGGATCTTGATCGAATCTGCCGAGCCGCTGTTGGCCTGCCTCTTTCTAACGCTCCCTGGGGACGGTGTGGTGGCGGGCGTCGATGTTCGAGATTTCTTCGGTGTCACCTTTCCCTTCTTGGATCCTCCGCTGTCTGAGCTTCCGCAGTCGCTCACCTCTTCCGGATCCTTTCCGGCGGAGGAGTTGGCTGCATGCGTCCTCATATGGCGGTGCATGTTTCCGTTCGTCGTGAAGGCCACGCCGCACAGCCTGCACTTGAATGGCCGTTCGCCCGAATGGACCAACATGTGACGGTCCAGGGAGCTGGATGAGCTTAGGGCCTTTCCACAAATGCGACAGCTGAAGGCCTTGAGGCCGCCGGCGGACACTGCGACGCCGGTAGAATTCGTTGCGGAAGCATCGGAGGAGGCGCCGGTGCGGACGTCGTTGTGGGAACGAATGTGCACCGTGAATAGGTGTTGGGAGCTCAGCACGTCCTCGCAAATGGGACAAATGTAGCGCACATCCTCCTCGTCCACCCGCTGGACTTGTGTCTCCTCCCCTCGACCTTCCTCGGGAAATGATTCCTCAGCCGCGACTTCTTCCTCTGCCTTCCCTCCAACTGCCTCCGTTCCTCCCTCCCCGGCATCCGGAACGATTTCGGGAACGAGGGGTTCCAATCGCGGCTCCAACTGGCAAAACAGAGAGATGAAACTATATATTGCGAAATCTTTACTTAAGAGAAATCTCTCTTTTGAAAACTAAAATAAATACTCAAATTTAGGGAAAGCAAGTATTCAAGGAAAGTTATCCGTATGTTTAGTTTTACCTTAATGTGCTGCTTAATGCACTTCGAAGGCAACGCTAATAAATATCTATATATTATAAATTTTAGTGCATAATAAAGGGATCTAAAACAATCTAATTTTGTCAACATACGGTAACAAAAAAATCAAATTATTATAACATACTGTTCGAATCTACTGAAGATCCGATTTTCAAAGGCAGTATTAGCAAAAATCCAACTTACTAGAATTACGAGATGATCATCGGCTACGAAAGTAAATACTTTGCGGAATATCGTAACTTTCGGCGACGCACTTGGATGGAGAAGCCTCGTGGATTTAAAAAAATTATAAATATCTTACATTAAAAATCATATTTAATATGGAGTAATATGGAGTAGATGGAGGAGAAGGGAGTAGGGGGGGGAGGAGGGGGAGGAGATGGAGGTACAGGAGGTGGAGGAGAGGTGGATGAGGACAGACAGACATACGGGGATGGGGAGGGAGAGGAGGGGGAGGGAAAGGATGGGGAGGGAGGAGGAGGTGGAGGAGGGAAGGCAGGGAAGGGGAAAAGAAGGGGAGGGGGAGGAGGAGGATTGATTGATTGATTGAACCCTTTATTGGCGAGGTTAGGCCCTGTTGGGCCTCTCTACCACCTAACCTCGTATGGAGGGAGAGAAGGAGAGGGAGTAGGAAGGGGAGGAGGAGGGAAGGAAGGGGAGGAGAAAAGAGAAGGGGAGGGGGGAGAGGAGGAGGTGGATGAAGAGAGGGATGAGGAGGAGAAGGGAATGGGGATGAGGAGGGAAAGGAAGGGGAGGGAGGAGGAAGAGGGATGGAAGGGGAAAGGGGAGGGGAAAGAGGAGCAGGAGGAGGAGAAGGGGAGGGGAGAGGGTAGGAAGGGAAGAGGTAAAGAAGGGGAGGGGGAGGAGAATTAGGAGGAGGGGGAGGGAGTAAGAAGGGGAGGGGGGTAAGAAGGGGAGGGGGTAAGAAGGGGAGGGGGAGGTAGGGGAGAGGAGAAGGTGGATGAAGAGAGGGATGAGGAGGAGGAATCTACATCTACATATTACCCTGCAAGTCACCTTGACGGTGGATGGCAGGGGGTGCCGCGCACCAAGTTCCTAACTAATTAATATTCACTTATCTATTGTGGTCACGTATTGTCCTAGGGAAAAAGGACTCCTTATACCTCTCCGTCCTACTATCTATTTCGCGAATCGTGTCTTCATTATCCCTCCGTCCGATATACGTTGGTTGTCGAATAATATCCTTCATTTCATTTACGAATATCTCCGACCTATATTTATCTAGAAGTTTAAGTCTCGCCTGTAATCTACGATCTTTCAACGATGGCCAATTCAAATCTTCAATGAGTAACGTAACGCTCTGTTTTTTATCGTAATTCTTTTTCACGAATCTAGCTGCTCGCCCCTGTATTTTTTCTAAATCCTTATTGAGTCCCCTCTGATATGTATCCCAAACCGCTGCTGCGTATTCCATTTGAGGTTTAACCAAGGATAAATAACAGGATTCTCTCACCTTTTCCGTGCTTTTCCTGACTATTCTACGCACAAAAGCTAACTTCTTATTTGCCGCACCTATCACTCGTCTTATGTGGGTGTCCCAAGACAGGTCACGATTCAAGGTTACCAAGAGGTATTTCACGGATTCCGAAACAGGAATGCTCTCACCATCTATCGAGTAGGTAAATACGGACGATGGGCTTCTAGATTTCCAAAAGTTTAGAACGTTACTCTTTTTCTGATTGATTTCTAGCTGCCATTCCTTGCACCAAACAGATAACGCATCCAGATCATCCTGAAGCTGACGATGGTCGCTAGGACCACTAATTTCTCTATAGACTACGGTGTCATCCGAAAAAAGCCTGATATTACTTTTCACAATGAGCTGATGGGAATGGGGAGGAGGGAAAGGATGGGGATGGAGGAGGTGGAGGAGAGAAGGAAGGAGAGGGGAAAGGGGAGAGGAGGAGGAGAAGGGGAGGGGGAGGGTGGGAGAGGAGGGGAGGGGGAGATGGAGGGGGAGGAAGAGGAGGGGGAAAGAAGGGGAGGAGAAGAAGGGGGAAAGAAGGGGAGGAGAAGAAGGAAGAGGAGGAGAAGGGGGAGGAGGAGAAGGGGAAAAGGAGAGGGGGAGAAGGGGTAGGTGGAGGGGGAGGAGAGTGGGGGAGGAAGGGGAGGGGGAAGGTGGGGAAAGGGGAGGGGAAAGAAGAGGAGGGGGAGGTAGAGTAAGAGGGGAAGGAAGGGGGAAGAATTAGAGAGGGAGGGAGGAGAATGGGAGGCAGGGGATATCGATGAAGGGGAGGGAGAGGAAGGGGAGGGGAAGGAAGGGGAAAGGATGAGGAACTTACGGCGCTTAAGGCATAGGAGGAAAATATCTCAAACTGTCAAATAACTCAAGAACGGCTGAAACTTTTTTGACGATTCTTTTAGCTTTAAACATAACGACGCCCCAAGAAACTTATGGGTAATCACCGTGTAATATAATGGCCGGAGTTCGATTTCAGGGTAGTTTCGTTCCTCCGTGGCCGTCCCGATTTGAGAGGGGGCACTTTTCTAGGAGCGGCAGTCTCTCCACCGGATCGCATTAATGTGACATGAAATAGGGTGCATTTTGTCTCTTTGTCTTAGGCGGTGGATTTCCACCTAACGGCCCTGCGTTCCTCCATTCGAATAACGTGGGAATTGATACAGCGTATTTTTATTAGCATTTTAGAATTATTAAAAATCTTGGTAAAAACTTCCGATTTGACCCGAAGACCGCCTAAAAGAGCGAATGTTCATTTTCTTTCCGCCAATTTTCGAATGCTCGACGAATCATACCGCGCATTCGATTTTTATGAGTAAATTTGTTGTTTTCTCAAGTGAAAATCTTTCGTCGCCCAAGGAAACGCCGTTGTTAATGATTTGGCGAAATTACGTACATTGCATTGGATTTTATGGAAAAGGAGTAATATTTCGTGAATATACAGCCGTGACTACCGATAATAAGTTATAATCGAGCTAAGTATGAATATATAAATATGGAATTATAACACTCCATGTAAGTTTTTCAACTACTTCAATCTCACCCACACTATTTCGATGTATTCATTCTAGCCACTATAAACAGCAATAAAAACCGTAAACTAAATTAATATACAATGTATAAAAACGTAAACAAGTAAATTATGTAACAAAACGATCTAACGATCCTATGCACGCAGACATAAGCTGTCAAGTTGAGAATGTTTTTGAAACAAGAATAAATTCTGATGAGATCGGGAATCGAACCAGGGTCTACCATTTGCCGGACGGGTATTCTTTCACTGAACTAAGGTAGCAGGCAAATTTTCCCGTCCGTGGAAGTTTTCTTAAACAAGTATGCATCAGATATTAACGGCGGGTTATAAAAAAATAAAACGGTCTGAGGGGCGGACCCCAAGATCAATGGGGTTTATGACTGTCACCAGACGAAACTGTCCTTAAAATATGTTTGGTCTTACTTGAGCGGTGTAGAAGTAGTTCACCGGACATGGAAGTGTGACGGACGAACGGACAAAACGATTACATTGACGGATTTAAAAAATCCGCTAACGAGCCCGAAGGGGCGAAGCGTCCAAGTGAAGAAAGGACGGGATTGTTGGTGGCCGCAGTCAACAGAGGCGGAGCCACTGGTTTAATTTAAAATTGCTTTTCACCTTTATGATATCAGAAATTTCCTAAATAACATCGGATTTTAACTCTAATACTGCCCACTGGCGTATTGGAAACTTCTAATGCTATACAGAAAAGGTTATCCAGCTCTGGAATAAACCGATAAACTTTTAATCGCCCTTTATAGAAATCGGAAGTTACACACTTTTTATCGTAACGCATAGTTTAATTTGCTTTTGATTGGCACTCAACATCAAAACAAACACCATCAGCTAACATGAATGCCATATATATGAGAATATTCGGCAGTTACTTAGTTTACAGAACTAAGATGAACGAGTTAGTTTTCGGAATTAAGATGAACTAGTTACATAAAACTTTTACATATATATGAGGTAAAATACGAACCGCCAAAGTGTAGAGAAGGAATAAAAGAGAGAAAGAGACAGATAGAGAGAGAGAGAGAGAAATGAAGAAAACCAAAAGGTAACAAACGAAACGCGTTAATTAAGCAACTCACCTCACGCTTCACGACTTTGTTGGATTTCCTCTTCTTGGCTCCTGTCAATCCCGACTCCAGCTCCCCAGCGCCCTTCGCGCACCTCGCCGATCTCTCCTCCCCCTTCCCTCCTTCCCCATTCCCTCCTTTCCCCTCCCTCCCATTCCCTTCCCCCCCCTCCCTCCTCCCCTCCTCATCCATCGACTCCTCAGCCTTCTCATCGACTTTTTCACTCTCTTCCGCTTCATCATTTTCGCCTTTCCCTTTGTCTGCACGGGTTATCTCCATATTCTCTCGAGCGTTGGCAGGCGAATCGACTTGAATTTCTGTATGTCAGGAGAAGAACGAAATATTTTTAATGGTCGAGAAATAACAGAGAAATAAATGAATTCTGCTTCATAAAGCATTCCCGCCCAAAACTCTCATGATTAAAATCTCGTGAGAAATTGACACCCAAACAAACCAGCTCTCGAAAATATGGCCACCAGCGGAATATTGGAAGTCGTATTATCCGGAGCCAGATATTTTAACGCCGGTGTTTTGCGAGGAGGAATTCGGGCGTCACTTAGTTTATGCACCTATGTTATACTATTTGAGCGCTGGATTTTCATTATCACGTCATCATTATAATCAGTTTCAGTGGCGAATATTCGAGCGCGAAATAGAAAAGGATTTAAGCTCACCAGATATATTAGCGTCGGATTTCATAAGAAGAGGAAAATCCGCACTCCCGAATTCCGCCGCTGTAAACCGAGTGCCTCGAAATTGCGCATCGCTGCTAAAAACGCGATTCGCACAATCTGCCCAGAGCTCGGCGCTCAAACGACTGATCAGATTTCCGATGTTTAGGAATGAAATTATAGATTTTAAGCGAAATTATTATAATTGCGTAGTGCAAAATGGCATAGAAAGAGGAATTTTTAAACTGCATTCCAAGATACCGAAAAGTCATTTTATCCTACATTTTTAGGACGCGTATTTCTCTCACATCGCCTTTTCTATGAGAATGAACTCTGTTTCACTCTCTTCTATTTACATAGAACGTTGGGATTGATTTTGAAACGAGAAAAAAGTCTGCTATGACCGGGAATCGAACCCGAGTCTTCGATTTCCGGTCATAGCAGACTTTTTTCTCGTTTCAAAATTATTTCCAACATTACAGCTTATGCCTGTCTGCATAGGATCTTAAGATCGTTTTATTCCGTCAATCTACATAGAGTATTTACGTGATTTAATTTAATTTAATTGATAATAGTTACAAGTTGGCGATATGCCAGGTGGTAACATACATACATACAAAAAAAGAAAACGTGAAAGAAAATCTAACAGTCAAAAGAAAATATAAAGTCGAATATAATCAAAATACATACAGAATAAAAGCAAAATACAAAATAAAAGCAAACCAAATATCATCTCAGTAATTTTTTGCATTTCTTTCTAAATGTATCTACATTTCTAGGGAAGGGCTTAAAAATTTCTGCAGGCAACTCGTTCCAATCAACAATCGTTTTCTTTAAAAAAGAAAATCTTTTAGTATTCGCTTTTTGTGATCTATGTCTTAATTTGTAGTTGTGGTCATTTATCCCCATAAAAGTCGGTTCATTTATGCCCTGTCGTAGATCCGCCCACGCTGTCTCATTGTTTAATATTTTATACATATTACAGAGCCTGGAAATTTTCCTCCAACTTTGCAATGATTCCCATCCTAGTGTGTTCAGCATGTCAGTCACACTCTCTCTACTCTTATGTCTGCTCAGTACGTAACGTGCGGCTTTCCTTTGGACCTTCTCTACTTTCTTATTAAGACCAACTTCATTTGGATCCAATACCGAAGATGCATATCCCAAGATAGGCCGTACTAACGTCATATATGCTCTTTCTTTTGTGGCAGGACTGCTTCCTTTAAGGTTCCTCATAGCCCAGTGCTACACTTTAAAAGCCTTCTTTCTTAAATAGTCAACACTTGGCCCCCGCCCCAAGTATTTTGATAAATATACTCCTGAGTATTTACATTTCTCACATTTTTGAATGCGTTAATCTAAAAAACTGTTTATTTCAATTTCCCTATTTGTAAAATACTTTACTTTTGCTCACATTTACTTCCATCCCGTCGTTTTTCATCCATTCAGATATTTTGTCAATGCTGCTGATGTCGCTAGTACAGAATTTCACGTGGATTGACATCAGCCCACTAATGCTGATTGTGGCAGTTGACGATGCCGTCACGAGTAAATCCCGGGTGAAGGGAGTGTGTAATGCGGGAGGTCTCTCTGTAGGCGCCTTTCCCTCCAGAGGTTGAGAATTTATTTTGTTATAACTTAAATACCCAGCATCCAAGGACCCATGTTTATATAGCTTTTTTCTTTGTTTCTGTTCATAGATTGCGACTCTAAAATATTTTTTAAAAATTTTATTTGTTTTCTTTTTTCTTTTTAGCCTTAATGTGAAATATATGAACATATTTATATATTCTTCAACCTTGAACTTTATTAACTAACTAGGGAGATACCGGTTGAAACTCTACGGGAAAGTTTAAATTAAAATTTTGTGAATAGAATATCCAAGTCAATGGTACCCAATTACACGAGACCGGCAACAACGCAAATCACTAAGAATGCGTCAAATTCTCGCGTTAAAAACTCGTCTGTTGATCGATTCGAGGCGTATTAAAAAATCGATGGCAGGAAAACAAACTTTCTTTCTTTTAGGCGTTCGCTGTTTTAAGTCTGTAACTCCAACAATAATTTTAAGTAACGAGCGGAATTATCCGTTGAACATCAACGGGACTTAGTAGTGTGATTAAAATATAACTTCTGAGGTGTGTGTGTGTAAAAAATTATATATATATATATATATATATATATATATATATATATATATTATATATATTTACTATATATATATAGTAAATGTAATAGTTTGATTAATTAATAAATTCCTGACAATCATTTGAATTTTCCCAGAAAATGAAGCGCTTGGCATCAATATACGACTTGATTTGCCACTCTTTGGCTGCGTTATTCTTTCTTTTCGTATGTTTACTGAATAATAATATGCTTCAATTATTAACGTGGCAATCTATTAAGTTTGGCATTGCGCGAAGCGAATAGCACAATTCTTTCGTCTGTTTGAAGGCTTAATAAACGCTAATTTATCGGACGTAACAATGAGGGTCTCCTTGGCAACACCCGGAAAGAGTACGAAAAAGCCATAAAATTTCGAAAAGAAATGCTTGTTTTTGACAAATTCTTCAGTGTAACATCTAAAAATTGCAATAATAAGATATTTTGTAGTTTTAGCCGTCCAATAAAAAAATGGAGAAATTCGGTCTATATTTACATGTTTTAATGGATGAAGGAAATAAATCTTGCATCTTGAAAAATCGAAAATCCCATGTAAACTTGTAGGAAAATATAATTGCTTCCCGGAGTCAAATCCGAGACTTTTTCCGGAATATCTGGTTTTTAGAGAGACCATCTTATGGGGATTTAACGATTGTGAAAGTTTCAGCTCTTAATTCTATTGGGAAATGTCCAAAAATACCGGGACAGACAGACGGACACTTTATAACGATTTTAATATGCGAATGATCAATGTTGCACAGTCTGATGTATTCCTTCTCGCATATAACGCAACGAATCATTTCCATCTTCTTCCTTCTCTCTCTCTCTCTCTCTCTCTCTTGGTCCCCACATGTTACAAATGTGCGTAGAACAGTAAACGCATCTCTTCACAGACTTAGGAAGTTAAGTAGCAGTGCTCTGGTTTCTCTAAAGAAGCATCTGGTAACTTCAATCATGTTGATATAGCTTACCAAGATTTATCTCAAGAGTTGTCGTTAAAGATTCAGAGAACACATAACGCGTGCATTAGATATATTTTTAGTCTGAAGAAATATTTCTGATTCACTCGTGAAACTAAACTGGTTAAATTTGGAGTCCCGAAGACGCCTACACTTGCTTTCCTTACTATACCAATTACTTACTTCTAACAATCCACATCATCTTGCACGGAATTCAGGAATATAGACACTGTACATAACCGTAATACCAGAGGGAGCCATAAACTCCTTATTCCTCATCACAGAACAGTAATTTTCAACAAGTTTTTCATTATAACCGCTTGAAGACTATGGAACGAACTTCCCCAAACAATTAAAAATTTGCACTCGCTCTCATCATTCAAACGACACTGTTATCAATCTCTCTTAACCTTGCAAAGGAACAGTTAAACGCGCTTAACACTTCAATGTTTCTTAATCTTGATTTTGACAAAACAATACTTATTGTGCTTGATTTACACTTTGTTATTTTATTTTATTCATTTGATTTTTTTCTCCTCTATCTTGTTTAGTCATAACAGTGTTAATATATATTCATTTTGTCATTTTTATGTGTTCATTCCATCTATGATCTTTTCGTATTGTGCCAATTTTCCCTGGTGTAGGTATAGCTTTATGCTTTTCATGTATTTATCTTTTGTTCTAAATTTCATTTATTGATGCCTTTACTTAATATAAGTAGGTTTCGCAGGTTTTTCACACACCCCTTCTTGTGTGGGTGTTTTTCTGCAGTGGGTTTTTTTACATGGATTCCATTATTCAGCAGTCCTATTATTTCCCACAATATCACATCTTTTCTTTTCCAATACTTTTATTTTAATTGTTATTTGTATTTACATAATGTTCTATGTATTATTGTACATGTTTCATGACGAGGGGTCATTGTTAGTCTCAATATCGCCCCAAATAAAGACCAAATCAATCAATCTCTATCTTACTAAAAGTATCCAAAGCACGCATTCACCCATAAGTATTGAAATAACAATATAATTTCGAGTTTTAACAATGTAACTCGTTGGCGAGGCAACATTCCGTTAAAATGGCCAGATTTCCTCAAAATATGTGAATTAAACGTTTAACATGAGGGATTTGGAACTGAAGGCGGAAAAAGATGAACAGAATAAAAAACTTAACAATTTTTTCTTTAAAAAGGGCTAGATCCGAAGATCGTAGGTTGATTCTTTCTAATTTAGATCTCGAAAAGAATAAAAGCCTGCACGTCGAAAAGTCGATGTTTACGTGATATTTTATAGAAAATGGAAATGTCTCCCTTTAGAGTCGAACCCGGATCGTTTTTCCAAATATTTTTTCGTCAATCGCTTTTAATATGTGAATAAAGCATTCTTGCCAAATTTATATTTTCTATTTCGATTCTTTATTGATATTTTAGAGCTTGACCAACAAATCTATAGATAGGTTTTTTAATTGTTCCTCATGTCCACCGTTGTTTTAATCCAGGGCTCATGAAGACCAGCGCAAGCCTGAGGGGGTTCGAATCCTGCTAAAGGTCAAGTATTCGATCAACCGATACTTATAAACTTAGCCAACGAGTTTTCTAGCGGAGCAATAATATTGCATCTATAATAATAAAAGAAGCTGTCTCTGTGTGTACCTACGTGTGTCTGTGGCAGTCGTAACTCTTCAGAAATAAACGTAGGAGCTTCAAAATTTGCCAGCAGCTTCAGGTTGATGATGAAAGTCGCAGGGCCAAAAATTTTTCAAATTGGCCCTCGGGGGCTCGAGGGGTCCCCATAGAATGGTCAGTCCAAATTTCGGTATTTTGGAGATATCTCGGCAACCAAATGACCGATTTTGATGAATGCTCCTCCAATATCAATGTTTTGATGAGACACATTTTCGAGCCGAAAATGGACTAAATCGGTCAACGGGATCAAAAGGTCGTAATGTAAGGGCCGGTCCAAATTTAGTTTTTTAAATATATCTCAGCAGCGAATGATCGACTTCGATAAAAACTTCGCTATTGTTTTGGTGAGATGCACTTTCGAACCGTAAACAAAAGGGGCGAACGAGTTTTACATTTCCTCAACCATCGAGTGATAATTAGAAGTTTATCCTTTTTTCATAATCGTATTTATAAGTTCCTAACATTCTGAAAAATTTGATAATATTTTCACTATTACTTTCACATCACAAGACAATATCTTGGCTTCAGAGTGCACTGCGCTATACAACACATCCGTTGAAAATCCCATTTCCTTCTAACTGCAAATATCTTTTCGCGTAGCTCATAAGCAAGTTGTCATTCTTCAGTCTCAGGCTTTTAAGTAACATTGAGGCTTGAGAGATTTGGGTTGGAGCTTTGAAATTGTAACGAATTTCGGTTTCTTCTCTTTTAAACGATCCGATCATCCTCCACGCCCAATAGAAAATACAGCACCAAACACAGAGCACTCAACTTTCTCATCATGCATGCTTTTATTTATAAAAGGATATTCTTTTTGTAAATTGTTAAAAAACACACACTTCCTTTTGGTCATTGTAAATATAAAAAAATTTCTTTTTAACTTCTTCTAATTACTATAAATCTTGGTGTGGCTGTACTTGCCAGCGCTAATCTGTAAATCGCTGACAAATGAGCAATATGCATCACATGAACGACGCGGGCACGGATCGCGCGTTTCGAATTGTGTGTGTGCAATCCCAGCCAACTTGTGATTGGAGAAGCTACAAGGCAATCAAATTCGACAAAACAATGCGCGGAAGAGAGATAGAAGCGCAACGGGGAGTCGGGCAAAGACATCGGAGGCAAGTACTTACAAACGAATTACAAATAATTTCGTTTAAACGCAGCGTCACGTCATAATTGGCTCTTTCCAACATAATGTGATTCCGATTAAACACATTCATGAAATTAAGCGGCGAGGAGATTTTGTACGACAGAAACAACAAAATCTGCGACGATTGGGTGTCCCGAAGATTTTTTCGGGACACCGGGACGTTAAGTTAATATCCGAGACTGCCCCGGAATTTCCGAGACGTTTAGTCACCCTACTTTAGATCTCATTTTGTGCCATTTGGATAACGAATGTCGAATTATCTATGCTTTGAAAGAACAATCGATTCTTTGGGTAAAAAGTACAAAGTCGAATAGAAAGAGGAAAGCATCATATTTCACAATATTAACGCTGCGATTGCAAAAGGGCATTCTCGTCGGGCTACGAACGATGGCTCAAAAATCCATGACTATTAATATCCTCTCCCAGAAAATTTTCTAAATAGTTTAAGCTTTGAAGCCTGCCCTCCTTCAATCTTGAAACAAAAAACGCGCAGATGCAAGTGATGCTTTAAAGATGACAAATCACGGAAGATAGATCACAAAGCAAAGATGTATTTTCTCCAGCTTGAAATTGTATGTTATTTTGTTCGGTCATCACAATAGATCTCGTACGCCAGCGCGCCCACGGATTAACGCGCGAGCTATTTAACGACGAGAAACCAATCTCGCAACAAGCAACCGTCCAGCGACCAAATGCGGCAAGCAATCTCTCATTTACGTCAACGAAATCCGCCGAAGGCCACTTTCGAGCAAGAGAAGAAACACTCGAGCGATGCGAAAAATCAAAAGAAGCATTCGCCATCCGAGCACTGGAATTTGAGGAATTCTTAATCAGCGAAGAGAGCGCGGTTGCGCACATCTACACCGACACAAGTGAAATTCTTGGAAAGAATCCGAAAGCGAAGCGGCGGAGGTGACGCAAAATACGACATCGCGGGGAAGAGGACGCCAAAAATGACGGATAATCGACTATATAGTGCTTATCTTCGGCGCCCCCTTCTCTCCCTCCCTATCCTCCCTGCTATCCTCTCCCCTATCCTATCCCCCATTCTCCCTCTTATCCTTCCTCCTATCCCTCCCCCTATCCTCCCCCCTATAGTCTCCCCTATCCTCCCTCCTATCCTCCCCCCAATTCTCCCCCTATCCTCCCCCTTCCCTCCCTCCCTATCATCCCCTCTATCCTTCCCTTCCTCCCTACCATCCCCCCTACCCTAAGAGGGGCGGACTACAGATGTAGAGGAGGCGGCAGGTGAGTGGAGGACGGGTGGCGTCACCTGCTGTTTCCGTCCCCTGCCGCTTTAATCCAGGGGAGGAAGAGAGAGGAACCCGCGCGATCTCGAGTTCCGACGGAAACCGCTCAACGTCCGCCGCCCATCGACACAAATGTAGTGGAATCGTCATTACGATCTTGTAGACTGTTTCATGAAAAAACATATCTTATCAAGTCTAACCTGATAATAACTGATAGATCGCGTTGAATATACGCATTCATTTATAACGCTCATTATTTGCGACAACATCTGCCAATGGAATACATTGGGTAGGGTGGGACTATTTGGGTCATTGGGCTATTTGGATCAAAATATGAGTTTGACCTATTGCGTATAATGTCTTGCGCATTTCGGTAGTCAGTTGCTAGTGTACGATTGTAGAATACGGTTGTTTATGCTCTTTAAGTGATTTATTTAGTTCTACATCTGTACATGCCTTCAAAACGCAATTAAAGTGATCGAGGTCAGTGGTTACTAGCTCTGATTTTAACGGTATTTAAAGTCCAGTGTTAAAATTATTCTCGCTTTGTACTTTATTTCCGTCTCACAGTGTTACTACTTCTGCGCTGTTCTATGGTACAAGTAGCGCAGTATGTTTGTAATTACAGGACTACTTCCTTTTATCTGAAGTCGACACAAGTGGGGCTATTTGGATCGGTCAACCCATTGCTCTTGCAGTATTATCCAATAGGTCTAGAACAGCGATTCCCAAACTATGATACGCGTACCACCAGTGGTACGCGAAGATTCTGCCAGGGGTACGCGAGTTTAGTGTCGGCATTCGCCCATGGAACTGCACAACGAGTGACCACAGAGAGGGACGGACTATAGCCCGCACAGTCCGGACGCGTCCGCTGCGACGCTCATGGCTCACAGTCAACTTCCGACGTATCGTTACTCGTCGATTTGCGCTTTCACGTTGCTATTTTAAACAAAATGAATGAATTTGGCGAGAAACTCGTTTGTTTCAATTAATTCCATTCCTGAAAATATGAACGTGAGGGAAAAAGACCAGCTGAATATCCCTCTCTTTCTGACATAGCGCTGAAAATTCTAATCCCATTCTGCACGACTTATCTATGTAAAACGGGGGTTTCTAATATGTCGGTAATTAAAAACAAAAATCGAACAAGAATGAACCTCGAACCGGACCTTCGCTGGAAGTTAACTAACATTGAACCAAATATAAAAATGCTATCTACATGTATCCAAGCTCATCCATCACAATGACTGATTTTCTTTGTATTTTAAGTATGATAAATGCGAGAAAATAATTGATTTATCAGCACTGCCTATTTTATCTGCCCACCTTATATTATTTTGAAAATGCCTCTTTCGTTAGCAAAGAATTTTTTTTTTA
This sequence comes from Tanypteryx hageni, assembly GCA_028673005.1. Taxonomy (NCBI): domain Eukaryota; kingdom Metazoa; phylum Arthropoda; class Insecta; order Odonata; family Petaluridae; genus Tanypteryx; species Tanypteryx hageni. The sequence continues at coordinate 113,158,221 of CM054117.1, read as the reverse complement.
GTTCATACGAAGAATTCTTGCCACGTTTTCGGTGACACGCGAATAGAAAAGTCGGGGAACCGCTGGTTTTAGAGATTTGTGAATTTGAGAATGTTTGCGGGATAATTTTTAATATAAATAAAAGTTGAATATGTTGCAAAAATATAGAAACACTCGAAAAATTAAATTTCAAGTACCCTCCAATTTTAGTATAAGCAATAAGCATTCTGCCTGTCATCTGACATCTCCTGAAGACTTTGAAAACACAAGAGTAAAGAGAAAGCTACATTTGGAGAAAGGAACAAAGGTTAAAAAACATAGATGTAAATCAAAAGATCCAGTGATCGCCATGAAAAATAAGAAAACGTGCGCGAAGAAAACTAATGGACTCGAGCAGTTCAACTGAAGAATCTTCATATGTCGCTCCGTTCTGCGATCGATCTCGCGAATCTTATCCTCGCTGTCCTGCTTCCGAGATACGTCGGGCTTCTGATAAGCCCTACTACCTCATTCGCGCTAGTCCCTCCGACATAAATTTCACCAATAGTTTTATTTCGAGGTGCGCATGTTTGGTGGTGAAAATTCGCTTCAATTTGCTGGGAACCGTGTCTTCGTTCGATAGTTTCTCCCCACACACAGAGCACATTGGAACAGGACAGTCTTAATCTCCACACCAAGAAATGCCCAGACTCAAATAACTGCCCATATACTCGCGAAAAACCTTCGAAATCTTACTTGGCTCGGTCCCACTCGTTTTTTCTTAATATGTTCTTCACATTTTTCACTGTCACGTTTTCTTGTAAGAAATCTGTCCATTTTTAGGGGCGCAACTTTTGTAATTTTCAGCAATGATAATTGGACGGAACCACAAATATCACAGTTTCTTACCAACGGTATTACACAAAACACTTAATAAAAATTATTTTATACAGAATTAACTCACGAAACATTCACAGACACCAAATTGTAGTATAAGCTAGCCACGAAGCTAGGCTAGTACTGATTTGATCAAGGAATGCGCCCGAGTCGCGGACAGCCAGGAAGGTCACCACAGGCGGAGCATGCTACGTCATCGTGGATACTTAGAGAGCAACGAGAACCAATCAGTTGTCTATGACTCATGCACAAGGCATTCGGTTACTATGACAACGCTGACAACGTTGTTGCCAGGCTTACTGTTTACACGTCTTCCAAAGCAGTGATACTTTTGGACTGGATTCAACAAGTCTTAATACTGTTTTAGTTTTTTGTTAAAACTGTGTATATAATCGGTGGAAGACGCGCAGATTTGCAATTTTCTCTTCAAAATCTCGAGGCACACTTGGGAAATGTTCGCGGCACACCGGTTGAGAACCACCGGTTTAGGGGCTACTGGACATAAACGATTTAAGTGTGGAAAATGTGTTTAATCCATAATTAATACGATTGAATATGGTCATCAAATGTAATGCGTTGTTTATATATAGTTTCTAACTTTTATAAGACTAATTTTCAGTGCTTTTTTACAAGAAAATATGCGATCCAAATAGCCCCACAAAATTTGTAAAAATATGTTTTTCATTATTTTGTATTTTAAAATAAAAGTGAAGTTTAAAACTTAGCATTATATTTTTTAATTTTAAACACCATAATGCAATGAAAAATAATTACAGAATTCTAAAAAAAAATATTTGTCCACCTGTAATTCCTGATTAAATTTGAAACGATCCAAATAGCCCCACCCTACCCTACTATAACGTTTACCTGAAGAAGGGGTACTTGTCATTTAACTACCCGCAAATTTTCCAGTAGGTGACGAGAAATGGAACTACGTAGTGTACGTGTGTCTCTCATAGACATTTAGCTTTACGGCGTTTGCTGTGCTTTGTGCACCCAATCTTCGCTGGCATGGGGAGGGTGACATTGGTGCAGGCAGGGCGCCTCAGGCACCCTTCACGACTTCAATCTCCGGCACTAATTTAATCACTAACGCTAAAAAAAAGAATTTCGAATAAACAGTAAACGCAACATCCACGTAGTTCGTTCGTCACCTACGGCGCCACTTCCTACAGAAAAATTTGGGCAAGTACCGAAGAAGGCAACATTTGAGGGTGTTTTTATCAGAATTTTAAAGAAAAACATTTATTTTAGACCTCCATTGGCGTTTGACATATCGTTGTTCGAGTGAGCGCGTGTGTCTAAAGAAGATGTAAAAGTAATCGAAAATTGGCTAGTGATTTTAACAGCCTTTCAGTGATCGACAATTGGAGTGGATGCCGCGTATTTTTACTCATGGATAATTTTTTCAGCCGACTACTGGAATCAAATTCAGATTCCCAAAACAAAATATAACTGAAAATATGCAATTTTTCCGCATAATATGGTCACGTCTGCCTGCTAATATGATCAGAATTGCATTCGACTGTTGGTTGTCCGATTAAATACCTTTCGCCGACTATTTTGGCAACATTGTATTTCAGGCCAAAACATGAATGTTTTGTAAATGGGGGACTGTCAAATATCGGGAATTACCAAAAATGTTATTAAGTTGTATTGTATGGCTCTTGTTATAGGCAAATATAAAGTTTTTTCGTTCAATTTTAACAGATATTTAAAAAAGCAATTTAAAACGGACGAGTTAATGCCGAACTTGATCACATCCGATTGGTAGCCGAAGTTTGCCGAGTGTTTAGTGACGTCAGTGCATGCCACAAGCATGTTAGCCGATGCTAGCCGCGCTAAAAGCCATTGTGCCGATATATAAGTATAAGCTTGAAAGACATAATTCTGTTGTTTTCCTCTATACTCCGTCTTAGAAGAAATATTGGTAGAAGTACTGCACCTTCCTGCATTTATTTCGCTTTGTGTTTTGCAAAATGGCAAGTGAAGGGTTTTGTGTAGCCAGATCTGATAATTTGCCCAACGTTGATTCGTACATGTTTTTGCGGTACATTGGAAGTCGTAGGGAGCAATATTCACATGCTGAAATGCGTGGAATGAAAGCGGATAGGTTTGCATTACATTTATTTGATAAAACAAGTTCGATTTAGCGCTTTTATTTTTAGTTATTGTAATAGTACTATTATTTCGACTGAAACGCAGAAGATATGTAAAAGATAGATTGACGTCGCTGCGTGAAGACTTAAGAGCCATTTCAGCGTGGTGCAAAGAATGGCAAATTGAAATTAATTACACTAAATGTGTCAGTTACGTTCTGGAAAAGTAAGAACATAGAACTTGGTTTCGAGTATAAAATAGATGGAATAAATATTCAAGCAGCCGAGTATGTTAAATATTTAGGAGTAACCATTTGCCGAGATCTTTCGTGGGGATGCACATTCGTCGAGTTATAGGCGCGGCCAACAAGAAACTGGCTCTCATAGGTAGAATAGTACGAAGCACTACAGAAAAAGTACGTGAAACATGTTACTTATTACTGGTTAGATCACAAGTGGAATACGCCTCATGCATATGGGATCCGTACGAGAAGGGGCACATAATTCAATTAGAAAGAGTGCAGTGCATAGCAGCCAGATGCGTAAAACAAAAGTACGAACATAAGGAAAGCGTCACTTCAATTATTGAGGGATTTGAACTGGGTACCACTAGAGGATCGTAGATTTAACTCAAGGTTGCGGCTTCTGGAGAAATATAGATCGGAATGTCTAAAAGACGAGGTTGTAGGAATAATCGAAGCACCAACGTATATAGGTAAAAAAGACCGTTATGATAAGACACGTGAGATCGATTGTAGGACGGAGCGTTATCTAGGCTCGTTCTTTCCGAGGACAATACGAGATCACAATAGAAAATTTCAACCTGCGATAGATAAACTTTAGGTAGGTTATGGTGCATTGCACCCCCTGCCACCCACCAATTAGGTGAATTGCAGGGTAACATGTAGATGTAGACGTCTTAAAACAGCTTTCCCATATTAAATAAATTAAACAACTCTAGTTTTAACTAATATTATAGAATATTTATTTATGTATTGTTTCCCATGCTGTCCTAGCATCTAGTACGTAAAATACAGTTAGATGAGTAAACAAAAGGTAATGGACGAGGCCGAGACTTCGTGGAATTCCTCAATAAAATAACATGAATAATGCTAGATAGTATTTTTTATTTATATTAAACTTTTGCTAATTTCCACAAAATATATTATGTAAAACAAGACCGGCTTCGGTGAATAATCACCATCATCTGCCTTTACAGATTCATCAGGTCAAATATTGACAAATATTATACAAAATTAATGTGAATCAACTTAGTTTCCGTGTCTTGTCTATAGGAAATGTGGTGAAGTTTGTTGTCTTAAGTGTCTATATGCCTTAGTAATTATCTATACTTGTGAAAAGAAAAACTGTAGAAGTATTTGTAATAACTGCATGTCTCTTTTGTATATGTCGCGAATTTCATCGTTGCTTTTATGGCTTTTTTCTCCCTTTGAGGTCAATGAGGAAAGATTATGTTAGCAACGCTGTTGGATTTGTTAAACTGAAGCGAGAAGGAAAAATTTGTATTGTTAAAGGCAAGATTTGCCGTGAACACAGAATAAGATAAAAAGGTTATGAAGTGAGTGTGATTGTAGATGAAGATGATTTAGTCACGTCTGTGGAGTGTCATGACTGCCCTTATTTAGCAAAATATGGTCCTTCAAAATATCATGCTGTCGTGGATATTATGAGAAAAAATTTATTAAAATATTTAAATTATAGAACTAACTTAATATGTAACATTTGTAATTATTTATTGTGGAGGTTTTGTTAAAATATATATGCTAATCTTTGAAACATAAAAATATAATTTACTCTTTCAACGTTCTCCAGAAATATATGCATCATGTCAATTTAATGTCGATATAAGTCATAAACTAAAATACGAAGCAATAAAATTACGTACATAAACATATAACTAGCACTTAGATTAAAATGATATTCGCATACAAATGCATATATCAGATGCGTATCTCCTCATGGCTTTCAACCACAATATTCTCCGCTTCTTATTTCTTCCCAAGGAGCTCGGTAGCGCGAAGAACAATTTTCTCGGGGTTTTAATCGTTGTATTTAAGCACTGAGATACCAGACAATACTTATAACACTTCTTAAGTTCCATATTCTCCATTTTAGCTACGATATCAGGAAAAGCAACAGGACGAAGTAGCAAAACCGCGGGCTTTCAGTACGGTCGTAAGCGTAGTAAGGCATGCGATGACGTCACGTACCCCTTACTACTGTCTCTCTAACCAGGATGCAGTTTTCGCGAGATATTTAAAAGAGTTATTTTAAATATTTTTTTGCATAATGAAGACGATTTAACAAAAAAATGTTCACAGGGAGTAATTATGTCAATTACAAAGAATTAAAAAAAACAATTAAATATTTTGAGTCCCCCATTGCATGTATTTAGTTCACAATGGCAGTTTCGCGACAAACCTCCCTGTGCGCAGAAATAACCAAAGTTTTTTACGAATATGTCACTTAAACGCAAATATTTATGAAGTAGTGATGCTATTACCTAGTTTATTTGTGGAAATGCGGTCCTATCCCATCTGCGAAAATTTTGGGCGGATATTGATCGAATTTGGTATTTAGGACATCAAGGCAAAGAAACTAAGAAAATGTTACAAATGGGTCTTGTGGCCTTATGGTGGTCCAAAAATATGGATTTTGGAAAAGTATCTCTCCCACTCTCTTATTCGGTGCTCCTATATACAAAAACATTGTTTGTGACGTTTTGCTTCAATTGGATAATATTTAGGGGGACCCAGGGCCGCAAAAATTAGGTAATTTCTAAAAAAGGGGCGGTCTGTTTTATGAAAAAGCAAATGGTATTCGACAAATAATTAGAACACGAAGATAAATAAGCATTGTCCAAACTGTCAAGAAGGTACCACCAGATGGCATTACTTCTCAGCGGTACACGGCGCTCAGTTTGACCCTCGATCCAAACAATTGAAAGTTTCTCCATATCAGCAATAAGTTCATCACGTTTCCTCATCACTGTTAATTGCACAGGCGCAGCACTTTTCATTTCATCTAAAATCCTTCATCTTTAACCAGCTAATTACCCGGGTTTTTCCCCTTGGGGTTTACAGTTTCGAATTTTCCATGCACATTTCACTCGCTAATATTTTTATTCAAAGTAAAGGTACTCTCGAGATGAGTGACCAACATTCTTCCTTAATTGGTTTGGTGACTCGCTGCCCCTCTCCTACACAAAATATATCGTTGTCTAAAATCAATCACAAAATCGGATGAGCTATGCCAGGAGTGCCCATAATGCGGCCCACTGTCACTAACGCGGCCCTCTTAGCAATTTCATGCGGCCCACCACCATTTTTCGTTGTTTTAAAAACTTTTTCATTTTTATTTTGATTTGCCCAGCGAATGTTATTTTATAACTGGCAAAACCTGTTAAAATGTCTAGCATTAAATTGAGATCCGTTAATAAATATTTGTCGATTAAAATAAGTTCTTTTTAATTTTGTTTTAGATCTTTTCTCAAAGCTATTTCTAAGATTGAATTCCATAATGTTTCTTAATATTGTACCGTTAACCCTAAAAACCTAGTTCTAACAATTTTCACTATTATATGGTGCGTAGGAATCTCTAAGTAACTTTCGATTTAACTTTAATCCAGTCCGCCGAAGTATTGACAATTTCCAATGCGGCCCACTGTCACTAATGCGGCCCACCAAGTAGAAAAGGTTGTCCACCACTGAGCTAAGCGATGAATGAGTATGGGTACTATATCAGAAATGATATATTCTATCTTTTTCAGATCCACCACAATACATAGGTACTGACATCTTTCAAAATAAAACAGTTTTTTAATAGCCCTAGGTCGCTAAAATCCTAAATCCGCCACTGTATGATGATTGACAAAAAACGGTTATTTTTAAAAACATTTAAAATAACTTTCTGTTGGCTTCCAGTACTTGTTCAATCACGAACAAATTAAATATAGATTCAAATTTGATATTTTGCTATGATATTTTGAACTTTACGGTTAAGAAGTTAGATTTCTCATTTAACATCAATTTAGCCGTAGTCTCCACATTTACCTATGTAAATTGTGTAATTTTACAAAAATTTACACGGGCCTCTAATTGGTGTATGGTTTGTATTGAACCCTCCCTTCCTCCATAAGCAATTAAATTTGTGGTCCCGAGGCGCAAATTCTCAAGGTCTCTTTAGTATGTGTACCGAGTTTTAAGTCTAAGTTTCTTGGTTATCGAGAAATGCTGTCCACTCACACAGACAGACTCACGCCGCCTTTTATTATTATAGATAGCTACAATAGTACGAGGCAGCTCAAACTTACGGCCTATCTCAATAGTTGACCTTCCCCCGTCACTATGTTCTATTATTTTGGATTTCCAAACATTTTCTAGAGCGCTTTTTGAGCAAAACAACACTTATACTTACATTTTCCTTTTTGTCTGCCACAATTGAAGGATGAAAAATGCAAGAAAGCTATAAAATCACAGTACATGCTTACTATACACACAACAATAGCTCCCGAAGAAGGTCGAAATGCGGAGTGTTCCCAACGAATCAACTTGTTGACAAACAGATGAGTTATTAAGACAATGTGCATAATAAGCGGATCACGAGTACGAAAGAATGAAACAGTGTTGTCAATTAGGAACTGACATATGAGCGGGACGAAAAGCTGGCACTGTCTGTGGTACTATATTTTTTTATAATTAAATGTTTCTATAGCTCCGCGATATAAATATTGAGTAAATACAGCGAAATAAACTCGTATGTCATTTTATTTAAATTTTGTACGGTGAGTTTCTGAATATAATTTAAATATTCATAATAAAATTAACGTATCACAGTTCACCCAAAGAATATTAAGTTTTTAAGTTTTCAAATTTAATTTACTTGTCTTATTATTAGTTTCAAACTATCATACACATTTACAGTTGCTCAAGGTGAGATATGTTACATAAATTAAACGAGTTTCTCTTATGAGATTCGGAAATTAAAATGTCGATTTTTGATTCCAGTAAGGCAACTGCACTCATATAGCAATACAAGCAATACCTTTCCTAAAATCGGAATTTAAAGAAGTTGTATCAGGATTATGGAATTGAAAATTCAAATTTAATATCCGTTAATATGGCAGCCCTTGTTGACAGAAATATCTTTATCCCGTATTATAGTATCTGTAAGTGATAATTAGTGGTCCTGATTGAGTGAAACTATCCAGATGCATTGAATTTCAATAGAAACCTCAAATATAAAACTTGACATGTTTCTGTATACGATAGAAAATATTTTATTACCAAATGATCCCTTTATTCTGCTTTATAACTTTTGAAAAGAAAATGATTTCTCAGACGAATATTTTACGAGTCAAAGCCGAAATTTAATTTGTTGTCCTCTGAAAAGTGGCAGCCTTGAGAGAATGGTTCGTTCATTTTCGTCTTCATCGTTATAAATTTTAAATAGCAAATTTCATCGAAATCCGTCCAACGGTCTACGGACAGATAGGCAAACCAAGTTCTCTACGGACAGAGAGGCAAACCAAGTTCCCGGCAAAAGAAACGCGTCCAAAGTAACAAATTCCGAAATTAGCAAACTCGATACAACACATGGTCTGCAATACTATTTTACCGCACCCGTGTAAATAGAAACATCGATCAGTGCGAGCTGATAAAAGAAAACAAGAAGTCCAAACCAGAAGCAATGCAGGCTGGATTTCCAAAGTTGACGTCCCGAATTGATTACTTATATTGACAGGAGATGTTTCAGTATGTGTTAGTCATTCCGAGGAATTCTCATACCATAAATACCATTTGCAATTCATTGTTCATCAATGATAGAGAAAAATTGGAAAACAAATAAATAGAGCATTATCAGGTTTAAAAATACTAAAAACAATGTCAAAATCTCTTTCTGATATTTTGCATGTATTTTTTAAATAAACGAATTCAATAAATGTTACTGTTTATACGCTAATATGTCTGGATCAACTGTCCATCGCTGAAGAGTAGTCGAGCGGAAATGAAAGTAACACATTTGTTCACTCGTCTATGATCAAGGCTAGTTTGGCAGTAATCGTCTCCATGGCAACAATACGATAAAATGAGATTTAAAACGCAAAAACCCTGTTTTAGTATAAATTAAAGAAAATACGATCAATTATCAAAATTTGGTGATAAGAATTAGAATTTGCATTCTTTTCCCCTTAGAAAAGTACAAACTTCGCTCTGATATCACAATTTCAATATATTTTAATGTATTAAAGAAAATATCTCTGCACGATGGAGTTGAGATTTCCTATGTAAAAAAATATGGAAAAAACGTTCCTGGAATCGAATCCGGGAATTCAATCTTCGCCAAACAAAATATAGCCCGGAGGTGGGTCCTAGCAGCACGAGTCTCATACCAAGTTTAATGAAAATTAGTCCATTGGTGCCAAAGTTGTTAGTAGGGAACACACACACATACACAGGACCATTTCATAAGGGCATGTTTCCTTTGGAAATCATGCCTAAATACGATTAAAATCCATAACAAAAATCAAGAACGACATTAATGGTTATTAACCTATTACTGCGGGCATGTTAATAATATGAGCAGAAACCAATTAAGTAGAAATCGAAGGAATTAACTGAAGTTTAATGAAATTTACGAATAAGAGGAAAGCGAATAGTAAATTATTATATGATAATGTAACATTGGGACGGCGGAGCAGGATAAATACAGGAATAAAATTTTATCGGTAAATAATGATTTGGAAAAGGAAACTAAGGAAGAGAAATGCGGTGATAGTTTTGTAAATAAGCACTTGGTCATAACTGGTTCATGGTTTTATAATCATTAACGAACAACTCACGGCTCGGGACAATGGGTTAACGAAAGAACTCATGGATCGGGACAATGAGATACCAAAACTGCATTCTGGAGTAGCAGAGATTCAGAAACCGATGTCACAAGAAGAACCTTAAAAGCGATCGGGTATTCTAGTCCTGTTATTCCTTTAACACTCGATAAAGGCTTGTATTTTTCGAGAATTAGGAATTGAGTCACGTGTGATAATTCTTAGATTTCAACATTTAACACTGCGCAATACTAAAATTTACATAATAATCATCCTCTTATGGCAGCATCTCAGAGCTAAAGCCTTAAATATTTGCATTATTATGAAAAATGATAGAAAAAGTACTATATTTTTTACATGTCGGGCTTCTGCAGTTTTCTACTTTGCGTAGGTCTCAGCGTTCACACGTATCCTATCATAATTTTCTAAACCCGAATGAATGCACGCATCCTATTCTGCTCCAATGCGAGGCAGTGCATCTGTCTCGCGAATCCACTAGCCACCGCTGACTCAGAGGAAAGAGAGGGGCTTTTTCGATCGACCTTCATACGCTAGCGCCTCTTTCGAATCGAAAGTTACCGAGGCGTGGGTGGCCCGCGCTTGTGGTGCCTGCTCAGGCGTTTGGGGCAAGCACGGTGGAAGACCGGGAAAGAAGAGGCAGAGAAATAACACGACACTGCGACATGATCATTCGCGTCGCGTTTGTCACCAATGATTCGGCGAGAAAGATACCTACGTGACCGACTACGAAGAGTTAGGGATCCGCTAGGCAAAAAATAGACGGAGGCAAGAGGCAAACCCCGAGCAAAGATGAGGCTGCGGGAGAGGCTGCGGGGGAGATTGCGGGGGAGAGACTGGGGAGAGGCTGGGGGTGAGGCTGCGGGAGAGACTGGGGGAGAGGCTTAGGGAGAGGCTGCGGGAGAGGAGCGGGAGAGACTGGGGGAGAGGCTGGAAGAGAGGCGCGGGAGAGGCTGCGGGAGAGGCGCAAGAGAGGCGCGGGAGAGGCTGGGGGAGAGGCTGGGGGAGAGGCGCGGGAGAGGCGCGGGAGAGACTGGGGGAGAGGCTGGAAGAGAGGCGCGGGAGAGGCTGCGGGAGAGGCGCGGGAGAGGCGCGGGAGAGGCGCAGGAGAAACTGCGGGAGAGGCTGGGGGACGAGGTGACGCGACCGAGAGGAAATCCCCTCGTCTCCATAAGGTGACGTCACTCCAAAGCAGGTGTGTGCGCGCCGCGATCAGAGGGCGTGTGCCACGACGCTGCCTTCTCGCTTCCCACTTGCCCACGTGATGATGCAAACGCACACTTCGTTTGTCACATGATATCGTCCGGAGGACTCATGAGGCGCCCTCAGAATCGCGACCACTCGGACATTACGAGCCGTTCGCCGGGAATTATTTTCGGATACCCAAGGGCTGGAGGAACGCTCGGAGACTTCAACGACCGAGGTTCAGGAAAATTTTCTCGCGTGTCCGTTGAGAGTGACCACGGTCGCTGATGCTCAGGCGTCCACGTGCCCAACGGATATTCCGCCGCATACTGCGAGAAGGCAACCATCCGCTACGACGAAGGTGAACTGGCCGCATACGTTGATCGATAAGACGATGAAAATATATTCTAGGTGCAACTAAAAGCGACTATCGTGTACTTGGGTGTGTTTGTGTGTGCTCGGACACAAATAAATAAAGGAGAAAAAAATGCGAAATAAAAAAGAGCTATTATACCAAACGATCACTCGAGAGCAACAAATTGCGTAAACAGATGGCGCACGCATTGTATTTCAGGTCTAGTAATACAGCTTCGTCATTGACGCGATATCACCAAATACAACGTAAAAGACTTCAGTCGATTCGCGAGCGGCATTCGGCGGGGAGTACTTGTACGGTCAACCAGACATTTTTATACCGTGGCAAAGAAGATGTTCCTATTAGCACAATGGAGATGCCTCTGTCATTTAGTTACCATCAGTGGGAAACTATCACATTAGGAATTTTAACACTAACAACGATAGCCGTAGCACAGTCGTGCTAATTTAATGTAAAACTCATTGACACTGCTTATATTCGTTTGAGATTAAGAAAAGGTTCACTCTCACTCAAAATCGTAGTTAAACTGGCGGTACGTTATCGTAAAACAAAATTGTTAAAAAAACAATGAGGTATGATGAATGAATTGCCAAGTTAAAAAAAAATTAGAATCTTGGAAGAAGGAACTATCTGCGAGGAAGGGTCGTATCTACCAGCGAGCTAACAGGGCTGCAGCACAAAAAATTACATTAAGCATATAACAAACAACACTTATTATGGAATAATCCTACGTTTCATGAAAACTATTCCTTCTATTTTGATTGATTTAGCTTATGCTAAGAGCTGCCAAATAAAAATAGTCCTCTGCTCCTAAAATGTGCCATCCGACACTGCTGCGAGGCCAGAACAGCTAAATAAAGTCTCGCCAATGAATGATGAGCGCCACGTCACATATTAGAGATGATATAAAAGTAACGACAATGTATACACCCATGTCAAACAGAGACAAAAGTCAATTATCGAGACACTATGGCTTAATGACCGAAAATTTAATATAAATTCAAGTAGCAACTAGATAGCGAGTAGTAGGCAAGCGGGCACAATAGAAAAATAAGTTTCACTCGGTACTTGAAGCATAAACACAACTTGGGAAATGAGGACCTCACAAAATAACTAGGAATAAACTACGATTTGTTCCAGGAAACATAAAGCTATGCTTCACCACAAGAGGCGCTGCGAGAAATGCCTCCATAAGGGGGCTCTCTCACTCACTTGGGTTCATCTCACCTTCCGTAACGACCCTCGAGTCTCGGGCGGCGTTTGCAGCCCTCCTTGCCGCCACGCGACCCCGACTCTTCCCCGAAGGCGAACCCCTAGCGAGGGGCAGCGGCGACTCCTCAGCAGGCATGGGCTCCTTGCCGCACCCTCGCCCCACCCACGACCGCCTGCTTCCTCCTCGCAGCGTCTGCTGCCCCGCGGCCCGCCTCCGCCGGCCACCGACTGCGCCCCTCCAAGAGGCCCGCCTCCACTTCAGGCCACCTCGATGAGGCGGCGGCAGAGGAAGCCGAGGCATTCCGGAGGCATCCTGCAAAGGCGAGGCGGCGAAGGACGATGAGGATTCGCAACGAGGGAGAAGAGTGGCGGACTCGGCCGCATCGGAAGAGGATAAGACCGCGGACCTAGCGGCCATCGGGGGAGACGAAAGAAGTCGAGCGGACCCGGATAGGCCCTCGCCGGGATTTCCCGGAAGGTTTTCGGATGCGGTGGATGCCGGCAAGCTCGGGTGCCAGAGCATTTCAGCACCCGGAAGCCTCGCAACCGACGGTTACGACCGAATCACGAAGACGAACGGGACGGCGCACAAGTTCACATTCAGTATATAACTACACTCGCGTAGGGAGACTATCCTTCTCGAGTCTCCGAATCGAGAGCGGAGACCCTCGCGTCACGGCTAGCGAACATCAACTGAGCGAGCGAACCGATATGGAGGGGAAGTAGGGGGCGCACTTCCTCCATTAGCCGTCATCGCCGCATCTTCCTCCTCGCTCTCTCTCTCTTGCCTTCCCCTCCTTCCCCTTGGCTCACCTGACGCACTCTCGTCGTCCACCGAGACGAGGAGAGATGAGTAAGGAGAGAGTCGGAGGGAGGAGGGGGAAGGAGGGGCCGGATGAGAGAGACAAGTGTGCATATGGCCACGCACGCATCGGAGAGGAACTCGGAAAAAGAGCCCACGCGACTAATATTCTTTCCCTTTAACAGCGAGGTGCCTCTTCCTTGCGATCACCTCATCCTCCCCCTTTACGCCCATCCCCCTCTCTCCCTTCCCCTTTCTCCCTCTACGCTCATCCTCCCCCTCCCCCACCTTCCCCTCCTCCTCCTCCCCCACCTTCCCCTCCCCCTCCTCCCCCACCTTCCCCTCCCCCTCTCCCACCTCCCCACTCTCCTCCTCTATCTCGCCCCCCCCCTCTCCCCCTCTCTTCCCCCCTAACGCACACCCTCCCTCTCTCCCTCCCCACTCGCAGCCTACGCTCGGATTCCCAGGCCACACACTCAAGAACCCTTCCGAGCGAAGGGGTTTCTGTGTTCGAATGAAACCGTGAAAGGCCATTCCGCTTTAGGCTTCATCCATCGCGGAGTGTCTCGCGAGCGACGCAGATTCCGAGTGTTTTTGTCGTTGATGTCGCAGATTCGTTGGGCGATGGTTCGCCATCCTCGGAAAATTTGGAATATAGCCGAGGAGCGGAAGAAGAACGAGGCTTGAGAAATGAGTTTAGAAGGGCGCGGCGAGGCCATTTCGGCGCGACGTTGCGCTTTCGTTAGCACTTTTCTACTCTTCGTCTAATAAAGAGCGAAATCGCAGGACGACGTCCACTTTCTAAATTTAAAATTTTTTGATCTACGGATTTCACCGAGCCATAATTTGAAGAGGCTCGAGAACGTCCTTGAAAAGATGCGTCTCGAGGGATCTTTCGGCATTGGCACCCCGTGGGCTCTCCCTGCACCCTGTGGGCGAGATGGTCGACCGGATAAAAGAGCCGGTGGCGAAAATAGCTACGGGTCAACGCACGCTTAGAAATAGAGACGCTGCCCGAAAGTCGTGTTAAGCATTTTTGAGACTCGAAAGCTTACAGATCAAATTTCCTCGCGAAAGCTGCTGCGCACACTGCAAGTAAGTCGAAATGAGATCGATGGTTTTTCATCGCGAAACTTTTGCTGACGAAAACTCGAATTCTCTCGCACTCTTCAGAGCTTTGAAACGTCGTGCGAGAAATATTCCACACAGCCAAATGCGGAGTATAAAGACAGTTTTTTAATGCCTTGCATTGTACGCATGGGCGGATATAGAAACTACTCCCCATCTTGATTCCGTAACTGCCTACGACCCTTTGTTCTGGAAATCTCTGCCCTTGTCAGAATCTTTCCGTCCCTTGGCCAACAGACCTGATCTGTGGCGCGCAATCGAGGAATTTTGCGTGGAATGGGTTTAAGAATGCGTCCGGTGGAGGACGCTGGGGACATCCAAAGGGGGGAAGCGCCATCGCCGGTAATCGTACGCGGATGTTAACAAATATGTTATCGTCGACCAAAAGTCGGAGATTCGAATCGAAAGGGTCCACTGCGATGCCACGTCATACACTCACCGAAGAAAACAAATTCAGAACTTGATTAGATAAGATTAAAAATTAGCGCTCATAATGCATCATTTCCAGCGATGCGACACGTCGACGAGGAAATAAGGAAATACTTTCGGAGAAGCATTTTCCCCCTCCGCCTTTCGCCACTGCTTCCTCGACATTTGCCGCTTAGGAAAAAGGTACGGATTTCATCGCATCTGACGGAAAAACCCATCTGTCTCTCCAATGGGCGAGGCCCTCTTCCTACCAGGATGAACGTCACATCCACTCGCGATCGCTCAAGACGGATATGAGACAGGCCGCCTAGCGCTCCTTCCCGGTAAAGTTCTCCGCGACAACCCCCATTTTACCGAGCTCTCGATCGGCTCTTGTGCGCGTTCTTCAGATGCGAACCAACCAGCCCACATCCTCTTCCTATGCGGAAGTGTCGCGGTGCGGCTTTCTGAGGGAGCGACCGAATTAGTTAGATATATCGGAGAATCTTCGCATCGCAGACACGCTCCCTTTTCTGCCTCCCCCACTTCCTCCTCCCGCGCTGCTTCCATCCTCGCCCTTCCCTTCGCACCATATCTTCGCCTCCCTCAGGGCAAGTGTTTCTGGATGGCTCCCTTTCCACCCCCCACACATCCACCGAAAGTGTTTGCTGCGAATGAATCAGCCGAAATCCATTCTATTAAGTCCATCTTCTGCCTTTCCATCCGCTTGATGCGGTTACGTGAGAAACTGTTTAACATTTGCCTTACGTCCTCTAGGTATAAATGCTTTCTAGTTACGGAAAAAATATAAGGGTTCCGTAGAAGTGTGAAAACCTCTGCTTTACCGAAAACCACGGTTACGAATAACTACTCACGCCTCCGACATTGATCATACGCTTACTTGATCGATGAAAGTTTTGGATTCGGCAATAATCGTGAGCACCAAGCTTACAATAATTACTAATAATCATTATTATTTCCTTAAAAATTCTGTCGGTCTTTTATCCAGCATTCACGAGACAAATATCGCGATCTAAACAGAAGAATTCAGCTATCAAATTTTAAACGAGGCAGTTTTTTTCGCTCAAGATATTTTGGTAAAGAGATCGTGTTAATGATGAGGTGGTGCGCCTTCATTTCGAGTGGATTCCATTCCCATCTCACGCGTAGAGGAGCCAAGCGGCGTTAAATCCTTTCTTTTCCGTGACCTATGCGCCGAATTCCTCGACGGCATTCTATGAGAGTGTTTCTTCTCGAGGAGAGGAAGATGAACGGCTTCTGTGGTACCAACGAATCTCTAAACGTGAGGCGAAAAAATGTCCTCAGGGCAGGTAAGAATTGGGGTTTCGCGGAATATTTCGGAATTGCGTAAAACCGAATTCCTCAGAAAATTTGCTTATTAATTGCATTTCTCTGCTAGTATTCGTCCAAACTTTGAAAGATGCATGCCTACTTTTTAGCATTTCTATTATAAAGGGCAATCTTTCACACATTAACCCCATCTCATCTAGTGCCGTCGCTTTAAATAGCCTGAAAGATAGTTTTATTGCTGGTCTCAAAGCAAAATTTACCTCAAAAGACAATTAACCAAAAAGTAACCTCTAATAATTAAAACTTCATCTAAAAACAGCGATCGCATGAGAATTCCGGACTGAATCAGAAAAATAATAATAATAAATAATAAAACAGTAATCCTCGTCATCCACCAATATAGTGACTTGAAGGGTATCATGTAGATGTAGAATCGCGAAACAAATATGACTCACTATAAGGGAATTGCAATAGGGTATATCTAGAGAGTCACTGAATGAATCCTTGGTTCTTCACCTTATTGGCGGGTGGCAAGGATTATTGCTATTCTTTGGTGAAATTTTTCTGATTCAGTCTCACCTGACTCCTATATGGAAAGACGACCACGAAGATGAAATACGTGGAATCGATTGTAGCAAAGCGATGTCATGGTTAATATTATCAACGGACGATTATGGACCACTAAAGGTGTAACTAGTGTGAAGCGAAGGTGGATTTATCATAGTTGCAGCCCGAAAAAGGTGCACCACGACTCCCGCTGTCTTTCGTTGATGCGCAGACGCAAGACTCGTTTTGTCTATAATGAACTGTTAAATAGGATTAACGGTCAAGGAGTTGATTCTATTTAACACCAATTTCGCCGTAGTCTCCATCTTTACTTATTTATAATGAACTATTTATTAATCACAACGGAGGAAAAATGATTTTCCACAAAGCTATACCTTTAAGTTGTGTGATTAGACTCTGCCGAATCTTCCAAATACGACTCTGGGAGTTGAAAATACGAGAGTTAATCTTACAAACGAGATCTGGTAGAAAACCTTTTGTTCATTGAAATGTGTTGCAAAATAATTGTAATAAAGGAAAAATATTAAGATGTACTACGTAGGTCATACTATTCTCTATATTAATTCTTCATTGATGCAGCTTAACGATTCCTGGCCTCATTAACTTTCTGTCACATGCGAACATTTTCAAGTATTAACAGCGCTCATTTTACTCATCATATTCCTAGGGAGCTCATAGGTTTCTTGCCATTGTATACATATTTATTGCCAAAATTAGATTTCAAGTTGATGAATAAGCAGCTATGACTTTACAATGTTCATTAGATTCCACCAACTATTTTAAAATCAGGTCATATGAGCAACATTCGAATTTATTTATATTATATTATTGAGAATTACTCATTGGAAAATGTCAAACCTACTTTTGACCTACTCTGAAAACTTTTTCCCTATCTGAAGACTGCGAAGTTCCTTTTTTTCAGCATAGCGAAATTTACAATGATGCCTCGGGCGATCCACTAACTACCAACCACTGAGTCCTGCAAATGAAATCACACTCACTATGTAAATTTCCATCTTAAATTATATTCGCGAATTAACGAGGAAATTTACACAGTGAGTTTCATTTCATTTGTATAATATCGTTCCTCGAAATGAAATCTTCCTGGTTAACGGAACTGAGACCTCTTATAAAAAGCACTTTTTTGATTCATCCGAGGATTTGGTAGCCGAGAAATCGGTTCTCCTTTGAGAATAGAATTGTGCTACTAATTATAGTTAGACAAATTTGTTTATTATTTATTAATTTATTTAGGAAACATGGCTGTTTGTTTGTTTTCTTTGTCCTTTTTTACTTTCGCATCTTTTCCGCTTTGTTTTTCGCTCTATGGGCTTTCACCTTGATGTCCATCTAACGCGATATGCTCCTGCCCTCGCCAGGAGAGGAGAGCCCAAGGTTGGTGGGGCTGCCCCTGAGAATTCATGAGGGCCTCGCTCCATTGTGAAGAGAGAGAACCTCCCTCTCCGTTAGCTGGCTAACTAGCAAGCAGAGAGAGAATTTTTCTTTCCACTTTTCCGAGCCATTTCTGCCGCTCCCTTTTTCTCCTCCCCAAGAATAAAAATATTACAGTTGTATTTAAATACGAAAAATAATAAAGTTTTGTAACAGCGCAGTACTTCAATGCATAACATTTTACAAGATAAAATTGTGACGTATCTTTAGGGGACAACATAGAAAAATATGTGCACCCGCGAGCGATTGAAAAGAAGAAAACGATGTCGCCATTCCATTACCGCAAGTTGCTATATAGGAGCGGCGCTCGAGATGCGTCGAACTCCATTTCTTCCACCCGTCGTGGTTCATTCGAAATGGAGACTCCATTTCCAGCCAGTCGTCTTGACCCCGCCAAAAAATTCTCTCGAAAACTCGTTGCGAGTGAAATATCCTTAAAAACATCTTCTGCCGCACTACGCCCGGTGCGAAACCCAAAATAGAGCGAAGAGTCCGCGTTGTTCGCGAGCGCCGAGGCGCCATTAGAGCAGGCCTCAAGTTCCCGCGCCTCGCTTTTGTTTCGAGGGGAAGGAGGGCGCCCGGATGTTTCCCACTCATAAAAAGCTCCACCTTGTGGGAAAGCTGAGGAGATGGAGGTGCAAGGCGAGAGGTGAGGGGAGGGTGAGGGGAGGGAGAAGAAAGGGAGAAGAAAGGGAGAGGGGTTCGTCCGCCGTTCCCAAAGTTATTCCTGGCCACATCCTGTGCTGCTTTGCGGCCGAGAGATGTGTCAGCCAATTGGTGATCGCACGGAGAGGGTGGAAGCGGAACAGCCTACGAGTGCCGAAATTACGGCCAGCATGACTCTGGGAGATAATAAACATTATGAATACGTGCAAACACAGCCGAGCTGACAAGAATTATCTACTCGTAATATGCGTTCTTGTTACATCCACGAAGAAATAAAGCCAGATAAGAACAGACTCTGAATGCAACAGATCGTATTCAGAATAGATTTTATATTTCGCAATATAGTTGCTATCGAGTAACCGAATTTTCCGAGTTTTTAACTAACTTATGGAATGGAGTATTACTTATCTGATTCTCCTTTTAATTGGTCTTCCGATGGCCATCCTTGAATTCGAATAAAAATAAAAACGTATACAAGTGTATATGTTTGTATATTTTTCGAAGAACCTGACGCTTAACACTCTGCTCGAATTTCGACAGCACCGAGTCTTGATTTCCAAACAGTTTCACCGTAGACGTCGATAAATCGATATAAAAATTGAATTGTGAATGGTTCGACCTAACATTGCATTACAGAAAATGAACCGTGAACTTGTAGTCGGTGCCCAAGAGGAGCATATTGGCTTGTGTGGGTCTCCTTAAGATCAATTAAACTTTACTTGTGTCGAGGCGCGGTGTCTGTGGCCCCCTTCCAGCCTCCACTAAGAGTGAATTCTTCTTCCAAAGAGACTGGTTCGTGATGATGGATAGTAAATATGTAGTATGTAATTAAAAGAGAGTTTTACTAAATGATGAAGAGGGTTAACTTTGATTACGTTGATGGGTCATTCCTTTAATTTCGGAAGAAAAGGAAGAGCGTATCGTAATATTTCAGAGGAAATAACTAAAAGGGATTTAAAATATTACTTTTCTCGTTAGAACCATGACAAAGGAAGTTATATCCGTGACATTTTAGATTGAATTGTTGCTGTTCCGCGTTTAGAATTTGAGCTGTACATTATTTACGTCATCTCGCTATTTATACGCTCCCTACCGAGAATATCCACTACGGATCTATTTATTTATCGCTAGGATGCTCTTTATCCGTGCAATACGTTTCACAGATTTTGTTATTATGATCGAAAGAAACGTGGCGTCTTTTTATTTTCATTAGTTTAGTTTTATCGCCAATGATAAAACGGTTAAAGTTTGATCAACATGTACATGTTACTCCGCAATTCACGTAAGTGGCGGTTGCCCGGGATAAGTGCACAAAGAAGTCCCTATCAGTTTTTCGAATGCATACCGTATTCTTACTTACGTTCAATTCCGGAAATATGTATTTCTTCAGCAATGGAGCAGGAAGCGAAGGGACAGAGAGTGCATTACCCCGACCTTATCTCGAGAAAATGGGCGGGTGATCCAAATATACAGTTCTGTTATTAATATTATATTACGCTACTTTATTCTCTTTATTTTTGCTAAATATTTCTCAAAAGCTTTTTTCGACAATAAACTTCAAAGTGCCGTCTTCATTATCCACTCTCAGCTGGATTCCCATCCGAGGGACGGTCATCCTCCCAGAACCGACGTCGATGTTCGTGCAGGATTTGCTCCCAGAGGACATCGAAATGCGAAGCACCGCCTTAAGGATGGTTAACCAGAAACAGGTTGGCCTCGAGAGGTTCCTGCGGCAGTTTACACAAGACGAGAGCCGGAAAGGGAGATTCGGGAGTGCGTCTTTTCATCGATCTCTTCAGATTGAATCATATATTGCCTCTCCATCTTCTTCCGCTCTTCGATTTCGTCTCTTCGTCTCCACCCTCTCCTTTCCCTCCCTCCGACATTTCACGGCCTTCTAGGGGGCGTGGCCAGATCGTTCTGAGAACGACAGACCCAAATAGAGGGCAAATGGCTTTTCAGAAGGAAGGGTTCTATCAAAGAGAGCAAAGTGGGTGGGGCCGAAAGAGAGAGAGAGAGACAGAGACGAGATTCGCCCATTGGCCACTGGAGTTTGCCCCTAGAAATCCAAGCGTAGCTATTTCGGTTTGTGGCGAATGACTCATCTCCTTCGCATCCCTCTTGTGATCGATTTGCGTTTCGAGATGTCCGGGGCTCGGACGTCGGCATTGAAAGGAATCTACCGCATGCAGCAGCGACTTCCTCGTGGATTGATGGGACAAAAAGTGGATGCTAGCCCGATTAAACGAGTTTAAAATCGAAAGAGTTTGTGTTCGGTTATCCCTCCCGACAAAAATTGTCCATCGCTCTTATATCGAAATGAAGGACAGGAATGCGAACGCTATGCGAGAAATCTGCGCCCGTGTGCAGGAGCCACTCCAACGCGGTGGAGAAGAAATTTCCCTCAAATATTAAAAAAAACAATTCCACAGAGCGCGCAACTTCATACTAAACCTATTATATAGCGTAATTGCCCGTCAAATATGACTGGTATGCGTAAATTAAGTAATAAATTTTATACAAGAAAAATTTATAAGTAAAAAAAAACAACTTTATGTGCACTAAAAAGTAATCGATAAATATAAAATTCGCATAATAGAATGTTCCAGAAAGTAAAAATAGTTACGGCCATATAAGAGTTGCGTGGCAAAGAAATACTAATGACGATTTTTTCGTTACGCAATAAATAATTCTATCAGAATTTCGTTATATAAATGAATAACCTAATCTATAATAACCGCAACATATTTCGTACGCTACGAATAACGCCAGGTACAGCGCTACGAATTATTTCGTACACGACGAATAACACCAGCTACAATGCACTATCTTCGGGAAAATCCCTTGAAAAAGAAACGCGAGCTTTGTTTTCGAACACTCATTAACTCCATTTTCAAAGAATTTTGGAATATTAATTTATATTCGTTAACGTCGTATTATTGAGCGTAACCAAGGTATCGTTTAAACTTCCAAATAGCGTCGAAATTTCGTGAATATGTGGGCAAATGCGACGTGAAATTATAATCCCAGTCAATCATATGAAATTACACCAAACCGGCAACAATGCAAATCACCTTCACGACAGAAGATTTTCACGTAAAAATACATTAAATATTCGCGTTAAAAACTAATTCTTGGACCGATAAGGAGCCGCAAGCCCGAGTACACTGATATCCGTCGGCGCTTAAGTGCACAAGAAAGGTTGTAAAGAAGTTTTAAATAACTATCAGTCAATCAACCTGCTCCCGACAGTCTACAAAACATTCGCAAAGATTCTAACTACGCGCCTTCAAAAGCGTCTTGATTTCGCCCAACCCCGAGAACAAGCCGGATTTCGCAGTGGATGTAATACGATGCATTCAAGTCGTCAGAGAAATAATCAGTCGGACTAACGAGTACGAGTTACTCCTATTTATATGCTTCATCGACTATGAGAAAGAATTCGAATCCATTCGAACCACATCGATGCTAAATGCACTGAAAAAATCTGATGTTTCCACCACATGACTTTCCCCATAACCGTAATATTTCTAAAAATTCCAAATAGGTTAGATCAGGGGTCGGCAACCTACGGCCCGCGGGCCACGTGCGGCCCTCAAGAACGCTTTATGCGGCCCGCAAAGCTGTAATGAAAAAGTAATCAGGAAAATTTCTTATGGGCAATTTTATATTTTTTGAGCTAAAATTATGGTCTCAAAGCCTTTTTGGGTGAAGTTTTAATGCTATTAAATTATGTAGACTTGATTTAGTTCATATGAAATCACAGAATCTATAGAAAACTTCTGATTTATTCGCTCATTCGGCCCGCCGCGGCTTTCTTGACTCCCAATGCGGCCCTCCGAAGCATTCACAACTGAAAATGTGGCCCGCCATGCAGAAAAGGTTACCGACCCCTGGGTTAGATAATAATTAATATTTTAAGAAACTGCGAGAAAATTTTAGACTACAAAGAACAGAAATAAACTCAAACCAGAGCCTTCTAATATTGGATACAGCCACAAAGCCCCAACAATTAAGAAATGAAAAAGGAGCGTTACTAAGACGTAACTAAGCGTCAATTGTTAACAATAGTCGTCGGTAGGTGGCGTGGTGGTGGTAGCTAAAAATATAAGAGATCTCTTAAACAACGCATTATATGGAAAATGTTTCAAACAAAGGTTGTAGGAAATTAAATATCCTACAAGGTTTTATTCTGATACATTTTTTAATTTATCAAATATTAAAGCAAATATTTCAAAATAACGGATAAGTGACATGAGTAAACACCCACTTCCGTTTGACCGATCTTTACCAAAAACTAATCAGTTCTTCTGACTTTTATAAAAATGTTAAGTATAAAATTTTGCGTTGACCTGATTAATAGTTTTTGAGTTAGAGCGCCCACAAAAATCTATTACATACAGACAGACACACAGACGTCATCGAGAAAATAGTCAACACGTGCTCAGAGGACCTTGAAACATGTATTTCCGTTGAAATCTCGAATTCGATTTTTTTCATGAAAACAATACTTTCTCCATACTTCGTAAATGGAGAAAGTAACAAGGAGTAAAAGGAACATAACTTAAATCAAGAATATCCACAAAAACGCGACATAGTCTGTACAGCTGCCTTTAAGACCGAAAAGGGAGTGAGGCAAGGAAATACCATGTCTCCTAAATTATTCACAGCAGTTCTAGCGGAAGAATTCAAAACTCTAGACTGGGAAGAAATGGGAATAAAAGTAAATTGTGAAGATGCACATCACTGATGACCTCATTCTGTTTGTAGGAAGCCCAGAAGAGGTTCGTAGAACTGAGGAGTTGGTTGGAGGCGGCTGAGAAGTTCGACTTAAAATTAATCAATAAAAACAAAGATCATGCACAACTCTTTCCTAAGAAGATATCTATCAACAGAGTAGAACTTGAAGAAGTAATTACGTTAACTCGGCCGGATTGCTTACTGGAGAAACCAACCGGAGTGTGAAGATGGCATGAGTGCAAGAGGATGGAATGCAAACATCTTCAAATCAAATATCCCAGTCACTAAAAATTAGATTGCATCGCCAATGCGTTCTATTTGTTCTGTCTGTGAAACCATGAATGCCAGAAAAGTCCAGCTCTTACAATCAACACAGAGGAGCATGGAAAGTTATATGCTAGAAATCATTCGGATAGACCGTAAAAGGAGCGATTTGGTAAGAAAGAAGACAGGTATGCAACGTAATTAGGAGAGTAAATGCGTTAAGTATATTCCTAGGAATGATCGGCGTTGGACGTCTAGCATCATCAAATGGATCTCAAGAAACTTCAATAGACCGAAAAGAAGACCGAAAGACAGATGAACCAGAGATATAATGAAGTTCTTTTGGCTAATTCGGAGGAGGGAGGCAGTGGATGATAAGGAACACATGAGGAGTCTGGGAGAGGCCTTCATCCTTCAATGAATTGAAATGGGCTAATGATATATATATATATATATATATATATATATATATATATATATATATATATACACACACACACCTTTCGTCAGCCCATAAAAGAGACTGAACAAACGAAAGCTTAGATAAAATAGCATAGTCATACTCAAAAGAGTGATGTATGAAACTGAGCGAGTGAAATTCGAAGTACATACAGTACATATCGATTATCTTTTCGACGCTGCAGCTTTTCTCGGAAAGAGAACCGATGTTCTCGTAAGGTGTTCGCATTGGAACTCCTTCTAGCACAAGGGTGCTCAAATGTTTAATGTATGGTCACGCAAAGCGTCGTCTATGCGCCTCCAACATCCCGCCCACACAGTCATACGTGTGAGGCCGCCCCCTCACGACATCTCCGAGTGTCGCAACCATTTCGTCACTCCTTGCGGCAGCTTCCTCTCTTTCTCAGACAAAGCCTCCTCCCTCTCACGCTCCTCTTCCTGAGGCGGGAGGGGGGAGGAGGTCGTAAAGAGGGGAGGGGGAGATAAGAAGGCTTTTATGTCCGTCGGTGGAAAGTGAGGCCGTGGCACCTTCTGCTCCCCGCCGACCGCCCCTCCTAAATTGCCTTCTTTCTTTCCTCCCGTTCGCCTTCGCAACTTGGTGATGTGACCTAGTGATTCAATATTCGATCACTGTTTGGTTAAAGCAGGGAGTCCCAAACTCACATCGGTGCGCGGGCCGCATGAGGCTCTCCGTCAAATCCACGGCCACGCTACCAAATCACATACCGTACTTTTCTAGTCCTCGTACCTTTTCATATTCTTCGGACATACACTCTACCATTGCACAAAGGGGGAAATTACTTCAACCCTATAAGCATTAAGCGGATATTTAAACTTTTTAGATTATCTACAAAGATATACGTGAATATTTTATATTAAGAGATACATTTGAGTTTGCACCATGTAGTGTAAACTAACTTACTTCGCGGTCCGCATAAATATTGTCAAAGCCACGAAAATTCCCGTAAGGAAGTATTTCCCTACTCACGGATGGGACCACTCATTTTTCGTAGCATTGCTCATCATTAGGCTAGGGTTTTGTATTTAACAATTAAAAATATCCATCGAACAGTGAACGATCCCATCGTTGATCGCGGAGCGGCCATTATCGACGTGATGCCAGCCGCAATGGTGTGGCGGGAAGTAGCTGGGTGGCCGTTACATCCAGAGCAGGCGCGGCCAGCCCGCGGCTCGCGAGTCGCATGTGGCTCATTTCATAATTTTCTGTGACTCTCGTATTCTTTCTAATTGACCATATAATGTGGATCTTTCGATTTAAAATTTTAAAATGAACATAATAAAAAAATATTTAAAAAGCAACCAAAATGAAGAATGATCAACAATAATAACAATGGCAAAGAATAAGGACAAGAGGAGCCAAACGATGGGATAATGCCAGGACGATTAAATACATTGTATTGCAGTAAATAAAAACATCTTCCCGTGCTTCTGCTTCTCCTTACTCTCTTAAAAACGACCATAATATCCTCTGCTTTTTATTGCCTTTCTCTGTATGACGAACTCTTCGATGTTTTCACAAGCCCATTTTACATTGATGGAAGTTCCGTTCCTGAAGAAAATCAACTAGAATCAATATATTTGCAATGAATTAATGAGTTGCGGAATATTTTTTCAGCAATGGAAAATTATATTGAGTTTTATAACAAATTCGTAGCAGCTATAAATACCCATAAAATCGCTTTAAAAATTGTTAGTCTTTTGGGAAGTATATATTGATGTTGAAGTTTTATTTTTCAAAATTTAAATTCGCAAAAAAATAAAACCAGAACTTAGATAATTGATGCAAATTTTAAAAATTGCGACATCCAAAATTGATGCCAATCTGGAATATCTCGGCAGAAATATGGAAAACCAAATTTCTCATAAGCTAATCTATGTATTTCTTTTTTTAAATAAATTTTTGTGGCTCCTTAAAAAATATTTTGTTCAAGTGGCCCTTCACGTGATTTTGGTTGACCGGCCCTGATCCAGAGTGTTTCACAACTGATCAGCTGATATAAGCTTTTCCCTTATCGGGAGAGATTTTACTCCATACTCACCAACTGTTCTAATTGTGAAGGGTGGTCTTATTATGAGGGAAAATTCATTCATGGAATTTATGTGTACTCAGTAAACGCGATAGGGGAAACCTATTTCCCGTAAGAATATGTACATTTAATAATGGTAGGGCACGTTCTGGACACAATTTCTATATTCAGAACTATTAAGGACGTTTATGGAATAAAGCGATCCGAAGACCCTATGCAGACAGACATAAGCTGTAATGTTGGAAATAATTTTGAAACGAGAAAAAAGTCTTTTATGACCGGGAATCGAACCCGGGTCTTCCACTTGCCAGGCGGATATTCTACCACTGAACTAATGTAGCGGATCAATTTTCTCGTTTCTGAACGCGGATGTTTTCTTGGTTGGGACGGAACTAGCCAAGCTAGTATCGACCAACCCCAACGGACGTCATCCAAGAGATACATCGAAGAAAACTCCTCCCTCTCAAATGGTGAGATTGCCAAGCGAGAAATTGATGGAATAAAGCGATCCGAAGCGATACAGTTCAGAAACGAGAAAATTGATCTGCTACGATAGCTCAGAGGTAGAATATCCGCCCGGCAAGTGGAAGACCCGGGTTCGATTCCCGGTCATAGCAGACATTTTTCTCGTTTCAAAATTATTCTCAACTTTATATTCGGATTTAAACTTGTAAATTGTGTAACCTAACAGTAAGATGGTTTTTAAGACGGTGGTATTGCCAGGTGTCCGAGTTTACAGTGATGTGCTGTGTCTGGTTCGGATTGTACGTATGTCTAGGTTTCTTCGATTTCAACTCTATTTTTTCTCAATTCAAAATACGCAGCATTTACCATTCGCTTTGTCTATTTTTCGTGATTTTAGAAAATTTTCGGAAACTAATTTAAATAAGGAGTAATTTCACTATTACTTACAGTCACTCAGGCTGAATTTAGTAGAGACACTGTGAACTCTTGTGCTGTCATGTATACGTTTTGTAATAAAAGTATTTCAGTTATATCAATGGATTCTATGGTCTTTTATTCATTGAAAATTTCGTGTTATGGAGGGAAATCAAGCTGCTCTGGTTTTCATAAAGAGAAACTCTCAAATGTTTGAACTATTGGAGGTGGAAACACGGAAATGTTCGAGTTGGCCACTCCTTGGATCTGGCAATCCTTGGGTTGTTTGTGTAATACCGACGGACAGATCGACAAAAACTTTTATAAAAGCGCTAAAAATAAAAGACCTCTTGGAACCTTTATGCCATGCCATTTTTGGAAAGTCGGTGGGTATTACCTACTCTATCAGTTCCTCTCGCGAAGGCAAAATCCTAGTGGCCACTTTTTTCTTTTCACTTAAGCAAGCAGACTAAGAAAATAGAACAACAACAATAGACGATCAACCAAAATAAAGAATAATCGATGGCCGAAACCCACAATTTGTACGATAGCAGAAACACATTATTATGTAAACAAAGTATATAAAAGTTTCCTTTTAAACTGCATTGTTTTCAAAGTGATTGAGAGACAGCTCAGTAATATAAGGGACTTTGTAAGATAATTCAGGAGAGTGGATGAGGAGGGAGCGGTAAAGGACGATTTCTGGAAATTACCTCCAAGCCAATTTAATCTCAGATAGAAAATTTTTGAAATATACAAATGTATACATTATGTCAGAATGTGTATCGGATCAAACGTCTGATTGTCTCGTCAAGTGATGGGAGGCAGTTGCAGCGGGCAGTTGGCGAAAAAATCACGAATAGTATAAATGTATTAATAAACGTATAGTGCCCCCCACAAAAGTCTTTAAAGCCCCCAGGAGGGCGGCACCGCCCACGTTGGGAACCACTGTACTAGACTATACCAAATCCGAGTCCAACAATGGTCGTTGCAATGGCAACTCTCTCGTAATGAGTGATTAAACTGCAAAAAACGCTAGTATTTACGCAAAATTCGAAGAAATTCGATCAATAAGCAAAATTCTACTTTCCAATATTACAATTATAAGATATTTTAACGTGCAAGAGAAAATTACTCTACACGATGGATTTCAGATTTTCCATGTCTTAAATCAAATGGGAAGGATAGTTCCTGGAATCAAACCAGGGACTTTCAATCTTCGCAACAAAAACTAGCCTCGGGAGTTCGGCCCCAGTAGTAAGAGATTTCCACCAAGTGTCATGAAAATCGGTCAATAGGTTCAAAAGTTAATAGAGGGACAGATAGACAGACACAACGTAGAAACTATAAGCCTATTTCCATTCTAGAAAGTAGGCTAAAAAGGAACATGCGAGGAAAGAGAAAGTGAGATGCTAAAAAAGCAAGTAGAGAGAATAAAACAGTTTGTCACAAGATTAAGTAATAGAATAGAATAACGTAATAGAATAGAATAACATAAAAGAAGTTATATTTTATTAAAGAAATGGTAAAATTGTATCTAAATTTAGCTTTTAAACTATTATAGTACATTTTCGTTATAACCATCTTAGAACACAGGTTAGAAAGCAGTGTTCTCTTTATTTACTACCTTGATAATTCACGAGATCAACATTTTTTTAATGGAAGCAATTCAGAGGTGCTCGGCGAGACAAAGAAACCGGTCTCAATTGTACGAGCTGCGATATTATTATAAACAGAACGAACCTCAAAGCAGAGAGCATTAAAAAAAAGGATTTTGAAAGATAATAGGCTGTAAAAACTTACCCATAAAGGAAACTTGTTAAGGAAAATTAAAAACCCCAACTAAATCGGAAGAGAGGTTTACAATAGGTTTTCATTGTTAGGACAATTAATGGACGATTTAAGCCTATGGGCGACGCTTGTAAGGGATATTTTAGTGCACTGTGTTCCCTTATACTACTGCGAATTGCAAAGTAACATGTAGTTGTAGAAGATGGAGGATGTTAGCCCCGCAATTTAAGAAGCTTAGGAGAGGGGGAATTAAGAGTCGACAGCTCACCGTGACTACTTCCTCAAACATTGTCTCCTGCCGTAGAGCGGAAGCCATTCCGTCTCTGACCTCACGAAATATTTGGCGACAAAATAAAGGGTCTAATGTCCTCGCGTTATCATTAATATCTCTATTTCTAAATTCGGAGGTGTTTTGGATAATCGCAAAAGATTTAAGGTATTGCCGATTTTGGAGTGCGATAAGGAATGTTTGTTACTTCGGGCGACCACGAGACTGGAAGTCTCGAAAACTATGTAGACGAAGAGTAAGCATGCCTCTCCCATAACTCGGGTTGGATTGCAACTTCTTGAGATTGAAATCTCAAAGCACATCGTCTCACGTATTGCAAACGAAGAGGAAACGAGTCGGTGCGTCGCATCCCTCGATCCAGAACGGAGTTCATCCAGCGAGGTGCTTCTCGAGAAAGCAGCGGAAACGATGGAACGATTCGAGGAGCCAGAAATAAATGAGGTAAAAGCTCCTCGATGAGAGGACTGTCTGCGGCGAAAATAAAACGCCAGTAATAGAACATTATATCGCAAAAATCTGTTATTATTTTTGACAGGCATAATGTATATGTGTATATATATATATATATATATATATATATATATATATATATATATATATATATATATATATATATATAGTTCGTATGGACAAGTGTCCTATTCCAAACAGTTTCCGAGATAGAGCTATTTTAATGTACAGTTGCAATCGGTGGATCGGTCGTGGCAGTACCATTCACTGGCCACCAAGATCTCTAGACCTAACCCCGTTAGATTTTTGTTTATGGGGTTGCATGAAGAGTGAAGTGTACACAAGAAAAGTGGATACACGAGACGAACTGCTCGATCGCATAATGGGTGCTATTGCCCGCGTAAAGGAACGTCAAGATGAACTCAGCCGAGCAACACGCCATGTTCTCACACGAGTTGAAAAGTGCATTAATGTTGACGGTGAAATTTTCGAAAATTTATTATATACTGTAACAAATATTCTTTTAATTGTTTAAATTTTAAACATTTTTAACGGCCACCGCAATATATTTATGGAGAGATTCGAATATTTATTTGTGGAAATGCACTACTCTGTAAATAACTTGAAAATTTCAGCTTCCTAGCTCATCCTGTAGTACCTAAACAGTTATCTATTTGTTTAAACTTTAAGAATTTTTAACAGCAACACAAATTAAAATATCAAAATTTCTGTAATCCCTACTTCGTTTTTTTTTACAAATTCTACCTTTAAAGAACATTTCAGCACCGTAGCACATTCGAAAATACATAAACCTTGAAATTTTGGTTTAAACAATTGCGAATTTTTAGCGGCCGCATTGTTGCACTTTTTCAAAACATTCGTTTTTTTTAGTCGGTTTTGTACAAAATCCTACCTAAGAAAAAAACTTGGAATCTCCAGCTCATCTGGAAGAGCCTAAACATTAGTATCCTCCTCCTCCTCTGTAAGGAACGTCTATATAATGATAACAAGTGCGATGGCTTTGCAGCGGATCAGGCAAATACAGCGCCCAACGAATGTTCGCGCTGATGCGTGTGTTAACGGAGCGTAGTAACAAAAAAGAAAAAAAGGACGGAGCGAAAGAGAGCGAATGATGATGCTAAAGGCCAGAGAAGGATATATGGTAGCAGTGGAGCGAAGAAAGAGCCGGAATGAGAGAGGGAAAGAGGCAGTGGGAAAATGGTTGGAGTAGGAAGGGGACGGCGATTAGGAAAACATTGAGGAAAGTGGGAGGGGGTAGGGGGATGGGAGTGGGAGGAGAGATGGGGGAGGGGGAAGGTGGGTGGATAGAGGGAGGGTGGAAGGGAGGTTGGAAGGGGGGATGAGAGGAGGGATGGGAGGAGAGGGGGGAGGGAGGATGGGAGGGGAGGTGGGAGAAGGGATGGGAGGGGAGGTGGGAGAAGGGATGGGAGTGAGGGTTGGAGGGGGGGGAATTGGGGAGGGGGTAGGCTGGGGGCTGGGGTGGGGAGGGGAGGGGAGGTGGGAGGGGGTGGGAGGAGGGGATGGGAGACGGTGGGAGGGTGGTAGGGGGCAGGCAAGCAGGAGGATGTTCTGAGGATGGCGGCGAATCCGAAGGAGTCGTTGGATGGAGATGAGAGGGGAGGGAGTACAGCAAAGGGTACAAATGGGTCGTGGAGACGACTCGCGGCTAAGAGATAGAAACGATTGCAGATGCGGGGGTGAGTGCGGATATAGTATCCGGGGTTAAGATTGGAATGGAGAGAGGGAAGAGAAGGAAAGTGAAGTGCGCGGGCGAGGAAGGAGAATGAGGGAAGTGGCGATGCTAGGAGAGATACGATTGAAAAGAAAGTAGATAGACCCTCGTGCGTGGACGGATGACTCCCTGTGCGACTTCGTGCTACATTTTTTGCAGTCTGGCGTAAACTTCGGATGCAAATTTACTGCGCTAGGTTACTGTTAATTATACATTTATCGTAACAAGCTGATGGTTTTCGATTGACGCAGGGAAAGAGCGGATTTGAAGAGATGCTTTATCGGCTTTTGTAATGGGTCGACCATGGTTGAAAGTTTCTCTTTAGGCGTACGTACATACATTTGGTCGGCGTGGTGGGGGCGAGAGGAAAAGCGTATCAGGTGAAGACGAGGCGGGCGTAGGTTGTTGGGTGTAGGGAGGGGGGTGCGAAAGAAGCAGAGGAGCAGGTCCGCCTTCTTGCGGGGAAGAGGGAGAGAATGAGGGAGGGAGGGAGATGGGGAGAGGATACGGGAGAGGGCAATATCGGAGAGTAAATGGGCGAATTGCATGCGCAGGAGCGAGGGTTATGGAAATGGACAGCGCGGAAACGTAATTTGAGCGTAAAATATTTGCGCATGTGATAGAGAAAAGAAGAAAGTGGAAGAAAGGAATGCAGAGATGGGGAGAGAGAAATAGCGAATGGGGCAAAGAGAGAGAGAGAGAGAGAATGATAGAAGAAAGATGAAGGCTTGTGGGAGGGAATGGAGGAATTACGAGCGTGAAGCTAATGGGTTGATCCGAGAGTGCGGCGTGGGAAGATGGCTGCAGAGCGATAGTAAGAGCAGGTGGGGGAGGCTCACAATGGCGGAAAAATGGAAATGGATCAAGGTGACTGTGGGGTGGGTTATGAAAGGGGCGCAGTAGGAGGCGACGGTCGTCGGGGGAGGAGGGAGCATGGAGAGGAGGAGGGGGCAAGGAAGAGGAGGAGGGGCAAGGAAGAGGAGGAGGGGCAAGGGGGAGGAGGAGAGGGCAAGGGAGAGGAGGAGGGGGCAAGGGAGAGGAGGAGGGGGCAGAGGGAGGAGGACAGACAGACAGACAGACAAACGACTTTATTTAGGAGGGGGCAAGGGAGATGAGGAGGGGGCAAGGGAGAGGAGGGGGGGCAAGGGAGAGGAGGAGGGGGCAAGGAAGAGGAGGAGGGGGCAAGGGAGAGGAGGAGAGGGCAGAGGGAGGAGGAGGGGGCAGGGGAAGTACGGAGTGGAATTGTTGGATACCGTGAGACGTAGCCACCGGAAAAGGACGATTGCAGAGGCAGGATAAGTGCGATGGGGAGAGTGAGTGGAGGGGGGCGGGGGCACAGGGTGGAGGTCGGGAAACGGGTGGAAACAGGTGTGCGTGTGTGTAGCGGGAGGGTTCGTGCGCTCGATGAAGGGGCATCCTCCGCGGAAAACACCTAAAGGATGTGGAAATTCGATCCGGGTGAGGCGATGTGGACGCGAGGAAGAAAATTTCCTTCTAAAATGAACTACGTCACAGATGCACAAGTAAATATCCAAGGTTAACGGCGAATTTCGCTGTTTCACAAAATTATTTTGTAGTTCTGCATTTTTGAGAGACTTTTCTTTCGACGAAAAACGTGGGCGATTATTATAGATATAATTACTTGAGAAAACTCGCTAGATGTGGTCAAAGGGAGGGGAAGGAGGCATGAGGGATGGGTTGGGTTGGAGAGAGTGCGTTTGGGATTGTTGGTATGGGACTCAATTGCATATATGTTTTAATTTTGAAAGGAAGAAGATAAATTCGACGGAATAACAACGACTCTTAAGGTGAAGGTTTCGTAAGTAAATAAGTTCCCCTAGACCAGGAATGAAGAAACTTTCCTGCTGCATTAGTGGTCGTGAATTCTTTCGGCGGGCCGCATTGGAAGCTGCCAATACTTCGGCGGGAAGGAATAGAGTCCAAACCGGAAGTATCTCAGAGATTCTGCGGTATCATAGGTAAAAATCAATTCTATTTGCTTACGCACTTCCATATAAAAACCTACCTATGGATGACATTGTGGCAGACATTGAATCTTCTATTAAAACCCTATCAAATAACTGCAAGAATATCATCAGATCCACCGCATTATCACAGATAACAGAAAACATTGCAAAAAAAACGAATAAAAAGCAACACAAACATTCCGAACACAACACCATCAAGTCTCTTAATAATAAAAATTGTTTTTATCTAAAGGCAGACAAAGGGAACACTGTAGTCATTATGCAAAAAGACCAATACTTCGACAAAGTTGAGCAAATGCTAAATGAAGGGCCGTACACAAACATACTAAAAAATCCAATCAATAAAATGATATCAGAAACCACCAAAATTGTTAAAACATGCACCACACTCATCACGAAACAACTCAGCCTCCAACTTCACACCTCAAACCCCAGGGTTCCTAGGATGTATTGTTTACCCAAAATCCACAAAGACGGCATTCCCCTCAGACCCATTGTTTCGTCTACCAACAGCCCGACATATAAAATTTCACGTTGGCTTAATGACCAATTTAAACAATTTCCTATCAAACATGATTCAAATATAAAAAACAGTCCTCATTTCATTAACGAAGTTAAAGACATAATACTACAGGACAGTGAAATTTTAGTTTCTTTTGATGTTTCTTCTCTCTTTCATAGCGTTCCCATCAATGAAACATTACAATTCCTCGAAGAATGGCTCACCGATCAAAACTTACCATTAAAAACAGTAGATGAATTAGTACGACTAACACGCTTATGCATGAACCAAAATTTCTTTCAAGTTAACAACAAGTTCTACCAACAAAACTACGGTACAACAATGGGAAACTCCCTTTCGCCTTTCTTAGCCAACCTATTCATGGTTAACTTCGAGAAACAATGCAAAAACACTTTCAAATACTTCCCACGCTTATGGCTAAGATACGTTGACGATATTTTCGCGATTTTCGATACCTCCAATAATAACATAACTGATTTTCTACAGCAACTAAACGATCAATATCCTTCCATTAAATTTACACATGAAGTTGAAAAACAAAATACATTGCCATTTCTTGACCTTCTCGTAAAAAGAGAAAACAACCAAATCAAGTTCGGGATTTACCGCAAACCCACACACACAGACACGTACATTCCCTCTGATTCCAACCACCATATTTCACATAAATTAGCACCATTTCACTCAATGGTACATTGTACACCAACTTGGTGAATTGCAGGGTAACTTGTAGATGTAGATGTAGATGTATGAATAACGACCGCGGACCTATCCCTTACTCACCCCTCTACTCGCTAACCGTTAAGAATTCCCCCACCCCTCTGCCCTCCTTTCACTTTTACCCGAAACACATAAATACACAAGACCAAACACAAACAATTCATACGACTTCAGCTACTGAAGATGGGAGCATAGCTCCCGAAATACGTATCTAGAGATTTCCAGAGTGTTCGTGCGTGTGTGTTTTCTTTTTCTTCTTTTTAGGCTAGTTTTTGACAACAGGTCCCTGTAGGCCATCATCGTCCTGCAAACTTGTAAGTATAATTTTAATTTTCCTTATTTCTTATTGACGTGTGAGTGCTCTCTGGGTAAATTTACGGTTTAGGAGTTTTAAATTTTAATTCCAATCTGTACACCGTAGTCTCCATTTCCCTTTTTTAACGTTAAGTACGGCTTTCCGGCCTAAGGAGTTAAACCGTTTCCATAAAATCAAAACTCATATCCACACTATTGGCGCAGATATAAAATTTCTCAAAGATTGCCGCAAACTAAATATCTTCCCGAATTTCACTAACATTTTTTAGAAGCACTTCAATATACTCGTTTCTCTTTAAAATGCCATCCGTCAACGAACAATTAAACGCCATAGTTTTCTCTCCCATGCTCTTATATGATCTGTGAGATATAGATTAACAAAATCAATTCGGATAGAATACAACGTTAAGAATCGCCCGATCTTTCGATACGCATTTCCCATAAAGAACGCCTTTGAAATCCCCGTGTGTTCCATTTGTGGAGTGTACTTTTTCATCTCGTAAGCCTTCCCTCTCGATTTGACGCACTCGGAGCTTCGTGAAACAATTCTGTGAGGTCTTCCAAACAGAGGTATATTGCGAATAGAATAACGGTCGAGTTAGGATTTTAAAAATACGGCCAGGAAGATGGGATTTACACAAGATCTTTTATTTAAGAAATGCATATTTGTCTTAAAAGTTACAGTTTTTTGTAGTTTAATTGGTCGTAACAAAGACGTGATAGTTAGGCTAGACATTTCATTTTGTATATTAAATTAAGATTTAAACGACCGATGCTTTTGTCCTTTGAGTTTTCACATGCTGCGAGATTACATACGAAGAAATCACACAGTTACAGCGGGAATTAGGCTGGAATTTAGAAATTATTCAAACTATTTATGCTAACGAGTGGCCACAGCTAGTAGGTATTGAATAATTTTTACAATCAACCAGATGTAGTAAAGGTAAAAATAATTTGGTAGTCATTGGTGATAGAAAAAAGTTACGAGTCAACGATGAAGATGGGAATGAGGTTGAAATATTCGAACAGGTAAAGCGAAATGAAAAAGGGGAAAGGTGTTACTCAGACTCGCCTCTCTAGCACTGTTTAATATCAAATTCCACTTGGAAAGGCTCAACTTTGTGGAAAGATTCCATAATGTAAACGAAAACGAACGTTGTAAATTTCCACCAGAGTAGTGGAAATTTACAAAGTTGGTTTTTATTTACATTATGTTTAATATCAATGTCGAAAGAAAAATTGGAAGATACATACGCCATTTATAAGCAGGTGGTAAATTAGAGACATAATTAAGATTTGCAGATAATGAGGCATTTGGCACTAAAATAAATATGACGAAGTAGGCATGAGGTTTTCTAAGAGACTAAATTCAGAAGTAATCTTGAAAGGGATGGAGAATTCACTAAATGCTTCCTAATCCTATACATCTCCAGATATCTTTGATATTCCTGCCATCTCGAATGAAAATGCATTTTGTAAGGGAATAGCAGGAATACCAAAGATATCACGAGAAGAAAAGGAAGCACATACGGGATGAGAGTTTACGGTAGGGGGTTGGAATAAATAAATGCTGGTGAAAACTCGGATATGGAGTGAATCATTGTATGAGAAAAGAAGATGCGAGAGAGGCTACTGAGATGACGTAGAAAATAGTTCGACTGGGAGGAAAGCAACTGCGGAAGTTTTAAAAGCAGTTAGAGAAAAGGGAAAGACGGAAGAATTGCGAGGGTCAAAGATTGAGAAGCAGTGGTCTGTTGAAAGTAGTCATGAAATGATGGGAACGAAGAAAAGAGGTGGGAAGAGGTAAGGAATATTGGATGAATTAAAAGAAAGCGTGAATTAAAAAGTATTGGATGACAACGATCGTTTAATATAAGTTCTTGCTGAGAGGAGGAATTGCGGGCACAATATAAAACAAGGAAGAGCGCTTATCGAGGAAAGCTCTCCCCTAGACATTAGATTGAGTCTCTAAAAGATGAAGTCCATGGACCGAAACTGTGACGCGGCGAGATGTATGCGAACACATGAAGCTTTCAAAGTATGTCCGTCGCCTTATTATTTCACTCGAAAGTATATAACTCGGAGCAAAAGATATTTTCCTTGTCGCGGAGAGAGTAGAGAAGGGGATATGCATAAGTAAAAAAGGAGGTAGGGAAGATTCATTTATGTCTCTTTAATTGCCTACGCTTTCTTGGAGGATATAATTTTGACAAAAATGACAATCTGAGACTCGCAGCCATTATAGACGTAGAAGAAGTTCAATGTTTGTTTTCGGAATATTTCTGCAAAATTAAGATTTGCGTAGATAAAATAAGCTATAATGAATCATTTAACTAACCAAAACTCCTGATCGGGACGAAAAACCCGATCACGTCCTCGTGCACTGCCCACGCGCCTCAATTATTTAACACTGTGATTAAAATAATTACTTTTCATTTAAATCTTTTCGCACAATGTAATCTTAAGCAAAACAAAGAATTAAGAAATTAGAAATTACGGCTTGAAGAACAGGCATTTGCGCACTTTGATAGAGGGGCAGTTAGCCGGTTTGGATCTGGCGGAGGTCATAGTCTTATGTAATCAATGATGAAGACCCAAAGAGGCAAAAAATATTTGGAGAAAACCAGATGCACGTTTCAGCTACAAAGAAACAATTGGCGATCGAACGAAAAAAGTTTTTTCTTTATAGTTTAGCTACGGGAGGTGCTTCCATGAGCATTTCGATTTATAAAGCGAGTTCAATATTTCATTTTTGTAATGGCCATACGTTGTTGTTGATATGTTAGCTATAAAAGGCCGCATAGTGCTGTTTATAAGAGCGTTTAAATGTGTCAGAAATCGCGGGAAACAAACCCGCTGGGTTGGTACCTTTGAGTGAAAAATATCAACTTCCTTAATATTTGCCGTAGAAAGCCGTTTAAAAGACGCGCATAGTCGGGAAACCACGTACAATGTTAAATAGAGATGCATTCTCATTAGAAATGCATTTAAAAGTTTCCATTAATTCGTGCTTAATCATCCATGCGGTCAGGGGATACCCCGCTGGGAAGGGTGAGCTCGAGCGTCGAGGAAGGTTCGCACAGCCGAGGACTTGAGGTTTCTCGCGCGTTAATGACGGCCCAAGGGATTGACCGCCGCGAGGCCCCCGTCTAGCTACTTTTAACCGTAAAAATAGCTAATTTAAACAAATATTCACTTAAGTGTCCGTTGCGTGGTGGAACTCCGATATAGAAAATTAGCAAAGGTTCATATAGTAGGTGAGCTCTTCCATTTGCTCCACCAATTGTTTTCATCCATTTGAAAGAGGTGCAATATGGAGGGACGGATGATAAATGCTTTCGTATCCGTAGTGTTGTTGAGGAAGTGAGCGAGAGGGATGTTGCGGGGACTGAGGAAAGGCAGTGAGTAGAAGGCGTAGGAGGGGGCGAAGGAGGGAGGGAAGAGGGAAAGGAGGGGGAAATGGGGAGTGAGGGGATGGGGTGCAAAGGGGTTAGGGAGGGGAGGGGTGGGTGATAAGGCTGGGATGTCGGTCAGTGAGGGAGCGAGGCAAAGGGGTGATAAAAGGGTCGAGGGAAAGAGTGAGAGAGAGAGAGAAGTGTTGGCAGGAAGAGTCGTCGTAGGGGAAAGTGGATCGCTGCGCTTACATGGGAGGACGGGTCGCGGGAAAGGCAGAGACGAATCGGCGACAAGGAAAGAACTAAACCATCCTAAATTGTTCCTATATCGTCTCTCTCGCAATCACGAGGCCGTCTCAAGATTTCCGAGTTAGACATTTTCTCGCTTCGTAGTTTCATCGCCTCTGCCCCGTCCGTTCCGTAGTCAATGAATTATATCTCGCGTTTAGATAGAGCAAAGCACTGCCGTCGCCCGGCAACTACGATCGTTGAGTTGCGTCTTCGACGTCGCCGCTTTTACCTTGCCTACTCTTTTTTCCTCTCCCTTTTTAATGCTTTTCGGAATTGCTGAAAAGCACTATTATCTTCGTGATGTCCGGCGGCCGTTAAAAATTATTTAAATTTAAAAAATTTGATAAATGTTATTTCACTTCTAAATGTGCTACAAATTTAAAATTTCGCAGAAATGTGTGGCATTATTAACCCAATGTGGAAAATTTATAATATTCGTAAAATGGCAAAAATTAGCGATTGTTTTACTTCATTATTGTTCCATTAGGAGAAAACCAAAATCGGTCCTGTGAACAAATCTTTTGAATTAAAGAAATATTTCCCATGATGAAATATCTCTCTGAAAAATTAATGTTTTGTCAAGGTGAGATGAAATGCAGTATGCAAGTACCTACTACTAGCATCATTATATATATAGACGTTCCTTACAGATGAGGAGGAGAATATAACATATGGGAGGATACTAATGTTTAGACACTTCCAGATGAGTTGGAGATTCGAAATTTTTTTCTTAGGTAGGATTTTGTGCAAAACCGACTAGAAAAAACGAAAATCTTGAAAAAGTGCAACAATGCGGCCGCTAAAAATTTGCATTTGTTTAACAAATTTTCAAGGTTTATGTATTTCCGAATGCGCTATGGAGTTGAAATTTTTTTATAAGTAGAATTCGTAAAAAACGAAATAGGGATTATACAAAATTTGATATTTTATTTTATTTGGCAGTAAAAATTCTTAAAGTTTAAACAAATAGATAACTGTTTAGACATTACGGGATGAGCTAGGAAGCTGAAATTTTCAAGTTATTTACAGAGTAGTGCATTTGCACAAATAAACATTTGAATCTCTCCATAAACATATTGCGGCGGCCGTTAAAAATGTTTAACATTTAAACAATTGGAAAAATATTATTTCACTTCTAGAAGTACTATAACTTTAAAATTTAGCAGAAATGTGTAGCATTAGTACCTCATAATGAAGAAAGTATAAAATTCTTAAAATTGCAAAGTTTTGGGAAAAACGAAAATCCCTCCTGAGGTGAAATATTTAGAATTAAAGAAATATTTGTAATGATGAAATATGAAAAATGAGTGTTTTTTTATGTTGAGATGATATGCTTGCAGAATGCAAGCACCAACTACTAGTTATTATATATAAACGTTTCTTACAGAGGAGGATGCGATCATATATATATATATATATATATATATATATATATATATATATAACAACTTACGGAAAAGGAAAGGTAAAATGAATATATGGATGTCAACAAGGTGTTGGGATGAGGAAACCCAGTGAGCACTCACCAATCAGACGACTTCAGGTTGGCGAGGCCCCGGGGATGTCGCGTGTGTGGTGAGTGTTCACTGGGTTTCCTCATCCCAACACCTTGTTGACATATATATATATATATATATATATATATATATATATATATATATATATACACACCCACACACACACAAAAGTAGTTGGTTCTGCAAGTATTTCATCTCACTTTGAGAAATTAATTATTTTTTAATAAAGATAGTTCATTATTAGAAATATTTTTTAATTCCAAAGGTTTCATCTCTGCACCAATTTTCGTTCTTTCCTTTTGGAATAATAATTGATTAAAACAATACCTAAAATTTGCAATATTAAGATAATTATAATGTTTCCCTTTCCCTAAGGACTGCATGACCTTACAGAGGTGGGAGGGTTAGTGTACTCTTATGAACCAAAGAGCTAATACGGCGGGAGATAATTCTCCAGGTACGACCATCCAAGCCGGAAAGGTCGGAGGGGAAGAGTCAGACTAAGAAGCAGTCATGGGGATTTTACATCCTCCTGTGCAAGGGAAGCAGCTTGCACAGTACCTCTTTAGATGGTGATCATGTGGACTAGAGAACTTAAAAAGGGAAATGAGAAGGAATAATGTAGGTATAGTAGGTCTTAGTGAAGTCCGGTGGGAAGGAGAAGGCGAGATAAATTCAGACGAATTTAAGATTATTTACTCGGGAGGAGAGAAGAAGGAAAGGGGAGTGGGGATTATGATGATAAAAGAGATAGCTGAAAGAATTAGAAAGGTAGTGACAAATAATGATAGATTAACAGCCGTAAAACGTCAAATGGAGGCAGTAGAAATGTTTAAAATTCAAGTTTATATGCCAACAACTAAAGCTGGTGATGACGAAGTAGATGAAATGTATGAACAGATTACGGAGATATTGGAGGAGGAGGAAAAAGGAAGGATTACCACCACAGTAATGGGAGACTGGAACAGTATAGTCGGAGAGGGACAGGAAGATAATATAGTGAGAAAATATGGACTAGGGGAGAGAAATGAAAGAGGGGAGAAACCTGTGGAATTCTGCCATAGAAATAGACTGATTGTAACTAATACATGGTTTAAGCATCACCAGCGGAGACTTTACACATGGAGAATCCCAGTAGACAAGAGGCGATACCAGGTAGACTACATATTAGTCAATGAAAGATTAATAGCATTAAAAATGTGAAAACACTACCAGGGGCAGATATCGATTCCGACCACAACCTTTTGGTGGCAAATACACAATGTAGACTGAAGAGCGTTAAGAGAAGCATAAGAGTTAACAAGAAATGGAACTTAGAGGAACGCCTTAAAAACAAGGAGGCTATCATGAGTGAGCTGGAGGAAAGGTTGGGGGAGAGAGCTGAAGAAAATAGGAAGAATGTAGATGAGGAGTGGAGATACATCCATAGCAACATTAAAGATGTAATGGAAAAGATGGTAGGAAAGATAACGGGTGAAAGAAACAAATAACCATGGGTCACAGCAGCCATGCTGCAAGAAATGTAAGAGAGGAGAATGTTAAAGAACATAAACACTGAAGAAGGCCAAAGAAAGTACAAGGAGTTAAATAATGCTTTAAGAAGGGAAACATAAAGCAAGAGAACAGTGGATAAATGAGAAATGCGAGGAAATTATCGAATTTGAAAGGATGTGTAGAACAGACCTCATGTATAGAAAAGCAAGGGAACTATTTTAGAAAAAGGCTAGAAAGGTAGGATGTAAAGGAATCATGAACAAAAGTGGTAAAATAGTCTCGGAGCCAGACAAAGTAAAGAATATCTGGAAGGAATACATTGAGGTGCTGTATGACAAAGAAGGAAAGCCAAGAAATATTGAATTAGATGAAAAAGATGATGTGGAAAAATACCAGCTAGGACCATGTATTCTCGAGTCTGAAGTTAAAAGAGCAATTGTTGACATGAAAAGAAGGAAGGCTGTTGGGAGTGATGATATACTAGTGGATGTTCTTAAGGTTTTGTGGTCGAAAGCAATTAAGCAACTCACAAAATTTTTTAACCAAGTATATGATACTGGCATATGGTCTGAAGATTTTTTAGATGTTGTTATGGTACCACTGGAGAAAAATAATAATAATGCAAAAAGTTGTAAGGATTATTAGTTTAATTTCTCATACAGCTTAAGTTCTAACCAGAATAATAGCCAAAAGAACTGAAGGTAAAATAGAAAAGGAGCTGCAAGATAATCTGTTTGGTTTCACAAGAGGAAGAGGGACTAGAGATGCTATAGGATGTATGAGAATGATGATAGAAAGAGCGATAAAAGTCAATAAAGATATGTATTTTTGTTTTGTAGAGTGGGAGAAAGCTTTTGACCGAGTGAAATGGGATAAAATGTTGGGTATTTTAAATAAAATAGGAATAGATTGGAACGATAAAAGATAAAAACCTTTACTTTGATCAAAAGATTAGAGTCAGGGTTGAAGGAGAAGAGACAGAAAGTACTTCAATAGGGAGGGAAGTGAGGCAGGGATGTCCTATTTCACCAGCGATATTTAGTATTTATGCAGAAACAATAACAGAAGAAGTGTTGATGAAAGAGAAAGGATTTAAGACAGGAGGTGAAAGTATTACCACCATTAAATACGCAGATGATCAGGGCTTAATAGCAGAAGGCGAGAAAGAGCTTCAGAGGATGACAGACCGACTAGTGGAGGTTGGCCAACAATATGGAATGAAGATCAATGCAGAAAAAACGAAAGTCATGGTGGTTTTGAAGGAACATAAAGAATTAAATATAATGGTAAATGGCCAAAAATTGGAACAAGTAAGTAGTTTCAAATATCTGGGCAGTATTTTAGCGCAGGATGGATGTAGTACACAGGACATCAGAAGTAGGATTGCAATGGCAAAAGCAGCATTTAACGAGAAGAAGGAGCTTCTCACAAGCAAGAATATAAATTTAGAAACGAAGAAATTAGCGAAATGCTACATATGGAGCATAGCTCTTTATGGTGCAGAGACGTGGACGGTAAGGAGAAGGGAGGACAAATATTTAGAAAGTTTTGAGATGTGGGTATGGAGGAAGATGATGAAAGAGAAATGGACAGAGAGGAAGAGAAACGAAGAAGTATTAGAACTGGTGGGAGAAGAAAGGATGCTAATAAAACAATCAGGAAAAAAAAGCAAATTGGAAATGGCACATGTTGAGAAGACAGTGTTTACAAAGGACTATCTTAGAAGGCAAAATTGGCGGAGGAAGAGGGAGAAAAAAATAGGAATATTATAGAATATAAAGCAGGAATATAGTACATATAGAGGTATAAATGAGGATTCTAGGGAGAGAGAGAGAGAGATGGAGGCAGCGATTCAGCTAAAACCTGTCTTCGGACAGCAGCATGATGATGAATGATGTTAATATTTCCATTGTGTTGCACTAATGCCACACCTTTCTGTCAACTTTTAAATTTGTAGGTCATCTAGAAGTGAAATAATATTTATCTAATTGTTTAAAATTTAAAAATTTATAATGGCCGAAACAACATATTCATCGAGATTTTTAAGTATTTATTTGGGTATGTGGACTACATATGCTCTAAATAACTTAAAAATTTCAGCTCCAACACAACATTACTTTTTTTCACAAAGTTTAAGGAAATATTCAAATGTTTATTAGTGAAATTCCACTAAGATCGAAGTAACTTAAAAATTTCAGCTTCGTATCTCGCCATGTAGTACCTAAACATTTACCTATTTGTTTAAACTTTATGAATTTTTATTATCCAAAAAATTAAAATATAATATATATATATAATAAATATAAATAATAAACGTTAATTTTGTAACCTTGCCACCGGGCCAGGCGCCCACTTGCATTGTATATTGAAATAATTGCTTGTCATCTTTAAGGCAACACCCATCTACATTTTTTGTTTATACGAGCCATTATATGGTAACTATAGACATGGTTATTTAAAATGTCCAGCAA
The DNA here is from genome assembly GCA_028673005.1 of Tanypteryx hageni. Lineage (NCBI taxonomy): Eukaryota > Metazoa > Arthropoda > Insecta > Odonata > Petaluridae > Tanypteryx > Tanypteryx hageni. Next base: position 113,113,908 of record CM054117.1, on the reverse strand, counting down.
TTCAGCTGCGGACCTTCGTAGCTCTAAAGTAAATTTTATATTTTTGTCCCATTTCAATATTTATTAGATTATTTCCGTATTTTTAAGGTTAATTACTTTATCAGAACTTTTCTTTATAGGTTTTGAGTTATAAAAACCCACCTAACTCAGCATGTCCCAGGAGTGCTACATAAGGCAAATGTTTAACGCAAATCGAAGATGAAACAAACGCTTTTAACTAAAACTTCTGAGGGATCCTGCAAGAAGAATCAGTTTGATGCAGATTTGTGTCGTGCAATTGTGGCAGCCAACATTCCATTCAGAACACTAGAAATTCCAACATTCAAGGGGTTCCTAGAACGATACTGCCATCAGTCGGTACCTTCTGAGTCAACGCTAGGCAAGAATTACGTACAACCCACGTACGATGATGCAATATGCTGGATACGGGAGGACATTGGAGATTCACATATTTGGATATCAGTCAACGAAACCACTGACGCTCTCAGCAGATACATGGCCAACTTAGTTGTTGGGAAATTGGACCCAGATGTGGCAACCAGAGCCTACCTCATCTGATCAACGTAACTTGCCAAAACAAATCAGGAAACAATAGCACATTCTGTGAACAATCGACTGAAATAGCTGTATCCCAACAATCTAGACGAAGAGAAAGTGCTGCTCCTATACACAGATGCTGCCCTGCAGTTGCTCAAGGTGCTCTATCCCTCTCTTGTGCATGTGACATGCCTTGCCCCTGGTTTGAACCGCGTAGCAGAGCAAATAAGACTGGAAATTCCCAAGGTGAACAAATTGATCTCCACCGTGAAGGTCTTCGTCAAGGCACCAACAAGAAAACAGGCTTTTTGAAAAAAACTGCCTGATGTCCCTCTGCCACCTGTGCCTGTGCTCAGCCGCTGGGGCACATGGCTGAAAGCAGCTGAATCTTACAGTGAGCATATCCTTCATGTCAAGGAAGTTGTGGCAAATCTAGCCGAGGATACTGCCTGTGTCACTTCGGCGAAAATGTTGCTGGATGATCCCTCCATTCCCAAGGATTTGGTGTATATAAGATCCCACTATGCATCCCTTGTGTGGATTATGGCTGAATTGGAGGGCTCAGAAAACCCCATCTACGAAAATACTGCTTTGCTGAATGACGTGAAACAAAAAATCAAGGAAGCGCCAGGTGAAGTGGGGGAAAGGTAAGAACCAAACTAGAAAAAGTGCTTCAAAATAACTCAGGTCTGCAGAGCCTATGTACAGCAGCAGATATACTGGCAGGAAAATCCAGTGAAGTTGAGTGCAAAATTTCATTTCAACATGCACCTAAGTTGTAGTTTGCCCCCGTCACATCAGTTGATGTCGAATGTTCTTTTTTTGCTTACAAGATGATATTAACTGACAAATGCCATAGTTTTGTGCTAGAAAACTTAGAAAAGGTTCTTGTCATTTACTGTGAGGCCAACTACGGGAAATTTGTGGAATAAACGCAAAGAGGTGACAAATTCATTATGGGAATTCCGAATGAAACAGTTTGTAAACATTCTGCATAGTACTTAAATATATACTTGAATAGTGTTTTCAGTCAGTATTACTATATGTAATGTAGATATTATTTTCTCTGTGACGCATGGTAAATTAACCATAAGAATAAGTTTCAATGCATAGTAGTAAAATATTTTTATGTTCTTTGAAAACAAATCAATAATGTTTCGTTGACTGGTAATTTTTGGAAGTAGTTTTTAGAGCCTATTTTACGTTTTATAAAGCCTAATTAAGCTACTTAAAGAGCTTATTTTAGTCGCCTAAAACTTAATTTTTAGAACCTAAAAATCCGCGGTCTAATCATTATATATAGATGTTTCTTACAGACGAGGAGGAGGAGGAGGATACTAATGCCTAGGCACTTCCAGATGAGCTGGAGATTCGAATTTTTTTTCTTAGGTAGGATTTTGTGCAAAACCGACTAGAAAAACGAAAATACTGAAAAAGTGCAACAATGCGGCCGCTAAAAATTTGCATTTGTTTAACGAATTTTCAAGGTTTATGTATTTCCGAATGCGCTACGAAGCTGAAATTTTTTTAGAGGTAGGTAGGATTTGTAAAAAAACGAAATAGGGATTATAGAAATTTTGATAATTTTATTTGTTTGGCAGTAAAAAATTCTTCAAGTTTAAACAAATAGGTAAATGTTTAGATACTACGGGGCGAGTTAGAGAGCGGAAATTTTCAAGTTATTTAGAGTTTAGTCTATTTAAACGAATAAATATTTCATTGTATATATGAAATTCTTATTGCGGCCGTTAAAATTATTTAAATTTAAACAATAAGATAAATGTTATTTCACTTTTAAATGTACTACAAATTTAAAATTTGGCATAAATTTGTGGCATTATTAACCCAATGTGGAAAACGTATAATATTTATGAAATTGCAAAAACTAGCAATTGTTTTACACCATTATTTTTCGATAAGGATAAAAAGAAATTTGGTCCCTAGCAGAAATCTTTTGAATTAAAGAAATATTTCCCATGATGAAATATCTCTCTAAAAAATTAATGTTTTTTTAAGGTGAGATGAAATGCTTGCAGTTTGCAGTAAGCACCTTCTACTAGTAATAGATATATATCCTCATCCAATGTAAGGAATGTCTATATATAATGATATCATAAGTAAGAAGCGTCTATACATAATAGATGCCATTGATTTTAAACTACGGCGTAAACTTTTAATGACGTCATTATATTTACAAACACACGAAATTTAGTAAAACATGAAAAGTATTTTAATGTTGTGTTTCGTAGTTTTTCGAGAAATTCTAACCTTTCAATTGTTAAATATAATGGTGTCATAACTGTTTTAGTGCATAGGGCATTGTCTTAATGATGATTAGTCTTATTGCTCATGCAGGGCGATCTTAGACACGAAACATGAAATACGAAAACTTGGACACGAGGCGATTGCCAGAGAATTTGGAAATTACGGAGAGTTGACTTAATTTCGCGGAAAATTGCAAATATTCTGCTAGAACCAATGAAATTTAATATCTAATACATACAGGCTCCACATGGCTGAAGTGCTGTTGCCCTGATGATCACGTTGGCTTATTTACGAGTTTAGATCTTGGTGTATGGTGATTTTTTAAGCGCTTGCAGTATGCAAGCACCGACAACTCGTATTATAAACAAAGGGAATTGCGACAGGCTGAAGTGAAGGGACGACCGATCGCGTTCATTGCCTTTTGACGTATTTGGTGTCCGCTAAATTTGAGTTGAACACCGACATGTCTGCCGTTACAAACACGGGTGGACAACCATCTCCACGTGGCGGGCAGCATCGGTTGTTAAGAATCCTTCGGAGGGCCGCTTTGAAAGTTGCCGATGCTACGGCCTACCGGATAGGGATTTTGAATCGGAATTTACCTAGAGATTCTGAGATACAATATAAGTGAAAATAAAGTCTAAACAAGGGTTAATACGAAATGTTTTATCATCATAATTGGAATTTAAAAATATAAATTTTCGGGTTAAATTTTACTGTTCTCTTATTTTTCATAGCTTATCGGGGCCTATAAAATAATCTAGGGCAGCGTTTCCCAACCTATTGAACTCCGTGGACCACTTCAGCAACCCATTCAGACCCTGCGAACCACCTCATTACTTAGAGTGTAAGATTTGAAGGAGTGGTAATATGTTTAAGTAAACCGGCATTAATAAAAATATTCAATACCTGTGATAATGTATGACTTGCTTAATTAAAAAAAAAATCCAGCTAAATATGAGGTGCGGCCTAAAAATAAACTAACTTTGAAAACCTCCGCGGACCATAGGTTGGGAAAGGATGCTCTAGGAGCCGCATGCGGTCGCGGTCTGAAGTTTCCCCACACCTGTTTTGAAAGAACATTCGGATTCTACAGAGAGTATATAATTTAAAATGTGTTTGTCGCTCTGGTTATAGGAAGCAGTTTTTTAGGTTGACTACGCTAAATGTTAGTTTTTAGAAGATTTAGTATCTCCATTGCACGGAGTTTTACAAAAATTTTCAAATTTTAGGGTGAGTGTGGGTTAATTTCTAATTCTAAGTTTTAATTTAAATAATTAGCGTGAACCGCACCTATTCAGTCCTCAACCATATGTAGAATCGTGGATTTTGAAAGGAAGAGGGTCGAGTCAGGCGAGATGGCTCGTCGCAAAAAGATACGAAAGGGGGAAAACACAACAACTGATATGAAAAGTCACGTAACAAAATATTTTGTTTTCTGGTGTTTTTTCCTTTGAGTTTTATTATTGTATCGCATATTTATTTTTACGTTGAACCGAGCAACCGAATAAATGTTTCGTCATGTTATTTGTAAACGCTGTTCACCGTCGTGTCCCGAGTACCGGAAGTTATTATTTTATATTTAAAGTTATGCATAATAGTAAATGTGTGAGCGACTCGCGACCATAGAGAGAGGAGTGAAGTCTAAATGAGTGATCGTGAGGTAAGTAACATCGTCGCGAGATGAGAGAGGCGCGTCTCGTAACAGTATTGCCTCCTCCACCGGGAGACTCCAATTAAGGGCTACTAAGTGGGTTGGAGCAGCCTTCGCGTCGCCACGGATGAAGAACAAGGACGGGGCCAGATAAGAGAGAGGGGGAGGGAAGGGGGAGATGAGGATGGAGAGACGAGGGAGGGAAGGGGGAGATGGGATGGAGAGACGAGGAAGGGAAGGGGAGATGGGAATGGAGAGACGGGGGAGGGAAGGGGGGGATGGGGGAGACGGGAGAGGGAAGGGGGAGATGGGGGAGACGGGGGAGGGAAGGGGGGGATGGGGATGGAGAGCGCATGCGGTGGCGATGGATGGACAGAGGAGGAATGGGTCCTTGCGCAGCGCGATCCGTTGGATGACGTTTGCGTCCGCATAAAAATGTTTTTCTAAAAGAGGAAAGGTTTAGCGATAGCGGAGCGATAAACCGTTTCCTTTTTATTTGCGAGGAACACTCGGATGGCGAAAGTAAAATAAATTCGATTGTATCATAACTATAGTAGAATACAAAAGCGATAATTTTAAAGAGAATTTTTCTTGAACGTACATTTTTGACTCTGAAACTTTCCTCGCCTTCTCCTCGTCGATATATCGATGAAGTTTATCTTGTCGACGGCAGTGGTTGTCGCGCAACACGAGTAACTTGGTTCCATAGCTTCTTTGCTCATATAAGCACATCGGGAAGGCAGAATAATGGATGGAGTGCAGAAAAGCAAAGGATAGAGAGGAAGAATACGGCGAGAAAGCAGGATTCCGCGAGTGAGTGATCGCCGATCTCATTCCTATAGCGATTTGAAATTCTACCGCAGAAAGCATTCACGTTCCACAAAATGACGATAGTACCGACGGTGCATATTCATCCAAAACCGATGAAATGTAAACACGATGATTGGAAAAGACCGAAATTAATTTCATTCTTGCGGCTTCGGGCGACAGAAAACCGCCGTCCGATACCGGAGCGGCCGAATCTATTCTCGCGAGAGCAACAGTCTCTCCCTCGTCATCCCATCTTTCCTCCGATCTCTCGCGATCGCTCTCAATCATATTTCACCCGACTCCTCCTCCGCCATGAACACCGACGGCAGATGCCAGTTCGCGTTCTCTTCTTCCCGCAGAGGGCTACTTACGGAGTGAGAGGTTCATTCGACCAAAGGGTCAGGCGGATCATAAGGGTCAAGAGGACTTCCTAATCGTGGAGAACGACCAGGATGCCCGTCGCACGCAAATTAGAATCGCCAAAGCGTCGCTAATCGAAGGAGATTTTGGTTTTCTATGGAGAATCTCCGAGTCTTCGCTAGCGCACCGCTCCAGCGAGATGAAAGCTAAGGAAGTCCGACCGCTACGTGCCTCGTCCGCACGGACGTTTCGTCATCGCCAAGTCATAAGAATTGCCGGGTCAGATGGTGGAAAATGAGGCAAGGTCGGGAGAGGAAAGGAATCACTCCAAAGATGCCTCCATACGGTGTTTAGAAAATGAGCTTCGACGAAGAACAAAAATAGTATGAATACTTTCGAACTATGAGGTAACGTCGATGATTTTACTCGTAAAACGGCACACACAAAGCACCTAAGAAATAAGACAAATGATTAATCGTGCATACGCGGCACAGAAACGAAACCGTAATAGAGGGAGAATCACTCACCTCGGGAGATTTCCTCTCAAACGAGTTTCCTTCACGGAGAACAAGGCAGATAAACGCTTTTCCTCGATATACGGGGCACGCCTATTTTTTTCGAGAAACATTCGCTCTTGTGAAAACATCCGCAGAGATAAAAACCAGAATACTTTCCTCGAAGAAGTGAAAACGGGGAGTGAGTGAGGAGGAGGGGGGAGGGGGCGAGAAGGCGGGTAGGGGGAAGGGGGAGGTCGCTCGCCACGGACCGCTCGCTGCCGCCGCGGCCGACAAACGCGCCCAGATCTCCCAGATCTCGCCGCCAGAGCGCATCTCGGTCCCACTTTTCCGGGAATACCTCTCTATCTGCACGCTCTCCGCACCTAATCTCGGACGTCTCGAACACGGTCGCCATGGAAACTTCCGTATCGCTCCCACGCACTTCTCTTTCCCGTCCGTCTCTGGCCATGCTCCCCCTCCCATCACCCCTCCCATCACCCCTCCCATCACCCCTTCCATCACCCCTTGCACCACACCTTCCATCACCCCTTGCACCACCCCTTCCATCACCCCTTCCATCACCCCTTCCATCACCCCTTGCACCACCCCTTCCATCACCCCTTCCATCACCCCTTCCATCACCCCTTGCACCACCCCTTCCATCACCCCTTCCATCACCCGTTCCATCACCACCACCCACCCCACGCCCATTTCCACCGCAGTGGCAGAGGGTACGTCTCCGAGATGCGTCATTGGCGATGTCGTTCTCGCAGCCGTCGTCGAGGGAGACAAGATAAGGTGGGTGGGATACCGAAGGGAAGTGGAAACGGGGAGAGTTTCTGACGGGGGAGGGGAGACAGCGGATGCTGTGGCCTCGCACGGCTCTCTGATAAGGAGAGAAAAGGTGAAGAGAGAGAGAAAGCAACGGATACTTCCTCGTCGAAATTCAACGGAACTTTCGTTATCGTAGATTGAGGCCGTAATTAGCGAGTATTCGCGATTGCAACAGAGTTCCTTATCATTAATATAAAGAATATTAAATCTCGTTCGCAGAACCGTGGAAATCGTCTTAAAGTTGCAGTACGAATCTGAGAAAAATCGTTGAATGTTTCTTTTGAAGATTGTAGCTAGCGATAAATCCTCGTTAACTCGAGGATACCCGGAAGCTTTTCTCTACATTTAATTTGTTCTACAACTCGAATGATCCTGGCCTTCTCTTTAGGTTCCATTCAAATAAATTATTCTACCTCTCTACAAAAGTAAATTCGTCTAAAACATATCTCGACGTGTTTCGTTCCATATCCTTCAAACTATCGATTTCCCACCGTATTTGGGAAAAATGATAGCGCCGATAGCATTCCTCAGACTAGCTTTATATTCGAGAGTTCTCCAGATGACGAGTAGGGGTTAAAGGAGGAAGGTAGATGAGAGTAGAAGTTGGCGAAGGGAAGTGGGCGAGAGAAGGTGAAGGCGGATTGATGTGCAGGTGAAGAAAATGGAAAGTAGGAGGCGAGGCGGTTAGGAGGGAGGCGGATGGAAGTGGAGGGGAGGGGGTGGGGAGAGCGATCGAAAGGGTGATCACTACTCATGCCAATGGCTCTTATCCTACGAAAAAACGAAATTGAAAGCAGAAATCGAATAACTTTGATCGTATCGTAAAATATATTCTCGCAAGTCAGAAGATGAATTAATATGTCCAAAGAAGTTCGCTACGAGAAGCAAATAAATCGACAAGTCAGTTTTTAAAAATGCTATATTATTTGAAGATTTTTAATTCTATTTACTCTGGAACGCATCAAATGCCGCATGAGCAGAAAGCGAAACGACTAAATCGGTTGTACGTATATGCGCAGTATCTTTGGAAAAACCTGGCAGCGAATCCTCTATCGAGGATAAAATTATCAATGTGAATCTAGATAGCATCAGAGTGTACAGTAAATCACATGCGTATTTCATATATCAAGTAAACGACTTCATTATTTAATCATTACCTGTTGAATCTAAAAACGCTTATTTAACACCGAGGAAGCCCAATTTATTATCGGAAAAGCGAATTTGGTTTATTCGACCGTTTATTGCTGAAGGGTTGACGTTGATCATCTGTTGGCTACGAGCTGTAATCTGAGATCGCTCTTACATATCCAGTTAATCGATGAAAGAAAGAACTTAATGATGGAGAGAATAGGGAGGTAAATATTGATGCACTAAGGCAGGAGTAAGAAGCCTTTTGAAATAAAAGAGCCATTTTTGTTTTAATTCCAAAATACTTGGAAACGGCACAGTAATAACCAGTTCGATAAAAAAAGAAATCGAAGTGATAGCATTAGGACGTTTCATGACTTATAAAGAATAGGGAGCTTAACAAAGAGCCACAAGTATGTACTCCAGGAGCCATATGCGGCTCCGGAGCCGCAGGTAGCCGACACTTGGGAAACCGTTCGACGGGCAGAAGGCGTGCGTGTGTGTGATAGAGTGGTGCACGTGGAGAAGTGGTTCCCAACCTCGAGGGGTAATTCGGCTTATTTCAGGAGGTAATGAGCTGGTTCCTTTGTTAATACATTTTACACTATCATTGAAAAGCTTTGCGCTTTTTCGGCAATAGTATTGAACGTTGGGAAATGCTTACTTCGTTTCAGCAGAAAAAAACAACCAACCAACCAACACGTTGGTCATCGCATCACGATGCTTTATTAGCGCTCAGATATCGTTTCGCGGACGTTTTAAAATGTCTCTAAAATAATCTTGACATCCGTAAAGAAAGATGAGCGCGGAGAAGCAGAAAATCTCAAAATTAAACTGGGAAATTTTCGATTTGTATTTCTATTAGTTCTTCACAGCAAAGTTTTGGGAATTATCAATTCTGTGTCTCAGTTGCTGCAATCAGATGATGTGGATCTCATGAAAAGCACCGAGCTTCTAGAGAACATGCAACATGAGCTGGTTTCTTATAGAGTACAGTTTGAGGAAGCTAAATCATCAGCAAAAGGGCTAGCTGAAGTTTGGGGCATAGAACAACGTTTTACTGAAAATAGATCACGCCGTAAAGGTAGCATTGCTGCGTGCGAAGTTGAATCATTAATTAATACAGTTTCACTTCGCAGTATCTGTTTTTTATGTAACATTAGACATTGTAATTAGTCAAATCCAGAATAGATTTGAGTCAATGAAAGATATATCTAGTAGATTTAAAATATTATACCCTAAAATACTGGCTAACATCTCTAATGAGGAATTACGCAAGAATGCGAAGGTATTATGGTCTGTCTACCCCGATGATCTTTCCCCTCAGTTCCCAGAACAGATGCAGTGCTTTCAGAATGGCACTGAGATCGGCTATACAAAAACAAAGTAGTGTTAGAGACCTTGCTAATCTGCTATTAGTAGAGAACACTGCGATAGCATCCAGTCTTCCAGATGTGTGTACCTCCTTCATGCTCCTTTTGACATTGTCAGTCACCACTGTGAGTGCTGAGAGATCATTCTCAAAGTTAAAATTAATAAAAACCTATTTACGGAACTCTATGAGTTAGACAAGACTAGGCAGCGTGGCAATTTTGAGCATTGAGAATGAACGAGCATCCAAGCTGAATGTTGATGACGACATAGAAAAATTTGCCGACGTCAACGCAAGAAGAAGACAACGATTAAACTAAGGTATGAATATTTATCACTCTATTACATAAGAGATCGCTCTAGGATTGATGTTTTCTATTACGCATGTGGAAGTTGAAATTACTTTTTTCCTTTGGATTTAGACTTTGAAGTGTCAAGCATTTCAGAAAATTAAATATCTTTTTCTAACTGCAATAGTGACCAAGTGGTTCAGGTTTTAATCTCATGAAAATGAAAAATGATGCATTTCTATTTTAATGTTGAAATGTTTTGATATAAAAAGCCTCGTAAGAAAGAATTGCCACAAAAAATGTAACTATATTAATTTGCCGAGTTTTATGCATTGAAACTATTATTATCCAATGTATCTCCAATGCATTTACACATATTCGGCGCCTTGGCGTCCGATGACATACTGTATTTTCAGGTATCGTCGGAAAGTTTTTGTCGGCTATCTTTCAAGTTTCACGGTCAGGTTACTGACACTGACGGTACTATTTCCATCGAACCGGCGATGTGTGTGGCACTCGGGAAAGTACTTTCAGTGAATTTGCAATCGTGTATTGTGTTAAAATTCTAATTGTGCTATTTATAGCGTATTTAACAGAACAAAACAAATGATTTCGCTTAAAATATTTGCTTAGCATTTTTAGCAAAATCTGGGTTTGAAGCGAATAATAAAATAAGGGACTCACTAGCGTGCAAAGTGAAAATAGTAAAGAAAAATATGGACAATACGGATACGGCACGGCCGACGCGCGGGAACGTGTGAAGATTCGTGCCAGAAAGCACGGACGGAATCGATACGATACGGTGAGGTGTAAATCGATCTTTAGAGTGTCGAGGGGGGGGGGCGGCGGAGATCATAAGCGGGGGGCCCAGAATGATCCCGCTACTCCACTGGCGATTACGCATCTGTAGCTGTTCATATCCACATGATCACCATCAACAGAGGTATAGCGCATGCTGATGCCCTTGCACAGGGGGGTGTAAAACCCCAGCACTCCAAGACTGAAATTCTGCTTCTTAGTCCGACTCTTCCCCTCAGACCTTTCCGGCTTGGGTGGTCCTACCAGGAGAATTATCTCCCGCCGGCATAGCTCTTTGGTTCATACGAGTACACAAACCCTCCCACCTCGATAAGGTTATGCAGTCCATAGGGAGGTCCAAGTAAAGTAAGACTCCTCAAACATCGACTTCTAAACTTCATTCTAAGTTGCAATAGTAAAAGACGGCTTACGTGAGATACTCACGAGAGAGGCGCGACAAAAGACAACGAGATCCCCGGCAAGAGTCCACGATCGAAAGCGACGTCGCGATAAGAGAGATCGTAAAAAAACGAAAGCGTCGCCAAAGGCGGGAGTGGCGTTTTGGACGTCTCGTCATTCTCTCGTTCGCACTCTTCGATTCCCCGTTCGCGACGTTCCCTTTTACTCTCAGGTACATCGCTCCCATTGCGTTGTAATGCTAATTTTACCATCCTTTGGAGTCCGAAACGCCGCTTTCTCGCCGTGCTGCATTCATCTGTCCGCCATTGTCGGCGCGGGAGTGGCGGTGACACAGCCTCTCGCTCTCTCTCTCTCTCCTCGCCCTTCACCTCTCTCTCTATACTACCATGCGTTGAGCGGCAGACTGTGTCGAAGATAGAACGCCTGAGTGCGGGGAGAAAGAGGAAACCGGGAGAGGAGGGGAAGGGCTTGAGGTGGGACGGAAGGGGGCAGGAGTGGGGCAGAATGGGTGGGGGCAGGAGTGGGGGGGAATGGGTGGGGGCAGGAGGGAGGCCGGTGGCGGGCAAGAAGGGTGAGGACGAGTGATTTGTGTCTTCGGACGCGGGTTCGGAGAGTTGGTTCGTCAAATATGGATCCATTGTTTGGATAAATTCCTCGATAACGGCGTTTCAGGCAAAAGCGGTACATTTAAGTAGGAGAAGATGGAAGCGAAGATCTTTACCCGCGAAATTAAATAAAATGTGATCAATTTAAATCATTAATAACTGAGATCATTCCTCGAACGGTTGAAAAAAAATCCCTGCAGTAATAAAGCTATTTTTCGAATTATATTCAAGATACGCAAAGCAAAGCTATCGTATGCAAGAATATGAGAAGGGTTTTTTGTAGTGGATCTCGGGAACTCGAAGTTTATTTATTACTTCAATATTCAATATATTCGCCATGTAGTTCTCTAATCTCTTAGCAATTGGTGAAATGAAATGATCATAAGATTCTAAGCAGACAGGCATTAGCTGTAAAGTTGGGAATACTTTTGAAACAAGAACAAATTCTATTATGACAGACAGACAGACAAACGACTTTATTAGGGCGAAATTGAGACTATGTAGTCCCTTCTTACATTTAACCCTTTCGTCATATGAGTAATTACAATATTTACAAAATAAGAGGAATTAAATACATACAGATTTTAACAAAATACAAATTAATTACAAGTTAATATATTTGTTAGTAGATAACAGAGCATTACCAAAGAATGTTAGTTTTGTGGGTCATAAAAAACTGTGTATCGGTTATGTTTTAACACAGAAAAATTCCCACTGCGGAAAACACCTACGAAGAGAAGAGAGGTGTAATGAGGGTGAATCGAACCCGGGTCTTCCATTTGCCAGGCAGATATTCTACCACTGAACTATCGTAGCAGATCAATTTTCTCGTTTCTGAACGCGGATGTTTTCTTGGTTGGGACGGAACTAGAGAAGTTAGTATCGACCAACCCCAACGGACGTCATCCAAGAGATACGTTGAAGAAAACCCCTCCCTCTCAAATGGTGAGATTGCCAAGATAGAAATTGATGAAATGAAATGATCGTAAGATCCTAAGCAGACAGTCATTTGTAGTAAAGTTGAAGTGGAAGACTCGGGTTCGATTCCCGGTCATAGAATTTTTTCTAGTTTCAAAATTATTCCCAATCTCTTAACAGTTAGTCTTCCACTTTTTCATCCGAGTATTTGAAGTTTGCGCGTAGACTTACACTGTTTGCAGTTGGTATCTGTTTATTTATTCGAAGCACTAGTCAAGCTTCTCTCGCATGATTTTTTTACCTCCACGATGTTACTTTTTAAATTTTTGCTGACAATAAATTCCACTCTTCCTGCTCGTCGTGTCGGTTGCCATGTAATAAAGATGTTTGCCCTTCATTTCCAACAAGTCTCCATTTCTCTTTAGTTGACTAAGCACAATGTTATTCAACTTGATCTTCTCCAGTTCTTGAAGTTTATGTTCGCCGGGCAGAGTTCGAAAATTAAAGATCGTTAGGGTAAGTTTAAAGGAAATGAGAAAGAGTGGCAGTGGGTGTTAACATCCGGGGATTCTTAGCATCCTCTGCCTTCATGCATGTTATCTTGCAGAAGAACTTAAACCTTATCCTCGATCGTTTCAACTTATCTATTTTGACGCCCTAAGCTTTGACCCCCTTTGGCGAACTGCGTTCATTACTCCCGCCCAACGATCGAACCGGAACCGAACCGAAAACCGAAACAGAAAAAAAGTTATTTTAGCCGGAGTGAAACCGAGCCCCAACCGAAAAAATATTTTCTGAATCCAAACCGAAACCGAAAACCGTTATTTATTTCTTTCCATTTTTTCGGTTCGCATAAACAGAGGGAGCAAAAGAAGGGTTTTTATTTTTGCATTAATATGAGTCTTTTTTGAAAGTCTCACTTTTCGGGTCCGCGACAACTCGCCTCCGCCGATTCGCCGCGAGGACAATTCGCCACCGGATGATTCGCCGCAGGATGATTCGCCGCTAATCCAAACTCGAATGTACAGTTATTGTTTAAAATTGTCGAATAAAAACTAAAATTGCAGGTAGCTTGAAAAAATAAAAATATGGTGACTTATCCAGTAAAATAAAAATCAAGAAAACTTTTAATATGGATGTATTTATACAGAATATATTTATTTATATATTTATTTACGTGTACCGGATCGTACCGGCTGAAAAAAGCCCTAGGTATTTTTAAACATTCTGTATAAATACATACATATTAGAAATATTTTTGATTTTTATTTTACTGCATAATTCCCTCTGTATAAATACATCCATATTAGAATTTTTTTTATTTTTATTTTACTGCGTAATTCCCCATTTTTTTCAAGCTACCTGCAGTTTTAGTTTTTATTCGACAATTTTAAAAAATAACTGTATATTCAAGTTTGGATTAGCGGCGAATCATCCTGCGGCGAATCATCCAGGGGCGAATTGTCCTCGCGGCGAATCGGCGGCGGCGAGTTGTCCCATCCCGTCACTTTTCAACACCGAATAAGGTAAAGGCTTATGGTTTTCTTGAGAATACATGCTCCCAAGCCTTTGGAGAAATGCATCTTTGTGATAATATCTGTCGGTTCAATGGTGGGATTTTCCATGGACATCTCGATACATAGAGACAGGGTCAGGGATACGTTCTGCTGAGGTGTTCCAGAACCCTGTTAAACGTGGCTAGTGGGAAGGAACTTAGTGGTACTTTGAAGACAGTCGCTAATTGTCTTGGTACGCTGCACCGTGGAGCGTTTTGGGTAAAAATGCTTCACGATTCTTAAATTGGATTTAGCTTAAAGTTGGAGGTTATTGTGCCCATAAGCTTTCCATATGCCTCGAACCCTTATATTCTGGTAGTCTTTTTCTAAAACTTATCCAGGAAGGATCGCTCCTCAGTCGTGCTTTGGAGGTATTCTTACTTCTGTTATCCCTTGTTACAGATTAGTAAATTTCTATTTATATAGTGCATCTTAAACAAAATGTGCAAACATATTAGTATTCGTTGCTTAAAAATGAAGAAAGATTAAGGATTAATGCGAATTTGTTATATTTAATTAAGTATTTTGCCGACTGCAAAAACGCATATTAGAGAATGCTTGAAGAGAGACAGTTCACGACGCGCTGAATATGTAAGTCTAATTTTCTTTCTGTGTGTGTGTTTAATATCAAGAGGATATTTAGAACGGCGATATAAATTCGTTTTCATCTCTATTTCACATGGAAAAACGTAAAAGTCTGTCCTGACACGCAGACTTTTCTGGTTGTTATTTTAAAATATTGGCGCGATATTTGCACGATCATAAAGATAAAAGATTTTATATTAATTTTGTTATCGTCTAATTTTATCGTGTGGATACCTATTTTTGTCTTCTTGACTTGCCCATAGTGAAGACATACTTGGTTTACATAAAGAATAAAATTATTAATTAATAAAGATTATTTTGGAATTCTCTTGAAATTTTCCCAAAAACTTTATAGTCGGAGCGAAAAAACCGGTTCGAACCGGCTCAATGGTGGTTGCTAGGTTGAAACCGGACCGAACCGAAATTTTTTGTTTTATGTGAACTGGAACGAATACCGGAGCGAAAAGAATTTCGGTTCGATGCCCTGCTTCGCAATGATAAGATAGGGAAAGGAGGAGAGTGGAGTAGGAATCCATATACATCCTTAAAGACCTTGCTTGCAAAGTAATCGCTACCAGTGATGCACAATACTCCCGAAGCCCTGAATTTCTCTTCCTTGAAATAGTCGTCAATTAAAAATAACTTCTGTTAGGAATTGTTCGTCCTCAAAAAATAGGTCATCTATCAGCCATTGACGAGATCATCGCCAACTTAAGACACAATTATGAACATATTATCATATCTGGTGACTTTAATGTCAATTTCGTCTAAAACTCCTCCGATGCCGACTTTTTTAAAAACTCCTTTACATCGCGCAACCTCAGCATACTACCATCAAAATTAATTAATTAATATTTTAGATACCGCTAACCGAGATAAAGTTTGCACCCATGTTCGACTACCTGTCCCCTTAATTTTTCTATCCTACTCCCTAAACTCCCCAAAATTTTAATACCCTTGATTATGATAGTCTAATTGTCGAAGCGGCGTGTCTTCCGTGGCACACCATTGAATATGCTGACGACATTGACGCAAAAATAGAATCCCTTTGACACTTTTATTTTACATTTACTTGATAAATACGCTCCCATTAAAACTACCTGTGTCTCCAAACCTCGCGCCCCTTGGTTAACGGTCGACTTAAAACTAATTAAAGATACATATAATACATTTCGTATTTCCTTTTATTGCCTCCGGAGAAGACAGCACATAACCTTTGCTTGAAGCAGGGTACTCGGGAGACGGAGTGGACGAGGAAGGTTAGTTCCTCGATCGCCCGTCGACATCTCCGTGTGGATTTCATCCACCTCTTCATCCTCCGCAAATTCCATTTCCTCCACCATTTCCACCACTCGCTCGAAGATTTCATGGCCTATTAGCGATGATCGCAATGATATCGTATCACTGACGCTTTTCGAAATCCTGTTGCAACTCTTAACTAATCCCACACAATAGCGCAAAGCTCCAGCTAACTCCTACTTTTCTTGATCGCTGCTCTCACAAATGTTCAAGATTTTTCAAGGAAACTGTGTGCATTCCATCACACGCATTACTATCACTCTCGAATGCCAAGACAAAACTGCATAAGAGCGGAGACAACTAGACCCTTCTGACAATATATGATCTGACCTGCATAGCCTTTTGCCGTTGCAATATTTTTCCGTTTCGGAATATGTGCATCTGCCACTCACGTGAGAGAGGTCCTTTCCGAACAATCGCAAAGGAGCTTATTCTCATGAAATGTTCTTCATATATTGACGGTCGGGACCCGAAATTGATTGCAGGGCAATTAGCTGCACCCCAGCTCAAGTAGACCGTTTGTCCCTCCGAACGGGTGGCCAAAGTGTCATTTATACCCTCTTCATTCACGTACTCAAAATATTTTCACGATTTTTGATCCGAGATTTTTGAATTTCAAGTTACACCAGGCAGCCATTTATATGTTGCTCCTGGTGACATGAATATTTATATTTTCCATTATTTTTTACGATTACCATCCAAAGGAATGCACTGGAAATGCAGACTAGATATTAAATATTAAATTTCAATTATGGGAGAATATGCCAATGTCTACAGTGAGTGTCAACGAAGCCACGGACAGATGCAGTAATTGCCTACACAGGGTTTTTGAAGGAGTCGGTAAAATACGCATGGAAAGAATAGTAGTGTACTGATAAAAAATAATTCTCCGACGTAATAAAAATCAGCGGCGAATAATTATTTCCTGAAGATTGGTATATAAAAACCAGCAAGAAGGACATTTTGCAGGAGAAAAAAATTCGACAAGCGATGGTCTAGAACGCCAAAAATAAGGGACACGAACCCTACACGTTACCTCGAGCCTACACCTTTTGCTAAAAAGAAGAGCATTTACGGAAATGGGTCCATTTTTGTACTTTTTGATTAATTATTTCTCTTTAACTAAAAGCCATTGGCTACAAATTCCAAAAAGGTATTCTTATATTGACCTAAACTCTCCGCTGATGGAAGATGAACCGAATCTGTAAGTTACAGTCCGTAGCCTCTCCTTGTTAGACACCAAACCTAATAACTTATCTCTTGTCGTAGCTTACATAAATCGCGACCTGGCTCAACTTCAAGAATGGAGTTACGATAATCTTCTCAATATAACCTATTGAAATCTCAGGCCATTTTAATCCGTTATCCAAAACTACTGGCTTCTATAAATCTTGCGGAATCAGCTCCTCTGTCTTTGAATGGTTCAGTCATACCATATTGCAAAATTGTAAAAAATCTCAGTATTCTAATTAATGAAACGCTTACCTTGAATAGTCATGTAATAAAAGTCTGCAAGACGGTAAACTCTTCCTTAGGCACTCTAAGGCAGCGGTTCCCAACCTTCTTCGAATGCTACCCTAAATTGACCACCAAAAAGACTTCGCGACCCATACCTGGACTTTCGCGACCCGTGCTACTAATTGAGCTAAGATACAACATAGATAGCTGTAAATACGCCCGTCAGCGGATGGTACTATTGTAAGTACTGCGCCGCAAATTTGGTCTGTCTCTACCATGAACATTTTCGAGAAAAGATAGAATTAATGTATGAAAGTCATGTTAATGGGGGTGCGGATGGAAAATTTTCGGTTGATCTAGTATTCCTTCTTTCTCCATCTATTTTCCGGAATAGGTGCTAAAAGCATCCAAGGGGGAGTGTGGGTTGCATCGGCTGCTAAGATTGATAAAGGTTAGGCAATTTTTAATAAAAATATATAGATGGCAATCTGACTGTCGGAAAAGTTTTCTTCCGATGACCCTTCCCGATCCAACTGATGACTGAACCACTGCTCTAAGGCCTCTCACTAACATTCTTCCCTCTTCACTAAAAATCTTTAATCTTAAAAAGTCTGATCAGGTCTCAAAATACTTCCGTCGACTCTCCTGGCTAAAACTTGAATCCAGAAGAAACGTTCACTTCCTCTCCCCATTGTATCAAGTTCTTAAAAATAACATCCCTCGTTATCTTTCTTCTAAGTTTGTCTCCATTAATACAGTTCACCAATGCAATACCAAAGGATACGATAACCTGCTAACTCAAGTTCACAGAACAGAAATTTACAACAAAACCTTTACCGTCACTGCATACAAACTCTGTACGGAATGGGAAGTTTCGCCGCCGCCGTTTAGCCGCGAGGTACGGTTCGCTGCCGCCGGTTTGCCGCGGCCGTTCCGCCGCCGTAGCTAATGAATTTTTAGTCTGTTGGGAAGAATAGGCTTAATCGATTTCAAGTAAATTTGGTATGTATATAGAATCTTTACATAGATACATAACGTGTTTGGAATTTTATGCCTAACTATCTAGCAGAAGTGCCAAAATCGCAACTTAAAACATTTCTGTTTTCATGAATTCGGAATAGATTAGCCCAATCAGTTTTAACTAAATTTAATACATATAATCTTCTAATAAATACGTGAATTAATGTTATATTTGTCGCATTTGGCAGCACATACAAGGAATAATAAAATTCTTTACAAATATTTGTGTTGAACTTTCCGCATGACTTTCAACGATATTTAATATTTATAGTTTAGTCAATTTTCATGTATTATAATTACTCTGTCTTCAGTCAGGTTATCTTATCCTACAATCTCTAATTCTCTCACCCCCTCCATTATATAGATATTAATGTATATACATACGTATGTGTTCATAAATTATTTTTTTCTCTTTCGTTCAAATTATTGTTTTATTCCTCTGCACTGTCTGGGAAATTTTCGCTTTGTTATACCTCTATTCTCTTTGTAGGTGTTTTCCGCAGTGGGAAATTTTTTGTTTAAACAAAGCTTATAAATATTGCAATTACATGACAAAAGTGTTAAATATAAGTATATAATCTCAATTTCGCTCTAAATAAAGTCGTTTGTCTGACTGTCTGTTCTTGATCGCTACCAAAGTCAGGGGCAATCCAGCCTTCGGAGAATGAGTGCCGTTTTTAAGGCTGTACTTCGAGGTAAATTCAACATAAGGCCTTTTGGCCAAAAAACAACACGTTGGTCTTAAAATTGGATTGATATCTTTTTCAGATTGACCAGAGATGTTGCTGAAAGATTTCACAGCATAGTTGAATCTACTAGTGTAGGATACGACTGTGATTCGCTTTATACCCAGTTATTTTTGGGGAAAACCCCGAAATATTGTTATAAAATGGATTTTTTTGGGATTTTCCCGAGCAATTCGCGATGTGACCAAATCGTTTTGGGTAAATATAGGCGTGCCAGACCAGCATATCCTATATCTGTCCCGAAATCGTTTCGGTTCTCAGTGATCTGTCCCGGTATATCGATTACAGTTTTTATTAATTGAAGAAGGGGGAGAGGGAGGGGGGAGAGGAAGGGGGAGAGAGGGGAGGGAGGAGGAGAGGGGGAGAGGGATGAGGAGAGGGATGGGGATGGGGGAGAGGGAGGGGGGAGGGAGGGGGAGAGAGAGAGCTACCATTTGTTGGATTGGGACGTGTACAGGGGCGACCTACGTCCGTTGTACGGTATAGACATAGAGTGTATTCCTGCAGAGTGCGCGGGGAGGAGCCCATTACATTATGAGCCATTCTCGCTTTCTCCACCTGCTGGCTCCGCGTTTAATCGAACCGAAGCGAATGGAGGTGGTAATGAAGGTATGGGTCAGAGAGCGAAACGGATTCGCCGTGGCTGTAGGAGGGGATTGTGTCGGTACTGGGCAGGGAGGTTCGGTCGCAATGGCGGAGATCAAGGAAGCGCGCAAAGATCTCTCTTTAGGAGATACAGTCAAACTCGGATATAACGAGCGCCACGGGACCGTCTAGTTTTGCTCGTTATAGCCGTTAAACTTAATATCCGTGAAGGCAAAAGCATGCATGCGTATGGTTAAATAAGACATAAGAAGTAAAAGTGAATATATAAACAGAAAGTTTATTTAGTAAATTTATGGAAAAACATAAAAATAAGAATAAACTAGAAAATTTAAAATAAACATTTGTACATATAAAATTTACTCACAGCTGCATCCTTAATCACTCCCCTTTTTAGAAAAATAACTTTGAATGGTAGCCTGTTTCATATATTTCACTTTGAAGTCTCTTAAGTTTCCTCTTATTACACTTATTGCACTAAAAACACCATCGGAAATGTCAATGTTTTCAAAAAAATCATTTAATGTTTCCACAGCATCCTGAGCTTGAGAGTAAGCTTTCGTCGGGATTGTGTCTTCGACACATTCAACAATGTCTTCATCACTGTCTGCTGTGTTTTGTACTGTCTCTATTATTTCACTCTCCGTAGGAATTCCACTAGTAATCAAATCATCATCAACATGAACAAAATTGTCAATGTCATTTACATGGTCAAAATTCGAAATTCCATTTTCTTTAAGCCATTCTGACAGAGGTAGATCATCTTCATCAACGTTATGGTTATCAATCGAAAATTCTCCCGATATTAAACCAGACTTCCGAAAACAGTTTATGATCGTTGTAGGTGAAACATTGTCCCATGCATCTGTCATCAAATGAATTGCATCCAATACAGAGACGTTGCCATCTAAACCTCTTTCCCTCCTTTCAATCAACTGCAGAACAAAAAATCGCATGAAATGGCCTTTAAAACTTTTAATTATCCCCATGTCCATTGGCTGCAAAATAGAAGTCGCATTTGGAGGCAAAAACACCAGTTTTACATTGGATAACTCCTGCATATGTGGGTGCGCAGGACAGTTATCGACAAGGAGTAAAATGTTTCTATTTTTCCTCCGTAACTCGTTGTTCCACTGACTTACATATTGCTGAAAATATTGGAAGTCATCCATGCCTTTTTATTAGCTGCATATTCAACGGAAAGCTTCTTTACATTATTGAAACAACGTGGCTTTTGTGACTTACCAATAACAAAAAGTTTTTTTTTGTCACTCCCATTCATGTTTGCGCACATTAAAACTGTTAAACGATTCTTAGGTCTTTTGCCACCAACACATTTGTCACCTTTGAATTTAAACGTTGCATCAGGCATCATGTTGTAAAACAGTCCAGTTTCGTCGGCATTGTAGATGTCTTCTTCTCTGTAACCTTTTCGACACTCCTCCCAAACACTTTTCACCCATTCACTTGCCGTTTTTGAATCTGCTGACAGGGCCTCTCCACTGACTTTCGCATAAACAATGTTATGCCGATTTTTAAAACGATCGAGCCACCCATTATTGCATGTGAAGTTTTCATGTCCTAACTGTTTTGCAAATTTATCTGCCTATACCTTTAAAATGGGGAAACCAGCATTTCTCTGCCTCTTAAACCACTCCAGAAGTGCTTGATCAACAGTACCCAAGTCGCACTTCCTCATTTTCTTGTTCGTTGTTAGGTTGTTCTCTAGTGCAGATAAAATCGCTTCTTTGTTTTTCCATAAGGTTGAAACCGTAGACGACGATAAATTAAATTTTTTACACACTTCAACATTTTTTTCACCACGTTCTAACTCTCGAATAATATCAACCTTTTCGTGAATAGACAGACACTTCCTTTTATGTACGGACATGCTACTCGTTCAAGGGCAAAATCTCAACTGAATTTTGTGATCAACGCTACGAACTTTCTTTGCAAACTGCGAGCATACCAATTCCAGGAAGAGTTAATGAGGAGACGGATTAAATCTGGGATTTCCCATCTTTACGTGGGAAAGGGAGATGGGTGCATTCGGCTGAGCGACGGGGGCGGGCGCCATTGTACATGCCCTTAGCCCCTTACCCCCCTTCCAAACACAACCTCCTGGCTGTAAAAGAGTTGGGGGTTGGGAGGAGAGGACAAAGGACCTCCGCGGGTGCCACTGTACCTGCAAGTTGGGAATTCTTGGTTTGGACGAAGGGATTATTTTTTAACAACAACGCCGCGGTCTTTAACCTCCCCGAGGGATAGGGTGTAGAGGCTGGACTCGAGAACACAAGGTTACATATCTTGGGTCACTATGAGGGTTGAAGGGGCTGACCGCCGCCGCGTTTGAGACAGTGAGAAGTGGTCGAAGTTTGCTCGATATATCCGTGAAGCGTGGTCGTTATATACGTGAAATATTTGTATGTAAATACTCGTAAACTTATCTTGGATGTAGCATTTGCTCACTATAGCCTTGAGCTCGTTACAACCGTGCTCGTTATAAACGAGTTTGACTGCATATACTGTTTAGTATACGACCATTGGAAATGAAACTTCGAACCGAACCGAATTTGTTGGGAATCTCCATTCGATAGAGTTATTACGCGTTATCCAGCGCCGCATCAGCTACACCAAAAGTCGAACTGTTTACCTTGCTATATCATTCGATATCTGTGCCAGTTGAATGGATTTGAATGGTCGGCCCACGTTATGGCAACCATAGAATAAAACCCTTTCTATAATCCGGTTTATTTTTAAATTTTGTCTGAATAAAAACTCTACTCTAGCCAAAGTGTCATCCGATTTGAACAATGAACATTTCCACAATCCATCGAATTCTACTGTTATATTTTACTTCGTGAATACATCAAGTTTGAATCATTTCTGCAACCAATGCTGTGTCGTGTTTTACTTTATAAATTAGTCCTGACTAAGCAGAAAGTCTTTGTTTGCAATCACTTAATTTTTGTTTAGTTAGGATCTTATCCCTGTTCTTAGAAAGAATAATCCTGCAACACAAGTCTTGAGAATGGTTTATTCTATAAAAAGAAAGACAATTCGTCAGCGAAAAAGTTTTCCTCAACATGTATTTTGGCGTTGTGTTCGCTATAATATCGGGCGTCTTTTTTTACTTCTGATGAGAATGGCGGAATGGAAGGAACTCGATTCTGGAGCCATTCGTGGAAACGGTCTCAAGCTCACGAATGAAGGAGACTTATTCCAACAAATGCATAATAAAAGTACGGAGGTTTTTGCATTTCGGCCGTCAGAAGCGGCAATGGTGGAGGTAGGTCCTTCCATTAACATACAGAACGAGTGCATAGATGAATACGCTATTTCGCGTCGGCGGTCCTTGAATCGAAGTAAAAAAAAATAAATAGGACAAGATCTCTCGAAGAAGATAGATAGCGTCGCGCTACGAGGATATCATCTGTTTTCCGACACCGAAATGGACTCGAAAATCATTTTTCCGAGACGGAATTGCCATGAACTTCTTCCGTAGAGTGAGATATTTTTCTTGGAGTGAAAAGCGGGTTCGAGCAGATTGATCTCATATGTAGTTATTCCTTGGCTCAGCGATTCTGTTATTAAGACATTCCCTCATGAGCAGAAAAATCATCACCATTCTAATTAATTAAATGCTAGCGGGGTGATCGTTGATCTGTTGCAATGTTTAGTAACATGTCTACTTATAAAACAAATGTCTTCCTGTTTATTGAATAATTTAAGCAACTCCAGAAACTGAAATCTCCGTAGTTGCAATATAATTGTATTTAATGATTACTTTTACAAATAAATTCGAATAAAAACTTGTCACAAAATTAAGCAGTAAATAAACGGTAACAAATATTTCTAAGTCCCTTGTACTGAATGCAATCTATGAGGATCTTACTTACGCGATTTAACAATGTATTCAAAAGAATTTAAATCGATAAAGGATATTAATATTTTTTCAAGTGTTCCTTTATTAATTCAGGATTAGAAATTTAATGTTTACCCAAGTCTATCATCTCCGAAAAAGTTTTCCCTATAATAAATCCGCCCTTCAGAGTCAAAAGATTTCACCTGCGCCGCGGCAATCGTCTTAAAGTTTCGAATTATATGCAAGCAAAATTAAGTAAATGAAATGTAACAGAAGTAGAAAATCTGAATGAATTAGCCAACTTTCAGATGAATTTCACAAAACTGATGGAGAAAACGAACTTACAAACTTTAGTCTTGAAGCATCAATGACATTGTTATCTACAATGCTATGTTAAATCTAATACAGAAAGATAACCGTAGAATTGTACATTACGAGATTATTTAGTATATCAGATGACTGTTTCCAATTTAGATGAATATTTTTGGTCCATCGATATCATAATTTCTGGAATTCAAGGTAAATGGTGCGAGAAACTGAACCTTTAAATGAAGAAAAGAGGGTCAGGAAAAACCCCATTTGCGAAGGAGGCCAGGATATGATTTTAACAATTTTTAAGAATTATCGGAGGCAGAAATTCTGTCTCTTATGATGGCATCCCGCAAAATAAAAATAGCATTTAAGTGGAATATTGTTAAAAATATAAGCCCATTACAAAGTGGTAACTGATACGCATGGGCCACTGCTCTTAGATCAAACATTTTTCAAAGATCCAATAATAGGTATCGATATAAGAAGTCACCTTTCTTCCTAAAATTTTTAAACTGGCCAGCTGTTCATTGCACTACCTCTCAGATACCCATTGGCGTAGGCAAGAGGGAATCAGCAGGTCGTAAAAAAACATTTTTCAGCCATTCTGATGGAATACGCGTGCATCTGGCAATGAAAGGTGAGAGGTGAAGAAAGGAGTGGAAAGGTTGAGGGAGAAAACAATAAGGTGAGATATAATGGAGGAAATGGAAAAAGAAAGTCGATGAGGGGAAGATAAGGAAGGAGAGAGAGGAGGAGAGAGCGGGAGGGAGAGGAGAGAGAGGAGGAGAGAGGATGAGGAGAGAGGATGAGGAGAGAGGAGGGAGAGGAGGAGGGAGAGATAGATAGATAATCGTCTTTATTCGGGCGAAATTTAGACCATAAGGAGAGAGAGGAGGAGGAGGGGGAGGATAAAGGAGGATTAGAAAACAAGGGAGGAGTGAGGCGTACCACCTTCGTCATTGTGGGCTAGGGGAAATCTCAGGAAAATTAGCAAAGTTCCTGGTGACCTCGCCCTCATGCTAACCATTAACGGCAAGAAAAACGAATTTAAAAGTGTGCAAGGAGAGGAGAGAGTGAGAGAGAGAGAGGCAGACAAAAAGGAGAGCGAGAGAGAAAAAACGATGGGAGTGAGAGGAGATTAGGAGGGGGCGGATGGGTAGGGCTCCGGAGGAAGTATGCCAATATAAGGAAATGAAATAGCGAGAAATGATGGTGGAGGATAAGGGAGTCTCCGCGGATGCTGCCGATACGATGACGTAATCCTATGCAGTGCAGTGCTTATAGGTGTAAATGGAGGAAGACATGTACGAGATTAATGCACACAGTACATTTTTCAATGATGAACTTCATTTATTCGAATTAAATTATATATTAAACATTAATCCTGCAGATTAGGTTTTTTCGACCTTTATTGCTAACGTAACCTTTAAAACAGTGACTCACAACCGGGTGTTTGAGGCACCTCAGGGGATCCAACGTTACTTATTAGGGTGACCAGAAAATATGGTGTTACCAGAAAATATGACCAAAAACTGTGGTGTGGCCGATATCAATTGTGTGCCTATATATACATACAAGTCTCTAACTCATCTGGGAGTGTCGAAACATTAGTATCCTACTTAATCCTCTGTAAGAAGAGCCTATATATATAATAGATAGACGTTGGACCATTGGAGTACGGAAAAATACTCCTGCCACCATCAGCGTGGTTTTGTCACAAGACATAATATATCGCCCCAAGGATCTCACTTATGGCTGCGAATTTAGAAATTTCTTATGGGCAGGTCGAATGATTGGGCCTTTTACGCCGCAAGATTTTGGGGAGAGAGAACGTAGAAGGAGGAAGGTGATAACGGGGTAAGTGAGCTATGGAAGGATAGAACGGCATTAGAAGTTGCATTTACCAGATTCTAAAGTTTTTTTTGACCCTAATGTGTAAACAAAACAGCCGTCGGGCGACGCAAAGGATGAAGCGTAGGAGATGCGGGTGAGAGGAGAGTAGGGAAAGAGGAGGGGAGAGGGGGAATAGACGAGGAGGGGGAAGGGAGTAGTGGGAAAGGAGTGAGAAGGGAGGAGGGGGAAGGGAGGAGTGGGGAAGGAGGAGTGGGAAGGGAGGAGGGGGGAAGGTAGGAGGGAGAAGGGTGGAGGGGGAAGGGAAAAGTGAGGGAAAAGGCGAAGAGGGGGAAAGGAGGAGGGGAAAGGGGGCAGGGATATCACGATCCTGCCGGCCGACAAAGGCAACGCGACGGTCCTCCTGTCATCCATGGACTACCGAATGAAAATAGAAAAACTACTCCAGGAGCCGGCCTACAGGGTCCTACCTTAAGACCCAACGGAGGCCCTCGTACGAAAAACCACGGCTCTCCCGAGGAAAACCATCCCACTTGAGATCCGGAGGACACTCATCCCATAAGCAGCAATTCCACCCAGACTGTACGGTCTCCCTAAGATCCACAAGGAGGGGGCCCCATTGAGACCGATTGTAAGCGCCATAAGTTCACCGGCATATCCTCCTGCCAAATTCCTGGCGAACCTGCTGAGTCCACTGGTGGGGAATTCCGAACACCACGTAAAAAACTCCACGGACTTCATCAAAGCCCTATCCGAGGTTAGGGTCGACGCCAACGACATTCTGGTGAGCTTCGATGTAGTGTCGCTCTTCACGAAGGTCCCCGTGGGAGACACACTTAAATTACTGGAGCCCTATTTCGACGATGCCATAATAGACCTTTTCCGCCTTGCCTTAACTTCCACATATTTCCTGTACGATGGGAAGTATTATGAGCAAACGGACGGCGTAGCCATGGGATCCCCACTCTCCCCGGCCGTAGCAAATTTCTACATGGAAAAATTCGAACGAAAAGCCCTCGCCTCGGCACCTCGGCGCCTCAAATGTTTCTACCGATATGTCGACGACACCTTCATCATTTGGCAGCATGGGGTAGGGGCCTTAAGTGAATTCCTAGATCATCTCAACAAGCAACATCCGAACATAAAATTCACGATGGAGTTGGAGAAGGACGTTCGCCTCCCCTTCTTAGATATAAAGATACAACGGAAACCAGATGGAAAGCTGGGGCACAGTGCCTACAGGAAGCCTACCCACACCGATTTGTATCTCAACGGAAGGAACCACCATCATCCAGCCCAGCGTAGGGGAGTCCTCACGACCTTAATACACCGAGGAAAGGCCATATCAGACAAGGGAAGCCTCAAAGCGGAGCTAAGCCACCTACGTCAGACCTTCCGACAAAATGGCTATGAGGAGACGGAAATCCAGAGGGCCATGAAAAGGGCCGGAAACCCGATCGTGACGCACGCCAAAACGGAGAACAAACCAAAGGCCACGGCTTGCCTCCCGTATGCCTCGACAGTTTCGGCAAGGATCTCCCGAATATTGGCCAAGCATGGGATTAGAACCATACACAAACCTCCTACCAAGATCAGGGCCCTCCTCAGAAAAGTGAAAGATGACATCGGTTTGAGGACACCGGGCGTATACTCGATTCCGTGTGAGTGCGGGAGGCACTACATCGGACAAACGGGGAGAACCATTCCGACCCGCTTAAAAGAACACGACCGGTGCATCAGATTGAGACAACCGGAAAAATCGGCGGTCGCAGAGCATTACCTCCTGAACGGGCATAAAATTCACCTCGATGACGTAAGGCTAGTCACCAGAGGCCATGGATACTGGGACCGTCTAGTGAAGGAAGCCATCGCGATCCGACAGACCCCACAAAAATTCAACAGAGACACCGGTTTCAACCTGAGCAAGGCGTAGGACCCCACCCTTGCACGGCTAGCACGGTAGCGTGCTGATTGGCCGACTCATCAGCCAATGAGCGGAAAGACCAACGGTGGCTACATGAATATAAACCCCGGATGAACACTCCACGGCATCTCAGATCACTCTGAGGATGATGGCAGAGGCAGCCACCGAAACGTTGGGAAACCAAATAACCACCCGGCTGGAAACCCGAGAGAACTTCATTGCAAGAATTTCATTAACTGATATACTCAGAGAAACCGCACTATAAATATGCGGAACTGTTATAGTTTAGACAGATAAATGTTATCTGAAAAAACTACACTGTTGATGGAGAAAAGAAGGAAAATGAAGATGACTAATGACCCTAAGGAAATGATGCACTTCGCAGAACTAAACAGAACTATAAGGAAGTCCATCAAAGAAGATATGAAGAAATATAATTATGAACTAATCGATTAAACTATAGAAAACAATAGAAGAAAATGAAATAGCATGACTCGATTGGTGAGAGACAGCTGGTGGCATCGATGTTAGAAAATGGCTTGATTACCCATAGCAGGAAGTTAATTCTAAAACGAGTAGAAGAATTCTACAATAAACTATATAAAGATCCTTTACCAAAGAGGAAATAAATGAAGAAGGAAACATTGCCACCGAGGAGACTCCAGATATTATTCCAGAAGAAGTGAGACATGCCATCAAAAGCATGAAGAATGGAAAAGCATCTGGCATTGATGACATCACAGCAGAAATTTCCAAGGCAACAGGCAACTTTATGGATAAGATCCTCTCAATGATTTTTAAGCTGAATCGTCCCGGCGCCGAATTGTCCAAGCGCCGAAACGGTAGCACTAAATTGTACCATTCCGGTAGATTCGCGGTTAGGTTTAGTTTGGTTTGGTTGGATTGATAACTCGATCCTTTTATGGATTCGTATTTGGTAGATCGAGTTTTATCTTCAAACTAGCGTAATTGCCCATCAAATATGACGGGCATGCGTAAATTAAGTATTAAGTTCAAATTGAAATAAAAATTAATGAAACCTACTTTTATATGCACTTAAACCTAAGCAATAAATACAAAAATCACATAATTGAGTGTTCCGGAGAGTAAAAATAGTTTGGGGCGAATAGCAATTGTATTACAAAGAAATACATTACGCTATACAATTCTTATATGACTGCAATTATTTTTAATTTAGGGAACAATTAATTTTGACTCTCTCTCCTCTCTCTAAACAATACTTATTGTGCTTGATTTATATTTATTTTATTTTATAAATTTATTTGTTATTTTATTTTATTCATTAGATTTTTTCTCCTCTATCTCGTTTAGTCATAACAACGTTAATATATATTCATTTTGACATTTTTATATATTCATTCCATCAATGATCTATTCGCATCGTGCCCAATTTTCGCTGATGTATAGCTTTATGCTTTTCATGTATTTATCTTTTGTTCTAAATTTCATTTATTGATGTCAGGTTTCGCAGGTTTTTCACAACCCCCTTCTTGTGTGGGTGTTTTCCTGCAGTGGATTTTTTACATGGATTTCATTATTCAGCAATCATATTTTTTCCCATAAAATTACATCTTTTCTTTTCCAATACTTGTATTTTTATTTTTACCTGTATTTATATAATGTTCTATGCATTATTGTATATGTTTCATGACGAGGGGTTAGTCTCAATCTCGTCCCAAACAAAGGCCAAATAAATCAATCAATCATTCAATCAATCTCTCTCTCTCCTATTAAAGCATCATAAAAGTATTCCCAATATGTTTGTTTTCGATATGAAATATTAGTAATATCAAATCAATATTTTTGAAAGTTATCTTTGTTTTAATTATATTTTTGTACCATGTCGCCAAAATTATTCACAGCAGCTCTGGAGAAGTGTTCAAAGCGCTAGACTGGGAAGTAAAGGGTATAAAAGTAAATGGGGAATATGTGAGTCACTTGTGATTTACTGATAGCATTATACTGTTCGCAGGAAGCCCAGAAGATTTCCGCAGAAGGACTGAGCAAGTCAAGAAGGTGGATATGCGAAAATGCACCCAATGTCCCGCCTTTTATGTTGGCCTCACCAGCAATCCCCTCAACATCCGCATGAACGGCCACCGCAACAGCGTCATTCTCAAACGACCGCTGCCGGTGGCCGTTCATGCGAACCAACATAATTTAAAGTTTAACAACTGCTTCACAGTGAGAGTCATTCGCGCTCTCCCCGACAATGCTTCGGCTCCCCAACTCCGTCAGTGGGAGCTTTCGCATATCCATCTCCTAAACTTCTTCACTCCCCCTGGCCTCAACCTTCGATAGCTTTTCACCCCCTTTCTGTCTTCTCCCAACCCCTTGCCAATCCCCAACCCCCTCCGTATCCTCCAATCCTCGACCTTTCCGCACTACCCTTCCACTCCAATGCCTCCACCCAGTGTCACTGCCATCAATTCTCTCTCGGTAGCTGAAGAAGGAATAACTCCGAAAGCTTCTACGTTTGTGATGTTTCTGTGTTGTTTTAGTGTTCTTTTACGTGTGTCGCTTTGACATCCCCAGGGCCTCGCCAACCTGAAGTCGTCCGATTGGTGAGTGTTCACTGGGCTTTCTCATCCCAACATCTTGTTGCCATCCATATATATATATATATATATATATATATATATATATATATATATATATATATATATATATATATATATATATATATACATGCATAAACGGGTGTAGCACGACTAATGGTTATAACTTCAGGAGATGATTCCAGAGGTTGAGTGAAAAATGTTATATCAACATGTGTTTGATTTGCAATGGTTACCGAATTATGGACATTTCATTTTTAGCACACGTGAATGAATTTGTTATCGTGGAATACTTCTTTATGAAAGCAAATTATATTACATTGTAATGAACGCCCGCAGTCGTGAGAACATAAGCTAATGCACAAAGAGTGCGTGGGCTAGAAATCAGTGCAAGCCAGACGTGTCAGCCGTTTACGTTTTCGAAGTCCGAGTACGCGGATAATTTCCGCTCGCCTAAGTATGCGCATGAGGGTATGGAGAACATTACACAGTGATGGATTGTACCCGTATCATATGCAAAAGATTATAAATATTGAACATGCGGCCTTGCGTAGGCGATTGGAATTCTGCCGTTGGTCAACTGCACATTCCGGTTTGTGTCGATACATTTTGTTCACGGACAAAGCACAATTTATTCGTGATGGAATTAACAATACCAGAAACTACCATTTCTGAGAACGTGTCGTGTGGTGTCAGTGATAATCCGTTAGTTGGGCCATACATCTTCGCGCAACGTCTGACTGGTGACATTTACAATGATATTTTACAAAATGAACAAGATTTTATTAGATGTTTCCCTGCGAGAACAAGTGAAAATGTACTATCAGCATGACGGAGGACCTCCACATTTCAGTAGGAAAGTTACGCGTTGGCTGAATAATTATTTTCCTGATCGATGGATCGGCCGTGGCGGTACGAAAAATTTATCTCCGCTTTCACACGAACTGATTCCACTAAAACAATTGTGTATGAACGGAAAGTAAACAAGAGATGAACTCATAAATGGATTTGAGATGCCGGAAGACACGTTGACGACGCTGCTGTTCTACGTAAGGTTGCAGGCTCCATACTGAATGAGCCAGACTGCAATTAAGAAAATGGTGGACATTTTTACCAATTAATGTAGCATTAAACTACATACACTGTACAATGAAATCACATATTATTTTAAATGTAATGTACAATGTAATACAATGTTTTCAAAAAGAACTTTTACCCTTTTACCCTTCAAGTGTGATAAAAATCAAATGTTCAAAATTTGGTAACCATTGTGAATCGAAAACATGTTTATATAATATTTTTTATTCAAAATGATTCTGGATTCATCCCCAATGACCTTTGGTCGTAAGACACCCTATGTATGTATAAATATATATATGGTTATGGAAGAGGATAAGTAAATGGGATAAATGGATGCTGGGGGGTGATGGGAAATGGGAGAGAGTGATGGGGAATAGAAGAGCGTGATGGGGAATGGCAGAGAGTGATGGGAAATGGGAGAGAGTGATGGGGAATAGTAGAAAGTTATGGAGAATGGGAGAGAGTGATGGGGATTGTGAGAGAGATATTGATTGGGAGAGTGATGTTGAATGGGAGAGAGTGATTTTGTAAGGGAGATGGTGATGGGGAAAGGGAGAGAGTGATGAGGAATATTAGAAAATTATGGAGATGGGAGACAGTGATAGATAATGGGAGAGAGTGATGGAGAATGTGAGAGAGTAATGAGGAATGTGAGAGTGTGATGGAGTATGGGAGAGTGAAGGAGAATATGAATGAGTAATGTGGTATGGGAGAGAGAGATGGGGAATGTGAGAGCCTGAGGGGGTGTAGCAGCGAGGTAAGGAGAAAGCGAGAGAAATGTGAAATGGTAATTTGGAGAATGTGAGTGACTGATGGGGAATGAGAGAATGACGTTGAATAAGAAAGTGATTTTGAATGGGAGAGAGGGATGGGGACTGGGAAACCGTGATGGGCAAAGGGAAACCTGACGTGGAATGAGAGAGAGTGATGATGAATAGTAGTAAGTTATTGAGAATGAGAGAGAGTGAAGAGGAATGGGAAAGATTGATGGAAAATTGAAGGGCGTTATGTGGAATAGAAAAGAGTCATGGGGAATTGTAAAAACTAATGGAGAACGGGAGAGAGTGATGGAGATAGGAAGAGGGAGAGAGGGAATGGGAGATGGTGATGGGGAATGGGAAAAAAGGGATGGGGAGTGAGAGAGTGTGATGAGGAATGGGAGTGAGAGATGTTGAATGGGAGAGAGGGATAGGGAATGTGAGAGAAAGTGATGGAGAATTGCGGAGTGATGGGAAATGGGAGTGCGTGATGGGGTATGGGAGAGTTTGATGGGGAACGGAAGAGCATAATGGGGAATAGTGAAAGTTATGGGGAATGGGAGAGATAGATGGGGAATGGGAGAGAATGACGGGAATTGGGAGAGAGAAATGTTGAATGGGAAAGGGCGATGTTGAATGGGAGAGAGGGTTGAGATGTGGGAGATAGTGATGTTGAATTGGAGAGAGGGATGCGGTGGGAGAGAGTAATGGGGAATGTGAGAGAGTGATGGGGAATGTAAGTGAGTGATATTGAATGGGTGAGAGAGATGTTCAATGAGAGAGGGCGATATGGAGTGGGAGAGGGTGATGGGTAATGCGAGAGAGTGATGGGGAATGGGATAGAGTGTTTGGGAATGGGAGAGTGATGAGGAATGGGAGAGATTGATGGGGAATAGTACAAAGTTATGGAGAAAGGGAGAGAGTGATGGAGAATGGAAGAGATTGATGGAGAATATGAGAGTGATAGGGAATAGGAGAGAGTTATGTTGAACGGGAAAGACAGATGCTGAATGGGAGAGTGATGTTGAATAGAAAAGAGGGATGGGGAGCGGGAGAGAGTGATGTTGACTTGGAGAGAGTGATTGTGAGTGGGAGTGTGTGATGAGGATTAGGAGAGGGATGTGGAATGGGAGGAAGTGATGCGGAATGGCTGAGAGTGATGTGGATTGGGAGAGAGGGATGACAGTGATGGGGAATGGGAGAGCGTGATGGAGAATATTAGAATGTTATGGAGAATGGGAGAATGCGATGGAGAATGGGAGAGAGTGATGGGGAATGTGTGAGAGCGATGGGGAATAGGAGAGAGGGATGGAGAATTTGAGAGAGATGAGGAATGTGTGAGAGTGATGGAGAATGAGAGATAGATGCTGAATGGGAGAGAGTGATATTTATTTATTTATTTAATATTAGCTCATAAACAGCCGTTAACGGCCTTTTACAATGAGCGTAATAACATTAACAAAGACGAACACATACAACCATGCCCTCGGCAGGATTCGAACCCGTGACCCTAGCATTGGGAGCCAGACACGCTAACCACCCCTCTACCAAGGCCGGCGATTGGGAGAGAGTGAGGGGGAATGGGAGGGAGATCTGGGGAATGGGAGAGCGTGATGTAGAATGGGAGAGAATGATGAGGAATATGAGAGAGTGATGGGGAATGTGAGAAAGGGATGGGGAATGTGAGAGAGGGATGTTGAATGGGAGAGACATGTTCAATGAGAGAGGGATGGGGAGTGGGAGAGGGTGATGTGAGAAGGGAGAGAGTGATGGGGAATGAGAGAGAGTGGTGGGGATTGGAGAGAGTGATTGGGAATGGGAGAGAGTGATGGGGAATGGAAGAGAGTGATGGGAAATGGGAGAGAGTGATGTTGTATGGAAAAGAGTGATGGAGAATGGCAGATAGTGATGGAGAATGTGAGAGAGTGATGGGGAATGTGAGATTGATGGGGAATGCGAGAGAGTGATTTCGATTGCGAGCAGCGGCGAACTTCTGCCTAGGCAAACTAGGCAGCTGACTAGGGCCCCAACCTCGTCGGGGGCCCCGACCAGTGGCCGAAATGGTACACATTGAGGACACGGAAAATAATGTCAATTTTGCCGAACGAAATAGAAAATAATTGACCATAGTTAATTTTTTGACAAGTCAAGTGGCAACACTGTGTTTGTGTTCTTTGTTTGTTTTGCATCGCACCTGACTTCATTCTATAACTTGTCACTACTTGTCAGTTCGCGTTGAAAGTGTGTGTTAGAAAGTTTTATCAATTTCAATTTTGCGGCTCAAAGGTTTTATCTTCCACGCGAATTTGCTGAGGTTAGTTAAGGTTACGATACGAGTAGTGTTGGCGACGGAAGCTAAAGAATGTGATAGAATTTTCTAGTGTATAGTGTCTTAAGATTTTATAGAATTATCCCGTAAGATAGAATATTCCGGAAATGATTAGTGAAAGTTCGTCGCGTGGCAATGTAATCTTGTAATTATATGTAAATGTAAAAATTATAATGTGTAAAAAAGTATAGTTGGTACTTGTCTATTTCATTTCTAAGTCTGCTTGTCTATTTTCTAAAGTCAAAGTACGTTAAATAAATAAAAAATAAAAGTAAAGTTTGTTTTTTGCTAAATTACCAAAAAGGGGACCCCAAATCTGTTAACTGCCTAGGGGCCCTGTGTCTCTATGTCCGGGCCTGAGTGCGAGAGAGGAATGGGAAGTGGCGGAGTGATGTTGAATGGGAGAGAGGGATGAAGAGTGGGAGAGTGTGATATGGAATGGGAGAGAATGATGAGGAATGTGAGATCGTGACGGGCAATTGGAGAGCGTGATGGGGAATAGTAGAATGTTATGGAGAATGGGAGAGAGTTATGGCGAATCGGAGAATGGTGGGGAATGTGAGAGGGTGATGGGAAATTTGAGAGAGTGATGGAGCATTTAAGAGAATGATCGGGAATGGGAGAGAAATGTTGAATGGGAGAGAGTGATATTTAATGGGAGAAAGGAATGGTGAGTGGGAGGGAGTAATGCTGAATGGAAGAGAGTGATGGGGAATGGAAAAGTATGATGGGGAGTGGAGAGAGTGATGGGGAATTGGAGACTGTGATGGGGAATGGGAGAGAGTGATGGGGAATGGGAGAGATAAATGTTGAAAGGGAGAGAGGGATAGGGAGTGGGAGAGAGTGAGGTTGTAAGGGAGATAGTGATAGTGTTATGGAATGGGAGAGAGTGATGGAGAATATTAGAAAGTTATGGAGATGGGAGAGATTGATGAAGAATGGGGGAGAGTGATTGGGAATAGTAGAAAGTTATCGAGAATTTGAGAGAGCGATGAGTAATATGAGAGTGTGATAGGGAATGTGAGAGAGTGATTGGGAATTGGTGAGATATGTCGAATGGGAGAGAGTGATGGGAAATGGTAGAAAGTTATGAGGAATGGGAGTGAATGATGTGGAATGTGAGAGAGTGATGGGGAATGTGGAGGAGATGTTTAATGAGAGAGAGTGATGTTGAATTTGAGTGAGGGATGAAGAATTGGAGAGAGGGATGGGAAATGGGAGAGAGTGATGGGGAATGTGAGAGTGTGTTGGGGAATGGGAGAGAGATGTTGAATGGTAGAGAGTGATGTTGAGTTGAAAAGGGGGATGAAGAGTTAGAGAGGGGGATGGGGTATGTGAGAGACTGATGGGGAATGTGAAAGAGTGAGGGGGAATGTGAGTGATTGATGGGGAATGTGAGAGTGATGGTGATGGGAGGGAGGGATGGGTTATGAAGGCCTCTTCTTGTATTATTGTCAGCCATAAGGTAAGCTTGATAATTCTCTAGTGAATTTATTGAAAGTTATTTTAATTTAAATATAGTTTATCTGCTATTCCATTTTTATTATTGTTTGGGACCAGTAATTCGTATATTAATAATCGTTCTCTGAGGAAAGAAGGTGTATGAAAACGATATCGCCCTCTCATTGCAACAACGGAGCTTTTCCTATGGAAGTGAAATTACTCGAGGAGGACATATTATCCACTCAGTCGCGATTTTACGTTGGAAATATGTTACCGGTTCACGTAAACAGGTCGTCTTTTCCGTTGCCACAGGGTTCTGGGTACCGAGGAAACCTATTTGTATATCCATCTTTAGATATTGCAATCCGCTCAATAAGGCAATTTTATTGATGTCATTTTTAAGAAACCTCGCACGATTGAGTTACTGTTTATTTAAATCCGAAGGAGAAAAAAGCACTTGGTTGTCTGAAACGCAATTTGAAGTTGATATCAATGGATATCATCGATGCTTGATAGTTTAACAAAATAAACCGGCCCACTTAAAAAAATAACGTAATAAGAGAGGAATGATGCACACACAATACGTGCATACATGGGAGGCAGACGCGTTCTTTACGGTTTATGCAATTTTTCCAATATAGATAAATATTAATGCATTAGTATAATATCTAAGTACTGAAGTGCCAGTAGTGATGCCATGGAAATGTCAAAATTTTGAATCACCTACTCATTTCCTAACCAGTTGTAATTAAAACATACCTCACTCGAATAGAAATAATATAATATTTATGTTCACGTTCATTCCGTCTTCGTAAATTCTCCATTTCTTTTCACTTACAAACGCAGTGTATACGTAAAGAACAAGATTGGAAAGGTGTACTCTATGTCGGAGTACACAGAGTTTCCAAATTCGTTCATTGAGATTTCACAATGTTCTCAATATTTTTCTTACATATGAGTGTTTAACGAGAAACAAGCGAGGTACATATGTTGTAAAATATATGTAGGTCTTCATGTAAAGTAGTCGTATTTATTGTCCGGTTTTAACCAAAATTGGAATCGGTAAATCAATTTTAGCAAAACACCTTAATACCAAATTTCATCACAATAAGTCTAGTGGTTCTCGAGTTGAAACAAAGGAATATTGTAGGTCTTCATGTAAAGTGGTCATCAGTGTTGTCCGATTCTAACCAAAATTGGAATCGGTCGACCAATTCTATCAAAACTCCCCAATACCAAATTTCATCAAAATATGTCCAGCGGTTCCCGAGTTTTAATATGCGGACGGACGGACGGAAACGACCTCCCCTATATACGTTCAGTTAGTGCAAAGAACGCATAATAATAGACGTGTTTACTTTCATTTTCTCGTCATAGATAATCCATTTCATCTACTAAATGTTGCATGCGCATGAAAGAAAATGAAATTAATTAGTTATTTACAGCAGATATTGTTTACTTCAGTTGCCACGAAGATTGTTTTCGTTGACAACAATTAAATAAACGGGAACATTTTTCTGTTTAAAGTGAATTACGACTTTCTCGTTTGAGTTTCTTGAAATTGACTACTCCTACGATAAAAATATACTGAACAAAACATATGCTATTTGACTAGTTCTACAATTCTGTTTGAAAACATTTTTGTTTTAAGTGATATTTTACAAGATAGAAAGAAAAGTTCATTTTTTGTCACCAGTAAAGTGGCACTCCCGATTAGGCTACGCGAACTATTTATTCTATTTTCTTATTTTCTTTGCCCTTACCTCCTAAATACCAAATTTCATGAATATCCCCCCAGTAGTTTCGCAGATGCGGACAGACAGACGGACGGACACGACCTGACCATTTTTTGTTTTCTTTTAGTAAAGAACGCCTAAAACGGTCCCATAAAATTAATCATCCCGTTGTTTTAACTCTTTCTTTTATCGCTGTGTTTGATGGTCAGTCTTGTTTGTACCGATTGGTACCGAAACTAACCCAGACTCAAGACTTTTTATCTGCGGCCATCTTGTGGTGCCGATCTGGGAGCAGTGTTCCCTTTCTGGCTTTATCGGCAACGCATAACCCGATTAAAACGAATATCCTTATTTTTATCAGGTTCGAAGTAACACATCGAATGACGCAGAATTCGCAAAAACGTCTCAAAGGTAAAGCGCACGAACAGCTGCGGAAATCACCAGGGTCGTTATAGAGAGTAGGAAGAAAAGCCCAAATAAAAGAGGACTGCGAAATTTTCCGCCTGTCATTAACTGACGAGCAGCACTTCACGGCCTCCCGCTATTACCTTATTAGCGGACTTGTACGCTTGGCTTCTAAACGGCAAAAACCCTTTCCCATAGAGTGGTCTAAAAAATCGCACCTCCATGATACTCCAAATAGAGCGAAATCGCAAGAGGGCCGGGAAGGGAATGGGGTCGTGGAACAGACGCTCGACGGCGCACTTCGAGAAACCGGGAAAGACGACGATGGCTGGAAACTCGAGAAATTGATTGTGGGACGGAAAAATATAAGGGATCCTTTTTCCCGGAGACAATAAGAGAGCATAACAGGAGGATAACATGATAGGTCTGCGATATTCTCCTCCTGCCACGCACCAATTGCGGTGGCGGGATAAATGTGAAACAACGACCGATACAAGGCGCTCTTGCGGAGATCATTCGATGGAAAGGTTTCGAGATATGAGAGGAAGCAAGAGGCTACGGCGGGGAGGATATAAGTCATTCATTAACTTTTTCAGAATGACTAATTTAAGGGGAACTCTTAATTTTTGCCGAATATCGGTTTGGGAAAATGCGGTGGTTTGTGCGCGGTGTGCGCAGGATGAGCGTGGGCGTGAATGGAACATCCGATGGTGAGAAAACGGGAAGAAGAGGCGGAAGGAAAATGGAAGGAAATGACGAGGCGCCTTTGTGGCCGGGGAAGGAGGAAATAGAGAGGCCAGATAAACAGTGTCCCGCACGTGAATTTCTCGGCGAAGAATCTTTCTTTGGACGCTGCGACACGAACCATCGATGAAGACGACTTCGGACGTACGGAAGCGTTGAATGTAAACTAGCGTCATTTAGATTACAGAAACCAATATTTTGCTCCGTTTGATGCAATACTCTTCCGAGAAAATCTCGATGAGGAAAATGAACGACGAAGAGTGACGCAAGGAAGATGGGAGTTGCGTAGAAGACTATACTGTATGTTAGGCAGATGAAGAAAGACCACCTGAAGGAAGAAAAATTTCCATCACTCGGGGATATAAAGTGTTATCAAACGTTTGCCTTGGATCAATTGCTGCGTACAATCGTTGAGATCCCTCAAAATTAAAGACCACGGTAAATTTAACCCTATGTTCCTGCATTTTCCGTAAATGATTGAAATATGGGCACAAACGCTTTGAAAAAGCATGAACGACTCAAAAAGAAGGATAGTTTTCCTGAAAATATTTTATTTTTGATAATGTATTAAAAATATAATAATTAGATTTGTCTACAGTTGGCTCTAAACTCCTTTTGAATGCAATTATAAACGTTTATAAATTTTTACATTGTTCGGTCACACAAACCAACGTCATGTATGCAGAAAATGAATTCTCAGAAGGAATCACGTTTTCCTCAAAAAATATATTAACTTCTTTCCTTAACCCATTTTTCCTCCAATACTCAAGCGACTAGGATGATGATCACGAGATGGCAGACGCCTGGCGGCCGGCGGAAGTGACGAGCGGGACACGCGTGCTGCGTGAGTCAGGATGGCAAACAGAAACTGCATGGGCGGAACGCAAAAGTGGAGTGGTGCGAAGGGAGAACCTTAAGCGCCATTCTCGAGTAAACCACTTCAACTAATTAAAATCAACCATCGGTAAATTACGTCGATTCGCTAGTGAACAAAGCACCGCTTCATGGGTGTAGGGTTGCACTATAACGTTTATTTGGCACAAGCACTCGGCTAGACACAACAGATCTTAAATAATACACCTCAAAAAATTTCCCAACTTCGTAATTTCTTGCCATAATTTTAATAAAAAAATATAAAAGTCCTGAAGAAGTCATATGTCATTTTTTATGTATGTGTGCAGGATTTTCTCAATGGGGTGTTGACAGTCTAGGCCAGTGGCGCCCAACCCGTAACTCGCGAGCCACACGTGGCTCGCGCAACAATTTTGAGTTGCTCGCTATCACTATTTGAATTTTCCACGTCACTTGTACTAGTGAGTTGACTAGTTTGTAGATAAACTTTTACAGAATACATACAATTTTGATCGTTTTAGAGTAATTGAGATTTTAACAAAATGTGTATTTCTGGAAATATACAAACCAATGCAGTCGCATTTCCTCTCGCCGCCATAAATATATAATATCCTCGGTTACTTACATTCGAGATCTCTTATATCGCGATTTCGCGATGAATATCCATGATCGATCTTCGCGACATATACCAGCAAAACCAGGGCACAACAATAGGAAATTCTCTGTAACCATTCCTTTCAAATTTATTCATGATTAATTTCAAAAAACACTGCAAAACCACGTTCACAAACTTCCCTAAAACTTGGTTTAGATACGTTGACGACATATTCGCGGTGTTTGACACATAAAAATACAACTTCACTAACTTCCTTCAAGAACTAAACGACCAATATGACTCGATTAAATTCACACTCGAAAAGGAAAAAGAAAACACACTACCCTTCTTAGACTTAATTATACAAGACACAACAACAAGTTGATGGAATAAAGCGATATAAAGATCCTATGCAGAGAGGCATAAGCTGTAATGTTGGGAATAATTCTGAAACGATAAATTTCAAAAAGGCTTTATTTTATTCTTCGGGATAGAAGTTTTTTCGATTTGGGGGTAGATAACGTCAAGCAAGAAAGCAAGAGGGAAACTACCACATTACAATCCCTAGTAAAGATTATATGGTTGGACAATATGAGTTCTCTCGAGGTAAAACAATCCGGAGGTAAAATAGTCCCCCAATCGGATCTCCGGGCGGGGACTGCCTTGAGGAAAACATTTGTCGAAAGTAAATTACGAATAGGGACTTGGAACGTAAGAACTATGAGAAAGGCAGGAAAGCTAGAGAACTTGAAAGAAGAAATGAGAAGAAATAGAGTTGACATTATAGGGCTAAGCGAAACTAGATGGGAGGGAGAAGGACAGTTCGACTCGGAAGAATTCACGGTAGTTTATTCTGGAGGAAATAGTGGGGAAAGGGGAGTAGCTCTGGTACTTAGGAATGATATGATGAAAAGCGTGACAAAGATAATAGCAACGAACGATAGACTGATGGCAATAAAGCTAAAAGCAGTCCCAGTGGACATGCTGATAATCCAGGTATATATGCCAACGTCAGCTCATGACGATGAAGAAATAGATGAGATCTATGAGCAAATTAATGAAATTTACGAAGAAGACGGAGGAGGAAAGGTAAACTGCATAATAATGGGAGATTGGAACAGCATAGTCGGAGAAGGACAGGAAGAAAATGTTGTCGGGCAATACGGACTTGGAAAGAGAAATCGAGGAGGGGAAAAACTCGTAGAATTCTGCATCAATAATGACCTTGTAGTGACTAATACATGGTTCAAAAACCATAAACGAAGGTTATACACATGGAAAAGCCCAGGAGATAGAATGAGATGCCAAATAGATTACATCCTTGTAAAACAAAGATTCAGGAACAGCATAAAGAATGCCAAGGCATTGCAAGGAGCGGACATTGATTCAGATCACAGCCTTCTAATAGTTGACGTGAGTACAAAGCTCAAACAAATAAGAAAAACGAGAATAGAAAGACAGACCTGGGACCTAGAAAAACTGAAAGAAAGGCAGGATGTAGTCAGCATGAAGTTGGAAGATAACCTAAGGAAGTTGGAAAACAAACCGAAGACCGTTGATATAGAATGGGATGAAATTAAAACCAGTATCAAGGATACCTTGGATAAAGAGATTGGAAAACAAGAGAAGAAAATCAGAAAACCATGGATCACGAAGGAAATGCTGGAGAAAATGGATGAGAGACGAAAATGGAAAAACGTTAACAGTGAAGAAGGTAGAGCCAACTATAGGCGTATAAACAATGAGTTGAGAAGGGTAACAGATAAAGCTAGAGAAAACTGGATAAAAGGAAAATGTGATGAA
This sequence comes from Tanypteryx hageni, assembly GCA_028673005.1. Taxonomy (NCBI): domain Eukaryota; kingdom Metazoa; phylum Arthropoda; class Insecta; order Odonata; family Petaluridae; genus Tanypteryx; species Tanypteryx hageni. Next base: position 113,071,878 of record CM054117.1, on the reverse strand, counting down.
ATAGAACAAATGGAGAAGTTAGGACGGTACGATATGATGTACGCTAGGGCACTGGAATTAGAAGATAAGAAGTCTAATGGAATTTGTGGTAAAGGAATTATGAATACGGATGGGAAGATAGTCTCAGAAACAAAGGATGTAGCACAGGTATGGGAAGAATACCTTAAGGAATTATACGGCAAACAGGCAGGAGAGGGGAAAATAGAACTGGAAAATGAGAAAAACATTGAAGAAGACAACTTAGGACCAAGTATTATGGAGAGCGAAGTAGAAAAGGCGATAGTGGAACTAAAGAAGGGGAAAGCCAAGGGCAGCGATGGAATACCGGCTGAGATACTTAAAGTCATAGGATCAGAAGGACTAAAAGCGATCACGAAATTAATTAATAAGATTTACGACACGGGAGAATGGACTCAGGATTTCCTAGAAGTAACAATGATCCCTCTAAAGAAGAAGCCAAAGGCAATGCAGTGTAAAGATTACAGAACTATAAGCCTTCTGTCACACACATCGAAGATCATCACGAGGATTCTTAATAAAAGGCTGGAAAAAAAGGCAGAAGAAATAATAGGGGAAGATCAATTCGGTTTCAGAAAAGGACGAGGAACTAGAGATGCTATAGGAGTAGTTAGAATCATATCAGAAAGGGCAATAGAATACAGTCAAGATATCTGCGCATGTTTCGTAGACTGGCAGAAGGCCTTTGATAGAGTAAATTGGGTAAAGTTGATGAAGATATTAAAGGATATAGGTGTAGACTGGAATGACAGGAGATTGATTAGGAATCTATATGAGAATCAAGTTGTAAAGGTTAGGTTTGAGAATGTGGACACCTGCGGAATAAATATCGGTAGAGGAGTAAGACAAGGCTGCTGCCTATCGCCAACCCTATTCAATATATATGGAGAAAGTCTAATGCAAGAAGCTTTAGAAGGCACAGGGGATTTCAAAATTGGAGGAAGGATTATAAGAACAGTAAAATACGCAGATGATCAAGTACTTCTAGCAAGAAAGGAAGAGGAGCTACAAAAAATGATAAATAGACTAGTGATAACAGGTAGAAAATACGGTATGGAAATAAATACAGAAAAATCCAAGGTCATTCGAATATCGGGTAAAGAAGAGAATCTGAACATAACTATTGGGGGAAAGCCATTAGAACAAGTTTCAGAATATAAATACCTTGGAAGTATCATAACACGAGAGGCAAAATGTACGGATGAGATCAAAACTAGAATAGGAAAAGCAAAAGCGGCTTTCAGGAGAAAGAAACAACTACTTACAGGGAATATTAGGGAAGATATCCGCAAGAAGTTGATAAAATGCTACGTATGGAGTATAGCATTGTATGGGGCAGAAACATGGACGCTAAGGAAAAATGACATCAAATACTTGGAAAGCTTTGAAATGTGGACTTGGAGGAGAATGCTGAAGATAAAATGGACAGATAGGATGAAAAACGATGAAGTGCTACGAAGAATAGGAGAGAAGCGAATGATTATACAGACTATCAGAAAGAGGAAGGCTAACTGGGTTGGACATTACATGAGGAGAGAGAGTATGATTAAAGATGTGTTAGAAGGAAAACTAGATGGGAAATGGGAAAGAGGTAGGAAAAGGTATCAGCTGATAGACGATTTGAAAGGGAAAGAGAGTTATCAAGATATGAAGAGGACAGCGGAAAATAGGAGTATATGGAGAACCAGGTTTAACCATGAATAATCACGGACCTGTCTACGGACAGACTACCTATGATGATGATGATGAACGTCACTGGTTACGTAGACGTATGCAAATTTGTTGGCGCTGACTCTCGCAGTGTCCGAATACATAAACAGGCATACACTCTTCTATATATATATATATATATATATATATATATATATATATATATATATTAACTAAAGGAAAAGAAAAGGTAGTGATGAGGGTGGCAACAAGGTGTTGAGGGAAGCCCAGCGGACACTTACCAAGTTGAGGACCAAGCTGGCAGGCTGCTGGGGCCGTCGAAGAGACACGTAAAACACACGAACACAAAAACACACGCAAGCTTATCGGGCCTATGCCCTTCTTCAGCGAAAGAGTAACGTAAAGTCATATATATATATATATATATATATATATATATATATATATATGATATATATAAGATGATGCACTGATGGTGTAGTGGTTAGCGTGTCGACTTTATATTGCAAAGTTCGGGGGTTCAAACCCCTCGAATGGAGGTTTTATTTAAAAAAAAAACTATCATCAGTGCCTGGCAGTAGGCAGCAGTACTCTCAGTATGGTATAGAGCCAAAAACAAATGATGTTGGTTGGGTCTATATCCAATACAGCTGTAGGCGTGATCAGGACGATTTGAACGGCTACAGTACTGCGATGTGGAAAGCAAGAGGGAAACTACCACATTACAATCTCTAGTAATGATTATACAGTGGGACAATATGAGTTCTCTCAGGGTAAAACAATCCGGAGGTAAAATAGTCCCCCAATCGGATCTCCGGGCGGGGACTGCCTTGAGGAAAACATTTGTCGAAAGTAATGTACAAATAGGGACTTGGAACGTAAGAGCTATGAGAAAAGCAGAAAAGCTAGAGAAGTTGAAAGAAGAAATAGAGTTGACATTATAGGACTAAGCGAAACTAGATGGGAGGGAGAAGAACAGTTCGACTCGGAAGAATTCACGGTAGTTTATTCTGGAGGAAATAGTGGGGAAATGGGAGTAGCTCTGGTACTTAGGAAAGATATGATGAAAAGCGTGACAAAGATAATAGCAACGAACGATAGACTGATGGCAATACAGCTAAAAGCAGTCCCAGTGGACATGCTGATAATCCAGGTATATATGCCAACGTCAGCTCACGAAGATGAAGAAATCGATGAGAATTATGTGCAAATTAATGAAATTTACGAAGAAGACGGAAGAGGAAAGATAAACTGCATAATAATGGGAGATTGGAACAGCATAGTCGGAGAAGGACAGGAAGAAAATGTTGTCGGGCAATACGGACTTGGAAAGAGAAATCGAGGAGGGGAAAAACTCGTAGAATTCTGCATCAATAATGACCTTGTAGTGACTAATACATGGTTCAAAAACCATAAACGAAGGTTATACACATGGAAAAGCCCAGGAGATAGAATGAGATGCCAAATAGATTACATCATTGTAAAACAAAGATTCAGGAACAGCATAAAGAACGCCAAGGCATTGCAAGGAGCGGACATTGATTCAGATCAAAGCCTTCTAATACTTGACGTGAGTACAAAGCTCAAACAAACAAGAAAAACGAGAAGAGAAAGACAGACCTGGGACCTAGAAAAACTGAAAGAAAGGCAGAATGTAGTCAGCATGAAGTTGGAAGATAACTTAAGAAAGTTGGAAAACAAACCGAAGACAGTTGATATAGAATGGAATGAAATTAAAACCAGTATAAAGGATACCTTGGAAAAAGAGATTGGAAAACAAGAGAAGAAAATCAGAAAACCATGGATCACGAAGGAAATGCTGGAGAAAATGAATGAGAGACGAAAATGGGAAAACGTTAACAGTGAAGAAGGTAGAGCCAACTATAGGCGTATAAACAATGAGTTGAGAAGGGTAACAGATCAAGCTACAGAAAATTGGACAAAAGGAAAATGTGATGAAATAGAACAAATACCGGCTGAGATACTTAAAGTCATAGGATCACGAAATTAATTAATAAGATTTAAGACACGGGAGAGTGGCCTCGGGATTTCCTAGAAGTAACAATGATCCCTCTAAAGAAGAAGCCAAAGTGTAAAGATTACAGGACGATAAGCATTCTGTCACACACATCGAAGATCATCACGAGGATTCTTAATAAAAGGCTGGAGAAAAAGGCAGAAGAAATACTAGGGGAAGATCAATTCGGTTTCAGAAAAAGACGAGGAACTAGAGATGCTATAGGAGTAGTTAGAATCATATCAGAAAGGGCAATAGAGTATAGTCAAGATATCTGCGCATGTTTCGTAGACTGGCAGAAGGCCTTTGATAGAGTAAATTGGGTAAAGTTGATGAAGATATTAAAGGATATAGGTGTATACTGGAAAGACAGGAGACTGATTAGGAATCTATATGTGAATCAAGTTGTAAAGGTCTGATTTGAGAATGTGGACACCTGCGGAATAAATATCGGTAGAGGAGTAAGACAAGGCTGCTGCCTATCGCCAACCCTATTCAATATATGTGGAGAAAGTCTAATGCAAGAAGCTTTAGAAGGCACAGGAGATTTCAAAATTGGAGGAAGGATTATAAGAACAGTAAAATACGCTGATGTTCGAGTACTTCTAGCAAGAAAAGAAGAGGAGCTACAAAAATGATAAATAGACTAGTGATAACAGGTAGAAAATACGGTATGGAAATAAATACAGAAAATTCAAGGTCATTCGAATATCGGGTAAATACGAGAATCTGAACAAGTTTCAGAATATAAATACCTTGGAAGCATCTTAACACGAGAAGCAAAATGTACGGATGAGATCAGAACTAGAATAGGAAAAGCAAAAGCGGCTTTCAGGAGAAAGAAACAACTACTTACAGGGAATATAAGGGAAGATATCCGCAAGAAGTTCATAAAATGCTACGTATGGAGTAGAGCACTGTATGGGGCAGAAACATGGACACTAAGGAAAAATGTCATCAAATACTTGGAGAGCTTTGAAATGTGGACTTGGAGGAGAATGTTGAAGATAAAATGGACAGATAGGATGAAAAACGATGAAGTGCTAGGAAGAATAGGAGAGAAGCGAATGATTACACAAACTATTAGAAAGAGGAAGGCTAACTGGGTTGGACATTACCTGCTGAGAGAGAGTGTGATTAAAGACGTGTTATACGGAAAGCTAGATGGAAAAAGGGAAAGAGGTTTCAGCTGATAGACCATTTGAAAGGGAAAGCGAGTTATGAGGATATGAAGAGGACAGCGGAAAATAGGAGTATATGGAGAACCAGGTTTAACCAAGAACAATCACTTACCTGTCTACGGACAGACTACCTATGATGATATATATATATATATATATATATCATCATAGGTAGTCTGTCCGTATATATATATATATATATATATATATATATATATATATATATATATATATATATATATATACACACACACACTGACTGGCAAAAAAACCGGAACACCTTAAAATAATCTAGTCATTATAAATTTTAAAGTTAAGAGTGTCAAAATAGATTTCCCGACCGTGCATCGTCACTAATAGGTCATTATTGATTACAATTGTGTTACAATAAGCAATAATGGTTTGATTGTTGATTATCCCCTGCCGGTAATGTAACGGGTTTTACCGCGCAAAGTGGTTTCCCCGGCAGATGCCTGCTATGTGCCGTTCCTCCGTAAGTGAAGGCGGATTGTTAAAAAGAGCAGGGAAAGATAGTCAATCGCACAATGAAGATGTCTCGCATCGTTTTAGGTAGCGTTTTCCTGTCTCCATTTTATTCACTTTTAAAATGCCTTTAAGCGCTGAAAACGTCGAAAGGGCTGTCGCTTTGGTTGAAGATGGCCACTCTCTTCGTTATGCTGCTAAAATTATCGATGCCTCTCTTACCACCGTTCATTAAGCTGTCCGTCGCTTCTGAGAGACTCAAAGTTACACGAGGCCCGAATCATGTCGACGAAGGGAGACTTGGGCTCGAGATGATCGGTTTATTCTGTCGCAAGTGTTACGAAATGACCTACCACAGCGGAAGAGGCTCAAACCGAATGCAGCATGAGCGGCAGGAGAATGTGAGCGAGCACACAGTAAGAAGAAGGCTGCAGAAAGCGAACCTGAGCTCACGCAGACCTGCTACAGGTCCTGAATTGATCCCACGACATCGCACAGCTCGTCTTCAGTTTGCGGGGGAACATGTGCACTGGACATTGGAGCAATGGAGCACAGTTCTGTTCTCGGATGAGTCCAGGTTCTCTCTACGATCACCAGAAGGAAGAAAGAGAGAGAGAGTCTGGAGAAGGCCTGGAGAGCGTTTTCCAGAGTGTACATTCGCACAATGGATGCCGTTCTGTGGAGGTTCCGACATGGTATGGGCGGGAATTTCCATTAATTCTAGTACGGAGCTCGTCTTCATTGAGAACGCGTCTCTCACTGCCCACCGCTACATTGAAAAGGTCTTGATTTGCCCCGTTTATTGTGGACAGTATTATCCCGATGCACGACAATGGTCGTCCGCATGCCGCTCGCTGCGTATTCCAATATCTGGACGAGGTGGGAATTGCTCGGATGGACTGGCCGGAGCGGAGCCCGGAGATGGACCCCATCGAACATCTCTGGGATTGATAGGAAGGCGCGTCCGTAGTCATTCTGCCGTTCCAGAGACGTTAAACGACCTTTGGTTGGCACTTCGAGAAGAGTGGGACAAGATACCACAAGAAGAAATAAGGACCCTGATTGAAAGCATGCGCCGGAGGATGGGGTAAGTAATTACTGACAGAGGAGGAAATACGCGATACTGACTACGTTAATTTCACAATTTTGAATTTTTTTGTAGTACCATTAAGACATGAATGATTTCGTAAGTTTTTCGAATCATTTTTTAATTGTCGTTAATCGCTGATTTTAATAAAATTGAACCAAATGTTCGTTTTTTATATTCTTCCTAAAGAAATATTGCAGAAAGAGTGAAAATGGCCATATTTGCGTATGCTAGGCTTACAAAAAGTGTTAATTTTCAGTTCCTTGCAGTAGCATAAAAATTGTAACTATTTTTAGCATACAAATTTATAGTAATTAGGTTTTTTAAGGTGTTCCGGTTGTTTAGCCGGTCAGTGTATATATTATAAAATCGTAATGGTCATCCTCATGATGCGTAACGCTCTAATTTTGTGAATAACTCAATTATAAGTTAACTTAGAAGTCTGAAATTCCTCAGGATTTCAGTGTTAATTAATCTCTGCGTCATGACTAAAAATAATTTCGAATGAGATCACGGGTTTGACTCCAGATAATGAATCTCGTTTCCCATGAGATAACACGTAAAAATCACCTTTTTGGTTTGAAGGCTTTCATTCTTTTACTCTTTAAAATATCTTAAATTAAGTCGTCGACACGGAATTTATGCTAAAACACGCCAAGATGAATGAGGATTCTTATTCTTGCCGTCGAATACTCAATCTCATGCGAATTCGCTCATATTTTGAATTTATACTCGAGTTTTGGTAAATATTTTAACAGTTTAATACTGACAATAAGATTCAATTGTTACGGATATTGTTGTCTCCGGTAATTTCAGTGTATATGCACTTGTATAAAGTCTTAAAGATATAATAATCCAAGAGGTTGATTATCAAAAATACATATATACACAGAGTCTTAAAGATAGAAAACAAGACTAAAACATACTCGAAATGATCGAAGATATAAATTAAATGTAAATAAATCGGCTGTAGTATTCATTGTTTGCCAAGATGGCCGATGGTTTGTTGATATCGAAGTGCTGCTCCTGTAAAAATCGTATTTTTAGCGGCACTCCCCGGCTATGCTGTGTAATTTGTGGCTGTTTGTCACACATAAAATGTTCTGAACTATCAGAAATAGAATTTACTCTAATTTGCTAAAACAAATCCGTAGTTTGACTATGCATGTCGTGCAACGAATATAAGCCATTCAATGTACACAACGATGGTGCAACTCAACAAACCTCTTTGGATAATATCCTTAAAGCCATTGAGGATGTGCATCGGTCTCTAGATAAAGTTGAAGCGAAGAGTAATATCAGCGGGTCAGAGGGTGGCCATGAAAGCGAATTACCCTTGCAACGCGAAACTGGTCTGGAAACTAATATACCACATAATAGTACATCTTAACGTGAATCTGGCTTGGAAATTAACACAAAATATTCAAGTGCTACCAACAGTGATGATGTACACAAAGTGAACTCCAGCTCCACTCCAAAATCATACGCTAGCACTGTCGTAACTAACGAGGAAAAAACTATGAGCAACAATAAACCGGTGAACTCGATATTTGACCAGGACGGATTTATTACCGTAAACAGCAAAAAATACGCACGAATTTCCAAACTTACGGCAAAAATGCGGAAATTAATAATTTCAAAGGTGTGTCCAAACGAGCATGGCTTTATTTAGGCCGAGCCGTTCCCAAATCAGGGTGTGAAGATATCCTGAAACACCTCACTAATAAGTTTAATGTAAAGGACTTTACATGCGAAAAGTTATATTCAGGACAAAGTAGCTCATCAATTAAGATAGGTGCAAATTTTTCATTGTTAAGTGGACTGAAAAAAGCGATAACTGGCCCATCGGTGTGCGAATAAGCCGATTCCTCCCATCCGGACAAAATACCAGGGAAGATGCTGTTTCTTCACACTCCACTGAGGACCCGAAGCCATCTGGACTCAACCCAACTTCCACCCTGGCGATCCCAGCCCAACCCTCAACAGGAGTCACAACGAGAAGCATGGATGGGATCTCCAAAGCCAAATCAGAGTGACTAAATGTAATACACCAAAACATCCAAGGTATGGGCAATGTAAATGAACAGCTAGAGGTTTTCATTGAAGAAGAAGCCCCTGGTGTTTTGGTACTCAGTGAACATGGGTTAAAATTAGAACAAACATATTGTAACACATTGTCCAAAAAGAAATTAGGTGCAGTTCGCTGCAGAAAAGAAAAAAAGGTGGAGGTGTTATGATACTTGTCAATAGTAAATTGAAAATCCACATAGACAACTTAGAACTGGATAGATTTTCAGACCAGGAAAACATTGAAATTACAGTCATAAAACTCACCCCAAGAAATAATAATACAATATATATCCTAGGAATATATTGCCTCCCTAGTTGATTGATCTCTGCCATAATCATGTAACACAAATAGTCGAAAACATGCATCCAAAATTAAAGAGTAAACTGATTATAATTGGTGACTTTACTGTGAATATACTGGAAAATACTAGAAACACTAAAACATTTATCTCATTCATTGAACTATTTGGTCTAAAATATACCATATCTTCACCTACAAGGATAACAAATATCACAGCTACCTGTATAGATAATACTTTAACTGATCTAAATCCTTCTGCATTCACCTCTCTAGTAATTCATTCCTCACTATCTGATCATTTAGCTATAAAAATTAGTATAAACTTAAATCACAATCTAGTAAGCCTACCACATTATGTACCAATTAAAGTGCATAACTGTAAGAAAGAAAACCTAACAATCCTTTAAAATTTAACAATGAATGAAGAATGGTCTGGTGTCACACTCAATAATGCAGCAGATGACAAATATAATAACCCCATTGAAACTTTCTCCTACCGGTTCAACCTCAGCTGCCATATCACACCTGTAAAAAATGGAATAAAATAACAAAAAAAGTAACTGGATTGACGCTTCAATCAGCAAATCTAGGGCAGAGCTTTGCCATCTTGAACAAATATATTTATCAAATAGGGGCATTAATAGTAAACATGAATTTTCAAATAACAAAAAGTGTTATGATAATCTAGTGTTAACAACTAAAAAGAAATACAATGATGCCTATATCTTAAACTCGAATAATATTAGTAAAAGTACATGGAACATTATTAACCAGGCCAGAGGAAGGAAACACCTACTTCCCTCCCTACCAAAATATGTATCAATAAAGTCACCATCAAAGATCCAATGAAAACTGCAAATTATTTCAATAGTTTTTTTAACACAATGGTTGCAAAAATATCCAAAAAACTACCTAACACTCCAAGGCATAAACATTTGCTGAATAATAGAGTAGCTCAAAGTATTTTCCACTTAACAACTAATGACACAGGTTAAAAACATAATTAAAAACATGAAAGCAAAATATTGTACAAGATATGACAGCATTCCTATTACTGCCACAAAAGCATGTGCATCATCCATTACCTCTCCTTTATCCAACTCCATTAACGAAGCCTTTGAGGAAGGAATCATTCCAAATGCTCTCAAAATATCTGTAATTCATCCAATTTATAAAACGGGTGACAAAATGGATGTAACAAACTACAGGCCCATATCTCTGATATCATGTTCGTCAAAAATATTTGAAATAATACTGCTGAATCGACTCAAACCTTTCCTCAAACGCCATAACATAATCTGCAACACCCAACATGGATTCATAAAGGGCAAATCTACCACTACTGCGGCAATCACCTTTCTGGAAAAAATTATCAGCGATATTGATCAATGAAACAATTTCATTGGTATCTTCCTGGATCTATCAAAAGCTTTTGACTTCATAAATTTTGACATAATCCTTGAAAAACTAGAAAATTTTGGAATAAGAGGTCAAGACCATAGCCTTATCAAATCTTACTTAACAAACCGAATGCATGTAGTAAAACTACAGACATCCCAAGGACATATTATCTCATCTAATCTCACTGCTACCAATGGAGTTCCCCAAGGTTCAATTCTTGGGCCCTTGCTCTTCTTATTATATATAAACGACATTCAATCTGTTATAATTTTGTATGCTGATGATACTTCTATCACATTAGCTGATAAGCTGTACTCTCAACTGGAAATAAAAGGAAATTGTCTTAAAGAGCATTGCACAATATTATAATGAAAACTTTCTCACAATAAACACTGAAAAATCATGCCTTATAGAATTCTCCCCATGCTTATATGACTCAGAAAATAGTTACTTTGTAGGAGATAACATGATAACAAAAAACCACTGTACAAAATTTCTTGGTTTAATTACCGATGAAAAACTAAGCTGGAATTACTATATAGATGAAATATCGCATAAAATTAGCGGAAATCTTTACGTCTTAAGGAACCTAAAATATTGCTGTACACAAGGAGTTATGAAATCTGCTTATTTTGGACTGACTTACCCATACCTTGTCTATGGAATTGAATTATGAGGGCACACTAGTAAAACAAATTTACAGAAGCTTTTTATTTTACAAAAGAAAGCAATACGCTATATAGCAAACTTACTTCCGAAACAAACATGTAGGCAGGCTTTTGTTGACCTTAAACTACTGATGCTCCCCTCCATTGTAATATATAGGACTTTGCTATATTTAGCTACTTTGGATGATATAATATGTAATAAAGATGTCCATGAGCACTTCACTAGAGGCAATTCCTCTGACCGTTTTATCCAACATAGACTAAAATTGTGTGAAATCCTACCCAAATATGAAGGTATTCAATGGTTCAACATTCTATCTCCCAACCTTAAGTCTAGCAGATCAGAAAAAGGTTTTAAGAACAAAATGTACAAATTCCTACTGGAGAATGCCTTTTCCTCAGTTGAAGAATTTATTGATGTATGCTACTTCAAAAACATGTAACAAGAAGAAAATCTAACATATAATTTACTTGTTTTATATTTAATTATTGCTGCATTTTGAGATTGTAGTTTTAATATGTTTTATTCCTTTAAAATATATATAATGAATGTCCTTTTTAGAAGTATTTCTGATGAAGGCTACTTGCATGATTATATAATATGAAACATAGACAGGGCTTTTTACACATTATCTGCAACAGGAAGAAATTGTAGCGCATGTAACTATGCATTCACTAATACTGCAACCATCAGCTTTATGCAGATGACTTGCAAATATACTCAAGTTCTACCGCAAAAGATCTCGCAAAAACCCTAAAAAATATCAATAAGGACTTAGAAACCCTCGAGGTCTCGAGTAATAAAAACTTTCTTAAGGGAAGGTTCACAACTCGCACTAACTGATAATTATAACTTTTCTTCCATAGAAAGTACACGCAAAAAAAACTTCAAAATTCATTAACGCTAGCTGCTGAGAGCAAAGAGGTAAAAAGTTATGGCTTCATATATATTACTTGCAGGAGATTTAAGCAAAAAAGTTTGCATTTATTGCATTACTGAAAGATTTAAACCTAGTTAATGGTAATGCAAGAAATTTTCACTAAAAAGTGGTTAATACATAAAGTTTCATTACAATATGCACAACGAATGAAGCAATAAATCTCACACATTACACAGCACTCCAATGAAATTATGAAAACACAATTCTTTTACATTAACAAAACTATCTACATCAACGTTATCATAACCAGACTTCTTCCATGAATATTTAATCATATCTATGAATTTAGGAGAAGATAGTTGAGAATGGATGAGCAACTGTATCTTGATAATCTCTTTTCTTTGATGTATGTTAATGTCAATTTGATGTAATAATATGTAATTTTGTATTTGTTTTGGCATATATTTGGTCTGTCTGTAAAAATAAGCATCTAAAGGTTGAACTATGGGAGCACATCCAGGAGATATAATCAATATTTCCTTCTCATAGTCTGCATTTAAAAATCTGGGCAAAGAAATATCTTGACGACCTTTCCAGGAATCTAATATCAGGCAATAGTTGTTGTTGATAACAGGGTTTAGTACTTGTTCAAAATAGATTTTTATTATATTTTTGTTAACTTTGCCCGAACTAGAACAAGTATTGGTACATTTGGGCAATTAATGTTTAACATTTCTATTTCTTTTGTAACTGTTGGTCCAAATTTTCCATTCAATTCTTTAAAACATATTAGCACTTTTGGTAAAAGTCTTCCTGATCTTGTTGTTGTATATTGCGCAGTGTAAGAATGTGTTGTAGATACTACAGATTTTACAGCGATTAATGTTTGTTTTTCGCCAGTTGTTGAAAGTGTTCTGGATGGTGCAATTTCCGTGTTGAAACCGGATTGAACAGTGTTAAATATATGATCATCACTGATACGAGGGTGAATCAAAAAGTTCCCGGAATTATCATATAAAAACAAAAGAAACTCAAAAAGAACCATTTATTTTGGAGTTATTTTTCAACATATACACCATTTAACTCTAAACACTTTTCCATTCGATGTAGCCATCGTTCTAACCCATTTTTGTAGAAATTTTGATCGTTTGAATGAAACCAGTTCAAAACTGCTTGTTTGGCCTCACATATCAGTTCTCAGCGAACTCCCTTGATGTGCTCCTTTAATTTGGGAAACAGAAAAATGTCCGAAAAAGCCAAGTCTGGACTGTAGGGTGGGTGAGACAACGTTTCCCAGCGCAATTCTCGAAGCACAGCTCTTGATACCGTAGACCGTAGAGGAATGAGCTGGAGCATTGTCATGGTGAAACAGAATTCGCCGATGCAGTTTATAAGCGCAGCGTTCAGTTTTAAAAAACTTGTTTGTAATAACCTCCTATTACCGTCCGTTGCCCTTCAAGAAAATCGACCATGATTACACCTTCATTATCCCAAAAAATAATTGCCATAATCTTCTTGATTGACTGTTCAGCTTTGAACTTTATTGGTCCACTTGACCCCTTGGTAACCATTGTTTAGATTAAATTTTGCTTTCCGGATCGTACTGGTAGATCCATGTTTCATCACCAGTCACTATTCGGCGAAAGAAATCTTCTGAGTCTGCATCAAATCGGTTGAGGAACTCAACTGCATGGTCAGCTCTCTGAGTCTTGTGTTCAGGGCGCAACGCTTTTGGTACCCATCTAGCAGAAAGTTTGCTTAATCCTAAACTATCTTTGAGGATTGATTGAGCTGAACCATATGAAATGTCCAAACGTTTGGCTATCATTTGCACTGAAACTCGTCTATCTTCTTCCACAATAGATTGGACGGCGACCACGGTTTCTTCGTTGATCGACGTTGATGGTCTTTCACTTCGATAGTCATCTTTAATGTCTTCTCGTCCAAGCTTAAACCGTTTAATCCATTCATAAACTGCAGTTTTCTTAGATGCATCATCCCCGTAAACTTTCTGCAAAGCCTGAATAATGGCATTCGATTTCCATCCAAGTTTTGTCAAAAACATTACGTTTACTCGAATCTCAAATATTAAGTTATCCATACTTATGAATTATGGGTTAGAAAAACTGCTTTTATATTTATAACAAATGAATGAATTGTTACGAAATATTGAATTGTTATGACTAAGATATTGCTAGTTTTAGGCAACAATGCTTTGTTATTATTTGGAATGCAGGAACATTGTTACTGAAACATTCCGGGAACTTTTTGATTCACCTCGTATATTTCATTTTTTCATTAGCTTCACAAAGAAACTGTTGTGCACTATCTAGTGTTTTGCTTAATGATTGTGCAAATATTTTATCGACTATTTTTGTTACTTTCCTTGATGAAATCCTATTTTTATTTTTGAAGGAAAGCAACTATTTTTTACTTGCTTTAAAGTTGAATTCAATTTGTTTTGCTGCCTCGGTTTCCCAAGCTTGAATATTTATGTCATGCATTGGAACATTGAGTGACCTTGCATTTGCAAATTTTGCAATACAATAACTTTCTAAAAGTTTCATTTTATCAAACTTACTACCTTTAGTGTTGACACGGTGCTCAAGTTTATAAATAATTTTACTGTCATATTTTGCTAGTTTCCTAAATCTAGTTGTCATTGACGGCCAACTACGACGTTTACCACGTGGTAATTTACTATATACTTTTTACTATATTTCGACAATACCTTGAGCTTCATGGAAAGAAAAACCTGGATTTGATGTGCGAGGTTCGTCTTCTTCATATAATTGTCCTTCAGAGTCAATGTAACTTTCACTGCTATTTTCTATTTCACCTTCTGTATTACTCTCATTTTCATTTCCGCTCTCCTTTTTGCCTTCTTTTTCGTCTCCATTCTTTTCATCCACATCAATAACATCTATTGAGATGTACTCTTCCTGTACACCATTCACATGAAAATAGTTAAATAAAAGTTTTGCTATTTTTTATCTTAATTATCAGTTTCTTCGGTTAATATTTAAGATGAAAATTGCTCGTCCACGATTAAATTAAAATGTTTCACAATATTTTTAATATTTACCATTTTTGAATTCACTTTTAGGAGTACAACAGTAACAATAAAATTATTGATAATGATGTTTGTTATTCTTTAACCCTTTGTTAAATTTTATAATGTCGAGGAGGTCAATTATAAGCGATAATGATGGAAGTAGCGAAAAGATAACACGCTACGTAGTGAGTTTGGAAACGAAATTGAAAATTATTGAAAAAGTAGAGGAAGGCGATGGAAGGAAGGAAGGCAGTTGGCAGGGATTACGGGTTGGCGGAATCTACAGTCAGGACAATTATGAAAGGCAAAGACAATTCACTAAAGGCTGGCGAGAGTGTTAGGCCATTAACAGCCACCTAAGTTTCTCG
Organism: Tanypteryx hageni; assembly: GCA_028673005.1. NCBI lineage: Eukaryota > Metazoa > Arthropoda > Insecta > Odonata > Petaluridae > Tanypteryx > Tanypteryx hageni. The sequence goes on along the minus strand of CM054117.1, from coordinate 113,056,677 downwards.
CATTCGGAGTTCATTAATGGCGGAAATGGAAAATTTATTAGGTAAATGGATAGAAGATTTGAAGCAGCTCTCTATGCATGTGTCTACACAAATCATTACTAATAAAGCACTTGGTCTTAGGGTTGACTTAAAATGACTTCACACGAGTAAGTGCCGTGAAGCGGGGCTGCGACAGACTATTTGAATGCTACCAACAAGTTTTACGTAATAATCGAAAAAAAGCTAAGCAGTTGACCTTGGACTCTTTTTAAAATAAAACTTCGTAGGTGTTCTTAGAAATATTTTGAAATTATATACGCTTACCGCTAGAAAGCTTTTTTGCCTTGCTGTTTACTAGGTAATTTTATAGTTTGTTTAATAAATTACGTTCTAAAAGTCCGGTAGAAATATGCTTTAAATTGAATGTGGGTCGAGAAATACCATTTGGAAAGTTATTTCTCTGGGCGTCTAAAGGTTCTGGTGCCCCGGTGAACGCGGATTTTTGCTTAACGCGGAGATCTCAGGAACGCATCCCCCGCGTTAACCGGAGCCCACCTGTATATATGTATATAAGGGGGCAACAACCTCCCTGCTCGCTGACGCTAGCCAACCCCCCCTCCTTTTTGCTCGCTGTTTCTTCGTTCCTACCATGCACCTATTGGATTTAGAATAGTGGCAAGTGAATATGATTTGAATATGGGATTAATTGAATATGGATATTTAATACGGAATGTACATTTGAATTCTAATAACAAATCAACAAAAAGGATACATTTAAATGACATTTAACACTTTATTATAAACTACGTTTTTAATTATTTGATTTTCTGTATCGTTCCCAGTTATTTGTATTTTTACACCCTAACGTGACGTGAGCTTAATGAATATATTTTGTAGGGATGTATGTTTGGTTTAAATAACAAATTTAGAAAATTAGATGAATAACTCGATAAAAAATAGCTGAAATTCCCAGAGAATAAAAATTGCTGAGGTATAGTGTTATAAAGAGGGGGAGGGAGACAGAGAGAGAGAGGGGGGAGAGATGGAGGGGGAGAGGGGGAGATGGGGAGAGGAGGAGAGAGGGAGAGGGAGGGATACCTTTCTCTTGCTTCTATGTTCTGTAGTTCTCGAGTTATAGAATCACCCAAATAAATACATACATACATACAAAAACTAACTTTTATAGATACATAAGATGGTCATAACAAGAGAAGCAAAATGTATGGATGAGATCAGGACTAGAAAAGGAAAAGCAAAAGCGGCTTTCAGAAGAAAGAAAACCTACTTACGGGGAATATAAGGGAAGATATCCGCAAGAAGTTCATAAAATTCTGTGTGTGGAGTATAGCTTTGTACGGGACAGAAACATTGACGCTAAGGAAAAATGACATAAAATACTTGGAAAGCTTTGAAATGTGGACTTGGAGGAGAATGCTGAAGATAAAATGGACAGATAGGATGAAAAACGATGAAGTGCAACGAAGAATAGGAGAGAAGCGAATGATTATACAGATTATCAGAAAGAGGGAAGCAAACTGGGTTGGGCAATACCTGAGCAGAGAGAGTATGATTAGGGACGTGTTAGAAGGAAAATTAGATGGAAAAAGGGAATGAGGTAGGAAAGGGATTCAGCTGATAGACGAATTAAAAGGGAAAGAGAGTTATGAAGATATGAAGAGGACAGCGGAAAATAGGAGTATATGGAGTTTAACCATGAATAATCACGGGTCTGTCTACGGACAGACTACCTATGATGATTTTGTATACGAGTTGTCTGTGCTTGCGTACTGAAAGCGCATAAAAAATCACCATACACCAAGATATAAACTGGAAAATATACCAACGTGATCTCCAGGGCAACAGCACTTCGGCCACGTAGAGCCTATATGTATTAGATAATAAATTCCATGAGTAATAGCAGTATATTTATAATTTTCCGTGAAATTAAATCAACTATCCGTAATATACAAATTCTCTTGCAATAGCCTAGTGTCCAAGTTTTCGTATGTCAAGTTTTGTGGCTCAGATCAATCTGCATGAGCAATATGAATAATCATCATTAAGACACTACACTATACATTAAAATTATGGAAACATTAGGATATTTTGTGTGTTAAGGTTATGGCATCATCATCCGTGCCTTTAGCACGTATTTGGATAAAAAATCGCAAAATTGGCAGGACGCAATTATATTTAATAATTGAAAAGAGTTAAAATTTCTCGAAAAACTACAAAACAACATTAAAATACTTTTAATGTTTTACTAAATTTCGTGTGTTAGTATAATGATGTCATCATAAGTTTACGTCCTATTTTAAAATCAATGGCAAAATAATATATAAATAAGACAATAATTTTAATTTTCCGCGAAATTAAGGCATCTATCCGGAATTTCTAAATTCTCTGGTAATCGGCTCCCGTCCAAGCTTCCGAATTTTCAGTTTCATGGCTCGGATCGCCCTGTTTCAACAATAGGTATAATCATCATTAAGAAAATAGTATTTATATCACACTAAAATTTATGTAAAAATTAGGATATTTTTTGTGTTAGTGTTATGGCTACATCATCCGTGGCTTTTAGCTCGTATTCGGATAAAAAAATTAAATTAAAATTATCACGTCATCTAATGTAAACGTCGTTGGCTGAAATCAAATAGATTGTAATACAGTCTAAGTATTAAATCAATGTTGCTGAAGTATGGATAATCAATTCCCATTGAAAGACATTGGAGTCGTTGCAATGGTAGTTAATATTTTTCATTGTTGGAAATCAAAAAACCTTTCATTAATATAACATTTTTACGCAAATTCAGCATGGATTTTAATTTTAACTTCAAGAAAAATAAACTTAATTTCTTCATCCAAAGTATGGTTTATGTCCTGACTTTGTATCTTAACTGTAAATAATTTAAAAAAGCAATTTTACATAGCCCTGCACAGTTTTCAATGCTTTTTTATGGGTTTTTAAAATTGTAAATTGGGGTAACAAATACCGCTTATATATACTTTTTTCCGGAATTTCGGATTTTTCAGAGGTCGTACCCAATCACCTATCTCCATGCCAAATTTCAGCTCTTTAGTACTTCTGGAAGTACCTTAGGTTTTATATATCTAATATAACGGAGGACGATGAGTGTAAGTATCTAGGGGTAACTTTCACGAAGGACCTTCAGTGGGGACCGCAGATAGACAGAGTTGTAGCCAAAGCTTACGGAGCACTGCATTTTATAATTAGGGTCTTAGGAAAGAGTAGTCCCGCCACAAAGGAAATGGCTTATAAATCTTTAGTTAGGCCTATTCTGGAATATGCTGCAATAGTGTGGGATCCTCACTCAGTGGGTCAGATAAAGCAGCTTGAGATGGTGCAGAGAACTGCAGCGCGCTATGTCTTAGGAGATTTTAGAAGAACCGAGAGCGTAACAGAAATGTTAAAAAAACTAGAGTGGGAATCGCTAGAACATAGAAGAAGCATAGCAAGGCTAGGGGGACTTTTTAATGCATATACGGAAAAGCCAGCTTGGGCAGATATTTGTGATAGGATTAAAAAACCTTCTTATCATGGACGCTGGGATCATGAGCACAAGATGGAGCCTCCTCCACAAAAAACAAACTGGGGAAAATTCTCGTTTCTTAATAGAGGGATTGAGCATTGGAACGCATTACTTGCAGAGGTCTTCAAGTCATTCCCTTCCCGCATAGGTCTCTTTAAAGCGAAGTTAAATACCATTTAAAATGCATAATAATTATGGGTAATTCTAAAGACGAGCTTTTGAGTGATATGTGATGTTTCCATTTGTGTACCCTTCCCTAGAAATGTTAAAACCTTTAAATCAAGAGTAAAAAATATCACTGGGAACGATTTTCATTACTTTTAGTTAATTAATTGTTAAATAATATTGTAAGATGAATTAATTAACGAAGGAGCTCGAACTCGAAGCTCCTAACAGGAAAAATATATGAATAGAATATTGTATGTGGTATGTGAAAAATTGTAAACTGAATCTTCTGAATATGTTTTTATATGTTTTAAATGTTTTTTTTTATATGTTAATTTTGTAACCTTGCCACCGGGCCAGGCGCCCACTTGCATTTTATATTGAAATAATAATATTATAACCGCTGTGTCTGCGTCCCTGCCTACGTCTGAAGCCTTCCGGCATGAACGCAAATAAACCGGGAACGGTCAGCTCGATTTCAACAAATGTTTCGCCTGAATATTCGGCGCGAACTCCTACAGGTTTCAAGTGTATAGTCGTCCCCCGAAAAGGCATCGGTTTGATACCAGGATAATTTTCGTTTCTGCACTTGATTAACACGTAATCGGCTAGAATACGATGTGTAGACCTTTATTATTTAACATTTTAAAATATCTTACAATCGGGACTTTGACTCAAAATTTATACCATTTAACGCAGAAAGAAATGAAAATTCTTATTCTTACCACCGATTCTGTTGTTAATTCCTGTTTGCTCATATTTTAAGTTAATATTCGATTTTCTCCGTTTTTTCGACATTTCAAAAAGGGTAGCCGGCATTGTTGACCTCGGATTTTTGCATTGTTAGACTCGGGCTTCAAGAGCATTTGCACTAAGTTTGCAATAAAACGCGTGAAGGACAAAACCAGATTGTCTCGAGTGACGTCACCTCCCAGTATATACGAATATAAATCAAGAACAGTCGGCTCAATTTCGGCAAATCTTTCGCCTGAATACTCGGCAGAAACTTTTGCAGGTTTTAAGTGGAAAGTCGTCTCCCGAAAATGCATGAATGGTGTGAGCTATATAATTATTTTAAGAGGGGCAATAAAAGTGGTTCAACTAATAACACTCTTTGTATCAATTTTTGTCATAGGAATTATCGCATTGGGTCACTTCACGCAAGGCTCTCAAGATGTTTGCAGGAAGTACTGCAACAGGCCCCTAGCACTATATCATGTGTCCTATATCATATCTATGTAAGAAGCAGCTATTTATAATGATATGTGTACATTACAAATTTTAAATGTTTAAAATTGATGTCCCTCCCTAAGGACTGCATAACCTTACAGAGGTGGGAGGGTTTGTGTACTCTTACGAACCAAAGAGCTATGCCGGCGGGAGATAATTCTCCTGGTAGGACCATCCAAGCCGGAAAGATCTGAGGGGAAGAGTCAGACTAAGAAGCAGTCTTGGGGGTTTTACATCCCCCTGTGCAAGGGCAGCAGCTTGCACAGTACCTCTGTAGGTGGTGATCATGTGGATCTGAACAGCTACAGATGGGTAATCACTCTGTGAAACTGCGATGAGGAAAGCAAGGGGAAACTACCTCATTATATTTCCCATGATAGGCTGAAAAGCTGAAAAATACCTCTATGGATCTTTCTGGGGTAAAATATTCCGGAGGTAAAATAGTCTCCAATCGGATCTCCGGGTGGGGACTACCCTAGGGGATGCACAGAGGAAATTTAACATTAATAGGAAAGCAAGTGGTGAGAAATTAAGAATAGGCACATGGAATGTTAGGACTATGAATTCAGGGGGTAAACTAGAGAACATAAAAAGGGAAATGAGAAGGAATAATGTAGGTATAGTAGGTCTTAGTGAAGTTCGGTGGGAAGGAGAAGGCGAGATAAATTCAGACGAATTTAAGATTATTTACTCAGGAGGGGAGAAAAAGGAAAGGGGAGTGGGGATTATAATGAGAAAAGAGATAGCTGAAAGAATTAGCAAGGTAGTGACAGTTAATGATAGATTAATAGCCGTAAAACTTCAGATGGAGCCAGTGGAAATGCTTATAATTCAAGTGTATATGCCAACGACTAATGCTGGCGACGACGAAGTAGATGAAATGTATGAACAGATTATGGAGATATTGGAGGAGGAGGGAAAAGGAAGGATCACCACCATAGTAATGGGAGATTGGAACAGTGTAGTCGGAGAGGGACAGGAAGATAACATAGTGGGAAAATATGGACTAGGGAAGAGAAATGAAAGAGGGGATAAACTTGTGGAATTCTGCCATAGAAATAGATTAATTGTAACTAATACATGGTTTAAGCATCACCAGCGGAGACTTTACACATGGAGAAGCCCAGGAGACCAGAGACGATACCAGATAGATTACATACTAGTCAATGAAAGATTTAGAAATAGCATTAAAAATGTGAAAACACTACCAGGGGCAGATATCGATTCTGACCACAACCTTTTGGTGGCAAATATACAATGTAGACTGAAGAGCGTTAAGAGAAACATAAGAGTTAACAAGAAATGGAACTTAGAGGAACTCCTTAAAAACAAGGAGGCTATCATGACTGAGCTGGAGGAAAGGTTGGGGGAGAGAGATGAAGAAAATAGGAAGAATGTAGATGAGGAGTGGAGATACATCCATAGCAACATTAAAGATGTAATGGAAAAGAAGGTAGGAAAGATAACGGGTGAAAGAAACAAAAAACCCTGGATCACAGCTGCCATGCTGCAAAAAATGGAAGAGCGGAGAAAGTGGAAGAACATAAACACTGAAGAAGGCCAACGAAAATACAAGGAGTTAAATAATGCTTTAAGAAGGGAAACAGATAAAGCCAGAGAACAGTGGATAAATGAGAAATGCGAGGAGATTGTCGAATGTGAAAGAATTTGTAGAACAGACCTCATGTATAGCAAAGCAAGGGAACTATTCAAGAAAAAAGCAAGAAAGATAGGACGTAAAGGAATCATGAACAAAAGTGGTAAAATAGTATCGGAGCCAGACAATGTAAAGAATGACTGGAAAGAATACATTGAGGTTCTGTATGACAAAGAAGGAAAGCCAAGAAATATTGAATTAAATGAAGAAGAGGATGTGGAAGAAGATCAGCTAGGACCAAGTATTCTCGAGTCTGCAGTTAAAAGAGCAATTGATGACATGAAAAGAAGAAAGGCTGTTGGGAGTGATGATATACCCGTGGACGTTCTTAAGGTTTTGGGGTCTAAAGCAGTTAAGCAACTCACAAAATTTTTTAACCAAGTATATGATACTGGCGTATGGCCTGAAGATTTTTTAGATGTTGTGATGGTACCACTGGAGAAAAAGAACAATGCAAAATGTTGTAAGGATTACAGAACAATTAGTTTAATTTCTTATACAGCTAAAGTTCTAACCAGAATAATAACCAAAAGAATTGAATGTAAAATATAAAAGGAGCTGCAAGATAATCAGTTTGGTTTTAGAAGAGGAAGGGGGACTAGAGATGCTATAGGATGTATGAGGATCATGATAGAAAGAGCGCTAGAAGTCAATAAAGATATGTATTTTTGTTTTGTAGATTGGGAGAAAGCTTTTGACCGAGTGAAATGGGATAAGATGCTGGGCATTTTAAACAAAATAGGAATAGATTGGAAAGATAAAAGACTGCTTAAAAACCTTTACTTTGATCAAAAGATTAGAGTCAGGGTTGAAGGAGAAGAAACAGAAAGTACTTCAATAGGGAGGGGAGCGAGGCAGGGTTGTCCTATTTCACCAGCGATATTTAATATTTATGCAGAAACAATAACAGAAGAAGCGTTGATGGAAGAGAAAGGATTTAAGATAGGAGGTGAAAGTATTACCACCATTAAATACGCAGATGATCAGGGCTTAATAGCAGAAGGCGAGAAAGAGCTTCAGAGGATGACAGACAGACTAGTTGAGGTTGGCCAACAATATGGAATGAAGATCAATACAGAAAAAACAAAAGTCATGGTGGTTTCAAAGGAACATAAAGAATTAAATATAATGGTAAATGGCCAAAAATTGGAACAAGTAAGTAGTTTCAAATATCTGGGCAGTATTTTAGCACAGGATGGAAGTAGTACACAGGACATCAGAAGTAGGATTGCAATGGCAAAAGCAGCATTTAACGAGAAGAAGGAGCTTCTCACAAGCAAGAAAATAAATCTAGAATCAAGGAAGAAATTAGCAAAATGCTACATATGGAGCATAGCTCTTTATGGTGCAGAGACGTGGACGATAAGGAGAAAGGAGGAAAAATATTTAGAAAGTTTTGAGATGTGGGTATGGAGAAGAATGATGAAAGTGAAATGGACAGAGAGGAAGAGAAACGAAGAAGTATTAGAAATGGTGGGAGAAGAAAGGATGCTAATAAAAACAATCAGGAAAAGAAAAGCAAATTGGATAGGGCACATATTGAGAAGACAGTGTTTACAAAGGACGATCTTAGAAGGAAAAGTGGAAGTGGAAGAAGAAGAAGAGGGAGAAAAAGAATAGGAATATTAGATAATATAAAGCAGGGATATACTACTTATAGAGGTATAAAAGAGGCTTCTAGGGAGAGAGAGAAATGGAGGCAGCGATTCAGTCAAAACCTGTCTTCGGACAGAAGCATGATGATGATGAAAATTGATGTGAACAGTTCAACACAAATACTTATAAAAAGATTTTTTTTATTACTAGTACTGTGGTAGTCCTGATTTCTATATCTACATTTAAAATATTGATTTTGTTTTGTGATATTGCACACCTTCTTCATACTAAATTTCGTTGAACTCGGTTCTGCCAATTCTTCCAAATTCATTATTACCGAAAGGTTTAATCTTGCAATTGTGGTACCCCTACTGAGTCGATCTGTTCAAATTATGACATTTTGGTCCTATATTTATGTGAGTATTCTATGTACAAAATTTGGTTGAAATCGGTTCAGCCAATTCTTCCCTGATATATGCGTACGGACGGACGTCACGAAAATAATAGTGCTTTTCAGCAATGACGAAAGGCACTAATTACCGGGGACAACAATACCCGTAACAATGGAATCTTATTGTTAGTATTGAACTTTTAAAAATTTTACTGAATCTTGAGTATAAATTCAAAATATGAACGAATTCGGACGAGATTGAGTGTTCGACGGTAAGAATAAGAATCTTCATTCATTTTTGCGTGTTTTAGCGTAAATTTCTTGTCGATAACTTAATTTAAGATATTTTAAAGAGTAAAAGAATGAAAGTCTTCAAACCAAAAAGGTGATTTTTACGTGTTATCTCATGGGAAACGACATTAATTCTCTTGAGCCAAACCCGTGACTTTATTCAAAATGTTTTTAGTCATAACATAGAGATACATTAACACTGAAATCCTGAGGAATTTCAGGCTTCTAAGTTAATTAATAATAGAGTTATTCCAAAATTAGAGCGTTACTCATCATGATGATTGATGATGTCCATTATGATTTTATTATATACATATATATATAAATATATATGTACTTATATGCAGAGGCGTAACTTGGAGATATGGCGCCTATGGCGAAATTTTAAGGAAACACCTCGTGTAGGTAGTAAATGATTTTTGCTACGTTTTCACAAAGAATATAAGTGTTTTTATTAACAATTACTTAAATATTTGAATAATAAATTAATAGTTATTTATGGGAAAATAAGATTTTGGCATTTTTTGCGGGAACGTTTTGGGCGCCTTTTGCAAGCGGCGCCTATGGCGAATGCCACCTTCGCCATACCCTAGTTACGGCACTGTGTATATGTATGTATGTACATTTATATTACATTTGCGACTTAAGCGCTTCGTCGACCAAAAACGGCTCGCTAGGTTCGAACGGCGGACGACATGCAACGGCGTCTATCCTGACACGTATACGACCCGCAGGTCGTGGCTGCAGCAGCAAATAGACTATAGCAGACAAACAGGCGGCCCGCAGGCCGCATGTGGCCCTTTCTGTGCCTTACTGCGTCCCGTTAGCCAATTTTTGTCTCAAGTGAGTCGTGTGGAATTTCATATAAATGCTTTATTTTTGCGAAAAGATACATTATTTTTTTAATAGTTACCGAATTACAATAGAACGCATTTTCTAAATTGTTGTTTTTAATTGTATAACAATATCTTCAAGATAAAGTCTATCATCCCAGCTTTGTCCCCCATTAAACAACTGCGGCCATTTTGTGACATCCATCTATTTAATGCAGTCCATCGCTTTAAAGCGGACCGGACCTCCGTTCGAGTTTGACATAGCTATAATGTTGCAATACAAGCAGGATAAGACGCTCGTCATAGCACCTCGGGCGAACGACATTCGAAATACATCCACATGAGAAACCTTCTTCATTTTTGCTGTAGGAGTGCTGCTGTAGCCTGCCAATGCAACGCTCAGCCACACAAACCATAGTGGTCCTCTTGCCACTTCCCCACTCTCCCAATAGTCCAAACTTGGCGCCCATGGATTTCTGCCTTTTCCCGAATTTCAAAAGACATCTGCGAGGGCGACGCTTCCCAAAAGCAGGACAGGCCGTCCAAGATGAGGACAGGCCGTCCAAGATGAGGACAGGCCGTCCAAGATGAGGACAGGCCGTCCAAGATGAGGACAGGCCGTCCAAGATGAGGACAGGCCGTCCAAGATGAGGACAGGCCGTCCAAGATGAGGACAGGCCGTCCAAGATGAGGACAGGCCGTCCAAGATGAGGACAGGCCGTCCAAGATGAGGACAGGCCGTCCAAGATGAGGACAGGCCGTCCAAGAGGTGGTCAGGCGATGGCTACAGCAGGACACATCAATCTACCGCCATTGGTTTATCAAGACAGTTCGGTGCTCGAATTTTTCCATGTCAGTTGACGATTTGCACGATTACACTAAATGATTTGCTGAGAATGAACCGAGAGAGTATCATCATTAATCTGTGAATATATTTCCGCAAGGTGTCACGCTACAGCACATAAAAACGTCGTTTCCCTCTCCATTTTTCTTTCTACTTTTCAGCCACACTACGTAGATATATGTGTATTTCACGGCTAAGTTAGAAATGTGGATAATGTTGACATTAGCCTGAAGGGTGTAGTTAACGTCATTTGACAAGTAGGGTGAGAGTTGAATTGGATAAAGCGATTTATTTTTTGGTGTAATTCAAATTAAGTAACCTAATTAGGTCATGTAATTACAATTACTAAGCCATTGTAACTACATTACGCAACATATATATCACCGGTATAATATCTAGGAGGAAGTGTATATCTTCTCTCGCTGTCGCTGTGGGAGATAGCTATATATTTGAGGAGAGAGAGGAGAACGGGAGAGAGGAAGAAGAATGGGAGAGAGGAAGGAGAATGTGTGTGTGAGAGCAAGGGAGGAGAATGTGTGTGTGTGTGTGTGTGTGAGAGAGGGCGAGAGAAGTGCTTTAATTTCAATATAATATTCATGCATACTTATTGACGTCTTTACGATTTTGGAGGCTCGGGGCCCAACATAACTTGGGACCACTACTATTTATACGTATTAACCCGTTGCATTTATATGAAGTTAATTACGACTTTCTCGTTCGATTTCCTTGAAATTGGCCACTCCTTCGATAAAAATGTACAGAACAAAACATGCGCTATTCCTCTGGATCTACAATTTTGTTTGAAGACTTTTTTGCTATAAGTGATATTTAACGAGATATAAAGAAATGTTTTTTTTGTCACCAGTAAAGTGGCACTCCCGATTAGGCTACGTGAACTATTTATATCATTTTCTTAATTTATGTGCTCTTATGTCCTAAATACCAAATTTCACGCGCATCCGCCCTACGGCAGTTCCGCAGATGCCGACGGACGGACACGACGTAACCATAAGGCGTTCTTTGTTTACTTTTTGTAAATAACGCCTAAAAAATCGATAAAAAGGTATTAAAAGCCGAATTTTTACAAAATAATCTGTTTTCGTTGACATATTTTCGCCTTACGAACCATTTCTGTTAGTTGAATATGTGTAATAAGAAATACATAATTTTTAATTTTTTAAATAGGTGTCAACGTTTTGATGTTATCTTCCAACGTGTTAAAAAAAGCCGAGCGAAACGGAGACGCGGGAGTCGTGTCACCTAACTTCCGATTTCAACTCGATTCCAGTCCACGGAAGCATTGGTGTCTTCCAATTCGGCCCGTAGAAAGCTGCTCATCCCTGTTACAGAACATGGCCTGGGCGCATATAAGATCTTCATTTTAAACGGTCGAAACAGATCGTGTCATTTTAAATTTTAATTGCAAATATAAAATATTGCTCCGAGCTCAAGAATAAAGTTTTGCCTCTACCTTCACGATTTATACCAACATTTCTTTTGCTACGAATGAAGTAGAAAATACATTTAGGTAATCACAATGTCTTTATGAATGTACTTAGAAATTTAATGCTTCGTTATGGCTTTATTGATGTCCTGTTACAAACTCATTTATCCTTTATATTATTGGTAAAAGAAGAAGCTTGCGCAAGCGAAAGCCCTTCAGCTCATTTCGTGAAGACCAAATATTGAAGAAAGGCCGAAAGAAACAACCGGTACGAACTCATTTCAAATCCATCAGATTAATTTCAACGAGTCGCATTTCTAAGATGAGAAGCCTACTATTTCGGGTGTTACACGAAAAGATCACGAAAATCGAAAACTTGGGCGTGGCTTTTCAACGAAGTGGCAAGGGTCCACCGTTGCAGCTCCTCCACCCGGCTCTGTAGGTACGAGGGAGAGAAGGACGCTCTCCCATTCCGTGACCTCTCATCCTTTATCGAGCGGTGGGTCTGCCGAGTAGAGTGCAGGAGGAGTGGGAGGAGATAGAGAGGGAGGGAGAGAGAGAGAGAGAGAGAGAGAGAGAGAGAGGAGGAGGGAGCTAAAGGAGGACGGCCCAGCATCACCCCATGGGTCAATATGGACGGCGGCGGCGCACGGCGAGGAACGCGGAGGGAGGCGAAGGGAGGAGCGATCACGCGGAGCAGCAGGGAAGACACACTGCCGCCGCCCCCTCCCCCCTCTTCTTCCCCTCCTCCTCCTCTCGCCACACTCCGTCGCCATGGCCACTGGTCCGATTGGACGGTATGTAGAATCTCGCCCCTGCGCCGTCGTTTCTCTACGTTACGCGGCACCGGCTTTACTTTATTATTTAATTTTAGAATGAGGAGTGTGCGATAGAGTTTGATCGAATGGCAAATGAGATTCAGTCACTGGTAGCTCAATATTACCCGATAAGGCAGTGGTTCCCAAACTGTGCCTCAGCACACTGATGTGCCGCAGTAGATTTCTAGGGATGCCGCGAAAAACCTTGTTTAGTTCATAAATCAACGATTTTCATGTGTTGGTGGGCAATTAGGACAATAATGTTTCTTCTAATAAATTGATTGTGTAGTAGCATCAACAAATGGATGCGTCCAAAGGTTGTAATACCCGTATCTAAAATATACAAAGCTTGTTACAAGGCTGGGGTGCCGCGAAATCCTCTCTATCTTTGAAAGTGTGCCGCGGCTCAAAAGAGTTGGGGAACCACTGCGATTGGGTATTGAAGTTTTACTGTCGTGTCAAGATTTAACCTTAAATCTTTTAAATACAAACTGAAATTTCGATGGACGTCTACGAGATAGATATAATCGAAATCGGTCGGTCGTTCGTTAACTGGAGCAATGCTAAGAATGACGAGAGGAGAAAATGGCTCGGCGAAATGGACGAAATACTCATATAATGAAAATGAGAGACTGCGAAGCATCGTTCCGAAACAAGATGGCGGCGGCTCGCATGCGATGGGAAGAGCCGCATTACAAAAAGGAATCGTGCAGGAGGAGTGGCTCTGCGGGGTAGAGGTGATGAGAAAGCGAGTAAGGGAGAGATATCGAGTGGAGCAGTCTTCACTCGAAACTAACTACATATCCCACCGACGACGTTAATAACCGCTCTGCAATGAGAAACTGCCATTAATTTCAAGTGAGAGGTGCACCCGATCCCGTGACGCAGCGCATCATACGCGAGAGCAACCATCGTCGAATGAGAAATCCGCTCGCCATGGGAAATCGATTTTTTTCCGGCGAATCCTCCTCGGCGAGCCATCGCCGGCAGATAACCGAAGGCGACGTTCGATTCGAAATAAGGGCAGATGGAGCGGCGGTCGCGCAACGCCATAGACGCTCTTGTGTTCGCATTAGGGCGCACGCGCGGGGATCGGGAGAGAAGAAGAGAAGGGAAGAGAGGATGGTGGCGAAATAAGAGGCGATAGAGGAACGAAGGAGAAAGAAAGGAGACGAGAAGATGCCGCCGTTCTCGGTTACTCGGAATCGAATCGAACCGACGATGGCGAAGGCGGAGTTTCGTGGAAGCAGGAGGAGAGAGGGAGGGAAGGGACAGGGAGAGAGGGAGGGAGGGAGAGGAAGGAAGGAGGAGGAAGGGATGGGGAGCAAGGAAGGGAGAGGAAGGGAGAGGGAGGAAGGGAGAGGGAGGACGAGATTGGAAAAAGAGAACACAATTTTTAATTAAAATGAAGTTTCGGACAAATTGATGCGTGAATCGGTTCAGATTTATTTATGCTAGCATAAATATGTTTGAACGATTGGTAAAAAAAAGTTGAAGCGGGTTAGGGAAATGGAAGGGAACCGCGGGGGAGCAAAGATGGAGGTGTGGGGTAGATGGGGTGGTGGAGGGACGAGGGGGTGGTGGAGGGTAGGGGAGGTGGTGGAGGGTAGAGGGAGCGGTGGAGGGCAGAGGGGGCGGTGGAGGGCAGAGGGGGTGGTGGAGGGCAGAGGGGGCGGTGGAGGGCTGAGGGGGCGGTGGAGGGCAGAGGGGGCGGTGGAGGGCTGAAGGGGCGGTGGAGGGCTGAGGGGGCGGTGGAGGGCAGAGGGGGCGGTGGAGGGTAGAGGGGGCGGTGGAGGGCAGAGGGGGCGGTGGAGGGCTGAAGGGGCGGTGGAGGGCTGAGGGGGCGGTGGAGGGCAGAGGGGGCGGTGGAGGGCTGAAGGGGCGGTGGAGGGCTGACAGGGCGGTGGAGGGCAGAGGAGTTGGTGGAGGGTAGAGGGGAGGGGGGAGAGGGGGTGGTGGATTGTAGAGGGGGAGGGGGAGGGTTTGCGGGAGGGGGATGACGACGTATCGTGTCGAAAACATTCGGCGTCGATGGTTGCCATGGCGAAAAGAGGAAATAAGAGGGATAGAAATTTCCGAGGGGTAAGGCGGGCAAGCAGCGGAATAGGACGGAGCTGCAAAGAGGAAGGCGAGGAAGAGATTGTTCGTGTGTGTGTGTGTGGTAAGGGCCATGGAAAACTCCATGAGGCTTCGTACAAATTTGAGCCCATTAGTAGATCTTACAAATTAGGATTCTTAGAAGTTTACGAAATGAGAAACTCTCGTCTTCATGTTAGTCACCTTTAGAAGTAAATATATTAACGTAAACCAAGTTTCAGCATTTAAAATCACTTTTCTCGAAATCAGTAACCGAAGTGCAAGTAACTTTTAAGAATCGTGCGTTTGAAAAGAACACTACGAAATTGAAACAAGTAATTTTTATTTGAAAATATCATTGACGTATGCTCGCTTTGAATAAACTCAATGTGGGAAATAGATTTAAGAAATTACGATAGCAGATTTCATTAATTATCACACAGTGGACATTTCCCGAGATATTGATTTGTTGTTGAGCATCAACCATTCGTTAATAGTTGTTCTATACAGTCGAAGGCTGCTGCGCGTCAAACAGACTCTCCGTTTGAAACTTTTCACACAAAATAAGTTAACAAACTTAAATCGAAGATTTCTAAGCTTTGAAAGGAGGAGAACAAGATCCGATTCATCGCTCTCGCACGGTTATATCGTCTCAAATACGGTCACTGACGTTCGTTAACAGCGTAACGTCCTCACATCGATGAAAACGTCTTCCACTCGAAAGAAACGAAGGAATTCAAACACCGAATCCAGCAATAGTAATCTCGCCGCCGTATGTTCGGTGCCCGGGAGAGAGAGAGAGGAAGAACCCACGCTACTCACCAGCGAATAAGAAGCGAAGATGGATTCGGCCGCAGACGGCTTCTTCACGGGGCCATCGGGACTGGATGAGAGCGACGGATCATCAACCGGGGAATCCCACGAGGGAACAGGGAGAGACCCCACTTCTTCCTCCGGAGGCACCTGCCCTCCCGCACACCTGTCCCCCGGCACGTGTCTCCCCTAATAACACCCTCCGCACTATCTATCTCCCCTCTGGCGCACCCGTCTCGGCCGCAGATGACTGGCCTAAGAGCGAGCCACAGTTTCCCGCGACGGAGGAGGCAGCGGCGTTCGATAGCCGCTTTCACGAGAGGATGGAAAGAGAGAGAGAGGAAGGGGGGAGAGAGGAAGGGGGAAGAGAGAGGGGGAGAGTTAGCTCCGAGCACGCAACGGCGAAAGAGAAGCGAGCTGTTCCCCGTTCGACCGCGGTGACATCTGCCTAGCGCCACGCCTTTCGGAGTGGGAAAATGGACCGAGTGATTCTTCTGCATCGTCCCCGAAAGGGAACTCCTCCGACGCACCCCGGTTCGATTCCTTCCGTCCGTAGGATGGTCCCTTGCCGAGTGAAATGGAGAGAGTCCCATTCGACTCTCTTCTGCGTCATCGTGATGGAAGATCGCCTCGTCCCCTCGATTTAGTTTCTTTTGAGGACCTCTTTTTTGAGTTTCGATCTGTCGCAGAAACAAATTCCGGGGATGGTGTAGATTATGCGGGGGTAGAGGAGGAGGGGAAATTTTGGGAGCCAGAAGGGGAGAGGCGCATGCGCCGTGATCCATTGGCGCTCGGATGCGATGCGACGCCATACAATTAACGTAGGCGGATTTTTAGAATGTTTGATCTCTCTTCTTCCGTTTTCGCCATCGAAACTATTTTATGCTATTCTTCCATATTCTGAAGTAAGTATCGAAACAAAACCCCGATGAAAAAATAAAAAAAGACCGAATGACATTTGAATTACTGCGAAAGTGAGATGAAATTTGTGTGCTCTGTCGGATCTTAAGCCCTCCGTCAAAACTGCCTTTTGACGTCAAGTAATCGTTGGATATGCATCACTACGCCGCTTTGTCGGATTTTTAATAGTCCGCGACTTTTATTGCGAGAGGATTTACTCATCAAGTTAATCATTAACGAATGTAGAAGACAGCGTCGAGATGCGCGATCATCGGCGCGGCATCGCCCACCCCCAGGAAGGTTCGGAAGAAAACTAATCGGAGGCAAAGGGACGACATAATTGTCTCCGAGTCTCGAAGCACGTAGTACATATCTCCACGGAATTGCGTGACCATTGCGTCCGCAGAATGCGTCCACTCGACTCTCATCTCCCCCTCCGCGAGGGGAGGCGATGTTGCGAAATAAGGACGAGGCGCGGAGAATAGGGAGAGGTGGGAAAGATCTCATTCCCCACGGGCCCGATCCGCCACCCTCCTGCTACTCTTTCGCCCCATTTCGCAAGCGCATCTCTCGAGCTTAGGCAAGTCCATTCCCTCCCCCTTCCCCTTTCTCCCTCCCCCCTCTTCACCCTTCCACGGGTTCGCGGTTTCCCAAACTGAGACTCTGTCGTGCTTGCATAAGGATTCCCCGCGGCCCCATATTAGTCCAGCGACAGCTCTTTTCCTATCGTGGATAGCGGTTGCGGAGAGAAGTAGGAGGATGTAAAGGGGGAGGGAGAAAAATGGGGAGGGAGAGAAAGGGGGGGGGAGAGAAAGGGGGAGGGAGAGAAAGGGGGAGGGAGAGAAAGGGGGAGGGAGAGAAAGGGGGAGGGAGAGAAGGGGGGAGGGAGAGAAAGGTGGAGGGAGAGAAAGGGGGAGGGAGGGAAAGGGGGAGGGAGGGAAAGGGGGAGGGAGGGAAAGAGGGAGGGAAGGAAAGGGGGAGGGAGGGAAAGGGGGAGGGAGGGAAAGGGGGAGGGAGGGAAAGGGGGAGGGAGGGAAAGGGGGAGGGAGAGAAGGGGGGAGGGAGAGAAGGGGGGAGGGAGAGAAGGGGGGAGGGAGAGAAGGGGGGAGGGAGAGAAAGGGGGAGGGAGAGAAAGGGGGGGTGAAAGGGGGAGGGAGAGAAAGGGGGGGTGAAAGGGGGAGGGAGGGAAAGAGGGAGGGAGGGAAAGGGGGAGGGAGGGAAAGGGGGAGGGAGGGAAAGGGGGAGGGAGGGAAAGGGGGAGGGAGGGAAAGGGGGAGGGAGAAAAAGGGGGAGGGAGAAAAAGGGGGAGGGAGAAAAAGGGGGAGGGAGAAAAAGGGGGAGGGAGAAAAAGGGGGAGGGAGAGAAAGGGGGAGGGAGATAAAGGGGGAGGGAGAGAAAGGGGGAGGGAGAGAAAGGGGGAGGGAGAGAAAAGGGTAGGGAGGAAAGGAGAGGGGAGAAAAAGGGGGAGGGAGGGAAAGGGGGAGGGAGGGAAAAGGGGAGGGAGGGAAAAGGGGAGGGAGGGAAAAGGGGAGGGAGGGAAAAGGGGAGGGAGGAAGTAAATGGGGGATGTAAGGAGAGAGGGGTTGAGGGAGAGGGAGATGGAGGGAGAGGAATGAAGGGGAGAGGATGAAAGGGGAAGGGGAGAGAGGGATTGAGCGGGAGAGGGGTTGGAAGAATAGGGTGATGGAGGGAGATGAGATGAGGTGGTGAAGGGGGAGGGGAGTGAAGGGGGAGGGAGGGGGAGTGAAGGGGGAGGGAGAGGGAGTGAAGGGAAGGGGGTAGGAGGGAGATGGAGGCCTCAGACTCTTGTGTCGCGCTTCTCAGAGCTGTAAATAATGATAGGAATGGGCGCAGCCGGCTCGCCGTGACCATAGGCGAAGAGGAGGTCGTGTCACGCGCTGGCGGGCATTCCGATGCAAATGCGAGAAACGAGCTGCTCACAGACAGCTGAAGGTAGCGGGGCGAGCGAGAAGCGATGAATATCGATGACGCAATAATGCGTCTCGTTCGGATCGAAAGCGGTAAATGAATCAGTGCCGAATACTTTTAAATCGGCCGCTTTGAAATGACGCGCAGAAAGCGACGGGAAGACCTGGAATGAGGGACTCGAAATATCCGTCCAAGGAGGAGAGCTATTAGACGATTGTAATAGATTCGAAAAAGCCCTTTTTGCGGCACAGGAGGCGATTAGCGGATATAATGGCGCAAAAATAACACGATAAATGCTCGAAATAAATTAATGAGATGATGGGAAAAAATGTTTTATCTTTATTTTAATTGAACACCCTGATTCCAATTTCGTAAACTTTTGGAGTCATTGATTTTCTTGACCAAATTATCTTTTTTCTTCATTTTGATGCTGGTTTCCAAAGGAAACATGAAATGGTGGTGTCTGCGTGTGTGTGTGTGTGTCTCCCACTAACAACTATTGCATCACTAAACGATTTTCATGAAACCTGGTGTGAGGCTCGTGCTGCCATAGCCCACCTCCGAGCTATATTTTATTTGGCGAAGATTGAAGTCCCGGGTTCGATTCCAGGAACTTTTTTCCCCATTTGTGTTACATAGGAAATCTCAAATCCATCGTGAAAGAGATGTTTTTTAATACATTAAAATATCTTAAAATTGTGATTTGGGAGCGAGGTTTGAACTGTTTTAAGGGTAAAAGAATGTAGATTCTAATTCTTATCACCAAATTTTGATAAATGACAGTATTCTCTTGATTTTCTACTAAATGATAGCGTTTTTGCGCTTTAAATCGCAGTATTTCCATGGAGACGATTACTACCGAACTTGGCTTGAGCATATACGAGTGAACAAATGGGCTATTACCAACTTTTACATTAATTTCGCTTTATCATCATCATAGGTAGTCTGTCCGTAGACAGGTCCGTGATTATTCTTGGTTAAACCTGGTTCTCCATATACTCCTATTTTCCACTGTCCTCTTCATATCTTCATAACTCTCTTTCCCTTTCAAATCGTCTATCAGCTGAAACCTTTTCCTACATCTTTCCCTTTTCCCATCTAGTTTTCCTTCTAACACGTCTTTAATCATACTCTCTCTCCTCAGGTAATGTCCAACCCAGTTAGCCTTCCTCTTTCTGATAGTCTGTATAATCATTCGCTTCTCTCCTATTCTTCGTAGCACTTCATCGTTTTTCATCCTATCTGTCCATTTTATCTTCAGCATTCTCCTCCAAGTCCACATTTCAAAGCTCTCCAAATATTTGTTGTCATTTTTCCTTAGCGTCCATGTTTCTGCCCCATACAATGCTATACTCCATACGTAGCATTTTATGAACTTCTTGCGGATATATTCCCTGTAAGTAGTTGTTTCTTTCTCCTGAAAGCCGCATTTGCTTTTCCTATTCTAGTTCTGATCTCATCCGTACATTTTGCTTCTCGTGTTAAGATGCTTCCAAGGTATTTATATTCTGAAACTTGTTCAGATTCTCGTCTTTACCCGATATTCGAATGACCTTGAATTTTTCTGTATTTATTTCCATACCGTATTTTCTACCTGTTATCACTAGTCTATTTATCATTTTTGTAGCTCCTCTTCTTTTCTTGCTAGAAGTACTCGAACATCAGCGTATTTCACTGTTCTTATAATCCTTCCTCCAATTTTGAAATCCCCTGTTCCTTCTAAAGCTTCTTGCATTAGACTTTCTCCATATATATTGAATAGGGTTGGCGATAGGCAGCAGCCTTGTCTTACTCCTCTACCGATATTTATTCCGCAGGTGTCCACATTCTCAAACCTAACCTTTACAACTTGATTCACATATAGATTCCTAATCAGTCTCCTGTCTTTCCAGTCTACACCTATATCCTTTAATATCTTCATCAACTTTACCCAATTTACTCTATCAAAGGTCTTCTGCCAGTCTACGAAACATGCGCAGATATCTTGACTATACTCTATTGCCCTTTCTGATATGATTCTAACTACTCCTATAGCATCTCTAGTTCCTCGTCTTTTTCTGAAACCGAATTCATCTTCTCCTAGTATTTCTTCTGCCTTTTTCTCCAGCCTTTTATTAAGAATCCTCGTGATGATCTTCGATGTGTGCGACAGAAGGCTTTATATATATATATATATATATATATATATATATATATATATAGCGGTTGCGGAGAGAAGTAGGAGGATGTAAAGGGGGAGGGAGAAAAATGAGGAGGGAGAGAAAGGGGGGGGGTATATATACAGGGTGTCCGGTGACTTTATGTCATAACTTCGGGATCTTATAATGTCGGTGAACTTGAATAAAAGTACGTCGAGCTGGTGTTCTTCTTTGTGGAAATCGTCGTCAATATTCGTAAACGGCAGAAACGGAGTTTCCATTGTAAAACCCGTACACGAAGTACATATCCGCATCCTCTTAATTTGAAAATGTAAACGGCATTATTAAAATGTAATGATACCACACGTGTCACAGCGCACTACACTGAACGTTAGCTTACGTTCTACTGACATGCTGCCTGCGAGCTTGCAAATTACGTCCACGTTTGTTGTGCAAGCGTCATGCTTCTCACTGTTGTAACAATGGATTAAGTATCAATGTAAACGGATGATTAAATAATACATTTTTCAACAATTAAAAATGTATACGAATAATTATTTAAACAATGTATTTTTCAGCCATTGACTTGTACAAATCAAAGGACGAGATAAATTCAATTGCCCGTAGCTCTGTAACAAATGAGAATCGGACCCATGATCATATGACATTGTTTACTCAAAATCACTTAAGGAATAAGATCCCGAAGTTATGACATAATGTCACCGGACACCCTGTTTGTGTATATATATATATATATATATATATATATATATATATATATATATATATGTATGTATGTATGTTTTGGACCCCGTCTAATCTGAAAAAACCCAAGGCTTCTTGCGGGTTTCGAACAAACTCAACTCACCATCGCGTTAAACGAGTGATTTAGTCCCCTCGGCCACCAGATCCTTGAATTGGCAATGCAATAAATGCGTATTTGATTCACGTGAAAACTGTTTGCCCTATGAGATTCATTAAGAATTACGTCTATAAAATCAAGGGGCATGTAAGCTTTTGATGAATTTTAATATTACTATTAAATCCTTATTGTTCCTCTTATAATATTGCCTTATGCATGCATTTATTGTTATTTTAAGCACATCGTATTGCAATACTATTAATAATCATTAATGCGATCTTCTCGGAATAGTTCACATTGAAAATTCATTTGAACACTACTTTAGATGACTATATTTATATAGTTTGTGTCATGAACATAATTTTATCCTTTGGAACTATGTACTTTGCTTATTTTTTACTTTGGATGAAATCTTTTCTAATTATAGACCTCTAAGACCAGTTGTTCTTGCATTTCTGTAAAAGCCCTCACATTTAAGTATCGTATTCCTTTTTTTCAGTATTTAACATAGGTAATACGGTCGTAAAGGATGTTAATTTGAACAAATTTAAATAAAACATTTTGAAGTGTTGTGTTGTAGTTTAGCAATTCATCAGCTAACTATACTTACACAGTGGTTTTATATGGATGGTTGATGTGACGTTAGGAAAAGAACAATTTATTATTGTTGTAATTTAAGTTAGGTAAAATATGAGATATTCAAGTTTCACTCCTACTAGTATCTAAAGCTGAATTACTCTGAACTAGCAGTATGTTTTCGTTAATTTTAAGCAATATGAATGTATAAGTCAGAATTTTCATTAAGGAAACAAAAGATATTATCAAACTTCTTACTATTTATATACCAAACATTCCTATGTTTGTCACTGAGTTCTCTACTTCTGT
Source organism: Tanypteryx hageni (assembly GCA_028673005.1). Taxonomy (NCBI): domain Eukaryota; kingdom Metazoa; phylum Arthropoda; class Insecta; order Odonata; family Petaluridae; genus Tanypteryx; species Tanypteryx hageni. Next base: position 113,034,275 of record CM054117.1, on the reverse strand, counting down.
CTGCCATTCTCACAACTGTAAAAATATTAAACTTTAAATAGAGAGACCCCCACATCACTAAACAGCTGGTAGACACTTTTGAAACTTTTTACGCCCATGCAAGCAGAAAGGTTATCATAATTATATTATAGAGTTAATTCTTATTAAAGTATTAACTATATAAAAGTTGGTTATAAAAATTAATTTTTATATCTTCACTTATTTTCTTTTCTACTCGACTACATAAATATTAGCGTATAAAGAGTAACATTTATTAAATTCGTTTATTTAAAAAATACATGCAAAATATAATGTCAAAAAGAGATTTTGACATTTTTTTAGTATTTTAAACTTGATGGTATATTAATTTGTTTTCCAATTTTTCTCTATCATCGATAAACTATGTATGAATTACAAACGGTATATATGGTATGAGAATTCCTTGGAAAGACTAACACATACTGAAGCATTTCCAATCAAAATAAGTAATCAATTCGGGACGTCAAGTTTGGAAATCCAGCCTGCATTGCTTTTGGTTTGGACTTCTTGTTTAGACCTTTAAACCGAATTTCCGATAACCCGAGGAGGATATTATTTTGCTCTTATATTGAAGTTCTCCTCTCTATATGCCCAGTTCTGTCGCTGCAAGTTTGTTAAGGGCATTCTAAAATAAATATCGGTGTATTTTAAATTTGATCTAGTCAAATATACTGTTTGTTTCATATAAATTTTAAATATATACTCTTGCGAGCAAAATGTAAACAAATGCCATGTAACTACGTTCGGCTGTTTCATGGCAACAGTAGATAACATAGATGATCGATAGGGTGAGCCCGAGGATTTTGTTGAGTCTCTATCATTTTAGGAATACCATTTCATGCTCTAAGTTATTTACTATCTCTTATAAATGTCGAAACTTTCAGTTTGTTCCTACAAAAATTGGTTCCAAACAATAAACTTCGGTAAGAGATACAATGCGAACGCCTTCAGTTTCTCTTGAAATCGAAAGTAGTTGGAGTAATATTTTCAGCATTTCTGGAGAATGTTAGTAATTCGATGAACTTCTGCCAAAGAAAGAAGGTAAGAAATTCTGAAAAATAAACTTTGTAAATAATCTTAGAAATTTAGGTTATGTATTAAATCAAAACTTCAAAATATCCTAAATTTATTGCTCATTCCCCCTTAAAAAGAAAATTCTGCACAATTGTGGTATGGGAGAATGTTTTTCTCGCTGTCAGCGTGATTTTTCTATTCTCCGAAGGATCGAATTTAGATCTCGTATTTTCGTAGGGAATGGATTCGGGAGGATATGGAAGGATTGGCGCGATTGGTTCGTCCAAGGAGGACCTCCTTCGCCGATGTAAGGGAGACGTAGCGTGCGCAGAATATGAAACCGAACGAGGACTGTGAAAGTCGGTGACACGGAATGTGGCCCGCGGATTTCGTGCAGTGCTTTCATGCGGCCTACACAACGACTTTAGTTTAGCCAGATCGTGGCGGTTACTTAGAACCATCAAATTATTTGACGCCTTTGTCAGCTGCCATGTTGCAAGAGAAATCAAAACGTGGGTTTTAGATTCATATTTCTAAACCAATAAAGACAAGTTGACTCACATTTGATGACAATTTGAAGTAAGGCCGCTTTAGAGGTTGGTGAGAGGGGAGGCCCGGCGCAAAGCGCGGGCAACGGTGGCGCCGCGGCGTGGCGAGAGATTGAAGGACTGGCGGATGCGACGAAAGATGGACCGCTCCCTTCCTCCTCCGAAAAGTGCAGAAAACGGTTTGGAGAAGAGCCCTGGGAGCGTGTGTCGCACTCTCTCAATCCCAGTGCCACCTGCAACGAGTAAAGACAAGAACTAAAATTTCGAGGTAGCGCATTTACCCGAATCCAAGACGATGTTTTTTTTCGAATTTCGGCTTTCGAAAATGGGGGTCGTCTTAAATTCTGGTATAAAGTAGGGTTACGCATTTATCGAAGTTTTTTGTACATATGAGACATATGGTAAAATAATTATATCCATTAAAACTTTTCATTGAAAACTAACGATTTAAATGAATACAGTATTATTCTTTAAAAATGGAATTTAAAAAATGATTTTCTTTATCAAACAAAAATTTGTAACAAACCTTTTCAATGAGCGGGCTACACCTATACCTGAATACGTGTTTTCGAAATATACGACAATATAAATGACGTGTTATTTAACGAACTAAAGATCTTTTGAATTTTATTTTTGAACGACCACGTTCAGTAAACAATTATTGCACGATAGATTCACTAAAGCAAACTAAATTTTCCTTGTCTATAGGCGAATATCATTTAGCAGATGTCAAAAAAATGACGGCGAAATTAACCGGGATATATATATATATATATATATATATATATATATATATATATATATATATATATATATATATATATTCATTCATTCATTCGTGTTCTGTCTTACGACAGGTCCTACCAATTAATTAATTAATTGGTTTTTGACTAGGGAATATACATACACGGTGTGGTGGTTTCCCGTTGCCTTCCACACCGAACACACACACAGAAGGGAGGAGGGAAACCCGGTGCCGGCATTTGCCTGCTCTTGCGAAGAACACCAGGGGGGCCAACGGCTTAACGTCCCTTCCGAAGGACGGAACAGCTGATTTTTGCGCGGTCTCCTCAAACCACGCGAACAGGGGGCCGGATGACCTTGAGAAAAAATCCTACTCGCGCAGGATTCGTACCCGATGACTTTTTCAAGCATCGGGCGAGTAGCAGCCAGCGTCCTAACCACTACACCACCGGCGCCCCATATATATATATATATATATATATTTATATAAATCATAGGTAGTCTGTCCGTAGACTGGTCCGTGATTATTCATGGTTAAACCTGGTTCTCCATATATACTCCTATTTTCTGCTGTCCTATTCATATCTTGATAATTCTCTTTCCCTTTCAAATCGTCTATCAGCTGAAACCTTTTCCTACCTCTTTCCCCTTTTCCATCTAGTTTTCCGTATAACACATCTTTAATCACACTCTCTCTCAGCAGGTAATGTCCAACCCATTTTGCCATCATCTTTCTAATGTCTGTGTAATCATTCGCTTCTCTCCTACTCTTCGTGTTTCATCCTATCGGTCCATTTTATCTTCAGCATTCTCCTCCAAGTCCACATTTCATATATATATATATATATATATATATATATATATATGGATAACTTAAGAAAAAGGAAAGGTAGTGATGAGGTTGGCAACACGGTGTTGAAGGAAGCCCAACGGACACTTACCAAGTTGGCAGGCTGCTGGGGGCGTCGAAGAGACAAAAAACACGTAAGCCTTTCGGGCATATGCCCTTCATCAACGACGGAGATTGAATAACAGAAAGTGACACACTGGGCGGGGAATGACAGGGTGATGTGAGCAGGTTGATGATTGGAAGACGCGGGGAGTGGGAATGGTGGATAGCCAATAAGTAGGGAGTGTGGTAAGGTAAAGCTCGAATAGCTACAACGTAAATATAGGAGACATTATAAGAGGGTCAATAGGGCTAGCGGAGGTTAAGGCCAGGGGAGGAGAAAGAGTCAAGAAGATGTATATGGGCTAGTTCCCAATGTCGGAGAAGGGGAGCAGGGGTGTCATTGGGTAAGGCTCCAATAACCCTTACATTGTAACAACTATATATATATATATATATATATATATATATATATATATATATATATATATATATATATATATATATATATATATATATATTTATCTATATAAATATGTAATTACTTACGGAAGAGGAAAGGTAAATGGGATAAATGGTTGCCAACAAGTTGATGGGATAATGAATCCCAGTGAATACTCACAAAAAATGACTTTCGGTTGGCGAGATGCTGGGGGTGTCGAAGTGACACACGTAAAACACAAAAAAAAACAAAAAACACGGAAGCTTTCGGGGGTGATCTCTTTGTCAGCACAAAAGAGAGAAAACCGATGGCAGGGACACTGAGTAAGGACATGGGGTGGAAGGGTAGTGCGGAAATGACGGGGAGTGGCCGAAAAGGAGTGAAATGCTATCGAAGGTTGAGGCCATGGGAAGTGAAGGACTTTAAAAGATGGAATGCCACTCACCGTGAAGCAATCATTAAATTTTATGTTGCGATTGTCCTCATGAACGTCTACAGGTAGCGATCGTTTAAGAACGATGCTGTTGCGGTGTCCGTTCATGCGGATGTTGAGGGGATTGCTGGTGAGGCCAACATAAAATTCGGGACATTGGGTGCATCTCAGGAGGTAAATGATATTGCCGGTCGTGCAGTTGGTAGGAGAGGTAATGGGGTAGGTGATGTTAGTTGAGGGGATGGAGAAGGAAATGCAGGGGTGGTTATTTGAGCATGTGAGACATCGGGGACTACCACTGGTGAGATCTGGCAGGGTGCAGGGGAGTGGGTGCTGGGGGTTCTTTTTACTTTCTCCATAGGTAGTATAGGGTCAAGTATTGTTTTCATGAAAAAAATCGACTTCCAGATTTTAACGGAAACACACGTTTTGAGGTCCCCTGAACACGTTTTGACCAATTTCTCGATGTTCTCTGTGTGTGTGTATGTGACAGTTTTATTGTGGGAGCTCTAAATCAAAAACTATTAATCAGGTCAACGCGAAATTTTATATTTAACATTTTTATGAAAGAACAGATTAGTTTTTGGTATAAATAAGTCAACCGGAAGTCGGTGTTTACTCTTGTCACATATCAGTTATTTTGAAATATTTGCTTTAATACTTGATAAGTGTAAAAATGAATTGGAATAAAAGCTGTAGGAAATTTAATTTTCTACAACCTTTGTTTGAAACATTTCCCCATTGTTTAAGAGATATCTTATATTTTTAGCTGCCACCACCACGTCACCTACCGACGACTATTGTAAACAATTGATGCTTAGTTACGTCTTAGTAAAGCTCCTTTTTTGTTCTTAATTGTTGGAGCTTTGTGGCTATATCCAATATCAGAAGACTATGGTTTGAGTTTAATTGTTCTTTGTAAAGTAAATTTTTCTCGCAGTTTCTTAAAATATTTATTATTATGTAACCTACTTGGAATTTTTAGAAATATTACAGGTATGGAGAAAGTCATGTGGTGACCACATCCAATTTTTTCCATAAAATGTTTGCCAGATTAGGGGTCGGTGGAAGGAGAGGATCGGCGGTGTAGAAAATGGAACTTGGTGGGAGGAGGGTGAGGATAGAGTGGGCGGAATTTAGGATATTCCTCAAAATATCATGTATGTAGGGGAAAAAAGGTGGTTAGGGTGAGTTGGGGGGTGGAATCGGCGATGGCGTGGGTATTGGGGTGGGAGTTAGGGGAAGTGAATGCGACTGCCCGCCAGATTTGGTCCCGGATCAGATACGGCGCGTACCCGCGCTGAATAAATGCATGTTCGAGGTCTGTGCAGATTCTCCGTCCTCAGCGGAGATTTTGGTGTGGAGGGGATGGGAGCAATCGAAGTGGAGGTACTGAAGGCGGTTGGAGTGCTTGAGGTGCACGCTGGCGTGAATTCTGTTTTCCCGGATGGAGAGATCGGTATCCAGGAAGGTGATGTTGGAAGGAGAGGAGTGGTGGGTGAAGAAAAGGGTGGGGTGGGAAGAGAAGCGTTGTAGAATATTTGTATATCACCTTCCTGGAAACAAGTTGTTGGGATAAGGATGCCCAGTGAGCACTCACCAATAAGATGACTTCCTGTAGGCGAGTTGCTGGGGGTGTCGAAGTGACACACGTAAAACAAACACAGAAACAAAAAACACGGAAGGTTTCGGGGGTGATCCCTTCGTCAGCACAGGAGAAAGACAACTGATGACAGTGGCACTGGGTGGAGACATGGGGGAGGAAGGGTAGTGCGGAAAAGTCGGGGATTGGAGGTTAGGGAGGAGGTTGGGTAATGGCAGAAAAGGAGTGAAATGCTAGCGAAGGTTGACGCCAGGGGGAGTGAAGGAGTTTAGAACATGGATATGTGCAAGCTCCTACTGACGGACTAGGGAGCCAGCATTATCGGGGAGAGCGCGAATGGCCATCACTGTGAAGCAATCATTAAATTTTAGGTTGTGACTGCACCACCTGCAATATCATTTACCTCCTAAGATGCACCCAATGTCCCGCTTATTATGTTGGCCTCACCAGAAGTCCCCTCAATATCCGCATGAACGGCCACCACAACAGCGTCATTCTTTAAAGACCGCTGCCTGTGGCCGTTCATGCGAACAGTCACAACAAAAAATTTAATGAATCATCATATCATATCATACATATTATGAAAACATAATCTCCTGCTGCTGCTGCTCCAAGCGCGCATCACAGAACTGGAGAGGATTGTGGCGAAGCTCTTCTCTAAGGTTGCGGGGTTGGATGCTGCTCCCAAGGGAGGTGAAGATGCGGGGACCTCTGAGGCGCCCCGCCGTACCAAGGTGGTACCTCGAGCTAGCTCGAGAGCAAATGCTGGCCGGGTTGTGGATGAGAGAGCCGTAGTCGACACTATCCCGGAAAGGGTGGTTTCAGCTCAGGGGCCCGACGGGTGGATGGTGTCTACCCGAGGGCGTGGGGGAGTAGGGCGGTCATGGCGGGGAGGCGTGAAGGCAGAAGCTGACTCTATCCTCGTCAAAAACAGATTCGAAGCGCTCTTGGAGGATAGTGCAACGAATTCTGTGGCTGTATCCGCTTCCTCAGCCTCGAGGGATGCTGCGCCTAGGGGAGGTCGGGTCGGGAAGAGAGGAATCTTACTAATAGGTAGCTCAAACGTCCGGCGTTTGGTAGCACCTGTGAGGGAAAGGGCCCGCCGGGAGGGAGATGAGCGGGTGTTCTCCTGGTATATACCAAGCGGAACAGTACCACAGGTGACGAACGGGGTTCGGGTGGCGGCAAGTGGCATGGGCTGCTCCAAGCTGCAGATAGTGGCGCATGTGGGCACCAACGATGCGCAGGACCGGGGTTCTGAGGAGATATTGGATTTCTTTAGGGATCTATGTTCTGAATTCCACCGACTCCGGCGTGTCATGGGTATCGACATGCGTCTGACCGTATACAGCATGGTCCCGCGGACTGAGCGGGGTTCGACGGTTTGGAGCCGAGTGATCGGCTTGAATCGGACACTCTGGAAGTTTTGTGAGAGCATGGGAGTAGATTTCGTGGACCTCAGGCCGGTTCTCGAATCGTGTAAGGTACCTCTTAACCGCTCGGGGGGTTCACTATACTACCGAGGCAGTACAGAGGGTAGGTGGTAGGATATACTAGCATAGTAGATTTTTTTAGATTAGAGAGTAGGTTAGTGAGCAGGTCATGTATGGGGAAATGAACGATATGCGCTAAATCTCAGAAAGAATTTATAAACTCGGACAGATCAATACGTATGTCGGTTTTGGGGTTCAATAATCCTTGCGATAACACTAGCAGTAACAACGCCGCTCGTAGAAATGAGGAATGCACCTTCCATAGCAATGAAAAAATTCGGAGGCTACCCAAAAGTGAATCTTTAACAATTTTAAATGTAAATTGCCGGAGTATCAGGAATAAGAGCGCGGAATTTCAAAATTTATTAAAACAAACAGAGGCTGATATAGTGATAGGCAAAGAGAGCTGGCTAACATCGAATATACACGATCGAGAAATTTTCCCCTTACGATATAATATTCATAGACGAGACAGGGCGAATAGGAGCGGTGGAGGGGTGTTTATCTCGGTGAAGAATACACTTATCAATTCTCCTGTTAAATTTGCGGGAAACAATATAGAAAGCACTTGGTGTACTATAAACAGCGGAGGTTTAAGAAATATTCACGTATGTGCATATTACATAACACCAAATTCAGACGCAGACGAAATATACGATCTAGAAGCGCAAATAAAGCCAAAACAAAAGAAGAATAGCAAAAGCATTATCATAGTAGGAGGAGGCTTCAATCTACCCTCGATAAATTGGCGTAGTTGTAGATTCATGCCATCCGGTAGAAATCGTGAGTCTTGCGAAGCACTAATAGACATCTTCAATAAACATTCTCTTAGCCAGGTAGTCAGGAAACCCACAAGAGTGGGAAGTGTATTAGATTTACTAGCAGTTAATGTCCCCGAGCGTGTTTCCGAAGTAGCTATTGAAGAAGGAGTCAGCGATCACCGAGTAGTTCGAGTACTTTTGGACTTAGCTATCGCAAAGTATCGTAAGCCTAAGTGAAAAGTGTACATATATAAAAATGCTAACTTTGCGGATTTTAAAGTGAAACTCATCAAAGATTACGGCGACTTTAGCGAATCAACAAGCGCGAAAAACGTTGAGGAAACTTGGAAAGCATTCCTATCGGTAATAATAACAGGTATTAATACGTATATACCAAGTAAATATATTAGCGATAATGGGGAACCAAGGTGGTACAATCGGGAGGTTAGGTGTGCTCTTAGGCGCCAAAGAAATCTTCATTCCAAACTTAAACGCTTCAAAAACAGTAAGTCACAGGATGAATAATTTCAATTTCAAACCAGCATAGAGATTCTCCGACTAGAACCAAAAAAGTTATGCGAAAAGCACTAACGGATTTCAAGAAAAAGATTCTTAGTGAACATCTAAACGAAAATCCAAGAATCTTTTGGTCATATGTTAGGGAAGTTCAAGATCGACGCCCAACCGTAGCACCGTTAATAAACGATAAAAGAGAGTTAGTTTGCGATAGCACAGATAAAGGAATTTTGTTAAACTCGTTCTTTCAGAGCGTATTTACGACCGAAGATGTGAGAGTGAAGGACGTGTCGCCCGAGCCAAGTGGGGGGGAAATGAATGTTATACTCATATCAGCGAAAGGGATAGCTCAACAGCTTAAAAATATCAAGGCAAAAAAATCTCCGGGTCCTGAAGAAATACCAGCTAGAGTACTCAAGCACTGGAAATAGCACCTTATCTAGAAACCGTTTTCAGTAAGTCACTTAGTAACGGGGTAGTACCTAATCTTATAACACCGTTACATAAAGGTGAGAAAAAGGATGACAGAGAAAATTACAGGACAATTTCGCTCACCTCACTATCTTGCAAGGTTCTCGAGCACATTATCGTCAGTTCCGTGATGGACTTCTTAGATAGCCAGAACTTACTAAGTAAATATCAGCACGGCTTCAGGAAGACAAGGTCTTGTGAAACACAGCTCGCTTTGTTCGTTCACGATATACTAAGGTCAGGAGACCGTAAAACTCAGTTAGACGCGGTTTTTCTTGACTTCAAGAAGGCTTTCGATAAAGTTCCTCATAGTAACTTAGTGAAGAAATGTGGAATAAATGGAAAGATAATTGAGTGGACTAGGGAATTTCTCCATGACCGTGAACAAATAGTAGTTATAGACGGTTTTAAATCAGATTCGGTCAGCGTAGCCTCAGGAGCTCCACAGGGAAGTGTCATCGGACCCCTACTATTCCTTATTTACATAAATGACATAGATAATGTTATTAAAAGTAAAATAAAGTTATTTGCGGATGACACAGTAGTTTACAGAGAGATAAACAGTCCTAATGATCAAAGATTATTTTCCAAAGACTTAAATGCAATTCTAGAGTGGTGCAAAGAGTGGCAGTTAGAACTGAACTTAGAAAAGTGTTCAGCTATGAGATTCTGGAGAAACAAAAAAATTGCCGCGACAAATTACATTGTTGAAGACTTCCAGCTAAAACTAGTCGATTCCGTCAAATATTTAGGCGTTACTTTCACAAGTAGCCTGTCATGGGATATGCACATACGAAATATATGCGGGAAGGTTAAACAGAAACTAGGATTCATCAAACGCATAATAGGTAAAAGTGACGAAAAAGTGAATGAGACATGTTACTTCTCCTTAGTAAGACCTCTGTTAGAGTATGCATCGAATATATGGGATCCATACGAGAAAGGGTCAACCTCAGAGTTAGATAGAGTGCAGCGAAAAGCAGCTAGATTCGTAAAAATTGTTACGATAGAAATAAAAGTGTTACAGGCTTGATACAGGAATTAGGATGGGAATCACTAGCTGAGCGCCGATCACGTTCTAGGTTAAAACTACTCGATAGGTTCAGAACGCAAACATTCTCCACCGACGTCGAAGAAACAATAAGAACGCCAACTTATATTGGTAGAATGGACCATCCTCGTAAAATAAGAGAGATAGCCTGTAGGACAGAAATATACAAAGGCTCGTTTTTCCCTAGAACGATAGCTGACCAGAACAGATGTAACAATAAAACATTAGCTGTCGTATGGCGAAATACATCGTCGTAATTAATTGCTTTTCTTGGAGCTATTGCACTCCCTGCCACACACCATTGCGGCGGCTTGCAGGTTATATTGTAGACGTAGATGATCATCACAAATATTATCTTCCGATAATATGTAAGATTTAAATGTATACAAAACACTAATTGCATCAGGCACTGTTATTCAGGGTATCATAGATAATTGTAATTCTCACGTACTACTGAAAGCGCAAACATGACGATTAAATTTGGGATATCGACTCTAGGAAGGAACGAATAGGTTTGTTTTTCTTTAGGACTCGAAGAGATCACATTAGGAGAACCAACCCTGATAGCAGTAATGGTACAACTAGAAAAGTATTTTAATGCTGTTTCGAAGTTTTTTGTGAAATTTTGATACTTTTCAACTGTTAAATACAATGGCGTCATACGTATTTCGCGATATTTTAAATCTAAATACGGGGTAAAGGCGTAAGCGATTATGCCATAATCTTAACACAAAATATCCAAATTGTTCCATAATTTTTGTGTATAGGATATTGTCTTAATGATGATTAGTCTTATTGCTCATGCAGGGCGATCTGAGTCACGCAACTTGAAATACAAAAACTTGGACACGAGGAGATTGCCAGAGAATTTGGAAATTACGGATACGGATATTTTCACGGAAAATTATATATATGCATGGAATTTATTATCTAATACATATAGGCTCCACGTGGCTGAAGTGCTGTTGCCTTGGAGATCGCATTGGCTTATTTACGAGTTTAGATCTTGGTGTATGGTGATTGTTTAGCGCATGCAATATGCAAGCACCGACAAATCGGGTGTGTGTGTGTGTATATATATATATATATATATATATATATATATATATATATATAACAACTTACGGAAAAGGAAAGGTAAAATAGATATATGGATGTCAACAAGGTGTTGGGATGAGGAAACCCAGTGAGCACTCACCAATCAGACGACTTCAGGTTGGCGAGGCCCCGGGGATGTCGAAGCGACACACGTAAAATAACACAAAAACACAGAAACATCACAAACGTAAAGCTTTCGGAAATACTCCTTCTTCAGCTACAGAGAGAGAACTGATGGCGGTGACACTGGGTGGAGGCATGGGGGTGGAAGGGTAGTGCGGAAAGGTCGAGGATTGGAGGAAACGGAGGGGGTTGGGGATGGGTAGGGTGTTGGAAGAAGACAGAAAGGGTGTGAAAAGCTATCGAAGGTTGAGGCCTGGGGGAGTGAAGGAGTTTAGGAGATGGATATGCGAAAGCTCCCACTGACGGAGTTGGGGAGCCGAAGCATTGTCGGGGAGAGCGCGAATGACTCTCACTGTGAAGCAGTTGTTGAACTTTAAATTATGTTTGTTCGCATGAACGGCCACCGGCAGCGGTCGTTTGAGAATGACACTGTTGCGGTGGCCATTCATTCGGATGTTGAGGGGATTGCTGGTGAGGCCAACATAAAAGGCGGGACATTGGGTGCATCTCAGGAGGTAAATGATATTGCGGGTGGTGCAGTTGGTGGTGGAAGTTATGGGGTAGGTGATGTTGGTTGTGGGACTGGAGAAGGAGTTGCAGGGGGGGTTTATTGGGCATGTTAGACATCGGGGTCTACCGCAGGGGTAAGATCCGGCAGGGTGTAAAGGCGTGGGTGCTGGGGGTTCTTTCTTCCATAGAATGTTTGCCAGATTAGGGGGACGGCGGAAGGAGAGCATCGGTGGTCTGGGAAATGGGATCTGGTGAGGGGAGGATGAGAGGATAAGGTGGGCGGCTTTCAGGATGTTTTTCAGAATGTCCTGGATGCCGGGGAAATACAGGGTGGTTAGGGTGAGTTGGAGGGTGGAATCGGTGGTGGTGTGGGTATTGAGGTGGGAGTTAGGGGTGGCGGGTGCGACTGCCCGCCGGATTTGGTCTCGGATCAGATCCGGCGGGTATCCGCGCTGTAAGAAGGCATGTTCGAGGGTGGAGCAGTACTCGGACAGGGAATCTCTGTCCGAGCAAATTCTCCGCCCTCGTCGGGCTAGGGCATAGGGAATAGATGTTTTGGTGTGGAGGGGATGGCAGCTGTTGAACTGGAGATATTGAAGGCGGTTGGAAGGCTTGAGGTGCACGCTGGTGTGGATTTTGTTTTCCCGGATGGAGAGATCGACATCCAGGAAGGTGATGTTGGAGGCAGAGAAGTGGTGGGTGAAGGAAAGCGTGGGGTGGGATGAGAGGCGTTGTAAAAAGGATTGTAGCGAGTCGGGTCCATGTGTCCAGAGAAGAAAAATATCGTCAATATACCTCAGCCATAGGAGTGGTCTGGGGGAAACGTCAAGAAAGCGTTCCTCCCATTCACCTAAGAAGGCATTGGCATAGGAGGGCGCCATGCGAGTGCCCATCGCGGTACCTTTTATTTGTAGGTAGTGGCGCCCTCCGAAAGAGAAGTTGTTTTTTTGGAGCACCATTTCAGCCAGCTTCGTTAGGAAATGGGAGGATGGTCTTGTGTCAGGTGGTCTGGAGTCCAATAATTTTCTCAGGGCGGACAGTCCTTGGTTGTGAGGGATGTTGGTGTAGAGGGAGCAGACGTCTATAGTGGACATAATTGTGTTAGGTGGGAGAGGGGAAGGGAGTGATTTTAGGCGTAGTAGAAAGTGGTTTGTGTCTCTGATGAAGGAGGGGATTTGACGGACGAGAGGTTGTAGGTGGGAGTCAACATAGGCAGAGATGCGTTCCGTGGGAGAATTAAAGCTGGCAACAATGGGGCGGCCGGGGATGTTGGGTTTGTGGATTTTTGGGAGTAGGTAGAAGGTTGGGGTCCGGGGTGTGTTGGGGATCATCAGGGAAATGGTGGAATCAGAGAGGCCTTCTTGTTTTCCCACGGAACGCAGATATGCAGAAATTTCGGAGGAGTGGCGGTCAGTGGGGTTGGAGGGGAGAGGAAGGTAAGATGTTTGGTCAGATAGTTGGCGGAGGGCTTCGTCGTTGTAATGCGAGCGGTCCATTACCACGGTGGTGGTACCTTTGTCTGCAGGGAGGATAATAATTTTGTCGTTGCGTTTCAACGTAGAAATTGCGTGTCTTTCTGGTTTCGTCAAATTGTCGTTGTGGTCAAGGAGGTCGGGAAAGTTGGGCTGGGCGACTGCGTGAATTATGTAATTAGCATATTGCTCGATGGGATGGTTGGGAGGAAGAGAGGGTGGGATGTATTGGGAAGGGGGTTTGAAGGCAGAAAGGGATTGTGGAAGTGAGTCGGGGGAAGATGAGGAGTCAGATGTGGGTGGGGCGGCTTTGAGGCGGAGTAAGCGTACGAAGGCTTGTATGTCGGCAAGGAGACAAAAATGGTCAAATTTTATGGTGGGGCAGAAGGAGAGGCCCCGGGAAAGGAGGGCATTCTCGGCGGGGTTAAGAACATGAGAGGAAAGGTTCAGGACGTCATCTGGCTGGGAGGGGTTTGCGGTATGCGCGGGGGTGAGGTCCTGCGGAGAATTGGGATGCATCCTCGGTTCGCGGGTTGAAACAAAGGGAGACCTCCTGAGAGAGTGTAGTGGGGGTGGAGTGGGGATTCCCAAAAGGTCGGCCAAGGAGGGTTTTTGGGCGAGGAGAGGCGGGGGAGGGGGGATGTCGGACTTACCAGCTGGGAAAAAGGGGAGAGGTAGGCCGAGCTGGAGGTGGCGGACGCACATAAGGGAAAGTTTGCGTATGAGTCTGTATCGGTTGGCTGCGATATCCTCTGCAGCTCTACGGAAAATGGCGTCGAGATCAGCTGTGGAGTTTTGGGAATGATTGAGGATATATATATATATATATATATATATTAACTAAAGGAAAAGAAAAGGTAGTGATGAGGGTGGCAACAAGGTGTTGAGGGAAGCCCAGCGGACACTCACCAAGTTGAGGACCAAGCTGGCAGGCTGCTGGGGGCGTCGAAGAGACACGTAAAACACACGAACACAAAAACACACGTAAGCTTATCGGGCCTATGCCCTTCTTCAGCGAAAGAGTAACGTAAAGTGACACACTGGGCGGGGAATGACAGGGTGATGTGGGAAGGTTGATGATTGGAGGAGGTGGGGAGTAGGAGGGGTGGATAGCCAATAAAGAGGGAGTGTGATGAGGTAGAGTGCGAATAACTACAAAGTAACAAGGAGACATTGTAAGGGGGCTAATAGGGTTAGCGGAGGTTGAGGCCAGGCGGAGAGAAAGAGTCGAGAAGATGGATATGTGCTAGTTCCCAGTGTCGGAGAAGGGGGGCAGGAGTGTCATAGGGTAAAGCGCGAATAATCCTAACATTGTAGCAACTATTGAAGGGGACATTGTGGGTATTAGCATGTAATGCAACTGGGAGGGGGCGTCTGAGAAAAACGCTATTCCGGTGACCGTTCATTCGGATGTTTAACGGATTGCTGGTGAGGCCTACGTAAAACGCGGGACAAAGGGTGCAGGTAAGGAGGTAAATGACGTTACGGGTGGTGCAGTTGCTTCTGGAGGTGATGGGGTAGGTGATGTTGGTGGAGGGACTCGAGAAAGAAGATGATGGTAGGTGGATATGGCAAGTGAGGCAGCGAGGTTTTCCGCAGGGGTGAGAACCTATTGCAAGAAGCGTGGTAGAAGTGGGAAGTTCCTTCCTCCACAAGATATTTCCCAAATTTGGGGGCCGGCGGAAGGAGAGGAGCGGAGGATTGGCAAACGTTCTTACGAATAGTAATGTGGATAATCGTTCGTATTAATGCAAATGCTTCCGGCAATTATGTGCCCGAACTAAATAAAACTTCTTTGTTTATACTTGTTACTACGAACAACTATAATAGTTTCTTTATAGTTGCTGCTACAATTAAGCTTTAGGAAGCCTTGCTCGCAACGTTTCATCTCTTCCCAGGTTGTTCAATTGTAGAAAAGATAGGCTCTTAAAATCGAACCCGTGAGTTCAATGTAGGCGGTGTTTTAAAAGTTAAAGGTTGCGTTGGCAAGTAGTACCTGGAAGTTTGAAACGGATAGTTTTTGAGTTATAAGCGTTTTTCTTATTATCCCGTCTAACCTCATATTATAAGGCTTTATACACAGGCACAGCGTTTTATTTATTACAGGAAATAAATTGTAATCGATAGCTAACTTTTCAAAATTTCATTATTTCATTCCTGACGTCTTATTTTTGGGAGTACATATCGTTATCCTAACCGTAGAATCTCCTTAAGCTTTTTGCGAATAAAATTCATTATTTGAATAGAAAATTGCCCTTGATACATTTTAGCCAATTAGGCGCGGTTGCTAATCGGTCTAGCCACCGCATGTCACAGTTATTCTAAGGAACAGGTTTCATAAAAGACACCCACGACCGCAGCAACACCTGTGGTACAAAAAATGAACTATCGCACCCACAACCACCTAAGCCAACTCAGAGGAGGAAAATGGAACAAATCCAGCCCCAACCACTTAACACAACCCGGGGGAAGAAAATAGAACGAATCCAACCCCAAACCACTTAACCCAACCCAGGGGAGGAAAATAGAACGAATCCAAGCCCCAACCACTTATCCCAATCCGGGGGAGGAAATAGAGCTAATCCATCCCCACCACTTAACCAAACCCGAGGGAGGAAATAGAACGAATCCAACCCCAATCACTTAATCCAACATGAGGGAGGAAATAGATCCAATTCAACCTCCAAAACACTTAACTTGTTTAATTTATACCCACTTTTCTTTTTTAAACCCCTGCCTTCTTTAACCCTTGAGTGTGGGGCAGCAGTAGTCATGGGTGCCTTACATAAAACCTAAGGCTTTTAGAGTCCATAGTAAAACATTATGCGAAATGCAATATTTTTCTGTCACGTAAATTTTAAACTCGCAAATTTTCAATGTCTGAAAATTGGACCGCAAAGGCAAATAGTGGTTTAATTTTGATAGAAACGTCGAGTGCCTCAGCTGCCGGAGTAAAGAGGAGAAAGATCCAAAGGCTGCGACGGAGTCCTAATCGCCTCTCATGGGAAGATCCTATAAAAGGGGGAGGGAGGTAGGAGGAGAAGGGGGAGGGAGGTAAAAGGAGAACGAGGAAGGGGATGAGGAGGGAGGGTAGAGGGGTGGAGGAGGGAGGGTGGAGGGGTGGAGGAGGGAGGGTGGAGGGGTGGAGGAGGGAGGGAAGAGAGGTGGAGGAGGGAGGGAGGAGAGGTGGAGGAGGGAGGGTGGAGGGGTGGCGGAGGGAGGGTGGAGGGGTGGCGGAGGGAGGGTGGAGGGGTGGCGGAGGGAGGGTAGAGGGGTGAGGGAGGGTAGAGGGGTGGAGGAGGGAGGGTAGAGGGGTGGCGGAGGGAGGGTAGGGGTGGAGGAGGGACGTTAGAGGGATGGAGGAGGAAGGCTAGAGGGGTGGAGGAGGGAGGGTGGAGGAGGGAGGGTAGAGGGGTGGAGGAGGGTGGGTTGAGGGGTGGAGGAGGGTGGGTAGAGGGGTGGAGGGAGGGTAGAGGGGTGGAGGAGTGAGGGTAGAGGGGTGGAGGAGTGAGGGTAAAGGGCTGAGGAGGGAGGGGAAGAGGAGGGAGAGACAGAGGGGTGGAGGGGAAAGGGCGTGCGTCGGACGAACAAAATGGCGTCAGTGGGCACTGTGGCGGTTTCCGCTGGAGCAGATATAGGTACCTCCCAAGTCGCAAATAATAACCCCCCTCCTTTCTTCCCTCGTTCCTTAGCGAACGTCTTCGCTACGATGCTTCTTCATCGACCGACGAGAGAGAGAGATTGAGAGATATAGGGAGGGAGAGGGAGAGAGAGAGAGAGAAGATGGAGAGGTGGGGAGAGGAGAGAGACGCAGCAGAAGCTCGATATTGCGAAATGGCGATGTGTATCCCAAAACACTAGCGTAAGATAAAGCTTAGCACTCACAATCGCGATTTCAGAGTGGAATCGATGTATTCGGTTTATCAATATAGTATGTACTCACTAAATCGAAGTTTGATCTTAAGTCGTGACAGCTCTTGGGACCATTGGATCGCTCTCGAAGAGGTGGTGATAGAATAACGCACCATTAATGGTGCGTTATTTTATCGCCACCCGCATGGTTATCATATTCCGATAAATCTCTAGTGATATGCATATACGTAAATACTGTCCGCACGCAGGTCCGTGATTACATTTTAAACCTTGCTTTACGTATTTTCATCTCATCCGCAGGCTTCAATTCTCGTTTCCTCAGCTGAAACATTTCCTTTCACCTTGCCTTCGATTTTCAATTATTCACGTCTTTCAGAATGTAATCTCTTCGCAAGAATTGCCCAGCTACCCTTCCTCCATCCCTTTTTCTCTAATTTTTTTATTTAATATTTTCGACAAATCCCCATTTATTTATCCGACCATTAAGTTACCTGATTTCTTTCGAAGTTCAAAAATTGTTGCGTACTGCTAAACGTTTGCTTTCGAAGAATAGTTGTATCTACACATAAAGTGCTCCATAATGACCTATGTTGAAAAACAACAACATTTGAAGGAAAATAAAATATCAGTATAACTAATTAAACATTAACTTCACTGCAGCGCCATAATAGTCCTTATGTACTTTTTGAAAATGATAATATTTCCATGGCCGTATGCTAGCTGCGATGTAAACTCGAGGGAAAGATATGGAGCACGGTTAGAGAGTATTGGAAAAGAAGATTTTTTTCTACATATGTATATCGAACGTACCATTATGAACCGTTTCACAGAATGCTGGATTAGGCGCAACTATTTCCTGTATTCGCGTAGCGGTAAATAGCGGAGAAAAAAGAGAACGGGAGCGCAGAGTGTTTAAGAATCCGCCAAAGAAGCCGAATGGGAGAGGGCGTGAATTAGCGAATCGGAGGAGCGATTCGAGAGGAGAAAGGCCAACGCAAACAAAGCGCGCAGACGCTTACTATTCCTTTTCTTTGTATGCGGGTCTCGGGAGAAGAAATAATTCGAGGCGAAAATGCAATCGCGTTATTTTAACATTTATCGCTTTCAAACGACTCGATGTAGAACTCGATCGAATGATATGGAGCATTTTTCGAAAATGGAATCTTCATAAATGCAATTCACTTCGAAAAGGGTGGTCAGCGATAGAGAGCACTAAAGGACGTTTGAAACAAATTTTGGAGCCATGGCTATCTAGCGGAAAAGTAAAAGAGGAGGAAATGAAAGCAACTACACGGAGTTGGTGGGGCTAGGAAGGCAGAGAGAGTGGGATGATTAGATAGATCGAGGAAGAAGTGGATAAAAGACCGAATTCTTAAATAGGACTCGATTTCGAGGAATTAATCACGAGAGGAGAATGCGTTGTAATGGGAGCGCGCGCGACATCTGTAGTAGAGGCGACCAATCGTTTCACATGCCAACTCACATTCGGACGACGAATCATTTTTTCGCGTAAAAAGAACTGCGATTCGGTAAATGAGGGGCTCGTGGGAATCAGTCGGAGGCAAGTTGCGCAGCTAATCGAACGGGGACGAATGACGAATGCAAAAGACTGGAAAATTGTACGAAAGATAGGACGAGATGGAAGCAGGGGAGAAACAGGAAGAGATGCGCTCCTATCTGAAATAATGGCGGTGGAATGGAGGTTGTGGAGATAGGGAGTGAGGAATGGAGGAAGAGAGGGAGGGAGGTGGAGGGATGGAGGTGGAGGGAGGGAGGTGGAGGGAGGGAGGGAGGTGGAGGGAGGGAGGGAGGTGGAGGGAGGGAGGTGGAGGGAGGGAGGTGGAGGGAAGGAGGTGGAGGCAGGGAGGTTGAGGGAGGGAGGTATCGATCGGAGAAGTCGCCATGGAAACCAAACATCGCCTCACATCCACGCCAGAAGACATGGCGGAGAGGGAATGGATGATCGGGAATCGGAGGGAGGGAAAGCAAGAACGCCACGTAGCAATTGCATCGACCCACTCCCTCTCCCACCTGACGAGCGACGGACGAAGCCAGGTGGGCGGTCAAATGGGGAAGTCAAAAGGGGAAAGAAAGGTTGGAGGGGAATGAGGAGGCGATAATGAGAAACAGAGGATGGCTTTTTATCGTAGGGAAAGACGAAAAGAGGGAGCATCGATAGCTCCGTGATATTGTTTGCCATTTTAGGAAAGCCCGCTCCAGACATTCGTTATTCTCCGAGTGCTGATCCACTAACATTCGTCACTAGCCAAATATCTACTAGTGTGGATGGAACAACGAGTACCGATGATCGTCACTCGGCGAGCCACGATTATTTCCCATCGAAAGACGGTAAAGGAGCACGAGTCAAAGGGACGAATATTCGACAAGCCGCGTTGTTTTTAACCCCTCCAGACATTGGCTATTCGCCCATTGACGAATGTCTCTCTGCACTGATGCCAGATCGTGGGAAT
This sequence comes from Tanypteryx hageni, assembly GCA_028673005.1. NCBI lineage: Eukaryota > Metazoa > Arthropoda > Insecta > Odonata > Petaluridae > Tanypteryx > Tanypteryx hageni. The sequence continues at coordinate 113,014,745 of CM054117.1, read as the reverse complement.
TTTCCCTATTTGCAGAATCTGTCAGCATTGCGCCTTCCGAACCAGTACTCAGTGCCGTCAGTCACTCGTGAAGTGTACAAATGAGGAGAGAATAACTATGTAAAAATTCTATTTTATTCAGGAAAAACAAAAAACGACTGGTTTTATGATCTAGTCATCAACAGAAATAGGAATTTTTACATAGCTATTCTTTCCTTCTCATTTATTATGGAGTTCCACAAAGTAAAGGATTCATCCGTCGATTTGATCGTAAAGTGTATCTTATTGTCCGCGGTTTCGTCTTTACTATCTTCATTTTCAAATAGCCGCAGCTCATGACAACAAAAGCGGCACTTGTAGCGACAACAGTGTTTTCACCGTCCAAATTCATTAGCAAATTTCCATCACTAAGAACATTTACATATTTTCCCGCGAGTCAAGATGAATATTTGGGCTTTGGCGATAGACGATTAGTGTGGAGGCAGCTGCAAGTATCGAGGAAAATGTTTACTCGTCACGATCACGAATGTTCGGGCCTCGTCTAATAACGAATGTGTGGAGCCGGCTAAGACGCGCCTCGGATGAGAGCGGAAGAAGCGTATCTGCATTATCTTATTCTACCGCCTGCGAAAAGCTCGGAAAAGCCGCGAACGCGAAGAAGAAATGGATTAGAGCGGCGTTTCCCAAACTGTTCCGTAAGATGTTAATAGGTATTCTGCGAAAAAATCGACGCAAGCGATATTTCTTCTTCTAATTTTTTTTTAAATATACGCGTGCGTAAGAAAAATACTAAACATTCATATATAGCTGTTCTTATTATTACCCGATGATCTGCCTTTAAGAGATGATGCGCCATCCCCGAGAATGCCAGGAAGTCGCATGAGATATTACCCGCTGCATGAACACATGACGTTCGATCTGCCCACTGATGCATAGGCATCGTCCATTCGATGATCGCTCCGTAATCCCATCTAGATCTGATTTAAAAATATTTCTCCGTGGAATATATCACATTTTTAAAAGTTACCGTCTGATTTAAAGCGTTTATATAATTACATTACTTACGAGGTGAGTAAATATGAATGTTGCCATATGGATACATTTGTTTATAATTGAACCAAATAATGCAAAACTTTAAAACTTGATTGCTATAAATTTTAAGACAATATTATTGCATAAAATGTGTAAAAATAATTTTTTATTCCTAGAGAAAAAAATTGGGCTGGAGCTGGTTAAACAATTATACGACACAAACTTGTTCCCCATGGATCTGTGGCTGAAAGAAGGAGGTTTTTAACGAAAAGCAGTCTTCTGGTTCTCAAACTGTCTGAATCAAACAAGCAAAAAGTTGGTATACTTCAAAGTGAAGATGAACCTTCGGTTTCTGAAAAATCGGGAGGTGAGCTGTCCAAGATGAAACAATTAATGTCCAATTCCAACAAATTAGTATCAGGCAGTAAGAAACCTGAAATAAAGTACGATGAAAGTTATTTGTCTTTTGGATTTACTTCCATTTGAAATAAAGATGCCCCTGATGCTCAGTACGTGTTATGCAACAAAACATTATCTGACAGTTCTTTAGCCCCTGCTAAGCTTCGAAGGCATTTTGAAACTAACCATGCTTCATATAAAGACAAAGATGTAAGTTTTTTCAAGCGACACCTTGATTCGCTTGAAAATAGTCAACTCTCGATGCATAAAATTGCCAAGTCAGACAATGAAAGCGCAACAGAGGCATCATTCAAAGTAAGTTACCGTTTAGCGCTAGCCGGAGAAGCGCGCACGATTGGAGAATCGCTTATCAAGCCTTGTGCGAAAGATAAAGTAATGTGCATGTTTGATGAGCAATGTAGTAAAAAAAAATCTGATGTGGCCACCACATGACTTTCTCCATACTTGTAATATTTCTAAAAATTCCAAATATGTTACATAATAAAAAATATTTTAAGAAACCGAGAAAATTTTACTTTGCAAACAGAAATAAACTTAAACCATAGCCTTCTGATATTGGATATAGCCACAAAGCTCCAACAATTAAGAAGAGATAAAGGAGCATTACTAAGACGTAACTAAGCGTCAATTGTTAACAATAGTCGTCGGTAGGTAGCGTGGTGGTGGTGGCAGCTAAAAATATAAGATATCTCTTAAACAATTAAATGGGAAAAAAATTTCAAACAAAGGTTCTAGAAAATTAAATTCCCTGCACCTTTTATTCCAGTATATTTTTACATATATCATATATTAAAGCAAATATTGTAAAATAACGCACGCACACACACACGCACACGCGCACACGCACGCGCGCGCACGCACGCGCGCGCACGCACGCACGCACACACGCACACGCACGCGCACGCGCACACGCACACGCACACACACACACACACACACACACACACACACACTCGCATGCACACACACACACACAGACACAGACATTATCAATAAAATGGTCAAAACGTGTTCACGGGACCTCAAAACGTGTACCTATTTCCGTTGAAATCTCGAAATCGATTTTTTACATGAAAACAATAAGTACTTTCCCATATACTAAGTATGGAGAAAGTAAAAATAGACGTAGTACAGCTCTCAAAAAATACTATTGCACGTAGAATTAACGATCTTGCTGGGGACATTTAAGAGGAGCTGGTTTTCCAATTGCAAATCTGTGGTGGTATTCATTGCAGCTAGATGAATCCACCGACGTATCAGGGCTTTCGGTATTGCTTGCGTTTGTCCGTTATTGGTTTGATATATCTATTGAAGAGGACCTGCTCTTATGTGAATCATTGCAAAATAACGCTACTGGTGAAGAAATATTCAACTGCATCAACAATTTTATGTAAAAGCAAGCGATTCAATGGGAAAAAATGTGTCGATGTACATAGGTACGTAGCGATGGAGTGAGGGCAATGGTGAGAAAAATGGTATCACGTCATAACAGCGCATGGATAACGGCGAACGTCATAACAGCGAAAACAAAAACGGCGAACGGACAAAACAGCGAACGTCTAAACAGCGAAAAATCGGAATGTAAAAAACAGCGAACGTCAAAATGACTGAACACAGTTTAGCAAAAGTCAGTATTGTAGTTATTATAGGCAATAAATAATTGCTGGTTATTAAATTTTAAATAGCCGGAAATGTTAAACCAGAAAATTATAGTTATATGTGAATATTTCAAAAATGCGCTGAATTTACGGGAGTTACTAAAATTAACATAAGAAACGAATTCTTCATCCTATAGAAAAATTTAACAGATTTTTTAGTGGTAGTAGGTCATTATCAAAAGCTTTTTAAAGATTTATTGTGGCTCCAAATTCGTTTAAAAAAATTCATTCGTATTACTTAGATCTAAATTACATTAGTTATACATAATGGGCGACTATGATACAGAGTGCACGAAATAAATAGAAAATATGTAGTTAATGAATAAGGACATATATTTACATTAAAAGTCAAAACTAATACATTTTCAAATGACTGTTAAAACATTACAAAAGATACTTGAAAGTACGCTTTATTTGAAGGTATGTTAAAAATTGTAAGAAAAATATTACAAGAGATAATGAATTCAAAAAGCCTTATCTACATCTACATGTTACCCTGCAATTCACCTAATTTGTGGGTGGCAGGGGGTGCAATGCACCGCATTGATCAAAGTCACAGATGATATTCGGGAGAATTTCGATAACAAAAAAGCTACAATTCTCACACTATTGGACTTCTCTAAAGCGTTTGACTCCATTGACAGCGGAATATTACTTGCCAAACTTGCTAAAATGAACTTTTCCCTTAGCTCTTTGAAATGGATAAAATCTTATTTTCAGAATCGCTACCAAATGGTATCAATCTCTGATAAAAGTTCATCGTGGAAAAATGTCTCCCGTGGTTGTCCCCAAGGATCTACATTAGGACCCTTATTCTTCGCCTTAACGATATCTCTAACTCAATTCATCACTGCCAGTACCACCTTTATGCTGACGATCTGCAAATATACATAGGAACTCAAATATCTCATATCAATAACAGAATTGATTGCATGAATAGGGATATAAGATCGCTCATGACCTGGAGTGCTTGTAATGGCTTAATGTTAAACCCCTTAAAATCTCAATCAATAATTTTCTGCTATCCTAAATTACTCGGCAAATTACAAAAGTCAAATATAGACCCAGTATTAATTAACTCCACTCCTTTACCGTTTTCCAAGTCAGTAAAAAACCTTGGTGTTATTATGAATGATACACTCTGCTGGTCTAAACATGTAAACGAAATTTGTCGAAAAATCAACTACTCACTTTATTCACTTAGGCTACTTAAAAACATTCTTCCAGTAAAACTAAAAATTTTGCTTATAAATTCGCTTGTAATTCCTCATTTTGATTATTGTGATTCCGTTTTTCTAGATCTAAAACAAGATTTGTTACAAAAGCTCCAGAGGACTCATAACTCTTGTGTTAGATACATTTTTAATATGAGCAAAAGTTGCCATATAACAAACGCATTCAAAGAATTGGGCTGGCTGTTCTTGGAAGAACGTAGGAAGATGCATATCCTAACGCAACTAAGAAGTATCCTCACCTCTTCCTCGCCTAAATACCTAAGCTACAACTTCAAACCTCTTAATTCTGGCCTCTCCCTGAACACCCGAGGGTCATCCAAATTACTTATTCCCGCTCATCGTAGCAGTTTCTATAATAAATCCTTCACCGTTACCGCCTGCAATCTTTGGAACTCTCTCCCCTTTCACATTTACTCTATCAATGGTATTAACCAATTTAAGAATCATTGTGCTAAATACTTAGCCAGCATTAGGTCCTCATAAAAATGTAATACTTTCCTCTGTATTTTTCCTTCTATCCTTCATTTAAATATCAGCACATCACTATATCCATCAGCAAACAGGGCAGTGATGATGATTTTTATTATTTTACTTTGTGTATATTTGTGCTGTACTATTCTTATTTTTTTATTATTTATGAATACCTTGAAATGATTTTCATTTCTCTATATTGATTTGTATTGAATTCTGTACATTTAAATTTATCATAATGGTTAGGTGGAAGAAGGGGCCATATGGCCTCAACCTCGCCGTATTAATAAATAAATAAATAAATAACCTACCTAAAGGTTGTCTATCGCAGGTTGAAATTTTCTATTGTGATCTCGTATTGTCCTAGAAACAACGAGCCTAGATAACGCTACGTCCTACAATCGATCTCACGTAACTTATCACCACGATCATTCCTGCTTATATACATTGGTGCTTCAGCTACTCCTAAAACCTCGTCTTTTAGACATTTCGATCTATATTTCTCCAGAAGCCACAACCTTGAGTTCAATCGATCCTCTAGTTGTACCCAGTTCAAATCCCTCAATAATTGAAGTGACGCTTTCCTTATGTTCGTACTTTTGTTTTACGAATCTTGCTGCTCTGCGCTGAACTCTTTCTAATTGAATTATATGTCCCTTCTCGTACGGATCCCATATGCGTGAGGCGTATTCCACTTGTGGTATAACCATTGATAAGTAACATGTTTCGCGTACTTTTTCTGTAGTGTTACGTACTATTCTACTTATGAAAGCCAATTTCTTGTTGGCCGCGCCTATAACTCGACGGATGTGCATGCCCCATGAAAGATCTCGACAAATGGTTACTCCTAAATATTTAACATACTCGGCTGCTTGAATATTTATTCCATCTATTTTATACTCGAAACCAACTTCTATGTTCTTACTTTTCCAGAACGTAACTGACACATTTAGTGTAATTAATTTCAATTTGCCATTCTTTGCACCACGCTGAAATGGCTCTTAAGTCTTCACGCAGCGACTGAATGTCCTCCTGGTTTTTTATTTCTCTATAGGGAAGGGAAGGGATTATTATCATGGGCGTGGGCAGGTGGGGGCATGATAGGGGCAGTTGCCCCTTTCTGGAAAAGTGGAAAAATAATCCCACGAACGAGATCGAGTATGCAGCAGAAGTATGGGACCCTTATGAGAGGGTCCGAATACTTAAGATGGAGAAGGTTCAGAGAAGGGATGCCATATTCGTGAAAATAAATTACGATGCTAGGAAAAACGTCTCTCCATTAATTGAGGATTTGGCCTGGTGATAGCTCGAGGATCGCAGACTACAGGCTAGACTGAGGCTACTAGAAAAGTATCGTTCGGAAAGATTAGCTAGCGAGGTCAATTCATTAAAGATCCCACCTTTATCGGTAGAAAGGACAGTGAAAATAAGTTTCGCGAGTTCGATTATAGGACCGAACGATACAAAGGATCTTTTTTCCCAAGAAGAATCAGGGAAAATAATCGAATAATGAGGTCGTAACTGAGTTTAAAGTAATTGAGAAGTATTATGCACCCCCTGCCATCCACTAGACTAATAACTTACAAGGTATGATGTAGATTTATCTTGCACGCGAGAACCGTGAAGCAGCGCTCTGCAACTGGGGTGACGAAGTGCTACGCTGGTCTTAGGCGAGAGAAATAAAGGAATTTGTAAGTCTTGAGCTACAAGTTGATTGTGTATGACATTCTATTTATTATGCTGTATTTGATCTTTATGATGCTCCTAAAAAAAATTCGAAAATTAGAATTTCTTTCTCAAATCCATTGAATTTTAAAGATTTGGGATAGACTTTATTACTTACATTTCTGAAATATTCGCATATAATTATAATATACTGTATTTCCCCCCTGCCACACGCCATTGGCGGCTTGCAGGGTATATATGTAAATGTATTTGGCTATATTTAGTTCAGCCATTTTCACGTTCGCTGTTTTTTACATTGCCATTTTTCGCTGTTTTGACGTTCGCTGTTTTGTCCGTTCGCCGTTTTTGTTTTCGCTGTTTTGACGTTCGCTGTTTTGACGTTCGCTGTTTTGACGTGGAACCGAGAAAAATTGCATGGGCTATAACGCGGATCAAAAACGTGGCACCAGAAAGTACCAGTAGTCATTGCGTGTTACATAGACATGCACTAGCAGTTAAAAAAATGCCTACATCTCTGGAAAATGTTCCAGACCAGGCAATACAAATAATCAATTATAGTAAAGCTCGACCACTTCAATCCAGACTATTTAGAATTTCGTGCGAAGCTATTGGGTGCTGAGCGAGGTAAAATTCTTGCAAGGCTCTTTGAGCTACGTCGAGAACTATTTGTTTTAATGGATTTCACGTTTCGACTGTCTGATTGTTTGACAAATACCTCTTGGCTGCCGAGACTTGCGTACCATGCAGATAATTTTACGAAATCAAATGAGGTGAATCTGTCGATGCAAAGAAAGAATGTGACCATTTTTACAGAATTTGATAACATTCCATCATTGATAAGGAAACTGGAATTTTGGGCCTCGTCCATAGAAAAAAACTTCAATTGTTTTCCTACACTCAGTGACTTTTTCATTGAAGTTAATTCTACTGTCGGTAAAGATATTTGCATTCCATTGCACAGCACCTAAGGGACTTACACCCTAATCTGTTAAAATATTTTCCTCTAACAAACGACGATAATGCTTGGGTTCGAAATCTATTTACAATTGCAGTCAAACCAGATGCATTGGTAGCGCAGGATTATGAGAGCCTGATTGATATGACGTCTGACTCTCAACTGAAACAAAACTTGAACCAACTTTCGCTAATTGATATTTGGAGCAGCCTAATTCAAGTGTACCCGAATATTGTAAAAAGTGCAGTTCGTGTTCTTTTCCCTTTGCTACAACGTGCCTGTGCGAAACAGGGTTTTCATATTGCGCTGCAACGAAAACAAACTATAGGAATAGAATTGATGATGCACCTCATATGGGGATCCGACTCAGCAACATTGTTCCGAATATTAACACTCGGAGTACGGACCTCGGGTCTCAGGAGACCCGAAAGGTATATTTTCGAAAATATTTCTTTAAAATTTTTTTTGCCGAAATTGATACTTTATGTATTCCTAGTGGAACATGTTGGGAGTTTAAAATCAGTAATAAAATTATATTGTAATTTAATTAAGTCATCGAAATCACGGAATGTATAAATGTGAGGGTTTTCGGGGACCCGGCTCCGTACTCTAGCCCGTGTAACTTTTATATCTCTTATGACCGGGCAGATCAAAGTCCGGACAAAATTAGCTCGCTCAGCACGACATTGTAATACATGTTAGTTATTATCGAAGTCTCGACGTCTCGATTTCCAGTTTTCTCTTGTGTCTCCGTTATTCACATCGTTCTGTTTGCCTCCCGAATCATTTTGTAATATACTTTTTATTTTTTGTGACTCTATGATTCTAAAATGGGAGATAGAATATTTAGGCTTTGGAGTTACGTTGCTCCACAACCTGCAAGAACAAAACCCGAAAATATAGTTCGAAATATTAGTTAAGTTATTATGTATTAATTTCACTTCCAACTCAGATGAATCAAACTAAAATAAGATTAACTGAATCAAATTAACTGAATTTACCTTCAAAAATAAATTTTTTGGTAGTGTTAAATATTATCCTTAAAAAAGAAAATTATTTCATTTTTATTTATATGCGTAATTATGTATTTAATTTTGCAAATATATACCATTATTACACTATTTATTATATAAATCATTATCCTTATTCAATTTTCATTCATTGATTACTTGGATGTTAAATATTATTGTGAAAAAATGATTTTAGAAGCTGGGTCCTCTAGGACCCGGGTCCGGACTCGGTGTGAAACCACTTAGGTCCGTACTCCGAGTGTTAAGCGGATATGTGAAAAAAGACAAAACACTGTTCTCATTAAAAATGTTTTTTTTGTCATATTTTATAACAAAAAGTGTAAAATGAAAAAGTTTACGTTATCTTATTTTATTATGTTCTGTTATAAAGTAAATAAAACGCATATGAATCAAATTTTGAACATTTTTTGCAGCAATTAATTCGTCTGTGAGACCACTTTTAGTGCTTTTCGTCATTGCTGAAAAGCAATATTATCTTCGTGATGTCCGTCCGTCTGTACGCATATATCAGGGAAGAATTGGCTGAACTGATTTAAACCAAATTTGGTACATATAATATTCACATAAATTAATTACCAAAGTGGCATATTTAGATCGGATCGACTTAGCAGGGGTGCCAAAATTACAAAGTTCATCTTTTCGGCAATTATGAATTTGGAAGGAATTGGTTGAACCGATTTCAATGAAATATTGTAGGAAGAAGGCGTGTAACATAAAAAAATAAAATCAAGATGTTTAGTTAGAATCAGCTTAATCGATTTAAACCAAATTTGGTACATAGAATATTCACATAAATTTATATCCAAAATGACATATTTCGACCGGATTCATTAAGCAGGGGCGCCACAATTACAAAGTTTATCTTTTCGGTAACTGTGAATTTGGAAGGAATTGGCAGAAGCGATTTCAACGAAATGTTCTATGGAGGAGGTGTGCAACATAGAAAAACAAAATCAACATGTTTAGTGTAAATATGGAAATCAATGCTGCCACAATAAGAGTGATAAAATAATTTATTTTTACACCTGTTTGTGTTGAATTGTCCGGATCAATTTTAACGAAATTCAACCTAAAGAACTGACGGCATGGATTTTAACAAAATATGATGTATATAACCATTATATAAATATATGACAAAATTATTATGTTCCAACTGAGTCGACCACAATATCAAAGTCAGAATTTGTCTCTAACTGTTAATTTCGAATTTATTGGATGAAAGAATTTCAAAGAAATTTCGTTTGTAGTATAGTAGTAGTAGTATAGAATGACAAAACGAAATGAACATGTTTAGAACGAATCTAAAAATCAGGGCAACCACAACATAGAGAAAAATAAATTCCTTGATTTCAAAGCAAATGCATGAGTATACGATTATACTAGGGCGAATTTGACGAAAAGCACTTCTGTACCACTGGAAACCCGTGTGCATCCCTACTTGTTAGTACTTTTCGTCATCGATGAAAAGCACTATTATCTTCGTGATGTCCGTCCGTCCGTCCGTACGCATATATCAGGGAAGAGTTAGCTAGATCGTTTTCAACCAGACTTGATACATAGAATCTTCACATAAATGTAGGACCAAGCTGGCATATTTCGACCAGATCGACTTTGCAGTGGTGTCACAATTGCAAAATTAAACTTTTCGGATATAATGAATTTGGAATGTATTGGCTGAACCGTTTTCAACAAGATATTGTATAAAGGAGATGTGAAACAAAAAAAAAACAAATTCAAGATGTTTATTATAGATATAGAAAGCAGGGCTGCCACAATACAAGTAAAAATATAATTTATTTTTACACATATTCGTGTTAAACTGTCCTCGTCAATTATATCCAAATCTAATATTTATAATGTACACTCATAAAAAAGCATATCAGCATATTTTAACCAAATCAGCCAAACAGGGGTCCCACAATTACAAATTAAACTCTTTTAGTCAATAAGGATTTTGAAGGAATTGGCTGAACGGATTTTAATTACATTTTGCACAGCATATCATAATGAAATCAATATGTTTAAAGCGGAATTACAGGGGATGGCTACCACAATAAAAAGTTAAATAATACTTCTTTTACACGTATTTCTAGAGAACTGACCGCATGGATATTAACCAAATATAATATATATAATATTGATATAAATAAATAACAAAATATTGTATTTCAACCGGGTCGACTAAACAGGGCTATCACAGTATCAAGATTAGAAATTGTCAGTAACTATTGATTTCGAAGGTATTGGCTGAACGGATTTCAAAGAAATTTCGTTTGTACGGCGAGTATATAATGGGAAAACAAGACGAATACGATTAGAACGGATTGAAAAAGCAAGATTACCACAATATAAGGAAAAATAATTTTCTGATTTCAAAGCAAATACATTAATATACGATTATACTACGGTAAATTTGTCGAAAAACACTTCTGTTCCACGGGAAACCCGTGTACATCCCTACTTGTTTCTGCCTACTTTAATTCAAGCGCGCATTATATCTCATGAGCTCCTGATGGCGTTCCGTCAAAACATTATAATTAAAAAGGTTTTTCGTGGTTTGGGAAACCCTGGATTAGAGCAATGTTTTCCGTACTACGGCCCGCGACACATTTCTGGGTCGCTAGGCTCAAGAAAAAATATTAGCACTCAATGCATATTGAACTGAATTGTAATGAGTACGATGAGGAAGGAGGTTCTCTAATCAGATAAATTCCAACCTTTCATTACATATTGCTTTTTATTGCAAGTAAACGGAAAATATTTTTATGTTGCCTTCTAATGGGTCGCGAGACAAAAAAATTGAAAAGCACCAGTTTACAGTGTGTCACAGGCATGCTTCCCAGACCATCGACAGTCCAAAGATCCCCGAGAGGGAGCAGAAGACGTTCGAGTCTTCGGGGATCACTTCACCAATGTCGAGGTAAAACACGATGAGTACGAGAAAATGGAAACGGGAAAGTCTTCTCGTCACAAGCGGACTCACCGGGAGAAAAGAATAACTTTCGAAACGACGTTAGCGGGCTTATTTTTTTGTAGTGAACGCGAAACGCGAATCGATATCGGCGGAAACGAGGCACGAAACAGAATGTGTTCGGGATTCGTCGTTTTTTATCATTAATGGCTTTCGCTTAACGTTCTCATCGGACGGCTTATGAGATCTGCAATGACGACAGATATATCGTTTGATTGATTAAACGGATGATAAGAAGTAACGAGTGAATCGAAACATGTGTCTGAAGCATTCGTTGAAAACGACCTGTAACGGTTCGGCGGAAGACATCCGGTCAGTGGCGTATGACGCTCTCTGAAACAAATGAAAGCGAGAAATGGAAAATTGGGTAAGAACAGCGAAAGATAGAATGGTATGAGGAAAAATCGAATGAGGGGGCAGGTGGAAGTGAGAGATGGAAGGTCGGTGAAGAATAGAGGGGGAAGAGAATGGGGAAGATAGGAAAATGAAAAGGGAAAGATTGTGATGAGAGCGTACGGTGGAAGTGACAAAGAGAAGTGGGAAAAGATGTGGAAAGAGGAAAGGAAAAAAGAGGGGGAGATGGGACGAGGGAGGGAGAGGGAGAAGTGGAAGAGGGAAAAGTGGGAAGAAAGAGAGATGGGAAGAGGGAAGAAGGAAGAGGGAGAGGTGGAAATAGGGGGAGATGGGAAGAGGGAGAGATGGAAAATGGGAGAGATGGGAAGATGGAAGAAGGAGAGTTGAGAATATGGGAAGAGGGGGGAGGAAGAGGGAAAGATGGGAAGAGAGGTAGATGAGAAGAGGGAGGGAGGAAGAGGGAGAAGTGGGAAGAGGGAGAGATGGGAAGAGGGAGAGCAGGGAAGAGGGAGAGATGGGAAGAGGGAGGGAGGAAGAGGGAGAAGTGAGAAGAGGGATTAGTGGGAAGAGGGAGAAGCGGGAAGAGGGAGAGATGGGAAGAGGGGGAGATGAGAAGAGGGAGGGTGGAAGAGGTGGAAAGAGGGAGAGGTGGGAAGGAGAGGTGGAAGAAGGGGAGATGGGAAGATGGATGGAGGAAGAGGGAGGAATGGGAAGAGGGAGATGTGGGAAGAGGGAGAAGTGGGAAGAGGGGGAGATGGGAAGAGGGAGAGAGGGAAGAGGGAGAAGGAGGAACTATAGAGATTACTGTAATTAAACCCTGATGATGTCCACCAGTGGCGATTTCTCCTTACTTTGCTTCTATTATTAATTTCAAGCAAATTGCATTCCAAAAAAGACCATCATTTTAACATTAACAGTTTTCCTACGCATTGTATCGTGTCTAGACGGCAACGAAAGAACTGAAGTCTGCAAAGAGTTGAAACATGAACGAACAAAGCGACGAACCTACGAATGCCTCTCAAACATAGTTTGTCACCTTAAAGAGACTGCTAAATCAGTGTCTCGCTGTAGATAGTCTCGTAGAAGAGCGTAAGCAGTCCCATTATCTATTCAAGTGAACCTCTTTCACTATCTTCCAGTCACTTCCCTCGTCAATAAGTTTTCTCCTAACGGCCGTTATAGGATGCGCCGCGTCTTCCATCGAGAGGGTCCTTGCTTCGATTCTTCCTCCGTCCACAATCTCTCCTGATTTTTCCTTCCTTCTGTTTATTCTATTATGGCTCCTTCAAGCAACTCTTCGTTCCCATTTCATTTTCTCTCTCTCCTTTTTCCAATGCGACACGTTCCACGGGCTCCATTTATTCGTATTTATTGGATAAGTATCGCACGTATCCTGGGGTTTAGTAATTAAGCTTCATCACCTGACCAGAAATGGTCGAAACTGTAACGAATTAATTACGATTCCCAGGAATTTAACATGGCAAGCGTGATTTAATAGATGTGGTATCACGCCCGTACTCATGGCCTCATCTGCCGAGACGAAAAGGCACCTTTTGCCGAGGGTGAATCATCTCGATCCGGTTGTGAAGCACGGTGAGAGAAAGGCGGGGTTGGAGAGAGGGGAGTGAGATGGAAGAGAGGGGAGCGAGGTGGGGGAGAGAGGTAGGCGAGGTGTGAGAGAGAGGTGGCGAGGTGGAAGAGAGAGAGGGGGACGTGTTGGTAGTAAGGCGGGCTAGGTAGGGGGAGAGAGGGAGGCGTGGTGAGAGAGGGGGCATGGTGGGAGAGAGAGGAGGCGAGATGTGAGAGAGAAGGACGAGGTGACTGAGAGGGGGGCGTGGTGGAAGAGAGAGGGGGACGTGGTGTGAGAGAGGGGGGCGAAGTGGGAGAGAGGATGGCGTGGTGGAAGAGAGAGAGGGGGACGTGTTGGTAGTAAGGCGGGCTAGGTAGGGGGAGAGAGGGGGGCGTGGTGAGAGAGGGGGCATGGTGGGAGAGAGAGGAGGCGAGATGTGAGAGAGAAGGACGAGGTGACTGAGAGGGGGGCGTGGTGGAGAGAGAGGGAGGCGGGAGGAGTCTTGAGCTAACGTTGAAAGGCTAGCTTAATATTCAGAGTAAAATTTAATTTACACACAGAAAGTGATAATCTTATCATATAGTTTGTTGAATTTTATAATTATTTTATTGTTATTGCATTACATTAACATAAAAAAATTAAAATAACCTTATCGAATACTCAATTGGAGTATTCGAATGCAAAACATTTCCAGCACTTCACCTTTCGAGTGAATTGAAACGAATGCACCTCTACCGTTGATTTTCAAAGGGCATATCTCTAGTTTAAACCGACCATAATTTATTATCCTCAACCACATTTAGGATCAGTATGTGCCCTATTGGGAGCTCCCTCGCGTAATTTTAAATAATAGATTAAAATATTTGCTTCTTTACGTTTATATATATCTATTAACTGATTTTTATAAGTTTAGAAATATAAAAAAAATTAATTCTCTAGAACTAAAACTAGGTCCGAAGCAACGAATGAAATCTCTTTGGATAGTATATATTCCTGCGAGAATATATGATCAGTTTATCCTCGTTTCGCTTAGTGTACTTATTCCTGGAACCAATAAAGAGCACTAAGCTAGGATTATGTGTGCGTGTGCGCACGAGGGATTAGCACATACACACCATTTGTCGTTTGCGTCTCCCGCGTCGAACCGGCGGGAGAGCCATTGGCTTCAGTGAAGCAATGGCGGATGAGACTCAGCCGCTCGATATCGCACACAAACGTAAGGCGAAAAGAAGCAGCGAAGGGAGGACAAGAAAAATTCCCGGAAAAAGGCCGTGGGATTTCGCCTTCGAAGATTAATAAAAAGGAAGCAGCGGTTGGAGCAGTGAAGAGGGCGAAGGGAGGCGAAGGGGGAAGATAGAGCGAAGGTAGGAAAGGGGGGAGATGAGGGAGAGAAAATAGGGAAGAGAGGAAGGGGTGGACGGAGAAGCCTCGAGAGGGAGTGGGTGGGGCCGGTGAGTGTGTGGTGGGAGAGGAGGCTGAGGAGGGAGGGAGAGGAGGCTGAGGGGGGAGGGAGGGGAGACTGAGGGGGGAGGGAGGGGAGGCTGAGGGGGGAAGGAGGGGAGGCTGAGAGGGGTGGGAGGGGAGGCTGAGGGGGGTGGGAGGGGAGGCTGAGGGGGGTGGGAGGGGAGGCTGAGGGGGGTGGGAGAGGAGGCTGAGGAGGGAGGGAGAGGAGGCTGAGGGGGGAGGGAGGGGAGGCTGAGAGGGGTGGGAGGGGAGGCTGAGGGGGGTGGGAGGGGAGGCTGAGGGGGGTTGGAGGGGAGGCTGAGGGGGGTGGGAGGGGAGGCTGAGGGGGGTGGGAGGGGAGGCTGAGGGGGTGGGAGCGGAAGTTCGAGAGAGGAGAGAAATCTATTAACAGCTTGCCACTCCCTTTGCGAAGCCCTAGGAATTGAGGAGACGTTGAAGAGGCTGCGGATGAGTCTCGGGTGTCGGTGACGAGAGACGGGAATCGGAAAGAAAGGGGAAAGAAGAAGGAGAGGGGGAAGAGAGAAGGGAAGAGAGGAGGAGAAGGAAGGAGGAAGAGGATGAGGGCGGTCAGCGAAAGCCGCCATCTTAAAATTCCCGAAAAATTTTGTCTGTTTATTTGAGAGAATGGCGCGGAGGGCGCTGGCAAATTATGTCGGTCTGAAAATTCGTATTTCCGAAGTTGGACGATCTACGAAGAAGAAAAAGGAAGACATTGGAATGTGTCATACGTGGAGCAAGGCGATATTGTCAAATTATTTCAGACGAGGGAAGTATGAGACTATTTTGCAAATGTAATGTAGCTGGCGGGAAATGTCCAACATAATTATCGGAAATGAAGAAAGGGCATAAAAATGTTCTGTAATCTTCAAATATAAAATGAAAAGGAAGTCTTCGATGACTTTAAACCTCTCGATGTCACCTCGAGGCATAAGCAGCTCCAGCAGACGACGCTGGTTTGCGGAGGGGAAGGGATTCCAAAGGAGCGCGGGTGGGTGCGGGGGAGTGGCACGATGCCGAGCGATCTGACTGGTGGATGCGGCCCACGGATAGGGATGCTGCGCCGCGGGGGCGGGCGAAGGGGCGTGGAACGATCGGCTACAGATGTTGAGGAGTGGGGGAACAAGTACCCATTGGGCGATGGTTGTGTATAAGTCTCTCTTCTCGCCCTCCCTTCGCCCCTTTGCGTCCCTTTGCACTCGGAATAACAAAACCCCCCCCCCCTCCCCGCCCCCCCCTCATTCGATGCCGCCGCACATGCGTGTTCCAGCATCTGACATAAAGAAGGGAAAATGGCGCGAGAAAGCTGTAAATGGGGTCGCGATAGAAACGAGGCGCTGTGACGACGGAAATATTGGCACCTCGATCCCGGGATTGTCGCCTGCGATTCCGCGGTCGTTATATTTCGGGTGCGATTCGACTCCGTCGGCGTCAGGTCGTCGAATTTTCCTCGCCATCCGCGAATCGAACTATCGAAACCGGAGTGGTCGATAGATCTACGATATACGATCGCGTAGGGAAAAACGATCGAAACCTTATGTTCGCGCAAAAGAGTTACAAAGCGACTCATTAATTTAAATTTCAGCATAATGATGAGAAGATTGCTCAGAAAGGGAATATGCTTTTATCGATCACCCGATGATCATAGGCAAGTCCTGCAGCCCTCGTCTTCACCGTTCTCTCCTCCGAGCAATCGACCCTCAACCGCTCAAATGCTTTGCTTCCGACGAATGGCGTCCGAACGGCTCCTAATGTAACACTCGGGTCGAAATGCCTCCTTAAAATGTTCACTTTTTTATTCATACGCTGCCGCCGTTCTTAAAAGCGAAGCTGAGAAAAGATGACCTCATCGTCGATACTTTTATCCAATTAATGAAAATAAAGGCTTCTCATATAATCGCTAATGGCGAACGAAACAGTCGCATCCGATTAAGACCGAAAACGCTTCTAAATGGCGACTAGGGCGAAAAACGAGTTGTCCTTCCGTCGTCCGCTGCCTCTTTTATCCCCGCCTCCCTCCGCCTTTCGTGGGAACAATGAGCGGAGGGTGTAAAGGGGGAGAAAAGCGAGTGGACGAATAAGGGAGGGGGTTAAGAGAGGCGGAGATGGGGAAGGGGGATATGGGGGGGTTGGAGGATGGGTAGGCTTGGAGGATGGGGGTGGGAGGAAGAAATGCGTCGAGTGAATTCGGAGCGAGAGGACAAAGGTGAGCCAATGAATAACTCGGATGTTTCTGCAGGTTGCCGCAGCAACGTGATTCCATTAACGGACTTATTTAGGAAACTTTTATGGCGGCCCCATAGGATGGGAAGGAGAGTGGGCTCCGATCGATCTGCCTCCCGACGTCCAACCCCGTGGTCATTTGTCAAACCCTATCTTCCCGTGGAAAAGGCGGACGCCGCAGAGGGGATAACGAGGAGCAGCACTAGACGATGAGCTGCGGCTGTGTCAATAAGCGCGTTGTCGCACGAGCGAGGCGTAGTCGCACCTAGCGCGGCGGAGGTGGGCTCCTTTCATGCGGGACCCGTTGGAAAATCGAGCAGATGGAATAAATTATGAGAAGGGGAAAGCTAGGAAACAAGTGACGGACGGAGTGAGTACGGGTATCGACGAGTCGACCAGCAGGTGGAAGTGTCGAGGGAGCACTTTGTAGAGCGATTCCCCTTACCACCTTCACTTCACCACAAAGGGCTCCGCTTACATCTCATACACCACTTACCTCTCCCTCCCTCTCTCTCTCCCTCCCCTCTCTCTATCCTCCTCTCTCTCCCTCCCCCCTGCCTCACTCTCTCCCCTATCTACCTCTATATCTTCCCCTCCCCGTCCCACCTCATCTTCGACAAGAATCTGTTTCTCGCGACTGTTTGTACATATATATGTACATGAGAGTTATTTTGGGTGGATTGGCTGAAGAGGCTCAACTCTTTTTTGCCTCCCTAAATATCAGCACGGTTTTAGGAAGGCAAGATCTTGTGAAACACAGCTCGCTCTGTTTGCACATGATATACTACGATCCGGTGATCGAAAGACCCAGCTAGACGCGGTTTTTCTTGACTTCAGGAAGGCATTCGATAAAGTCCCTCATATTAAGTTATTGAAAAAATTACAAGCCTGTGGAATAAATCGAAAGATAATCGAGTGGATCAGGGACTTTCTCAATGATCGGGAACAAATGGTAGTCATTGATGGATTTAAATCAGATTCGGTCAGCGTGTCCTCCGGCGTTCCACAGGGAAGTGTCATCGGTCTCCTATTATTCCTTATATACATAAATGACTTAGATAATGTTATTACAAGTAAAATCAAGTTATTCGCGGATGATACGGTAGTTTACAGAGAGATTAACAGTCCTGCTGATCAAGCATTACTTTCTAACGATTTACACGCAATTCTCGAGTGGTGTAAAGAGTGGCAATTAGAGCTGAACTTAGGTAAGTGTTCCGTCATGAGATTCTGGAGAAACAAAGAAATTGAGGCGATGAATTACAGTATAGAAGGCGTACATCTAAAATTATCCGAATCCGTCAAATACTTAGGTGTCATTTTAACAAGTAACCTCTCGTGGGACACACACATACGAAATATATCCGGGAAAGCTAAGCAAAAACTAGGATTCATCAAACGGATAGTAGGTAAAAGCGAAGAAAAAGTCAAAGAGACATGTTACTTTTCTTTAGTTAGACCGCTGCTAGAGTATGCGTCGAGCATATGGGATCCGTACGAGAAAGGTTTAATCGCCGAGTTAGAGAAAGTGCAGCGAAAAGCTGCTAGATTCGTCAAAAATTGTTATGATAGAAATATAAGCGTTACAGGCTTGATACAGGACTTAGGATGGGAATCACTAGCTGAGCGTCGATCACGTGCTAGGTTAAAACTTCTTGAAAGATTTAGAACGAGTACTTTCTCCAGCGACGTCAAAGAAATAATAAGAACTCCCACCTATATCGGTAGAATGGACCATCCTCGTAAAATAAGAGAGATAGCCTGTAGGACAGAGAGATACAAAGGCTCATTTTTCCCTAGAACGATAGTTGAGCAGAATAAAACTTGCGATCAAAAGTAACCTCGCGTAGGGGCGTAAACCAAGGCCTAATTTAGGAGTTTTCCCCTTGGTGTTAATACACCCCCTGCCACACACCCTTGCGGTGGCTTGCAGGGTAAACTGTAGATGTAGATGTAGATGTACTCTCTCTCGCTCTCTCTCTCTTCTCCTCTCTCTCCCCTTCTCTCTCTCTCTCTCCTCACATCTTGCAGCAGATCGCGCTACCCCAACCAATCCCTTTCTCTGCTCTTTGCGAAGAGGACCCTCTTCTCTTTAATCGCCCTCTCTCCCCCATTAAAGAAATTTCCCTTCCGCCTCTCTTTCCCACCAACACTTTCTTCTCTCCTTCAGACCTCGACTGCCTTCTTCCCCCCGATAATTATTCATTCCCGTCGACAAATCGTCTTCTTCTCAATTCTTTTGCTTACCCCCCCCCCTCTCCCTCCCTCTCCCTTTCCATCCTTCTCCCTCCCTCTCTCTCTCTTTCGGCAAACCATTTTTATATTTGATTATATTATTTCTGCCAATTTTCAATTTTCTATCTACATCCTTGATTCAGTTATTCGTGTTTTAATAGTTTGACACTCAGACCAATGGACGGACAACATAGCTTTTTACTTTTATTTTTGTGATACTTTGATCCTCTCTTTCTCTCCGTATTTTCCAAAACCGTCCTCAAGCCCACCATTCTTCTACCTAACTCCCGTAACCTATCGCACAATCCTTCACCCCATAAAAGTTTTACATGCTCGGTTTGTTTATTATAACGCCATGCACGTTCCTCATATTTTCATTCCGTTTTTATTTCAATAATATTGAATTTAGTTCATTTGTATGTTGTTTACATTGATTGCTATGAGAATCATTTCCTCCTCCTTCCGTCTTACTTTCTTTCTTTTAATAAAAGCCTTCAAATCACGCTTAAACCTTATGGATTGAAGTAACAATAGGAATTCGAGGTTTAACGATGTAGTTGGTAGGGAAGGCAACATCCCGTTAAAATGCCAAGATTTTTCCAAAATATACCATTCAAACGATTAACACGAGCGATTTCGAGCTGAAGACGAAAAAAGACGAATAGAATAAATAACTTGAAAATGTTTTCTTTAAATGGACTAGATCCGAAGATCAAACGTCCAATGTATCTAATTTTAATTTCCAAAGGAAGAAAAACCTGCGCGTCGAAATGTCCATTTTTACGTGTTACCTTAAGAGAAATAGAAATAATTTCCAGGAGTCGAACCCGGGTCGTTGTTCCAAATATTTTTTTCGTCGATCACTTTTATATGTGAATCAAGCAATCCTGGAAAATTTCGAATCATTATCTCTTACCGCTTTTGATATATAAAATTAATATCGACATCGGTGCGTCAGTGGCGCGGTCTAGTGGCGCATGGTGGAAGTTGTTGCAAACGGAGTAAGAGACATATATATAAGATTTAGGTTTTTAATGTAAATGTACATATTAAAGCTGGAGCAAGAGGTTAATAGACTAATCTGTTTACTTTTCTTTCAATACAATTTTAATGTTTAACAAGTAGGGGTGCACACAAGTTTCCGGTGGTATCGAAGTGTTTTTCGACAAATTTACCATTATTTTTCCTTATATTGTGGTAGTCCTGCTTTTTCAATCCGTTCTAATCGTATTCGTCTTGTTTTCCCATTATATACTCGCCGTACAAACGAAATTTCTTTGAAATCCGTTCAGCCAATACCTTCGAAATCAATAAGCTACTGACAATTTCTAATCTTGATACTGTGATAGCCCTGTTTAGTCGACCCGGTTGAAATACAATATTTTGTTATTTATTTATATCAATATTATATATATATTATATTTGGTTAATATCCATGCGGTCAGTTCTCTAGAAATACGTGCTGTGCAAATCTTATATACAAAATGTAATTGAAATCCGTTCAGCCAATTCCTTCAAAATCCTTATTGACTAAAAGAGTTTAATTTGTAATTGTGGGACCCCTGTTTGGCTGATTTGGTTAAAATATGCTGATATGCTTTTTTATGAGTGTACATTATAAATATTAGATTTGGATATAATTGACGAGGACAGTTTAACACGAATATGTGTAAAAATAAATTATATTTTTACTTGTATTGTGGCAGCCCTGCTTTCTATATCTATAATAAACATCTTGAATTTGTTTTTTTTTTGTTTCACATCTCCTTTATACAATATCTTGTTGGAAACGGTTCAGCCAATACATTCCAAATTCATTATATCCGAAAAGTTTAATTTTGCAATTGTGACACCACTGCAAAGTCGATCTGGTCGAAATATGCCAGCTTGGTCCTACATTTATGTGAAGATTCTATTTACCAAACTTATTTGTAATCGGTTCGTCCATGAAGATGTTAGGGACACACACACAGACGCACACTCGCACGCTCACACTCGGACACCGAGGCGATCTCAAAAGACTACTTTCCGTTTTTTGGAAAATAGGCTCAAATATGTCTCTCCTTCCTCCCTCTCCGCATTCCTCTTATTCTTCTGATCTCTGCTTCTTTTTCCCCCACTCACTTCACTCGATCACTTGATGCTTCCCCCTCTTTACTATATACTTGACGGAGAGGGAAGGTTAAAAACAATTTTAATAGAATAGGAAAGAGATTCAGTGCGCACAATTCAAGCAGGAGTCACTGCTGATGTGCTTGGGACGAGCCGTTGAGACTTTCGGACAAATTCCTTCTTAGCAGTGGCAACACAACGCACTTACTGGAATCTAAATTACACACTTAGTATTAAATGAATAATGAAAGAAAGTAAATTTATGACAAATTTTCTAAGTTAGCGCTTTTAAGACCCCTGTGTTTTTAAACTTCGAATTTCGATTAAAATGCAATTGCGATTGATCTGGTGAGCAATCTCGCATTTGACTGTGCGGTCTTGTTTTCAGCTGATCGATGGCAGAGCTTAAAATGTTTTGGGAGACTTGCGACCAAAACTTCTTTCCTTTAATTCAACTATCTTTTAGATTCTATTTAGGGTGAATTACCACTGAAGACGGCTGCTTTGTAGCCGAAATATGCATATGTATTTTAACCTTGTTGTGGCTATTGGAGATACTTGAGGCAAGTGCATTTTTAAATTGCTTGTTCTTGAATTTCTTTCCTTTAAAAATTTCTCTCTCTCTCTCTCCTAGACATTGATTGGTTAAGATTTTCTCGATTCCGATAATGTAAATAATAATAAATTAAGTAAACTAGTAGCCCGTGACAGCACTTTTTGTACATTTAAAAAAGATAGTTTGCTGTTAGGTTTTTAAATATAGTTGGTTGTTCACATTGATTAGTAGGTTGTTATTTTAATTTATTGAAAATATTTTTTAGATCAAGCAAGCAACACTTCTGGTTAATGTTACTGGATAATCAGGTAAAGCAAACCTGATGTTTGCAGGTTTATGGACTCTAGAGAGAGCTAAATAAAGTTGTGCATGTGTAAACACAGGTTTCTTCAAGTAGACCCACGCTTGATATGGGGAATATCCCCACTTAATGAAAAGGTCTCTTGTTCCATATAATCCAGATTAATATACGTAATGTTCCTAATTCTGCAACAATGCGGTAATCGTTGGCAACAAATATTTTCGTCTAAAAACGTATCTAATATTTTCAAATTGAAACAACATTTGTGGACCGATTCGACACATACAGGGAAATCAACGGTAAGAATAAGATACTTTATTAATTTTTCTTTAAAACAGTCAATTTATCTAATTTTAATTTGCAAAAGAAAAGAAGCCTGCATGTCAACAAATGGATTTTTACGTGTCATCTTATGGGAAACAGAATTTGCTAGAGAGCCTGTGACGCTTCGCTGTCACATTAAGTTGATTTTATTTTAAAAAATCATTAATTAGATGTAAACTTCTTTCTTTGAAAATGGAACAGAAGATTCTATCTATATGTATAATTTAATTTTAATTTAATTTAATAATTTTCCAAGTGATGTGATAAATAAAAATAATTGACATTGCTAAGTTCTTTTAAACTTCTTTCTTCGTAAATATTACAGAATAAACAGGCTCAATCAGGCTCCGCATAAAGACATAAATCAACATAAATGTAAACAAACAAAATGACGTACTATCGTCAAGGGGCTCGCGAGTATACACCCAATATTACCACTCGCCCAAATGAGGTGACCATGGTAACTGACAATTCTCATTGTTTAAAAGTCGCGTTTTTCGTATTAAAAAAGGATTTTCCGGGAAATTCGAAGCGTAATTGAATTTTCATGGTATCCAAAATAAACCTCTTTCTTTTTTCAACACAACCGTCTAGGTCCCGACTTCGAATCTTGAGTCTAACTAATTTTAAAACGCGATTTTATAATGCCCGAACCTGATTTCCATGCTTTTCTTATGGAGTGCAGGGGTGTCAGAAAACCCCCCTTAAAATGAAAAGTATTTAACGTTTCCGGTTGAATTTAGTACCGTTAAATAAACGAGGTTTTCGCATTTTTACAAATTATAGATGACGAAAATAGCCCAAACAGCGATGGAGATATTAGCTTCCCAATAGGCTATAACCAACCTACCAAAAAGTTCACCTACGACGATGATTACAGAATTCCACAAAGTTAAGGGTTTTCCAATGATTATAGATAAAGATTATATTTACCAATAGGCCAAATAAATTAGGCTTAGCTGACAATTATTATAACATGTAGCATTTGTAGCAACGGCAGAATTAAATCCACAAATATTTGTACTTAGAGACAGTAGCCAAACTCCAAGATTACGAAAAGGTGAATATAGGCGTAATGTGTTTACGCATTAATATACAGAAAATTATACGCTATCGGAAGATGAAGAATTATGTGATTCAAAAATAAATCGGGTTCTTATTCCCGAGGCACCACCAATGAAAAAGAAATGGAATGTCCTTTAACGAGAGCGAGGGAGTTAGCGAAAAAAGATACGTGTGTAGGTATAGGCAGCGAGGAGGGCGAAGTGAGGGAGAGGAGATTGGGACGAAGAGCGAGCGAAAATAAAGAAGGGGAAGAAACAAAGGGAGAGAGAGGGAGGGGGGAGGGGAGGGGGAGAGAGAGGGAGGGGGAGAGGGACGGAGGGGAGAGAGGATGGAGGGGTGATGGAACGGAAGAAGGGGTCGGAAAGAGCGATGGAGGTGGAAGTGGGAGGGGCAAAGCGACAGCAGCGTCGGTTAGTTTCCATGACGACCAGACATCCGCATCTGTACACAAAAGTGAGCGGCGATTGGGCTGTGGGAAGAAAAGTGGAGTGGCGGGAGGAGGGAAGATGGTGTGGAGGGAGGAGGGAAGATGGTGTGGAGGGAGGAAGGAAGGTGTAGAGGGCAAAGGTGGAGGCAGGTGAGAGCAATGTTGCCAGGCCGAGAGCCCTCGTCTCTTAATCGACCGTCCAGAAATGCGTATTTCCTTTCTTGCGCGTTTTCGGAATGGCCCTAGAGGAAGTCGGCGGCAACGAAGCGAGGAAGGGGAGGAGGAGGGTAGGAGAGGAGGAGGGTAGGGGAGGAGGAGGAGGGTAGGGGAGGAGGAGGAGGGTAGGGGAGGAGGAGGAGGGTAGGGGAGGAGCTGGAGGAGTAGGGGAGGAGGGTAGGGGAGGAGGTGGAGGAGTCTGGGAGGAGGAGGAGATGGGTAGGGGAGGAGGTGGAGGAGTCTGGGAGGAGGAGGAGATGGGTAGGGGAGGAGGAGGAGGGTAGGAGAGGAGGAGGAAGACGGTAGGGGAGGAGTAGGAGGGTATGAGAGGAGGAGGAGAGTTGTTGGAGAGGCAAACACCGACAGGGACTCTAATGATATGGTCTGAGAAGATTAAAGAGGCGAGAGGGGAAGTCGTCGGGACGCTGGGTCAGAAAGTGGCTGACGCTGGCGCCTGTCGAAACAGGGAGAGGAAGGTGGTGAGAATGTAGAAGGAGGGAGGGGGATGTGAGGGAGAGAGAGGAGAGGAAGGGGATGAGGGGAAGAAAAGGAAGGGGGTGTAGAGGAAGGGGCAGAAGATGAAGGGGGTGAGGGTGTGTAGAGGAAGGGGGATGAGAGGGAGTGGTTGGAGATGGAGGGTAGAGGGAGGGGGGTGAGTGGGAGGGTGATGATAGGGAGGGGGATGAGAGGGAGTGGGTGGAGATGGAGGGTAGAGGAAGGGAGTAAGGGATTGAAAAAAGTGACCCTGATGCCACCGCTGCCATCTTAACCATGCGATTTTCTTGCTATAAGTAAAGGGTTTCAAACTCGCGGGCCGCATGCGGCCCCCGTGGTACATTTCTATGGCCCGCGAAGGAAATTAGTACGCACTAAATGGCCAAAACTCAATTTAATTCTTATAAAATATTTCACGCAAATCTAAGAAATGTAAGAATTATGTTAAATCAGCACTTTAGAAATAGACGTAGTTTATTTCCCATTAGGATTTATAAAAATTCTGCGCAGGCATGGTACTAATTATATACATATGTTCTTCCCACTGCAAGCGTGTTTCTTGCGTGTCCGAAGAACCTAACCCTCGACACCGAATCTATTATTAATTTTGGAATGAATGGATTTATGGACGCATCATAGTGTTGGGGCGATTTCTTTCCTGTGGATGGGAAAAGTGGTCCAAAGAATATGAAACGTTACGAGGAATGGGAAAATATGCGGCCCGAGGACTTGGTACGGTGCCTTAATGCTGCTCGCGCACCGACATGAGTTCGGGACTCCTGCTTTAAATGAACGGACAAAAAACCGCGGCTTACAGTTTGACGACGCTTGGCGAACGGTCTGGGGAGACGCCCAGAACTCAACTACTCCTTTAGCCTAATGGGTACGCACTTGAGCTTTATATTAACTGTGCGTCTATTGAACGACACTTTTGCAACCACACGCGCACTGAGGCGTTATTGCCGGTCGATGACTGCTGAGAGAACGGGAGAGAGTTGGATGGAAGCCGGGTTTAACAGTCGATATATTTTAATGTCGATGGACGCTACATAGTTTTTTTCAGATATATGGCTAACAAATTATCATTTATGACTTCATGCTCTACAACTGAGTGAATTTTAAACAAATTAGCCATTTTTGAATAAATCGCCATTTAGCGAAAATCAACAAGAGTAGGTGTAACAGTTTTATTTGGGCATTCATAACAAAAAATATTATTGTTCTTCGATTGCTTTCAAATTTTCAATTTTAATATCTCTAGGACCTTTTAAAACGTTATTTAAAAATATATCATGTTTACTATAATTTAAAATGAAATTTAAAAGTATTACAATTAATCCAAAAAGATTAACGAATATAAATATACATAAATTATTTAATGAGATAACAAAATTAACCTATCAATTAAAGATCGAATTATTGAAATAAAATATGTCATTTTCATAACCTTTGAAATCGTAAATTACGAAAAGGATTTCCCGCTAAATCACATTTCCTGTCACAATCTTATCATTAGGTCTTTTCCTGCCGAGAAGTAGTTTTGGTTTGAATTTTTAAACACTTTGGTTTAATTTTACACACGACCTATGTATAACTGTGTAATTAAAAATCAGCAAACCATTTTTAATTTTAATTATTACATTTTGTAGCTAAAATCTTTTGAAATAAATCATAAGGAATAAATATATAAAGCCTTTAAGAGAATTAATAATTGCTTAACATTAAATAAATGATTGAGGAACTCGCATTAACTTAGAGCATAATTTCTCTTCAACAAACGTACAATTTTAGTGTTTAAAATATTTTTGAACTAAATGGAGGGCCTGTGAATTTTTTGAAATTCCAAGTTCGTTCTCTTCTATTCAAACTATCTCTATTCTAATGAAACTTAAAATGCAAATATGAGAAGTCTTACACCAATCCCCATTAGTTGGCATTTACTCTAAAGAGATACCTACTACCTATTTATTTGCCGTTTTGATGAGCTCTTAGTTCTGTCGGGAAGTGCCAGAAGAGTTAAATTACCAAGGAACGGGTATTACGAAAACAGTAAGGAAGATACAAAGAATAATTAAAATAAAATACATACGTGATACAGACGTTCTTACGAATAGTAATGTGGATAATCGTTCGTATTAATGCAAATGCTTCCGGCAATTATGTGCCCGAACTAAATAATACTTCTTTGTTTATACTTGTTACTACGAACAACTCTAATAGTTTCTTTATAGTTGCTGCTACAATGAAACTTCTGGAAATGTACACCTAGGTAATACAATATAAATCTCACTTTGTTTTTATTTATTTCTAGTTGGCATTCACAGTACAATTCCAATTTCCAGAATATTTCCTCCGTTTCACGTAAATAAAACTTATTCATAAACATTGTTCGAAATCAAAATTGAAATGTAAACAAACAAAATGACGTAATCTCGTCAATGGGCTCTATTTTCACGTAATATTACCGCAAGCTCAAATGAGATTGCCATGGCAACTGAAAATTTTCATTGTAGAGAATTGCGCTTTTTCGTATTAAAAACGTATTTTTCGGCTAATTAATGCCAATACCGATTCCAATGCTTTTCTTATGAAGGACAGCGGCGTCGGAAAATCCGCATAAAAAGTAAAGTATAAAATAAAAGTAAATGAATGAAATTAGTATAGATGAAGGATAGAAGGTTTCGACTTTTTGATAGCGCATGGATGACAAAATTAGTCCAAATACCGGCCGAGAAATAAGCTTCCATAAACACACATCTACTAAAAAGTTGGCGAAGTAAACACTACAGTAATATAATATAGATAAACTACCCTTCATTGTTGCGCTATATCGTTTATCTCTTCGTAATTTCTATTAGGCCCTAATACGAGATATCATTCGATTTTTGTGAGCAGTATAGGCTGTAGGGCTTCACACAGACAGACAAACGGCATGGTGAAAACGATTTTATTGGACTCTGGGAAACCTAAAACGTGCATTTCCTAGGTTTGTTTTTCACTAAGAATATCAAGGATCGCAATAGGAGAAGCAACCCTGATAGAAGTCACGTTAGGGACTGAATAATGCACTGGACCTCCACAAAATCATATGGTGTTACTTTCGATATGAGCTGAAATGCTTGCAGAATGCAAGCACCAACTACTTGTGTGTGTGTGTGTGTGTGTGTGTATATATATATATATATATATATATATATATATATATATATATATATATATATATATATAACAACTTACGGAAAAGGAAAGGTAAAATGAATATATGGATGTCAACAAGGTGTTGGGATGAGGAAACCCAGTGAGCACTCACCAATCAGACGACTTCAGGTTGGCGAGGCCCCGGGGATGTCGAAGCGACACACGTAAAATAACACAAAAACACAGAAACATCACAAACGTAGAAGCTTTCGGAACTACTCCTTCTTCAGCTACAGAGAGAGAGTTTCCTCATCCCAACACCTTGTTGACATCCATATATATATATATATATATATATATATATATATATATATATATATATATATATATATATCTGTGTGAGTGTTGGCGGGTGCAGAGTGGGTCCCAAATAATGGGACTGGAAAAAAATGAATGAAGAGAACATAATAGGAAAAGATAACGTAGGAAAAATATGGACCCTTCTACATCTACATCTACATATTACCCTGCAAGTCACCTTGACGGTGGATGGCAGGGGGTGCCGCGCACCAAGTTCCTTACTAATTATTATTCACTTAACTATTGTGGTCACGTATTGTCCTAGGGAAAAAGGACTCCTTATACCTCTCCGTCCTACTATCTATTTCGCGAATCTTGTCCTCATTATCCCTCCGTCCGATATACGTTGGTTGTCGAATAATATCCTTCATTTCATTTACGAATATCTCCGACCTATATTTATCTAGAAGTTTAAGTCTCGCCTGTAATCTACGATCTTTCAACGATGGCCAATTCAACTCTTCAATGAGTAACGTAACGCTCTGTTTTTTATCGTAATTCTTTTTCACGAATCTAGCTGCTCGCCGCTGTATTTTTTCTAAATCCTTTATGAGTCCCCTCTGATATGGATCCCAAACCGCTGCTGCGTATTCCATTTGAGGTCTAACCCTTGGTGCACTGTATCCCCTGCCATCCACCAAAAAGGTGACTTGCAGGGTATCATGTAGATGTAGGGGTCTCTAGAATTTTCTTGGAACGCAGCAAAGAATCACGCGTCTATTTTAATGGTCATCGCATAAACTCCGCAGCAAAATGGAAGTGAGGGGGGATGGCGCGCGTTGCCCCTCGCTACGAAACTGAGTGAGCGAGACACATTTGTGGAGGGAGTGAGGAGGGGACGTGGGCAGGTGGATGTGACGAGAGGGTTCGGAATATGGCTCTCTCTCTCTCTCCCTCGTATGGCGGGGGCAACGGGATTGGGGGCGGGGAGTGGATAGAAGGCTGACGTGAACCAACGGTCTAACATAACGACTTCCGTCGACGTGCCCTCGAAAAGTATTCGTTTAAGGGCTCAATCTATCCAGTTCACCTTTTCGACGCTTCTTGACGCATCTGACGGTGTGATGACGTAATGAGTTCTTTTTGTTGCACTCTCCCTCTTCCTATCACTCTCCCTATCTCTCTCCCTATCACTCTCTCTATCTCTCTCCCTCTCTCCTCCCGTGTCTCTCTCCCTTCCTCTCTCGTTGTGCGCATACTGAATTGATATCCTTGACGACCAGCACCCTCTATCTAAGTGAAACGCGAGACGATCTCTGTTTCAGTGCCGCTGCTGATTTCATTTTTGGAACGGTTGTTCCTTTTTAAAATCGATTATTGAGCAAGTTAAATACATATTTAGAACAATAAATTCCTTAAGTCTACTAGGCACATCCGCAACCTTAAGAGCCAATTATATGCAGCTTAATAGAATACATTTAACTTGTGCTCGCGGGGACTCTTATGCGCCAAAAAGTTTGAATAGTCAATTTTGATAAATAAAGCTACCCCTATCGCTATGACCGAGTTCTGTATTTTTTCCCGGTTTTTAAACATGTACCTACTTCGTAAGTGCAACGAATATTTTTTAGAGTGTGGGGACTTTGTAACCGCGGGGCTTTGCGAATTCGCACCGTTCGCACCGCCATCAAGATATATATATATATGTGTGTGTGTGTTACCACGCCATTCGCCAACCACTTTGGCTGATTTTACTCACCTGTTATGATCTCGCATTGTCCTCAGGAGTCTAGATTACGCTCTGCACTACAATTAATCTCACGTATTTTATCTACACGATCGTCTCAACTTATGTACTTTGGTGCTTCAAATGCTCCTAAAACCTCCTCTGCTGGACCTTCCAACCTATATTTATCCAGATGCCTTAAACAATCGTTCGGTCTGCGATTCTTTAATGATATCCAGTTCAAATCACTCAATAATGAAGTGACGCTTTCCTTATGTTTAAAATAAAAAAAGTGCTGCGTATAATGACCAGCTCAGGTTTCAGAGATTCCTGTAAGCCAATATTTAAAAAAATATATTTTAACTCTTACATCTTTATGAGCTAATAAGCTATGTCAATAAGAATCAAGATTACCTTTAAAATCTTCAGTCTGAGCACCAATATGACACAAGAGGCAAAGATAACTTTTATCTACCAAAGCACAAATTAAAACTTATGGAAAACAGCCCATATTATATTGGTATCAAAGTTTATAATAAATTGTCCATACAATTTAGAGAAAACGTTATAATATAAATTATTTACAGGAGAAAGTGAAGGAGTTTTTGTTAAAAAAGTGTTATTATTCAGCAAAGGAATATATGGAAGACAATGATGTGGCTTTGATTGATTGATATTATGTTAAGTATATTGTGAATTATTATTCAATGTAACTTTTGTATTGCAATGTATGTATGACGCGTAACAGTTAATGTATGTATGTTATTGACGAGACACCTATTTATTGACAGAGTTGTACTGAAACTATGTCAATTTAGTGTGCCAATAAATTCTATTCTATTCTATTATGTTCGTACTTTGGTTATACAAATCTGGCTGCTCTGTGTTGTACTCTCTCTAATTGAATTATATGGCCCTTCTCATATAGATCCTATATACTTTGGCCCAACTAGGGATAAATAACACCTTTCACGTACGTTTTCTCTACTGTTTCGTACCATTCTGCATATGAAAGTAAATTTCGCGTTGCCTGCGCCTACAACCCGGTTAATGTGCATGATCCATGAAAGATCGCTACAAATGGTGACTCATAAATATTTAATATAGCTGCCTGGATTTTCAGTTTACATTCCAAATCTACCTCTCCGTTCTTACTTTTCCAGAAAGTTGCGACGAAACATTTACGGTGAATAATTTCAATTTGTCATTCTTTTGCACCCCGCGGAAATTGATTTTAAATCTTCCTGCCGAAACTGGTGGTCATCCTAAGTGTTCGTTCCTCTCTATACGACCGTGTCATCTACGAAAAGTCTGATTTTAATGCCTACTACTGAGCAGATATTAATTACGAATACATCTGTCTGCCTTGATGCCGCGGGAAAAATAATTATTCAGTAAAATAATAACAATTACACACGTTGCTAGATTAATTTAGATTCATTTACGATGCTTATCGTTTGGATAAAAACTTGATCGATTGTGAAATTATTTTAATGCGTTCCTTCTCGGATTGTTTTCTCATTAACTTTCCTTTCCCTTATCTATCAATACGAAGCGATCCCTGACGATTTTTCCATTGTTAAGCCTGCGGGAATATCTTCAGGTCAATGGACTTGGGCTTAACCGACACGTGAGCACGCGATACCTCTTGCTGACAACTCGAGCTCTATCACTAACTCGTTACCCCAATTCATAAGGGCGGCGACAAGGAGAACCCAGAAAATTACAGGCCGATTTCTTTAACTTCGATATCGTGTAAGATTCTCGAGCATATACTCGTTAGCAACATAATGCGATTTCTTGATAGTAATTTATTGTTAGATGATTGTCAACACGACTTCAGGAAAGGTAGGTCATGTGATACTCAGCTCGGTCTTTTTGTTAATTGTTTATTGAGAAGCGGAGAAAAGAATACGCAGGTCGATGCCATCTTCTTAGATTTTAGGAAAGCCTTTGATAAGGTACCTCACAGGAAGTTAATAACGAAATTAGAAACCTTAGGTGTTAATTCTAAAATCGTTAGTTGGATCCGTGAATTTTTAAATCATAGGAAGCAGATGGTTGTTATAGATGGGAAATCTTCGAACCTAGTGGAGGTTGTCTCTGGCGTTCCACAGGGTAGTGTAATTGGTGCGTTATTATTTATAATTTATATAAACGATATCAGCTCAGTAGTCAGAAGTAAAATTAGGCTTTTCGCGGACGACACCGTCATCTATAGAGAAATAAGCAATCCGGAAGACCACCAGTATCTCCAAAATGACCTAGAAGCTATTTCTGCATGGTGTAAGGAATGGCAGTTAGAGATAAACCAAAAGAAAAGCTGCGTCATCAACTTCTGGAGAACCAAGAGTATCTCGTTGAATAATAATTATTCGTTGGACGGAGTAGAGATTCCAGTTTCAGACTCGATTAAATACCTCGGAGTCACGATCCATCGTGATCTCTCGTGGGACACCCACATTCGCCGATTGACAGGTGCCGCTAACAAAAAGCTGGCCTTTATAGGGAGAATAGTTCGAAATAGCTCCGAAAAAGTGAAAGAATTATGTTATTTATCCTTGGTTCGACCGCAGGTAGAATATGCTTCAGCTGTGTGGGATCCTTACGAAAAGGGACTCACTAACGAGATAGAAAAGGTTCAGCGCAGGGCAGCTAGATTTGTAAAGAGGAATTACGATAGTAAACAAAGCGTAACATCATTAATAGAAAATCTGAAATGGACATCGTTAGAGGAACGTAGGCTGCAGGCTAGAATAAAACTACTGGAAAAATTTATGTCGGAGGGACTAGCGAATGAGGTAGTAGGACTTATCAGAAGCCCGACGTATCTCGGAAGGCAGGACAGTGAGGATAAGATTCGCGAGATCGACTGTAGAACGGAGCGATATAGAGGGTCGTTTTTCCCTAGGACGATAAGAGAGCATAATAGAAAAAGATAACGTAGGAAAACTATGGACCCTTGGTGCACTGCACCCCCTGCCATCCACCAAAAAGGTGACTTGCAGGGTATCATGTAGATGTAGATGTAAGGCTATCTCTTCCGATTCTGATTTCCAATTCTTGACACCCTAGCTCTTATATTTAAATTAGTTGATATCCTTTATCGTATTTTAAGCAGTACTTAAGAAATTTTCTCCAAACTTAAGTATTTCATAGGTGATTACTTACATGGTCATCATTTATGAGTTTAGCGTTATATTTCTAACAAAAAACCATGCATCATTTCCAAAAATGACCGCATAAATTAGGGAAAGAAATATTATTTGGGAAATCTCGAGAATTCTTTTTCGTTTTTCATACATCGCCTCAGAGTCGATACAAAACTCGCGTTGAGAGAAACTCGTCTATTCGAACATATCATGTCACTACCAAGTCAATAGCAAACGAAATAGATTACTATCAAATTTGTAAGTGGAGCGGTTAAAACTGGCGATAAGTTGATCAAAATGATAGTTACTATTTTCTTAACCAGAAGTATGTATCCAAGTTGGGTAAACAAATAGCAACAGTAAATCGTTGTATTTACCTAAGATAAAAACAATTTCTGTTATTCTTGCATATTAACTTTTCCGAGGTCTTTAATAAAATAATAAGCTAGGAACTGCGTATGCAAATGTAAACAATAATAAGTAGCAAGATAAAATAAGAGCAGGATTCAGCCTCCTCAGGCAACCGCAGGCCATTTCTCACGAGGCCATCGTCTAAAGGAAGTCAAATAAGAAAGAAGGGGGAGGGAGAGGAGGGGGGCGTGCGTAGGCGCGAGGTAAGAGGGCGATGGAGGAGGGGGTGCCGATGGAGGAGGGGTGCCGATGGAGGAGGGGGTGCCGATGGAGGAGGGGGGTGCCGATGGAGGAGGGGGTGCCGATGGAGAAGGTGGGTGCCCATGGAGGGGAGGGGTGCCGGTGGAGGAGGGGCCGAAAGAAGCATCTGCAGAATCACCTGTGTGTGGCATTCGATGCGTCCGCAGAACACGAGGCACGGACGCAGCAGTGAAAAGGAGGGAGGAGAAGACTCCGTTAGGAGATGTTGTGGAAAGCCTCGTCGAGCAATCGCACAGACGGGCATCCTGCTGGCGCATCTGCCCAACTATCTGCATCGCTAGGCGGTTTGTTCACGAGATGGCGCAATGGAGTTCCACGTCGCCGGAGAAAGAGGTGACTGGGGTCGCATAGGAATCGGGAGTGGGCGAGGGAGGGAAGAAAAGGTGTTAGGGTGTTCCTCGGAAATATTCAAAACCATGACACAATCATTTTGAGATAACTTCTTCGAAAGTATTAATATCAAATGGCCATGGATAAAATGACACTTTTTTCAAAGGATGACGGCATAAAGTAAAGTAGAGGCAAAATAATGAAACCGAAAGAAAGAAAAAACGCAATATTTACAATTTCCGTGATTCTTGTCGTCATCTATTGTTATCTAAAAGCACATTTTATTCTGACCATAGGTTGCTCGCACAGCGCGTAGAGTATGACTTGGCGATACAGATCAAAGGCTTCTTTCGTTTCGCAACATCTTCATTTTCGCTATCCGACTATTTCAACACTTTCCACCATACAAAACGCATTACGTTTACATTTTTTATCAAGATGAAAGTATACCATGTGATGAAAAATGAAAACCAGTAAATCGGGTATTATAAAATCATCGTGAAATTAAAATTTACTCAAGACACCAGTTAGAGAGTAGTAATATTACTAAAAGTTCAACATCAAAAACGATTGCATTGTTAGAAAACTCATTAAATTGTTGATAAACTTACCATTTTTAATTTACTTATGCACAAAGTTTAGACTAAATTTTAAATCTTGATGGTCTTGTTCAATATATAAGTAGATATTTTGAAGACAATAAAAAAATTCGTGCAGGAGAATAGGTGGTAGGGTAGCGCTCAAACAAAGCACACAGATTGCCTCATTCAATCGAACAGCATCAATTCTACGCAGCCTATATTATGTGCTTATAAATCGATATATAGTTCAAAGCACTTGTCGCGACGCTCCCGCGATGTTAAGGCCATTGTGCACGACGAGTGTGCGTGAAAATATATAAACAGACATACATATTTTTTTCAAGTCCGTATTGACCGATGATAACATTTTCTTGTTATTTGTAAATTGTCACAAACAAAGAAGTGAGGAGTATTTTACCTAAACATTTTCCCTCGTGACCCGAGAATTGGGAAGTATGTGTGTATTAACCTCAAGAAAAGCAATGTAGTGGCCTATGGCTAAGAAATTGTTATAACAATTATGTATCCAACATATATGTAA
Source organism: Tanypteryx hageni (assembly GCA_028673005.1). NCBI lineage: Eukaryota > Metazoa > Arthropoda > Insecta > Odonata > Petaluridae > Tanypteryx > Tanypteryx hageni. Next base: position 112,979,528 of record CM054117.1, on the reverse strand, counting down.
AATATGTAATAAAACTAAGGAATAAAGGTATTTTTAATTGGAAATTTTTGATCTTCGTGAGCTGACGTTGGCATATATACCTGAATTTTCGGCTTGTCTCCTGGAACCAAGGCTTCGAGCCGATTTTCTTTTCTCTCAGGAATTCGTTCAGGTTCTCTCAAAACACAAAATTTCGGTTTCATTCCGGTGTTTTCTCCAGAAACCAGCATTGAACAGGTTCGAACCGGTTTTTGCGCCCGACTTTAATTTTTCTTCGAAAATTTCAAGATACATAGTTCCAAAATACCAGTTGAAATTTAAGTTACAGAAAACCATGAAATAAAATAAACATAATACACACACACATGCATCGCAGATAATGTCAAAAGCGTTACGCACAGCAAGAGATCAAATTATTTAAATTTTGTGGATTTTAGAAATATTATACGAAGTCAAGGACGATCGGCTTAATTTTTCGGAATATATAAAAATATGTATCAATCGTTGATTGCTCTTCATTTTCACGAAATGTCCAATAAAAATGATTGTTTTATGTTTATTCCATAATTTTTCGAAAATTTGACCTACAATGACCAAACTTCTCAAGACATTATATCCAAAGAAATGTTTTCATCCTTTTCCAGTAGCTCAAATCGATTTTAATTTGCTAAAATCGGAAGATTCATGTAGTAAATGATGAAAAGTTTTTAACACTCTAGAAACAAAAAATCAACAATCATAATGCCTCGAATTAAAACGCTTAGAAAATACATTAACTTTAGGTTTTTATTTTTCTGGTAGGTTTAACCTTTCATTAGCTAATTAATTAATTAGCTGCTAAGGAGCAATCGCTGTCTCTTCTTCCTACCCCTTTCTTTCATTTCTAATCCCAATAGGAAAAGCAAGATTTCGGTGCAGGGCTTTATAAATTTGAATTTTTAAATTAGTTACCAATGAGATAGGAGTTCGAGACTTAACCAGTTCTATAGACGATAGTCAGTGTTTATTTCCTTTTAACAGAATTGAAATATTTGTCGAAGAGAACGAAAAATTGCTTTTAATACAAAAAATATTGAATGTTTTACTGTTTTTTACAATGGGATATACCAAGTGCCATGGCAACGAGTCTCTACTGCTTTCAATTGGAAACAACATCGCATCGATTTTAAAGGGAATTTACATATAGACGGTACTCTAGGGTAATTGCCCGGCAAAAATGATTTATTTTTAGGGATAATTTTTGAGATAATTGTTCCATTTAAAAAACAAGGAAAGTACGAAAATATTTGCATTCTAAGTTAGTTAAAATTTAGATTGAAACTCGGGACAAAAACTGATTACCTAATAGCTGAAAGAATGAGGTTCACTGTTTTTGAAGAAATTTCTATTTAATCGAAAAGGTGCGATTTTCAACAATGAAAATTATCAACTACCATGGCAACAAGTACAATATATTAAAAGGGAAATATATTGTAATAGCATCGATTTAATAGCCTTTAAAAGGGAATCAATGGACTACTTATAATGCCGCTGATTTCAGCCAAAGATGGCGTCATAATTTTAAAACAAGATATGTCGCATTAAAGAAATACAATACACCTTCCAGTTATAGGGATTGACGAACTACATATTATAATATTTTGGTGCAGCGCTTCTAACGAGAATCAGTGGATTATATTATAATGCCATTGATTTTAAACTACTACGTAAACTTATGACAATGTCATAATCCTAAAACACGAATTTTAGTGAAGTGTGAAAAAATGAATGACATATTTTGTAATGTTTTCCGCGAAATTTTGAACTCTTTTCAATTATTGAGCGAGAGAATTGAAATATGGTTTGACGAAATTGTGGCAACAGTATTGCCATATGCTAATATGTAGTTCGCGATATTTTATCAGGTTACGTACTAAAAGGCACGGACAGTGAGGCAATAACTATAATAATGAAAATATCGTAACATTTCCTTAAATTTCAGTGTGGCACCGAGTATATTTTCTTAATGATGAATATTGTTAATGCTTACACAGGACGATACGAGTAGCGAAACTAGAAATCCGACAACTTGGACGGCTGCCGATTGCCAGGAAATTTGGAAATTACAGATAAGCTTTAATTTTGCTGAAAATGAGAAATATTATGCAAGAACGCCTGCAGTTTATTATCTTTTATGTGTGGGCACCACGTGCCTCAGATGCTGTTGTCATGGAGATCGCGATGGTTTATTTACGAGTTTAGATCCCGGTGTGTTGTGATATCTTCAAGCGTTATACCTACACAGAATACGTGTACAAAAAATATACACTAAATTGATTGTGGCAAATAAGATCATAAAAACTTTCTTTTTTTTGACAGTCTGCAAACCGGGGGGTGTAATTTTTTTGGGTCCCTGGCGCAGAGTAATTTCTCACAAACCCGGTCCCGTTTCCTTTTCCACCTTTAGGATTAGTGCTTGTGCGACTGAGTGAGTGAATGTGTGAGTGACATCAGGTCCCTGGCGTGGAGTAACAACCCCTAAACCTGTAAGTATATAATTTTTATTGTCTTTTGCCTTATCATTCATTCTCCTCCCCCTTTTTCATTGTGTGTCTCTAATTTTGAATTTTACGGTTAAGGAGTTAATTTCTATTTAACATCTATTTCGCCGTAGTCTCCATCTTTACATATTTATTACCATATTTCCAGTAATTTGTATTTTCACGCCCTGACATGAGGCGAGTTTAATGAATATATTTTTTAGGCAAGAATGTTTAGTTTAAAACAACAAATTAAGATAATAATTCAAAAACACAATTAAAAGTTAAAAGAGAGCTGAAAATCCCGGAGAATAAATGTGGCTAAGGTATACAGCGTTAAAAAGAGAGAGGGAGAGAAGGGGAGAGAGAGGGAGAGATGGGGATAGTGGGGGAAGGGGGAGGGAGGTGGGAGAGAGGGCGAGAGGGAGAGAGGGCGAGGGAGAGAGGGTGAGAGAGAGTGGGGAAGAGGGGGAGAAAGAGAGTGAGAGAGAAAGGGAGAGAGAAAGGGTGAGGGAGAGAGAGAGGAAGAAAGGGAGGGAGAGAGAGAGCTGGTGAGAGAGAGGGAGGGAGAGGGGAAAAGAGGGGAAAAGAGGGGGAGAAAGAATGAGGGAGAGAGAGAGGGAGAGGGGGAGAGAGGGGGAGAAAGAATGAGGGGGAGAGAGAGAGTGGGGAGAGAGATAGGAGGAGAGAGAGGGAGGGTGGGAGAGAGAGGTGGAGAAAGATGGGGAGAGAGGGGGCAGAGAGAGAGGGGGGCAGAGAGAGAGGAGGGAGGAGAGAAGGGGGAGAAAGAGGGAGAGAAGGGGAGAGAGGGTGAGAGAGAGAAGGGGAGAGAGGGAGAGGGGGGGGGAGAAAAATTGGGGAGAGTGAGAGTGTGAGGGAGAGAGTGGGGGAGAGAGAGAGGGGAGCAATAGAGGGGAGAGAGAGATGCGGGGGAGAGTGAGGGGAGAGAGAGAGAGGGGGGGAGAAAGAATGAAGGAGAGAGAGAGGGAGAGAGAGAGAGGGTGGAGAGGGGATAGGGAGAGGGGGAGTGGGGGGAGAGGTGCGGATAGAGAGGTTATGGATAGAGAGAGTGATGGTGGGTGACAGTGACGGGTGAGGAAGATAGAGAGAGGTGGGGGACAGAGAGGGGGGAGGGAGAGATAGGGGGCGAAGACGGATAGATAGATGGATAGATAGATAGAACCGAACCGAAAAAAATATATTTTTCTGTAACAGAACCGAGACCGAAAACCGTTTCCGTTTTTTCGGTTCACATTAACAGTGGTAGCGAAAGATGGGGTTTTTCCTTTTGCTTTAATATGAGTCTTTTTTGAAAGCCCCACTTTTCAACACCGAGGCAAAGGCTAATGGTTTTACTGAGCTTAAGGGCAAGCTCCTTTGATAGATCTTGGTATATAACGTCACAGTAGTCGAAGTGTGGAAAGAATAAAGAGGTGAACCAGGTAATTGTAGGGGTAGAGAATCTCATGCTGCGGAGTTTTGCCAGAAGGATGTCTTTGTCTAGTGAGTCAAAGGCTTTGCCGAAGTCAAGCAGTACTAATGCTGCCGATTTCCTGTCATAAATTGATCGCCGTACGTCATCCGTGATTTGTTTCAACTTTTGAATGCCTGATTCGAAGGAGACAAACAAGCGATTTAAGCCAAAGAAATCTGTAACTTCTTCTTCGTGCTTTAGTTTCTCTAATGGTGCATCTACATTATGCAAGTTACTGACGCGCCAATCGCAGCTGGCGTCCCGCTATCGTAATGTAAACACCGACAGGCAATATGAATGTTAGTGATGCGCGAATGTGAACAGTGGCGGATTTTCGTCTCCTGGGACCCCTGGCGTTAATCATTTGGGTGCCCCAGGCGCTGATCATTCGGGGCCCCTGGCGCTAAGCAATCGGTGGTCCTGCAATCTAAATATATGTAGTATAGTGAATAAACCGCCCTAACGGCTATCCTCTTCTGTGAGACCTCTTAACGATCGTTTCTCTATCGAATCATAGAGAGGTTTCACTGACTTTTAAATTGAGACATATGATATTTCTGAAATTGTATATACGAACATTTTTTCTGGGCCTCTTACTTCAAGGAGCTCCTGTCGCGCGCCAAGTATGACTTCCCTTAAATCCGCCATTGAATGTGAACTCCATTTGAATCGAGTTAATCAAGTCGCGTCGGGGAAGTTGTCGCGCCAGTTACTTGCACCAATTATAAATAGCAGCTTCTTGCATAGGATACCTATAGGACATAGAAGCATTTAAATGTTTAGATACTTCTAGAAAGGCTACAGTCCTGATATTTGACATGATGGAGAGTTATTGATACAACCAGCGAAAATATCCTAAATCCTTAAAAATTTCATTTTTAATGGAATTCTTCCGATCACATTGTTTCATTTCTATAAGAAAAGCAAAAGAATCTGATTGTGAGCTGGCCTTTATAAAATTGCATTTTTAAATAAGTTAAAATTGAGATAGACATGGGACGAAAACAGTTCCATAGCGATAAAAATTAGGTGTATTGTTTATTAAGAATAACTTAAAATCGTTTTCGAATTGACGTAAAATTAGTTTTTAATCGAGAAAAAAGGAAACTTTCAACAACAACAAATATCAGCTTCCATGGCAACGAGTCAAATGCGTTTAAATGTAAATTGGTAATCTGTATTTTAATAGCATTGATATAATGTTTTTAAAATTTTGTTGATTTCAACCACAACATATACGTATGATTACGGCATAATTGTAATACAGGGTATACCTATAGTATATTAAATAAGGTTACCCATTTTAATCATGGGAATTGGCAATCTATAGTATAATATAATAGTAATATTTTAGCGTTCTTAATGAGAATCAGTGAACTACATTATAATGCGATTGTTTTTAAACTACGACGTAAACTTATGATGATGACATCAATCCAACAAGAAATTTGAGCAAAACGTGAAAAAAATTAACGTCGTGTTTCGTCAAGTATACTGGGAAATTTTTAACTATTTCTAATTATTGAACGAAAGAATTTCATTATTGTTTGACTAAATTGTCGGAACAGCAATGTCAAAAGCTTCTAATACTAACGATGAAAAATGTAATGACGTTATAAATATATCGCGATATTTTTATCCGAATCTCTAATAAAATGCACGTACGGCGGCGCCATAATCCTAAAATACAAAATATCGTGAGTTTTCCGTAAATATAAGTGACACAATGGCCTATTTTTAAATTATGATTGTTGCGATTGCTGATACACTGCGATCTGAGCCACGAAACATGAAATACGAATACTTGGGCGCGAGAAGATTTTCAGAGAATGTGGAAATTTCGTGGAAAATGAGAAATACTCTGCGAGAACTCATGTAATTTATTATCTTGTTATATATATATATATATATATATATATATATATATATATATATATATATATATATATATATATATTGATTATCTTATTATGCTCCACGGAGCACAAATGTTGCTGCCTTGGAGATCGCGTAGGTTTTTCTTTTAAGCGCTTGCAGATTTAAATCACCGACAACTCGTAATGTAAACAAGTATCAACAGCAATTTACTGCTTTAGCCGATACGGTTCTTCATTTAGTTTAATTGATTTTGAGTGCGTTCACTGCCGTGGTCATTTTGCCCTGTCAATAACTGGTCACACACTCACAAGGGAGGAGGGAAACTCGGTGCCCTTTACGAAAAGCTCCAAGCTTCTTCTTAACGTCCCTTCCAAAGGGCTTGGCGCGGTCTCCTCAAACCGCACAAACGCGGCCTGGCGACCTAGGAAAACCTCCTACTTTCGCAGGTTTCATGCCCGCTGCCCTTCGAGCAGCAGGCGAGTAGCAGCCAGCGTCCTAAGCAATACACCTCCGGCACCCCTACCGTTCTTCATATTGCAATATGTTCGGAAATTCTCAAGTTGAGAACGGAAAAACAGCCAATGAAATTCATTGAGTATGCACCCATGCTTATTGGATGTTCAAAGCGAATCGTATAAAAAAAGGAATGCTCAATATAGTGCGTATAGAAGCATCAGTGGAGACATACATGAACTTATACAAGTTACTAAATATAAAGTGTCTAATTTTTATATAACATTATGAAATTTTCTAAAGCAGCATATAAGGCATAGCAAAATTATGGTAGAAATCGTGAATGCTGCAACCCGGGATGCGATACAAAAACTCCAAATATTGAAACGAATCCACAGTTACCAAATACCGTTGAACAATTTCTAGTTTTCTTCAGGCTGGCATAGCTCCTCTGCGGATTGCGCCCATTTTTTTATTTTCGGATCCACAAAACCCAAAATATAATACATGAATTGTTCATCGTCCATTCGACAACAGTCCCGGGAGTTCGATGGATTGTTATTTCTCTTAGAAGCAGATCAGACGCACCAAGATCTTTCCTATTTAATCACTTACGAGCCCAACATTTCCGTGTTTTACGTTTCTTTTCCTTCAGATCTTCCAAATATAGTCTCACCGTTTCAAGCATAACTTTTCTGGCATACATACATACACATATTTGGAGGCCGTGTTCAAATAGGCTACTTGTCGTGCATGTATTTCCAAGATTTAAACTTCAACTTGCGCGCCACTTACTTGCATGCCATTTACTAGAGACAGGAACTTACATAATGTAAACGCGCCTTAACTCAGTGGTGAGCAACCTCTTCTAGGTAGCGGGCCGCAATGGTGGTTGCGAATTGTTCAGCGGGCCACATTTACAACTTGCAATGTGACCCCCTGGTTCGGATTAGAGTTCAAATCGAACATTAACTAGAGGTAATTAAGTATCATAGCAGTGGAAATCACGTCTAAATTAGGTTTTTAGTATTCATATTAAATATAATTAATATTACCTACTTCTACGAAGTCACCTGATTCGATTAATTATAGGTTTTTTAGGTTATCACTTCAATCTCGTGTTTTATTGTCATAATTTGAATATTTAGATGCTATGAATTTGTGTGTTAAATATTACGGAGCTCTTTTTAATCATAGCTTCGCGGGCCGCATAATACACTCTCTGGGGCCATATGCGGTCCGCTGGCCGTAGCTTACCCACCTATGCTCTAAAAGCAGGGTTCCCCAACCAGTTGATCGCGATCGACCGGTCGATCTTTTGCTCTTCTGAAGTCGATCGCGGAGCCTTCCCTCAGAGCTATTACTTTTTACTGAATCAAGTGAGAAATGTTGAGACGCTATAGATATCGACTTTGGTTGATGGAAATTCTTATAGTTCATTAGTGAATGTAGCTTTGAAAGAGTAAGATATTTTAAAAAATTAGCCGTTGAATAAAGCAAAACCGGAGAAATTCGGTCCATATTTACGTTTTTTAATGAATGATGGAATAAAACCTTGCACAATGAAAAATCGTAACTCCTGTGTAAACATATGGGAAAATATAATCATCTCCTGGAGTCGAACCTAGGACACTTATGTAAACGAAAATAGTTTTCTCGAGGTCTCCTAGTTTGCAGACACAAAATGGCGTATACAGCATTTATCTATGACAAACTGTTCTAGAGATAAAAGGGGGGACGGACAGACGGACGGACGGACAGCCATTGATTAATTATTATATATAAAAGATAATAAAGATTGGTGGCTGGATTAACTTATGACTCGAATTAAATAGGTGGGAAAACTCCTTAAGCCATTAAAGGGTTGTGACAACCCGGGTTGTCAAAAACCTTTTATGGCTTAAGGAGTTTTCTCACCTATATAAAAGATAATAATAATCTGTCTATATTAACCTCAACCTGTCTGGCTGGCTGGGAGTCTGACTTTCCCTTCAAATATTTCTCGCTTAATATCTTCGGATCTACTTAGCCTAACGAGCTGAGGTGGTCTCTAGAAAAATCAAACATCCCGAAAAAAGTCCCAGATTAGACTCCGGGAGAGAATTATATTTTCCCACAAGTTTACACGGGATTTTCGATTTTTCAAGGTGCAAAATCTTTTCTTTCATTCATCAAAATACCTAAATATAGACCAATGTTCTCTATTTTTGCTTTATTCGACGGCTAAAGGTATTAAATATCTCATTCTTACGATGTTTAGATGTTATACGGAGGAATGTGTCAGAAATACGATCTTCTTTTCGAAATTTTATCGCTTTTACGTACTCTTTCCAGGTGTTGCCAAGGCGTCCCGCATTGTTGCCTCCGATTGAATTAGCGTCTATTAAACCTTAAAATAGACGAAAGAATTACGCTATTCGCTTCGCGCTTTTTATGAAGCATCGAAATCATTGTTGTAGCAACGCCAAACGTAATAGATTGCAACTTAATTAATTGCAGGTAAGTTTGATTGTATGGTTCACCCGTGTGTATTGCAGATAGCTGTCCGTGTATAATTACTTTCTCTGAATTGGCTGTTACTACATTAACAATCCATATGGATGGGTTTTAAGTGTGATTCGTAGGCATCAAATGGTAGAATATTAACATTATAGGATGAAAAGAAATTTTAAGAAAGGCTGCATCGTGACAGTTTGAATTGAATTTGGCGGGGAGGGAGGGAGGAGGTGGAGAGGGGGTGGGGGGGGGGAGGGGGTAGAGAAGGGGTGAGAAGGGGAGAGAGAAGGGGAGAGGGGGGTGAGAGAGTGGGGCAGAGAGATGGGGAGAGAAATGGGTGAGAGATGGGGAGAGAGAGAGGGAGAGAGAACCATTTCTCTCCGCATCGAAAAGTTTGAAAATTCTCGACACGAGCGAAACCTTTTGTAATGAAACGGTCGTCTTGACCAGGAGTCCAACGGTTGAAAAAGGGAAATAGTAACGGCCGATGGGAGGTTGGAGGGGCTACGAGTGGCGCGAAAGGAGGAACAGGTGGATGAGAGGTTGCGAAGAGGAAGCGTGAGGGAGGGGGAGGCGCGAGGCCGGGGGAATTCTTTGGGAATCGGATGGAGAAGATTAGGGAAAAAGGAGCGGAAGGCAATAGCAGGTGGAAGAAGGGGCGTGCGTTCGCTCGTTGGATCAAAGCTTTCAATTTGATGGGGTAAGAATCTTCGGAGTGGTGCATTTGTTGGCGCCATTCGAAGCGTCCTCCCTTCACGCATATATATGTGCGACAGTTCTTTCAAACGTCTCTCATTAATTTCCCTCTTGTCCAAATTCAAAGAAATTTTTCCAACTTTAACCTTCTGCTTGGCGATTTTATCAATCCCCTTTTGATTTTTCAGTTCGATTAAGACTTTTTTCACCGCTTATCCCACGCATCTTCAACATAAAAATTTCCATTTTCTCACGCGTTCTCACTCCAATATTCTCTCATTATCTCCATCTTCCTCCTGTTCAGCCTCTTTCCAGTATTGCCGCAGATTCACCAGCAATACTGTTTATCCTTGACAATCTTCTAAGCATTGTACTGTACGGGTGTTTTCGTAATTTTCTTCGTTGCCGCATTCTCACAATCTTTCTTTAGTTTCCCTTTTCCTCATAATTTTGCAACGACCTTTTTTGCAAGCCGATTTCTTTTGTGAATAAATAAATAAATTAAAACGAAAGAAAATAAAATTCACTTTGTAATAAAACCCACTTTATTTAAAGGCTGGTTCAGACTGGAGGGACGGTCGGAGGATAGTCGCGGTGAGGGCTTTATTAAGGACAGGACTATTTTTGCGGAGACCATTCACACTTGTAGATCAGGACTCGGTCGCGGCCCCCACATTCAGCGTGGCGTAGTTTATGGATGCTCCTAACTATATATAGCAGAAAGATTCAAGCCTACTTCGGATGTCACCGAGGATAGCCGATAGTAACCTAAGAGGCTAGGACTCGAAGAGGCTTGGGACAAAAATTGCCCCCTCGAGCGACCCATGGGGCTCGCGCAGAGGCCTAACCGTGTCCTCCCCTACAAGTGTGAACACCTTTGGAAATTCTCCATAGAAACCCATTGAAAATAGGATTTTTATATATTCGCCTAAAGTGTCCTAACCGCGACCGTCCCTCCAGTGTGAACCAGCCTTAATAGATACGCGATATATAATACTTGAATATGATGTTCAACTGTTGAAACCCGGGTCGTGTTTCTATTAAATGTGGTTTGTAACAAAGTGAATTTTATTTTCTTTCATTTTAATCATGCAAATCTACAAAGTTATGGCGAAACAATAAGTTTTATTTGTCAATTAATTAATACTAAAAATCTCGTTGTTCATTCGTCATTTTCACGGCAATTCGCAAATCAAATATATATTTTAGAAAGAGCTACCTATTTTGGAATTAATTACTAGGCTCACGTTAAAAAAATGTTCTGAATTATGGCAGTTGTAGCCGTTCTGTTCTGAGAAAGAATAATATCGCATCGCAGCGCGCTCTTTACGGGCACTTGGCGACGGTCGTAACGTACGAAGCCCGCATATTTCACGGCGGTTTCCATTATGTGTGTCATTCGAAAGATAAGCGAGCGCACGAATGCGGGCTCTGTTGACTGCATAAAAGCGCGCGGACAATAACTAAGAGGTTGTGAAATGAACCAAGTTTCATAATACGCAGATATATTCCTACCCTTTCAGCGACACTATCTTCTCTTGCGAGTTTACCCGTCGCGCAAAATCGTATAACAAAGACAATGACAAATGCAATTTTAGAATATTAAAAAGAGGCAAACGGTCGTATCAATTGCTGGTATAAGCTACAATTACGCTATAATTTACGCTAAAAATACGCATGCGTATCATTTTTATACACAGTGTAACTTCTATCAAGCGAAGAAAAATGGACGTTTCTGGTGGCGGTCGTTGAAATGCCGAAAATAAAATGTGTGAATGTGTGTGTGTATAAAGAAAGACAGCGATGAGACGGTGGCGAGGCGTTGGAGGGGATCCAGTGTACACTATCTTACCTTTTTCACAAGATTTATATGTATATATATATATATATATATATATATATATATATATATACATATCTACTAGTGCTAGCCGCAAAACTCTTGCGAAGTCAGTCAGAAATCTGCATGGAAATAAATTCCCCTCTATTTTTTCTCTTATTGGCGTGTGATTGCTCACTTGGATTATTTTAGGGCTCGGGAGTTTTTATTTATTTCCATTCTGTACACCGTAGTCTTAAAATTTAATTTTCAGCGAGAAATCTGAATGTTTAAAAGTAAAGTAGCCCTTTTCTCCTTATAAAATTATACAACTGATATTTTGAATTTCATATTTGTTTTTATAATATATATGTGTAATTTTAATTGCATCCCCATTACGAAAAAGGTAACATTACAGTATTGAAAAAAAGAAAAGTTTTTTTGGGTCAATCGTTAAAAATGCCCACAGTCCACACGCAGTTAACTGAATACATAATGATAATCTGCTATTAATAACATTGATGGAATAAAGCGATCCGAAGATCCTACGCAGACAGGCATAAGCTGTAAAGTTGGGAATAATTTTGAAACGATAAAAAATCTGCTATGGCCGGGAATCGAACACGGATCTTCCACTTGCCGGGCGGATATTTTACCACTGAGCTATCGTAGCAGATCAATTTTCTCGTTTCTGAATGCGGATGTTTTCTTGGTTGGGACGGAACTAGCCAAGCTAGTATCAAACTGCCCCAACGGATGTGCTCGAAGAGATACATCGAAGAAAACTCCTTTCTCTCAAATGGTGAGATTGCCAAGCAGAAATTGATTCGATTCCCGGTCATAGCAGACTTTTTTCTCGTTTCAAAATTATTCGCAATTATTAGCAAAGCAATCAATTAAGTTTGACGTATTATTTTGTCTATTTGAAGGCTTAATATACGCTGATTCAATCGGATGCAACAATGCGGGTCGTTTTGGTCACACACGGAAAGAGTCCGAAAAAGCCATAAAATTTCAAAAAGAAATTCGCATTTCTGATGAATTCTTCCGTGTAACATCTAAACATCTAAGAATAACATATTTTATAGGTTTAGCCGTTGAATAAAGCAAAAACGGAGAAATTCGGTCCATATTTACGTATTTTAATGAATAAAGGAAATAAACCGTTCGACTTTAAAAATCAAAATTCGTGTAAACATATGAAAAAATATAATTTCCTCCTGTAGTACACTTCCGCAAACGAAAATAGGTTTCCTTGGGACTCCTAATTAGCAGAAACAAAATCGCGTTTACAGCATTTCTCTATGACAAATTGTTGAAGAGATCAAAGGGGCAATGCACAAACTGACGGATGGACAGGCATTGAGCAATTATGGAAAATTATGCACGCATCACCCGCCTCGCTAAAATTAAAAAAATGTGATCTGAAATGCTTGGAGAGTGCAAGCAAGTTTTAATAGCCTATATATCTCTCTATTTTATAAAATCGTAATGGTCATCATCATGACGAGTAACGCTCTAATTTTGTGAATAACTCAATTATAAACTAACTTAGAAGCCTGAAATTCCTCAGGATTTCAGTGTTAATGAATCTCTGCGTCATGACTAAAAACATTTTGAATAAAGTCACGGGTTTGGCTCAAGAGAATTAATGTCGTTTCCCTTGAGATAACACGTAAAAATCGCTTTTTTGGTTTGAAGGCTTTCATTCTTTTACTCTTTAAAATATCTTAAATTAAGTCGTCGACACGGAATTTACGCTAAAACACGCCAAAATGAATGTGGATTCTTATTCTTGCCGTCGAATACTCAATCTCAAGCGAATTCGCTCATATTTTGATTTTATACTCGAGATTCGGTAATTTTTTTAACAGTTTAATACTGACAATAAGATTCCATTGTTACGGGTATTGTTGTCGCCGTTAATTTTAGAGCATATGCACTTATATCTTATAATAGATAAAAATGACTTCGTCGTCGTCTGTGGGTGGGAACGCGGAACTGTAATGCTATTTTTAACAAATTTTCCGAGTAGCTAGCAGATTGACATTTAATGAGAATGTTCGATTCTTAAAGGAAAAGATATTTACGAAAATCTTTTCCAAAATCGACCCGGGTTCGATTCCTGAGAATGATTTCCATTCCCCATAAGATAACGTGGAGAAATCGATACTTCGACTTGCAAGCTTATTTTCTGCACTTTCCTTGCGGAACAAAAATCTAAGAAAATATCACAAACGGGTGTGAATTTCGGACTCAAAAAATCGTATAACTTTGTTTTTTTAATTTATAAGGTATTTTTATGTAAAATTAGTCGAAAATTGTTTTTAATTAAGAAAGATTACGACGACATCATAGGATGTCGTCCGCCCCGCGGATAGTCCCAAGATAAACTAACCCTTTTGTTGCATCTAAAATATTATCAAAACAAAATATTCCGTATATGGTTTCTAGGTTTCAAGATATGTAAATTATAAAAGAAACTTGCGACTTATATTCAATCAAATTCTTATAAATTTATGGGTTACTTTTCAGTTATAATGATGAAATTCCATTTCAAAAAATGTTATTTATAATAATATATTTATATTATTTATTTCGAAATTATTGATTATTATTATTCTTAATATAATTGACAATAATATTTATAATTTACAATAATAGTTTCAATATACAATAATAGTTTCAATATACAATAAAAAAAAACAATTTACAATAAAAGATAAAATTTACAATAATATTTTAAATTTACAGTAATATTTACAATTAATAAAGTACTCTTCAGCCCTATGTAGTACCTTCAGACACTCGTACCACAAACATCTCCTGTCCCATTCCTGTTCATTATCCTAAACTGACAAGCAAATATTTTTTCTTACAGGTCGTCGGAAGCATTTAAATATCTGCATATGTATATGTACGTCTTATTGTGTACTTTCTTAGATTTTATGTAAAACTGTGTTTATGTGTATTTATTTTTATGTACTTTTCTAATATGGTCCTGTAAATCTTTACTGTGTACTTGTGTGCTTTTCTTAGTTTTTATGCAAAACCGTGTTTATGTGTATTTCAATTTATGTAATTTTCTAATACGATCCTGTAAATCTTTAAATATTGCTATCAATAGGCTTTGCAGGTTTTTCACATCCCCCTTCTTGTGTGGGTGTTTTCCTGCAGTGGGATTTTTACTAGGAAATAATATCTTAATTTTCCCTTGTTTTTCACACAAAAAACCTCCATGTCTTTTTATTAGCAAAAATGATAACATGGTATTGTACTTATATAGTAATTCATTTTATGTAATGTAGTGTTCTATTTTTTTACTTTCTCCATATACGAAGTATAGAGAAAGTATCGTTTTCATGAAAAAAATCGAATTCGAGTTTTCAACGGAAATTCATGTTTTAAGGTCCCTCGAACACGTTTTCACTATTTCCTCGATGATGTCTGTGTGCCTGTCTGTCAGTGCCTGTATGTGATAAATTTTTCTGGGAGCTCTAAGTCAAGAACTATTAATCAGGTCAACGCAAAATTTTATATTTAACATTTTTATAGATGTTTGAAGATCAGACTAGTTTTTGGTAAAAATTGGTATACCGAAAGTAGGTGTTTCCTCTTGTCACTTATCCGTTATTTGGAAATATTCGCTTTAATATTTGATAAATGTAAAAATGTAATAGAGTAAAAGTTGTAGAAAATTTTATTTTCTACAATCTTCGTGTTATACATTTTCCTATATAATGAATGCATTGTTTAAGAGATATCTTATATTTTTGTCTGCCACCACCATACCACCTACTGAAGACTATTGTTAACAATTGACGCTTAGTTACGTCTTAGTAAGGCTCCTTTTTCTTTTAATAATTGTCAACCGGAAGTAAATATTGACAACGATCCCAGGGCTAACAATATTTAATTTGCCATATAAATATGGAGAAAGTCATGTGTTGCTCAAATCAGTTTATTTTTCTCTTTGTTACTGTCTTCCAGTATGTAATTGACAATGGGTTAGATGGAAGAAGAGACTGTCAAGTCTCAACCCTCGCCCAAATAAAGACGCATATCTATCCATCTCCGCCCCTTATCACTCCCTCCCCTCTCTCTCTCTCCCCCACCTCTCTCTATCTCCCCCGTCTCTCTCACCCACCATCACTCTCTCTCTCTCCCCCCCCTCTCTCCCCCCCCGTCTCTCCACCCTCTCTCTATCCACCCCTTCCCCCCTCTCTCTCCCTCACTCTCTCTCCAACTTTCACTCTCCCCATTTCTCTCTCTCTCTACGGTTCCGGTTCGATGCCCTGTTTTTCATACGCTCTTCTTGTGTGGGTGTTTTCCTGCAATGGGGTTTTCCTAGGATGTACTTTAATTATTCTTATTTTTACCCACCAACAAATGCCCATCTCTTTTCATTTCATTAATGCTATATTGACATTTTATTTATGTAGCATTTTATTTTGTATTTTTTTCTTTTATTTTTCTTTATTTTTTGTTACTTTCTTCTTGTTTATAAAAGACAATGGGTTATATGAAAGAAGGGACTGCCTAATCTCAATCTCGCCCTAATGCAGACCACTATCTCTCTATCCCTTTCTCTTCTCGTAATCTTCCTCCTTTCGACCCTTTGCAGCCCAAGCAGCAGAGCATTGAATGCTTTCGCTCAATCGGCTCCGGCATTGGCGAGGGAAGCGGCTTCCTTAATGCTGCCATTATATATCGACTGCACTGTGCGAAATGTCCAGTTTATTTATAATTGACAACTCACTTTTTGTGGACCAATGATGAAGTCAGCAGCTCAAACAGAATTGCCGGGGTGGATTGGCTTTGGTTTAAGAGGATGCGTCGTCGGCTTCAGCTTATGGATTAGCACTTGCAACCAGAGCGACCCTGAGGAAAAAGACGAGAGGAATAATCAATGGATGTGCAAAGAAGAGAGGGTGGGCTCATTACAGTGGATGAAATAACAAGGATAACAAAAAAAAACGAAAAAATTAAAAATATATATAGCAACATAACAGTTCTAACAGTACAACAAGTGAGAGTAATAGGAAAGTCTAACGAGCGGTTATTGTAGATTGGTATGAGTAATTGGATGAGAATAGATCGAGGGAGGGTTTAAGGGTGGTTAAGGAGTTATAGATTGAAGGGAAACGGTAAAACACATATCTTTGGGATAGAGAGAGGCGGAAATTCGGTTGGTAAAGAAGGGATGCATTGCGGGTGGTGCGGGATGGTGCAGAGAGAGAGAGAAATAGGATAGGATATCATTGGAGCGATAGCGGGCGTTCATGATAGTGTGAAGGACTTTAAGGACTGGAAGTAAGGGTGGAAATGCCGAGGGAAAAAAGTACTAGATCCCGGAATACGAAATTTTGTAATTTCAAAAGTACCACCGATTTAGAATGGAACTCCATTGATAATATCCGTCTTTTAAACGTTAGATTGACAAATGTGTGAAATGTTATGATTAACCGGAAAATTCCAGAAAAATTGATTTCAAGTTATTTTTTCGGCCCTTAGTCACACTTTATGTTTAATGTAAAGATTAGCAGACTACAGAGCGTGTGGTGCCGCCTAGGTAAGGATAATTCGAAAAAGATATATTTATGCTCATTTTACAGACCACCTAATGCCAAAGTTGATTATATTTTAAGTTTAGAGAGGCAATTAGCCGAGCTTAGATCTATTATGAACGACGGTTACGTGATAATTGGAGGCGATTTTAACTTACCGTCAATCGATTGGGAAAACCTATGTTTCGTTACGGGAGGTAAAGTACGCGAATCGTGTGAAGCCTTAATTGACACGTTTCATGAATATTCCTTAATCCAGATGGTACAAAAAGCCACGCGTTCGGGCAATGTTCTCGACTTGCTTGCTTCTAACATCCCGCATAGGATAACTAAGGTATCCACAGAGGAGGGACTTAGCGACCATCGAGCTGTGTATGCGGAGTGCGAATTAAAGCTCAAAAGACATCCTAAGCCTCTTCGGAATGTATACGCTTTCGCCAAGGCCGACTTTAAAAGTTTCAGCTTACATCTCAAAAGTACCTTTGTCAGTTATCGTGAAAAGACAGAACGATTAGGTATGGAGCCATCATGGTTATTATTTAAGGATATACTAGGAAGAGGTATCAATAGATTTATCCCCAGTAAGTTAAAATCTGATAAGAAAGAACCTCGTTGGTTTAATAAGGAAGTCAGGATTGCCTTAAGACGACAGAGGCGTAGCCACGCAAAATTAGGAAAATCATACCTTCCACCACTTCGGATGAGTATCGCACAGCTATAGTCCATGAGTATAACAGTGCCCGCGTACTAGCGAGAAAAACCATGCGTAACGCATTTAACACCTTCCGGAATGAGGTATTAAATACAAAATTGAAGGAGGATCCAAAAGCGTTCTGGTCCTACGTAAGAGAAGTCAAGGGAGTGGGTCCTTCAATACCCTCCCTGCGATGTGATTCCGGAGACATCCTTCACGATGGGGAGGATAAAGCTAATCTACTAAACGTTTACTTCGCGAAGGCGTTCACGGCAGGTGGAGATAGACTTGAAGATAATCTTATTCCCGATGGATGTACTCGGATGGATAATATTAAAATCTCTGAGGCAGGAATAGCGAAACAACTGAGTGCGATAAAGCCCAACAAAAATCCTGGACCAGAAGGAATTCCCGCGCGTGTATTAAAAGAACTAGCAGAAGATATAGCTCCCTTCCTTCGGATAGTTTTCGAGAAATCTCTTACCCTCTGTGAGGTTCCTGATGATTGGAAACTAGCACACGTCACACCCATTCATAAGGGAGGTGACAAAGAAAACCCCGAAAATTATAGGCCGATTTCTCTAACATCATTA
This sequence comes from Tanypteryx hageni, assembly GCA_028673005.1. Classification (NCBI taxonomy): domain Eukaryota; kingdom Metazoa; phylum Arthropoda; class Insecta; order Odonata; family Petaluridae; genus Tanypteryx; species Tanypteryx hageni. The sequence continues at coordinate 112,961,360 of CM054117.1, read as the reverse complement.
TCATGTAAGATTTTGGAGCACATTATTGTTAGCAACACAATGCGTTATCTTGAGATTAGATCGCTCTTAGTCAGCTGTCAACATGGCTTCAGAAAAGGTAGATCCTGTGACACCCAACTCGGTCTGTTTGTGAATGATGTTTTATCATGCGGCGAAAATAATAAGCAGGTCGATGCAGTGTTCCTTGATTTTAGAAAAGCTTTTGACAAGGTTCCCCTCCGTAAGTTGTTATTAAAATTGGGAAATCTTGGCGTTAATGTTAAAGTCATTAACTGGGTTCGCGCTTTCCTTAGGAATAGAAAACAAAAAGGTGTCATCGATGGTAAGTCCTCGAGTGTGGCAGATGTAGTCTCTGGAGTGCCGCAGGGTAGTGTGATCGGACCTATGCTTTTCTTGCTTTATATAAACGACATCAGCTCAGTTGTAAAAAGTAATATCAGGCTTTTTGCGGATGACACCGTAGTCTATAGAGAAATTAGTGGTCCTAGCGACCATCGTCAGCTTCAGGATGATCTGGATGCGTTATCTGTTTGGTGCAAGGAATGGCAGCTAGAAATCAATCAGAAAAAGAGTAACGTTCTAAACTTTTGGAAATCTAGAAGCCCATCGTCCGTGTTTACCTACTCGATAGATGGTGAGAGCATTCCTGTTTCGGAATCCGTGAAATACCTCGGGGTAACCTTGAATCGTGACCTGTCTTGGGACACCCACATAAGACGAGTGATAGGTGAGGCAAATAAGAAGTTAGCTTTTATGCGTAGAATAGTCAGGAAAAGCACGGAAAAGGTGAGAGAATCCTGTTATTTATCCTTGGTTAGACCTCAAATGGAATACGCAGCAGCGGTTTGGGATCCATATCAGAGGGGACTCATAAAGGATTTAGAAAAAATACAGCGGCGAGCAGCTAGATTCGTGAAAAAGAATTACGATAAAAAACAGAGCGTTACGTTACTCATTGAAGAGTTGAGTTGGCCATCGTTGAAAGATCGTAGATTACAGGCGAGACTTAAACTTCTAGATAAATATAGGTCGGAGATATTCGTAAATGAAATGAAGGATATTATTCGACAACCAACGTATATCGGACGGAGGGATAATGACGACAAGATTCGCGAAATAGATAGTAGGACGGAGAGGTATAAGGAGTCCTTTTTCCCTAGGACAATACGTGACCACAATAGATAACTGTGAATAATAATTAGTTAGGAACTTGGTGCGCGGCACCCCCTGCCATCCACCGTCAAGGTGACTTGCAGGGTAATATGTAGATGTAGATGTACTAATTACTATCAGTCTTTATCCATAACGGATGCAATTAGTACATTGTCTCAACTCCCGTAATTATGGTAAGGAGTGGAAGTTTCATCTTTACTGTCAATATAAATATTTTCTTCTCGGATCCCGAATTCAAGAGAAGCGCTATGATCAACATAAGCAAACCAAGCGAAAAAGATTTGTGGTGATATTGGGTTAATGTGCAGAGAAAAGCATTTTGCAGCGGCAGTGAGAGAAGGGAGCGAATTCGAAAAATCCACGCCTCGTCCAAAAGTAAGTTGCTTTTAAGAGCGGCGATTTCAAACGGCCGTTTTGCCCTTGAAGCACTCCGCGTCTCGTAAGCACGTCTCGTATCAAATGAGGTCACCTCCGTGCAATCGGTGGGAACCTCCGGGAGACAGGTGCTGCGTGAGGTGCTAAAGCACGCCAGCTGCGCGCAGACGACAACTGAGGTGCATTTGGCTAGATGAGGGATTGCGTAAAGCGAAGAAATGGAGAGAAATTAGAGAAAGGAAGAGGAGAGAGAAGTTAGAATGGGAGAGAGAAAGGCGTGGAGGAAGGTAGGGGTTAGGCAAGAAGAGGATTTCGAGGATGGGGAGTGAGAAGGAGAGATAGAAAGCGAATAAAGAAGGAATGCTTCGAGGGGTGGGTTAGTTGTCCGTTAATTTTAGGTCGCATTCCACGACGTTCATATCACGTGGTCAGCGCCAGCACCCAAAGTGCTGAATTGAATAGAAAGCGGAAGTGCGGAAAGGAGTAGGGGGAAGGCGCACGCAGAGGGGATGTAGTACAGCGAATGAGGGTTGGAAAAATAGTTCATTTGTAGCGAAAACTCCCGAATCTCAACGTGGAGAGAAGGGCTCAATGAAACGTGAAACAAAAACGTAACAAGTGAGGGAAGAATTGCAGAGCAAATTACAAATGGCGCTGTTTTCCTCGGTTTAGGATTATGACGTCATCATAAGATTACATCTTTGGTCGGGATTGACGGCGCCGTAATATAGTCTATGAATTTCCTTTAAGAGCATTATTTCAATGCTATGTAATAATATGTGACCCATTTAAAAGCAGTGGACTCGTTGCCATGGCAATTTTATTTCCTATCGATAAAGATCGGGAAATTTTCCCTCTTTTTTGATTTAAAACAGTTTTTACTATTATTCGACATGGATTTGAATTGTCTTTGTAAAAAATATAAACCTCAGTCTCCCAGCTACAGAACTGTTTGTGTCTCGATCTCTTACCTTAATTTAAAGTAATTTAAAATGGAAATATATTGGCACCGATGCAAAGTGGGACCAAATCCAAAAAAGCTGGCCAAAAGTCATTTTTTCAAACTCCAAAATCTCTGTAAAAAGCTTTGTACAATGAAGAACAAATGATCACACTATCCTTTAAAACATTTTTCATCAACATTGTTCTCATAGTTATTCCTTTATAAGCACGCAAACTTTGAATGTGATCTCTCCGGTTTATTGGAAATTTTTTTAAATTGTTAGGTTGAAATTTTCATAGCTCAAATATTTTACGAGAAAAACATGGCAGCTCTTCAGCACGATTTATTAGGCACTCTAATGTATCTAGTATACGATGGGTAAAATATTTTTCTTTTATAATTATGAAAATGTGAACATTTTCCGATTTTATATCTTAAGGCGAAATGTAGAAAAAAACTTATGCATGAATCACATCTATGGACATATAAAAAGTTCCCGACGAGTCCCGGCTGATTTTTTCGGAACATTTATTTCCTTAATTCATGCAAATGAAGGAGGAGAAAAATTTGGCTGCACATATTTGCCCCAATTGTTTTTAAACTCCATGATGCAGTAACAGTATGGCAGCTAGAAATCAATCAGAAAAAGAGTAACGTTCTAAACTTTTGGAAATCTAGAAGCCCATCGTCCGTGTTTACCTACTCGATAGATGGTGAGAGCATTCCTGTTTCGGAATCCGTGAAATACCTCGGGGTAACCTTGAATCGTGACCTGTCTTGGGACACCCACATAAGACGAGTGATAGGTGAGGCAAATAAGAAGTTAGCTTTTATGCGTAGAATAGTCAGGAAAAGCACGGAAAAGGTGAGAGAATCCTGTTATTTATCGTTGGTTAGACCTCAAATGGAATACGCAGCAGCGGTTTGGGATCCATATCAGAGGGGACTCATAAAGGATTTAGAAAAAATACAGCGGCGAGCAGCTAGATTCGTGAAAAAGAATTACGATAAAAAACAGAGCGTTACGTTACTCATTGAAGAGTTGAGTTGGCCATCGTTGAAAGATCGTAGATTACAGGCGAGACCTAAACTTCTAGATAAATATAGGTCGGAGATATTCGTAAATGAAATGAAGGATATTATTCGACAACCAACGTATATCGGACGGAGGGATAATGACGACACGATTCGCGAAATAGATAGTAGGACGGAGAGGTATAAGGAGTCCTTTTTCCCTAGGACAATACGTGACCACAATAGATAAGTGAATATTAATTAGTTAGGAACTTGGTGCGCGGCACCCCCTGCCATCCACCGTCAAGGTGACTTGCAGGGTAATATGTAGATGTAGATGAGAAATAGTACACCGAGATTATCCGAAACTGGACGTGTTTTCGCTGCTTTGCGAGTGACGCTTCCATCAGAGCCTCCATTAACAAGTGCTTACATAAATTGTTTACATTGTTGAAGATGACAGCTGCTAAACTGAACTGACGAACGTAAGGGATATGGGTATAATCACCGCGGAATAATGACGTCACCCATATCACGTACGGGCATAGACTTGAATGTGTAAAATCAGTTCACCTCGAGTGTGCTATTCTGAAGACGATGCTCTGTCTTTGCTACTTGAAGCAAAGCTGTCAAGAGATCAGTATTAGATGATTAGATCTCAAGCCAAAGAGAGGAATGCGGACCTTTATCCCTCTTACAAAAGCGTAAGGGAAGCTAAAAAAAGTGCTAGCCTGAAAGAGAATCGATCGTGGTAACGGAAACTTGGGCTGAAATAAAGCTTCAAGCTTTATTTAATCACTCTGCTGAACATCTTGTTACGTTAAAAGATCCAGTAATTACTGCATTGCCAGTTACTGAACTAAATGAACCAACTAACCTGATGCTGATAAGGAAAATAGTGGGCAATCTGCATACATACAAAAGTTTTCTGAGGACCGTTATCGTGATAGTGATCTATTTGTGACTTCGACTGTCCCATTGCAGATGTCCTTTGAGCACCCAAGTTCTGGTAATAATATTGTAGTTTGGAAGAACGTCAAACCTTCCTCTCCTAGATTTTGCCATCCCATTCACCTTCAGCTCAAAAAAGAGTCAGCTATTGTAACTGTAGAAGAAAAGAACTACATTGAGGGTCAGATCAGATGCTTAGTACCCTCTGCTGCCAAAACCATTGTTGGAAAAAGAATCCATGTTACCCATAAGTTAGTTTTTACTATGGTTGATGGCAAAGTCTGCAGTGAAATTACAGGAAAATATTGACAAACTTGCTATGTATACAAGCAAATGAACGATATTCAGGAGTTCACTAAACGGGAAGTAGATATTGAAACCTTTAATTTTGGACTATCCCCACTTCATGCCTGGATAAGGTTTTTCGAATGTCTGCTCCACGTGGCCTACCGCCTAGGAATCAAGAGGTGGCAGGTTCGAGGTGAAGCTGATAAACGAAAGTTCTCTCCTAGAAGAATCTCATTCAGGAGGAGTTCAAAAATAAAATGGGCTTGTTAGTGGATCTCCCAAAACCAGGGGGGAGTGGGACGTCGAACGAGGGAAATACAGCTCGTCATTTCCTTCAGGACCCAACAACGACCTCATTAATTACCGGGATTGATGAGACACTCATTGTTCGCTTCGGAGTCATTCTGCGAACACTTTCTAGTCGGTATGAAATAAACACGGAGAATTTTGGCAAGTATGCCCATGAAACTGCACATATTTTTTTTCTCTACACCTGGTACTACATGCCAGCTTCAGTTCACAAAATACTAGTCTATGGCTCAGAAATAATATTATCTGCAATTCTTCCTATTGGACAATACACAAGAAAGAGTATCTGTAATTTCAAAATAACATTTCCGTCAGATGGATATAATGATAATTATGATATAATTTCTGTTAAACTTTCTTATACGCAACTTTCCTTCAACATAATCATTTTCCTTAAAATATTTTCCTTTATATATTTTGACCGAGTTTAGATCAACCACTAGGTTCTACAAAGTTTGCTGGTATCGTCCGATCCAATTATTTCATCCATGAGACGTGAGCCATTTTAACCAAGGGGACATTCTCCCCTGACGTTTTTGCACCTGCTTTCCCCCGAAATTCATAGAACAGATGCAATGCACTCCAGCTCACACCCTTCCACAACCAAAGCTGATTTGAGCAGCAGTGATGACAGCGATTAAGAAAAAAGTCAGTTTTTTGGACTTTAAATGAAATATTGATAAAATATGACCATTTCTTATTGTTTTTATAATGATTATGTCTTCTCATCATAAATAGGAACATCTTGTCATTGAAAAATAGTGTTTTCTTTAGACTTTTGAGTTTTGGCCACCTTTTTCGGAATTGGTCCCACTGTGCGATGTGAAGGTTTTCTTACTGGAGGGGGGAGATGTGAAACAGAGGGTTTGGGTAAAGTCATCGATAACTCCTCAGCAGCTGTATCTAGATCCACTAAATTTATGCCAAGTGTAGCACCCTTAGGGATCACCCTATTATAATAATTCGGCCTCAAAATGTTGCAGAATATCAGAGATATTGTCGAAACGGGCAAAACGAATTCACTAGCGATTTAAAAAATGCGCTAAAAAGAAACTCAATATTTTAATTGGCGATTGAAATATATGACACAATAAATACGGTTTTGAAATGACTAACGTGGATATTCGAAGTTAAAATCATTTAGAACAGAACGTAACTGATCAATTTTAAGCATAATTTAAAAAATTGTTCTTCTTCTGCATGGGGATAAAGTTGAGGAGTCATTCCGGCTACAAAAGTGCCTTTCTTTCTATTACCTCCCAAATTCCATTTTTCACACAGTTGATGTTGTCACAACTTTTAAGGTGTTCTATGCATTTTCTGGAGATTATTCATTCATATCGCTTATTTTACTTCATTTTTTGATGTACGTAT